>JANFOG010000006.1:0-1394216 GCA_024336345.1 Mariannaea sp. PMI_226
TTATTTATAATAATAAGAACTATTTATAAAATCAATATTTATAATATTATCCAATCCTTTATATAACTTTATATTAATATTAATAAAGATCTAAATCTTTAGGGAAGCTCTATACTATTATTATAAATTATCTTTAAATATTAATATATTTATTATTTTTAAATTAATAATAATAATTTAAATAAGATTTTGAATAAATTAAAATCCATAAGGTTTTAATTTTTATAAAATATTATTAAAATATTATGATAATCTATTATATATCAGCTATATTAAAAATCTTTCTATTGCCTAATAAGAAATAGGTAAATACTTAAGGAAAGTATATTATTTATATAGAATTATAAGATTTTAATAATATTTTTAAAATTAATAATTTAAATATCTTATTTAAATATAAAGCTATTAATTATATTATTAATCTTTTATTTAATTAGGTATTACTATATAGCCCTATTTATTTATTATCTTTTATTAAATTAATAAAATTATAAAGATATTTTAATAAGAGTATAATAAATAATTATATATATCCCTCCAAAAGCCGAACTAAAGTTTCAATTTTATTTATCTTTAAGAAAGATAGAAGTTTATGATTTTATATTAATTATTAAGGTTTTAATAAGATTATAAAGAAGAATTATTATACTTTACCCTTAATTTTAAAAATCCTAAATTAAATATTAAAAGTTATTTATTTTATAAAAATTAATATTAAAAATACTTATTATTATATTTATATTAAGGAAGGGGATAAATAAAAGATAGCCTTTTATATTAAATATAAATATTTTAAATATTTAATTATACCTTTTGGTTTAATAAATGCCCTTATTATTTTCTAATATTATATTCAGGGTTGTGATTATAGTTTGAAGTTTATAGTTTAAGTTTAATAACTACAGCTATAGTTTAGTTTAAGTCAATATATTTACAAACTACATATAGTTTTAACTATACTACAGACTACAGGCTGTAGTTTAAGTCATTATATTAACTAACTACATATAGTTAGTAATCACTTCAAACTACAGTCTGTAGTCTATAGTTTAGTTTAAGTTACTACACTGTAGTTTGTAGTAACTACAGCTTCCTAATTAGGAAATAATATTATATTTAATTATATATATATATTTTATTTAATTATATATATATTTTATTTAATTATATATATATTTTATTTAATTATATATATATTTTATTTAATTATATATATATTTTATTTAATTATATATATATTTTATTTAATTATATATATATTTTATTTAATTATATATATATTTTATTTAATTATATATATATTTTATTTAATTATATATATATTTTATTTAATTATATATATATTTTATTTAATTATATATATATCTCTTTGTATATTAAAAGTAAAATTATAAAGATTTAATTTTATTAATATATATATTATATTAATTATAAAATAAGATAAATAAGCTTATTCTTCTAATTCATCTTCTGAAAATAATTGCTCTTCTAATTTATCTAAATTACTAAAATTCCAGCTTTTTAATAAAATAAGTTGCCTAACCACTTCTAAGGAAAGTCTATTCCTAGATTTAGTAATTATATTATTACTAATAGAAAATATACTTTCTATAGCCCCAGAAGTAGCCGGAATAGCTAGATATTGCCTAGCTAATATACTTAATATAGGAAATCTAATATTATTAGTTTCCCAATATTTTAATATATTAGTCTAAATAAAATAAATTAGTATATATATTTAATAAAGGAATTAAATATAATATATATATATATATATTATAGTATATTATATATAAACTTACCTTTACTAGTAAAGGATTTTCATTAAAATATAAATCACATTCCTCTTTGGGAATAATATTTCCTATATATAGGTCTTTTTCAAAATTAGAGCTAGAGCTATTTTTAGAAGTAGGATTATAATATTCCTCATTTAATTCATTAAAAGATAAATTGAATAAGGGATTTATATTATCCTCTTTTTCTAATTTAACCCTATATTTAATATTAGCAATTATATTATATATATAATATAAATATAAAAACATACCTATCAAACTCCAGTTTAAATAAATCAATTATATCATTATCTATATTTAAATAATGATATAATATACCCCCTGATTTAAAATGTATTAATTTAAACCTCGGGTCTAATATAATACTAAATAATAAGGGCTTATATTTCCTAAATTTAAATATTCTAACTTTTTAGGAAAATATTTTTCTAATTTATCTAAGCCTTTAGAAATAGCATTAGAATAAATTAAATATAGCTAATATTAATTAGTAACTATAAATAGACAATATATATAGAAAATAAAATAAAAAATAAAAATAGATAATATAAATAGGAAATATATATAGGAAATAAAAATAGAAAAAAGAAATAGAAAATAGAAATAAGAAATAGAAATATATATAACTTACATTATTTTCATTTAACTTTAAATTAAAATCTTCTTTTAATTTTTCTAGCTTATTATATATTTGATATATATATAATAAGCTTTTAGGTAAGGTTATATAGACCTGACCTTAAAGCTTAATTAAAGGCTTTAAAAATACCTCAAATATAGATTTAAGCTCTTTGAATACTAGTCAATCATTGGAGCTAAAAGCTATATTTTTTAAATCTTTATCTAAGGTATTATTTATTATATAATTAATTGGCAATTTTAGCTCAATTGCTGTATTAATCATATAATAAGTGGAATTCCCGTGAGTAGAATTATTTATAAATAATATAATTAGTATATATATAATAATGATATAAAGTAATATAATACTTACCTAAAGGGATTGTTTTTTATTAAAATTAGAAGCTAATAAACCTTCTTTTTTATATTTTTCAATTCCCTCTTCTAAAAGCTGTTTATTTTCATGAGTATATTTAATTAAACTTGCTAGTTGTCTCAATCTTATAATAATTGCTAAAGATAGTTAGTATATTTTTATTTATTAATATATATATATATAATAACTTACTAGTTGACGTATTTATTATTTCTTCTTAAGGATTAGTATTATTTAAAGATATAGTGTTGTTTATATAATTAGATAATTCTAATTTAGAAGAATTAGTAGATAAAAATTCCTTTAATATATCTTGGGCAATAATATTCAATATATGATTAATATATTGAATATTATTTATAAATTCCCTATTAAAGGTTCTTTTAAAAATATCTTTATATGTATTTATAAAGCGATTATTACTGGCTACATTATCCCTAGTAATACTAAAAAAATAAATTAGCTTAAAAATTATATATATAAATATATATATATATTTACATACCTAAAGATATTGTAAATTGTTAAATTAGGATATATTAATAGGGAATTTAAAAATTCCCTATATATATATATTCTAGTATGACTTTCAGTTAATTTATTAAATCCTATTTAATTATTAATTTATATTTAAAATAAATATAATAATAAGAATATTAACTTACCAATTAGCTTATATTCTAATTTAAAATTAGGATTTATATAAGCTAATATAATGCCTAAATAGGCATTTTCATTATTTGCAGTCCAAATATTAAAAGCTAAGGAAAATGACCCTAGTGTTTAATATTTTCTAAAAGCTCTAAATTGAGCTTTATTAAGCTATCTTTATAGGTAGATTATAAGATAGTTTTAATCTTCCATCTATTTATAATACGCATTTTCCTATATTATATTAGTTCATATTATATAAATAATATATATAAAGAAATAAATATATATATATAACTTACCTATTAAAATAGCTTAATAGATTTTAAAAAGAAGATGAATTTAATATTTGAAAAGAGAGGTTATTTTCTATAAGGAAATATAGAATTTTATTTAAAGCCTCTTTGTCTTTAAAAACTATATCTTCTTCTCTAGTCCTTTTATTTCGAATATTTAAATTAAAAAAATCCGACCTATTAGGACTAGAGAGAAATTCAGATTCTAAATAAAGTTAGTAATTAAATAAATATATATGTATATATATATATATATATATAAATAGCTTACTTCTTTTTTAGTTTTTTCTGCTTCTTTATTATAAGCAATATTGGGATGTTTAGATTAATAATGCTATTGAAAATTAGATGTTAAAAACCTCCTAACTTTAGCAATAGTTTTATAATTGCAACTAGAAAAGAATTAATATATATACATATATATATAATAGAAACATATATATAATAAAAATATATATATAATAGAAATATATATATAATAGAAATATATATATGTAATAGAAATATATATATATAATAGAAATATATATATAATAGAAATATATATATATAATAGAAATATATATATAATAGAAATATATATATGTAATAGAAATATATATATATAATATAAATAATAATATACCTTATGCATTTAATTTGCATTTCTCTTTCCTTATTCCAAATAATAGATAATGAACTGCGAGTAAATAAATTCTCTTTAAAAATATAAGCTTTAGAGTCTTTATTATCCTCTAATTGGAAGCTTTCCCTATTATAGTAATTTATATCATGAGAATCAGATACAATAGAGGAAGAGGCAGCTTGGGAGCTAGAAATAGATTTAGTAACCTCAATAATAGAAGGTTAAATATTATTGGAATAATATTCCTCTTTATTAAAGGACTCATAATAGGTGCTGGATGCCATTTTATAATAAATATAATATATAATATAATATAATAAATAATAAAAATAATATAGTAATTTTAAAAGGAAATACTAAAGCTTATATAAATATAATATTCTTTATTTACTTATTTCTTATACATGTGTGATTTTCTATTTTGCCTATTAGGTTTGATTTACTTATTTAATATTATTTGCCTATTTCTTATATATGCGTTATTTTCTATTTTGCTTATTTAATATTATTCGCCTATTTCTTATATATACGTTATTTCCTATTTTGCCTATTTAGTCTTATTTGCCTATTTAAGATTATTTGCCTATTTATTATATATATATTATTTTCTATTTTACCTATTTAATATTATATATTTATTAAATATTATATTTTATTTATATATATATATTATTTTCTATTTTACTTATACATTATAAATATATTGTTTTCTAATTTATTTATTTTATAATATATAAAATAAATAATATTAATTAAATATATAAGCTTAAAAATATAAATACTAGGATTAATTGAATTAGCTAAAGTTCGAAAATAATATAAAATAGGTAAATAAGCTTAAATAGGTAAATATATTTAATTAAGTTAATTATCTTAAATTGAAAAATAATGGGAAATAGATAAATAAGCTCAAGAGGGGAAATATATTTAATTAAGTTAATTAACTTAAATTGAATAATAATAAAAAATAGATAAATAAGGTTAAAAGGGAAAATAATAGAAAGTACATAAATAAATCTAAATAAGGAAATAAATTTAAATAAGTTAATTAATTTAAATTAAAAAATAATAAAAAGAATAAAAATATATATATATAAATAAAATGCTATATATATATATAAATAAAATGCTATATATATATATAAATAAAATGCTATATATATATATAAATAAAATGCTATATATATATAGTATTTAAAGATTTCCTAATTAGGAAACTGTAGTTACTACAAACTACAATATAATAACTTAAACTAAACTACTAACTACAGCTATAGTTTGTAGTTAATTCAGTGTAGTTTTAGTCAGCTTAGTGACTAAACTACAAACTACAATTATAGTCTATAGTTAAGTTAGTGTAGTTTTAGTCACTATATTTACTAACTACAACTACACTAAAGTGACTAATGACTATACTTATAGTAACTAATTCACAACCCTAATTATATTTATTAGGTACTATAAAGACTATTAAATATTATTTACATAATATATGTAAATAATATCTTTATTTTCTTTAAGGATTGTAGTATATGTATATAATATATATATTAATTTTTAAAATAATTAAGAGAAATTAAACTTTATATTAAATTTTTAAAATATAAATTTTTTTAAAATAAGGTTAGATTTTTAGATTATATTTTATTAAATATTAATATTTTAATAAATATTAAAAAAATAGAAATAATTATTTTATAAAAAAAATAAAAATTTATTAAAAAATCTAAATTTTGTTAAAATTTTATAATTTTTATTAAAAATTTATTAATAATTATTTATATTTTATAATATTATTATATATATTTCTTAAAAAAGCTATAATAATAAGAAATTTAGGGTAATTACCTTTATAAATATTAAAAGATTAGTATTTATTTAATTAAAAGCTATTTTTTAAAAAGCATTATTATTATAATATTATTATTTATAAATATTAATTTAAATTAAAATAAATATATTAAAATTTATAATAATAGAAATAATCTTATAGCTTAATAATAAAAAAAAATATTATTTTATTCTCTTTTAATTATAAAAGTTTAATAAGGCTAAATTAAATTATAATATATTAAATTAACAAAAGCTAATTATTATTAAATTATTTAAATATTAATAATATTATATTAAAGGGATAATAAACCTTATAAAAAATTTTTTAAATTATTAAAATTTATAATTATTTATAAAGTAATTAAAATTAAATAATAAATAAATAAAATAATATATATATTTAATATTATTTAATTTTATAATTAAATGTTATATAAATAAAAATAATTTTATAAATCCCCTTTTAAAAAAGCTAAAATATAAAGCTAAAAAAATAATAAATATTTATTTATTATCTCTCTTATAATAATAATTTATATAATAAATAAGCTATAATAAGGCTAAAGGTAAAAATATAATAAAATATCTTTATAAAGTAAAAAACTTTAGATTTATAATTAATTTAAATATAATAAAATATTTTTAAAAAAAGAATATACTTTAGTTTATAATATATATAATAAAATATCTTTAAGGATTAAGAAAATCTAAATATATAATTAATAAAATAATAATGAAAATACTTTATATATTAATTATTAAGTAAGTTAAATCTATAAGAAAATTAATTATAAATAATTTATCTTAAGGCAAAAAGTAAAAAAGGCTTTATATTAAAAAGCTATATATAATTTTAATATATTTTAGCCCTTAATAAATTAGATCAAGGAAGTATAAGAATAAAACCTAAAGTATAAATAGTAAATTATTAATAAAAAGTAATTAAAAAATTAAGGAAAATCCCTTATTTAATTAATAAATCCAAAAGATATTTTAATATATAAAAATTATATTTTTATTCTAAAGGAAATTATGCTTAAGATTAAGCTTTTATAATTATTTTATAATAATCTTTTAATTAAATATTTTAAAATAAAAACAATAATTAAACTTATTTATAGAAAATTCTATTAATATTATATTAAGTAAAATATAAAAGAATATATTTAAAACTATAGTATATATTAAGGGGTAATTATATAAAGATATTAGCTCTATAGCTATTTTAAATCTCTATTAATATTTTAGTAATTTATAGATAAATTATTTATAGAGTTTATAATTAGACTGCCTTTAGTAATATAAAAAAAAAGAAATTAATATTATTTTTATTATTATAAATAAATTTATAAAATTTATATTATTTTTCCCTATTAATATAATAATAAATATTATTAATTTATTCTACTTTATTTATATAAAGGTTAAGCTAAAATATAAAATACTAAAAGGTATTATTTTTAATAAGGGTTTTATATTTATAAATAAATTCTAATTAAAAGTCTATTTTTATAATAAAATAAAATAAAAATTTTTAATAATATTTTATCCCTAAATTAATAAGTAAATAAAATAAGTTAATTAAATCTTTAAATATTATTTATATTATCTTATTAATAAAGTATAAATTATATAGTTAATATTATTATAAATAGCTTAATTTATATATAATAATATAAAACATATTATTATAAATATATTATCTTTTTAAATATTTATAGAGTATTATTTAAAGCTTTATATTAATATTAAAAATAATATGATAAAGGGGAAGGTTGTTAAAATAATAGTTAAAATAATTAAATTAATAAAATTATAAAAAATAATAAGAAATTATTAATAAAATATTATTAAAAATAAATAAAATATTATAATAAATAAATAAAATATTATAATAAATATTATAAAAAACTAATCCTCAAAAGGGGTAATCTAATAGATTTATTAATTAAGAATTATAATTAAAAAAAGGAAAATAAAAGTTAATATTTTATGTTATAAAGTTTTTTAAAATCCTAAAGATTATAAAAAAACAAATTTATAAACTAATATTTTCTAAAAAATATAGATAATTATATAATATATTTTATATTAGCTTTCTAAAGCTATAGAAATTATAATAAAAAGCTAATAAATAGCTATTAATATTAAAATTAGAAGAAAATAAAGATAAATAGAAAATAAAAAAAATAAAATTAAAAAAAACCTTTTAAAATTAAATATATTTTTTAATTAAATAAAAAGGCTAATTTCTAAAATATAATTAATAGATTATAAAAGAGAATATAATTAATATATAATAAGCTATTTAAAGAATAAGATTATAAAAAAAAATATAAATAAAAAGATAATAAAACCTTAATAAAAGAAAAGATAAAATATAATAAAAGGTAAAAAATAAAGATTATTATATAAAATTAAAAGAAAATAGCACTCTACCTATAGATTATAAAAAAAAAAAAATATAATTAATCTACCCTAAAGAGCTTACAAAAGACCAACAATCTATTAATTACTAGCTAGCTTTAATTATATATATATAAAATGCCCTAAAGGAATACTAAAAGCTAAATAAAAAATTACCTAAATGGTAGGTAAAAAAACAAAAAAAGCCCCTAAAAGCTCTATCCTAACTTCTGGGTTTCACTTATTAATAATAAGGGCCTACTTAAGGGCTAAAAAAAGCCTATAAATAATTATTACCTAAATAATAAAATCTAAATTAATTATCTAAAAATATTATATTTATATTTTCTTTTATTAAGTTTATAATTATTTATATCCTATTTAATAAATAATTAGTAAAAGTAAATAAAAGTATATATAAAGACTAAATATATATAATTAAAAGCTAAATTAAAAATCTATAATATTAATAATTATTAATATTATAATATATATTATTAATAAATAATAATAACCTTTTAAAAATATAATAAATTAATAATAATAATATTATTAAAACTATAACTTTTTATCTTTTGGGCCTTAATAGCCTTAATTAATCTATATTTTAAATAATAGGTAAATTTAATATAGTTAAATGCGTTTAAAAATGGAAGCAAAAGACTAACGACCTATATATAAATTGCCTATAAAAAAATAATCTATCTCTTTTTTATTATCTTCTTTATTATTATTATTAATATTTAGATTAACTTTATTAATAATTTACTTAAAAAACTTTAAAAAAATGCTAAAACTATAAGCATCTTTAGCTATCTATATAAAGGCTTATATAATAAACAGGGTTGATAAATTAGTATAAGTATTTTAGTATTAGTATAAGCTTATACTAATTAATTAGAATTAGTTTTAGTATTAGTATAAGTTTATACTAATTAATACTAAAACTTTAGTATTTTTAGTATTTTAGTTAGTATTTAGTATTCTTTTAGTATTTTAATATTATATTATTATATTAATTTAAATTAATATATACTATATAATATAATATAAATAAATAAAATAATATAAATAAATAATATTATATAAATAAATAATATAATATTACATAAATAAATAATATAATATAATATAATATAAATAATATAATATAATATAAATAAATAATATAATATAATATAAATAAGTAATATAATATTAATTTAATTTAAATAATATAATATAATATAAATAAGTAATATAAAATTAATTTAATTTAAATTATCCTCTTACTCCTTCTCTAAATTAATTAATCCTTTATTCCAATTTTTTAATAAAATTAATTGCTTAACCGTTTTAGGAAGTAATCTATTTCTAGATTTAGTAATAATATTATTACTAATAGAAAAAGTACTTTCTATAGAAGCAGATATAGTAGGAATAGCTAAATATCTTCTAGCTAAAATAGCTAATATAGGAAATCTTATAAAATTAGACTTCCAATAGTTTAAAATATCAGTCTAATTAATTAATTAGTATATATATTAATAAATATATTTTTAAACATACCTTTTTTAATAAAGCTAATTCATTTAAATAAGTTATATATTCCTTTTTACTAGGAATATTATTTATATATAATTCCTCATTAGATGAAGCTATAGAGATATTATCTCTATTATAATATATATTTTCATCTACTAATTCATTAAAGCTTAAATTAGGGTTATTTTTATTTAACCCAATTTCCTTTTTAATCCTAATAATATAATTAATATATTAAATAATAAATATATATATATAAATAACTTACTTATTATATTCGAGTTTAAATAAATTGAGAATATTATTACTAATATTATTATAAAATGCTAGAAGTCCATTTTCTTAAAAATGTATTAATTTAAACCTAGGGTCTAAAATAATACTAAATAAATAAGACTTATAGTTTTTTATATTTATATTAGTTAGCTTTTTAGGGAAATATTTTTCTAGTTTATTTAAGCCATTATTAACAGCCTTTATATAATTAGAATAAAAAGAAGACTATTAAATATATTAATATATTAATATAAAAAATATATTATAAGAAGATGCCAACTGCTCAGCGACCATTCGCCAAGCGCCTAACAAATCCTAAAGTAAGCCCCAATTAAACTTTAGATAATCCTAAATAATATAATAGCTTACTAAATAATGCCTAACCACTTAACAAATTAAAATCTAATAACATAATATAACCTACCCTTAAGTCTTAATATCACCCTAGCCAATATCCCTTATAATTCTTTAATTTCTATACCCTTTCGGGTGGCTAGCATAAAATCAAAATAAAAAGGATCACCCAATAAGCATTAACTCAGGCCGAAAGCTCAGCAAATATTATTTAACAGCTCGCCAAGAATATAAAAGCACCATACCCCCAGGAAGCTATATATAAAAATAGCTTAAAAAAGGTCAGCCAATTAATTACAAAAAAAGCAAAACAAGATAGAAAACAAATACCATTATATATCACATCATATTCCTCCTGATTATCACTAATGCTACCATAAGAATATTATTAAACATTTAATAAGAACTTGGCAAACAATTGCCAGCAAGATAATAATACTTAAAAGAGAAAAACACTACAAACAATCCTCAAGATAATAGCTCAATAATAAACAATATAATCACAAATATAGACAATATAGACACAATTACTATAATAACTATTAAAATAAACACCTAATGACTATAAAAGAGGGCAAGATAAGCCCAAAGAATTAGAGCATCAAAACTATAATAAACCCCCATTTTATAACTATTAAATCTTAAAAGATAGCACCACAAATATCTAAATAGATAATTAAATTAAGGCTATAAAGTTAGAGAATACTTTACAACCACACTACTCTAATATACAAAAGATTAAGTAAGCAATAAGTAAGTTTAATATCACACTCTAAATATAATAGAGAAACCATTTAGATAGCCTATATAATCCACTATAAATAGACTTCTTAAAATTTATCTAAAGGAAGTATATAGACTCAGACCTATAAGATATATAACTAATAGAGAAGCTTTTAATATTCTAATAGCATGCCGATCAATCGCCACTAAAGTATTTCAATATATAAAGCATAATACACATATTACTAAGATCTCCCAAAATAGAAAAACGATTTAACCTCACATACCAATATTTCTTTAGGCTAAGACTAAAGCTCAAAAGGGAATTACTATACCTAAACATTAAGGTCTACCGGGTTAAAAACATAACCCAAAAAGCGAAAAGACAGTATTTATATTAAAATAGCAAACGTTCACCAAACATTAGGCATAAGAGACTGGGCTCAACCTATGCCCACAAAGGCCCACGAAAATCCCCATTCTCTAGTAAAGAAAGGGGCAGAAGAAGCAGCTCAAGGGCACGGTCTAACAGTCAGCCAAGCTCATAGGGATCCTATTGAGCCCCAATAACGGAAGCCAGCAGCAAGTCATTACTAAATAGTTAAAAACCACATTGCTTTATTTACTATAAAAGAGGCCATAAAGCAACAGATTGTAAAAGCAATAAAGGAACCCCATTATAAGCGAATTAGACATTAAGCTCACAAAGACTAGCAAAGGTTCAAGCTATTATATTAAGGGTTAAAAAGCTAGACTCCTTAGGAAACAAATAGGCGCAAAGGCTATAGAGGAGGCTCTTACACTAACCTTTAAGACAATAAATATAAAAGAGATTATAATGGGCAAGGCAATTATATTACAAATACTTGCCAAACAGATAGTATAAATAGATATAAATATATACGCCCAATTGAATATAATTAATATAAAATTAGTTAAAAAACTAGAATTAAATATGGCCATAGATTAAAAAGCCCTAAAATTAATGGATTTTAACAATTTAAAAATGCCTACTAATAAAGCCTACTAATTAACCTTCTTCTTAATTAATTATTAAAACTTCCCACAAAGGATTCAATAGCTATTTGCTAAAACTTCATAACCTAAGGAAGTAAGCAACTTACTCTTATCCTCAAACTCAATAGGGAGAGAGAATATTATAATTAATACCTATATACAATCCTAATATTATAAAGCTATCTCCATTATGGAATCCAAAGATTTTGCAAAAAAACTAGTAGAAAATAACAAATGGGCTTATATTATATATATTTATAACATCCTCTCGCCAGACAAGCGGCCTATGCCCGCCTTAAGGGAAGAAATAATTTAGGAATCTATTAATCTCCCCCTAAAGCTAAAAACAAAGAGAGAAGCTTTTGACAAGAAAGTAGCAAAAGAGCCTCCACTCCTCAAAAGAGCAGAACATCCAATCAACCTAATAAAAAACGGAAAGCCCCCATATAGCCCAATCTACCCCATCAATAAGAAATAGGATAAGATCCTTAGAGACTACTTTACTAAAAACCTAGCAAACAATTAGATCAAACCCTCTATAAATAAGGTAGGGGCACCTATACTATTTATACTTAAGAAAAATAAGATATTAAGGCTTTATATAAACTATTGGGGTTTTAATATTATAATAATTAAGAATCAATATTCTTTATTACTAATAGATGATCTACTAGATTATCTAGTAGGTGCCCAATAGATTTTAAAGATTGACATTAGGGATGCCTACTATAGGATCCAGATTAAGCCCGCCAACCAATAGAAGACAGCATTCTAAACACACTATAAACACTTTAAATATATAATAATATCTTTTAGGTTAACTAATGCCCTAACAATATTCTAAGTATATATTCACTAAGCACTCACTAGATTACTAAATATATACTATATTATATATCTTAATAATATTATTATATACTCCCACTTATAAGAATAGCATACTAAAGACATAAAGGAAGTCTTATAAAGACTCTAAGCCTTCTAGCTATATATAAAACTATCTAAATATGCATTTTACTAATAGAAAGTTAAGTTTTTAGGCTATATTATTATGCAGGAGGGACTGTAAATAGAGCTAAGCCAAATCCAAGCAATTAGCAAGTAGCTACAGCCTGCCAGCTTTTAGGATATTTAAATATTCCTAAAATTCTATAACTTCTACCAAAAGTTTATTTCTAAATACTTAGGGATAATAGAGTTATTTATAATAATGCTAAAAGGGAGTTAAAAAGGGCGGAAAATAGGGGATTTCTAATAAACAGAAGAGGTAAAATCAGCTTTCTACAAACTAAAAGAAGCCTTCTACTCAACAACCATTTTACAATATTAGGATCCTACTTGCTATATTAAAATAAAAATAAACACCTTAGCAAAAGCAATCTTAAGGATACTATCCTAATTAATTAACAATCAATAGCAATCAATTGCTTATTAATCACAAAAGCTTATAAAGATAAAGCAATATTAGGCTATAGAATAGCAAAAGCTACTAGCCATAATAAAAAGCCTAAAATACTAAAGTCATTACCTTCTAGAATTAATAAATAAATTCTTACTATTAATAAACCACACTATCCTAAAGAAAGTAATTATAATATTAACATAAGACCTTTGCAAAAGGCTCACTAAATAGATCTATAAACTAACACTATTTAACTTTAACATTTAACACCAAATAAATAAATTAAACCCTACTAACAGCCTATTAAGATAGCCTAATTATATAGAAGGGGAGACTATATATAAAGATATACTCCCCATACTTACTAAAAAGCTAAAGCTAATTAGCAAATTATTACTAAATATATAGCAAATAATTGCCAACCTCCTAGAAAAACACCTTATAAAAACAATATATATAAATGCCATAAGGGCCAGCCTTTAGGGCCCTAATCAATATTAAGTTAGAAAAGGGGTTTCCTCACCCCTAGACCTATAGTAAGCTATAGGGTTTCTAGATCAGATACAGAGCTTAGCATCTATATCTATAATCACTATACACACCAGAAAGGCAGTAAGTATACCCAATTAATAGGTAGAAAGTGCTTAATAAAAGATAGTTACTTAATAAAGCCATAAAGACTTACTTAAAGCTAGGGTTACTATTCTAAAGTAATATATCCCACGCCCAATCATAAGAGAACTTATAAAGGGCAAAATAGCATTTTTCTCCTAACCTTCCCCCAAGCTAGAAAAGCTAGTCTGAAGACTATAGGCCAAAGACCAGTTCTACTAATAACAATTAGTAAAGGTTTGGTAAGTAGTTAGAAAAATAGGGCCATACTATTATAATAAGTAAAATACCCTCTTCTTTAAAGAAAGGCTAGTAATACCTAACCAATGGGCATTATAAATAGAGATCCTTTGCCAACACTATAATAATCTAAAATTAAGATATATAAAAATAGCTAAATTACTAAAATTAATTAGCCAAAAGTTCCACTAAAATAGAATAATAAATAAAATCAAAAACTATATTTCCCACTATAAGTAATGCCAAAATATACACTTACTAAAGCATAAGACCTATAAACTACTACAACCACTGCCATTACCAGCATACCCATTCCAAAAGATTAATATAGATTTCATCACAGGCCTACTAAATAGTGCCCAAGCGGATGGCGAAAAATATAATATTATTTTAGTCTTTATATATTAAATAATAAAATATGTGATATTTATATCTATAAAGAAGACACTAATTGTAGCATAATTAGCCTAATTGCTCTATAAATATATAAAATATAAGTTTAAAATGCCTAAAGGTATAATAAGTAATAAAAACAAGCTATTTACCAGCTAATTCTAGACAAACCTCATAAAGGAATGGGCAATTTATTGCCAACTATCTACTATATACTACCCACAAACCGATGGGCAAATAGAATAAATAAATCAGACTTTAGAAAGATATCTTTAGGTATATATTAATAGCTCGCCAGAAAGATAGATAATATAACTCCCAAAAATAGAATTCGCATATAACAACAATTCACATAGCACTATTAGTATTTTACCTATATAGGCCCTATATAAATACCACCCTCAAACCATCAAATACACCCCACAATATATAAAAACCCAAATGCAAAACATAACTAAGAGGATTAAGACCCTTTAGCAAATTAGGGAACAAGCCTAATAATATTAGTAAAAAGCAGTAGAATTATAAGTTAAGTATTATAATTAAAAATATATACTAAAGGAGTTCTATTAGGGAGATATTATAGGCCTATTAATAAGGAATTTTTAATTTAAATATTAAAAGCTAGCCCCTAGATTTATTAAGGTAGCTATTATAAAAAAGATCGGACAATAGGCATATTGCGTATACCTACTAGAGCAATATTGATATATATATAATGTGTTTTTAATAGCACTATTGGAACTATAGCTAGAAGAATGCTAACTGCCTGCTGAGGGGTTGCTAGAGCTTTTAGAGCTAGAAGATAAAGAAGATAAATGGAAAGTAAAGGATATAATTGCCCACAAGGAGGTAATAGGCAAGAAGTTTTATAAAATTAAATAAACTAAATGGCCTATAGAATATAATATATAGAAATTAGAAATATACCTTACTAACATAATAATAAAGATCTAATAATATTATAAACAATAGAAAAGGAATTATAGAAAATAAAATAATAAAATCTAATTTATTTATTAGGATTATATAGTATATCCCTTAAAGGTAATTAAAATATTTATTATTTATATCAAGCTTTTAGTAAGAGATTATAGACCAACTATATCCACCAAAATATTAATATCCACAATCTTACTCTAATGGTAAGAGTTTATTTTTTAATATTATAAGTGGTTTAATAAGGCTTTGTGGAAGCAGCAGGCTTAATAGACTTAATTATAGACATATTATTCTTCTTAGAAACGGCCTTAGGCTTAGTGATAGTCTTGGGCTTAGCAATAGGCTTAGGCTTAGGCTTAGGCTTAGAAATAGATAGCCCAATAGGTAATAAGTTAAAAGACATCTTCTTTATAATATTAGCAATTGATTAATAATTATTTAAAAGGGGTTTATATCTCTTTAAAGGAGGCGTAGGCTTAATATTAAAAATATTATAAATATTAGCAATTAAAAGCAAAGCAATTAGCAAATATTTAGTAAGTCCAATTAATAAAGAGGGAAAGTATCAATATTGCTTAATATTATTATCACTATTATTTTCAAAAGAAGAAAAATAATTAAAGAAAATAATAAAGATAATAAACTCTTTGCCTTTCTTACTAATAATAAAGGAAGCTTATTTATATTTAATATTATAAAATATATTCTTAATACCTTTCCTTAAAGGTCCACCAACTACTCCATAATATATAGATACTATACCTACCCAATAGATAGGGGGGTAAGGCATAAAAAAGTTAAGATATTTACAAATAATTTAAAAAATATTTAAATTTAAGCTAAATTTAAAATAAGAAAGTTCACAATTAATATAAAGACTAAATATATCCTTAATAATAAAGAGAATAATAAATTTATTATAAAGCATTTAGATAATAAAGTTATTATAAATATAAAGAGGCTAAATAGCTTTAAATTAGCATTTAAGATTATAAAAATTATAATTAATAAGCTAATTCTATAGAATTAATTAATAATAAAGGTTTATTAAAAAATTAAAAAAATATATATAAATTACAAACTTAAGACCCAAGATTTCATAAATAGAGACAATCTCTTGGAATTTATAAATAGCAATATATTTAGAATTACTAATAGGATTCTCAATAAGCCCTTAAAGGGCATACTAAGTAGAAGTAGTTCTCTTAGCAGCATAAAGGATATAAAAATAGCCCACACCACTTAATAAAGATATACCTATAAGCTCACTATAATTATCACCACTATTGCGATCATACTAATCCAATAGGAAGTTTTAATACTATTAGACAGCTTTAAGCAATTTAAAAAGGATTTAAAAAGGTTAGTAATAATTTGCTAAAAAGAAGGAGAAAAAACCTATAATACTATATTTCTTTAATAAACTTTTATAAACAATATAAATATTAATATATTTCCTATAATTATAAATTAGAGAGAAATTATTACACTTCTGCAAAAGGCAATAAAAATAGGGGGGCATGCCATTAAATTACTAAAAGAAATAGGTATTATTATTATCATTAAACTTATTGAAGATTATAGCAGCATGAGAAAAAATAAATATATTAATAATTGGTTAGCAAGGCAGTAGAATAAAGAAAGATAAATTAGTAAGTATATATAATAATAAAAGGAAGAAACAGCTTAAAAATATAGCTTATAAAACTATAAGGAATTAAAGAAGCTATTATAAGGCTAGCGGAAAGATAATTCAGCCTTAATGGTCTATACTAATTATATAGCCTAAGACTAAAACACAAACCAAACGCTAGATTATATACATAACCCAAACTAAATTAATCATATATTAATAAAGATAAATTAACATTAACGAATTAGCAACGGCCTAAGGGACTAGGCCTATAAAAGGGGGGGATAATTATAAGAAAATGCTAACTGCTTAGCAACCATTTGCCAAGCGCCTAGCAAATCCTAAGGTAAGCCCCAATTAAACTTTAGATAATCCTAAATAATATAATAGCTTGCCAAACGGTACCTAACCGCTTAGCAAGTTAAAGTCTAATAATATAATATAACCTACCCTTAAGTCTTGATATCACCCTAGCCAGTATCCCTTACATATACTATTTTAGGAAAAACTTATTAATTGATTTTTTTCCTTAATTTTTAAATTATAAGTTTTTTTATAATTTTCTAATTTATTATATATTTGGTAAATATATAATAAACCCTCTAAAATAGTAATATATATTTGGCCTTATAATTTAATAGAAGGTTTTAAAAAAACTTTAAATAGTCTTTTTAATTCTTCTAAATATAACTTACATCTTTATATTCTTTATTATTTATATTATTATAAATATAAACTAGAGGCAATTTTAATTCTAATATAGCCTCTAGTATATAATATATTGAATTCTAATGTATATTATTATTTATATTATATATTAGTAAATATTAAATAAATTTATATATAATTATATATATTTACTTAAAGGAATGAATTTTTTATTAGATAATAATTTATTATCTCTTTTATATTGATTTATTCCTTCTTCTAATAATAGCTTATTTTCTAGTGTATGTTTAATTAAAATAGAAATCCGACGAATTTAATTAATAATAGCTAATAAAAAGTTAATATTTAATATATATAATATAATATAATAACTTACTATTAAAATCTGGATTATCTAATTTAATAGAATCTTCACTATTTAAATATATTATATTTAAATTTATATATTTAAATAATACATCTTCTTCTTAATTAGATAATAAATAAGCTTTTAATATATCTTGTGCTATAAGATTAATAATATAAGATATATAGCGAAAATTATTTAAAAAGTAATTATTTAAAGATAAATAATAATTATCTTTAAATAACTTAATAAATATATTATTATTGGTTGCATTATCCTTAGTTATACTAAAAAAGGTTAATTAAATATTATAATAAAGATAATAATAAAATAAGTTATATACCTAAATATAATATTTAAGATTAATTTAGAATATAATATTAAAAAATCTTTAAATTCCTTAAATATATTTATTCCAATATAAATGCTTATTAATTTATTAAAGCTTAAATAAATATATATATAATTAGTATTAATATAAAATAGAAAATAAAAGAGAAGGAAATACAAACCTATAAGCTTATAATTTAATTTATAATTATTATTAATAAAAGTAATAATTATTTCTAAATAGGAATTTTGATTAAATAAAGTCCATATATCAAAGGTTAGAGAAAAAAGCCCTAAGTTTAATATATATTTATTAATCTATTAATTAAATAATAATAGATTATAATTAAAGATATCTTTTAATATACCCTTAATTTTTAATTTATTAATAATAGGACTAGCTCTATTTAAATTAATTAATATTATATATTCTAAATATATTAATTTAATTAACTTACTTATTATAATATATTAATAAATCTTAAAAGGAAGATAAATTTAATATATTAAAAGATAAATTATTTTTAATTAGAAAATATAATATCTTTTTTAGAACTTTATCTTTAGAAAATTCACTAATAGGCCTAGCTTTTTTATTTATATTAGATAAATTAAAAAAGCCTTTTGGTCTAGTAGTTAAATCAATTTCTAATATAATTGGTTAATATATATATATATATATATTAATATAATTAAAAACTTATTTCTTTTTTTAGTTAGTTTTGTTTTTTTATTATATGTAATTTCTAGGTATTTATTTTTATAGTGTTTTTAAAAATTAGAAGATTGAAATCCTTAGATTTTTTCAACCTTAAAATAATTATATTTATAAAAAATTAATATATATATTAAAAGGATATATATATATTAACTTACATTGTATATTTAAGTTATATTTCCTGCTCTTTACCTTCTAAAATAGGTAAAAAGGTTCTTTTAAATAATTCATTTTTAAATATATAGACTTTTGTATTTATATTTAAATTATTTATTAAATGCGATTAATTAGATAAAGAGGCTATTTCACAAGCTAATTCAAATATAAATTCATTAGCCTAATTAAATTGGGAATTATTTCCTATTTTAGAAGAAACAGCTTCTAAAAAGGGATTAGTTCCATCTTTAGAAATAGAAACCAAAGGTTTAAAATCGCTATTTAGATCCATTTTAATATATATATTTTAATACTATTATATATATTTTAAAAATAATTAATATAATTATATCAATTATAATATATATTAAAAAAAAAATCAAAAAATTCCTTTTTTTATATTAATATTAAAAAAAATACTAATATTAAAAAATTATTATTAGTATATACTAACTAAATACTAAAAGAATTAATATTAGTATAGACTAATACTAATTTAAATTAGTTAGTATTAATATTAGCTTATACTAACTAAATACTAATTTAATTAGTATTAGTATTAGTATATATTATTTTTTTTAGTATTAGTATGTACTAATTAATTAATTTAGTAACCCTAATAATAAATTAGTTTAATGAAATCTAAATAAAAAAGAATAAAATAAAAGGGGACTTATTAATTTATATATATTATTTTACTTATTATATTATATATAATATTTATTTTAGGCATTATTAAATATATAATTAATCTTTATAATTATAATATTAAAAATCTTTTTTTTTATTAATTTTATAATATTTTATAAATAATAAAGATATTATAATTTAATTAAGATAATAATAATAAAAGATAAAGATATAATAAAATATTAATAAAAAAGTAAGAAATTAAGAATAAAGTAAAAGTATAAATAAAAGAAAGTAATAAAAAGTATAATTAAAAGAAAAAGAAGAAAATAAGTAGGTAAAATAATAGCTATATATATATATAAAATAGTTTAAATATTAAAGGAAATAAATTATATAGTAAGTTAATAATTAAATAATTAGTAAATAGTTATTAATTAAGGCTAAAGATATAATGGTATTTTAGTATTAATAATATTAATATTTATCCTATAAATAATCTATAAATATTATAATAAAGACCGCCACTTTAAGAGGGGAGGATAATTATAATATTAATTATGGGATTATATATATTAGGTATTTAAATTATATAAAAAATGCTTTCTTTTTTATATATATTTGCTTATATAATGCTTAAAACCCTTAAGCTTTAGTCTTAAAATATAGCTATTAATATTTTTCTTATATCTAGTTATTTATAATCTTATAATCTATTTTCTTTATAATATATAATTAATATTAATTTTATAAATCTTTTTTTTTTATTTTTTTAGCCTTTTAGGAAAAATTCTTTTTATTTTTTTTTAATTATAATATATTTTATTATTATTATTTTAATAATCTTTTTTAATATATTAAATAATAATATTTTTTTTAATTAATTATTATATATTATATTTTTAGAATTTTATTTAATATTAAAATAATTAATATATTTATATTATAAAAATAATTTAAAAAATAATTTATAATTATATTTATATTTATTAATTTTATAAAGAAAATTATAAATATTTCTTTATAAATTTTAAAAGAATTAATTAAAATATTATTTTTTTATAACTTTTATAATTAAATATTCTTTAATATATTTATTATTTTTTAAATATTAATTTAAGCTTATATTAAGTCCTTCTTTAGGGTAAATTATAAAGGGAGGTTTAGTTCTTTAGAATTTAAAAGGTTAATATTTAATTAAGATTAAAAAAAAATTATTATATAAAGATTTTTACTTTTTCTTTATAAATAATAGTAAATTATAAATTAAGTTTATTTAAAAATAAGATTTATAATAATTTTAATATAATATTATTATAAAGTTAAATTTAATATTTTAATTTTTAAAATCTAAATTAATTAAATTTTAATATTTTTATTAGGATTTTCTTTTAAATTATATAATATATTTTAATAATATATTAATCTTAATATATATTAATTTTAAAAAATAAATTTTAATTTATTAATTTTTTAATATATTAAAATTATTTTTATATTTATTTAAATTATTTTATTATTATTATTATTTTCTTTATTTATTATAAATTTTAATTAAATTTATTATATTTTTATTATAAAATTATAAAAATTATAATTTAATAAAGATATTTTATAAACTAATTTATTATCTTATTTTTTTATTTTTTTATAATAATCTTATTTTAATTTTATTATAATTATATTATTATTTTTTTAAATATAATTTTTATATTTATTATCTTTTAATTTAATTATATATTTAAATTTAATAATAATATAATATTAATCTTAAGCTAAATTATTTATAAAAATAATTTAATTTATTAGAATTATAATTTATTTTTTCTAAAAGAATATTATTATTTTTTTTATATATTTATTATATATATTTTATAAAAGATAATAATAACTAAAATTCTTAATTATAATAATATTATTATTAAATTTAAAAAAAATATAATATTTATTTTATTAATAATATACTTTTATTTTTTTAATAAATTATATAATATTATAATTTTTTTAATTAAATTAAGAAATTTAATTTTTATTTAATTTTTATTTAATAAAATAATTTATAATTTAAATTTATAATATTTATAAATATAAAATATAATTTATGTATTAATATATATTATATAATAATTTGCTCTTTTTATATATATTAAAATATTTATTAATTATAAAATTATTAATTTAAATAATATAATATAATTATATTTATTATAAGCTTATAATATTAAATATATAAATATTAATATTTATTATATATTTTAATAAAATATATATATTTTAATTTTATAATAAAAAGAATATAATAAATAAAAAAAAGCATAATCTTATTTTACTTAAAGATTAGCTTTAGCTTAAGGAAATAGTAATTAAAGTATATTAACTTTTATTTATTAATTTTATTAAGTATTTAAATCTTAATTTTTTAAATAATTATAAGCTATTTATATTAAATATAATAAATATTTATATATTTTATTAAATAATTAAATTAATATAATAAACTTAAATAAAAAATAAAATAATTAATATATAAAATTTAATATAAAAAATAAAAAATAAATAAAAAATAAATAAAAAAATAAAAAAATAAAAAAATAATATAAAAAATATTAAATTTAATATAAATATATAATAAATATATAATTATTAAATAAAAATAATAATAAAATTTTATTAATCTTTTAATTATTTAATAATATATAATTTTAATTTTAATTATAAAATAAAATTTAAATTTATAAAATTAATATAAAAAATTTATATTAAATTTATTTTTTAAAAAATATAAAAATTTTTAATTTTTAATTAATATAATTTTTTTATTATTTATTTATATAAATTTATTTAAATTTATAAAATATTATAATAATAATTATTAATAAATAATTTAATAATTAAAAATAAAAAAATCTAGTATATTATTTTATTTATAATTTATTAAATCTTCTTTTTATTTTTTTATTTAATAATTATTTAAAAAAATAAGCTTTTAATCATTTTATATTTATTATATATTTTATAATATATTATTTTAAATATAAAATAATAATAATATTTTTTACGATAATTATTATTATTCTTATTATTAGTTTTATATAAAACTGCTGAGATTGTAGCTAATAAAAACCTTCCCAGGAACGTGGTTCAATAATGAGATGAAGAGACAGTTCCGCGTGGCCATGGATTCCTTACTAACGTCTTTTTGTCTCAGCCTGTCACATTCGCTGGCTGGAAAATGCTTGTCTCGCAGGAGAACGCGGGAACCACACGGAAAATGAGAAAAAGTTTCCTTCGTCGTTGACTGCTTCCCCATGACCATCAGCGAACCCTTTCATGAGGAGTTACACTTTCTGCATGACCCTTCTTCCTATGACCCTAATCTCGTTGTCTAGCTTCAGAGATGCTCTTCCTACGAATGATGTGAGCAACAGGATCCCGTAGCCTCATGGGGTCCTGCTGGGATCGGGTAGTTGTCGTCCTCGTTTTCGTATAGGTTGTATTTTTGGGTTTAAGAATAGTCATACCGATACATCCCTTATTCCTGATATCTTGTACCCAAATCTGGCTGGTGGGTGGAGGAATGGACCATTAACAAAACTGATCTGCGTACCGACCGAAAGGACTCAACGGTCCAAGTCGACATTGATCATAGCCCGCGATTACCAGCCCGAAAGGTGAGTCTGGGCGTTGTGAAGAGGATTTTTGTGTGGATAGCCGCTGATTCGTCACCAATAATACCAGCAGCCAAGCTTAATTTGAGGCTGACTACCGAGTTTTGCGCTCCTCACACCATCATTGTCTCAATTAAGCTTGACCCATACACCCATCACATTCCTGGAGCTTCTCGACAGCTCACACTCCAACTCCACTCTCGGGTCCGGGTCCGGTTCCGTATCACTGATCCCCGGTTGAGCTTGGAATGCTGCCACACTCGTGACGAGCACTGGGACCCGGTATCTATCCGATTCATCTATAATGTTGCTAGGGCACTTGTAGTAGAGGAGAGCTCCCAAGGCCAATCAGATTTCCAGATCGCGAAAATTCTCCCAACAATCGAGGAGCAGACAAGCTGAAAGATAGTATTTTGATGACATGGATAATCAACACGATCCGCGTTGCTAGAAGAGATTGTCTCGAGATCTGCAATCTTGGATCCACAAGCCGAAATCGTTGCTCCTGTCATCACATCTCTTCCGGGATTAGAATCCACCTTGTTCGAAAGGATGGAGGCTCTGTTCACCTCTTTCCATCATCATGTTTGCAGCGGTGCTTCTATATTCCTTTCATGACAATGGCCGACCATTTTACCACCACTGGGTCTTTCAAACTAGTGGCTGACAACAAAATTAAGTATATTAAGTAGCCGATGCCTGTCTATTTCACGAATACAAGATGTAGACAAAGCTCAAAGCTACGCAATCTCTCTCGCCTTCTTTTTTCGAAATTTCCTGTCACTCCTTTCATCATATTGCTTATACGCTATGTCCCAGCAGCAGTGTTTCCCGCAACAGCCGCATCTGTACGGTTCTGGCCAGATACTTGGTCACGGCAAAGTTGCCCATGCTCCTTTCCTTACCGTAACCGAGGCCTTCTATCACTATGCAACTTCGTGCCCTGACAACCTGGCGGTTCATGACTTGTCTGGCCCTACCCAAAAAATAACTTATCGGGAGCTTGCCTGCCGGGTTCAGTTACTGGCCGAGGAGCTTCGTGCGCGTGGCGTTACGCCAGGTCACAGAGTCCCATTGATTGTCAAGCGAAGCTTGGAGATGATAGTCGGAATCTGGGCAATTCTATCCTGTGGCGCCCAGTATGTTCCCCTCGATGGCGGGGTCGTCCCAGATGAAACAATTCGCAGGGTCTTGAAGGAAGCTCAAGGCAAGGTTGTCCTCTGTTTGTCATCGACTCAACATAGACTCGAATCCTTGCAGACAAATCATGAGACTATCTTGGTTAATGGACCAAGGTCCCAGAACTTGGACGAAATTCCTGGGGATGGGTATGTGGATCTTTCAAAACCTGACGGGGGCTGCTACGTGATATACACATCCGGTAAACTATACATACCCTCCGCTGCAAATTTCTAAGAGTTATCTCTCATGTTGTTGCTTATGACGTTATAGGAACAACGGGACAACCAAAAGGAGTAGACGTCACCCACAAGAATGTCGTGAATCTTGTGTGCCTCTCGCCCGGAAACCTAGGAATCACACCAGGTACCACAGTTGGGTCCTTGCTAAACATTAGCTTTGATATGGGTATGTTCGATATTACTTTGAGTTCACCTTGAAGAAAAAATAAGGGAGTGGGTGTAGGCGCTAATGACTTGAATAGCTGCTTGGGAGATCTTCAGCTGCCTCTGCAATGGAGGAACATTAGTGCTTCGGGGTGCCCAATGGGAGGAAGCCCTCGACGAGGTCAGCCTGTAAATTTGGCTTTCCAGGCATTTTATTGACTGATAAATAGATCGAAGTGCTGATTTGTACACCTACAATATTGTCCAAGTATCACCCAAAAGACTACCCAGAGATCAAGACAGTTGCCACGGCTGGTGAGCCAATCACGCAGCGGTAAAGCTCCCTTTTCCTTGAAACAGACACGCGTATGAAGATAAGCACGCAAATTATATATACACATATGTTTTGGGACATCTATAGCTTACGATTAACCTAGCTTGGCCGATTTGTGGGCCAACCATGGCACATATTGGAACTGTTGTGGTCCAACCGAGACAACTATTGTCAATACGATGCAGAGGCACGTTGTTGGAGATCAGCTTTCCATTGGCAAGCCAACGCCGAACAATAAGGTATATATATTAGACGATGATGGTCAGCCAACCGGAGTTGGTATTCCTGGGGTCATGTGGGCGGGGGGACTAGGTGTCTCTCGAGGCTATATTGGGATGCCAGAGAAAACGGCTGAGAAATATTTGGTGGACCCATTTGCCAACGATGGGTAAGAATGATGGATGGCAGATGCGTAGAGGCTTCACTGACGCAGTGTGCTAGGTCGAAGATGTACAACACAGGGGATATCGGGCGTTGGCGAACTGATGGGTCTATTGAAATCCTTGGTCGGTGTGATGATCAAGTCAAAATCAAGGTGTGTGAAAGCTGAGGCTCGTTTATTCAGTCGATCCACTTTCTCCCGAGCCCGAGCCGTTCAAAGACCGCATGGCTGACACAAGTGAAAGGGGTTTCGTGTGGAGTTGGACGGCATCTCCGCATCACTGGCCTCCGCTCCCGGCGTGTCTCGGGCTGCTGCATTGTTGATAAACGGGCACATTCACGGATTCATATGTCCTCTAGTCCGTGACACTGCTGCCATCACTCAATATGTGCAGAAGTGCCAGCCCTATTATGCCGTGCCGTCACAAATCTATGCTATGGATGAGCTGCCGACCACGGCTAATGGCAAGGTTGACAAGAAGAAACTCAAGGCATCGTTTGCAGAAATGGTCAAAATGAACAGCTTTCAGATAACACTGTCGAAATCAGACCTCAAACCACAGAGTTCCACTTCAAGCCTATCAACGCTGGCCGAAAAGATTCACCAGGACCTTAGCCAAGAACTACCAAAGAAACAACATGCTCAGCCATTCAGACGATTGAGGTACCGCATTTTCATTGTCTATCGCACACTCTTCAGCTCTGTTACAATCATAAATTTCGCTGCCATGACCTGTGTCATATTCCTCAACCTCAATTCCCGGTGGTTTGGGACCATCACGGCAATCAACCTGACGACTGCAGCTCTTGTGAGGCAAGACCTGGTCATAAACGCCCTATATACAACTGCCTGCTCAGTGCCCAAGCAGCTTCCTCTATGGCTTCGAGCCCGTTGCGCCAAAATCTATCACCTGGGGGGCATACATTCCGCAGCTGGTGTCTGTGCCACAGCATGGCTCGTTGTCTCAACAGCCCGGGAAGTGATCTGCGACAGGCTCTACTGTGCAGGGCACCAACCAAACTCGGTGGTAATTCGGGTGGTATCATGGCTTCTTTGTGGACTTCTCTGCATTATGGTCGGTTCAGCATGGCCTTCTCTTCGCAAACAGCATCACAACTTTTTTGAGAGGTTTCATCGATTCGCCGGATGGACAAGTCTCGCTCTCTTCTGGGCGCGAACAATTCTGACCATCAATGGCACCCATGCAAGTGGGCTTGGTCTTGGACATGCGGCCATCAGTAACCCCGACTTTTGGCTCCTGGTTGTGGCGACTTGCAGCATTGCTTCGTCGTGGCTCTTCCTCCGCAAGGTAGCTGTTGATGCTGAGGTGCTCTCCAACCATGCTGTTCGCTTACACTTTGATTACACTGTCCCGGTCAACGGTAGCTTCACCCGCGTCTCACGACGGCCGCTACTTGAGTGGCATTCGTTTGCAACGATCCCCACGCTTGAGGTTATTAATCGGCCCAAGGGGTACTCTCTCGTCGTGTCTAACGCTGGTGACTGGACTCGTAGCTGTATCAAAGATCCGCCTTCCAAGTTGTGGGTTCGGGGTCTCCCAACCTGCGGCGTTATGCGCATCGCGACACTGTTCAATCGCATCGTCATTATCGCCACTGGTTCTGGAATCGGACCGCTGCTTGGCCATATCAGCCAGCCAACATGCTCCACTCAGCTCATCTGGTCGGCTGCAGCACCAGAACTGACTTTTGGCAAGGAGATACTGCGCACAGTTCGAGAAAAGATCCCTGACGCAGTGATCCATGATACTAAGATTCATGGCCGACCAGATCTGGTACGAATGGGATTCAACATGGCCCAGAATTTCGGCGCTGAAGCTGTGATTGTGATTGCCAACGAGAGTGTCACCAAGAAGATCGTATACGGTCTCGAGACCCGTGGGATCCTGGCATTCGGTGCCATCTGGGACAGTTGACGTATTACGATTTGTTTCCTCTTCACTCTTTTCTTTGCTGCCAACCTCTGGCCTTTAATTCCTCTGCGCATTTGTGCTTGATTTCTTTTGTATCTTCAGTGGTTTCGGCGATTTCTTACTGCCCTTTTCAAATCTCTTCCCCATGTCATTAGGTCATCAACGTCATCCTAGCTAGCTATAATATTTACTACTATTATACATTTTCTTATTGTTTTTGGTGGAGGGGTTGATTCGCATGCTAATAAATGAAAAAAAAAAAGGAAGAAAGGAAGAAAGAAAGAAAGAAAGAAGGAAGGAAACCTGAGATACAATTATGGTCTTAGGATCAGGACATGTTGATATCGCTCGCACAATGAATATGGGTAATGCGTGGCAAGAAAAGTAGACACCTTGATAATTTATTGGTGGTTAGGTATTTGTGTACTGTACTGGGTACCTAAGTATTTGGTAGCTACCTTACCAAAGTACCGGTACTATCAGCAATTTATTATCAAGGGGTCCACGCCGATTGTCGAGGCGGCTTTATGCAATAAAACCATACAAATATCTACTTTGCTATCTCTCACCTAAGTAGGTAATGAATGGAGCAAACCTTTATATATTTGGGGATGTTTAGCTCAGCGTCTTGATGCTCAAATTTCCATATCATCAGTTACCATAACACCAGATAAAACATGTTGCAAACTCGGCGAATAAGAGCATTAGTTTCTCGTGTTTCTCGGCAGGGAACATTGGGCCAGATTGCAGTAGCAAAGTTTTACTCCCAGTCGGTTCGTCCGTTGGCCTATGACCTGCATGAACCAGCGCAGCCCCAGACCGACAAGCAGAACTCTCCAATCCTGTTCCTCCATGGACTGTTCGGGTCTAAAAAAAACAACAGGGCCATGAGCAAGTAAGATGATCTAGCAATGGGTTCACGACTTGAATGGCTGACTGACCATTGCCACAGAGCTTTGGCCCGGGACCTTGGAAGATATGTCTACGCTTTGGTGAGCACAATCTGGCCAATAACAACACATTGTGCATCTCGAAACTCAACGGCCAAGTGACAGGATCTCCGAAACCATGGCGAATCGCCGCATAACCCTCGTCACGATTATGTCGCCATGGCCGAAGATGTTGCAGTCTTTATACACGATCATGGACTCACTGACACGACACTCATTGGCCATTCAATGTAAGTCCTTGGTTGTCGAATAGCAACACGCAATGCTCACTCAAAATCAGGGGCGCCAAAGCAGCAATGGCTCTTGCACTTCGCTCGCCCCATCTTGTCAGCGACCTGGTGGCCGTGGATAATGCACCTGTAGATGCTGTTTTGAGCAACGACTTTGGCGGCTATATTCGCGGCATGAAGCAGATCGACCAAGCCAATGTCACGCGCCAAAAGGAAGCAGATGTTATTCTTTCTGAATACGAAAAGGTGCACAGCAATCCGCTTTTTCTGAACGGGGAAACGTAAGCTGACAGTGTCAAATTACTCAGTCACTTGCCATAAGACAATTTCTTCTTGGAAATCTCCACCGACCCGAGGGTGAAAATACGCAGAAGTTTAGGGTTCCCCTTGACATCCTTGCTCGCTCACTTGGTAACCTTGGCGATTTCCCATATAAAGATCCCAATGAAGTCCGGTTTGAGAAGCCTGCCCTTTTTGTGAGGGGTACAAAGAGTAAATATGTTCCAGACGAACTGATCCCTCTCATTGGACAATTCTTTCCTCGCTTTCGCCTTGTGGATGTTGATGCTGGCCACTGGCTCATCTCCGAGCAACCGGATACTTTCCGACGAGGTATGAGGTTTCTATTTCTTCCCAACCCTATCAACTCTCTGTTGCTCATGTGTATTCCTAACTCGTGCACAGCTGTGGTTGAGTTTCTCCGAAACAGTGAATAGGGCTCGGGGAATAAAGAAAACGCGTAGAATGTGCACTTTTAGAAATATACAAATTCGTGGAAGGTTGTTAACACCACATAATCAATAGATATACATGTATGACGATAAAATTTGTATATACCTGTTCCCTTTGCTGATCTTATGTTACATAGATGTGGTCTAATTTGCGTGAGTGGCAAATTAGAAAGGAGGGGAACAAATTGTCGCTGAAAAAAAGAGTTTACGCATAGGCTCTACTCAAAAAAGACATGAATTCGATTGTCCACATAATAAAGAAGAAGAAAAAAATTATATTGTTCCCGAGAGAAGGCTGTCTAACGGATTGATGCTTTGGGCGGTCCTGCATGATCCATCTTATCTTAATTCATCTCCGAGGAGCTGGATCCGTACGACATGGCATCGGCCCCTTGCCTCCTATCGATTGCGAGGCTATGAATGAAGGAAAAACAAACTCCTGCCATTAATACCATTCGTTGTTCTCAGTCGACCCAGTTAGTAATGCTCTTATTCTACACCTTGTCATGACGGGTCAACGATTAGATGATCAGTGCGGATCTACTTTGCCCTGTGACCCACAAGTGCACAAATGTTCAAGATGCAATGCTTGTCCATATCGATCTCGTGGCATCCGTTGCCAAGATCGAGTACACCTAGCGAAGGCAAGAAAAGGAACTAAGGCCAGAAATGCTTCACTACTTCACACGGGAGCTCATTGGTTCGATCACTTTGCCGTTATCATAAATTTGACTGATCGTTTTTGCCATTCAAAGGAACATGACCCAATCCCCTAGCCGCCTTTGTGATGCTACGCCATTTGCGATGACCGAAATAATGCCAGGGACGAGTTTATTAGCCGCGAGGCCCTATGCCTTCCCCGCGCCATCCAGCCAGTGCCTTTTTAAACCTCCTCAAGAACGCGCTCCTTGAACTCCCGCTCAACCTTCTGGCCCTGGTCATCCGTACCTGACTCACCATGGAGAGCCATCAAGGCTCCGAGGTCAAACTTGGGCTGCTTCAGGAGCTTGACCTTGCGGATGTGGACCTGATAAAAATGTAAGTGGGGGAAATATAAACCAAAAGAAAAAAATCCAGAGAAAAACAATGCATATCGTGGTTCTGGGGAAATGGGAGAGGCTATCAAGAGGGGCAACTCACGTTCTGGAGAGGGTAGATACCCTGGGTGGACTTCTCAATCTCACGTCCAATGACCTCAGGAATGAGCTTGGAGGTGAGCTGAGTAAGGGTGCAGCTGGAAGCCTCACGCTGGATGATATCGGTCATCTTGCGTCGGATGGCACGAATCTGCGACGAAGCAGCGTAGGTGGTCTTCTTGATCTGGTTGGGTCGTCGCTTGGTGAAGGCAATGGCGAAGAGGCGGATGAGGTAGTCGTCGGTAGTCTTGACGGTGACGTTGGCCTCAATGAGCGTCTGCCACTTTCGCACGAGGGAACGGAGCTTGTCCGAGGTGAAATCGAGGCCGTGGAAGTTGGTCAGGCAGTTCTTGCCCTGGACCTCATCGATGCGGAGGCGGACCTTGCGGAAGGAGTGGTCCTCATCCTTCTGGAGATCGGCGAGGGAGACCTCGACGATGCGGCCCTTCAGAGCATCGTTGGCGTTCTTGAGACCAGTGGTTCGGTTCACGAGGGTCTTGCCGACACTAGACACAAAATATTTCAGTCAACTTTACTGCGTCGAAAATTTGCCAAAACTTTATCGATTCGCGTCGCAACTCACTCTCGAACGTTGAAAGGGTTGGGGGCCTGTAATAATTTATGTTAGCGAAAAAAATATCATTTCCAGAGGGCGTATCATGTTGTCATCACCACGTACCTTGATCGAGTACCAATCCTTGCGGGAGAAGGGGTCCACGGTCTTCTTCTTGAGGCCCTTCTTGCCCTTCGAGAGTCTCTTGTTCCTGCGGTACGCGTGAGCATGATATTCTTTGATCGCAGACGTCGTCGTGATGCTCACTTTCCAACCGCCATGTTTGCTGGCTTTTCTGTGAACCGTTGGAGGGAGAGGGTGCTGGCTGAGGGATTGGTGGAGGGGCGAAATAATTTCAATTTCTTGTGTGCATCAACTTAGGTCTAAGCGAAGTGGAAGAATTGCGGGCCAAACTTTTTCCGGCATTAGCGTGTGCTGTTGATGAGCCCCGACTAGCACGTGATAAATATGCCACAGGACACAATTGAAGAAGTTCAAGAACTGGCCGCCACATGTGGATTAGCGTGGCTTAGCCTCCTCTCCGTCAGCAAGTTAGAACGGCCAAACAATTTTTAGACGAGACCAGTTTGCCTCAGCGGGTCGCGTTGACTGACAATTTTATGCCAACACTGGTCCTAACCACTCTGAGATGCATACGGTTGTTCATGGAGACAGCTTCGCCTTTCATGGATATTCATGACCAAATTATTTAATATCATAATCATATATTTATTGTTGGATCGCAACATCTCTCGACTGAGCTGAAATGGCTAGAAAGCCGGTTTCTGGATGACCACCTTCGCTCCCTCTGTTATCAAGACTGGAGCTTCTCGTTTTGCTTGAATACATCTTTGACTGTCCATGTCTGAGAATAAGGCATTGCTGACAGTAGTAGTGTTTGCGGACCTCCACTGTCCCTCCGTCGTATGTATCGTGGATTTCTCCATACGTCGTTTCAGACCCCAAATCTTTTCACTACCTATTTCCAGGATTGAGGCTATCAACACTCTCCTTCCGGGTTCCATCGAACCCACGGCATAGATAGAATGGGGTTGGTGCATGATCTTCGGCTTGAGGTGATGTCCAGTGCTGCGATTTTGAGATCTATTGGGTTTGTTGCCATAGTCTGCTCTAATAGGAGATTTGCAACATCGCCCGATCCCCTTTCTTGGGTCAACTAAGCGTCAATGGATTTTGATTTTTTTTTTTGGAATATCGTTGTTGGTCAACCTCTTTTTGTTCACAAGGTCATCCTTTTCCCCCGACACCTTTTTCTACTCAGTCGTCTGTGTCCTTATCAAGATCGGGCTTGTCCCGGTTCCAGTCATCGAAACTTGGAAAGCTGAAGTAGTATCCTGACATCAAGTTAGCCTTTTTTTTTTTTTCTAACTCCGTGAGTAATAGGCAACAAAAGACAAACCTGAAGGAGAATCAACCAAGACAACATCTTGACAACGAGTAGGAGAGGCTTCAGAGCTGCCACTACATATCACAATGGCCTCGACTTGGTGGGAAATGGGTTCTGTGGTAGAGGAATGCTCGATGTGAGCAGGAGGTGGAGAATAGATGGCGACACGATTAAGAAGATCGGTTGCTTTTTGTGGTGAGCTAGAGCTAGCTAGAGATCCCCGAATAGCATTCGAGGGAGTGATGGAAGGCTCAGTGGCGCTGGACCTCAGGAGCCTGGGCCGTTGTCTTGAGGCTGTGTGTGAAGAGGAATCACGCCGGTGATGAGTCCTCACCGCATTGCGGGTTTCTCGAGAGAAGGAAGCCATATCTTGGATGAATCTTATGTCGGTAGGCAAACGGATCGGTAGATCAATGGATGAAGGCTTCGTGCGTAAAAAGCATAAGCCTTGAGCATTCGACTAGGAGATTCGCTCAGCATCGAGTAAGTGATGATGATGGTGAGGCTGGTGATGATGGAAACCTGGAGTGCGATGGTAGTCGGAGGTCTCATATCAACCTCGGCGACAACGGAATGACACATTGGCCATGGACGACCCATCACGCAACGATGGCGACCCCCAGCACGCCTAGGGACCTATGGGTGGTAGACCTCCTCGCCACTTGTCGGCTCATCGATGCATTGGGTGCCAACTATGTGTCTCCCGGTGTATGGCCCATCATCCCTGACCTTGGGCTCGCTGGGGCTCGGGGGCTGCACGCGGGCCATCCGTGCGTGCGCATTTGCGGGGATTATCAGCGAACGAGACCACTCAGCGATAGGCAGGCGAGGTACCCCGTCAGCCAAAGGTCGGTAAAGCAGAGCCAACTTGGCCTACCGTCGCATTGCTACCCAACCTAGGTTCCTCGAATACCGCAAGGGCTGCCGTGGGTGGGCTGAATGGGGTGAAGGGCGAATGTTGGAAAATGGACGGAGGGTCGGAGAGCGGCAACTAGCGCAAATCTGGAACCGGGGGGAAGAGAAAGCGTCAAGACCTCGTAACACCCGAGTCCCCAAGGGATGGGTATTTTCCCTGTCCCGTTTGCCAGGGGAGTCAGGTACGCCGTACTGGGACTTGTTAGCCACCGCCTCAGGACAGTGTTGTTCGGGTCTCCTACATCACGCTACCTAGGTACCTGAGTTAAGTAGCTGCTAGTGGAGGAGCAAGTTTTGGAGGCCACGAGGTTTAGCGCTGATCTCCTTCTCCCAAGTCTCACAAAGCTGGAACCCCCATCGAACCAAATATATCTCTCATGGTCTCATAAGGGACCGAACCCTTTCTTCACTAAACAATGCATACAACGCACTACATTGAGGGAAATAACTTCTCCCAAGTTGGAATCGCACTGCTATTCGTACCACTATAATACCATACCGACATACTGCCTACTTGGGTTTGGTAAAGTTCAGTCCTCGCTGCTATAGCTCCCCAAGTGGTTCTGGACTGTGGGGAACCAGCTTTCTCCAGACTCACCCATCCAACCGTCGATATCCTTCGAGCTTGGCGCTGTGTAACACCTTACATCCTGCGACGTCACCACTACTATTCCAAACTGAGCATCATACCTTATTTCACCTTGCTGATGAAGCCCCTTCCTTTCTTCCATTGCCAAAGGCAGTGTCGAATTCTTCCATAATACAATCCTCCCCAAAAGTTTCCGTCGGCAACAAGAATGGCTGAATGGGACGTAGCTATCGTACGGATTCTGATCGAACAATTCCGATTTCACCCATCCCACTTAGTATGACCATGCACTGCTGACGCATTTGCCAACAATCCACGCCAATTGCCTCGTTGTCTTGGTTTTAGTGGTCAAAACTGTGATCACAATCAGCCATGCACCACAAATTTACTGCACTCATATCGACGTACTCTTCCCATATTCTACCCTGTACAGCCTGCAACTCTTCATCTGTCATACGTTTCCCGGTCGTGAAATATCCTTTGAAGTATGGCCCGTTATCTCATGTAATTTTTTTCTCAATCGTGTTGGCTGTACTCACCTGCGGTAATCTTTGCATCGATCTCCACTCTTGAATCAGCCGGGATCAGCTCCTCAGGAAGCTCAACCCGCTCATGGATGGGAATGCTGAACCTGGTTAGCCCTGCCACAGATCTTCTCTCCCGCTTCTTCCTGATTACTTACCCTTGACCAACGATAGCGTCATGTTTCATGCTATGAAGCTTGTCAGCAAATGTTAGAGATCATATTGGTGAATATAACCTACTTGCTCATGCTCAACATTCTGTCGATTTTCTTGATCCCCAACCAATGGAGAATGTCTGGCATCAACGCCTGGAATCGCATATCTTTGACACCTGCAATGTTCTCGGTTCGCTTGAAATAATCCGAAGCTCGGTCAGCCCCGCGTTTTCGTGCGTTATAAACCACTGCTCTTTGTGTCAGTTCCGAACAGCCTGATCACAACAATTGTACACACAATACTATACGTAATGTTAGAATTTGAGCATATTCAGCGGCAGGAATGAACTGACCTTGGTAACTTCGCCCAATGCTCTTCCTTCTTTGCGGAAATAGATCACGACGCCACTTCCACCGTTCTGAGCTTCCTTGACTGCTTCCTCAATGCCGAAAATAAGATAGGGCCGGCATGTGCATATGTCAGATCCAAAGACGTCACTTCCATTGCACTATTATTGTTAGTTGAAAGGAGAGGCTCTATAACGGCACACCAAAAAAAGAAGGGGGGAGGGGGGGGGTTGAGAAGAAAGGAAAAGTAGGTACCTCGTCGTGAATTCTCAACGACAATCGAGCCGACTCATCAGACATCTTGGCAGGATCACCGAAACAGTACACTGTCAAACCGCCTGTGTACCGTTAGCTTGACCCTACAAAACCACCAAGCAAAACTGGTACGCACCAATCGGTGGAAGGAATACTTTGATGTCACCTCGGGTGATGAGCTTCGAATACGTTAACCCTCAGCACTCTAACTTGTAATCTGGAGAATATCACACCTCTGGATAGCTGCCACCAGTGTGCTCAAACAATGATCGACGTAATGTCTTCTCATCTGTTGTGTTCATTTAGCTTTTGTCGCTCTTGGCTGTAAGTGATCATACCGATCCCAAATCTTTCAGCGACGCCGGGCAGATACCAAACCTATTATCCAACTGATTAGAAGAAAAGCCAACAATTCTCAAAGCTTTCACTTACAGGCTCAACTGCGAACTTCGTCACAGCTAGCTCTCCGCGATCGTTGAGGCAAACCTTGCCATCGGGAACCCTAGAACCAGTCAGTGGAAGTTTGTAAGATTATTCACATGGTTGAAACAGACAGGCGTCCTGCTTTGACACTCTCTTCGAGCTCTGGCAACTGACTCAGCGTTAGCCAGCGGTTCATGTCCACATTAAACTCGGAAAGCCCCCACACACCTTCATGTGAGCCTTAGTGATAGCAATGGTAGGTCGGATGTCGACTGCAAGTTCCAATTAGAAGAGGCTTTCTGGTTTATCGTTGTTGTGGAATATTACTGTTATCCTTTCCGATATAGTCTTTGAAAACCCATGGAGCGAGATGACCCCAAGGGTCCATTGCCACAATTTTGTCTCGGCCCTCCCACTGAGGGTGCGGGCCAATTTGGGCAGTTGGCTCGGTGTTGGTGAAATCAGGTCTAGTTGGGAACTCCAGTAAGCAATCGCGTTATTCTTACGATTAACCTGGAAGACAAACCTATGATCGCTATCGAGTTCCTTACTCGCAACTGCCAAGGCGTAGTAGATCGAGTACGAGCCACCGCTGTCATTTTACGTTAGCAGCATGACCTTGGACCAGCACGGGACGGTGCTGGGACTTACTGGGCTAAGTTCAGACACAAGTTAGCTCGCGCAGGTGCGAAGTTGGGGGGAAACAAGACAAACCTCCAATAGCTAGTTATTGAAAAGTAACATTAGCGGTACTCCGTCCATACTAGTTACCTGACAATAGGTAATCACGTACCATTCCGGCGTCGGATAGTCGATGGTGCTCTAGAGACAACAATTGGACCTCGTTTAAGCGGATCTGAATTTCCCCAATCCATTGGCAGAGGGTTGATACCAATCTGCTTAGGATATGTCCTGCTGGTATTTAGTATCCTGACTATTGCTGGTAACGTAACGGGTGAGAGCCTCACGTCAGGACGATGCGCGAGCTGCTTACAGACGCAATTGGAGAGGACGACAATGCGGCTTGCTGGGTGTCGACAGTCTTGTATGTGGAAGCTGTTGAAGTATTTCCTTCTTGGCCATTGCTGGTACCAGTAGGCGTAGGAACGGCCTCGGTTCCTTCAGTATCCACGATTGTCTTGCCAGAAAGGGACTCAACTGCATTAAGTAGTATTGATTGTGTCTGTTGGATGTCCCGCAAGGCATCCATCACATCCCGTTGCTGACCGTTTAACTCCATGACAGCGTGTAAATTATAGCTTGGCGGGCCTACGATAGAATTCCGTTTGGGATACAGTGCGCAAGTCAGGTTGACGCAAAGACCGGGATATGGCTAAGGATCTACCACTTCAGATGCTTCAGCCTTAAGAATGGTGAGACCGAGAAATAAGAAAAGAGGAGGGGAGAAGGATAATATGGGAGGAGAAGGGAAAGAAAAGAGGAAGAGTGGGAGAAAAGGGAGAAGGGAGATTGAGACTTTGTAGCGAGGAAGGCGGTGCCCTAAATGTATCATGTACCTGCTTTTCTTATTCCTCGTTTCCATAAGAAGGTACGTTCCACGCACCAAGTTACCTACGTACGCTACCTTGCCAACCTCCGTCAAGCAAGTACGTCAGGTATCACGCGGAAATGCACACCGACCTAAATACTGACGGTGAGCGGCTCTACTACCGGGGCTGGGTCTCGCCTACCGACGCACGTCTGAGTCAAAGTGCCGCTATCATAACTTCTTGTCATCCAATCCTTGGTTCCAATTGGACTACATGGTACTAGGATGTACCAAGCGGGCTGCTTAGTCCCCGTCTTGATGAGGGTTCACAGCCAAGAACGGTCGCTTCTTTGCCTCGGACATTGCGAGATGGCCCTTACTTTCTACCAATAGTACCCGCCGCGAAGTATCTAATCAAGGAGCTATCCGTGTCACAGAAGGCGGAACAAGAAGGATTTCTCGGAGGCATGATAACAACCGCCTGATGACGCCCCAGAAAGGCGAATGTTCCCAGTTCCAAACCAAGTGCCCCACTGGGCTCGAAGCTACCCCGCCAAATCTCGGCCCCCTGCAGGTGGATGGGATGCTAGGCCTTATCACCACCTCTTTTCGTTCATCGAGAAAACAAGACTATAGATGCTCTGCGCAGATTTTGGTGACCTCTCTCCTTCAAATACTGTTTCAACCAGTAACGCCACGCTACTGGAATCCGGTTTAAAGAAAGAAACAGAGAGAGAAATTAGTCTCTTATTCAATGAATATTTAGCTTGAGAAGAGTTGGGTTGTAATTATGACGTATCTTATGTGTCTTGTATCTGAAGTCACCTGCCCCAAGGCGCCTCTTCTCCTGCCGCTGTCAAGTGTTAGCTGTTAGTGTAATCAGAGCGGGGTGGAGAATAGATACCGGCACCGGAGGTCGCCGGCCGCGGACGGACCCCGGCGTACTCCCGCTTAAATGCATACACTAATAGGAAATCTTATTAGGAGCAACATGTGCCGTACCTGCTGGAACTCTCTGCAACCCAGACCTTAGACTGAAGGTACCGCCCGAACACCAAGGAAGTACCTTGGTAGGTACCCAGGCACAGTACCACACGCTCCCGACGTACCGCTACTGGGCATGGATGTCACTATATGCTGAGCACGTGCTCAGTCACGATAAGATAAGCGCTTGTCTCCAAACTCCGTTTGGCGCATTGTTCTGTGCAGCGGGCCCAGAGCCTGACATCAATCAACGCGACATTGTGATCTTTCATCAATCCAAGGCGCATCCACCTATCCGCATTGCCGCCATGGGAAAACGCAAGAAGTCATCGAGAGGCCCCCAAGGCCCAAAGAGAGTACGAGGGAAACCCTCTATGATCCTGCGCGCGCGCTCTTGCTAACTCTGGGCGCCCTACAGGCCGACCCGTTACCAAGCACCTTCACGTGCCTCTTCTGCAACCATGAGAAGTCTGTTACAGTCAAACTCGACAAGAAAGCCGGAGTTGGGCAGCTCGACTGTCGAATCTGTGGGCAAAAGTTTCAATGCGCCGTCAATTGTAAGCTCCTGCGCGTCGAGTAGTTCGCCGCAATATGTCCACTGATAGCCTTCTAGATCTATCTGCAGCAGTCGATGTTTACGGTGAATGGGTGGATGCAGCCGGTATGACCAGCAACTTAATACCCCTGATACTTATACACAAACGCTGACCGATTTTTGCAGAGGCTGTAGCCAAAGAGGACAATGCCAGGGCTACCTACGCGGGCACGTCTCGAACACTAGGGTCCCAACGAGCGACCGGCGGTCGATCTGCGGTTGACGACGACGACAACGATGATGATAGACGGTCATATGAGGGTGAGGGGATTGTGGCTGATGATGATGAATATTGAAGAATGCTCTGGACTGCAAACATCGTGCTTCAAAATCCAAGGACGCGCGTGAACAATACAGCAACCGACGCCACATCCATTTCCCTCCCCCGCGATACAAATGAGAACCCAACCACTGCAGCATTCGCCGCTTTAAATGGTGTAAAAACGATCTCCAAAGTCTCCAAGACCAGGAACTATGTAGCTGCTCAAGCGTTAGCATTGCACATCGATAGGTAGAAGATGCATACTTCTTCTCGTCCAACCCCTACGATTATCAGTTAGCCGAGCACAAAGCGGAGAGAAATTACGAAATGCCATTTTCACATACCTGGTCAATGAAAGAGGTGACAACTCTCAGTCGAGGAAACTTAGCGGCAAATGCCTTGACGCCCTGAGGGCTGGCGATGAGGTTCAGGAACAAGATGTGATCCTCGGGAACACCTCGAGCCTTGAGCACTTCGACTGCCATGGTGGCCGACCCGCCTGTATGTCATATTAGGATACACTTTGCAGATGGTCATGCTGATGCAAGCCTGGTTTGCTTACCTGTAGCGAACATCGGATCCAGGAGAAGCACCCAACGGCTGGCAATATCCTCGGGCAATTTATCGTAGAATAGCTTGGGTTGTGCAGTCTCCTCATCTCGCTGAATCAGGATCTTGCCGATACGAACAGAACGACAGCAGTCGCGGAGACCCTGTTCCATGGCCTCACCAGCTCGCATAATTGATACGCCACAAATCTTACCCTGGAACATGAGTCCATCATATGTTCGTCCAACGGGCGTGGTGACGGCATGCTCAATAACAGGCAGGTGGTTCAACCCTTCTTCAACCAACAGTCGAATGATGCGGTTAGAGTAGAAGATAAAATCAGCACGTTCAGTATTTTTATTACGAATAATTCTGAACCGATTAAACTTCAGCCATGGAGAAGAAGAGTTCTCTTATCAATGGGGGAACCTACGACAGAAGAGCAATGAGCTGAGGGGTTTGGGGTAGCACATGAACGTTTTCTAAGCCGACATCGACAGAAACCGTAGCACTAGGCTTTTGGTTCTGAGCTCGGTACTCAGGTCCGACTGACTGAGTAGGGGCCTGAGCAGTCGCCTTATCCGTCATGGTGCTGACGATGTTGGTGTTAATGAAGCTGATGCTGAGGCCACGCCAAGAGCTTTGTTGGTATCAAGTTTCGTGAAGGATACTAAAAGCAAGGGAAAAAAAAGGGCTGCCTCGAAAGCTTCAATAATTTGGCCAATTTATGAAAAAAAAAAAAATTGAAACAGAGGATAGAGGTGAAGTGAGTTTGAGCAATGGGCAGATGAAAGGGCTTTCAAGAGCATAAGCTTTGACGAAGAGCCTTATTGAAGAGGGCCTCAGGTCAACTTTCTTTGGTGTTTATCGAGGTTCGCTTATATGCATAAAACGGGGCGTAAGAGGGTGTCTTTGGTAGTTAGCTGCCTGCCTATTGTTATGCAAAGCGGGGAACGCCATACACAAGGGGGACTTGGCTTCCGGCGACAACCGTCCATTCCAACGATAAGGGATTGCGTTGATTTGTACGTGGATCCAACTGGGGAATACGCAGGTTGAGCTCAGCCCTTCCCTGTCCAGCTACCAGGCTGAGCAGCGAACCAATGAAAGAGGCATTTCTATATGCGTAGAGTACCTACATGCGGGGAGCCCCACCTTCGATTTGGTATACTTCACACTCTGGGCATTAAGGCGGTGCACATTCGGTACCTCGATTGTTTCAACATGTATTTATTGTATGGTCTTTTGTTGGACATAGATCAGCCTTATGGAGGTCTTGGGCTTTAAAAGTCTCGGTCTGGACATGTAACTCAGTAGTTTACAGGATTGAGGCCAAGTATAGGCACCGTAATGTACCTAAGTGCTGCTGAAAGACAGGACAGAACATGCCCATAACTAGGTTGAGATGGCTGACACCTCAGTAGGTAAACGCTACCTACCTACCTACCCTATCTTAGGCACTCAATGCCTGGTACCCTCGTAGGTACTCCACCTCTTTAAACAATTGCTGGTCAACTTCCTCCCTTAGGTACATTAGTTTAGGTACCTGGGTACTATTATAGTGCTTTAGCGGGGGGAGGGGGGAAGAGGGAGTGAGGAGCACCTGCTTTGGTCGTGAATTTGGCCCAGGCCTGAAGATGGTTTGGGCTGGCTCTTCCATTGGTTACGTACCTGCTGACAACATCGAAACCAACCGTGAAGTCAAAATTCCAAAGGCTCGACGCGCCAACCCCCTTGAAGCCGTGTTTCGTCACATCACCTTGCATCAGAGAACACGCTCTCGCAGTAAGTATTCTGAGGTTTCGGATTACATCCGATCTCCGAACGCAGTTCCACCAAGTTACGGCCTTCTTCGATTTCGGCCAAACCTATGGACTAGTCCTAGCCTCGTGTTATCGCTGGGTATCTGACATAGCCTTGTCGCGATGGCATCTCGGACCGGCTCATCCATACCTGGAAAGGGACGACCGCTCACGTACGGCAAAACGGCGCGCAAAAGACAAACAGATGCCGTTCCGCTGCACGCCGCAGAATCTCGCGCTCCTTCTCTAAATCGCCCCGCGATCGCTACCGCAACCGATGAAGTCGCAAAGCCATCAAAGCCGCGCCCAGCAGCTAGTGTCCACACAAGCCTTCAGATTATCTCAAGTCCTTCGGACTCTTCGAAGGCACGCCAGACGCAATCTCGAGATGATGCGAATTCGAGAAAACGGAAGCGCCCCCAAGCTGCATCCTCGGATACTCGTAGCGAAAATCTTTTGACATCAACCTCTCCAGGTTGCCTCAGATCCAATGTCTTTCCTCCACGGGCTCACTCAAATTTATCAACGAAGACCGTTTCAAGTAGTGGCTCTGAGCTTCCAAGACGTCCTAAGGACCAGGAAATTCAGAAAAAATCTAGTGCGCTGAACCGTTCTGCTCAAGACCCAATAATGGGCCCACGGATAAGACAGAGTCGTTTGGAGGCAACCACTCCTAGCATGAAACGGTCGGATACGCAAAACTCGAGTGCCTCAGAACGCCGACCCCGCTTGATTGATGCACTCGCTGCCCAGAGACCTAGCAGCCCGGACTCCGATTCATCCACAGATGAAGAGGGACCTACGCAATTATCCCTCTTCAGCGGACCAGCAACACCTACCCACCAGACGCCCACCTTGAATCGAGAAGATTCGGTTACGCGCCTAAGGGCTCGTCCCGGTGTAGTTTTACAAGGTAAAAGGGTGAAATTTACCTACGGACAGAGCCGAACGATCCTCAACGATTCCCAAAAGACTACTGATTCCGGCATAGCCAGTTCTCAAGATGACATATTACTGGCAACTCCCCCAGAACTTTCTCAACCTGATCTCTTCTCGTTTGATGATGAGGATGTTGATGAGGATGGAGACATCCGACCTGCAATCAAGAGTGTACACGAGCTTCGCCGCGCCGGAGCCAACAATCGGTTTGCTGACGAAATGGAGGATCTTCTTGCCAGAATTGGATCTCCGGGCAGTGCGCCATCTTCCATGAGGAGGAATGCATTGCTGGAGTTGGCCCAAAAATTACAGCGCAGAGATTTCATCACGCAATTCCGCGACCATGCAACCCGTGATAAGGTGGCAGTAAACATCGGCCAAGAGGAAGACGTGATCACCGGCTTTGCTCTCACATCTATATTGATTACTTTTCTTAAGTTCAGCCCTACACCTCATCTCATCCCACAATTAGCCGCAGACGGGCTGGGAAAGATGTTGGGTCGCCTCCTCTTGATCTCCGAAGATATTGTTGAGCTATCCTTTCAGAAGAGGATGAAGCTTTCCGGAGTAAGTAGGAGGTCCGTTGGCGAGGTTAAGTCAGCTATGGCTCTTTTGGATATTTGGCAGGGCCAATGTCCAGAGAAGCTATCCTGCCAAACCCTTGCTTTGCATCTCTTGAGCATCTTATGCCAGGTGGACCCAGGATACTCCGCAGGTGTTGTTAAGGATGCGAAGAAAGAGTTGACTAGTATCATGGCAAGCTATGTTGACGGTGATCACACCCACAACCCAAACCTTGCTCTTGTCATCTCTATTCTCGAGTCACAGTCTACGTTGACGATGGGCGACGACAGCGAAGTCTCCTGGATCCTCTCCGAGACACCCATAGTAGCACGGTTTTTATCAAACGCTTTACTTCAGTGGTCAGAAAAGCCCACGGAGCTGCAATCTAAGATCCTCAAGTTGGCCATAAACACGTCAAACACTGCTCGGGGAGCAGCAGGACTCAATGACGGAGTTTTAATGTCAAGATTATCAGCACAGATATGCTTGGGATTTGAATCCGCGCAAGAGGCGGTGAGCAATCGACGTCTTCGTACCGAGACGTACGATGGTCTCTTGCTGATTCTGGGCGTAATGATCAACATCTTGGAGCACTGCGAACCAGCTCGAGAGACTGTAGTCGGCGAGTCACTAGAAAGCCTCATTACTCTCTATTTGCAACATCAAGCATCAACAAGCGAGGTCAGTGTGTTGTAGAAATGCAGAGACATGCTCACCCTTCCATCAATTCCTTTGACGCTAACAAGACTGCAGGCTGACTCGGTCGAGAAATCACAACTCAGCGTGGCAGTGGGATATCTTGCTGTCCTCCTCGGTTACCTTTCATTAGTAGGAACCGTCCGGCGCCGGTTGGTCCAGAGGACGGACGGTGAGGGAATCCGTGGTTTGATTGGATCGATTCAAGAATTCATTCGTATGTATAGATCTGTGGATAGTAAGGTGCATGAACTCGAAGGCCTGGTAAATGAACTCCAGCAACTGCGACGGATGTAGGGTTAGAGCGAAAGATAGATGTACACTATAGGAAAGGATACAAAAACGACATGCCACCTTTATTCACCATCCAAAACTTTATACCTAAAAACATGGCTGAGTAAGATCAAACGAAGATGATAGATGGGTACGGTGCGGTTCAGGCATGGCAGGGAGAGTGAAGCCAAGAGATGGTCAAGGCCAGATGCATGGGATTCAGTTTGCCATAACTTGCATTTGATTCACATCATCACCTGGCAAACTGATGGAGAATTCACATAATTTATAGACGCACTTGGAAGCAAAGAGATTAGATTGAGTGCCAACCTTCTCCGCGGCAGAATGGTCCATTTTCTCATTCGTTTCGGCGACGGCGATTCAATAGATGCATGCCTAGCTTGCTCGTTTGCAAACCACAAGGACGCCATACCGAAGGTACCGTAGGCACAAGCTAAGTACCTACGGTAGGTATGGAAGGCGCCGTACTTGTTCAAGTACCTTTTTCAGCTTGGTGGTGGGGCCGCCAGTGAGGGTCCCTGTATGAGTTAGGAACCGAAGCTCTGAGTTTCCAAGGATGGCTATGATGCAAGGGGGGGCAAAGGGAGGGAGGGGCCAGAAGGGGGCAGGAAATGGAGGGGCGCGCTTGGTAGTGGGGGGAAGAAGACTGCGCACGGAGGAGAGCGCATTCCCAAAGTTGTCATGCTGCACACGGCACACCCGTATGTCCGTAGTATTCCTTCTAGAATCAGCACACCGGCACCCGCTGAGGAAGGCTACAATCACGTCCTGCATGACGACGACCTTCTGAGACATACAGATTACGGTAGCGTCGACTCTCGGCTATCGAACTAAGGTATCTTCCAGGCCAACAACCCCTGGCTCGGTTTGCTGGTTCGTCCCTAGAAATCCTGACATTTTCCTCATCACCAGAAAACGACCAGTCTTTCACCATCCAGCCTTCCGACTTCGCCACTGCGACTACGACCGCACAATCGTGGTCGCCCTAGGATTACAATGCCCTCTCCCAAGCAAAGAAAGATTGCCATTGTAGGCAGCAGGTCTGTCGGTATGTTTTTTTTTCTTTCTACGTGAGACGATCCGCCTCTCTCCTCTCCTCCCCTCTTCTGGAGTGGGCATTGTGGGCATGTGAAAGGCTGTTTCTTGCCTCCCTCCCAAATGACAAATTGCTCACTTTCAGCAGGCAAATCATCTCTTGCGGTTCGATTCGTAGACGGCCATTTTGTTGACAGCTATTACCCGACAATTGAAAATACCTTCAGCAAGACCATCCGATACAAGGGCCAGGACTTTGCGACCGAGATTGTGGACACAGCTGGTCAGGACGAGTACAGCATCCTCAATTCGAAGCATTTCATCGGTATCCACGGATATATGCTAGTGTATTCTGTGTCATCCCTACCATCTTTTGAGATGGTTCAGGTCATTCGGGAAAAGATTCTTAGTCACTTGGTAAGTGCCCATCTGCGCAGACAGTGAAGAGAGTGCGGGTTACTGATATCACTTCCTGTAACAGGGCACCGAGTCGGTTCCCATTGTTATTGTTGGTAACAAGAGCGATTTACGTCCCGAGCAGCGCCAGGTTACCGCTGAGGATGGCCAAAAGGTGGCCGAGAAGATCCAATGCGGATGGACAGAAGCCAGTGCTCGATACAACGAAAACGTCGGGAAAGCTTTCGAGCTGCTCATTGGCCAGATTGAGAAGTCACAGAATCCTGGAGAAGCCCCCGAGAAGAGCAATTGCCTGTTGATGTAGAACCACATCCTTCAGCAACATTGGGCATTTTTGACTATAAAACATCATAATTTCCATCCAGCCCGGACATTCCAGGAGTGTCCAGCCAACTACCAACAACACATCATTTGAACAGAGTCGAAACAGCTTTCTATTGAGAAGTGTTGCCATGGGGGGAGGGTAAAGGACGGGCCACAAGGAAGGTCTGGCTCACCGGCGCAAGATGCTCTTTTTTTTTTGTCCGATTTACTTGAAGCTCCTGATCTTTTTTCTGTGTATTGTACGGAGTATTTGCCAAATTTTTGTCTTTGCCTATTATCTACATAGAATATATGGAGTTGTTTGTTTCTCCTTGCTCTTTTTTAGTAAAATTCAGCTGAGGGCCAAAAAGAAAACCTCCAAGCGTGGAAGGCAACCGCCTTCAGGTCTCCCATTGATGGCTGAAAAGTAAGGAGAGGTCACTACTCGGCTGATCACGGCTCTCATGAGTCCGATTGACGCTTCAGTCTGCTCAAAAATCACCAATCTATTCGCTACTCGGGCCGGTTCTTATTCGTGATCAAGCGACCAGAGAAGGTGTACTCATCTGTAAAGTACTGCGGTACCAAGTTCTGCGGCCAGCCATGTGCTGCACCCTGGCAGGGAACATAGCATCAATCATGTGAATGTGCAGGATGGGCGTGATCTAATCCGTCGGGGGTTAGCATCCCGCAATCGGCGGCTCGGTAGCTGCATTGCACATTGCTTTAACGGTGATTGGTGTCATTGGTAGTTGCATGGGAGTCTGTGCCTTGTTGACCTCCTGACTGGGGACCGCTGGGAGAGTTGACCTAGGTACACATCTACCTACCTTGCCTACCTACCAACCTAGTAGTCACGACAGCATACCAACACTCGTCAACGATGGAATAAATATGTTAACAAATTGATGAACTAGGGTTCAATGATCTTCCAGAAAGCCATATCACTTTCCATGGTCATGCACAATTGACGACTGTACAATATCACCCTTGTTCCTCTATTCAACCCCTAAAGACACCCTGTGATCATTTACTAGTCAATCCCTTGGTTAAGATGTTGCAGGTATGTAACTTATGTAACCCCCTAATTGGTGGTGGATGTGCCTCTAGCATCTAAGCCCCAACTCATTCAGGCCTCACGACGTCCAACCACACCAGTCCTTTGGCCATAAGAACCTCAAAATCACTTTGAGGAATTATTCTATTATTTCCTAGTCTCTATCGCATTTTATTGCACCTTTCTCCGTCACTCCACCCCCAAAAGCCTACTACTCACAATATCCAAACACATCGAATCCTAAGCCCAATAAGAGAAGTTTCGGTTTTCTACACTGCCATGGAGTATCTCGTGTCTGCTCCTCAGTGCCCATTCTGTGGCTTCGAGTCTTTGCGGGGGAACTCCATGCTTCTCCTAGTGCGCAAGAGAGACTGTTAATCCAATCTTTCGAATTTGAGACTAATTGACACTTGGTAGCACATCGAAGAACACCACCCTGAGAGCGAGCCATCCCCTACTGTCACTGAGGCAATGGCGATATGTCCGCAGGATGGCTGTGGAGATCTGGTGTCCCAAGATGACCTGGCATATCATCTTCAGCTTCACCAACTTGAGTCCAAGGACGATGTGGAATGTGTAACAGAAGAACAACAGTTACCACCTGCCGAGGAGGAGAAGGTGGCGGTGCCTCCAAGAAAAGCTTCTCACGCAGGAGGTTTGTACAAGGGGAGGAATGAGAAGCTACGCTATGCCTCCACTGCTCAGAAAGGGTGGCCCGGCTCTATATGGAAAGCGTTCTTTTCCCCCGAAGGGGGTTCGGAGCGCAGAGAGACTGCTCCTCGAAAGAGCCACAAGTCAAAAGGGTCATCCCCAACCCAGCCAAGTGAAAATGGAGGCCCAAGTCGTAATTTCATCCGGCTAGGCGTTTGTCTCCTCCCCCTTGGTCGTCAATTCAAACCATGACTGACAAAGGAGTATAGAAATCAGAGCTCGGGAGATATGCGCATGAGAAGGAAATGCCCCCGTGGCTCGTCAAGCTGCTCCACGAGGAGGGACAGGTTGTGAATACCGGTAATTCCCCATAGGACGTTATTCCTTGGCTTGCATAAGCAATTATCTCACCATTGGTTTCAGGCGTCATGCCGGTTCTAGGTCAACTCCTCCAACAATGCCCTACGACACAGGTGGCGTATTTATGCAGCCCACACGTGCAACACGTTTCAAAGCTACGCCGTGAAGGTATTGGTTTGCTGCCTTAGAACCTTGAATTATACATACGACAAGACTGACACTAAACTTTAGGCGGATTCTGCGGATACCGGAACATTCAAATGCTCGTCTCCCACATTATTGGAGGGCAGACTACTGGATCAGATGTCTTCGGGTCCACGTTCCCATCCATCTTCGACATCCAGGATCTCATTGAGAACGCTTGGGACATGGGATTTAATTCACAGGGCCGAATCGAGACGGGTGGTGTCAAAGGAACACGAAAATATATTGGCACGCCTGAGGTATCTAAACCTGACGGCCTCGTGATATTGGCACTGCCTTGCTGACAGATAGTAGGCCCAAGCAGTTTTTCTCAGCTTAGCGATCCCGTAAGTTGGTAGATCCCCGCTCTGGAACAAGTGTGGTCAACGCAGCTGATGTTTTAGATGCTCTGTCCAAGCCTTTAAAGATCAGCAACATAACAATGCAAGGGCGGCCCTGTTTGAGGCCATTGAACAGTACTTCCAAAGTGGTGTAGTGGACGTAGAAGCAAGAATCCACCTCACTTCCCTCCCGCCACTTTATCTGCAGCATCCTAGTAAGCAAACGAATATACAATGATCAGCGATTCAAACCTATCTAACATGCGTTCAAGGACACTCGCTAACAGTGGTCGGGCTTGAGAGACAGATGAATGGTGAAATTAATCTTTTAGTATTTGATCCTAGTTTCCATGACTCTTTGAACATTCGCCAGCTGGTCGGCAAAGCATTTCAGCATAAGATGTCGAAAATTGACGAGGCGATAGAGCCTTATCGTCGAGGATCAGGATATCTTCGCAAGTTCAACGCATTCGAGGTTCTTTTGTGAGACCTCCCTGTGTATTTTTTCTATCTCTTGTACGATGACTGATTAATGTTGAAAATAGTCTACGCCTCGATACCCCTGCCACCTCGAAGGAGTGATGGATACAGTTAGGACTATCGCATTCAGTTCTCCTGTCGGTCTTTGAACCACTCTCGCAGCTTAGCCAAAGCAAGACTGCGGTGGGAGATCTTGTTCTTCTCCGGCTTTTCCATTTCAGCGAATCTAGACCAGATCAGTATTTCTCATTTTCTTATGGAATTTCAAGATTTTAAGTTCATGCATGTAACATGTTGGAAGAAGGAGAAACACATACGTTTGGCCATCATATTCAAAAACAGCATCCCATCCTAGAACCGGATAGTTAGCGTCCCGTATTTGCACATGAATCTTTAAGCATCTTACCGAAATCAGGAGGACCTCGAGGAGGAACAATTTTTCCCTTAGCAAGCGTTAATAGAAACTGCTTTACGTGAAGTTTAAGGAGATGATGAAAGTACCGGACAACGGCCCTGGAAGAGCACGACCTTTTCGCCAGGTCCAGCGCAGTAACCAAAGGTGCAAACAGCCTCAGCCGACTTGTCTGAGTAGGCAGCGAGGAGGTTATTCAAGCCTTGGTGTCCAAGAGTGGTCATGAACCATTTTCTTTATCATGTCAGCAAGGGTCCTGTTCTTGACAGTTGGGATATTTCTGGGATCAACATGCATATACGGACCAGGGAGCCCTCCAAGAGCAGTGTAGCAGAGAGCAGTGTCTTCAACAAGCACAGGACCCTGGACCTGGGAGGGGTGTGAGTGGGACATCCGGATATTTGGGGGAAGAAGGAGGGGGAGGGAGAAGCAGGTAGACCTACAAGTTCAGCAGCCCTGCGGCACTTCGACTCAGTGACCTCCTCAAGGTTTCCCTGCACCTCCTCTAAGTCCAGAGACTGGCTCTGTACTGTAATCTCCGGTTCGAGAATGGCCTTGACTTCGCGTAACTTATTGGCGTTACCAGTGATGAAGTTGACGACAAGTGCCATATTGAAGATTCTGAGTTCTGAGTCTCAATGTCAAGCGATGGTGGTCTTCTCAGGCTTTTACAACAAATATGCGGTGATGCCTGATATATCGAGTAATATCCACCTAGGAAAATAGTGGCTGGACAAGATAGATTACTTATCTAACCAAAGAAGTCAGAGGAAGAAGGGAATCAGGGACTCCACTACGTGTGCACATCCACACACCAGAAGCACAATTGGTTCGGCCCGCTGGTGATGGTCGGAATTATGCACTTTTCGGGGCACATCTACCAAAAGGATTGGCTGTTGTATGCACCTCATCAGCTCAATCGAATGTAGGCAATTGAGTTTGAATTGTTAAACAAACAAATTAGCCTACAACTGCTTTGTAGGTAATTGAACAGTGTTGCTTTTTTATTTATTTTTTGTCCCCAAACGAAACGTAAGCAAAATGTGTTGTTCGTCTGCTTGATAGAACAGAATCACAACAACAACTAAAAAAAAAAAAAAAATTGTATCGAGCCCCATTCCCCCAAGTTGTTACTCCCTTTTCTTGCAATTCCCCAATTCCCTACTCCATTCCCAAGCTAATTAATTGCCTTCTTTGTCATTCATTGCTTTGATTGTCCTCCTTCCACTGATTCAGCCAGGCCTCAATGCGATCAACATTAGAATCCATCTCATCCGACTCGTTGCTCGTCAGCTCAATGACAATTTCTTCATCAAACGACTCCCGCGCCTCTTGAAGCAGAACTTCCATGATTTCAGAGTCGAGGTTCTCTTGAAGCTTTGACTCGGGGTAGTTTCTGCGAGGATGTGCGTATTCTGTCAGCCTTGCTCTGCCTGCCTATCTGGCGGGCTTGTATAAATAAGACCCTAGAGGTATGATTCATTTCTTGACCTACCTTGCCTTCAAACGGTCATAAAGAGTTGACGAGTCTACACGAAGCACTACGACCAAATCGATCCAGCTGCGAGGAAATAAATCGCAGGCATGCCAGTCGATTATACACCCGCCGGCTTTGACATCATCTTCTATTGCATCTAGTAGCTGAAGAGAATGGTTTAGCGGATGTCAGCACTAAGTGAGTGGGAAAATAGGATTGGAAAAGAGGGAGGAGGGACGTCTTTTGCATAATCAATCAATCAATAAAAAAAAAAAGGAAAAAGGAAAAAAAAATGGGAGGGATTAATTCTTGAATAATCCAAGTGCTCTCACCTTATCTTCATCAACGATGAAGCTGTGGTACTCATCACTCCATCCCTCGTGGCAGTCTTTATCCTTCACTACCTGGTTCACAGAGAGGTGCCTCAAGCCAGTCCTTTCTGCCAAGCTCTCGCAGTGAGTCGTTTTGCCCACGCCAGGAGTGCCCGTGATGATGATATTCGGAGCCCTGCGCATCGTAAAATGTTTTCTTGAGGGTTGTGAGAGCGCTAAGAAAAAAAATTGAGTGGACGCAGCGCCTACAGAAGAATTTGACCTGCCTGATTCCCAAGAGAGTGTGTGTGTGGATGTGTGTGGGTGAAAGTCGCATTATGCGTGTACCGGGGCCCATTTTCATTGCGCTTTGGTGAATGGTGAGTCTGAAGGTCGACGAAACGAAATGAGACTTGACATCAGACCCAGCATCGATGGATCGAGACCATAGAGGGTTATTAAGTAGGATAGAATACCGAAATATACTTCAAGATGGATACATACGTGCCAAAAAAAGGGAGGTAATGTGCATGAATGAAACATTAACAATAAATCGTGTCTCTCTTCCCCCCTCTCGTCTGCCCTGCCTCTCTTCCTACTTACCTACTCCTCCTATCTATCTACCAAACCATCTCCAAATAAAGCCCATTATCTCATCTTACAATAAAGTCATCTAGATCCTCAGCAGTCCCGCTTGCAGTAACTAGGTGGAGTTCAGATGCTTCTTTTGTCCTCTTGTTCTCTTGGAGCACATGACTGGGGCGTTCCAGATACGTAGAAAAAAGATGGAGGAGGTTCTATCAGATCAGATCAGATCCAACAAGGATCTGCCCCATGGAGAATCTGTACATCAAGAGCCCGGTCCCCTGGTAAACAATGCGTCGAGACCTCTATCCGCTATGTGCAATCGACTTCGATATGCCCTGTAGTCCAGCTCAATCATTTTCCTTTCTATGCTTCAACTTCCAAATCCTCCTCTCTAACCAGCTCGTCATGTTCATCCTGATCGTCAAACTCATCAACGTCTGTATAGTCAAGCTTCTCCTGCTGAGCGATTGCCTGAGCCGAGACGATCTCAGCCAATCTCTTTAAGCGGGGGGTTTGGAGCCCTTCATCACATTACTCGTTAGTTACCTGCACAGATGCTCATATACTCCCTTCTCCTGTTCTGGGAAACCACTTACAAGAAGGCGTGTATGTCTCCAGGGCCGTAATAACACGGGGGTCAGCGATTTCGTATGGGCCGCTATCTTCCATGTCCACGGCTTGCAAAAGGAGCACGTCGCTCTTCTCCGTCACACGCGAAGCCACAGCTTTCATGATCTCACCATTGATTGGCTGCTCGTAGTCAGCAACCAAGTACTGGTTGAGAAGCTTCTGGATCTGGTTGGGCGAGAGCCTACACATTGCAAGTTAGCTTAGTTGGTCACCCAATCAGGGTTAAGAGAGGCTAGGAAGGCACTGACATCCAGCAAATATCCTGGATGATTTCGATATCATTCAGAGTGGCCTTCTTGAGTTGAAGGAGTTTGGTAGCTTGCTACAAATGGGGTCCATTGATTAGCACGTCTTCTTCGAGCAGAGAATACAAGTAGGGTGGAAGAAAGGGAAAGGGAAAGGCAAGTTGCCATTGAAAGGATTAGTTCTACTGACCATGAGATGCTCCAACTGAAGAGTGCCTTCAGGCATGTCATGGCTCTTACACCATTCCTCAATGCGCGTGATGTTGTAATTGATCTGAAGACCTCGCTTCCATGACAGGAAATTTCGTCGCATTAGCAAGTCATTGAAAGCTGTCACTCCAACAAGTCGCAAGAGTTCCGTAATGGTTTGCGTGATGATGGAATCTTCCAAGTAGTAGGCCTTCATTGCCCGGAAGACGCTGTTCAGCAGACTCAGCAGGTTGTCCATGCTATAGGCTGGCGCAGAGTTGGATTGAAGAAGCTTGCCCAGGAAGCGGCTGCTTTCGTTGGTAACAAAGCCAGGCAACGACTGGGATTCGATGATGGCAGGGATGATCATCTTGTGCAGCTTCTTCTTCAACACCTTCATCCAGGTGTGATAGATGTTGAATTCTAAACTCTCGAGATCGTGCTTGACAATCTCTAAAAGGCGGTCATACTCATAATTGTCTGACTTCTGCGCCTCGTACCAGTCCTCGGCAAGGAAGACGAACGAGAGCATTTCGTGGACGTTGGACAACCAGAAAGCACCCGGGTTAATAGCCTCCTCGCCATCGTGTTGCATCACCTCCTGCTGGATCGACTGCATCACATTTGCCAGGAAACGTTCCGATTCCTTGACGAAGCCATTGTTCCACATCTCTGATGTGACCAGGTTGATGAGATATGAGGGGAAGAGGACTTCCTTGTCCGAAGGTGGGGGAGTCGTGTTGGGTGACGGGATCTTCAGGTTTCTGATCAAGCCCATGGTCACCTCCTCGTTCAAGCCATCCTCGTCGGCAAGGAGGCCCTCAAGCTCCATCTCGATGTTATCCACACCAGGGATGTAAGTTGTTCCCGAAAGGTTCTGACGATGAGCGGTGCCAGTAACTGCCATGGACACGGGACGGGGGTTGTAAGCACCGCTGAAGCGATCCACCTCGCGAGGCTCGGCACCAGCACTGCGGCGCTTCGGCTTCTTGGCAGAGACGAGGTTGATGAGGCCACTCGCCGCTGGCACAGCAGCAGTTGTGCCATTGGCCAAGTCCCCATTGACCGGTGCGTTCCTCCGTGCCATCTCAAGAGCATCTCGGAGAGCCTCAAGCTCTTGCCTCAAGCTCAGGTTGTCCTTCTCGTGCTGTGTGCTGGTCCTCTTCGCGGTTTCCAATTCCGTATTGGTGGTGCGGAGAGACTCCCTGAGCTCCCGCTCTTCCTCTTGCATCCTCTTAATGTTGGCTGTTGATTCATCAAAGGCCACCTGGAGCTTCTTCATCTCATCCTCCATCGCCTGAAGTCGGGCAACAGCAATGCCTGCCTGGTTGGCTTCGGTCTGCAGCTCCTTAGTTCGGGCCTCCAGAGCGTTGTGGCGGTTCTTCCAAGCCTTGATCTGTCCCTCATAGTTTTCTACTTGAGAGACCAGGTTCTTGTTCTTCTCCTTCATGGAGCCTAGGGACTGCGTCAACTCGACGACCTTGTTCTCAAGCTTGTATGAGATCTGCTTCAGATCGCGAGCTTCCTCTCGGACCTTCTTGTACTCCTTACGAGCACGTCGACCACGCCACAAACTCTGAATGAGAACGACCTTCTTGCGGTATTGTCGCCAAGCCCGCAGCTGTCGTCGTGATCTCCATGCTCTCTGGATCACAAGCGCAGCATTACCAAGACGGGTCTCCATAATGTTCTTTCTGCGCAAGTATCCCTTGGCCGCCGACTCGAACATGATCATATCCGCCCGAATACGAAGGAAGGTCTTGCGCTGCTTATGGCCACGCCAGACGCGCTGGATGGTGGTGGCAGCCCTGATAGTTCGCAGCTCTTGAGCTTCCTTTCTCGCCTTCCAAGCTCGGATTGCCGATTGAGTTCGAATGACCGCCTCGCGAGCCTCGAGGTAGCGGCGTCGGTAGTACTTGGCCCTCAAATTCTTCTGAATCATAATCGCACAGTCGTTCAGGCGGTTGGTTCGGAGATTCTCCAGGAACGCCAACATACCAGCTCGGAAGAAGATCTTTGTCAGACCAAGCTGGTACTTGTCCAACCCTTTGCCGGTACTGGTTCCCAGCGCCTTCTTCAGAATAGCATCGGCCATGTCACGGATCTCCGATGTCCATTGGCTCGAAGGCACCAACATGTAGTATCGCAGAGCAAACTCCTCATAGGTCCAGCGAGTAGGATAACCCGCAGTGCTAATGCGGACAGTCTCCAGGACACCGCAAGCACGCAGCTGACTGAGGACCATAGGTCCCTCGAACTTCCACGCTTCCTTAGCCTCATTGGGCTTAATACAACGGATGTAGTGCACATCAGTGTTGTTAATGGTATTCATGAGCTCAATCAAAGAATAGCGGAAGATACCTCCAAGAGTCGGTTTTCGGTTCACAGCCACACCAATCTTCCGACCAGCAGGTTTCACAGCGTTTGAAGACGACGAGGCAACGTCCTTTTCTCGTACAGCAGAAGCAGCTTCCAAAACTGACTTCAAGAACTCGTTGGAAGTTGCACGGAGAACAGCCATGTGCTCATCGGGCACAGTATCACGGTTCTTCTCGATGAAGCCTTCGGATTCGTAAGTGACATCGATGGCATAGTGACAGACGGTGAAAGCGGACTTTCCGAATCGAGGTTTTTTGTAAAACTTGTGCTTGTCGGTGGAGAAATTGTGGTGCAGCTTGGTTACAAACTGTTCGTCCGAACCCATGGGAAGTCGAGACTCTTCATCGAGGAGCGAGAGAATACCCATTTTACCTTCAATCAAGTCGATGCAAGGCTGATTGTCGGAAAAGTCAATAAACGTCCAGTCGATTTGTTCCCTGAGATACTCTTCCTGCTCAAGTTTGAAGACATGCTGGTTGAACTCCTGTTGGAGTTTCTCGTTGGCATAGTTAATACAGAACTGTTCGAACGAGTTCTTGGCAAAGTGCTCGAAACCGTAGATATCCAGGACACCAATAAAGGAGGTCACACGACTCAACACCTCCTCTGCGGCAAGACTGTGGTTGATAATGTCGACCAGCCAGTCGAACAGGCTAGAGTATATAAATTTGGCCACCGAGTCTCGGACGACAATGGCCTGAGCTTGACTGAGATTGGAGGTGATTTTCTCGCCACGTGTGATGAGTTGTTTCTTGACAATCCATCTGGAGAACTCAGTGGCGTTGACGCCAAGGATAGCGCAGGCTCGTTCCAGGGAGGGCTCTGTGGGTGCAAGAACACTATCGTTGCGTGAAGCGGTAATCTTGACATTACCTAGATGCAAGAGACCAGCCAGAAGTTTGAAGATTTCTGTTTGTTGAGACTCCGAAACACCGATTGTTCCAAGAGACTTCTTTGTTGCTTCAAATTCAGCCTTATCGTCCACGCCATCGATGGTCGGGCAGTTTCCTTGGTTCAGGTACTCGAATTGCTCGATAGGCAAAATATTGAGCTCCTGACGCTCCTTCTCAGAGGCACCAGCCACGAGCTGGTAGAAAATGTGGTAGTTTCGTTCCTTAAGAGGTTGGAAGACCAGACGCGAACGCTCCAGGAGGTATGTCCTGATCTTAGCTCCAATAATGTTGGTCTTTTTGTCAAACATAATCTCAATATACTTTCCAAATCGTGATGAATTGTCATTTCTAGTCGTCTTGGCGTTACCGAATGCTTCCATAATGGGGTTAGTCGCAAGGATCTGCTCCTCAGTCTCGCTCATGGCTTCGCCACGCTTGGAGCGGGCGCCTGGGTTGTCAGGAGACTCTCGGGTAGCAAAGTATCGCATAATATACTTGGCACTGACTGTCTTTCCAGCACCAGACTCGCCGGATACTACAATGGTTTGATTCTTGTTGTCTCGTATCATGTCACTGGGGTAGCGGTCAGTACTAGGGTAGGGTAAATGGGGGGGATATTAGATTCAAACATACATAAAGGCCTCCTCTGCAATGGCAAACAAGTGAGGCGCCTGGGTCGCTCTCTGCTTCCCGGCATATACTTGCACCATGCCATGAACATAAAGCGAATCAACTCGGGCAAAGGGGTTGGTCGCAATAAGGACAATACCACTGTAAGTGTAGATTTCCTTTTGGAGATATCGCAGTCGAATCGCCTGGAGGACTGGAAGCAGGTTGGTGTCAGCAAAAAGTATCATGGCAACACACAGCCCTTCTGGGCATGTGCCCGGCTGGTGGAGGTGAGAGCATACCGGCTGGCTCGTTAAGATGGGACAGGTTCGTGAGATCGTCGCTGGCTTCGAGCATAGTTGGGTTCATAAGGGGGGGGAGAGCGGGATCAGAGCCGTTCTGCAGCCCCTCGGCGGAAACCACGATAGTTTTGGTCTGTAGACAGCGTAAAGTCAGAAGAGAGTTGGTATGAAGTAGTTGTATATCAAAGGGAATTGGAGCACTGACCTCGCCATTCTCGAGCTGGAATTCGAGCTTGGCCTTGGAGCCTTCAATAGTCTTGTTGATGAGCTCAGAAGCTACCCAGCCCTCTGCGGCATCGGGCTGCCAGGCTCGTGTGCCGACATCATAACTCGATGCCATGGAGGCTACGATTCGGCCAGAAGGCGCGCGGGGACCGGAGACGAATTAAGGACTGAGACTACAAGAAAGTGGCGGCAGGACTAGGGGCAGGCGGGCGAGGCTGAACGGCTGGAGGCATTCATGAGCAGCGCAGCGTACACAAGCCAAAAGGTCGGTCTGCCAAAGGAGATGAGGGTCGAAAGAGGGGAGGGGGAGGGGTGGCGGTGTCGTTCGATGGGAGAGGCCGAGCGGTTGACGGTCGACAAGTTGACAGTTGACAGTTGACAGTTGGCCGTTCTAAAATGGCAGAGGGTAACTTTTTTGGTGAAGCTGACCACAGCCGCCTTTTTGGGCTTGCTTGCTTGCTTGCTTGCACAGCAGGTAATTAAAATGGACCGTCCAGCGTCGATCGGTGTAGTTTGGGGACGGCGGGGAAGAAGAGACGTAGAGACGGCCGTCGGGCCTAAGAATGAAGGGGCCGTAGACTCTTTGTTTCGATCTGTTCGGTGAGGGCAGGAGAAGGAGGTGCTCGTTAACAAGGGGGAAAATTCGAGCCAGAGAAGAAGAAGAGAGCACACACGCACACACTCAGGCAGTGAAAGGCCAGAATTGAACAAGCTGCAGACGATGCCAGGATGAACAATCGAGCCAACCACAGTGATGCCAGCACGCGTTTCTGCTCCTGATTCTCAAGGGCCAGGGACTGGGACTGGAGTGGGAATGGACTGGGACAGGTACTCAGTACATTTTGTAGCCGCACGGAGCACAAGGGGCCCGTCGAAAAAGAGAGAGAAACAGGGGGTCGGGGCGGGTTCCATCTGGTAGGCAGAGGTTGTATCTGGGGGCTGAAACACACACAAAAAAGCACAGCATCCAGGGTGCTCAGAAATCTGTTAGCTCTTTTGGCCTGGAGGGCAAGTTCACCGCTCTCCCGCTCAACTATACCGCCTCCCATACTACCAATGCCATTCATTCAAGCATCGAGTCCTCAATTCCTCCCAGCTCTCTAAGTAGCTTTCGATAAATGGAATACAAGCCAAACAGGCTGGCTTCGGCGGGGAATTTAGGGGGTTCGGGTCTACTCTTGTGCGATTGGGACTTACCGTCGAGCGAGGTCCCGCATAGGCCAATCAGGGGCCAAGCCATCCCAAGTCTACTTGTTGGTGTGTATTCGTATGTGTTGCTTGTATATTTGAAGGAGAGGGGTTCAGTTGCTGCCCGGGCCTGAAAGAAAGCTGGAAAGAGGCGAGACCAGGTCTTACTTACCCCATAGAGGTTTCCAGTGCCTCACAGTTAGGACTAAATCCCGGTTAGCACTGTGCGTTGGTAAACTACCCTTACCTAGGCACTTCAGGTAGGTAGGTACCCATCTAGAGCTCAGCGACTGGGAAAGTAAATGGATGAACTCAGTATTAAAATACCTTATACTTCCATATCTTAACTCTTCATCTAAGTACGCAATGGAGCTCAAGTGCTACAATGTAAGCCTCGCGATGTGAACGGCAAGCAAGCACAAAAGTAAAAGACAAGAAAGGGGAACGGGCCGAGACTCGTGGTGCAGCTAGCCTCGTCAAGAGCAGGAAGGGTACGTGTATCGCCCGCTATCTAGGTAAGGTACCTAGGGTAGGTAGGTACCTAGTACATTGACGTGGAGGGGTGTTCTTCCCCGCCAATAGGTACCTCAACACCATATCAAAATCCCTCCCTGCTTTAGTTGACTGCCTTCCCACCTTTGGGTACTTCCTAATGTTCCTCAGTTTATAGGTACAAGTAAGTAGGTTACTGTAGGAATAAAAGCGGTCAGCATCGCCATTTTACCTACATCTGCAGGCGAGTTTGACGGTAGCATCGGGTCATACTGCATAAAAAATCTCCCAGGAAGAAAACCTAATCAGGAGGAACACAAAAGTCATCTTCTGCTGATTCTTGACAGTCTCCAATGAATGTGTGTCGGAGCTACGATCTGCTGTGTCGGCAGGTATTTGCACAGAGTACTCCATCTTGGAGTTCTCGGATTCGGATTATAAAAAGTGATTGTTTCGCAGTACATGGTCCAGCCAACCAACTGCTTGACGCCAGTCGATGAAATTGGCTGGCAAGTTCCGCACAATTGTCGGTGTCGGGGGGGTTTTTTTTCTTGACAGAAATCTGAGCTTCCTGTGCCCATAATTCATACGTATTTCATGCTACGTATCCTCCATCAGGGAGCTAATCTCCTCATGGCAAGTAGGTCGAATGATGGAAGCCTATGGAAAATCTGTCACCACGTTGCGAAATGAGAACTTCCCAGGGGTAAAAGTAGTTACTATATTTTCTCCCTGCCATTCTCGATAGAGATGAGATATGCAGAGACTCCCTTCTGCTGTGCGTAGCACCCTTAATAGTGATAAAAAGCAAGCACTTCGCAACTTCGGCCTACTTTTCCAGCTTCGTTGTTTTGTGAGGCCACTACCAATGGTATACTATTGTGTTATTCCCCATCCTCGAAACGCACCAAGCTCAGCCCCAGCCCAGAATTGGTTGGTACCACCATGCTATCAAGATGGAATATGCTCAGTGGTTAAGTTAGTACGAAGCACTCCGCATTCGAGCGGTGAGTGGCTTTCTTGCCTCTTATTAAAGACTCCTATTCTTGGCAGCACAGGCACATTGTCGTCAGTCCTGCCCAGCCAGTCAGCTTCGTTGAGAACCACTCCCTCGCAGGTTTCCCAAAATTACCTCTCCCAATTCCCCCCAACATCCGTTCTCCCCTGACGTCAACAAGTTCCATCCATCTGCACATCGAGACGCACAAACTAGCTGCAGGGACTGCAGCATCTCATCGACTGTCAACACACTTATTCTGTATCTGGAATAATCCGCCTTGGAGACTGCCCGTTGTTGAAGATTATGCATACAGAAATGCCAGTATCGAAGATCGGGGTTTTGGTCCCTTCTTACTTGTCACCATTTTTTTATTACCTAGGTATTCAACAAAAAAAAAAATAACACCATATGATCCAGATGCAGTTGAAGCATCCTCTCGCCCGGTTGCGAGGTTCGTTGAGTTTCCATCCAAAACAAAATGTCTCTCCCACGATATGTACATTATGAATAGGCCTGGCATCGATCTCAAAAAAAGCACCAGCCTCAACTTCCCAACCATTGAAAAACACCAACCCCTGGAATTTTCTTTTTCTTCACATCTTACACTCTCCATCTTCCGGTTTTCCGTGTCTCGCAAGAGATCTAAGATTCAATCAAAGCTTCATCAACGAACACAAATCCTACTCATAAATAATTGCCTGGGAATTGATCCTATGTTCGGAACCATGTAGTTTCGTTCCATAGGCTTAGGTATTTCTCATTTGTGCGTTTGTCAAGGAACCACTTTGGTTGAGCCTTCCAGCTCCGCTTTTCCCTACGGCGTGACGCTTTTTCCGCCATGAGGGATCTCGATATTGCCAGTTGGCCAATCGGTGTGTGCCTCTTAGTAAAGGACCCGGGTTACGATACGCGCTGCAAAATACTGCATTAGCTTCCACAACTGATCCATCGTTCATCACACTGAACTTACAGCTCAAAGCCTCCAGGCTTTCCATGATATCCTTGATTTGCTCGTAACGAACATTGCTAATATCAGCCATCAAGTAGGCCACCTACAAAACCATGATTAGCTCCGCCAATGTCCAAGTGGCACTCAAGTTCTTACATCGCCTCTGCTATCACTGATCTGCTTGTCGACGTTGTGGTCGCCAAGGATTTCGTTGACTATAATTTGGACGTTAGCTGTTCACTATTCCTCAACTCTCAATTATGTGTTAGAATATACCTTTTCGAAGAACACCGGGAACGTTGCGGTGAATGTAAATGACACGAGCATGCTCAGGCTCGTCCAGAGTAAGGGATCGCATCTGCACTTCAGGCAGATTCACGCTGCCCAGGGTGATACCCTGGTTGATGTACCGCACAAGAGCGTCGCTAACTAAAAGGGAGGCGTCAGCCAAAAAGTCGAACAAACCAGGCCAAGATAACCGGGGTCACACATACCCTCAATGCCAATAGCACGCTGAGCCTCCTCGGTACTTCCACCAATATGAGGGGTGAGAATAACATTGTTCAGGCTTCTCAACTCCTCACCCCAGGTGTTAAGTTTGCTGTTGAAATAGTCGCCGTTGGCGGCAGGCTCGTTGGGGAACACATCGATGGCGGCACCGGCAACCTTGCCAGTGCGGGATGCCTTGATCAAGGCAGGGATGTCGACAACGCTACCGCGGCTGGCGTTGATGAGATAGGAGCCGTTCTTCATATGATCGAATTGGGCAGTCGAGATCATGTTTCGCGTCTCTGGCAAGTCGGGCACGTGAAGCGAGACAAAGTCACTTTCCTCAAGAAGGGCTTCGAGTGTGGGAACCTGGCGGGCAGTTCCCAGAGCCATCAGGGTAACAACATCATAGTAGATGACGCTCATTCCCATAGCTTCGGCAAGGACGGAAAGCTGCGAACCGATGTGGCCATATCCAACAATTCCTGTAGTCAGATGAGTCAGCCGTTGCGTATCCGGGTTATATATATGTCAAGATATAGTAGAGTTGGAGCATGCTTACCCAAAGTCTTGCCTCGGATCTCCCAGCACTTGGCGCTGACCTTGTTCCAGGTTCCTCGATGCATCTCGTTGGATCGGTCACCAAGCTGGCGAGCGAGGGTAATAATCTCAGCAATGACGAGTTCGGCGACACTGCGGGAGTTGGCGAAGGGTGAATTGAAGACAGCAATGCCATGCTTGGCCGCATAATCGAGGTCGACTTGGTTGGTGCCGATACAGAAGCAACCGATAACAATAAGGTTCTTGGCCTCACGAAGGACGCGCTCAGTGAGTTTCGTCTTGGAGCGAATACCGATAACATGAACATCTCTATGCAGTGCAAATTAGTTAAGAAACTTGCGAAAAACATACATGAATGCAGCTGCAACTGTTGCCAGGGTGTTACCTTGGACTTGGAGGAGGGGTTGGAGACAGTCATGACGATCAAAAATTTTGGGGAAAGTATGGCTAGGATTATGTCATTCATTGTGAACTCACCGGATCTTCTCAATCAACTGGTCTTCGGGAAGTGAAGTTTTCAGAGCCTCGACTTGATAGCCTTGGCCCTTCAGAATTTCCTGTCCGCCAACGTTGACATTTTCGAGCAGCAAAATCTTGATGTCCTGTGTGTTGAAGGGCTTCAAGGTCTTGGGAACGCTTCGGCGAGGGATTGGGCCACCCCAGCTGCCGGGTGGGGAGCTTAGGGGGGCATTGGGAGAGGCAGAGAGGTTCTCTTTCCAGCTATTGGAGACGGTCTTCTGTAGAGAAGTCGAGAGAATAGAAGGGATATCCTGAGGAGTAGGTGCCATTGTGGGAAATGGAAGCGGTGATAATGTGTTCTCTGGTAAATTCAAAGGATGAATGTAAGTGGGAGGAGGAGGGGTGGGCGGGATTTGGGAAGGGAATGTTTTTGGCGGGAGCTAAGTACTTCTTATAAGCAGTGACGTTTGTGGCCCCATGGAACAGCGCCAGCATGTACGAGTTATCGGAATGAATTGAAAGCATGAGGGTTTATTAGGTTAATAATGTACGAGATACGTATTATTTCTTTGCCAATGGCCAGGACCAAGGCGCCTGGGAACCAATGAGTCTTCATGCTGGCAAAGTGGGCTACCAGCGGCATACAAGAATTGCGGCGTGAGATGTCCCCCAGTTGGCAACTTACGAACTGGAAGCTAGATGGGTAAAGTGACGGGGTGTGAGTGCCTCCGTTCATGTAGAGCCGCTGAATGTGTTGCTTCCGTATGTGCAGCGATGAGCAGGCTCATGCACTGATTTCGGAGCGCACGCGTTGGGAACGATGCCACCGACTTCCGGACGGCTAGGCTTGAGTCATCCTACGAAGTACCTCCAATGTGCATCTGGATTGGTGAGATATTACGGAACAGCGGGAGCTGATAATTACAGGGTCCAGTTCGCCTCATTGACTAACTCCATGTCATATTCATTATACGGTTCATCCCATACTGTCTGTACCCGACCACGACCGAACAAAAAAAAAAAAAAAACTTTTTCCCCTCCAATGCCGACTCCGGACAAGCCTGGCCAAGTTAGCCCGCCACTGCTCCGGCTAGAAGCCTAGAAGCCCAGAATTCATATACTTCAAAAGTGGAAAAGCCCCCCTCTTGGTCCACTCATGCACCAATTGGCCTCTGCCACCATGCTGTCTTACAATGGCGTCAGGACTCATAATCAGTCTTTGCCTGCCATTGTAATCAGTCAACGAGGCTCATGGCTTGCAGAACATCAGTCCAGTTCCAGGACCGACGGCCGCACCGCCGCACCGCCGTAGCCGTCAACTCAACTGTCCACAGTTCCAGCATGATCTCCATGTCCCCCGAGCCCCTCTCAACAAGCGATTCCGTTTCCAGCAGTCCCGCTACGGCCTGCATGGCGGGGCTTTCTTTGATGCAGCACTCCCTCTTACTCCGGTGCATGCGCCGTAGGCTGGACCTCAAATGGTTGGCCGTCGACCCTGCACGTTCCTTGTTCCGTGGTGCTACCCACAGGCGGCCAGCGCGGAGGTGTCCGTGAGCGGAGGGTGTGTGGAGGGCGCGGGGCGGAGACGGAGGCTTCGACGGCAAAAGCGGCCTTCTTACCAAGGTCCGCCAGGTGAAGAGGAATGCATCAAAGGTATGAGGTCGAAGAAATAATTGAAAATCCATGAGAAACCCCGATTACGAATGATTCAGCAATATCTCACCAAAACAAGGAGGTATCTCATCTAATGCTATCTGCGAAAATAGCTATCCCAATTCAATAAGCTCATATTTGGAGTGGTATTTATCACCCTGCGTGCTCGCTGGTGTTCATGTCAGTTACCCTAGACACTGACATCAAGGCACTCATGTGATTTGACGACTATCTCACGAAAAGCATCAACATCCTTGATGATACTTCTAGCCTTAGAAGTCGATTTGGCCGGGATATATGGAACAATTCCCTAGCTATACTTGGCGACTGCATTTCCTGATGACTTCAGGTGAATTGAAAGCATTATGACCCGATCATCTCACGTAGTGCCAATTGGCAGACGGGCGTTGATTCACCTTGCGTATAGAAGACGACCTGCCCCATATTTAAACACTTGTGATCGATTCCATGATCCGCGAGATCGGGAGTGAGTGAGGTGAATTTTTATTCAAGACACTAAAATGGAGCAGTAACGGGTCTATTGACATTAACCGATATGTTAAATTGAACCTCACCCCTACCTTTAAGCGATCAGAAAGTGGAGGTTGGTAAACAAAATAAAGAGCACGAGAAATTTGACCAAGTGATACACCGAACTCGCACCCTCAGTGGCAACGAATTATTCTCTATTATGCAGCCGGAAACCCTCTCCCTTTGGGACCTTCACTACTTTACCTCCATGCCGGGATCGGAAATATCAACATGACAAACAAAAGAAATAAAACATGAAAACAAAAAAAATTTAAAAACACCGAAAAAGAGCCGTAATGTCGAAACAAACATGACCGCGGGCTAGCTTTGCCCCTTGCCTGTCTATCTGATAAGCCCCAGAGCTTTGCAACTTTGGAGCTTGCAGCGATGCCTATCAAAACTGTCGAGCTATCTTTGAACACGGCTCCGGGTTTATCGCCGGTCTGTCTTTGACCGCTCCTTTTGCTTTGTAGCTTTTCTCATGAGCCTGCCGACCACCTCTGCTTTGATCAGCGACTCCGATAACACCCGCCCTAGATAGATAGATGATCCTTTCATGTCAATGATATGTTACGTCTCTTAGCTCTGTTTGCACTCGGCAGCTTCCTGTTTGGGCTTGCCAGACTCGTCCTGTTCATTGGTATTAGTTCAAATATCTTCTTCTCATCAGGAAAGCCATTGCCACGTACATCGTCATCAGATTCCTCCTCCTCGTCGTGGTCCTCACTCAAGTCATCCTCATCATCATCATCCTCGTCATCGAATCCGTCATCAAGCTCGTCCTCCGAGAGCTCCTCGAAAGCAAGAGCCTCGCCAGTAAACCAGTCAATGGCGCGGGGAATGAGCTTCTCCTTGATATCCTCACCAAGCTGGTAGTCCAGTTCAAGGCGCTCCTCAATATCGGACTCAGCGTCGTCGTCATCGTCATCGGCAGGGGCCTTGGGAGGCGAGAAGAAGTTGAAGAATGACTCTGTCGGGACAGTTTTCTTAACAATGCGAGTCTGCTTGGTGTCTAAATGGCATTGTTAGCCGAGCCCATTGCGATTGCAAGTGGGATAGCATCATCTCTTACTCTTGTTGCGCTGCTTCTTGCTCTCGACGCAGACAGTCAAGTCCTTGCCCGGCAGCCAATCAATCTTGTCGCCCTCGGCATGGTCATAAATGAAATCACCACCATAACCGCTCTCGTTCTGGTAGAAGTAAGTCTTGGTGATGGTCTTGTTCTTGAAGAACTCGTTCTCAGCGAACTCGAAGATGAGACGGAAACCGGGCTTGTCCAGATACTCCATTCGAATATCAGTGATGTGCTTGAGGGCAGCCTCGTCACGGTCGGTGACCATCTCGGCCAAGGAGATTTGGTTCTTCATGGCAGAGAGCCAGAACTCAGGGATACCAGCGACGGTCTCAGGAATGTCAGTCTTGATATCTGTTTTGGCAGCGGAGGCGCCCTCGGCGGACTCCTCCTCCTCCTCCTCATCCTGCTCGCCGGCCTTGACCTCCTCATCGGTGGGCTCAGAGGCGCCGTTGACAATCTTGGCACGCTTCTCATAAAGAGGAGAGAACTTGGCAAAGTACTTCTTCTCGAGTTGAAGAACTTCCTCCTGGAACTCAGCCTCGAGTTTGGAGTGCTCCTGCTGAATGCCCTTGAGGCCAGCAACACGACGACGGACGGGAGCGGGAAGGGACTCGATGTAGCCCGATGATTGGCCCACGAGGGAGCCGAGGCGGCCCTGAATCATTTGGATGAGCTTGGGGTTCTGGGTGAAGACGGAAGCGGCACGTTCCAGGTCCTCTGTGGCGGGGTTAGTAAAATACGGCACGGCCAAAGGCGGGGGAGGAAACATTTTGTGATCTTCCTCCACCCAGCCAAATATTACAGAGCGACAGACTTACCCTCTTTGATGCTGGAGACACCGGGCTGCTGAGCGTGAGAGGAGATAGGAGCGTTGTTGAGAGGAGTGTTTTGCGGCGTGCTGAGTAGAGGTGGGGTAGTTAGCAAACTGAAGGTGGGCAAAACACACAAAACACAGGCAAAGGGAGAATGAGAAAGAGGGGAAAACCAGGTGGTTTTTGGGCACATTTGAGACTGCAGAGGAAGTAATGGGAGACTCACGGGGCGACAGACGCGTCGGGTCGCTTGCCTCGGATGGGTTCGGCCATGATGCTGGATTGGATATGAGCCAGAGCAGCAGAAGATGAATGTCGGGAAAGGGAGGTGAGGTTGAGGAGAGAAAGTTGGGAAGAAGACGGCCGTTGACGTTTACTAAATTTTGGTGGGGGGCGATAAGTCGGAAAAAATTTGGGCACTGGGCCTGGGACGGGGTACTTTGCTGCTAAGTTGTTGGGCCACCCCAAAAGCTCAACTAATAAGAAAGGGTACCTACTGACTTGTCCAGCCAAGCTGCGTTCCTAACTGGCTGCGCGTGGTGGATTGTGGATGGTGGGTGAGTGGCGGCGGTGTCTCTGAGACGAAAGGGCCAGCGGATGCCAGTGAGCACGATCTAAGTTCGATTGCCTGTACGGTAGGTAGGTAGGTAGGTGGTACTGCAAGTCAAGTACTGTGCCCAGTGAGCCTGTGTGAGCCTGTGCTGTCAGCCACACAGTCCACAGAACTAGTTGTCGAAGTGGTTATGAGTTATGAGTGGTGTGGTGGCAAGGCAGGGAGCGAGGTGACTGAGAGGCAGAAAAGCAGCCACGAAGGCATTTACAGTATCCGCATTCTAGAATATCGCACAGTACGTCATGGAACACCCCGGCACTCCAAATCTTCCAAATCTGTGCTCAGAGTGCCCTCTGGACGGCCACACATTCACACATCAAAATGCGTACCTAAACCCCACTCGCCCATCCATTGGGGTCCAAGCAATGTTCTGGAATGGTGGCGCTCCTATCCAACGATCCCGGCCCGGTATCTCAGGGACCAGCTTGACACACAAAACAGGAAAAGGTTTGCGCAACTGCTTGGTCCTGTTTCAACGCGTGGCTAGAAGGGACTCTGCATGGAGAAACGCGTACAGTATGTGGCACTGGTCCAACCCGGAGACCGACGATAACTGTCGGCCATAAGTTATCGCAAAGTAAAAAAAAAATTGTTGTGGAAATGAGACGCAGGACGAAACTGAGCATGGCCCATCAGTCAATCCATTCGATGAAATCTCATTTCTCACCTTTTCCTGGATAAACTTATGCATGCTATCCTGTAGTGCTAGGCAATGACATGCTCCTTAGAGTGTGAACATAATAATGAAACACTAAGAGACTGGATGATGTTGTGATTAAGGCTAACTACTTCTGATACTAACATCTCGACCCCCTTGATGAATGAATTGATGAATGAATTGTCTTGCCGCCATTTTCTACTGCCTACCTCGAAGCTGCTACCCCGAAGCTGACTCCAGATGACTTTCCTTGGTGCGTTTTGTAAGTCCTTGGTAGATGCAATAGGTAGGTACCTCAGTACAAGGCACGTACCCACTTTCATGCCCTATAACACACAGCCTTGCATTCCGTCAAGCCAATCGGCATGCAAATCGGCACCGGGGTTTGTGTGGAGAGGCATAGCACATCGTCAGCCTTGGCTAACTCCGGGATAACGACCGCCGCCGATGTTATCATATCGGAGTAATTGGCCGAATCGCCGTCCTCGCCTCGGTTTTCAAACTCTTTACAACAAATCAACCACCCCCCCGCATCATGGGTGGTAGCTACTCGCAACACAAGCCATGAATGAGAACACGCCTGTTGGCATTGGCGAGGGCGATGATGCCCAGCAGACTGATGGGCCCTCCCTTTACAGGGTCAGCTCTAATATGAGCCGCTCAAGCATCTTCGGAGAGGTCGAGATGGCTCATGAAGAGGTACGTTGAATCCTGATTAATTTATCGAATGCTGCCTCTGACGCGCGCCTCCTTTCTGTAGTTGTATTCTGGACCCGTCGCCGAAAGCCTTCCTACGAGCGTTTCCGCCTTCTCCCATCGAAGACCACGTGCCGATTCGACAACCAGCTTTACCTACTACGACGACGACCAGGATCAGGCGATTTTGGAAGACGACGCTGCATCAACCAGCTTTTCTCGACATCGTACCTCAGACGAGTATGTGCGGCGAAGCGTCTCCGACATTGGGGATTTGGAGTTTGGTCCTGGCGATGAAGAGGACGAAGATGACGTATCCTCCGATCGCGACCTGGACGAATCTCAAAATGATTATGTCCTTCGACGGCACTCCTCCGCTCACTCGAGAGCATCGATCCATGACCGACTTCTTCGCCGAGATAGCACAGGAACCGCCGGAAGCTTCATTCACCGAGGAGGTCGCACGAGCCAGAAGATATACATGGTGAATGAGGACTTGACCATTGTCGTCGCCGGGTTTCGTACAAGTCGACTCGGACGCTTGCTTTATGTTCTCTCGTGTGTATTCACAGGTGGGCTGGCATATCTACTATTCAGATGGATGCCGCGATGGTACGTCTCTGTATTGGGCCGACCAACCTCACTGAGAGACTGTGAATGGGTTGTGATTGAGAACCAATGGGGAGAACTCGTCACAATGACAGTGAAATCGCAACCTTATGGTCGTCCATTGTCGACTATTTTCGGACTATCCGAGAAATTCTACTCAGATGCCTTTGATGAGGACAGTGACCCCATCGTTGATGACCTCCGCACATTGGACTACCGTTATGTTCGCCTCTGCTTTCACGCGACCAAAGACAAGTTCATGCTGTGCAATGGCTGGAAGGACCCGAACTGGACAGATGTACGGCTCACCCGAGCTGGACTGGATAGCGATGAGAAGGCCGTCCGAGAGGTTGCTTTCGGCGCTAACCTGATTGACATTGAACAAAAGACGACTGGTCAATTATTGGTTGATGAGGTAGCTATCAATGGAAATCACGCCTGGTTCAATTTGGACACGATTGCTGACTTCATAGGTTCTTCATCCTTTCTACATCTTCCAAATTGCGAGTCTCGTGTTGTGGTCTCTTGACTCATACTACTACTACGCGGGATGCATTTTCATCATGTCTGTGGGAAGTATCGTTACCACCTTGATCGAGACCCGAGCGGTATGTCAAGCCATCCTAGTACCAATTGTGGGATGCTGTATCTAAAATAGCCAGACAATGAAACGACTACGCGATATTTCAAGATTTGAATGCGACGTCCGAGTTCTTCGAAACGGCTTCTGTGTGTTATGATTGAGTTACCCAGGGTCGCACAACGAATGCACTGACATTGGATATTTAGGGAGATATATCAACTCAGGCGACCTTGTCCCCGGTGACGTTTATGAACTTAGCGATCCTAATCTGACCCAGTTGCCAAGTGATAGTCTTTTGCTTACTGGCGACTGCATTGTCAATGAGAGCATGCTCACGGGTAAGTTGTCCTGTTGGTCCTGTTCCTCTCCTTAGCGGCCCTCTCTAATATAATCCTAGGTGAATCGGTACCGGTATCAAAACTTCCAGCGACCGACGAAACTCTTCGAGCTATGGATCTGGCAGCATCGTCTGTCACGCCTGAGATAGCCCGTCATTTCCTCTTCTGTGGCACTAAAGTTATTCGTGCCAGACGGCCTCAGGAAGACCAAGATGGAGATGCAGTTGCGCTTGCGCTTGTTGTTCGGACCGGCTTCAACACTACCAAGGGTTCTCTTGTGCGCTCGATGCTTTTCCCGAAGCCGTCAGGCTTCAAGTTTTACCGCGACTCATTTAGATATATTAGCGTCATGGCCGTCGTTGCTGGTATTGGTTTCATCGCTTCCCTGATAAATTTTATCAGACTCGAGATCGCTTGGCATACAATTATTGTTCGGGCTCTTGATCTCATCACCATAGTTGTCCCTCCTGCTTTGCCTGCTACTCTGACTATTGGGACTAATTTCGCCCTCAGCCGACTCAAGTCGAAGCAGATATTTTGTATCAGCCCTCAGCGTGTTAATGTTGGCGGAAAACTCGATATTATGTGCTTCGACAAGACAGGAACTCTCACTGAGGATGGCCTTGATGTACTGGGTGTCCGGGTTGTTCGTCAGGACAGCAAAAGGTTTAGTGAGATCATTACTGAACCCCAACTTCTTCTGGCAGAAGCGGCACACCAAGGCTCCCAGGGTAGCTTTCGAGCAGCACTACATACTATGGCTACTTGTCATTCTCTGCGGTCAATCGATGGCGAGCTTGTGGGCGATCCACTGGATCTGAAAATGTTCGAGTTCACTCGCTGGTCTTTCGAAGAAGGACAACAAAGCGTGGGTGAAGGAGAAGATGATGAGCAAAGAGGACTTACGCCCTCAGTTGCTAGGCCTCCGAATGTAAGCCTCTCAAAGCCTAGGTAATTTCATTTCTGCCACTGACATGTAGCAGGCCAACCTTGAGCTCGGTGTACTGAAGTCATTTGAGTTCGTCTCTCAACTGCGGCGAGCTAGTGTCATTGTTCGTCAATTCAACCAGAAGAGCGGTGACATCTTTGTGAAGGGCGCTCCCGAAGCAATGCGAGAAATATGCCGCCCCGACACCTGTGAGTAATATTTTAAGTCTTCGTTCTGAACTGTATTTTGGCTGACCATCTGGGAAGTCCCAAGCGATTACGATGAGCTACTGTCCTATTATACACATAAAGGATATCGAGTCATTGGATGTGCGACTCGGCGGCTGAAGAAGTTGAGCTGGGTCAAGGTTCAGAAGATGAGCCGAGCTGAGGTGGAGAGCGATCTCGACTTCGTCGGTTTCATTGTCTTTGAGAACAAGTTGAAGCCTACTACCGCCGATGTCTTGCAAGAATTGAACGCTTCCAACATTGGCACGATGATGGTGACTGGCGATAACATCTTGACAGCTATCAGCGTGGCAAGGGAGTGCCGCCTCATGGATCGCAATGCCCACTGCTTCGTCCCTAGGTTCATTCAAGGTTAGTTGAGGATAGTCGCTACTTACCTGTCGCGTGAGATGATACTGACGTCTCAGGTGATTACCGAGATCCAAATGCGGTGCTGCGGTGGGAAAGCATTGACAATAGCTTGTATTGCCTTGATGAATCTACGTTGCTGGTATGTTTCACAACACCACAATGCTCGGCTTGTGTACTAACATGACTAGCCTTGCCCTCCCCCACCAGAGGTTGATACGTCACTTCCCTTTGACATCTCTAACCTGCGCAACTACTCGCTTGCCGTCAGCGGGGATGTCTTTCGTTGGATCATCGACTTCGCCCCCCCTCGTGTACTTCAACAGGTTTGTTTAGTTGATTTCTGATATCTTTTGTTTATGTTGTAGACATCTGACAATGATCCAGATGCTGGTTTGTGGCAAGGTTTTCGCAAGAATGTCTCCAGACGAAAAGCACGAGCTAGTCGAGAAGCTGCAAAGCATCGATTATACCTGCGGATTCTGCGGAGATGGTGCTAATGACTGCGGTGCCCTCAAAGCAGCAGATGTTGGTATTTCTTTGTCCGAGGCTGAGGCTTCTGTAGCAGCTCCGTTCACGTCTAGGGTGTTTGACATTCGGTGTGTGGTCGACGTTATCAAGTATGTTCATGTTTTGAATCTCAATATCGGTACAATCGCAGGACTGACATGAAACAGGGAGGGTCGAGCCGCACTTGTTACGAGCTTCAGCTGCTTCAAGTACATGAGTTTATATTCGGCAATTCAATTTACTTCCGTTACCTTCCTCTATACCAAGGCCTCGAATTTGGGAGATTTTCAGTATCTCTTCATCGACCTGGCTCTCATTCTCCCAATTGCCATCTTCATGGGATGGGCTGGACCAGCACCGACCCTGTGCAGAAAGCGGCCCACAGCAGACCTCGTTTCTCGCAAGGTCTTGACGCCACTCTTGGGCCTGATGATTATCTGCATCGCTTTCCAGGCCATAGCATACGTTACTGTCAGAGAACAGCCGTGGTACATTCCTCCGAAGGTCAACCACGAGGAACCAGACATCCAAAACTCGGAGAATACTGCATTGTTCTTAGTGTCGTGTTTTGAGTACATCTTCTCAGGTTTCATTCTGAATGCAGGAGCTCCCTTCAGACAGCGGACCACTCAGAATTGTGAGTAGCAATGAGGACCCTCAACTTGGAATCATATGAGAAACTGACCAATTACAGGGCCCTTCACCTTTACAGGATGTTTCCTTACCTTGTTGGCGGTGTACATGATCCTAAGCCCAGCAAAGTGGGTAACGGACTCGATGGAGTTGACCAAAATGAGCTTGGACTACAAGTTTTTCTTGATCCTGCTGGGTGTCGCCTATGTCGCAGTTGGTTGGGCATTCGAGAAGTACATTTCTTACAAGTTAGCTCGGCTTATCGGAGATGTAAGGAAGAGAATAACAGGTGTGTCGAAGAAGCGCAAGGAGTATAAAGTAATTTTGGAAACGGCCCGGGTTTAGAATGGTAAAAAAAGATAGTATTTGATCAAGGATATTGTAGATGGCCCGGCATTTGAAGTTTAGAATCGTGGCTCGTCTCGTTGCAATGAGCGAGCAATATTCCTTGCTATAGGGGCTGGGATCTGGATGATGGGAAGGACACTTGAACGGGATATTGGGGATTTTATTACACTTGGGGCACAGGATATTCGGAAGCTATGCTGAAGTTCTATAACTTAAGCCGTGATGACATAGGCTGGGAAGTCTTTATGCCAATTTCAAGTTTTTTGTTTTCATTTTAGATTCGTTCCGTATACTATATACAACTGCACCGAAAACCATGTCGTTCGGTTTGACATTCAGCCCGTTGAAGCCTTCGCGGGAATAATAGTAATACACGCAGGTAGTCGTTTAGTGATCCCAAGGGTGCTTGCGACCCAGTAGCACGGCGCCTAGAAGAGAATTCGTGTGAGAAATTGCGGAAGAAGTCATGGTAAATTAGTGGAGATTTAGAAGCAGACATACCCTCCTTCTTGGCGCGATACATAAGCTATTGGGAGCAGTCGTTAGCTTGATATGAGGGTATTCGGGAGTACGTCAGAACGCTGAGCTTACCCAGAACCACATGCCAGCACCAAGAGCGGTCGCGGTAACCTTGTAGATGCGAGGAAGATGAGCAACCGGGGGCTTAGGAGGTCCCGAAGGGATTGGGTTGTGGTGGGAGGCACCCATTGTGTCGAGGTCGCTAACGGAGGAGGAAGCGATCACGGCCGGAGAGAGCTATCAGTATCGGGTCAGCACTTGGAATTCGAAGCAATTGGGTACTCGGAGGCGGAGATAAGGCAATTGACATACTGGAAAGCCGATTGACGTGATGACCAGGCGGCGAAACTCGAGAGTCGGATGGGATAACGGGACGATCACGGCAATGGTCAATGGCGGATAGAGACGAGGGCCGACCGATATGGACAAGGCTCTGATTAGCTAAGAGAGCGTCTGATTGGATGTTCGTGTGGTATACGCTACTACCGGGGCATTGTAGTTAAACGGATAGAGAGATACCTGCTGCCCTTGGAGGACCCCGGATTTTGATTTTCATATCGCTATAAAAGGAATAAGATGCTCGCTGGTGGCCCCCGCGTGGCCGCCTCTAACTACTACAGCAGCAGTTACGAGCCACTACAGGTTGGTGTGGAGGATCCTGCGTTCGGTACTTTGGTGTGGCATGCAAAGAGTACGTACCTCTCTGTCTTAGCAAGTTACCACATTGTGTGTAGCAGCTGGTACTCTACAGCTTCAACACCTCGACACGGAGCAAGACAAAGGATATTCTGTGCCTCTGGTTTCATTTCAGTTGCTTTTGTATTTCTTTTCTTCGATTTCCCTTCTCCAAAGTAACACATTTCGCTTCATTTCTGTGTCTTCCTCATCCTTCTTCATCTGTCAAAGATACCTTCAGCCTTGCCAGTCTGAGACAAGCAGGGCTATCGCGAAAACGGACGTCATCACCACCAACACACGCCACCTACTATTCACCTCGGCTCTACCCCGTCCCTTGTGAGGTCAAATTCGAAGCTGCAGGACTTACAAAGAAGGACCCGAGTTGGAAATATTGAGCTTGAAAAGAGGCCGGAGGGCCCTTCCATTCCTTCGTAACACACGTTACCACCCACCATGGCGTCGTCTACTCCCAAGTTCAGCTCCAAGTCTCCCACTATCCGGCGCATTCGTGAGCAAACCCCTTCATCATTCAACCTCTGCAGCAACCGTCCATTTTCGGTCCTGCTAGTGTGTGACATATCTACTAAAAACTATAACAAAAACAGTCCGCGAAGCTGCTGAGCTGTCTAACTCCCCTTCTCCGGACTACTGCGCCGAGCCCCTCGATTCAGATCTATTCGAATGGCATTTCACTCTTCGAGGACCTCCAAACTCTGCCTACGCGGAAGGCATATATCATGGTCGGATTGTGCTGCCGCCATCATACCCCCTTCGCCCACCCAGCTTCCGCTTCTTGACACCTAGTGGCCGCTTCGAGGCCAATCGTGAGATCTGTCTTAGCATCAGTGGCCATCACGAGGAGACTTGGCAACCGGCCTGGGGTGTTCGCACAGCTCTCGTAGCGTATGTAGCATTTCGGAACAACATCACTGCATCATGCCCTCATGTCGCTGACTCATTAACTTGTAGACTACGAAGCTTTATGGAAACCGACGCCAGGGGCCAGCTTGGTGGCCTTGAGACGACAGATGTAGTGCGCAAGCGATTGGCCTCTGAATCTTCCGGATTTAAATGTGCGACATGTGGTAAAACGAATGCGGAAATAATGAAAGAGTGCGAGGAGCGCACCAAAGAATCGTCTGCAGCAGCGCAAGAGGTTGAGATTCCAAAGGAATTGAACATGGGCTGGAGGGACGAGATGGAGGCCAAGAAGAACATGACAAGCTCCGAATCGACGACGACGATAGCAGCGGATGACTCTGAATCCGCTGAACTTGCAGAAGGCTTCGTTCAAACCGCGCCGTTCGTCACCAATGTTGATTCTGCCCCTATCTCGTCAACGGATCTGTCGACTGCCCGACCGCCATCGGAATTACGCCTCCCAAATCCAACCCAGGCCACTCCCCTTCCTAACGTCGCAGCCCAAGCTCCTGCTGCTGGGTTAACCGCACCTCCACAGCCAGCACGACGAGCTTCTGATGATGGTGTACCACTATGGCTGGACCGGCTCATTGTGGTAATGGTTGTATTTCTAGTTGCCCTTGTATTGAAGATTCTTTTTGCTTTATGAGTTTCTCGTGCTTGCCGACATGGGCGCGGGTATGAGTATGGGTATGGATGAAATGTTATGCTTCCCCCCCTCCCTTCTTTTTCTTTTTTTTAGAGGCGTTTGGGTATCGTGATCACTACAGGCAAGGGAAAGCGTCATAGATATCCAATCAATTGCAGGTTTTCGTTTTGGTTCTTACTCTCCTACTTTCGTAAAACACTAAACGCGAGGATCGCTGTCGCTCTCGCTATGCCCTCAGTTTTCTCCCGCTTCGGGTATATCCTAATATTCATACATACATACACACCGCCCGGCCACCATCATATATCCCAAATCGGCTTCTCTATAAAAAAAAAACCGTACAAAGACTACTCGGTCTTGACCTCTCAATGTTCCTCATCATTATCATGGTTTACTCACCTGCTGCTGTTGCAGTTGCCACGGAACAGCTAGCCACCACCACTCCCCTACCATAACCCCCATACCATCCTCCGCATCCTTCAACACGCCAGTTTTCTTGCCCCAGTCGATGATCATGTGGGCTTCAAACTCTTCCAGCAGCGGCCTCAAAGCACTGCAGATGCCCTCCACCGTCAAGAGGCCACGAGTCGCGAAGATGAAGCAAAACGCCCCGAGGATATCCGTCCATCGCTTGGGATCTTGTTGCCCAAAGAAGTCGATCCATTGCGGGAGCTCTCCTCGAGACCCTTCCGCTGGCGGTCCAGCCTCTGCTGCCATGCTTAGAACCTTTATATCGTCGTTGTATTGATACGTCTCCGTTGGAACAACCTCGATCCCGAAGTGGTAGTAGTGCTTCGGATATTTGCGACTTTCGTAGTTACCAGGTTCGAAACCCAAGGGGATATCAGGAACGTCCACAGGAGCTAGTTTGATTCTCCCAGCAGCATTCAAGTTTGTCAGGGCCATGACAGATCCATCGTCGAGCGTAAAAGGAACCTTCATCGTCTCATTGCGACGGAAAACAGCGTCGAGCTTGGCCTTGAGAGCGAATGCCTCTTGGTACTTCTGCTGTTGGGCCATTTTACCCAAGGTGTACGAATACGATTCGTTGAGTCGATATGGCCTGCCTCCCAGTGGTGGCTTCTTGCTCTTGCAAATGACTCGTTGATGAGTCAAGTCAGCAATGGCCTGCTTGAGCAACTTGTTATTTTCCTCAGTATCGCCGTTCGCCAGTGTTGAGAACTTGTTCTTGATCTGATAAGGCAAGTATCGAGACTCATCTGTACAGCAAAGAGATCTGACCCAGGATCTAGCAACATCAAGGTCTGTGACTTCGGGTCGTGATTCGTACTCCCGCATCATGTTCCTCTGGTGAACCGGTACGGCGGCTGGCGCCGCAGTCGAAGACTCGAAACGAGAAAAGACAGACGACTGAGGGTGAAAAAACTTCTCTCGCCAGTCGTCATCAGTGACGGGGACCTCATGGGAAGTAAACTGTTCCTTTAGTTCCTCCCGAGTCCTTGGGAGCCGAATTCCCTCTCGGCGGCGGAGTCGCAAGGTCCATTCGATGATTCCACGCCAGTCGTATTCGAGAGGTTCATCAAAGTCGATCTCCGGCAGCTCACCCCTCTCATAGGCAACTAGGAATTTGTCTTGGAAGTCCTTGGTCAGCTTGGCCACATAAGCCCCTTGTTCTTTGCGAGCAGATAACCAGAACCGACGGAGCTGAATGATGGTAATTTTGGGGAATAGCTTAAGCAACAGTCCCCAGTCAACTGACTTGTCAGCACCTCCAAGGAGAACCCGGACAGCAATGAACGCAGCGAGGAGCTGATCCGCATCCTCGTGGATATCCTCGACCGTACTTGTATCCTTGTCAACCTGCAGCCCATGCAGCCTCGAAGGCAAAGATGTCAACGCCCTTGAGACGAGCTGAACTCGCTTGATCTGTCCACGCGAAATGTGCTCTTGACGAGACGCGGTCGGTTCAGCAGTTCTATGTGACGATTTGAGTGATTCAGCCAGGCGCAGTCGCAGAGTCGGCCACTCGAATGGATCTTCATCGTCGCTTGACTCGTCCTCCTCTTCCCCAGGCTCCCTTTCTTGAGCTTGAGCGGAGAGGTCAAAGGATGTTGGTGTAATTTGCCCCTCGGCGGGCCATTCTATAGGCCCCAGTGGAGTAGAAACTGGCGCATGTCTGCCCACAAAGAATCTAACAAAAATGTTATGTAGGCACGTCGAGCTTGGAGGACTGCCAATAAAGGACTCGGTCCATGCCTTTTCCACTTCCATGCAGGCCATTAGCCTGTCCTTGAATCGATCATACGGTTCGGTGTTCGTCCTAGCCTTTCGCCTGATACGGCCAATAGCGTTTGTGCGGCGTTCAATCTCCTCAATCATCTCCGCCCAGGAGAACCAGTTCGCATCGGGCATCCAGCCTTCCAAAGCAAAGCTACCACCTTGCATCTCAAAGTCGAGTAGGCCCATGTACCGCCATGTTCCGTTCTGTCCAATCAGTGATACTGGGTCCTCAAAAGTCGTGCGAATTGTGGTATCTTCTGACATGAGCTGTGGGTCTATCATGCACTCTTCACTCTCAGCGTAAGTCGACGATTGAAGTCGTTTTTCATGCCTTGCCGGTGCCTCTTCTAGCAAGAAAGTATTTGGGTCCAAGAATTCAATGTCCTCCAAACCTTTCTGGCTCGAAAAGTATTCAGATGGCCTAGGCCACACGGGTTGTGAGACGCCACAATCCGACTGGTCGGCGTCCAGCCAACTAACATATTTCTTCCCAGGGCTCACAGGAGAAGACGTTGCGGTTGCCATCCTTACTTTTCGACGCTTCGCACGCGGAGTACTATCGATCCCATCTTGACCGTCTAGCACCCTCTTCGCAGCGGCTTGAGCTATGTAAACAGGAGCGTCCAGGGTTTCGACCTCTTCGGCAAGTTGTCGGCGACCACGGCGTAGGTCTTTGGCAGATCCTAGAGCTGGCAGAGTATCAAATGGCGGCGGAACATACGTTGCTGGATACACCTCCTTCGTCCTGTCGACCAGATTCATGGCTTCCTTTGAAAATGGATCTTTGTCTCCCAACACAACAATATGGCACTTGCAAAATATACCTTTACTGTCACGGAACGCATGGAAGTGCTCCGCGGCGGTCTTCGTCTTGACTAGCTCTCGAAGCGCTGCCTGGTATGCCCTCGTAGTAGGAGCCAGTTCATTGGGGAATTTCTCACTCCATCTCATGGTAATAGCATGCCACAGCCCTCGCCCTCCAGGAAATACGCCTTCTTGCTCTTCCAAGAGACTCGTGATAATCTTAGTAAGACGACTGCTAATAGTAACCTTTGGAAGGAGGCTGTCGACAATCTTGGATGACGCTAGCTTATTCTCCGATGCTCCATTCGTAAACGCGGATTCATTCCCGACTTCGTCACCTGTGCCCTCGAGAGGCGACGTGTTTTCCTTCGCTTGGTCCTTATTCGGAGTCGAAGCCGGTTTAGGCGTTGCAGATGCAGACTTGGGGCGGTCAGATGGCCCCAAAGCAGGGCGCAGCGGGCCAGCTTGGCCTTGGACAAGAGCTCCCCCGGCCGTGTTAGATAGCGGAGATTTGCCTGGGGAGTCGAATCCAATAACTAGGGGACGGCGCCATTCCGGAATGGCTTGAAGATGGCCACCGGTGAGACTAACAGACGGTCGCGGATCTACTCTCAAGGGAGGCACAGCGCGTCTCCGAACTTTGGTGACAATCGGCGTGTGTTCCGAGTCTGAGGCTGACGTGAAGGCAGGGTTGTCTTCTGCTAGATCCCCCCCGGATCCTACGGATTTTCCATTGCGAGGTGTCTCAGAAACTGCCAAAGTTGGCGTGGCCTCATCATCATCCGGTTCCAAGAGAGCTTGTTTCCTACCGCGTCCTCGGGGCGTGGGCTCTGCATTTGCATCATATGAAGGATTGCAAGTAGTTTTGGACTTCTCCAAATGATACTTGAGCCCGAGATCATTCTTCCAGCTTCCGCCACATTTTTCGCACCTCCACGGCTTGGCAGCAGAGGAGGAGGATGTTGGCGTAGGTTGTGCGCCCTTCCCTCCGCGTTTGGGCCTGCCACGTTTCTTTGGACCTGTCGTGCCTTGTTCACCATTTGCCACACCGGCCTCGTCACCCATCACTGGGGTGAAAACTTCAACTGTATTTTCACCATCAACTTCCGTGTCCGCGCCGGCTGGTCTCTTCCTTTTCGGTCGAGACGGAGTTTCAATGATTGGATGTTCCGCCCCAACCCTTGCTCTTCTTGGTCGCAAAGGAGACATGGCGACTGACTCCTCCGACAGAACTTTCCCCTTCGCCGGACTAGACTGAAGCGAAGACTTGTCTTTTGGTTGTACAAGATTCTTCAAAGCTTCGGGGGAAAGTTTCAGAGTCACGACGAGCTTCTTGGCCTCATTCGGCAATTTGGTTACCCCTTTAGCTTCGTGTGGCGTGGTGTTCAGTAGAGAAGTATCGTCTGGCCGCGTTTCAGGGTCTTGCTGCGGTGGCTCATCTGTTGGTGGCTCAAGAGTCAAACCCTGGCTGGAATCAACTTTCTCATTACTACGATCATCGGCAGTGAGAGCTTTCTGTTGCTTCTTGGGACGGCCCTTGGGTTTCTTATTTGCAGGTTCCCTGGTGCAAAGTTCGGTCAAAGTCGCCACAGCTGTGGAGGTCATGGCACCCGTAGGAACTGGAGCAAAGCCATAAGTCAGATCTGCTGTTGACGACAGTATTGATGAGGATCGTTCAACGCCACTGCCCTTTTGAGCAATTTCCGAAGCTGGTGCGCTCTCAGCTGGGTTGGAAGCGAGAGGAGCAGTGTGTTGAGAAAAATATCGGTAGGACGCGATCTTCCCGGTTCTCGTGTGCTCGCTTCGTAGCTGAAAATGTTGCAAGTTGGGCGGCTGAAGACCAGGCGTCGCCAAAGCTGAGGTCATAGAAGAGAGGTATCTGCTGAAAGAAGTGCCCAAAGTTAAGCCATAAACATCCGGGTTGCTCATGCCCCTGTCACCAAGTCGCTGTGCCATCTCTGCAATAGTGATGGGAAGTGGCTTGTCGAGCTCCCATGGCGGAGAAGATGAGACTTCAGAGGCGTTGGCTGGTAGGCCGTCTACAAATTTACCATCAGTGGTGTCGCCAGAAGCAGCGTCAGGATTTCGGGAAGGCTTCGTGGCTCGCTTTCCTGTAGCAAGAAATATAGACCAATCATCAGAGTTCAGGTCACGGCCATACTTGATACAGTCTTTGAACACTTTATCACCGAGCTTAGCGGCAACATATTGGATGACGCCTCGAGAGTTGAGGAAGCGGCAAACCTTAGCCAGGACCTTCATCTGCCAGCGCATCCCTAGGACTCCAAGTTTTGATTTGAGGTCTTGCAGGCGCAAGACTCCCCATTCCTTGGCGATGGCTAGAATAGTTATGGCTAGTGCTGTGTAATCGACAGACTCTCCAGTCCAGCGAACGTGCCAGGGGACCGGGTCTAAGGTGTCTACCAAAACTTGGCGAGTTAGGTTCAACTCGGCACGAGGTTCATCAGCAGAGTCTCCATCTTTGGCCAAGGATGGAGAAAACATTTTGAGCCACATTTTACTTGTCTTTGTGCCCCGAACAAGCGTGGTTCTTTTGGCAATGTACCCCTTCTTCAGAAGCGCATCTGTTCGTTTAGGGACAGAGCGCTTGTCCTGGTCAACAAGTCGGCCAAGATCGCCCTGGAGGATGCCTTTTGAGGTTGTGGAAGCGATTCCAAGAAGTAAGAGCCACTCAGATCTGGGGACTCTCTTATAGTCGACGGCATGTCCTGTCAGGGATTCCCACATGGTTTCTTCTGAAACGGAAACTCGAACATGGTGAGAAGAGGCCGGAGTGTCAAAACTTGGTTCCAATGCGGCGAGTTTCCCATTTTTCTCATTAAATGAAGCAAGTGATTGTTGTTGGGAAGGCGGTTGTGATAGAGCTAGGACCTCGTCCAAGGAGAGATGATTGAATTTCCTGCCAGGGCCGACGGAAACATCTCTTCTGGCCGCCAACCACTTCCAGATAGTGGAAGCGGTACGATGGCGGAAGCCAGAACCACTGTCGTGAGACTGAACATCACGCTCAAGAGAGCTGTGCTGAGTCCTTAAAGGATTATGGATAGCGTCAACAACGTCGCTCACTGAACAACCTGAGGACATGGCGCAGAGTCAGTAACGTCTTCTCATGATACAAAACACTGCAACCGAAGTTACGTTCATGGACAAGGTGATTACATCCACGTCCATCACCTTGGTAATCTCAGAACCCAAAACATCTTTCGAAACCAGCAGGAAAAACAACAATAGAGTGCGAAAAAAAATAAAGAAACCAGAGTAGAGAAAATGTCACAAAAGTATAACAGCAGTGAACTTACCCTGCTCGCCGCCGCAGGAGATGAGCACCAAGAGCGTCGCGATCAAGCCCTCGAGCTCTGAAGCCATGGTATATCAGAGGTCAAATTGGTCATAGTTGGGGATGAAGCAAGTGAAAAAAGCGATGGTAGCAAGATGTCGAAGGGCGAGTTGAACCGACGACCAGTTGCGATGGCAAAAGATTGTAACTTTTTTTCCGTCTGTTGCTGCAGCTTGATGATGATGTGGGGATGGCGGGGTGACCGGAGCGTGCTAGAACGGACGTAGTCGCAGACCCCTAAGCGGATATGTGGATGGGTGGGTGGATGGATGGGTCCAGTTTGGAAATAATCAGAATAATAATGAAAAAATAAAAATAAATCAAACTTACCTTGGGACTCTGGCGGAATACAGATGACATGTGGGATTGATGACATAAGCCAATAGATACCCACAAAGCGCGTCAGGATACCTGCACTTATACAGGACAATACCGCACTAGTATCCTACTAGTACCTAGCATTCAGTATAGTGCGAGCTGGAGCCAAATACCTTGCCTACCTATGTATGAAGGTAGGTAGAGAGGCATCAATTGATTGACTACTCCTTGCATAATATCAAAGTGTGGTGGGTTATCCCAGCCATGTCTCCAAATACACACCATCTCACAGAGAAGGTGATGGCTGAACACAGCTATCGAGTACCTGAGTGTTAAAGACAGAAACGAAGGAAGCTGGTCATCTCAAGGTTTAATGCTCATTTCTTGCTATAGTAATCATATATCCTACGTCCCCTCCATATAACTCGCTCTTGAGTCCTTTTTCTTCTTTCCTTTTTTTTCTTCATTTCCTATTCAACTGGCTCAACTTCGCTTGCTCATGTTCCCGAATCTTTCTGTACGCGTCCACAACATCAGCTCGAACACCCTGCAACTCCTCACGACGCCTCAAACTTCCAGCCGCCTTGGGAATATTCTCAACGTCTACTGCGGCTCCTCCAACCTGTAGCCGCTTTGATAAGTTCTTGTTCAGCTCCGGAGGAGCCTGTGCCGTATCGTGCAGCCCAACTTTGGCCTCGGCTCGCTTCTTCTTCAGTTGCAGCCACGGGTCGTCATCATCTGCGTCGCGTCCGCCCTTCTTCTTTTTCTTTCTGTTGCTGGTTGCTTCTTCCAACTCTGCTTGGGCCAATGCCGTCATCCCTCCCGTGTCGTCATCGAGTTCACGCTCAGCCGCTTCCTCGAGCTCCTCTTCCTTTTTGTCTTTGATCTTGCGGTCCTCGGCACGCCATTGGTCGTAGAGCTTATGCATCTTGCGCTCCTTTCTGGTGCGATATACCTTCATGCCAGCCTCGTCCTTCCCATCCTGGACCACCGTCTTCTTGGTCAGGCCGGATAGCGGCAAGGCAGCGTTGACTCGAACTGCAAACGATCGCATATCCTCGCCCGGTCGAATCTTCAGAGGTTGGGCATCGGGATCTACCTCCTTTGTGGCCTTCTTCCCATCTCTGCCGTCATCTAGGCCTGACCTGACCTTTTTGCCGCTAGCGATGGACATCAACCGTCTAAAGGCCCGGGGCGCATCATCTTCTGTTCTCTTGCCCTTCTTCTTTCCCTTGGAGCCAGTTTGTGGTGCAGCGAACTTTTTCGACGCCACTGGAAGTGGACGCGCCTTTTGTGATGGGGGGAGATCGAAACTATTAAGCACAAAGATTAGACACAATACTCGTCGAGCCAGCAAGTCGTTGGGGGGGAGGGGTTCTCCATACTCTGCATCGTTATCAACCCCCCTCTTTCGTTTGTGTTTATGAGGCATGGGGTTGGAGATCTGCAAGTGATTTTTTTTGGAGATCCTCGGGTCGCTTTATATAGGTAAAGTAACAAGAAAGTCCCAGTTTCGATCGAGGTGTTGTTGTGCTGGGTCAGTTGTTGGAGCTAATTGCATGCCTCAAACGTGCTCCTTCACAGTAAAGAGAAGAAGTTCAAGAAAATTCTCTTATCGATAGCCTGTTCCTATGGCGGCGTTGGTTACTCCTCTACTTGGTGGGTCAGCTACCTATGGTGCCCATATGTAGGCAAGCGGGCAGACTTTGGGACTAGGTAGCTTACTTGGGCTGTTTTCTGCCTAGCCTACTTAGGAAAAGGCAATCAATAGAGCACTATTAACTAGACCAAAAGTTGCCGTAAGTAACAGTTTCGGCATACGCCAACCCAGAATATTGTTGATTGATTATTAGTGTCCGTAGAGCAGCAAATACTTAGCTCCAGCAAACCAGTACTTAGATATCCAAGAAAAGTACCTCTTGTGTCAGAATCTTTCCAGATAAAGCGGCCATGCCACGCTCTACTTCTGATGAGAAAACATGCTGTGGCGTCCCTCTGTTGTCCCATCTTCTTGTCTGTTTGTCTCTCTCCTCAAGTCCCTTGAAAACTTCACCATGTCAAACCTCTTGGATTCATTCGGCCAGGCTAATATGCGATGTGCGACATGCAGCATCTCGCCAAACAGGCACGAACCATGAATGACGATTCGCATTGATCCAAACTAACCTAGTAGATCAAACTGACTCCTCTAGGTGGAGCCACTGAGCCATCTCCAAACATTTGGCCTCAAGATGACGTTGTTGGCCTCATTACCTTTTTACATCTCATTAGGTATACTTGTCACATGAATGCTGCCTGGCTGCACACATTTTGACCATATACATCCTACTTCACCTTGTCATCCTTTTTTTTTCCCTCTCATCCTCATCGCAGCCCATGAAACTCACTCTATCTTATATCTAGACTGGGCTTGCGCCATGACGACAAGTTATGTCCTCCTCGAGCTCTTCACGATATAGTCACTTCACCATACCAGTCGGTCTCGTTGTGGGCGCATTCGCGTGAGATCAACTCCTGACTTAAACTGACTGTTCTGATTCTGATGAGGAGTAGCGCCCCATTTCTTCTTACCTTTATCATTATTAGTTTGTCTCAGGCCGTCTGGGATCATGATGTCAATCCTCCCATGGACCGCTCCAACTTGAAGCTTCACCGTAGCGCTGCCCACCCAGTGCCATGTAGCTCCCACAACGACTATTGGAGAGAGATGCCTCTTCATTCCGCCCTGGAGGTGGGTTGTATTGGTGTCGAAGCTGATGTTTGGCCATTTCAAGGTCAGCTCTATGTAAGCCACAACCGCGATCGTCTAGTTACAGATCGCACCTTGACATCCTTGTATATCGACCCCCTTGTCAAGATCCTCCAGGGAAACAACCATGAGGTGGCAGGGCACTCTCAGCCTGCGAGAGGTGTTTACGACCTAGATCCTACCCAGAGTCTAGTCCTTCTGGTAGATATTAAGACAAATCCTACGGCATCCTGGCCGCTTCTCGTTCAACAGTTGGAGCCGTTGAGAGCTGCAGGCTGGCTAAGCCGTAACAGCAATGGAACTTTCCTTCCTGGGCCCATTACCGTTGTTGCTTCGGGAACGGCAAAAGTTCAAGATGTGGAAAGTAATCTTTCACGAGATATCTTTCTCGATGCGCCTCTGGCCGCGCTCGATGACGGCGCGTACAATAATGAAAATTCCTACTATGCCAGCATCTCGTTTCGAAAATCAATTGGCTGGGCTTGGTTTGGAACACTACGGCAATCGCAGCTCACCAAGATCCGCGATCACATCGGAAAAGCGCACACACGAGGTCTCAAAGTGCGGTATTGGAGCTTGCCGGCGTGGCCTCTGGCTTTCAGGAAGAACCTTTGGAATCTCCTGGTTGACGAAGGTCTCGATATCCTTCACGTCGATGACCTACGTGGAGCGAGAGATATCTTGGATAGGAGGTAAACCGTGAAGACTCAATGTCACCTTACCTGCGGAGGCTGTGATAATACCCACCAAGCATACGAGCTTACAGCGGTTCTTTTGTTTCTGGTGCGGAGATGGTATGATGAAATTCGCAACACCAAATGCACAGCTTATCGACTCTCCGGGATATCTCCGAGAGCAACAACGCTGACGTACTGATCCGATAAGGGATGCTGTGAAGTGACATTCATGATCCCCGCAACTTGCGGGGTGAAAGGTATACAAGCCTCTGATAAGGTCAGTGGTGCATGCCAACTTCATCATATTACGCCACCTCACCACGTGTAAAACATATAAATATCGATTATATATCGATTCCAGCCAGGGTTGACAGAGAATTTACAGAGATATTCAGTCATATTATAATTTATTCCTACCGCTGCTCGCTGTCCCAAAATGGCAAACGATGGTCGGATTGCCACGCTCGATGTGAGACACATCCCCAGGGACCTAACCCTCAATGTCAAGTTCATATGCTAAAATTGAGCTTTAGTCTACCATCGCCGATAGGCTCCCAGTCTACTCCAGGATCCTCTTTGATGCAAAGGCTACCAAGGGCCTAAGCTTCGAGGCCATTGCGAAGCACCTTGACCGAAGTGAGGTCGCCTGCGCAGCACTGTTCTATGGTCAGGCAACAGCATCGTCGGAAGATATCGAGCGTTTGTCAGAACTGCTCGACTTACCCAAAGAATCTATCACTGCCCTATCAACGGGATTTCCCAACCGTGGCCAAGCAGGACCTATGCCACCGGTTGAGCCTCTCATCTACAGGCTCTATGAAATTGTGCAAAACTATGGCTACGCTTACAAAGCAATCTTGAATGAGAAGTTCGGGGATGGTATCATGAGCGCCATCTGTTTCTCTACCACCGTAGACAAGGAGGTGGACGAGGCAGGCTCCCCGTGGGTTGTGATTACATTGAAAGGCAAATGGTAAGAACCGATTCCGGACAACTTGCATGACTAGCTCAACTCTAACAGTCTCTCGAGGCTCCCATTCAGTCGCTTCTAGGCGCGATGATATAGTGAAGGAGGCTGGCCTGTATCATCTACAGCCGTATGGGGAAAACCTGAGTTCCCGCCATAATGCACCGGCGCATGACGGAGAGCCTTCAGAACGTCGACTATGGAGACAGTGGCTGCAGTGGATTGGTCTAAATCTCCATGTCCGACGAGTTGGTGGAAGCCACCAGTGGCCGCTGCCAGGTATGGTCCGGGTGAGGCTGCGAGGACAATAGGAAGGACAATATGAAGCCTCCACAAAGAAGGGCCATCTCCTGAACTGGTGCCTTTTGATTTCTTGCAAGTCATGTGAATAGTTCTCTCTTTCAATCTGCGAAACCGTGGTACAATCTCATCTTCTTGTTGGAAAACTTGAAGCCAACACAATAACTTCGTGTGTCTAAGCTCTCTTGCAGGGCGTTTGGAGATGTCCAGCTTCTTTTGTGCATTTCCAAGACAATATGAAGGACAATATGAACGCCCAGGCACGGATCACGCAAGACCAGTCCAAGGCCAACTGGGTTTCAATGACCCTCGGTATCAGTTTCAAAGGCCATATCCATCAACATGAAAGATGGGGAAACTCTCCTCGGGTATAAGAAGCCCTGAGATCCCCTTCAGGATGGTGAGTTGTATTGGTTTTAACACAGAACTCTCACCTCACTTCCCACATACCAATCATTCTGAACACGGAATTTTCAACGACTTTCTTAAGTCCCACCACAACATTCAAAATGCCTTCAACCAAGAATAATACCAAAGACCAGACCAACAACTACCCCCTTGGCTGTAACGTCATGGTCAAGCCAACCAACCCTCAATATCCACTTGGGTGTACAGTCATGGCCAAGCCGACCAATCCTCAATACCCTCTTGGCTGCACTGTCATGTAAACCTAATCCTATTTTAGAAATGCATCGAGGATGACACTCATCACAAATCCAAGAGCATGCCAATATGACAATGATTAGTCGGCAAGAGCTTGAAGGAAAACTGGTCACAAGATCTTTGGTTAGGAGCGTCTTTAACCATCCACTACTCATGATGCAATGCTGCTTGAAACTCTTTTGAGGAGTTTCTCGGTATATATCTCATATTCCATGGCTTGTTTTTTTTGTATATATTTATACATATGGGCTCCGATTGACGGGACGCCGACATTCGGGAGCCTTTTGATTGTTAGCTGGTCGAGGCATTCGTTTTACTCTCACCAGAGGAAAACGTTGGGCGGATAATGTGCCACTGGAGGAGACGGTACACATTCATTGGGTATATAGTTATAACTTTCTTGATAGCTACAAGCCATTGGGTAAAACTTGTCTCCTATGTCTCATTGTGTCACAAATGTGCTGCTTGTAGCTTGAAATTTCTAGTACTACGGCTCACTTCTTCGCATCTTTATTCACAACAAAGTAGAGCTTTTAACCTCCCCCTCCCCCCCGTCCAAAAAAAGAAAAAAAAGAAAAAAAACACACCTTGTTTTATACATAAGCAGCATAGTGTCTCAATTGATAGTTGAGAAACAAATAAACTGAAGAAAAAAGGCCAAAAAAAGAAGAGAAAACGGCTACATCAATACCTGATTGGTAGTAAAAGCAACCTACCCTACACCATGCCATGCCATGATGCATGATACACTAAGCCAAAAACAGGAGAGAGTAGTCGGCTCCATATTAAAAAAATAGACAAGGCGGTGAAGATGGTCCGGCGGCAGAATCCTGGATTTTTTTTCCCAATCCTGTACTGTACCTACAGGCGAAAGCAAATCGCGAGCCCAGTCGGTGCAGTTTGTATTGCAGCAACAACAAGTGATTTTTCTTCACAGCCAAATTCATCCACAATGGTCACCAAAGGCAAGCTCAAGATGGCACTGGCTGCCGAGAAGGGCACCGACTTCAAGAAACTGAAACTCAAGCGCAAACAAAAGGAAGCGGTGCGCCAGGAAAGAAAGGCTTCTCGCGGGGCAGTCGAGCCAGAGGACAAGGAGGACACCGACGAGCTTGAGAACGACAGCGTCCCCGAAGATGACGAAGATGACGAGGAGGAGGACCAAAAGGTTTGTGTGCTTTTCCTCTTCTTAATCTCTTTATTCCATTTTTTTAATATGCGACGCAATTTGAAAAAAAAAAAAGGAACCGACACCAGTGCTAACATAGTTGCAATCATAGATCGATCTAGACGCTCTCAACGATAGCGATTCTGACGAGTCAGAGGTAGAGTTTGAAGAAAAGATCGACCGAAAGGCCTCAAAAAAGAGCGCACTCAAGCAAAAAAAGACTGAGGAGAATGTTGAAGATGAGGAAGAGGAGGATGACGAGGAAGAGGAGGATGACGAGGAAGAGGAAGACGACGAAGACATCCCCATGTCCGATCTTGAAGATCTTGACGAAGCCGACAAGGAAGACCTCATCCCTCACCAGCGCCTCACTATCAACAACACCACCGCCCTTCTCGCCTCCCTCAACCGTATCGCAATCCCCACCGACAAAACTGTCCCATTCTCCACTCACCAGCTCGTCTCGTCCGCAGAAGAAACGGCTGCCTCCATCCCCGATGTCTCCGACGATCTCCAGCGCGAGCTTGCCTTCTACTCACAGAGCCTCGAGGCAGTCCGCATTGCCCGCACCCGCCTTCGCGCTGAGGGCGTCCCCTTTTCCCGTCCCAAGGACTACTTTGCCGAGATGATCAAGGAGGATGCCCACATGGAAAAGATCAAGGCCAAGCTCGTCGAGGAGGCCACCAACAAGAAGGCCGCTGCCGAGGCCCGCAAGCTGCGTGATATGAAGAAGTTTGGCAAGCAAGTCCAGGTCGCTAAGCTGCAAGAGAGGCAAAAGGCCAAGCGAGAGACCTTGGAGAAGATTAAGACGTTGAAGCGAAGTACGTACCCCTTGTCTCCTTTGCTCCTACATTCCCCTCTCTGTACCCTTTTTTTTTGTTTCTTCGTTGTGTATATTTGATCCTCTCTTTTCTCTAACATTTTGGAACCCCCCCTCCCACAGAGCGTCAAGAATCCGGTGGCAATGACCTCGGTACCAAGGAAGCCGACCTCTTCGACGTCGGTGTAGAGAGCGAACTGAAGAAGCACAACCAGCGCTCCGGTTCTGGCCGAGGCCAAATCGCCGGCGGCGTCAACCACAAGCGCCAGAAGAAGAACGAAAAGTATGGCTTCGGCGGCAAGAAGCGCCATGCCAAGTCGGGAGACGCTCGCAGCTCCGGCGACCTCAGTGGCTTTGACCCCAAGAGGATGAAGGCCGGCGGCCGCGGCAAGGTCACCAAGTCCACGCGGCCGGGCAAAGCACGAAGAAAGGCCATGGGCGCGCAGTAAATACAGTATAGAAGCGAGAATAATAGGAAACCACCAGAGACTAAACTAACCACCACCACTGGGGTTTTGTTTTGTTTCATTTCATTTTTTTTTTATATTTTGCAAAAGGGCGAGGAAGACCACCTCTGCCCTTTCTCCAGAAATGGGGAAGCCATGGTCAGGGGAGGAGGGAAAAAGTGTTGGTTTCGTGGTTCTATATATTTCAAAACTGCTAAGTCGCACAATCACAAGAAGAGGGCTGGCGTTTTTTTTTGGGTCCTTGATACGAGTAATTGAAGAACCATTTTATTTATATGAGCGCTGTGCCATTTATTTTCGGCTGCGTGTTGAACCATTTTCAATAACCAAGTAGGATCGAGGCCCCTTGATGTATGAAAAGAAGCATAACCATAACTTTACATTCAGGTGCAAATACGATGGCAGGAAGTAAAATTTTTACAGGTTATGTGGTCAATTTATTTTATATTTCAGCACTTTTATTGAAGCAAATAAAAACGAACTCGTTATTCCATTCATCTATACCCAAAGGAATATGTAGAAGATTCTGAGCTGCGGTAGGGTTGGATTATTTACCCCTAGCTAGCCGAGGCCAACAGGACCCAATTTGATAGAACCTCATCACTGTGTCCCAATAGGATAGACAGCCATCAATCCATCCTTGAGGCGGTCAATTTGCGCAGTAGGCCTGCAAATGAAGAAAAAAAAACGTCCTCCTCCACTGTCCATGATCACCGTCATCAATCATATCCAGTTTCCGTCATCTTAAAGTCGCACCCCCCTGAGACCGTTCCGTAACGAACGATCGAGATATCCTGAACAAGCACCATCGTCGTCGATTTTGCTTAAGAATATAGTGTAAGCGGCGATGGTCCGTTTCTGCAATAGGATCATTTGAGGCGGGATTATGATCCTAAATTCGCTGTCCCACTTCAAACGAAGGAGAATTATAGGGAGTGAAAACCAAAACAAAACAAAAGAAAAATGCAAGGGGCCCCGAGATAGAGATGCGATAAAAGACAAAAAAAAAGGGGGGAGGAAATGTGAGGCCGTGAGTATGCCCCCCAAGTCAAGTGCTTATGCCCAACCGAGTACGCCAATTTAAAGAACCTGTGGTATCGAGAGGAAACGCCATGCGCTCATGACAACGCTTTGCTTTGGAATGCATCCGGGACCTTTCAAACAAGACTGTGTAATCAAGCATAAATGCCGCAGAATACGCCGATTTAGATGCTGTCACGGATCGTCGTAGGTGAAAAAGAAAAAAGAAAAATAGGAGACCGATGTCCTACTGCGACGCCGCAACGCACCAGTGACGATGGAAGGCCCAAGCACTCTTCTGGCACTCTTTGCTGCAGTACTTGGTCCGACGACATCGCCGACACTTGGCAAACTGGCGTGTGTACTCCTCCCACTTGCCACACTGATAGTACGCACATTGCCTGATACCTCCACGAGTGTCATCCTTGCGGCATAAGTTTCTCATAACAACACCAGCCCAATATTGCATGTCAGTGCTGTGGTAGCGGACGGTAAACTTTTCCACGAGAGGGAATAGATTGAAATCATTGGGAAGCAAATACTCCTCATCATCCTCATCGCCAACCTCGGTGGCCTCATCCATGTCCTCGTCGAGGGAGGTGAGCTCCTTGGCCATCTTTAGTCTAGGGACGAGGTGGCTCTTCTGGAAATAAGATCGTAGACCACAGTACTTGGAGACATACGCCAGCAGTTGTAGTGACATGAGAACGTCCTCCTCACGGGGCATGGCAGCAAGCATCTGCTGATCAGGCATGAAGTGGCGGTCCAGCAGATAGCGTGGAACAGAAGTCGACGGTGGCTGCTGGGTGGCAGGACGGTTGGGAGACAACGGCAATTGTGGGACTCGGGGGGGCTGAGTGTGGTTAACGAGGATGCCGTCCATGTCATCGATGGGCATGGGCATGGGAGTTCGGTGGGTGATATTAAATGTGCCAGCATCTTGGTGGGTCTCTGACACTGTGGCAGTCGCCAGATCGATGGATGTACCAGCTAGGATGGCCTCGCCATCATCCATCGTGATGTCTTGAATACCGACAGTAGACTGGATATTCTCAGCGCCGGTCATCTCAGTCTCCGGTGCCTCATCAGAGGGCATACTGTCAGCGTTTATTTCATCATTTTCGGCGGTAGAAGTTTGGTGGCGGATTGATGGTCGACGACGAGATCGACTCACAGACTCCATGGCTGAAGTCGGTCTGACAGCGGGAGATTGCATTTGGGTTGGGGGAAGGGGAGTGGTGGGGGAAGTTGGCTGGGAGGCTAGATCATTGGCAGAGAACAGAGCCATGGATGCGAGTCGGTCAACATCGCGAACTGGTCTTACAAAGCCCTCAACCGTCTCTGTTCCTGCTGGGACAGCTGGGGCCAGGGGCTGCAAGGTCTGTCGTGGTGCTGAGGTCATGGCGTGACGACCATCGGCGGACCTTAACGCTTGATGGCGGGTTGGGGTGAAGGAACCAGAGCGGTCCGGAGTGGTCAAGCTGTACTGAGGAGTGGCAAGACCAGCATCCATGGGCTGCTGCTGCTGAGTGGTGGCGGCGGTGGTGGTGGAAGGGCCAGCATAGGTAGCCGAGACGTCAATGGAGGGAGGAGGGCCATGACGACGGAGAGATCTCTGGTCAGCCGCATCGACACGGGAGACAGAGCGAGAGGGAAAAGGGCCGGCGGCAGTGGCAGCTCCACCAGCAGCGGCAGAGGACGAGGACGTCTTGGAGCCTGATCGCTGGTCGTGGCTACGATGGCGATGATGACTACCATGCATTTGCCTCTGTTTAGCCTCTTCAGCCTTTTCACGGCATTTGTCGATGGCTCTGATGTAGTTGTCGAGAATAGTGGCGATTACGGGAACCATGTCGGCCTCGACGACGCGAGTGCGGACATTTTCGGTGCCCCGGACGCCAATGTTGACGACACACTGGAAGGCAAGATTCCATTTCCACATGCCCATCATGTCCTGACTGCGACCCTGCTTTAGGATGCAGACGAGTCGTTCGATGCCGCCATCAACGGTGAGGATATCGCGGATGCGAGCTGAGGAGGTGGTGAGGTAGGCGAGATGGTTGAGGGAGTTGATGAGAGGGAGGGTGGATGTACAGTCAAGGGCACGTCGGTCGTAGAGGGCGGTGGTGATACCAACAGACGCCTTATTGACGTTTGGGATACTGAAGTTTACTTCCCTCATCCTTGCAGAACGGGCGATGGCCGACTGAGGGAGAGTGAGGGAGTAGAAAAGGGGAGGAGTTGAATATTTTCGAATCGGCGGGTGGCGAGGCTCGGGCTCGGGCGATGATGCAGGGCGGGCGTGCACAGCAGGTCAAGCACGTAACGACGAGTTAGGGACGAGGATAAAATGTCGTCGACACTAAGTGAGGATGAAGTATGAGTTAGGCGGAAAGCTCTGGCAACCCCTCGACGGGGATCGACCAAGAGGTGACGGGTCGTGTGAGCCAGGTCGAGAGATGGTTGGGATGGCAAAGCGAAATGAAGCAGGGATGCCTGGGAGTGAGTAGTACGGAGAGGGAATGTGCACGTCAGGAGATGGTCAATGACGGCAACAGAGACAACGAAATGAAGTTTCGTAAGAATCGAGTCGGAGTCGAAAGAGGAGGCTATTGGTTTTTTTTGATGATGGAGGAGAACGGAAGCTTGAGGAGAGGAGGAAGAAACGGCTGAGAGTGTGATGGATAGATGGATGGAGAGGGAGGAGGGAGATGGAGATGGCGGATTCGGATTGGAGTGGGTGATTGATTAAGACTGGAGACTGACGACTGGAGAAGGAGTAGGTAGGTTTTTAGTGAGACGGCTGGTCAATGGTCAGTGGCCAGTGGCCAGTGATTTTGGGGCTAGTGGAGGGTTTTTCTCCTCCCCCCTCCCTCCCTCTGGACAAGGCTCTAGATTCGTTAATTTTTTTTTTGTATTTCCTTCAGCTGGGGCCGGCAGAGGTTGTAGTGGTTATAGCGCCCTTAGGGAGCAAGCTTAGTGCTAAGGCAAGGGCCGGATTCGGGCACAGGGGAATGAATGCCTGGGGTGGCAAGCATTCTGTCACTACGGGGAGGGCGCTGAGCGTGGACCCCTAGTGACAGGAAATGATTTCTACATTGTACTGGTGGCTTCTATGTTACATACATAGGTCAGGGTAAGTAAGATGGTTGATGATAAAGACAAAAAAAAAAACCTGTGATTATCTTGCATCAACTAGGTACTGAATGGTTTGCTTATTGTAGTTGTAGTGGTCGCGTGTTGTCCAATTATTGACTGAACAAGAAGCGCATTGTCAATTGCGGAAAGGGAGTCGGTGAGACTCTTTGACCACCATTATTCATGCTTCCATTTATTTCTCGTACACCAGCCCTCCCTTGATTTGAAATCGACATACGCGCTGCGGTAACGCCGTGTGCCGCGTGCCCCTGCGCCCCTACCTACATTGTAGATGAGTGAGGCCCAAGAGAAGCAGGAGGAGAAAGCAAGTTTTTGGATTTTGGATGAAATGCATAAAATAGAATATACAAGCAATATTGACTGACAAGGCCTTTTCCTTTACTCCTTTGCTCCTTTGCTGTTGGGCAACTGACTACCTTGTCTACCTTACGATATCTATGCATTGAACTGCTGGTCATCTCATTACCTGTACTGTAGTTGGCCGCGTTCGGCATCTGGTAACGCTACCTACGGTACCTAAGATGCGCTACCTCCGGCAACATAGTTGTTCTCCTCGTTCCTACGACCATTCAGAGAGGGATTTTCAGATACAGCGGAACAATGTTTCAGGAGCACCGGTTGCGAACTTGCCCAGTCGGCAGATAGGCCCACGATGTGTTTGTACAGGAGCATTGTCGTGGTCTGTCGTGGTCCGCTGTGGATGAGCGCATTCAGCTATTTAGCCAGGCTGGCTGGTACCCACTCACTTTCTGACTCGGAACATCCTGACACCGGACTTTTTTATGTTATTTCAGCTAGAAGAGGTTGGTCAATCATTTCGAGACAAACCTCACGCAAGTTGAGCGCAAAATTTTCTACTTCTTTCGAGTTCGGTAAGCCTGCAAGATTGATAGGACGAGAGGCTGAATAATGGAAAAATAAATAAAAGAAAATAAGAAATAAGAAAAAGAATCTTCCTGCGAAGATTATTATATACAATAAACTACAAGGAGCTTCAAAAGATTCATCTCAAAGTCTGGTAGAAGCGGACGTTCAGCTCCTCGCATAGATGCACGAGATGACGGGCTGGGGAGGAAGGGAAGTAAAGGGGGGGGGAAGATGGCAGAATTTTCCATTAATCTCTTTGAGAAATTATTCTCTTTCATCGAATGACTGATTCTCTTATAGTAGATGACAACCTACCAAACAACGAAGGTACATAAAAAAAACAAATATGCTTGTAGTAGCAAAAAGCTCAGCTCACTTTCTTGTTTCTTCTCCATCACTACGATACGCGGCTGTAGCGTAGCACCGTCCTGTGTTCTTGTTTTACTCTACTATGTGTGCGTCTTATTTGAATATACATAGTATTTATTTTAGTCTGAAATTACGATATTTTAATTTGTATTCTCTTGTCTTCCCACTCTTCTCCGCCCTCTCCCCCCCAAATATTTTGACTGGAGAAACGGAGTAATTTAGTCTGCACTATAGGTAGGCTACCCGAATCGATCATGCAGGGATCTCGTCTGCCCTTGCGTCCAAGAAATAATTTGAAGGCCGAATCAAGAAAAACAAAAACAAAAAAAAACCTGTGAGACATTGAAGGTTTATTTAAGGGCACAGAAAGGGAAGCTATATTTCTTCAACATCGAAAAGCTAGGAAAAAATAATTACGTGTGATTCATAGGAAGGGTGTCAGCAATATACCACGGACACCGAAAATCCCTTCTCCTCTTCAATGATGCATGAATAAGATGACCTCATTCTTGTTCATGATGAGAGAAAACCACCTTTCATCAATTCGTTATTGTATCGGCCGATCCATACAAGAACTCATCAAGAGGCGTTGCGTCAAAATGATATCCTCTGATCTCCATCCGCCACCCTGATGATCAGCATGTTGGGTCTTGGACACTCGGAGATCCCTTCCACTCTTTCCAAACCCCCTTGAATCCCTGCATTTGCTCAACCCCTCAGCCCCCTCTGTCAAAAACCCGATCCAAGGACGATTGGCATAATTCCCAAGGGACGGCTCAAGGGACGGAGAGGGGGGGGGGGGGGGGTTGGCAGTGGCTGAGAGTAGGACGCCACAACACGTTTCCGGTGCGGGGGGCGGCGAATTCCTTAGATGGAGATATGAATATCAGATCTGCGAGCGGGATATCCGAAGTAAAGTTGGGGCTTTTTTTTCTCTCTTCCAGACCTTCGCTTCCCGCTGCTTCCACGGGTTTAGATGTGGTCACCGCGTTTTACACACGCCCCCATTCGTGACAAACGCAGTCCTGTGTAGATCCTCTCCCCGCTCCTGTTCAGATCTCTCTCAACACTCTCTCAGCTCTCTCAACATCTCGCCGTATCGGCCAGTTTTTTTTTGCCCCCCTTCCCCTCATGTGTCCCCTCCTCGTTCGTCACGTCAAAAGTGCAAAAGAAGCCCACCTGACGGATAACGCCTGCATTAAACTGGACGTTATTTCCTGTCTTGTCAAACTGAAACCCCTTGCAGTGTATTAGCACGTACAGGTGCATCGCGCATCTCAAGTCACAACACCCCCAACTCAAACGCATGAATGCACTTAGCCCGGCCAAGGACGAGACATGACGGGACATGACGAGACACAACTTGACACGACAGCCACGACCTTAGCTGACAAGGGCTCATGCAAAACACCTCCTGCCTAGTCATCTACGTATAGGACTCCGTAGTTAGTTCTTGACAACGAATTGCATCTTATCGTCTGGGCGCTGAAATGCGGTTGACATTAAATAAATGCTTCAAGTACATATCTTACATTATGTATTCCTGCTCATCTCCTTGTGCTGATGCATTTAAAAAAAAAAAAACACAAATTCTCAATGCGACGCTTAGCATGTGTCAGTTAGAAGGTGAAAGGAAAACCCAACAACAATCAAAGAATACATTACGAGCTACTTCATTTTTTGAAATATAGAATTTCTTCACTCGCCCTTTCGCCATCATCTGTCGCAGCACTCAACTCGGCTCAACTTCGCCCAAAGAAACACTTCTTAAATCGTTACTTTTCAGACTCCAAGCATGTGCAGGGCAAAATGTGACGTCAGCTTAGATGAACCATTCCATTTCTGGTGCTCACAAGGGCAGTGGAAGAGTGTTTAGTAGACTATTCACCAAAGCATCTGTCCACCCTTCCTAATAACTATATTGATAGTGAGTGGTAGCGTTCAATATACCACGACCTAGTGCGGCTTCGGCCCTCTTTTGATACGTGATTGGAACCATTGATTTCGAGTATCGTGAGAGTAAGTCATACTGCATAGGTAGCACTCCCAAGTCTTTCAAGTCTTCTGGCCCGCTCAGCACACCACTGCTCTGTTTGACTAGCGTGTTTGCCGCGATCGGACGTGATTGGGCATCTGGCACGGCTTTGCCGCCACCAAGCTCTCGTCCTGTGTAGAACAGCGCTTAGCACTGCTGTGCCGCCACAGACATGTACATGCTGCCAATAGAGGTGGACTATCCTAGCTATTTTTGCTCCAACGCGCATGTTTGGTGAGGCCCAGTTCGCTTTCTGCGCTTTCTGCGCTTTCTGATCTCCGAACTGCGCTAAGCTCATATATTTATGCGCTGCACGATAGGTCAAGGCTATCCATCAAGCATTCATGTCGCCTGGTTCTGTCCGAAAGCCCGCATCTGATAACTTTAGATTCGACCCAATGGCATTCCGTGGGTGGGACACGCTCAAGTATCAAGGCGCTTTCCAGCCCCGTCTCTTTCAGTCGCCGCTGATCTTGGCATGTCGGAAGTACTTCATCCCAACCCAGGCCGTCAACACCCAAACCCAAGCCATGATTCCCGTTAGAATGATCAATACTGGATAGTAGCGAACGACGTGCAGTGTAGGATCGTCCTCAAGATCGGGAGGCGCGTACGGGGTTTTCCCTACATCCCACGCCCAGCTCCATATGTCAAAGCAAGAGCCCATGCCAATCACAAAGACAAACCACGTCACGCAAAGGACTACCCATCCCCACCACTCAGTATCTGAATAGTCCCATTCTGCTTCATGGGCTGGTATTGTACTGGTCGTTGAGAGACCTCCATATGACAATGGTGATTTTGCCCGGTGGATCGATCTTCGCCCTTGCACCATGTCCGCACCCAGACTTCCAAAGTATGAGTCCGGCCCAGGGGACATGCCCAAGCCCTGACGCAAGGAAGCGGGACCTCCAGGAAGCTGGAGCATATCCTCCTCGTCTGTTGATGTGTATGAGCCATTCAAATCATGGACTGGGAGCAACGGCGCGCTGCGTGTGGCTAGAGTAACCGGCTCGATGGCCCTGCTGAGTTGAGCTTGCGAGTCCATTGAAGGACGTGGCGTTCGTTCCGGGGAGTTGTTGAAGTTGAGCGATTCCACAAGCACTGGGCTCCCCATCTGCACTGATGAGGGATCTAACCCAAACGCGGCGACGTGGGAGATGTCAATAGTCAAGGGTTTACTCTCTTTTTTCTCGCGTTGAGCTCCACGCCCTAGCAGCGCCACCTTCCTAAGGGATCCCTTGCGACGACGTGTCTTCTGCTGTTCGATGATGGCCGTTGAAGCCCGTGCAATCGATTTAGATGTGGATGCGGTTGCGGTTGCGGTTGTGGTCGAATTATCTTCGTCGCGGTTCGATCGAGGTTTGGCGCTCTGTGACGTCTTCATAAAAGGAAACCGGGACAGGAGGTTGGAACCTGAGGTCGTCCTGCGATGGGAGGAAGGGGCCGTTGGTGGTGTGGGAGAGCCCTCCTCTTGGCTTGGGATGCCCTCCATGCTCATGCTCGTTTGGTAGGCCGTAGCGCTCTTGCTCGCGAAGTGCGTCTAGGGAGCAGGGGAGGGTTTTGGGATGACTGCTGTTGCTAGAAGCGCAGCCATGTACAATCATTCGGAAACTTCGCTTTATGGCAAATGACAGAGTTGCTGGAGCATTGTCTATTAGCTTGTTGGTTAGGCTGTGGACGGCTGCGAATCTCCAGTCTCGAGAGAAGTTGCGCGGATGCGTGTGATAAATTAATTAGATCCTCGTGATCGGTACATTGGTTTCAAGGCAAACCAGGAATATCCGATTAATCGCATAGGGAGGTACGAGTTGCGAAGTTAGGTTAGTTGTTGGGGCGTGTAGATTATTTCAACACAGTCGTTGCGGCCAGCTAACTCTAGAGGTGGAGGGTGGCGTCCCAAACCTGCCTGCAGCCACGAGCCCAGAATTAGGTTGAGCCACGAATTGGATGGATTGGATGAACTGAACGCACCTACAGTAGGACCACAGCCAATGCAAGGACCAGCTGGTTAGGTATCTACCCATTCTGCACTCAGTTGTCCACTGTACTTAGGCCCATCCTGTTTTTTTACTGGCTCATACGTCCTGTAGGTACAGCACAGGAACTTCAAGTCAGCGTGGCTTTATGCGGGAGTGAGGTACTTCGTACTTCGTACTGCATACTGCGACCAGAACCAAGTATCGTGGCGCCTCATTTTTATTCGGACCTCACTCTTTTTTTTTTTTTTGTATCCCCTCTTCAATAAGCAAGCAAACAATCATCCTCCATCATCCTAGGTGGTGACTACACTGAGCATTCGCTTCAGTGCTCAAGCAGATCAATTACACTGAGCTGAACTGATCCACCTTGCCAATCCAGGGATTCCACGGCCCCCTTTTACCCCTTACCTAGGTACTAAACCACACTCAGCACTTCATGGAGGAGCCAGGCCATGGCCAGATCCCGATCCCGATCTCCACCCCACCAGGCGTCGTTGTCGACGTCTACGACAGCGATAGCGACAACGACCGTGGGCACTTTGGAGACTACTATCGCGACGGCCGCCACTCTGCTCCGCCGGAGCCTGAGCTCATCAGCATCGACATCGACGAGCCTCGTTCGGGGAGCCTCACACCCCGACACGGGCTTTATAGCGATTCAGACACACACGTCCTCCGCAACTCGTCCACCTCCAACCTCCTCTGTCTTCCGGCGTCTGCGTCTGCGTCTACCACCATGACCGCCAACGAACCCGGCATTGGCGATGCTGCCGCCTCCGTTTCCTCCGATTCTGCCTTTGCAGCGCGAAACCCATTCAACTTCCAGACCCAGGTCATTTCGACGACGCCTGTCAAGTCGGTTCGTCTCCAATGTTGCAAAATCCTCATCATGCTGTCTGATGAAAGGCTAACCACTTCTCTTTCTTTTCGTCCAATTATATAGAATATCGGTCAACGTCGAGGCCACAGATACAAACATAGTAGTATCTCCACTCAACATCAAATCTTCCAAGAACCGCCTCCGAGGCCACCGCCAGTCCTCCCTGCATCGCTCCCCATTCCAACGTTGGGCGAAGCGTGGAAGAGCATGACCAAGGACCAGCGTGTTCGTCTATACTGGAGCCTCTGTCATCTTGCTGTCGCAACATACGTTTTCTTTCGATCAGAGGGTTCTCTAGCCACCACTGCTCTCTCCCACCTTGTCTTCTTTGATGCTGGGAGTGCTGCCGTATGTGTCCTCGTTGATGTTCTGGGCAACTTCGAAGTCTGGCGTAGAAGTAGCATTCGACATCCGTTTGGGCTTGAGAGAGCGGAAGTCCTTGCTGGCTTTGCCATGTCGATATTTCTGCTTTTCGGCGGGTTTGATCTCGTCTCTCACACTCTCAAGCACTTCCTCGAGTCTCTTGGCAATCATGAGGCTCACCATGCCCACTCCCATGCAGGTCCTGATCGCTCACTCGACCTAGTGTCCGCCACTGCCGTTGTCAGCACTGTTATTTCGGCATATGGGCTTCGTAACCACGCACGTATCGCCAAGCTAATGAAGGTGAACTACCTCGCCTCCCTTCCTAGCATCCTCTCCAATCCCTTCCACTTCCTCACCCTCTTCTTCTCCGCCCTTATCGGCCTTCTGCCGATGCTTTCCATCTCCTTATACACATGGCTGGACCGTCTCATCTGTGGCATCATTGCTTTTGCCATGTTCAGCCTTGGTATGCGCCTTGCCGTGGCCCAAGGCCTCATGCTCCTCATGTCTTATGGTGGTAGCAGTGGTAATGACGGCGTTTCCGCCGTCTTACGAGAAATCGAGACCGAGCCTAGCATTGTCTCAATTAATGATGCTCAGTTCTGGCAGGTCCATTATGGCCTCTGCATGGCCAATCTCAAGCTTAGCATCGTCAAGGGCTATGACGAAATGTCGCTTAGCAAACTTCGTAGCCGTATCTCAACCTTGATACAAAATAGATTAGGTGAAGGTTACGGCCATGGAGGCTACATCCGATGGGAGGTCACATTGCAGCTGAGTACAGACGGAAGCACATAATGGGAGAGGCGTACCGGACAAATCAGGACAGAATAGAGTATGCTTGTGTCACGCAACACTACCATATGGAATATAGACTTCACAAATGTTTTGGTTTCTTACAAGCGACCAGTCTGGCATTCCCATTCAGTCATTAAAACGTTTTGAAAATACTTGCTTTGCACAGCAACCCAATGAGTGAACATATTATGCATCCAAGTAGAATAGGCACTGAGTTGAGGAGGGTATCCTTACAAGCACGAAACACATCTATCGACAATTGACGCACGCAGCACACAGCTTCTGCTTGCCAAGAACTGAGGTGACTGGGAGATTGTTGAATCCCAAGCGCCCACGAGGAGGAAATTCACCTCTCATGACAAAATCTAATCCCAAAGAGAAACGACTCCGGTAACTCCCAATGCATCATATCTCGTGGTCACACTCTCACGCCAACTGTTCGTGGAGCTTTTAGAAAAGACCCCAGCGACCGCGTTGCTTCCCATTGTCTCTCCTTGAGCCACCTGCGAGCCGATCTCGTTCACGGCCCTCGAGCTGTCGCAAGCTCTCCATCTTCTCGAGCACCAACTGAAGTAGCTCCTTTCGTCGAATGACTTCGAGGTGGCGACGAATCTTGGGATCTTCCTTGGCGAACTTCTCAATCTGCTCCTCAGACAGATGGCGTCCGAGACGGAGGTCTAGTTCGCGGGGGAAGTTGTAGTAAAACTCGGAGAGAAGTTCCACATTAAGGAACAGAACAGCCGTTGATGCAAGTTTGGCGGCGGCAGCATCGAGGAACACCTCTGGGCAGGCATACTTGTTTTTAGGGTCAGCACACTGTTTAGACTTGACTGCGAGGAGTCGCATCTTGATGATATCGGCTCTGTCACGAAGGAAGACAGCTTCGCGTCCTGAGATAGGAGTTAGTTTTGAATACGAATGATCAATACGCTTCCGAATTGTAATTTACCTTTACCGAGAAGAGCAGCACTGAAGCCGCCTGCTCCGCTGTGGCCTTCTCCCTCGACGATAATGTCTCCCTTGCGTGCTTTATCCAAAAATGTCATCACCTCCTTCAGCTTCCGTCGACCGCCAACAGCATTTTCAAGATGCTTAAGTGCGGCTTCACAATCTTGAAGTTCCTTCTTCAGAACGCCGCCAACGTGCTCACGGCCTTGGCTCCATTCCCGGTCCTCGATATCAATTTCGAATTTGTAAGGCTTGATACAGTTCTCAACTTGGTCACTAGTGCTGTAAAATCGTTCGTTCAAGATCGTGGAGGCGGCTTCCATAATAGTTTGGCGAGCAAAAGGATGGGTCGCAAAACTAGAGTTTGTAACCAGGGCATCAATGTGAGCCTGGATGGATGAAGCAACCGCTGTGGTCGCCAAACGTCCCACTCCCAACTTCGTCAGCGCAGAGATTGAAGCATCCAGTTGTCGACGCCAGTAGAGAGACTCAGCGTCCGCGTTTGGTAAATCCGAAAGAGGGTCCAGGTCTGGCTTGGCAACCGATAAATCATCAATGGGCTTATTCCAATATCTGGCTGCCAGCAAGTCGAGAACCTTTTGGTCCAACTCGTTCTTCAGGAGCTCATGCATTTGAGGTCGGCCAAACTCCTCAGCAAACTGCTTGAAGGAGTGCTTAAAGGCGTCCAAACTTTCTGCGAGATAAGACTCTGCGGAAAGCGGACGGTCATTGTACTGCACCTTGAATTCATACGTAGCTTCCTCCAGCTCTTGTCGGATGGCATCGCTCGTACTCTGAAGGCTGGATGACATGGTTTGCTCCAGCACATGCATAAGCTTCTTGCGGAGCGTCGTCGTACCGACATTCACACCAGCCTCGGGACCGAACTCAAGAGGGTGAGATGAGAAAAAAGCGCTCTCCTGTTTCTTTATGTCTGCAATCAGGTTGCCGTGTGCCATCTTGAACAAGCCTTGGGTCTGAGGAACTTTGGAGATGACGCCGACATAGCCTAGTCTCAGAGGATACTGCTGGTCATTGAGGATGGCGGCACCTCGCACGGGATCAACCAGGTCCATCTTCGTAACCACACCGATTGTTCGTTCTCCTCTGGGATCAACCCTTCGTGAGGCACGAAGGGCAGTGGAATTGGCCAGGTCAACATCTGCGGCAGAGATGGCGAGAATGACGTTGGGGGCTTGGATGTATTTGTCGCATAGCTCAGAAATCTTCTGCTTCAATTGAAGAGGCTGGTTTGCTCCTGCGACCTGGATGTATCCTGGCAAGTCGATGAGGGACAAATCCGGCACGTTCGGGGAGTAAATGGTAAGGTGGATTGGGTCATCGGAGACACACTCTGAATCTGGCACAGCCAGATTTAGCTCGGTGAGAGTTCTTTGAATAGATGTGAAGTCGGTAATTCGTCGCAGGCCCAAGTCAGGAAATTCTCCGTATTCCTCCTTGGAGGATGGTGTATTGACAAGAGTCAACTCGATTGGCCTACGAGTAACCATATTGGATCCCTTGGGCAGGAACTCATGTCCTACAATGGACTCCAAGACGGAGCTTTTGCCGGAAGACTGAGAACCAATGACAACAATAGAAGGGAGAGTCAATGTGCTGGACTGTCCAACTCTCTGCAGAATGTTGCGAATTTCGATCATTTTCTTGGTCAAGACCATCATTTGATCATCCTTGGAAATCTCCTCGTTATCTCGCTTGTCCTCGTTGTCAGACTTGTCGTAGCCGTAAGCCGCAGCTGAAGCACCTGCAAGAGCAGCACCACCAGTTCTACTCTGCTTCGGTTCACCTTCACCACCTGGGCCTCCGGAGCCGCCTTCGCCATTGGTGAGCCGGAAAGCATTTTGTAACCATTCGGGGACCTCTATCTGTTCCTTGGTATTCTCCCAGCCACGTTTTGTCTGTTCCACTACATCTTTTGCGCCTCCAAACAGCGTCGAGGCAGTGCTAGAGATTGTGTCTGCGGTCGTAGTAAAGACATTAATGGCGTAGTTTCCGGCCTCTGGTAGATCAGTTAGCAGAGTATTTAACAGAGGCCCGTGAGCACCTTTACATACGAGCAGCTTGATATTGGATCCAAGCAAATGCACCGATTGCTAGGCCGCCAAACATGGCAGGAACTCGAATAAATTTGAGCATGAGCTTCGGGAGAAAACGGGCAAACGAGGCATTCCTGGCAATGACGGCATTGTGGAAGGAGTTGCCCCCGTACCACATACGCTTTCGAGTCGCGCGAATTGAAGCATCGGCCTGGAGAAGTCCGCCTGTAGTCTGACGATGAAGATGCCGAACGTGATTGACAGTTGTGCGTCGAGAGAGAGGCCGCAGCCCAGCGGCCAAAACTTGTCGGTTCATGGCGCAGGAAAGGCGGTCGGGGATTCGATGGATTGGCCAGCAATGCTCAGAAGATAAGGGCCGTCAAACCTGCCCAGGATATCGTGACAATGGGCTCCTGTGGGTGTAGCATCCAAAGGCGAAAATCAGTGCTCGAAATGGCCTCAGATGATGAATTGTGCTGCTCGCATGCACCTAGGATTATCTAAGGTAGATAGGTATTATTTGAATGTTGGGTCCCGCACAACCACGGCAGGTAAATCCCACTGTCATGCACTTACCGTTTCCAAACCGATACCAACCTTGCGAGTCTAAGGGCACCTGAGGTAGGTAGGTACCTTGTGGACAGGCACCTAAGGTAGGTACCCACATAGTAGACCTAAGTACCTTACCTCCAGCTCCGGCCAGGCAAAAAGAGAGGCATGGTAGTCACACGAGGTACGTACATGCTGTACGGAGAGAGAAACATCCTACCTCAGGTAAGCAGACCCATATATTTTCTCCAACTTTTGTTATCTTCACGTGATGTGTCTTATCGCAGTTCCTTGGTCGCAAAATTTCTGGTTTCGCGGGGACCGATCGAACTTTTGGAGGCCAGTCGGTATACAAATCGTCCCGTCCTTCTTCATTTTTTCCCTGTTGCCGCGTCCACGTCGCAATCATGGCGATCCAGAAGAAGCATGGCAAGGGTCGTTTAGATAAGTGGTACAAACTCGCCAAAGAAAAAGGTTATCGTGCTCGAGCCGCTTTCAAGTTGGTCCAATTGAACAAGAAATATGGCTTCTTGGAAAAGAGCAAGGTCCTTTTGGATCTTTGCGCTGCACCTGGTGTAAGAATCATGAACTACTTCTCTCTCTCTCTCTCTCTCTCTCTCTTTCTGGGAATTATCGAGCTAACCCTTCTCCGTAGTCATGGTGTCAGGTTGCTGCCGAAGTCATGCCCGTGAACAGTCTCATCATCGGTGTTGATTTGGCCCCCATCAAACCCATTCCTCGAGTCATTACCTTCCAGAGCGATATTACCACCGAGAAGTGCCGTGCCACTATTCGACAACATCTTAAAACTTGGAAGGCCGATACGGTTCTGCACGATGGTGCTCCAAACGTCGGTACTGCCTGGGCTCAGGATTCATTTAACCAAGCCGAACTTGCGCTGCAGTCCATGAAGCTCGCAACTGAGTTTCTCGTCGAGGGTGGAACATTTGTCACCAAAGTTTTCAGATCCAAAGACTACAACCCCCTTCTGTGGGTTTTGAACCAGTTGTTCACTAAAGTCGAAGCAACCAAGCCTCCCTCGTCAAGAAATGTATCTGCCGAGATCTTCGTGGTCTGTAGAGGTTACAAGGCCCCTAAGAAGATTGATCCTCGATTCCTTGACCCTCGAGCCGTCTTTGCTGAACTGGCTGGCGCCACCCCAAACAATGAGGCCAAAGTCTACAATCCGGAAGTCAAGAAACGAAAGCGAGAGGGTTACGAGGAGGGAGATTACACTCAGTTTAAGGAAATGCCAGCCAGCGAATTCATTCAGACCACAGATCCTATTGCCGTTCTAGGTAGCTACAACAAGCTCACCTTTGATCAGCCTCCAAATGGTGATGTGGCACTGGCGGCTCTTGACAAACTCCCCGAGACTACCAAAGAGATTCGAGACTGCTGTAATGATCTGCGGGTTCTTGGTCGAAAAGATTTCAAACTTCTTCTCAAATGGCGATTGAGAGTGCGCGAGATTTTTGGCTTTGCAACAAAGGCTACTGAAGTTGCGGAAGAACCCGAGGAGGTGGCCGAAGTGGAATCAATGGATGAAGAGCTCAAGATCCAAGAGGATCTTCAAACCATGAAGGATAAGGAGAACGCTAAGAAGAAGAGAGAACGACGAAAAGAAAATGAGCGAAAGCAGAAGGAAATCGTACGAATGCAACTGAACATGACAGCTCCTATGGATATTGGTATGGAAGAGTCTGGCCCAATTGGTGAGGGAGCCATGTTCTCCCTGAAGAAGGTTGATAAGACCGATGCAATGCGCCGACTCAATAAGGGTAGAATGGCAATCGTCTCACAATCGGCACCGAGAAAGGACAAGGACAGCGGACTCGGGTCTTCTGGAGAAACAGATGAGGAGAGTGATGAAGAGGAGGATCGTCTTGAGCGTGAACTGGACAATTTATATGATTCGTATAAGGAGCGCAAGGCCGAGACCGATGCCAAGTACCGAGCGAAGAAGGCGCGCAAGGAACATGGCGATGACGAGTGGGAAGGAGTCTCGGCAGATGAGGCTGCCCAGGACGATGACTCGTCTGACCTCGATGAAGAGGATGGCTCATCTGATGATGAAGACGATGAGACTTCGAAGAAGGGTTTGATCACCGACCTTGATTCGTCTCAAGGGGCCAATGGATTATCCAAGAGGGCAACGACTTTCTTCAACCAGGACATCTTCCAAGGCATCACTGGGATCATACCTCAGCCTGAAGAGTCCGAGGCCGAGGATAGTGCTGATGAAGCCATCAACAAGGCGGCTGATGCTGCTCTCACCCAACGATCGACGCAGCAGAAGATGGAGATTGATTCTAAAAAGGCGCAGGTTGACTCCGACTCTGAAATGGAGGACGACAACGGTGGATTTGAGGTCGTCAAGCGAGATGATGAGGATGATTGGGATAAGGACAATCGGAGACCTGATGGACGACCTGGTATGTTTTCCTGGCTCGCTACTAACATGGATTGGTGCATATACTAATAGTTCTAGACATCGATATCATCACTGCCGAGGCTATGACGCTAGCACATCAGCTCGCTACGGGCCAGAAGAGCAGCCATGATGCAATCGACGAGGCGTGGAACAAACACAATTTCCGCGACAGGGACGGTCTTCCCGATTGGTTCATAGACGATGAGGGCAAGCATGACAAGATGCAGAAGCCTATTACCAAGGCCGCTGCTCAGGCGATCAAGGAGAAGATGCGAGCTCTGAATGCCAGACCCATCAAGAAGGTGCGAGAAGCCAAGGCACGCAAGAAGTTCAAGGCTGCGCAGAAGCTTGAGAAGCTCAAGAAGAAGTCTGACTCGCTTGCTGCCGACGAGGGCATGACTGAGAAGGAGAAGGCGGAAAGTATCCAGAAGTTATTGAGCAAGGCAATGAAGAAGAAGCAGTCGGCGCCAGCGAAGCTAGTTGTGGCCAAGGGTATCAACCGAGGTATCAAGGGTCGGCCCAAGGGCGTGAAGGGCCGATACAGGATCGTCGACCCCCGAATGAAAAAGGAGCTCCGGGCGCAAAAGAGGATATCCCAAAAGAAAAAGAGGTGAAAGGACTGGGCTTGAGGGTTAGAATCATAGACTTAATTTTTCTTCATTTTTCTGTATCATATGCTTGTGCCTGTCTTTGTGGCGTTGTCTAAACTGATGTTACGGACAAAGGCGGATGTAGGGAACAGCGGACCACTGAATTCCATATCATACCTAGATAGTGTCAGGAGTCGATGGTTTGGGTTTTGTTTGCAGAGAAAAGAGTGGAAGTCTTTGCAGTGGTGGTCTCTTACCAATAGTTGACAGCAAGTACAAAGCCTTCATCTTCATCCATGCAGGACTGTGATACCTTGTGATACCTGAAAGAATCTAATGTAAGTTATAGGCCTAGAGAGAAAAGGGGAGCTTGTCTCATTACCACATGGCCGGAAGGTATAACATATCACCCGGATTCAAGGTAACCCTTAGAGGTTGGGCGAGATGAGAGAATTCAGTAGCGTTTTTACTGGGATGGTCTGGATCCCATGTAGCAAAGGGAACAGCGACATCGGTATTGGCATCTATCTCAAGAACGAGGCCATCTTCAGTCCGAGCATATGTCGCTGGTACCAGCGGTTGCTCATTGACCATTGGGTGGCACAATGCAGGGAAGAGAGCAAAATGTTTCCTTCCAAGAACTTGAACATAGATGTTCTCATAGTTGTCCTTATGCAATGCTGTGACCGATTTTGAGTTGCCTATCCAAAGATTGACAGCATCAGGTGCCTTGCCCAGGGCTATTCTGGCGAACGGGATGTCCTTTTGCACATCGGAGGCCAGGGTAGCGTACTCCTCGCGAAGGTTATCATTCTCTACGGACTTTTGCTTAGTTGACGACGGAGGCGAGACAAAGCTCTTCTAGCGGACTTACGAGTTTGGGCGTATCTCACTTCGGAATTGGGAGGAAAGTCCGGATCGGTCTCATGTAAGACGACGTACTCTAAAAATTCATTAAAGGGCTGGTCCTCGTAGTGAGGCTTTGCAAATACAGGTGTTTTGTAGTCAGGGTGTGCTGTAGGAGCGTCGGCGTTCCTATAAAAAGAAAAAAAAGTTCAGAATATATCACAGCATTGGTCTAACAAGATGGCTAGAATGCCAAATAAAGTCGGCCAGGGGGCCAGGGGACCAGGGTTCGTCCGTAAGGCACGTAGTCTACCTAAGATACCTTAGGAAACAGAAGAAGTTTCTTACCCGAATGGTGTGACAGCAACGTTGACGGATTGGTCCCTTAGAACCTTGAGAAGATAGGCCGAGTTCCATTCCTGGCAAGCCTTCCAAGATAGAGCTCCACCTCTGACGACGAAGGGAGTATTACGGGCGACATAGCGCATGAATTCGAGGGGACTGGGCTCTTCAGTGAGCTCCTCAACAATATGGCTGTTGAGTTCGTTGTAGGTGGAGATCAGCTCAGCCAGTGGCCCACGGGGAGAGTCCGATGCCATTTTCAATATATCGGCGCTTTTGGGCTGAAAATGCGGTAACCCTGTTGGTGAGATGCCAAGCCGTTCTCCAGGTATGGTTGGGTGGGATGTTTGAATGAATGAGGATGGTGGTATAAAGAGCTAGCAGCGGTTGAAGTAGCTGTTGAATTGGTTAACTGGGTACCAGCTCCTCCTGCCAACGGAAAATACCTGAGGCGGCACCTAGGGGCCTCTGCAGAAGGTAGTAGGAGTACACTTTGCAATCACATGGGACGCCTCAGGACGTGGGAGCCAATGAGGGAACTAAAGAAGGACTGTAGGCTTCAAATAGTCTCTTCCTTGCCTCCCTAGGTCGGTATCTGCAGTACAATGTTCGGGTGTCAAGGGTGGATTCTCATGGCCTTGTGTGGACTTGTGGACCTGTGGACTTGTGGCGTTTGGTGGAAGCTCAAGAACAAAATATAATGCAGCGAGAACGTCCTTGCTAGATACCTCGTTGAGAAGGGCCTTGGTACGGCAGGCACACCTTGGTATCGATAGGTAGTCTAATACCTAGATACCTTAAGTACCTAGATATCTTACGTGCCTAGATACCGTGAAGTTGAAGTTAGACTATCTCGATTTGAAAGATCCTGCACAGGGCTGGCGTGCTATGCAAATTGGTAATCCTTGATGCATCCTACATAGTACAGAAGGCCGTGTCTTGTTTTATGGGTACTGCGGCTGAGTGCCGAGTACCCTACACATGCCCTTAGAGTGAAAAGTGCGAGCAAATTCCTTGCTACCTCGGCCGGTTTAGGGTGCAGCTATGCCCAAAACAACATCGAATAATGCAGGGGGATGAGGGTTTTTATCTCGTTACAGGCAGAGCACCGATTGTGCATACAAACAGACCGTAGGATGGTATTCGTTGTTGGTTAGTAAATCTCTTTTTTGGAAGTATGAAAACATCTCATGTGCGGCGTTTCGACGCTGAAATACCACTGACTCATTATTAGATGATGTGCGTGACAAGAAGAGGCGAATACATGCATCGAAGAGGGTTGGTTGGTGGGGGTTTTGTTCGATACAATGGACGTTTGGGTGTGCACTGGCATCAATGCACATTCAGCTCAGTCGAGAAAGAAGGTTTCCTTGAAACCGAGATCGCGATCGATCACCTGGATCGGGGCGGCGCTTGACTCCCGTCTCCAGTAAGTTACCTACCAACCTTCCAAATCCCCAGGCATGCGTCGCGCGGGATAGAGCAAAATGCCTACCAAGGTGGACACCTACTGTACTTCCAGCAGGATAAATTGCAGAAGACTACCTACTTAGGGAGTCTAGTCTTCTGGCTGAAGGATCTCGGCTGTAGGCACTGCATCTGTGAGGCACAGCAGCAAAGGAATCGCTTCCACTCTGAAGCCAGCTGTCACTATTTGAACAAGGTGCTGTTCCTCGCGCTGAAAATGTGGCGGGTACCTACAGCACACTACCATAGGTACCTACTGGGCCTTCCCCAGCTACGCAACCGGACTTTTTCTACAGATTACGTTGTCACTATTTCGGCGACATCTCATCCACTCACGGGAAAGCCACCCCTCAAGGCCGGGGCCCGGAACACTAAACTACACAGTAATGGAACCGTGAGGGCAGCGCCTAGCTAGCGGCAGGGCCGACGTCCCTTTTTATCCAGCCCAGGACTGGCTCAGCACGGCTCTGGCTCGGACCAGCATTCGCATCGCCTTCGTCGAGTCCTCTGCACTGTTCACGCTTTTCTGTGCAGACTCCCCCATATCTTGCACAAGGCATGGAAGGGCCTTTTTCACCTACCCTACCAGCCTAGAGAAGGAAACCTACATAGGAGTGTCTCTCCCATCCTCCATGTTTTCCATGCTTGCTTGATTGCCTCTTCTTATTCTTCTTTTTTCCCCCCTCATCTCTTGCTCTTACCTGCCCTGCCGCTTCCTCCGGACTGGGCAAGGTCACCATTACTCCATTCTTGCATCCATTACACATAACGCAAGGTATTTCGTGAGGAAAGCGCAGATTAGTCCCTCCATAAGTTAGGTACTTACCGGACGTACCTTATTTCGCACAATAAGTTACCCGTGCTGCTGTGCCTTACTGTATCCTCACCAAGTGACCCTCATTCAACCCCCCCTGCCATCAAGTTCTTTCCCCCACCCTCTCTTGATATTCTTACATATTCATCGCACGCCGATCATATTGCAACTACCATTGCCACCACCACCTTGACAGCTATTTGCTTGCTTGGTGAAGGTACTTGACATCACAGCGGACTACCCCTACCTACCTGTCTTAGCCTGCACGCTTTGTACCCTTGCTCAAGTCCCTCAGCTTGAGCTACGCTTCGCTGCCACCACCTTCATCGAAATAGCGTTCCGCAGCTGTGACTTATTTACCAAACGGAGATTGACCTGTTAGCAAGCCAAGTCAACACCACCAAACGTCACACTCAACCTCACTCTTCAAGCTTGACGCACTTGGCCCCCATATCAGTAGCAACTGTACAGTGCTCTATTCGTTGTGTATTGGCCACGTGTGTAGGAGTCATCAGCGCGTAACTGTCCTTCAATCACCGCCTCCCCCTCCCTCAAAAAAAGGAAAAAAAAAAAAAAAGACAGAGGAAATCACCAGAAAACTGGCCGTTTGATGCCGTTGATCAGCGTCTCCACGCAGTCCTCTCCAACCATACTATCGTCCACCGCTGCCCTCCCTGCCTCGTGACCTGGCGCTGGGTAGGCCCAGGCCTCACACTGAGGCTTGCGCTCACACCTCAATCTCTGGCGTCCCTGTTAGCTGTCTGCATCTGCGCACCTTGCCCTGCGCACCTCTTGATCTCAATCTGAGGTGGTGTTAAGCTTCGCATGCGTTTTAGCCAAGGTCCCCCCTGGTCATTATCACATCGCATCGCGCCACCCCTCCAGATCAGATCCTAATTACATAGAATCTGCACCACAGCCCACCAACGTCAGTTCACTCGCTCGGTCCATGTCACGCCAGTTCTGTCCATCACGGCCACCTTCTTCATGCAATTTCTCAAACTTCAACCCTAACCAGCTGCCATCTCGCACACAGTTGCATTTGAGTAGGTGGTGTTGACCTCGTCTCCCGCCCTCATGATCTGGTACTTGCTGTACCCGTTTCGAGCGTCAGTCTTTCTCTCCTCCCTTCCCCATTTCCTCGCAAGCCCTTACTGTCCCTTGATCGCTGGCTTCTTCTATTGCATCATCTTACTTTGTATCGATCTTCTCCGCTCACATCCAGTTAATAGAACAACGGAAGCACCCGTCCTTGCTCCAACTCATCCTATACGCCATCAACTATCTCGCTATGGCTCCTACGCTGCCAACCATGTCGTTACGACTTTGCTCGTGTCAGTGGCTGTTGCTACCATGCTAATCTATCCCATCCCCTTTCTCTTTACCACGGATTTTATCAATGGTGCATCCAATATGCCTCACCATGCATGGACTGTCGCACAGCCCTTACCATATGGCGCTACGATTCACCCAGATGTCATGATGCGCTCCATCTGGGTCCACTCTAGCTACATGCAAGCACTTGACAAAACCCTTCTCACTTGTGCCTTGGACCTACAAGATGAACTCCTAGGTTCTACTGAAGGATTCAACCCAAGTCGAGGTCGCTCAGAGGATCGCCTCATCCCCCAAGACCCTACCGTGGACCTCTCCCCGAGACAACGCGACGCTTTCCATGCCATCAATGGTTTGACCAATCAGTCCTGGTTCTTCCATTCGCCTCTTCAATATTGGGACTGTTCCCGCGAACATATCCTCGCCGACCCTGACACCCTGAGAACTGTGAACGATAAGAAGGGCCAGTCAACCTCTGTCAACGTCACTCTCAGACACTCCATTGTGTTTAGCGGCAAGCGATTTGAAGACCGTTGTCTGACAGCTGCTGATGCCCTGGTCATTACTCTCGTATATCTCAGAGATTCACCAGTGGGGAAACAGTGGGAAAGAAAAGCTGCAACGCTTCCAGAAAAGATCGCTGATAAATGGGACATCTACCCTCCTGACGGACGCAGCTCTGCCAGTCAATTGTATGAGTTTCATTTCCGGCCAATCTCTCGCCAGGATTCTGCCCTTCTCGCCATTGCCTACAGCCTGACAGCCGTCTATTTCTTTTTAAGCTTGTCTAAAATTCGGTCCATCAAACCCAAGTATGGCCTCATACTTACCGTGGTTTCTCAGATCGCTTTCTGTATGATGTCTAGCTTTACCATATGCGCCATCTTTAGAGTCGACTTGTCTCGGATCCCTCGTGCAGCTTACCCCCTAGTAGTTCTGACCATGAGCCTGGAGAATATATTCCGGCTCATCAACGCCGTCATCTTGACACCTTCTCAAGACAGCACGAGCAGCCGAATTGGCTACGCCTTTGGTGAAACGGCTTACACCGCCATCGCTAGTTCCGTGCAAAATGTCATCCTTCTGATGGGACTGTCCCGATGGGTTTCGCCTGGGGTGTCGGCGTTCTGTATATTTGCAGCAATTGCCATCATATTTGACCTATTTTATCTTTCAACCTTTTTTCTGGCCGTCCTGAGTGTTGATGTGCGACGGGCAGAACTCAGTGATGCTCTCACCAAGGCTTCCATGCGACACAATCGAGCAGCATCGGACATCAGACCTCGGTCGACCTGGGAACGGATTGTGTACGGAAAGGTGACGCTGTCAACACGCATAGCTGGAACCATCGTGATGCTGGGATTTGTCTTGATTGCGCAGTGGCATTTTTCCGAAAAGGACACCGTCTTTCACGTTCTTAGCCGGTTGTTGCGAGGCTCTCAATTTCTCGATGCCGCCAGCCTCGAGAAGTCATCCTTGGATAAGATTCATCAAGCCCGAAGTCCAAGGTCTTGGTTGCGAATGCAGGATCACGAAACTGCACATGAGATTATCAGCATAATCAAGCCTACAGCCCATAGCTATGTTGCCCGCGTTTATGAGCCCGTGGTATTTGTTATGAAAGGCTCGGATAGAATGCCGGGCTCCAGGGAGCCAACACTTCTCCCGGCCGCTTATGACTTCATCAATCACCAGCTTACCCGTTTTTTAGTGATTACGGTGGTGATACTTGCAGCAGTTCGTCTTCTGACTAATTATCTTCTGTGGGAAGAAGACGCAGAAGACGACGAACCACATGATACGGATGGAGATGCATTATTGTCTGTCAGTTCATTTCGAAGAGGACATAAACTGGATGTTGTTATGCTGGCCGCAACACCTGATGGCCATGTTATATCCGTTGGACTCGATCGGGCGATCCACATTTGGGATATCCGCCCAGGTGGTATCAACTACGCACTCTTTGATAGCGAGAAGCCTAATGAAGCTCCGTTTCCCGTTCTAGCAATTGCCACGGATGATTGCTCAACATGGCTTGCAATATTGTCATCATATAAAGCCGTGTTGTGGAATCTCAAGGAGAGGAAATGGGGCCCCCAGTTGCCTGTTGATATCTATGGCCAGAAGCCCGAAGCTTTCTTCTTCAATCCACCTGACGAGTCTGAGGCGATCCCCAGCTTGGTGCTAGTGAGACGAAATGGGACTCTGACTGAATATGCACCCGAAATTTGTGAGGCAGAAGACTTCGGAATCTGCCGGAGCCCGCTGATTTGTGTTCGGCCTCTCTTTGAACCAAGTAAGTCGATTCATACTCCAACAGTCTGTTGTCAAGCACTCATCTCTGTAGGCAAGCCATCTTCACCTGGAAGGGTGGCACTGGTCACTGCATCTCGGCGGGGTTGTGTGCACGCCGCATTGCGAGAATCCGCGCGTTGGAAGTCTCACGGTGTGGAACTCGAAAGTCTACGAGACGACGATATTCACCAGGTTGTTCCCTTGCCATTCCTTGGGCTATATCTGATTGCCGGAGTAAACCGTGTTCACTTGGTGAACCTCAAAGACGATGATCTCATTCATACGTTTGAAACAGAGAGAATGGCACCTCGATCTCTTCAATGCTCTCATTCCCCTCAACAAGCAACTCAATCAGGCAGCAGCGGCTTGGCTTGGTTCACCTTCTGCTACTCTGAGGCCGAATCTGGGGACTGTATCATACAGACATGTGTCCCACGAGAGGAGGGTGACTTGATATGGTTTAACAGCTCTGTTTCGCCTACCAGGGGAGGCTGGTGTTCGTGGGAGCATGTACATGAAGTCAGACGGCACGTTGAGAACCCAGGCACGTGGAATGTGCTCTCCGATGGCAGTGTTATTGGTGTCCGGCAAAAATCAAGACAAAACCAGGTCATTGTATCAGAAGAGAGGCAACGAACGGAGGGATTACGGCATAGATCTCCACGCAAGGAAACCAGTAGGGATGGGTTTGGGCGCTGGGAGGTATGGACAGTATTTCAGGCGGGGCGCGCAACAATGGACGAAAGCCGGCCGTTGTTTCAGGCTGGCGACAAGAGAGGACACCTTATCGTTTCGGAGCTTGGCCCGATGATCAGGGTTGGTCAAAAGACGGTGGCATTTAGTTTCGGCAATGTTGTCAAAATAGTCACGGTAGGAGGGCACGAACGATTTGAGGATGAGACTGGCGATCAATCTCGAGAGTATCTGAAAACGGGCAGCAGACGACGCAAAGCACTTGGGATACGGCCCAGGGCATGGAGTTAAGACCGGGGTATGATGGTGTTACTTTTGACGATTGATTTCTGTGTGCTTCAAGATATCCCGGAACGGGTGGAAAATAGACATGGCGCACGGCATGGTTCTTGGACAAATTTCATTTGCGGGGGGGAAGGGGGATATATGTCTATGAATATTGTATATGAATCGAGCAAGGCGATGAGGGAGCTCAAAACATCTAAACATGGCACGACACGACCGGCGTTTTTACTGTCATGGAGCATGGAACTTTATATCTTAAGAGGCGCATGGAGGGGAATGCGTCCTCTCGTCAATACTATTGTTTGCTTTTCATAAAGTGCATATCGATTCCATGATTGAACGTTGTGACTTGCATTGAATGTACTACAGCGTATGTCTGGCATAATGGCGCGGGTCACACCCTTGGTTTAGATGGATTGCGCACCAGGAAGCAGGTAATTACATGATTTTTGAGTATCATGTCATATTGGTTGCAATTAGCCACTTAACCTAATCGTCAAATAAAAAAGTTCACTTTGTTGGAGGGGGGAGCACTACGAGCGGGTTTGCTTGAACAGCTTTAGGTTCCAGGTTGGATCAGACAATATTCGAGACAGGGCGGACGAGGAGAGTGGTGGTTGGCTCAACATTTAAGTTTGGGGCGTCTTTACAGAGCAATGTTTTATGAAACGACAGCCTTCATTTCCTGCCGAAGTTGTAGATACCCAATGGATGGCTGAGGCCTCGCGGCTGACAGTGATGACTTGGTGGTGACGACCCAAGGCGAAAATAGTGTCGGGCTGTGCTCTTCCGCCAAGCACAATGACAGAGTTGCAGACAGTTGCAGACGCAAGGAGACAAGGCGGAAAAGAAGGGATTGGGCAGCAGCTTTGATGACTAGCTGAGTCGGGTGGTTTTGGGTAGAAACGACGTTATTGTCCGATGACCATGCCAAAGGAGAAGAGCAAGAAAGGAATGGATGGGGCCGAAAAGGACTATTTGGTGATGGTGAGTAAAGAATGGGGTAAACTATTGACGAACCACAAGACTCGACACGCACGAACACGTATCTCACTGAGGACGGTCGCATGGAAAGAGGCCACCCGTGACGACGCTGAGCAGACGATGGAGTGGATGGATTGGCGTCGCTATGTCGCTATGACATGTCAGGGAGATAAATGAGGAGGTTGGGGGAGATGCAGGGTAAGCTGAGATGGATGGAAGCACAAGTTTGTGTGAGTGGAGGGCGGGCCTTGGGCATTTGGCCGTTTGGCCGTTTGGCCGTTTGGTTAGGTGGTGATCGACCTTATTAGGTGCCCGTGGACAGGTACCTAAGGTACCTAATAAGGCATACAGATGTACGTGCCAGCCATTTCTGCTTCTCGGGTTCTTTGCCTGCCGGCTTTTGTCTATGCCGCTTATTATTATACATAAGGTACAGTACGTACTGCAATTGATTGATTAATTAATTAATTAATTGCCTGACTATTTGTTTCTTTTTTTTTTTTTTTTTTTTTCAGACATGCATGAAGTAATCTATAAGTACGTACAGTAAGTAGTAAGACAATCAGAGTGGGAGGCCGAGCTAGGGTGAGAGAGTGGACAAAATAACTGGGTTTATGCAAGACATGATGTGTCTGAGATGAGCTGAGGTCCCGGAGATTTCTCTACTTATTACGGAGTGCATTGCCTGTCAACCGGCTGTGAGGCTTATCCTGTAACGTGATGAGCAACGGCAAAGCCGTTGATAAAAAAAAAAAAAAAAAAAAAGTACAGCCGTGCTCTTTAGTTCATGCAAACTCGCAATTGATGACGGAGTCGAACTATAGCAAAACGTTGCTATAGGGCAGTGCAGCCAGCCACCTCAATTTTTTTCTTTCTTTTCGTGTATTCTTATTCTGTCTCTCTCTTTTACGTGTGTGTGTGTGGAGAGAGAATGTACGAATGACTCTGATAACAATTTAGCAACACAGTTGTGGCTGACTGGAGATATACACACCGTGTCGTGCGTAGTACGTCACTCATATGAAATTTTCCGATCTTCGTGACAACTTATTCTGAGATTGTGATGGGGTGGGCTCGGTAATGATAATGATGAACTGAGCACTAGCAAGGATACCCAACCAGGACACAAAAAAAAAAGGAAGAAAAAAGGAAGAGAAAAAAAAAGAAGTACTCTCACAAACTGTCACTGTTATTCTGATGCGCCATGGCTGATGTTTGTGCTAACCAGTGCCCTGTGAACAGGGATGAGATAGTTAGAATTCATCAAAACACTTGCCTGGACGGACAGGGGACCAGGGTAGTGTTGGGACGGAGATTAAAACTGGCAAAGAAAGATCTTTCAATATTACTTGAAAATTGATACAGAGCAAATGACCGAATTACCTAGCCTGCCAACACAAGGTACCTACCTTGAAGGCATGTTAGGATAGAATATCAGGCATACAAAGACAAGCTGTATAAAAGGACCTACACTACGAAGAAGTGACGGCGGCAGGTGAAAAAAAAAAAGCCCCAGACTCTCTGAAATGAGAGAGACAAAGAGACGAGAGGTTCAAACCTCGGCACTACCGGAATAGGCAAGTATTGGTGGGAGATCAGCCAAACACCTGCAAGTAAGACAACCCTTCCAACTGCGTGACTGCAGTAGTCTACCTTGCCTCCATATGTAACCTATGAAAGGCCAAAGAACCCCCAAGAAAAAAGGAAGGAGAAAACAGGAAAAAAAAAAAAAAAAAAGTCGGTGCCGTCTGTCGCATGCTGTCAAGTACGTACCGGATACCTCGAAGAGTAGAAAAGGCCAATCACAAATCGCTGTTTCCTGGTGGTACAACAAGAAATAGCTGCCCAGCTTTGTGTGTTTGTGAATAACATTGAAAGCTGTTGATGCTGTGCCCAGGAAAGAGCAGAGGAAGCTACAGGGAGAAGAAACCCGTGCCTACCTTGCCGTTGGCAAGAAAATCAAGTACCTGCCTGTATCACGCTTAGGTAGGTGCAGTTGGTTTGGTTGACAGGCAGGCAGGTAGGTAAGTAAGTAAGTGGTGTACATCGTCATTACCAACTGCCAATAATCCCAGGCCATATATTCAAAGTAATCTCCTGTTTTCTTTTCCTATTCTCGCTTCTCATTTCGCAACGAAGCCTCATTACAATGAGCTAAAGAGCCCTCGTCCTAATCCCTGCTTACCCTTTTTTTTCTTTTCTTCTTCTTCTTTTCTTTCTTTTTCTATTTTTGTCTTTCTTTGCCTCTCTCTCCGAACTTCGACGTTTCGAGTGGCGTTGGTGTCCTACTGTGTTCCCGTACAGACCACCAGATAAGAGGTAATTCATGCGCAGAGTACACTTCTCTGATAAACTGTAGGTAGGCATGCCTTATTCATGTTCAGCATTACCACCACTATCTTTTGTGTCTCTAGTATTTCTTTTCTTTTCCTTCCCCATTCATTATTTGAGGCATTCCCCCACATTGGTAGGCTATCAGTAAGTCGCCTCATATTTGAGCCTTCCCAGCTCTTCATTTGTGATTCCAGTTGCTCTTCTTACAACCGCGAACAGATATTTTGACTAAAAAAAGTGGCTAGATGAGCTCTCGTGTTATACATGGAATATGGCAACCACATTCAGTTTCTACTATTTGTTGCCCTCGCAAGGATTATTGGTCCCCGACTTTCGGCTTGTCAAACGAAACAAACCATACCCATACGTTGTCCCTGGCCAGGACTCGGGAGTTGTGTAATATTCGGGTAGTGCACCGGTCTGTGTATCGGCTGGACCCTGTCTGCATTGTTATTATTATGATTATGATTATTACACCACCAGCCGTTGATCGACCTCAATTGTGGCCAACACGTCGTTTCAACCTCCCCAGGGTCCAGAACAAAATCAGGCGCCATGTTCACATACCTAACTCAACTTGAATATGCACAAGTCCAAAAAATCACGTCACGTCACTCTGTCTGTCAAGTCAAACTCTCAACTTGCTAGTGCCATCGTCGATCCACTAGCAGCGGCTGCAACCCATTTCTTTTCTTATTCTCATCTGTATGAAGCACTCCGTATAACGTTACAATTCATGATTATTTCCCATATGCGTTTCTCTCGGCCAATCTAGCCCCTGGGTTGGACTGGTTTCTGGAGAATGAGCCATGGCTAAGCAGCCCGGAGCCAGCCAGCTCAATGGCACAACCACTTCATCCGATCCCACCCCTGGTGATCCTTGGGTATTAGGCCTCCGGGTTGGGCCTTGCTTGGGTGTGCTGGGTCGTTGTCCGGGTTCTCATTTGTCCCTCTCTAGCTTCCGGTCCAGTGGTCAGCCCGTCGGCTAGACAGACCAGACTCCAGGCCTACCTACCTAACTACCTCCTGTATGTACTGACTGACAAAGTCTCCCAAAGGTCGTCACTTGCTGCCAGGTCCCTCCCAGCTCAGCCCAAAAAAAAAAGGAAAAAGGCAGTGCTGTTTGCTCGCGTCTTTTGCTCTTTCGCCAGCTCTCGCTAATAAAGGCTCCGCTCCGCTCTGCTCACCGCCTGCCCTGCCCATTCGTTGACGCCCTAGCCAGACACTCTCCAAAATCAACGTCCTTTGACCTCTTTAGTCTCTCACTCCGCGCGCGCCGGTCTCTGTATAAGATCATCCCCCACGATTTCGCGATCCCACCGCCTTCGCCATGCTACCAGCTTCGGCTCCCTCACCATCTACATCTTGCTAGTCTCTCGTTTTGATCTTGTTTCCCACCTGTATATACATACATACACAACAGACACCACTCACTCAGCTCTGTTCCGGCTTGACGCGTACTCTTTCATTGTCGCCTGTCTCGCCTGTCTCGCCTGCTTCGCCCGTTCGCGCGTTTGTTCACTGCGTCCTGTTTCCCTTGGAGGTTTTGTTTGTTGCTGTCTGTCCCACTGTCCACGCTGGCTTTGGTCTTATAGCCCTTATTCTCGCCTTCACTCACCAAACTGCCTTACTTTCTCACCTTTCTCTTTCGGCGCCCTCTCTTGCTGCTTTGAGAAGTCGTCACTGATTCCAAGGGACAGTCCAATTGACTAGGAGATTGTCCCATCCCCCTTAGTGCTGCGCTGTCTCTGCGTTGCCAACCACTCATTCTGTCGTCGACTCCAGTCTTATCCTTCCACACACTTTGGCCAACCATCGTCACGGCCTCTCGGGCCCAATCATAGCCCGCCAGCTGTCGCGCGCCATCCTCACTCGTACCTTGGAACCCTCTCGCGAGCACGCCCTGCCCAGTGCCTGGCTGTCTTGCGTCTGGCTGCATTCGTGCGAGCTGCTGCACTGAGCTGCATCACGCTTTCCCCCCCCGGTGCGCGTCCCGTTGCAGCAGTGGATCAATTTGCTCTCTAGTTTATCCAACCTCTTCTCCTTCGCGTAAGTTGTCCATTTGCTTTCCCTGCTTCCCTTTTGTCAGTTGCATGTCTATTACCGGCGACCATTGTCGTGCCGTCATTCATATGCGAGGCTGCTCCCTCCCCATGTTACCGACACACACCACACACACAACCCCCATTCCCTCCCCGACCAATGCCTCTGATCCTCGATCTGGACCCCCAAACCAACCTCTTGTTGATCCCTTTTGTCTAATCCGTTCCACCTTGCAAGTTTTAGCAATTTTCTTTTTCACAATATCACAGCCGCAGAGGTAGTCTTTGGCACACAAGACTGCATGGCGTCTTCTGAAGTTGACCAGAAGTTTCTCGGCAAGCTTGCCAAAGCTGTCGAGAATGACAATCCATTGTTGTCTCAAATGTTATTCAAGATTCTGGGCTTGTCCCTGAACCTTGCCGAACAACTTGTTGCAGCCAAAAAACAACGCCGCCCCGACTATGAACCAACTCCCAATGCATTACGCCGTATCTTGCACATTATCTGGCTCTCACGAGAGGGTCTTGTCATGCTCCAGCAGTATGTGCTGCCGTTGGTTGGTAACTACGTCGAACTCAAGGTTCTTGCGTACAAACTTCGGGCATCCTTCTCTCATATCTTTGCTCTTTTCCATAACTCGCCCCCCGTCTCTAACATGAGCGGCCGATGGACACCCGACGTCACAGCTGTATTGACCCCACGGTTAGATAAGGGGAAAGGTCGAGCTATTGATATAGACATCGACTCTAGACCTTCATCTGTTCAGCCAACGCACCCTCTTGAAGGTGGCCCAGTCCTGCCCCCGCCTGGCTTTGACCAAAACGCATTACTGTCACCATCATTCCTCCTCCCTGCCAAGGACTACATACCACAGGCCAAGCAGCATTTTCTAGAAGCCATTGAGCTTGCTGATTCCCTCCTCTGGGGCTCACACTCTCTTCGACTCTCCGTCAAGACTGAATATGCTGCATTCTTGTACGAATGTGTCCATGACACTGAGGGAAGTCGGAAGCTCGCGAAAGACACCATTGCGGAAGTTTACGAAGCTACGGAAGGGATGGATGACGACATGTTCCAGGATGCATGCGAGCTCGTTACAGTGCTTGGCAAGATGATGAGACGCGGGCTTGGCTCGAGCAATAACACGGGCAGAGAACTGGACGCGACGACACCAGCAGATACGAGACCTTCGCCCCCAGTCGTGGCACCAGCAGCAGGAACACCACCCCCCGGAATGGAAAACCCGATATGAAAAGTCTTGAGAGATGAGGATTTTGATACTCGATTTTGGGCAGTCCCCCCTTCCTCCTTCGCCAAGTTGGGAGGGGATTGATTGGATTAAATCATCAAACCAGGCCGACAGGCGGATTCTGGCATTGCCCAAACCACAAGGTGGATAATACGGCGTATAGCAGCGCCCATGCATACCCATATCGGTTACGCCCTTGAGGCAAAGCAAGCCTCTTGCATCAACCATATGGTGGTTTGGATGTTCCATGTACGTATTTGGCTGATTCACCTTGGCGGGCCGTTCCGCAGCGCATCCCGTGTGGGGTTCTCAGACATGACGTTAGCCAGCAACGTTAGGCATCAAATAATTTTTTTTTCCTTTGGCCCATCCATGCCTTGGGTTTCGCTTGGTGGGTGATACTCCGGGCACACTCGCAGCAGCGACGAGTTATGGCGCATTCGAGATTTGAAAACCTTTTGGGGCAACGCCTGGATGTCGCGTGAGATATACAAACAGGTACTAAAGCGTGTTGGGCATTGGTCTTTGTCCGATGGTTCTAGTCTTCGATTCGAAAAACTGTTGTTTGATACCCATCCATGTCTTTGTGACTTTTTTTTTTGCGGGTGGGAGGGGGGAGGGTATGGATGTGATTGTCACTGTTTACCATTAAATGTTTATTTTTGGCCCATCTTTTTCGTACATCCTTCACATCTAAAGGATTGGAGGGGAGAAGGGGTGGAGGGGCGCAAGTATGGTGATGCAACGGCACTTGGACAAGTCGTTGCTATTTTTTATTTTTTTTATTTTTTTTGGTATACTGGGATAGACAAGGGGAAGAGGAGAGGAGATAAATTCGGCAGAAGTGAGAGATGAATTGCGATAGATGTATGAGTAGTCATACTGCCGACAAGAAAAAATTTTCACACTTTTCATCTGGACCAGGCTACTTTTTCTCGTTTACTTAGTTGAGTTGCCTTGATGTTTGATTTTGGTTGTATTATGTATTAATTTCTGTTTTCTAGTTCGCCTGCTTTGGGAAAGGTGAAGACGTGACACGGCAAACCTCTACCTCAAGGTGAGTATAGTATATTCGACTGGCACTCTTCAAAGGAAAGGGGGAGGTGAGGGGTTCGGGTTCTCAATCTTGTCCCGGCTCTCTTTGTGATGTTACGAGCCTATCTTCCCCTCCCTTTTTTATTCTTCCGTATCCCCAAATTCAACAAAATAAAATCAACCTCGCAACATATTTTCAGCTGCTTTGTTGCGTTCTGGTTCCCACAAGAGTCCAACTATATATCCATATGCTCTGTTGCTCGCTGGTACTCCTAACACAGACTTTACTGACCTTTTGAGCAACAAACACATTTTGAACACTCAGGTCTCAGGGTCTTCCAGGTCCTCCTGCGAGACTTGGTCAACCCATCTCTGGATGTTGCGATGCTTCCTACGGGCACAGCAGCCATCACCACCGCCTCCGCCCCGGGCCCTCTCAGCCATAGCCGCAGCCGCCTCTTCCGCACGTTCGCACTTGTCCTGGATCAGCTCAAGTGGAACCATGCGACCGGTCACGTTGTAGAAGTTGGCCTGCATCTCCAGCCACCGGTTGCGCTTCTGCTTGCTGTCGATGAGACCCAGGAGACGGCAGTCGCGAGCGCTGAAGTAAGCGTCCGGCTCTGGGTAGATCTCGGCCGGGTAGAGCGTCGTGTAAATGTGGTCCTGGAGGTAGCGCATCTCGCAGTGCCGGTCACTGCTGTTCTCGTAGCCAGAGCTAGTCAGGGCGTAAGATGACGACGAGGACGAGGACGACGATGGGGACGCCAAATTGGAGGAGGTGGATGAGCTCGATATCTCAGAGGAGGCCTCTTCTCCAGAGAGGACTTTTTCCTCGCGGGTTCTGGCGGCGCGGAGTTTTGCCTTCTTGTTCTCAGCGGCGACTTTGACGTTTTTGGTACTGCCCATGTGCCACTTGTTGTTTACTGCTCGTGATTGCTTCTTTGCCATGCAAATCTTGTCCCTTTTGTGCGGCTTGTCCTTCTCCTGATACTGCTTCTTCTTGTTCCCCTGTTGATGCTGTTGGCGCCGTTGATGTTTCTCGTCCTGTTTGCTGAAATCGAAAGGTCGTTTTTCTTTTCTTTTTCTATCTTTCTTCTTGTTACTCCTCTGGATGCCCTTGGCATAGCAAAAAGCCTGCTTCTGCCCGGTTATGCACTCTGTTTTATTATCTTCCTGAGGGAATCTGACTTGATCGTCAGATCGGTCGGAATCACTAGTTTCCTCTTCATCTTCTTCCTGTTCTTGTTCTTGGTGGCCCTCCTCCCCCTCGCTTTCTTCTTCTTCTTCATCGTCTTCGGTACCCTCAGGCGCAGTAGTAGTAGTCTCAGCTGCAGACATTAAGGGCTGCTCATCTTTGATGGCCTTCCAATGAGACTGGCATTCTTTTTTATGCCTCCGCAGTGCGCCGGCAATGTCAGCCCAGGTCGCACCGCCGGTTTTCATCCCTCGGAGTAAGCCGTTTTCAGATATGGACCAATAGCTGTTACCGGCACTGTCGTGGTGGGAGGTTGAAGCATTAGCAGACTCCTCTTCGGTGGTAAAGTTGGCACTTGAGAAGCTCGCATCTCCTTCCAGCTCGTCTTCCGTGGAAGTTGTATCGGCGCATGAGCCACCCTCTCTAGTCTTTCGTTGCTTCATCTTGTTCTTGTTCTTCCTCTTATTCTGTGATTTTGTACTCTGAGCATCTGCATCGGAAGACGGCTCCTCTCTACTGCTCTCGGGGGCTGTTGAGCTTTGAACATTGCTGCTGGGCTCATCACCTCCAGTGCTGTCCTCCCATCCGCTCGATGATTCTCCTCCTCTGTCGTCGTTTGAGGACTCAGTCGCCATCCAGCCGTTACCACTTGAAGTGGTATTTATTGGTTGAATATCGCCCGGGAAGAAGGATAAACAAAGAAGGGAATGTGAACTAGTTCAGTTCTGTGGAGAAAAGAACTACTACTTCAATACAGTTAGTGAAGACTGAGTTGAGTCAGCGATGACAAAAAGAAGCTCATTACGATGCCTCTCTGTAGTAGAAGAAAAGGAGAAGCGACGAGCGGGAAGACACATACGAAGCCAAGTGTTTGCCCCCCTTCAAGCTTCCAAATATCAATCACGACACAAGGCAAAAGGAGTGAAGGCAGAGCTCAGCATAAGAGAGTGCGATTCGGTGCTCAAAGTGGTGCTCCTGTGTCTGTTTGACCAGGAGTAGTAGATGAGAAGAGAAGTGGTATGTGTGCGTGTGTGTGTTTTCGGTTTTTATATTTGAAGTCAGTCAACTTTAGGAGGTTGAAGAGGAGTTCTTGCGACCTCTGCAAGCAAACATTTATTTCTCTTCTCCGTTTTCGATGCGGCCGGGAAAGAAAAAGGCTCGCAGGCAATGACTTGGAAACAGCCTTGTTTTGGTGAGGAGGAGAAGGAGAAGAAGAAGAAGAAGAGGAAGAAGAAAAAAAGGAAAGCAAAATGAGCAGCAGTTGTCGGGCAGCCGGCAAGATGTTTACTCAAGCAGGAATCAGGATCAAATCATTTTGGAAGAATGAAGTTTGACTTTGACATGCTTGCCCCTTGTCTATCTACGTCATCATTGAGCACCGTTCTCTATTCATCATCACTTAGTCCTTGTACGAACAATGATGAAGAAAAAGGTGTAGTAATCCTCAGAATATACGCATACACACACACGTTGAGAGTGCCTCACTACAACCAACCGACGGACCGTGTACGGGAGCAATGGTAGGGCCCAAAAGGCAAAAGATAGAACACTTCTCTTGCTATTGTACCTAAAACTGGAATTACAGAACGAAAGAAAGAAAAACGTAAAAGAAAAGCAGATTGTTACAACTTCTCTCTCGTCGCCATTCTGATTGCAACGACAAAGTCAACGAGAGAAAACAAGAGACCCAGAGGCCCAATGAGACTGGAGCCGATTTCGCTGACTCATCCACACATTCAGTTCAAGTTAGGAACTAGACTATCAGATGTCTCAACTCATCTTCATCTCCTCTCATTCGATCTCATTTGATCTCATCCCTACTTGCGTCAACACCTTCTAACTCTTCAATCCGTCACAGCCTGCCTCTTCAAGTCCAGATCGGAATTCCCTTTACCTTCTGTGCACTCGCTGTTTCCGTATCATCCATCAATTCTAAGAAAACATGACCACTACACATCAACTACCTCCACTTCCCGCTCAATATCGTCAAGGGCTTGACCTCATCGACGCAGCTCATGCGCAAGATCCCAAGACCGTTGCCGGTCCCGATGGAGTATCCACACCAAACGAACTTCAGTATGCTCGCAAGATGACAAAGTGGCTCGCTCAGCGAAGCCCAACCGCCTCACCTGTACTTCAGCTGGCCTGCCGTGCACAGCACTTCCGAAGGTATGCTTTCCCCATCTGCGCTCAACTCCTGGCTTGTCTTTATCCCATTCCATCTCATCCCGGGAACAGTGACTCACTAAAAATCCTACTTTATGAATAGGTGGGAGATTCCTCGCAGCACATATCCCATGACCCGACCAGGCTATCTCACCTGGCGATCGAAGCAAAAGAGTCAAGCCGGCAACCTAGTTGCCGAGTTGCTGGCTTCGCCGTCTATCAGCCCTGAGATTCCAGACGCCGATCGGAATCGCGTGGCTGCACTGATTCGTAAGGAGAATCTAAACTCCGACGAAGAAACTCAGATTCTTGAAGATGTAGCTTGTCTGGTCTTCCTTGACGACCAATTCGATGATTTCGAGTCCAAGTCGGAAATAGACGAAGATAAGATTATTAGTATTCTTCGCAAGACCTGGGCCAAGATGAGTGAAAAGGGGCGGGAATTGGCCCTCGAAATGGATTTGAGTGACCGAGCCAAGGAGTTGATTGGCAAAGCGCTGGCTTCATAGGTTGGCTATTCCGCATGAGACTTGAATTCACTTCCCCCTTCCCTCTATCCACGTCTGGTTTGTCGATCGAGGTTTCTTGAAAATACGCTTCCGATCCACTTGAGCACTTCCATGTTGACTGAATCTATTTTTGTATCGGGGAAACGGGGAAAATGATCTTGACGCCGCCCTCGGAACAGAAAACAGATGACCATGTATTGCAGTTGTGCTTCTGGAGGGAGATGCGTCTCAGTCTGGTGGGAGCCGGGATTGCTCAGCTGCCAACACTCGATAGATGAACAACCTAGCAGCCTGGCAGCCCCCCCTCCCGAAGACACAAGCAGCTAAAGCATGCCGGGTGATGTAAGAAAGGGAGAGAGGCATAGTGTAGGTGATCTACAAGCAGAGCCAATTTGAGCCTCAACCTCAAATCATATCCCATTTAGCCATGCATTTCTCCTCCGCTCTGCCGATTGCCTGTCACCTTCCCAGTTGCCAGGATCTGCCTTGTCTGTGAATCGTTCGTATAAATCAGGGCGATCTCATTGCAGGGACATCCCTCGTCCCCTCCAATATTTTCTTTTCTTCCGCGCCGTTAGTGCGATTTAAAGCCTCACTTACGTCATGTCTTTCCCAACATGCATCCGTGATATTTCGGGGCTTCAGCCACAAGATAAAAGGAGATAATAGCGCCAACTGTGCCACCGCCAAACTTGGCCAGATGGATCATATTAATGAGAAAAAAGGTGCATGAAGCCCATGTGTGACAAGCCATTACAGCATAATGACTGCTGCCAGCCGATTTTGAGGCGATAGAGATGCCAAGTCGTGCTGCAAAGAGCACACATCGAAGGAAAATCATTGGATTCGCTCGTCAGAGCCGCAGCGGTAGACTTGCCTCACGGAGATCCTCACGCTATCATGGTGGTCCCCCCCCCCCCCCCCCCCCCCCCCCCCCCCAAGGCCTACCTAATACCCGCCTGTCAAACGACATGATGCTCAGCAAACCTTGCGGTAGGGACTCTAGGATGGTGTGCCGTGGAACAAGACTTGGATCGCACAGTACTGTACTCAGCGTCGTGTCATCGTCATCGGGTAGTACAAGAGATCCAACATTTGATCCGATCCAGCACAGTCACGAAGAGCCACATCGATCATGGCGTTGTCCCAGGCGTCCGGAGTCCACACCAACTTCTTGCTGCATCTCACACTCTTGGAGACCACTATCCTATCAGGTACCGTAGCTGATGCCACTTGTGATAGATGCAGAGATCAATCTACTGGCACTGCTCATTTCAACACGGAGATTGCGCAGTTGTACCACCCGCAATGAGCAGTTGCCTGCTAAGAGCTTGACCCCAGTATCGAAATTACTCGAGGCTGGCGCTCTAGGTCCACTACATGCAGATGCAGATATCTGTACAAATTTCGAGACATAACCATCGAAGGCTCGATGTTCGGAAGTCAAGAACTTTAGACAGATCGTGGAGATCCCCATGAGGCCCCAATGAGGTACACAGACCATAATCTAGCACGGGCCGAGGCCCGGCGCGCTGGCCAGCCTATCTATTGTAGGCTAGGCTTCCCACACCTCGCAATTGCTTCTTCACCGACTGAAAAAAGAAAGGTAAGCTTTTTTTTTTATAATGATAATGATGATAGCACTCTTGGAGCAGCAACAGAAGCACAAAGGTGGGAAGCGCAGGTCCGACGGACTTGGTCTGCAGGATGCTATAGCCTTCCCTTTGCCTCAGTGACATGATGCGCTGCGCTGACACGTCAGTATACAACTCCATGGCACAGTTGGTCCTCTTGCACCGATCCTCCAGTTGACCGTCTCATCCCAACATTGCCTTTTGGTGCCTGTGTTTAGTTCTCCATGCAATGGAGAAAGGATCCAAACAATGAACCGACTATGTAGTTGGCTATCACAGCCCTTAGCTCTGCCAGGCTCCGTAGGCTCTGGGTAAATGTGAATTATCTTGTCCTACTCCATACAGTCCTTAATATTAATAAGCGTTTCATTCGGGCGACAAAGCACGACTGACGTGATGCACCTTGGCCGTATCGAGTAGTATACTTCGGGAATGACGCTTCCTGGCTTATGTAGGGATTGCAAGGTGGCCCATTTTGCCACACATTCGCCTTCCTCAGCTGGTAAGGTCTGAACTTTGCAGAGGCTCAAGCCATGATTGGAAGCTCAAGTAGAAGCGGTCAAGGTCCAGAAGGAACCCTCCCGTCCTGCAATTCGGCTTCATGTGGGGACCAATTCAGTAGTATCCGTTGCGTCCATCATGCAGCATATAATCCATGCATGTATTGGGCGCGGTGACTTGAGAGTGGCCAAACGACAGGGGACATATTTGTTGCTGCGAAAAATAAAATAAAAAAGCTTCCTAGAATCATCTTTTTGCCCATTCTATGACAGTGTCAATTGCCTCGCACCTTTAGCAGCTCGTACTGGATGTCAGCTTGTGCGGCGATGCTATCCAAGATGCTTGAAAACGAACATGGCTGGCCCCATATGCACCCGTACCATGTCAAGTGAATGTGATGATATGTAGAGAATGGCTTAGGGGTGCTTTGTGGGTTGGCGCAGTCATTCAATAACAAGTCGAGCATGCCCTGTTTGTCCTCGGATATGCGGGATATGGTGCCCATCGGGTTGTTCCAGAGCGGTCTCGCTTGGTAAAAGTAATGGAGCCCAAAGGGCTGGTACAGCCGCCACAGCTGCGAAGCTAACCGTAGATCTCTCTTGTCCCTCGACTAGATTAGTCGATGCAGACGACGAAGTCGCCCTCTGGCTATGCCCAATCGGAGCATGCACCTGGGAGGGTCTGGTAATCCCTTTGAACCACAGCGCGATGCCTTTCATTGACAAAATTAGTCTACAACGGCTGCGGGGAAATTATGATCATTGAATTCCATTTTGACAGGTTGTCTCACTCGAAATTTCGAATCGATGCTGCCAAGCAATTATGACCTTGTTGACGATAACACGAAATACTTCCTCTAAGCGGTTCTAATCAAGGCCCAAGGTAATAATTGCGAACCCTTAAGAATCTGAGTGGAAGCTTATCCAGTGGCAAAATATCTGATGGATCTTCAAGCAGGGGACAGACAAAATGCCTGGTCGCAAACATCTTGGGTGGCCAGATCGGTCTTTTTCACCGTCCACGGCTTCAGCTCTCATTGCATACAATAGTAGTATGGAAACAATACCGCACCCGTCAATACTAATAATTGGTTATGTCAGAGGGTTGTATTGGACCAGGCTAACCATGTGGGTTCATTTCCGTACCAGATAGGGATATCGTTCATATCCAGTGGCTTGTTCAGAAAAGGTCTGAAAAAAGCTAACACGTACTTCGCATTTGGTAGCTGGGATGGTGCTAATGCCAAGAAGGCCACAAGAGAGGCACATCATTATTTCCCAGCCAGGCCCACTGAATCTCATCTGAGGTGGAGGAACTCGAAAGTAAAGTGCCGATCACCAACCAGTCACCTCCCATACGAGGAACTCAGAGCTGAAGCAAGGCTCCACCAAGTGCTATCTCGTTTTGTGAGCCTCTGATATGATGCCCTGGGTCCTTCTCTAAATGTATTCTTTGACAGCAGTCAACATAAAGAATGCCCAATCATAATTTTCTTCCTCGAACAGCCAATTGGTCTGTGTTTCGGTGGTGGGAAAGGATTCCTCTCAAACTGAAATGTTTTGTGACATCGCGCGAATGGCTGGCAGATCATCTGGTTTTCAACGTGCATTAGACTGGGTATAAACCGGTTAGCTTGTTGATGGAGAATTTTGTGTCGGGGTCCTCCCAATGTATGGGGACTGTGAAATAGCCATCCACAAGAGATCCAGTGATCATGAAGGCCCTTGGGTTGATGTGGTTGGAGCAGAGGCTTTCAGCCCCAATTTCGATCCCGGCTCCAGAGCCAATACATAGCTGTACATGATAAGAAAAATAACACATCTGCTCAGGAGCTGAGTGCAGATTTGTGCTCATGAGTAAGAAGTGAGGAGGTAAAATGGTGTGAGAGTGGGTGAGGGGAGTTACATAGTAGGGGTATAGGGGAGTACGTACAGAGCAGTTCCCTGGCTAGCCAACGACAGGCGTCGAAGCACACAAAAGCGGCTGCGTCGCTGAGATCCTTCCAGGGAGCTCGTTTATCTCGAAATAGACTTTGGATCTAGTAGTTGCCCAATCAGAGCACGCCGGGAACCCTTCTGTCCCCTTGGTGCGCCGACCCCTGGTCGAGTTGGAACCCCTGTCCAGCTCAAAATGCTCCATTCGGCCAGGTTCGCCCCCCCGCCGCCTCTCCCTGGTTGGTCAGGTGCATGCAGCGGCAGGCTTGAGGCTTTGAATCGGTTTGGTTGAGCAATTAAAGGTCATGACGTTGGTGAAGACATGTCATCAGAAAACGGAGTTCCGATGCTATGGTGCCGTGCTTCTAAGCTAAGCCAAACCAGAGGCCGGTGCCGTTCGTCAAGGCTGATTCCATCTACTTGTAGTCATCATCACCGATGTCAGCTATGTAGACTCCCGCGCGCTTCTTGAGAGACGAACTGATCATTCTTCTAATGGGTGGAGCTGTGTACACGCGATGTGGGCAAGCACGCCCCAACACCATGGCAGATGGGGGTCCCGCGAGGGTGAATCGGGGCATAGAGCCTCAGTTCAAATATCACAGTGAAATGAAATCGAATATGCGGGCCGAGCTTTAGTTGGTCGACTAGGTGCGAGTGAGAGTTTGCGCAACGGGCGAACGGGGACCTACAAGGTCACCGGCCTGGTGGATGCCCTGCATACGCGCGTGTGTGCATGCGTGTGTGGTACTCAGCGAGGATGCCCTCGTTGTGTGGCAATAAGTTGCAGATGGAGACAGGGCTGAGGCAGCTGGAGCGAGAGTTGTTCAGCCCCAATCATGACAGGGTAGCCAGGTTCTCAGGAGTCATTGGATCACATGTTCCAACCGATTGCTTCCTAAGAAGCAGTTCATGTGTGTTGTACTATGAAAGAGGAGGAAGGTATTAGGTAAAGCGGCACGGTAACCGGGAAATCACAGGGCAAGTTCTGTTGTAATAGTTGACTGGGAGAGGGAAATAATGGAGGTGAGAGAAGAGAAGAGAAGACTCAGAAGAAGAAATTGAAGTAGGAAAAAAAAGAGAAATGTAAAAGGAGAGCCAAAAGGTCGTATGAACTGTGAGCAAGGACTCGAATGAAAGCAAGGCTTGTTGGAAGCTGAAGCTACTCGCCTTCCTGGGTATGGAGTTGAGGTATTCGCACTACACGCAAAAAATCGTGAAAATTGAACTTTACTCTGGGGCCTAGCATCCAGTATTCAATATTCAAAAGCCGATATTCAATCTTGAATATTGAATACCTAGGGTGCTTGAACTACCTGGCAAGGTAGGCACCTAAGGCAGCCCTGCCTAAGGTAGAAAAGAGTGAAGCTGCCTTAACTCACCTTAGGTAAGGTACCTACCTACCTTACCTTACCTCCTCTCTTCCAGCCGCCTCTGTCGCTCCCACCATTTTGCCTCACTTGCCTGACCTGGCTCATTTACCTCATTTCTCTCTTTCCATCTGTGATTTTTTGGTGCAAATTGGGCAGGCCATCAATGGCCACAGTAATCTCATGATAGCTCCTTTCTCACACACACACCCCTCCCCCCTCCCCCCTCCTTCTACCCTGGCTGTCATCGTCATCGCTGGGACGGCGGGTCTACGACAATAATATCTACATCCACATCCCTCTAGCACGCCCACACACTCTACCCTCAGGTCTATGCTCTACACTGCAACTCTACTTGCACTTGCACTTGCACCTGCATCGCGATACCACCTACCTACCAACATCTCAAAACTTGGTACTTACCCTTACTTGACCTGACCTGAACTTGCCTTGCTTTGCTTTGCCTTCCACTTATCCTACCTACCTAAGTTACCTGGGGTAAGTACCCAAGGTGCATACCTACTTTACTCGTTCTGCATTTCCATTCACACCATATGCCCTTGGTGACATGCTCTTCTCCCTACAGTCACCTCGCTATTCATCCATGCATACCTACCTACCGTACATACCTTACACATACATATGTGCATAGGTGCTGACTTACATCTTACATCCTTTCGTACATACGCCTTGCTGTTCGCCTCACCATAGTGCCAACTTCTACACTTGCACGCCACATACATGCGAGGTATTGCACGAAGTCAACATTAACAACTTTTCAAAACTTTTCAAATCAAGACTGTTGGATTTTCCGCAAAAGTTTGGTTTCTGAACCCCGTACTCGTTAACATTACGATTTTCTGCCACCGGACTCTCTTCACCCCATCTACCATCTTAACCTCGACTAAGATCACGGACTGTTTCACTTGATACACTATTCTAGTGACCTTTTCCTACCATCGTTTCCCAACTATCAACACCACAAAAGTCACTGTCCTCACCACCATCGCTATTCATCGCCAATAATCTGGTACTTCCAACATCTCTCCCATCTCCCTTACTTCGTTCGTTCCCTTCACGACATCAACCATTCACTACTACGGCCAAAAGAGAGAGACATACACATGTCTTTCTCGTTACTGATAGACCCAGCCTATCGTATCAGCTAGATTATTCCTCCCTGGACGGCTCAATAGCTCGATAATTCTACACTCCCTTCATCTCTCACGTCAACTTCGCGATATATCTCGACCCTGGCTCCGTCATCAACCCACTCGACGACCCCAACTGGCCTTCCGCCAGCCAATCACCACTACTGTGGCCCATCCAAGCCCCCCATCCCCATCCCCATCCCCATTCTCATCTCTGTTGCCATAGCCATCACCATCGTCGTCGTCGCCATCAACGCTGCTATCGGCTGATTTGCCTCCTTGGCTAGGACTTGTCTAACAGTGGCTTGTACGGTTGGCTTCGATCACTTCCGCTACCGCCGCTGCTTTCGCTAGGCTCTGAGCTGGATCCTAGGTCTTCCGGATCAGAGCGTTGAATTAATGATTGCTGGGGTCCTAGTCGAACTACTAATAGGAGAACACCCTTCTTCCCCTGGGCGAGATTCCATATTTCTCACCGAAAGTATGACAAAGACTCTAGCAATCCGGTACTCACATTTCTAAAAACACTACCATGTCAATACAACTTCAACAAGTATGTCATGATGACCTCTCCCTCGTTGAGCTCGGATATCCAATTCGGCTCCCTTGTTTCCGTCCCCCTATTTTCTTCCCCTGATGGTTGCTACACCGAAAACGTGCTAATGCGTTTGTATCCAGCCTTTCGAGGAATCCCAGTTCGATATCTTCGACTGGTACCCCAAATTCCAATCCTGCCAACGCTATTTCCTCGACCACGCTCAATACAACGGCCCCGTTCAGACCGTAGCTGCGTTTGTGAACATACAATTGCCTTTCCAAAAAACCACATCTGGCCCTCTTACGCCCTCCCGTGGCGGCTCTCTAGTCCCCCCCGGAATCCCACCTGCTTCAGCCAGAACCACCAGCCGTGACGCGCTTCCGGTTGGCGCCCAAGCAAGCCTTGTTCCCTACATCCGCAGACTCATTGTTACTGGCTTTGATTCCCCAGCCGTCCTCCACGGTTTCTTCGGGGACGACTGGCTTCAAGGTATCGGCCCTGTGCATGAGACAGAAAGGAGGAACTACCTCTTTGCCGCAAAGAGCGATAATTGGGCGGGAGTTAAGGCGCAGTATGACATGGCCGATGGCCAAACAGTCCCGTTCTTAAGACCGCTTCAGAGTGTCACCGAAGAAGAAATCCAGAGCGCGGAAACAAAGTGGAGCGAATGGTTGGCCATGCAAGATTGGATGCTGGGTCCTCGTGCACCATCCCACGTTGACGAACCAAGTGTGAGGATCAAACGGGAACAGCCTTGACTACTGCATTAATACCTGTGCCTGGATGATCAACCTGTGAAAACAGACAAAATGATGCAACGAAGAGGGGGATGATGGGTAGAGTGGCTATGACATGGATAGAAAACGATAGGAGGGGAGTGGACACTTGGTATTACATGACAGCTGGTCTGGTTATGCAATGTTGCACGGTATCAAGAGTGCAGCATAAGCAGATCATCACGTTGGCATACTGATGTATGTGATATTATGCGGCAAGACGCAATGTTCAACTCCATACCTTGTTTTGTGGAGGGAGCAGCCATCAACTCCAATCTATCTGGGGGGCGAGTTGCTATGTACATATCAGCGTGGCAGCTAAGAGGCTGCCGCGGGGGTGCATTAAAGCAGAGTGGTAGTGAAAGACGGGATGAGGGTGGTAACAATATGGCCTGTTGAATACCACTTGTAAGACCTCCGTTGAGTTGGACGCCATCCACACTTTAGCAAAAGAAGAAAAAAATACAAAATATAATGTGTAAAGGAAGAGAGAGAGAGGCCTGGTTGAAAAATGACACCGAGGCATGTCTCTTGTTGCTCTCCATGATTGATAGGTAGCAGATTCAAAAGAGAAATCACTGCGCCCCCCCTTTAACCGTTGTCTCCCTTCCCCAACGCCTTTTGTGATGAATGACCACTGGCAATCCACCCCTTCGCCCAACCTCCCTTTCCCCTTCTCTCCATTTTTCTCTCTCTCATGCCGAGAGAGAGTTGTCTTCTTGGGATACATAAAATACACGGGGCATCAGTTCAAGAAACCCTTGCATGCAGCAGTGCCGCACAAGCAGGGGATGCGGTCGAGACTGTCCATCTCGCGCTCGAACTTGTAGTCGTAGGTCAGCTCTTCGTCTGGATGGAACATGTTAGCACAGACACATAAATAAAGAGGAATTGTTCTTGGATTCATAGACTATAAGATCCCTTTTTTCTTGAAAAGGGGATCAGAAAGAAAAACAGGGAGGGGAGGCGGGGTGGTTGGACGTACTCATCGGAATGTCACGCAGTGCATAAATGACAATACGCTTGCTGCCTTCGACTTTGATAATCTTCGCTGTGCAGTTCGGCATACAGCTGTGGTTAATGAAACGAGCGATGCCTCCCTTCTTAGTGGCGTCAATGACCGTGTTGTCATCGATGCGAAACAGGTAGCTAGAACCGATGCCGCTCTTAAGATAGCGCTTTTCGCGAATCTCGGCAATCTGCTGACGGACCTCCTCGCCGACGTACTCGATAATCATGTCATCTTTGGCGATGTTTTCCATAGTGTACAGGCCCCAGTTATGAATGGCGGAGCGGGCAAATTTGACGGGTTTCTTTCGCTTCTTCAGCTGGTTGAACTTGAGAACGTCTGAGTCCTGACCAAGCGTCTTCTTTTGGTCGTTGATGTCCGCGGCGAGTCGGCGTTGCTGAGCACGGTTTGCTCGCGAGTTACCCTTGGCTATGAGCTTCTCAGCCGCAATCTTGGCTGCTTCCTGGGCTGCGGCAGCCTGGTCCTTGCCCGACTTCTTGTTACGGGCCTCCCGCTCCCGCTCTTCCCGTACTTTCTGAATCTTGAGATGGTGAGGAAGGTACTTGGACTTTTCTGAGTTGAGAATCTTGTGAACTCCTTCGGTACGAGCGCAGCCTGTCGGGTTTGGCACGTAGTAGCCCCGAATGCCAACGGTAGCCTCAGTGCCACCGCTGACAGAGTTGAGTTCCCTCACACGTTTGCGTTTCCAAAGCCAGAGTTCTGGGTCCCCAATGTTGCTGGCTTGGAATCTCTTGGCTAGCTTGATTAAGTCAGGGCCATCTCCTGGTCCTAGAGCCAGCCCCTGGAACATCGACAGGTCAGCCCTCTGGCCGTCAGGCAAGACGAGAGCCGGGGTGAGTGCCACCGTGGACAAAAGCTTCTCATTGTGTTTCTTCGGGAGTGTTTCCTCCTCATCGGGCAGCTGCTTCTCTTCGACCTTAGGCTCGTCCTTGACGAGTTCCTTTTCGACCTCTTCGTCTTCATCGCGCTGAGAATCCGTCTCTACTTGGCGTTTCAAAGCCTCACGCTCCTCAAATAGTTGCTTCTTCGTCTTCTTCTTTGCCTTGGTAGGCTTCTTCTTGGTACCTCTGGCACTGACAGAAACGGGAGTTTCTGAGCGAGAAGCTCTGGTCTCATCTTCACCATCTGGGAAGACATCTACGGAATCCTCACGTGGAGCGAAACCTGAGCCAAGTGACCCGATTTTGACCCCAAACAGCTCTTCATCCGACTTCTTCTGTCGTTTGAACGCCGTTTCAATAGAGACCTCAAGCTTACGCTTTTTGGATAGTATGGGGCCATCTGCGATAGCAAAACTTGCCTCGGTCATGGAATCATCTTCACCAGGGCCCCAGGGAGAGATATCTTCATCAGTGCTCATACGACTGCGAGGACGCGACTCCGGTTCCTCTGTCTCGTGGGCTAAAACACGAGTGTCGGCATCATCGTCAGACTCTACATCACTATCCAAGCCCCTGAGACGATGATGAAGAGAGCGGAACTGATTTCGGGCCGCAGCAGGACGGTGGCGAGCGAAGGGGTCGATGAAGGCACTTCGTTGTGCTTGTCCCTTGACCTTCGTTTTGCGGATCCTTGGTAATGCCCTGGGTTCTAGCCGGCCAGTTCTGCGCTCAATAGGGTCAGCTCGTGAGTTGGGTGTCCCGACTCGGGAACTGTCATTGCCATCCTCAATACTAGGGATTGTATCAACATCGTCCGGATGCTCAATATTCAGTTTCCTTCGTTTAGCAACATGGTTGGAGGGTTCTAGAAAATCATTAAGAGCAGGAGCAGCGACCTTGGTACGAATATGTCGAATCAGATGTTCTGTCATTTCCCGACGAACGACCTCGACAGCTTCTAGCACAGGATCAAAGTTTTTAGCCCTTTGCTTCTTCTCTTCTTCCAGATCAGCCTCGTCCTCACGGCGACGTCTTTCTCTATCTTCTCGCTGTCGAACTTCGACTCTAGATCTTCGCTCGGGGCTCGGACTTGCTCTGCGTGGTCGGCGAGATGATTCGGCGTCATGTTTGTCTCGAGGCAGACACAGCTGCATCGATAAATCATAATTAAAGAATTCAGTGTGATTCACGGCGCGAAAACATCGTTCAGCCTCCGACTTGCCCGTAAACGAGTTGCGAAACACCACATAAAAACCGGCCTTGTCCAGTCGAATATCCTCGAACCCATAGTTTTTCAATCGCTTCTTCATATGAGGGATGATGCTGGGCAATACCGGAACGCTCTCGCTCGGAACATGGATGTATGGCTCATCGTTGAGTTGTTCTGCGACGGATTGAGTTTCGACGCCAGGTTGTCCGCGGGCTTGGACGGGGGTCGGTAGTGGTTGGGTAGGAGGTGTAGGCGCGGGCGTCCGGCTCACTGCAGGTCCCCTGGGGGCGGTGGGAGGAGGTCTCACAAAGCTAGATGCGGAATTGGATTTAGGACCTGTGGGTGGAGTCTTTGACTGAGAAGTTGCCTGAGCAAGACGAGTCTTCTCTTGCTTCTCTTTTTCCCTCCGGAGGTGTTCTTCCAACATCCGTCGACTCTTGCGACCCTCCGGGTCATACTCGACTTTGACAATGTCCGCATCCACCTTGATGCCTCGGGTCCTTACAGCTCTACGAGCGGCATCAATGGCAGAGACACTTGGCCGGTCGGCTCGCTTGGAGTCGCGGTAGCGAATTGTGGCGAAACCCAAATAACTTCCGGTTTCTGGGTGCATCTTGTTGCTACTCTCGGCGATTTCGCCAAAGGTAGCAAAGATTGCAGTCACCTTATTAAATGGAACTAAGGGATTGTATCTCGTCACTACGATTTGGGTAGGCGGGCCTGGGCCAATGGAGGTTTTGGGGTCGTAGGGATAAGGCCTGATATTCTCTGGGGCTTGTCGCAGGCGGGCCTTTGGCAAGTAATAATCGGTGTTGATATATCCTAGACGGCCCCCAGGCTTGAGCAGCCGAGGGTCCGTAGGGGGGGCGTCATCGTCCTATCCATTCATTTCATTAGCCATATTTCACCACAGATGACGCCCCCCCATCACCAAATTGATGTGGAAAGTATAGTTATACGTACCATACCAAACTCTTGATATGTCGGTTTGGAGCTTCTACTGACGCTCTTATTATGTACTCGATCGAGGAGCGGATCATATGTGCACTTAAGGCCTTTAACGGAAGGCATGGGATCTCGAGCCGGAACGCGCCCGAGGGCGGGCAGCCCGTTAGATATCGCGCCATTGCGACCAATGGCAGAGGAATTGTCAGACAAATATGCCGCGGCCGAATCGGCGGACAAGGATGTAGCCATGTCTGGCTTGATGGTCACCGCAACTGAGTTGTTTGAGGGCGAGTCTTTGGAAGCGAGGGGAGTGAGGCTCGAGGTGGGGAGGCGGGATGACGCTGAGGTGGCAGCGTTTCGGTGAGAGGAGCTGAAGATGGAAGAGGCCGCGCTACTGTATGAGCTGGCGGAATCGACAGTACCGGGAATGTCTGTGATAGGAGAGTCGGTATCGTCGTGGGTAATGGCATCCGATGGGGGACCACCGGGACCAGGGCCGGGCTTAGCAAAACCGTCCACGTCGGGATTCGACACAGCGACGGGTACCAAGTCGGAAGCGCTATTGGGAGAAGCCGCCTTGTGATGGTCGCGATCACAATCGCGGTCACGTTCAGGACGACTCTGGGCCTGAACTTTCACCTTGGGGGCTGTAGGGAAGAACTGCGCGAAGCTCGCGCCGGGCGGGCGAGTCATCGTGACGATGCGCTCTTCCTATGGCGTCCGCCGTGCTTCGACCATGATATCTTCGCGTTGCAGCAAGGGGAAGGCGACGAGAAAGCGAATTCAATGTGTCGTGGAATCTGGTGGTGGGAGCCCGCGGCGACGTGTGGTGGATGAAAAAAGAGAGAGAAGGCAGAACTAACGCGTGGAAATGGGAGTAGAGGGTACGCGACCGGGCCAAGTTGGTAAAGAGAGGCGGCGATGCGTCATCCACAGACTCTGCTGCAGGGGGGGAGGAAGAGGGATTCGCGCAAGATGAAGGGCCTGGAGGGCAGCAAAAAGGGGTGGGAGGCCAGCGCGCACAAGTTGAGGCAAGATGCGAAGCCCAAAAGGAGCGATCTCCAGGCCGCTGAGCGTGCGAGAGTGACAGATTGGTTGGGTGCCAAGGGGGGGGGTAATGGCAAAGGTCGGAAAAGTTGAAGATTGTCCAGAACCAGTCGCTGTCGTCCTCTTGGGTTTTGGTTTTTTGGTTTTGGGTTCAGGGATGATGGCACCTGCTTGCCGCAGACAGCGTTCTTTGATTGGCAAACAACGAGGTTGTCCAGCCACCTGAGCCACCTAAGCCACCGGAACTACACTCTGAGATCTGTTTTGGCGCTGTTAAGCCACAATTGGATGGGAGAGAAAGGTGGCTGATGCGGCAAAGAGGGAGAGTTTTGTGAGTTGTTCTTTGGTACGCGGATCTTTGGTACTCTTTTGCGGAGCCCAAGCGCGTCTTGCTACCACGCGACCAAGTAATTTACGCCTGACGTGGCGCGTGAGCATCCAATTTTGGCAGCTTTTGTTCTGCTTTCTTTTTGCTTCAGCCCTCATGCACGACATCCTTCATTTCAGCCGAAAGTGAATGGCACAAAATGAAGTGCCTTGTTCACTGCTAGGCTAATGGCTGCCGTAGGTACCTAGGTATGATGTACAAATCACCTTCCTACCTCTATACTAGGTACGTACTGCGGACCCTGGCACATACCAAATCCGACGATCATGAACAACAGAACCAAACGCGAAAAAGTGGCCGTTCATTGACGGTTATAGGTTCAGTAAATGGTGGTTTGCAATACAGTATCGCATAATTTATTCTTTGTTATATGTATTCCATCATATCCTCTTCATTCATATGTTTGCAAACGCAAACGTGACATGTTCAGTACCTACCAATTTACGTGCCTATGTCAATCAATGAACATCCATTGTTCATTCCAGCCAGTTAACCAATGATCTCGTGAACATAAGGCCGCATTATCACTCATTCGTTCTGTTATAGTCTTTCTCAGCTCTCATCGACTGTCGCCTAGACCAAGACATATCAAATACAGGAACAAAGACATGCATACGCATGCATAGTCGGTGCTTTGGACAATCCTTCCTGAAACGCCACACCGCCACGATACCTCTCAATTATTGTGGCGTATCACGCATCTCTTCTCTGAGTATTGATACCAAACGTGACGACCACATGAGGTGTCATCTTTCTGCAACAACTACGTAATTACCTTGTCCTCGGGTATCTCGCAATGCCAATGTAGAGGAGACAAGCAACAGATGAATTTGCATGCTTTCGCAAGAAAAGAGACAACATGAAAACTTTTGAATCAGCTTGGGGAATTGAATTATAGATGAAGTTTTGATCAACATGGATGGATATTCAGCGATCGCACCAAGCAAAAAGTTCGCAATGTCATAACAAATACCAATGCCTCATTATAAAAAAATAATACTCGGGCAAACTCCCCTAAGCTGGATATTTTAACTAGAAATCACATTTAAACCAACTGTTTGCTTCCCGTAACGCCATTCCTTGTATTATTTCACACCTTTCCGTATGAATTTATCCGTCAAAAGTCGAGCTTAAGCTCAAACTCCTCCTCATCATCGGAGAAGTGAAGTGGTTTGCTAATTGGAGCAATATCTTCGTCATCGGAGCACTCTTCATCAAAGAGAGCCATAAACTGAGGACGGGATGAGTCCTGTTTCTTCAACGCAACTCGGCGCAGTCGAGCGGGTGTAATTGTCATATCCGAAAATGACTCTAGGGGCTGCGCTGGGTTGATTGCACGTGTAGGTCGGGTCGTCTCACTGTGAATGCGACGATGGGACTGGATCATGGATGAGGTGGTGCGGCCTCGATTGTAGCCAATCGTGGTTCTAGAAGCTGCTTCCCCAGTAGCGCTATCTGCTGCTGAGTTCTTCCCAGCTGCCACAGGCTTCTTGCCCTGAAGTACGGTGCTCAGTGGCTTTCTCGTCTTAGGGATTCGGATCGAGTCCACTGCGTCGCTGCCCCTGGAAGTGTCTGAAGCCATTGACAAAGCAGATGCGGCACGTCGTGAAGAAATTGTAGACGGCTGCGTTGAAGGTATCTTCTTCACAAGGCGGCCGGGTGGCGGCATGAGCGGATCCTTCTTCTTCAAACTAGACTTATGTGGGCGGTCAACAGTCTCTGGAATGTCTGCAATATTCCAATCCAATTCATTCATATCGAGCTGATTGCGCTCCTCAGCTCTGGTCATCACCTTCCTCATTGTCATCTCAAACTCTCTGTCCTGTCGAGAAACACCCTCCTCGTCCACTGGATTATAGAAATGCTGGTAGTAGCCCTTCAGTAGGTTCTCGCTCTTGAGTCCTTCAAAGGTGAGAAGATCCTTAGGAAAGCAGTCGGATTCGTACGGTAAGTCCTTTGGCTTTGGTGGGGCATATTCGGGCTCATCCTCGTCATTTCCTTTCTGTTCGCTCTTCACTTTAAACTCCGGGGGAGCCAGTTCGAGGGATGGCTGCTTGGGTCTATGTGCTGTCGGTTTGAGCTCTGACTTTTCCATTTCCTTCCCCTTTCCCTTGGCACCACCTGTCTGCCCGGTTCTAGCTTTGGCATTGGTGGTCTTGTTGCCCAATGGCGCTCGGGTCGTACCTATTCAGACATCAGCAACTGTCCTGTAGATGATCTCTTTCGCAGCTCTTATACGTACCCATTGGGGTGACCATCGCCTGTCGCGAGCCATTTGTCTTCATCAACGTCTTATCATTTCCAAACTGCTTTGCTCCCCCAAGCCCAGTCTTTCCAGTAAAAGCGGTAGGTGCATTTTCATCGTGCTGTCCAAATCGAGATGGCGTCTTGGGGTATCGTGCGCCAGGCGTCTTGAGGTGCTGCTTGGAAGATGCTTGGTGGCTATGCACCAGATTCTCCTGGTCGCGGTGTGCCGCCAGCATGATGGCAATGTGAAATTTGGGTTGGCTCGATTCGATGGGTCCAGGGAAATTCAATGAGAAATAGTAACGATGTTGACCTCAACAATAGGGGCACTCGAAATCACCATGGGCCAAAAGTCTTGACTAGTCGCAATGGCGACCAGGATATTTTGTTGGACCGTGCTGCTGTTGGCAGAGCAACTATGAAGTTGGTTGCCCCGTTTCGAGTGCGCACTGTCCACTTTGCAGCTCACGAGGCTAGGAACGCCCCCTTCAAGCCACAAAGTAAAAGCCACATGAGGCAGTCATGCAGCTGCACAACGTCCCCACCTATCGCCTTGTAGGCAGCTTTGTACCAGTAGGCGCCTCCCGTCAGTTGGGGCAGTACCTGAGTGGAGGGCCTGGAGGGGCATCACCTCTCCCCTTTCTCTCGGCTTCCTGGCCATTTCATCAACATCCACCTCCGCTTCTGCATCCACTTCCGGGACGATTTCGATCCGTTGAAACCATCTTCACTTTTACACTCGATACCAACGACACACATAGCTATCAGTCGCTAACTCACTCAAAATGGATCGCATCAAGGAGGTATGTTGTCTCAGCTCCTCAGTTACCCCACCATGTGCTGGCCCCTTTGGAGGGGTATAGCGTCAAGTTGCTCTCGTGGCTAATGCAGTTGGGCATGGCGTAGAAAATGAACTCCCTCCGCCTGGAGGCTGACGAGGCCGCGGCAAAGGTCGAGGAGCTTCAGAGCAAGGTCAAGACGCTAGAACAGGAGAATCTTAGCAAGGAGCAGGAGATCACCTCTCTGCAGCACAAGAATAACCTTCTTGAGGGAGAGGTTGAGAAGCTCGAGACCGCCATCAAGGACTTCAAGAAGGCCGCCGACGAGGGCCAGCAGCACGGCACCCAGAACGAGACCCTTCAGCGAAGGCTTCAGCTCCTCGAGGAGGAGGCTGAGGATGCTGACAAGACTCTCCGTGAGGCCAACGAGAAGTACGTCACCGCTGCATGGAAGCTGCATCCAATAATCACCGCCTTTTGGTGAAGGGATGCGTCAGCGACCTTTTTTTGTTTTTCTTTATGCATGATTATCTAACAAATCTCTTCTTCCATAGGCTTCGACAGACCGACGTCAAGGCTGGACATTTCGAGCGAAAGGTGCAAGCTCTCGAGGCCGAGCGTGATAACTGGGAGGCCAAATACGAGGAGATGGCCGAGAAGCACACCAAACTTCAGAAGGACCTGGAGGCTCTCCAGGACGAGATTGGCAACATTTGAGCGAAATATATCGTGCGCCGAATTTGCCTCGATGGCTGCCTAGCAGCACCGGGCAGGTCAGGTCTCTTTCGGTTCGGCCTGCCTGCTGGTGTTTCGGGTGGTCAGGAGGCCTTTAGTTAAGATTGTCGCGGTGATAAGCGAAAGGGATTAGCACCTGCATGTTACGATTCTTCTAGCTGATTGATGAAGCTGGCTTTTTATCAAGGGTATCTTGTTGTAAATTCCCGTCCGCGTTTGCTCTGCTTGCAACGCTTTCCCTTGTATCTTCTCTTTCTCCTCCGCAGGTTAAGGTAGAACTAATCACGCACTCGTGGCCTGCTCTTGATTTTGCGCTTGACCTCTGTCAGCTGCCTCTCGATTTTAGATTCGTAGCGGAACTTCTTTTTCTTCTTTTTCGGCCGCTCAGGTTTTGCTTCCACTTTTTTCGCCTGTTCCGCCTCTTTCTTCTTGGTATCTTCCTCTTTGTCTTCGTCCACCTGCGGCTTATACAATCCATCTCTTGACACCGACACAGATTCAACTGTGACTGTGGTATATCGATCTTCGTCAATATACTCCTCTTCGTGGTCCACGATATCGAGGTTCGGTTGGTCAGGGAAACCATCCCATTCCTCGACAGACTCTTCGTCGGTATCCTGCTCGACCCCTCCTGCAACTTCCGACTCCTGAAGCATCTTGTTTACTGCATTGACATGGTCTTCTACCTCGCGACGACGTTCTTCCCGGACCTATCATGGCATTGTATTAGTAAGGACGTTGTAGTCGGCTGACCAGTTGCTGCCGCCTGTTCAGAGTATCATTTACCTGCTTGCGCATCTCAATGCGCTCCTGGCGCTCTCTCTTGGCAGCTTCTTCTTGTGCGTTCTTGATTCGCTGCTGTTTTCGCTTGTGGAAGCCTGTGAGAAATTCATGTCTCGCATCATTGTCGAAGCTGACTTCTTCCACGCCGTAGTTTGCTTTTCTCTTCTTCGTGTGTGCTGGGAGAAGGCTTTTCTTCGCCCTGGGTTTGGCAAACATGATGGAGGTCGTTATGGGATACGATAAAATTTCGGTTCCGCGTCCGTATCATACGATAGCGAGTGGAAAATACCAGGACACGATTAAATGCTTGCTCTATGCCTTCGGTAGACAGAAAATAAATAGATTGGAGATTCCACTGATCAAAGTTTCCATCATCGATACCGAAAGCGGGCCCGTTCACCGAGGTGTGCACAAAACGGGTTAATCAACTAAAAGGGAGGTTACGTAAGGCGCGTTGCTGTATCAGCTCCCCATACCTTGGGAGCTGCGAGAGAGCATCACAAGCTGGGCCCTACAGGCAGACACGAAGTTGACAATTCCGCTTCTTCTCGTCAGCCATGCGTCTTCAAATTGTTGCTGGCGCTCTGGCGCTCGCTGGCCCATCGCTGGCCTTTTCCGATTCTTCTTCCCTGGTTCTCCTCTCTGCTTCCAAGTACGAACCCGCGCGCCGGACTCCCTGGCCTTCCACAATGATGAGCTCCCTCTGACCAAATGTCCATGTAGGCTCTCCAACGCTCCCGCTGCAGACCGATTCCAGACGAGCGCACAAGCGATCGATAATGCGAAGTCCATTCTTTCAGAATGCCCGAGCGACCGATACATGATTGTTTCCCATCCCGGCGTTAGGTCCTTCGACCTCGTTGATGCAGGCACCTGTGCCAGCAATTCGATGCGAAGCCTCTGCCGCGCCGCTGAGAGTTCAAATCTGCCTGGCAAATACATCATCTCCGAGGTCATTGGAGAACTGAGTGTGGATGGCTTGGCCTATTTCATCAAGAATGCTTGCGCCCAGAAAAACAAGCAGGTCATTGTTGATGAGCTCGCCCTCCCGCCCGTGACGTCGGACCGAGCTGCATCTCTGGAAGCTGGTGGTGAGTCGCACCTCCATATTCTCGAAACAATGAAAAAGGAATGAAAGTTATCAGCTAACATTGATGAAGATCATCTTCTGACCAAAAATATTGATGATATTGCGACGAGCGACTCTTACACCCTCCTCTATATGACCACCTCTGGTGAACCTGCGTACGAGCCCGAGTTCGTCGACCCCGTCCGCATGGATCTCAAGCGAGATCTTCGCTCCCACATGGTCCGAGAGGACAAGAACAGGACAATTGACAACCGCCCTCTTTTCGAGAAGTACCAGTTCTTTACTCCTGGTATGATTACCCGCCATCTCTATCCGGGAAACCATGGTGAAACTGACTTTGTACAGGCATCTTTATGGCTATCATCACTGCCATTATTCTCTTTTCAATCTTGGGTGTCGGTCTCAGGGCCCTCGCCAGTCTCGAGGTGTCCTACGGCGCTTTTGACAAGGAGATGGGCCCTGCCGCTCAGAAGAAGCAGCAGTAATCTAGTTTTGCTCATGTCTTTGTAGCTACGCGGCTCGGGATTTTGCTGCGGAAGAAGGCTGCTCGTACTTTCTGGGCTGTGGAATGGTAAACTGTACATCAGATTATGGAGTTTTTGGGTTTCATTGGTGTGTCTTGACTGGAGGAAAGATCAGTATTCAGCATGTTGCAAGATCACAGGTTAGAGTCAGAATACGAATCGATTTTTCAAGCATCATTCAAGCCAACCAAGTCACTTATTTCCATGCTTTATCATGCCTTGCAGCTATGAAGCAAATTCTGAAACGCCAAACTCCAGAGCAATTCTTCTCGCCGCCCAATAGATCCGTCACCACCAAAATAAGTGCCCTTCTTCAACGATCAGGCCGGCCTTCGGTCTTCTCACTTCGTCTATGCAACTGCCCCAATACGGCCCTTCCGGTTTTTATCTAACCTTGATTTTTTTTTCATTTTGTCCATGCGAGATTTCCCTTCTCCCCTTCTCCAATATTTGCTCATACCAGGTGGCTTGGCAACAAGAAGTTGGCGATGCCCTCCTTGACAGCGTACTCGTGCCCGCAGTTTCCACACACCAGCTTGCCCTCGTTGATCTGAGTCTCCACCAGGAGATGGTGCAGGTCTCGGAGCGTCTTCTCGTCAGCCTTGAGCTCCTCAGCAGTGGGAGCCTGCTCAGGAAGCTGTGGGAAGCCGAGCTGATTCCTCAATGTTAGCAGCTATTCTTAAAACGCACTCACAAAACGAGGCATTCCAGAGAGTTTGTGTAATATAAAAAGAAATCGAAGTTGAAAGAGCAGATGTCTTTCTTCACATCACTCATTTTACATACCTCAGAGGCAGTGGTGCGCAAAGCCTTCCAGTCAAGGCGGGGCAGTACATTGAGAATCATGTCGGGGTTCAGTTCGATTTCATCCTGCACTAGCTCGGCGTCCTTGGCATGGAGAGGGAACGAGTCAGAGGAACTCTTGCAAGCCTTGACGGCGCAAGCGAGGAAGTTGAGGCTGAGGATCTTCATGGTATATAAGATACGATTTGGTTTATTCCAGTGGTGTTGCGTAAAAGTGTAGCAGATGGGACCAAAACGACCTAGAACTTACAGCTTTTTTTTTTAGGCGGGGGGAAAGCGTGGGAGGGTGTGACTGTTGGAGGTTCATCAGCCCCACGTGACAGGGGTCCTAGGTGATTGACGGAATCATCGACTTCACCCTAGAGCGCAACTCTACAAAGCATGTTGACAACTCGCAGTCTTAACAGTAAGATTGAATGATATGCGGTGAAAGAATTGACGATGAAATCATATGGATTTTTCGGAGCTAGCTCACAGAATGGAAAATCCAACATTCGAGAGGCACGCATTTTGTATGTAACTTTCATCTAGGTAGTCTCCAATCTCATTTACTAAAAATTGCCGGGGTGCATGCTCTTGCGGGCGCGAATAGCAACAAAGATGATGCCAACAATCATAGCAAGGAAGGCGACCTTTGTGATCAAGGACCAGCCCTCCTCGGGAGCCCACTCGGCCGTACCTTCAATATCCTCTAGAGTGCGACACACGAGTCAGCTACTCAGGCCAGCAAGGGCATGGAGAGGTAGGCGTTATAGTGGCTCATTTAGAGCTCGACATGAATACCTTCAGGAGGGACAGGGAGTTCGCCACTCTTGGCGATGGTGATGGGCTGCTTGGGCTTGTCGCCAGGGTTCGTGGGAGTGTTCTCGATCTTATCGACGACCTCGTAGCCTTCGAGGACCTCACCGAAAACGACGTGTCGACCGTCGAGCCAACTAATTGTTCCATGTCAGTTCTCTGGCTTGCTTACAGTGCACAATTTTGGCGGGGTTATGCGAGGGCGCTCACGAGGTGATGACGGTAGTGATGAAGAACTGGGATCCGTTGGTGTCCTTGCCAGCGTTGGCCATGGAGAGGAGGCCCTTCTTGGAGTGCTTGAGCTTGAAGTTCTCGTCCTTGAAACGGGCGCCGTAGACTGCAAGGAACATCAATGTTAGTCAATCATAAGCGAAATCAAAACATCTTGGTACGTAGACGTACTGGACTTGCCACCAGTGCCGTCGTGGTTGGTGAAGTCACCGCCCTGGATCATGAACTGCTTGATAACGCGGTGGAAGCCAGAACCCTGGTAGCCGAAGCCCTTCTCGCCAGTAGCAAGGGCACGGAAGTTCTCAGCAGTCTCGGGGACGGTCTTTCCATAGAGGCCCATGACGATACGGCCGAGGGACTCGCCATCCTGCTCAATGTCAAAGTAGACCTTGTGGGTGATCTTGGGGCCCTTGGCAGCTTCGGTGGCCTGGGTGAAGAAGACTAGGCCAACTCCGAAGAGAAGAGCCGAGAAGAAAAGTCGGCGAAGGCTAAACATGATTGCGGAGGCTTCTCCTGCTGCGAGATCTTGGGGTAGATGCTGCAACGGTTGAGGGAGGTAGTTGGAGGAGGAGGAGCTAAGAGCGAGGCTGGCAGAGGTGGGTAGGGGACACTTATACTAGATGGCGAGATGAGCTCGGCGCTGACTTGTCCGGGCCCTTCTTTGGGAGAATTGAAGACAGGGGGGACCGTCGCTCTGAGGGGACACGAACGGGAAGCTTCAGGCTTGTTTCAGAGGCAACCCCACGGTTATGCGCTGAACTCACTGCAGGTCCCCTAGAAGCCAGTCACTGAAACAACCCCTCTTCGTGCAGTTGGCGTTGGCTCGTCCACTGGAACTACAGCACCCGTACCAAGGTACCAATGTAGTTTAGCCTCAGTTTTCCCGGCATTATCCAATTCTTCGAGGTCGGCCATCTGCCATCTTCGAAGCCGTAGACCTGGCGCCGATTGAACATATTCAACCTCGATACCCTCACGAACTCCGCCAAAATGGTAAGTTTGCACCATTCAATCGCCAGTCGACTTCAATTGCATGCTAATCATCAGCAGGTTTTCATTCTCGGCGTCAATTTTGGCGAGCAAAAGCTGGTCAAGGTAAGTCTCCATCACCTATCAGATGTCATATCCTCTACAATCCGCTCTACTCTCTTCACCATACGACAAACATGCTCACTATTCCTTCCACCCTCCATAGAAAGCCCTCGAATCTTTTTACGCGCTTGGGCCGACCACCTCCGCTCGCATCATGGCAAAGTACTCCATCCACAAGCTCGCCAAAGTCGGCTCCCTCGCCCCGAGAACCGTCACTTCTCTCACGGCAGAGTTATCACAAATGACACTCGAAACCGATGCACGAAGACTCGTGCAGGAAAATATTCGCAGATTGAAAGACATGGGGACATACCGTGGTCGCCGACATGCGATGGGTCTACCTGTGCGAGGACAACGTACGAGAACCCAGACAGCCACAGCGAATAAGCTCAACAGGGTCGAACGAAAGGGTTAATAGGAACAAATTGGACAATTCCTTGCAACCGCATTGCTTCCTTGAAGAAAATTTTGTTCGGGAATGGAAATTTTATTGTTGGAGCAGCACAAAATCTAGAGGAGTACGGGAAAGGCCAGCTGAAGCGAACCACTCGAGCTGTCTGTTGTATGAGATGTATATATACAGTGTACGATTGAAACGATTGGATTCTATATCATGGTGCCTCAGATGCCGTTGCCTTTGTCTAGTTTGATTTTGCCCACCCTTGAATTGTCTCATCCAAGAGTCCTGGCAGATCGTCTTCCATAGGGAGTTCGCCGTCGGCCTGCAATTTGGCAGCAACCGCATCCACATCCTTCCAGACTCGCAAGATATTGCCGCCAACAATCTTGGCTACGTCTACATCACTCACTCCATTTCTCAGCAGCTCAGCAACTAGTTCGGGATACTTGGACACATCTTCCAAGCCTTCCGGGACTGACGCAATGCCATCGAAATCGGAACCTATGCCCACATGCTCGAAGCCAATGAGGTTTCCGATGTGGAGGATATGACGAACGACCTGGGCCAAGGTCGAGTTGTTCGGATCAAAGTCAGGGATGCCGTTCTCGTTGCCGTTGTCGATGCAGGAAATGAAGTCAGGAGAGATGTTTACCATGACAATGGAGTTACGATTCTTCACAAGCTCGAGGACATGATCCTTGACATTGCGAGGATGAGGGCAGATGCTGTAAGCGGAGCTATGAGAGAACATGATTGGTGCTTTAGATCCTGGCCATTCGTCGTTGCCGCCCAAGACATCGACCATGGTATCTTCACTGAAACCCAAGAAGAAAATAGGGAATTAGTCAAAGCCTAGAGGATGTTGGTAGGATAATATGAACTGACCTAACGTGAGAAAGATCAACAATCATGCCGATTCGGTTCATCTCGTGAATCAGTTGACGACCCAAGGGGCTAACGCCACCCCAGAGCGGCTCGGCCTTGCGAAAGGGGCTCTCCAGAATGGCCGCGTCAGCGAACTTGTTATGGCAGTTGTGAGTGAGGGTAGCATAGCGAGTGCCGAGTTGATGAAATTTGCGGAGGTTGGCCACAGAGTTGCCGATCTGGTGTAAACCCTCGATGCCATGGGGTGAGATGAGTTTGCCCTGCTTGAAAGCCTCAAGAGCATTCGAGCTATCGACTTGTTTTGAGAAGTCATTTGGATACGCTTCCTGCAGTCTTGTCATGACATCTATCTGGTTCAGGGTAAATTGCACGCCTATGTTTACATCGTCGTTAGCTCAACTGAGCCAGGTCACGGGGAGACGTTGAATCTCGACTCACTCGCTGCATAATTCTCGTCCGAGAAATCAGTACCGTTGCCTGGGCAGGGAGCATAAAGACTCCAAAATGCTCCGCCGCTTTGGCCGGCGCGAAGACGTTGGAGATCGACCTGGCCAGGCAATTCGCCCTGTTCAAATGGCTTACTGAAGTCTTCGTTGTTGATGTGGTTGCCATAGAGGTAGCGAATGAGTACGGGAAGATCAACGTGACCGTCTGTAGAGCAGGTTTATCAGTTATGTCACAGTCGCGAAAGAGGAGACATGGCGCGCGCACCTATCAACGGGGTAGAAGCAAGAATGTTACGGGCACGCTCTTCAGGAGACAGGTGCTGTTGCACATGATCTTGGCCATGTTTAATAATACAGTTGTAGCATTGAGAGACGGGCCAATGCAACAGGCTTAACCCCAAGAACGAGAAGAAGACGACGAGGAACACCTTTCGGGGGGATAGTTTGGATGATGAGGTATGTTCATCATGGCCGGCTCCGCCGGAGGAGCCCTTTTGCTTTGTAATGGGTAAAATAGGTTTGCTTCGACCCATGGTGGGTGATAACAACAGTAAGGCAACGTCGAGACAGAATGGATTCAAATAAAATATAAGTAAACAAGAAATTATCTGGTATTAGACAATGCAATAAGGGTCACTAAACGTAGGTAGCTAATGAGTTCAGCCGCTTCGCCCTCCAAAACAGCTTAAATGGACGATGGGCAAATCTTAGTACCTACCTAAGTAGGTAGGTAGGTACGTACGTTTTCGCTAATATGGAATTAAAGGCCACGTGACTAAAACACGTGACACGACACTTTATCACGACGTATGCTTATGAAGTAGGCACAAATGTTTCTGAGCATGTCACAGATACTCCACAACATGTTGCAGCTTGAGACTCCCAGCCTGGGCTTGGAATAGAGATGCCAGTGCCCTTTTCACTGTGCCTAGTTTCGTACGTCACTCGAATCCTGCTTCAATTGACGTTCGCCCAACAGTGGGCTAGCTTTTGATACAAATAGACCACCCCGCATCTCTGAGCGCTCCATGTTAAGGACTGAGTACTCAATCGTAATGAGATGTTCAATCTGGTATGATGTGAAATCGCATCTCAATGGCAGTTCAAAATAGTGTCCCTTGTCAAGTGCTTGTTATGCTAGGTAGTATATTCTTGCGTGGTTAAAGCCTGGAAGAGTGTTGGAGAATCCAATGCAAAGTTCATGAGGATCCATTTCGTTTGTGTCCAAGGTCCATATAATTGAAAATGACTATGGTGATCGGGAACCGTTGCACTTAGTATGATCTGCATCAATAGGGTTCGTTCATCGTCGAAACTGATATACATAATACGGAGAACTGCGTGTTCTGGAAATCAAGACGGGGTCATGATTCGACGAATCAAGACACGCCGAGCCGCGAGTAACAGGATAAAAAGAAAAAAAAAAGGAGGATCGTCGCGGACGGTTATGCACTGAGGGTTATCCCAGGAAACCCACGATCTTGCCTAAGAATAAACTGCCCCTGTTGTGCGAAAAAGCGACGTCACCGAACACTGTATTGGCACTGTATACGAAACCTCCTTGGGCCTCCAAGTTGGGGACGTATTCGCTTGTTTCTTTCTGAAACATGGCGTGGCCCTTGACATCGTCTGGAAAAAATTAAGAAGGGTGGATTCATTTTGGGCTGTCCTTGACATTCCTGTTCAATGAGGATGCAATTTGTAGGTTGTCTGGGCATCTAGGTTGTAAAACAGTTGGGAATTGGAGGTACCATTTACTCTGATAAAGCCCGCTGACGGTCGACATGCATTGAAGCAAGGTGGAACAGGGGAAGGCATAGTGCCACCTGGACAAAGCATACGGCCGTACAGAACTTCTTCGATTGGATTCTCATGTGGCACCCCTAATAAGCGGCTGAGAGCGCCGTCGCTGGCCTCCTTAGACTGGTTAGTACATGCATACGCATGCACCTCCCGTGCACAGGTATTGGGCGAGCGCTGAGTTGGGGATTCCAAGCATGGCAGATGACAGAGGACAGATGACGGAGCAGGGGGGTCTCACTTCGAATTTACTTCATCGCAGGCCTCTGGTTCTGCAGACAATATACAGTGGAAGTAGGGTAAGAGCATCGTGATCAGGAAATGGATGGGAGAAGAACGTCTGCAATTTAGCTGGATACGAAAGAAGCAAAAAGTACACGTAGAAAAAGGAAATAACAAAAATGTGAGAGACGTCGGGGGTGTTGTGCAAGCGTTTACACCAACGTGAATAAAGGCATTCGTCAACAAATCGAAGGCTTCTGCACCAATTTGACACACCTTGGGCACCAAGGTACCGGGGATGGATGAATGGATGTGACGGGAAGAAAGAAACGCGGTAAGCTCAGCCTCTCCTCCCCTTCACCGGACAAAAAAAAACTAGAGAGATCATCGAGAAGCTTATTCTTCCTCCTGAACCTCAAATGATTTGGGTGGAAGGAATAACTGGACTACCCTCTCTTCTTCCTTCCTTTCATTTCAATTCATTCTGCCTTCTCATCTTGACTACAGGCAGGAGCCAACCACGTAATTGAGAAACTCCTGAACATGATTGATCAACGCATCTCTTTTTACCATAACGTAAGGTAGCGTGGATGACATTATCCCATCCTCCATCTTACCTATACAAGTTGGAAAATAAACGAGCGCCACGCACTTCATGCCCGTGCCGTCCGCCATCTCCTCCTTCAAGAGGGTCTAGGTCCACACCCCATCCCGTCAGCCGGTTCCAGTTAGTAGGGTCAGCGTGAAATCTGTCAGCACACACGCCAGTGTGAGTGAGGCATGACAAAAGTGAGAACCAGAATCAAGAATCCATCAAGACACACGCCGACTTTTTGAGTCAATTGCCAGTCTCCTCCGTGGGCCCTCCCAACATACTACTATGTATGTATGAGCTCTAGAAATAGACCATCGTCATCCACCAAGCTATTTTGGACACCAACCAAACACCCTTGACCCGTACCCTCGCTCTAAGAGAATCCCCTCTAATCCACTAATCCTCAATCAAGTTCACGCCAATCAACATTGTCCAGGCTCACACCGGCCCTTCTGACCCATCCTTTCAGCCTTGTCCATCACCAAGGCCAGTCAGCCAGCGTCGCGCCAAGGTCCCTGGCACACAGTGCTTGCCCCTGCATCTGCTGGAGTTCCCTTTGTGGCTTGCCGCCCCCAAATCTACAAAGTACCCCAAGTACCACCCAGCGAGAGACACGCAGCAACAAGAAATCTGCTGGCTGACGCCCACCCCGTTACCCAACTGACCTTACACCTCCACATCAGCAGGACTCCGTGAGAACGACTGCTGCGATATTCCGCGAAACAACAACCGCAACGACTTATCACTGCGGCTGGCACCCACTATCTCGAGCGATCACAAAATCTGCCACTTAATATCGTCACCACCGTTGCTCTCCGCCTGCGGAACCGACAACCCCACCGTCCTCACGAATCCATCCGCGAAATACTGACTTGGACGAACCATTGACGGGGCTGGAGTGCGAGAAGGAAGGTTAAAATGCCGGGGTTCGCTGATTCTTTCTGGTCCAGCGACTATGCCGCTGGACTGGGCGTCCTGTTTGGCAAGCTTCAACAGGGCGTAATCGAAAATCGACAGGTCCTAACCATCGCACGTATGCGAGCTGAGGCTGAAGAAGTTTACGGTCAACGCCTCAACGAAATAACCCCTTCCACAGACAAAATCTCAGGAGGCTTCTCTCGCGACGATGGTGCCACCGTTCGCAAGGTAAGAGACCCCATCTTATCTGGCTTACGGCTCTCTCCCCCTCTATCCTATCGTTGGTATGCTAACGCCGATGTTAACATAGGCGTTTGATGGCATGCGCACCGAGATGCTGGATGCTTCCCGTAATCATCAGCGTATTGCCCAAAGCATTCGGGATCTTGTTGTCAACCCCTTCTCCCGCTGGTGTGATGCTCATGAGGCCCGCATCCAGGACTCGCAGGATGAGCTTCAGGCTCGCATCAAAGCCCACGATCGCCAGGCCGAGGCCACAAAAAAGCTACGCGCCGTCTACTTCAATAAGTGCCGCTTGGTAGAAGATATTGAGGAAGAGAATAAGCTTGCTTTCCAGGACCCCGAAAGCAGCCCTAAGGCGGCCCAGGCGATTCCCGAAATCAAGGTTGAACCCCAAGAGGAGGACCCTAAGGAGGAAGAAATCTTCGAGATTGGTGACGATGTGTATCAGCCTGAACAGATGAAGAAAATCCTTTCGCACATGCTCTCCAATATCAAGATGGGCGAAACCAAGGTTCCCATTCTTGGAACGTACCTCAACACTTCCGCCGGCGCTGATATCGTTGAGTACCTCCAGCGAAGTATGGGCACCAGCAGTGTGAGCTATGCCGAGCGCATTGGTCAGGATCTTGTCTCCAACGGTTTTCTTCGTCTTATTGGCAATGTCGGCAATACCTTCGCCAACAGCTCCAAAATGTTCTACCAGTGGCGACCTAAGGCCTTCCAGATGGCTGGTATCCCAGAGAAGAAGAACCTTAATCGCACTTTCTCCATGCCCTCAGCCGGCTCTGACGGTAGCGATTCTCCTGTGGTTGGAACCGTTAGCGAGTACCTGTCCAACTGGAATGTCCTCAGCAACCCTCGCCCGAACGAGACTCCTAGCCAGCGCTTGCAACGAGAAGCGCGCGAAGCCGACGACAAGTACAAGGCTGGTGTTCGTCAACTAGATCAGCTCCGATGCGAACTTGAGGCGACCATTTTCGTCCACCTGAAGTTTCTTGAGCGCTGCGAGCTTGACCGCCTCAAGGCCATCAAAACTGTCATTCTCGACTTCTCTGGCACCATTGGCAACGTCATCCCCAGTCTGCAATCCACTGTCGATAAGATGATGTTGTTCCAAGAGACTATTCAGCCAGAAGGCGATTTGCGGTATCTGCTTGAGACTTATCGCACTGGAAGCTTCGTTCCCAAGGTGGTTGTGTACGAGAACTATTACAACAAGGTCGACGAGCACACTTTCGGCATCGACCTCGAGGCTCGTGCACGAGCTGACAAGAAGCGTGTGCCAATTATTATTACAACCGTGCTTACATATCTTGACCACCATTACCCTGATCTTGAAGGTGATGAGGCCCGGAGGGGAGTATGGCTGGTCGACGTTCCCCTCGCTCAAACACATCGATTGCGTGCGAAGGTCAATGATGGGAAGCTCATCTCACCCGAAGTATTTGAAGAATTCGATATCCCCACGGTTGCCAGTCTACTAAAGGTCTATCTCTTGGAGCTTCCTGGTGAGCATTCAATCTCCCATCTTACTTGAGTTCCTGTCATCACTAACGTCGTGCTCCTAGACTCACTCGTTTCCTCACACGTCTACGAGATTGTTCGCACCATCTACTCATCAACGGCAGACTCTTCTGATGCCTCGCGAGTTGCTGTGCTGCAACAGACGCTTTCCCAGCTTCGGCTCACTAACATTGCCACCCTTGACGCCTGTATGAATCACTTCACTCGCTTAATCGACCTCACTTCAGCCGACGACGCCTATGTCACGGCTCTTGCCGCAGCGCTTGCACCGTGTATTCTGCGACCACGGTCAGAAACATCCTTGACTCTAGAAGAGAAGCACGCCGTTCGATTAGTCCGTGACCTTTTTGCTCACAAGGACGCTATCTTCACCGCTTTGAAGCGCATGTCCACTCTCAACCACTCCTCCTCAGTCACCGCCACACGACCGCGCGCTGTGAGCACCAACGAAAGCAACCGCAAGGCCCTCATGGAGGAGCGGAATAGAGCTCTGCTCGAAAAGGCCAATGCCAACCGCGGCCGTGACAAAAGCCCTGCGCCGAGCCCGCGAGGTCATCGACGAGATCGCAGCACGGGCGGGCCCGAGACCCGATTTCCCATTCAAACAAGCCCAACCTCAGCGGCAGACCGACACCGAAGTAGTCTCGGTAGCCTCGGTGGCCTAGCTAAGCGCTCAAGTTTGGAGGTTCCTGCCCCTGACGGTACCGAGCCCACCAACGGCACCGACGTAGTCAAATCACCAGACTCTGATGGAACCGCAGAGAAGCGGGAGAGCCTTGGCCGGACGAGGTTCGTTGGCGGCAAGCGAGTTGCACCCGAGACACCTGAGCGTGGAGTACAACTTGAGGACAAGCCCATTGAAGATTAAATGAGATGACGATGGAATGAAACCACTGGGTAACTTCGCACACAAGCAGGGCCATGATGAGATATTGCTATAGCCCGCAGGCGGAGCAGAATGGAAAGGGAACGGAATGGATTGGAACTAGGCCAAGAGTCTGGGGATACTCGGCCCCCTATCTCTTCCCCGGCCACTTATCGATCATGTGTACGCGTTATGGAGCATGAAGCCAAAAAGAATCAAGGGGTGTGCTATTTTGTTCGTTTTTTTCTTCTTCTTTGTACTGGTGCTGTACCTCGACTCTGGCGGCGATTTCAAGTTGGAATTTTTATGTTCAATTTTTCTTCTTTTTTCTTCATTCTCCATGATGATATTTTCAGCTTGTGCAGCCTGTGCCTTCGTTTTATCTTCGTATCCCATGGAGCTGTTCATATTCCCCCAGGTTAATGATCTCTTTCTCTCTCTTTTTTCTCTTTATACCAGTCCCCCTGTTATTTATTTGTTGGATGGTGGGAGAGAATAGAAGGATGGAAAATGCATATATTGGGCGGTTGGCGGGAATGGATGAAATGGCCCGATGGATAGGTTGTAGCGAAATCCGTCTGAAAGCAAAGAGCTTCCTCTTTTTTTTTTTTTTTTCATTTTCTATTTTTTTAAGGAGCGAGAAAGGGGTTTGTTTACATTCTTCTTCCACTTGTTTCCCCCTTTTTGCCAATGTGTTTCACTGTAGACTATGGCTAAAGTAGACATTGCTACTGTATGGAAATAGATTGGTACGCGCTGAATTTGTCTATTTTCTCAGTTCGATGATTTTGATCCTTGGAACGATCTTCTTAGAAGTTTGTCATTGCCCCAAAAGCTGGATATAATGATCAAAACTATATAGGAGCCCCCTTATCAATGTCTAAACCCTTTGCCCATCTCCTACCACTGTCCGACTTTGCATGTTCTAGGTTTTCACATTAAATCAGGTTCCTCTATCTTGGCCACTCGCTTTTTCTTCTTCTTCTTGGCCACAACGGCATCTCCTGGGGCATTTGCAACCCCTAGGACGGTGTCGTCACCATGGTTATTGGTGTTTCCGGCAGTGTCTTCGAGGGGCGCCAGGCGGGTCTTCTTTTTCGTCTTCTTGGGCTTGACCTCGTCGCCCTCAGCTGCAGCAGCGCCGTCCTTGGGGTTACTGGCCTTCTTCTTCTTCTTCTTTTTCACCACCGTGCCCTCAACGTCAACACCCTGAGCTACTTGGATGCGCTCGTTTGCGCGCTGCATCTCTAGGCGGAGACGCTCGACCTCCTTCATGGCCTGTCGCATCTCGGCATCCTCGCGCTGTTGGCGTTCGTGGTCGAAGCCGTCCGCAGGCTGGTCTTCTAGGTTGAATGAGCTGATGCGGCTCGAGTCAACTTGGAGAAGAGATTGTTTGAGTTTGCGTGATTTCGTCTTGGTGAAGCTATCCGAGTTGTTCTCCGAGTCATATGTTCGCCCACCCTGGTCGACTCCATCCAACGTCTCATCTGCAGCGATGACAACCCTTTGTCGAGGCGTTGACCGTGGACGTTGCTGTTGTTGAGGTGTTACGACACTTCCAACCTTGTCAAGATCCAACTGCATTATTGGTATGGAGTCAATATCAAGGTCGGGGCCATTGCTGTTGTGAAGAATATTATGAATGGGAGTAGATGTTCGAGGCGTGTCGTTACTGGGAATGTAGTAGGGATCGTCCTTATTTCTCTCAAGCCTCTCAGCTTTTCTACGGGCGACAATATCAGCGTCCAGGTAGCTATCCTCCGTAGCTTGTTGATAAGAGCCGGTATAGTCCTCGTTCAGGTCAGCAAATCGATTGATTGCTGGTGCCGAAGAGTCAATGCTGGTTGGCGGTGGTTTCTGGTGGTAATACGCCTCAAACTCATCCGAGCCGTCGGCTTCCAGTACAATTGAGTCTGCCTCAGACAGCAGTCTCACCAGATTGGGGTGGATCGGCTCGTCTAGGTCAAGGCCATCGGGCATTGGTACTCTCCGTTGAGCTCCTTGGGCTACCGAGTTGAGTTCCCACCCATTGAAGAGGGACGGGATTGCTTGTGTGAGCAGTAGCGGAGGGTCTTGTTCAACTTCATCTGTTGAGGCTGGTTGGCCGGCTGCTGCTTCTGATGTGAGCTTTAGCAGCTCGGTGAACTCAACGGCCCTTTCTTGAACCTCTAAGCTGGGGTTTAGCTGTAGAGGTTCAAAAACGTGCAGAATGCGAGCCATGAGCAATGACACCTTGGACTTCCTTTCCGCCGCCCATGGCTCTGTCTCATCCCCTACAATAACTGCAAATATCTTGGCTACAGCCTGGAGTGTCGTTGTAATTACCTCAGGATTGGTCGTCCGAGGAATTAGTTGCAACAAACCATTCAATCCATCCTCTGGGACAGAGAGCTGCAGGGCGTACTCTCCCATGATCCAAGCCACTGAAGAAAGGACCCCTGATGTGATAGAATAACCTACAGGAGTATCGGCGTTGAGTTGGCTCAGGACGGTCTCTGCAGCGCGTACTGCCGTCGATCTCATCGCTCGCACCTTGACAGCAACATTGCGAAGCTCATCTCCAATTCTTCCTGATACGTCGATACTTGATTTGGATGAGACTGCGTCGGCATCCAGGTTCCGTGCAGTGGGCGTCATACGCACGAGTTGCGTCAGGACATCGAGATACCAGTCAAAGTCCAGCAGGTTGGAATAGTTGTCCTTTGCGCACATGAATAATATTCTTCCGATGACATCGATCCGGTATTCGTCAGGAAGAGGAGGTGTTTGGCGAGGCGTGCTTACTCCCTGAGCCTCTCCGGACCCATCGGTGTCTGAATCAACGTCCGACGGAGGAGTACCTGGTTGTTGCTTATCCCTCGCTGGCATGGAGGACTTGAGTTGCTTCATTAGACGGCTTACAATCGACATAAGATTGTCGCCAGTGACCATGCCCTGGACAAGGTCAAGAGCTTGTATTCGAATTGTGATGTCAGGGCTATCTATACAATCCATGATGACGTCCTCTTGCTGTGACACCAGATAGGGGTGAGTGAGGACAATCTTATTGAATGCCAGCAAAGCAACGTATTTAACTTCCACAAGTTAGCCTGATTTCTCAAAGAGAGATTTTAACAACAGCGGGCGTGAACTAACGATTGGGGTCATCATCAATTATAACCATGCCTCGCAACTTATTGACACACAATGTGGCAATCTCGTCGGTCCCTGAAACTTCATCACCACTTCCCAAGATCCCGCCTTGAATGATACCGTTGATGCACTCATATAGCAAGGACATGGCTGGCGTAGTTCGGATGATGTTGGTCAGAGGAGGCAATAACTTCCTTACAAGTCGAGGCTCCAGGGGTGTCAATGTTGCGAACTGCTCTTAGATTAGTTTTTGCTCACGAAATCTTTCTTCGTACAAGCAACTCACCAGCTTTATGAGTTTGATGGCCATCCAGTTATCACCACCATCAACCAGAAGCTCAAACAGCCGGGGTGCTAGAGGGAGGAAGTCGTGTGGCCTGCGCCAGCCAAGCTCGCAAATCACATTTACAATGGCAGCTGTGACACTCGGGTCTTCGTTGGGGTCCATCAGGCGCTCCTTGATTTTGGGCCATGCAGCTCGTAGGGCTTCGGGGTACACGAGGGCTAGTCGGCATAGCGTTACCAAAGTCTTCTTTCGGATGTTCGAATGGCTATGACCAAGTCGCGGCAACAAGTCGGCCAAGGTCGAGAGCGCCAACGACGGCGTGATGACGTGAGGCAGAGTCGCAATAGGGAGGGAAATAACGGTCGGCGTGGGCGAGCCAATGTCCTTTTGACAAGTGAGTTAGTATCAAGAGCGACTCTTCAGCAAAGCTGGGGTCGAAGTGCGGTATAGTATCATCGCGCACCTTCTTCAGCAGATTGGTTGCCAGCATGAGGACCTCAGTATCTGTTCGAAAGCTCTGAACGGCGCCCAGATACCCTATACGCTTGTGGTGATACTTTGGTGAAGACATGACTTCGAGCACGTGGAATGAAGCCCATGACATATCATGGCCGACCATTTCGAGGTAGATGAGCTTCAGAAGCGCCGTCGCCTTGAGATCTGGAACAAGTGATCTGTTAGTTATTTCCCATAGGCCGCCGAATGAAAGCATGGAACGGCATCTCAAGTCTCGAGATATCTTCCACCCAGGTCAACTATGTAGCATCAATGGTTGACGAACCCATGTCTGAGCCACGAATCTCGGCGCGACACTCCTTCAGGCTCTTCTGGATGTACTCCTTCTCATTTCCCTTGTGGTTTCGAAGCCCTCGAATGAGGTCATACAGCGACTTTTCGAACCTGCGCAGTGTCAGCGTCGAGGGCCAGACAGAATCCAGGCGATGTTGCCCGCGAAAGCTCCCCCTACATGATGCTGGCGGATGCCCCACGTGGGGCCGACCGCTACGAGGCGCGAAAGTCGTCGGCGTTGAGTAGGAATATCGAGAGTATATTGAGGGGGGGTGGGAGATTGAGGGTGAGGAAAGGAAGAGGTCGTCAGCGTCTTTCGGAAGCGAGCCAACACATCCCAAGTGTTGGGCGTTGGCGATTTCGTCGTAGGGATGAGACAAGTGGTGGTTGGGAACGAATGAGATGCTGGGCAATGACGGAATGGCAGTGCCTAGGAGTCGGGGACAAGACGGCCCGAGCACACGACAGCAGGTGTGATTGATCCCTACAGTCGGCAGTCAGTAGGTGCCGTACCTACTGATATGCCTACTGATATGCCCTACATTGGCCTTGCCAGCGTAGGCTTGGTGTCTTATAAGCCTCCAGCGCAAGCTCATAGCATTTGAACAATGGTGCCTCGCAGATGCAAATTTGACTCATTGGGTTTATATTTATTCAATTTTTCGGCCTTTAAATAACCACTGTCCTTATTTCATCCCCGATGAGGATGATGAATAATAATGAACTGGGCCTGTCAATCAGTGGAGAGTTGTGCTGAGTATGCCCCCCATGTTTATTCCGTATCCACTAAAACTACCCAGTATGTCAGAGGGAGCCTCAGTGCAGCTGCTGGGTCCAACCCGGCACTGGCACCACCGTTCGACTGGGCTTTCTCGTCGCAAAACCTCAACACCAAAACCACCTCTTCTATATCCTCACAACACCAAGCTCCCTCCGGAGCGCCCTATAGATTCCCAATGCCACGATTATAACTCTCACCATACTTCTCCCGACACAGCCACGCTCTTTTCACATAGGTTCCTCCCGCACGTTTACCCACTCCAATGGCCGCCCGCACCCTCCCCCGGCCGTTTCACGCCGCATTTGCTACTCCAAGTCGCATTCTCACGACAAGCGTCTCCTCCGCCTATTCCTCTCAACCTCCCTCAGCCCGCCGCCCGTTCTTCTCTCTTCCGGGCGCAACCCCCGCAACGCAAAGCCTCACCGCAACACGCATCCTCCCCTACCCCCATGCGCCGCTCTACGAGCTCATCGCCGACGTCGACTCCTATGTTCAGTTCGTCCCCTACTGCTCCCGCTCCCGCGTCACCCGCTGGTCCGACCCCGATACCTCCGGCCGGCGCTGGCCGACACTCGCGGATCTGCACGTCGGCTGGGGAGGGTTCGACGAAGTCTTCACTAGCAGACTGCGCTGCGACCCGGGGATATCTGTCGAGGCGATCAGCGGATCGACGCACCCCGGAGGCGAGGGTCCCGATGCCTCAGCCGTCTTCAGAAGCCTAGTAACGCGATGGACCGTCAAGGAGCTCGCTGGACCACCTTCGCCGTCGACTCAGGTCCATCTGGCTATCGATTTCCAATTCACGAATCCGCTCTATGCTGCTGTGAGCGCTGCCGTCTCTGACAAAATTGCTGGGTTAATGATAGAGGCATTTGAAAAGCAAGCTCGAATGAAGCTTGGCCGACACCAGAGGCTGTAAACAGAACGTATATATAACTATGCGTTACCTCTCGTAGGGGCACGCCACGACTCTCCTTGGGACATCTCAATATTATGTACTATATCTATTTATACATTGATAGACCGTCACGACTTTCACGACAGAGAGGATATACTGTAACGAGACATAGACAAATTACAAGCTTTTCTCTTTTTTTTCTCCTTCGTTCCCTACATACTCCATTCATTCTGCACGTAAGGTTGTCTAGGACGATTTCCATCTAATCCAACCTGCTGCTTGATCCATCGTCCATCCATCTTCCAAACCAAAAACGTCGTCTTTGCGCCAACCCCGAGACCCCAGGGTCCGAAGGGGAAGCTCGGATCGTACGCCGTTGACTCCTTCGTCACACCCAAGCATCATTGAGCCGTTTCATCATACTCCGATCCAAATGCATTCAGGATAACTTGTGACTGCTGAGATGTGCGTAACTGGTAACTGAGAAAAGAAAAAAAGATCCAAAAACGACTCTGATGAAAAAGTCCAAAACGGAAACAATAAAATAAAACCACAACTGCCCACCGGAAAGTAGGAAATAGGAAATTCTCTCAGAACTGAGGAGAGAAAAGGCAAAACAACGACGATTCGCCCAGGTATCTGGTTTAAGAAAAATATTGAAAGGACAGCTGCGTCAGGCTCGGAATTTCACATTATCGTGCCACATTGACAAGCCCATTGGCTTTTTATACTTCTCATGGCTTCTTATGCCCCGACCTGTGCGAATAATCCTGTCAGCTAAAGTACTTCACAGATTACATGGACTTAAAAAAAAACTCACTTCTTTTTGGGAGGCTTTCCAACAAAGAATGCGCCCCAACCAGGAGCTTCAGCTGGCTTCTTCTTCGCCGGCTTCTTGCCAGGTCCAACATTGACGATGTTGGGTTGGTCAACAGCTGGACGAACTCCAACGGGAGGCCGGTTCATGTGGGGCCACCCCGGTGGTGGAGGAAAGCCGCCGCCGGGTGGCCCAGTTCCCGGGCGAGGTCGGCCAAGGGGCGGAATTCCGGGCATCATGGGAGGCCGCATATTAGGAGGGAAACCGTGTCGGCCGCCGACCTTGGGAGGAGGAGCCTTGTCCATAGGCCACATGGTCATCTTGATAGCCCAGTCTGGCTGCACAACCCTCTCCCAGACTGAGGGAAGAATGATCTCGCCGTCAGGCCCAATAAGGTCGTAGTGACCTTCCTGAACGTGAGGTCCAAGAACATCCACTTGTAAGAAGGCTTGTTTGATCAAGTCCTCCATGCCCTGTACAGATCAGCCATTGTTAGCAATGCGTTCCCGCAAAATTAAAACAAGAAAGCAAACATGAGGGAATGAGTGGTTCGCCTGGGGGAATGTGTTCATAACATACCTGCCATGTCGCACATAAATGGAAGGGAAAGCTGAACTTTCGTCCCACGGCATCCGTGAATCGAATTGGGGCCTGTTCGGCCTTCTTGGCAGCCTCAGCTAGCTTAGCCTTCGTTTCCTCCTCAATCTTCTTCTTAAGCTCTTCAGCATCCTCCTTGGCCTTGGCAGCGGCCTCTTCATCAGCCTTCGCCTTGACCCTCGCCTCCTCAGCCTTAACAGCTGCATCAGCTTCAGCCTTTGCTTTGGCATCCTCCTCAATCTTCTTGAGGCGCTCTGCCTCCTCGGCAGCCTTCTTGGCTTCGGCAGCCTTCGCTTCTAGTTCGGCTCTGAAAAGACGCTCCGCTTCTTCTTGGGCTTTCCTGGCTGCTTCCGCCTTGGCATCGGCCTCGGCCTTCAAAGCCTTCTCAAGCTCAATCTTAGCAAGTTCCGCGGCTCTCGCCTTCTCTTCAGCCTCCTTCTTGCGTCTCGCCTCCTCAGCTCTGAGTTCCGCCTCAAATTTCATCCGGGCCTCTCGTTCGGCCATAGCTCGTTCTTCGGCTTCCCTCTTGCCTCGCTCCTCCGCCGCTCTCATCTCAGCTTCAAACTTCGCCTTCGCCTCAGCCTCGGCCTTGATACGCTCTTCAATTTCTCGTTTCCTTGCTGCTTCGGCAGCCCTCATTTCAGCCTCGAACTTGGCCTTCGCGTCAGCTTCCGCTTTGGCTCGCGCTTCCGCCTCGCGCTGTCGCGCTGCTTCGGCCGCCTTAAGCTCAGCTTCAAACTTTGCCTTGGCTTCGGCCTCTGCCTTAGTGCGCGCTTCGGCTTCACGTTGTCTTGCTAATTCGGCTGCCTTTAGCTCTGCTTCGAACCTCGCCTTGGCTTCAATCTCAGCTTTAGCGCGAGCTTCAGCCTCGCGCTTCCTAGCTGCTTCGGCCGCCTTCAATTCGGCTTCGAACCTCAAGCGTGCACTTTCCTCTGCCGCCTTCATGGCTTCGGCATGTTTCCGTGCGCGATCTTCTTCGGCTTTGCGCTCAGCTTCAATTCTCGCTCGGGCTGCATTCTCGGCTTCGATCTTAGCCTTTTCAATCTCCTTCTTGGCTTCTTCCTGGGCGATTCTCATAGCCTCCATTCTCTGGTGGAAAGCCTCTTCGGCGTCTTTGCGGATCTGAGCTTCAAGTTGTTTTTGCCTTTCAAAAGCCTTGGCTCTCTCTTGCTGGTCCTTGAACGCCTTGATCTCGGCTTCCAGTCGAATCTTTTCGGGATCATCCTTTACAGGAACGATCTCTTTACCACCAGGATGCTCTGTTGAGGGTGGGCGTGGAGGGGCTAACTGCTGGTAGGGCATGTTTTGAGGGCCACCATAGCCGGGCGCGCCACCATAATACGGGCCATATTGATAGGGCATCATCTCATGCATGCCTCTACCTTCTCCCCCATAGTATCCAGGTTGGCCATGCTGCCCGGGTTGCCCTGGATGACCGTAAGCGCCGGGTTGGCCGTTGGGAGCACCATAATTTCCGCCGAAGGGGACCATGCTGTTGGGATAGCCTCCTCCGTAGGGAGCATGGGCGCCTTGGTAATGGCCTTGGCCTTGAGTACGGCCATAATATTGGCCGCCGGCATGATAGCCTCGGCCATAGGCCGGGCCAAAGTCGTCGGGAGATTCCACGTTTGCGGGAGGGTACGGTTGTCGACCGCCGTGCCCCGGTCGATGATATGGTGGTTGCTCTTGATGAGGAGGGCCTTGGTGCGGAGGCAGCTGATGTGGAGGTAGGTGACCTCGGCGGGCCGGTTGGATGTGGTGATTCCGGTAGTGCTGACCTGAGTTACTGGTTGAAGCGGAATCCGAGGGGTCAACCTCGTCCTCGTCGTATTCGTCGTCGTCGTACAAATCTTCGTCGTCGTCTGTGTAGTCGTGCGTAGTCTCTCTTGATGAATCTTCGTCACTGTTATAGGAAATGGAGTGGCCCGAGGAAGGTTCAGCTTGGTTGAGGGTAACAGTTGTACCTCGCGATGCTGATGAGCGCGTTTTGAGTCTGGCAGAAAATGCGGTAAGTTGGGTGCGAAGACAAGCAAGAGGGCAAATTGAAGAATTTGATAACGCAAAAAGGAATAGACGCTGTCGGAAGTGGTGAAAATGGCTGAAGGGAGAGAGGCGGTGATTGTTTATATGGTGGGAAGGGGGGGAGGGAGGGGAGGGGAGGGATGAAGGGAATTAAAGGGAATGGGAAATGGACAGGGAAAGGGAAGGGGAAGGGGGGGAGGGGTAAACACTCACGGCATAGCAGATACTGGCTGAGCAATTGCCCTCTACCCACGACGATCTGCGAGAGAAAGCCGGAGCAAAGGCGCTGTTATCTAGTAAAAAGACAACAAAAGGGACGGGGGTAGGAGAGTTTTAAAGGGCAAAGGCCCGACGGCACCGAGAGACGCACGAAATGCCTTTTGAGGTAGGTAGAGGCCCTGTGGCAGACGAGAGCGGTCAAGGCAGTGAAATAAAGGGCGAGGATAATAATGCCCGGTACGAGGGTGTTGGTGGTAGTGGTGGTGATGAGGAATTGGGCTTGCGCGACAGGCGTGAGTGTGAGGGGTCGATTGGACAAATGCGCCACGGGGGGGAGCAGGAGGGGCGTGACAAAGAGAGCCCAGAGAGGGCAGTGAAACGGGGAGGGCGAAAGGCAGCCTAGGCGCGTGCTGACTGTCGATGGGATGGGCTGCAATGCGGCAAATCAAGGGCTGGCCTGCACTGTAGAGGAGGAGGAGGAGGAGGAAGAGGGAGAGGAGGGCAAGGACTTGCGTCAAAAGGTCAGGCGCAACAAGGTGGGCGGGTGGATAACCCGGCGGCGGCTGCGAGGGTGGATGGATGGGAGGGGCTTTTTATTTTATTTTTTATTTTTTTTATTCCGTTGGTTTTTTTTTTCTCTCCCCTTGTTGGTAAGGGACGGAGAAGGGATGAAGGGTAGTTGTTGTGTGAGAGGTAGAGGGAGCCAGAGTATCGAGGCACGATCGGCGGTGAGGGGTTCTCAGATCGCACTTATGGGTCACTGGTTCGCCGTAGATTGATGAGACCTTAGGGCATCAAAGCCGCCAGATGAAGCCTTTCCGCGTTATCTCGAGGCGGCGGCGGGGATGAGTTGTAAGGACAGGGCTCTACTAGACAAGAAAAGTGAGTTGGCAAGACTGATCGTTGACTTCAAGGTGAGTGAGCACGCTTGTGCAGAGGGCGATGCTGGGCAGAGAAAATGGTTTGACCAACGGCTGGGGGGTGGGCACTGCGAGTCGAATCTCAACCAGGGACGAAAGTCATCCAGTGAGCAAATCAGGGACACACCGTTCTGTTCTGTCAGCAGCTTATCATTAGGTCAGGTATGTGTTAGGCAGGCAGGATCATAACGGGATTGGCTGTCCATGGTCGTGTCCCGCCCCCCGGGACGGGCAGCATCAAGAGGGTTTCTTCCCCAGTCGTCACAGCAGCTGTGTCATCAGAGAGTGAGCGCACGCACAGAGTAGTGTGAATGGACAACTCGGAATGCATCGTCTCAAGTCCCAATTCCACAACAAGCACTGTACAGTGTAGCAAACTGCATCAACTGCCATTGCGCACCCGACCCGTCTATTTGGCCGCAGGGCGTCCAAGGGCATCCCTATCCCTTGGATGCAGTGGTCTCACACTGCAGCCTGTATCTTGTTTCCATCCATCCATTGCCGTACGAGTGAGACGATTGACTTTGACTGCCATCTACAGATGCAGCTGCGATTGAACGCTGTGAGTGCTCCATAAGACCACACTCAAATCGCCCAGCCGCCCAAAGCTGGGGGATCCCGGTTCCTTACTCTTAGGCCCTCATGTTCCCTGTTCGTTGGCACTGGCGCTAACTCTGGCGCAGCAGCTGGGACCCCACTGCTTTTTTTTTCTCCTTCTGGGCTGAGGAGCCAAAGGAGCCAAGGAAGCTCGAGGTCCATTCTGCATGGCCCCAAGGCTTAGGGCGTCAAGATGGGATGCCGATGCCCAAAATATGGTGGGTATGGTGGGGGGGCCAGGAAACAACAGGAGCCTAACAGAAGAGCCTAGAAACGGGGCACAAACCTTTTGGTGAGGAAATCTGGAACAGGCTTGCCCTCTCATGAATGGATGGAGGGGATGGGCGGACACCAGGCGGGGAGGTAGCATCATCATTCATGCAAAGGAGCCGCCGCATTGCTTTGGCTTGCTTGTTTGATGCGGCCTTTGGTGATCACATGGTCCACCAAAGCTACGGCATTGAACCGGAGAGGGAAAAGACCAGGGGGGGAGAGGAGTGATTGGGAATTGCAAAAAAAAAAAAAAAAAAAAAAAAAGGAACTGGAGGCACCTACATGAATACTCGGTTCTGGTAACGATGCGATTTGTTACCAACGGCCACAAGGACTGTAGCGAGAGAGTTCGCTTGCTCTTCCGTTGACCGTTGATTTTTTTTTTCTCGGGTGGTTTTGTTTGCTTGTGTGCTTCTTTTGGTTGCTGTATTACTCTCTCAGGTATGATGGATGTTTGGTGAAAGCAAACTACAGTGCAGTAATAGCTGAAGCCACCCTCGCGGCAAAACCGAGGACGGTGTGGTGTTGAGAGGGAGGAGAGTGGGGGGGTAGGGCTGTGTTGGTGTGCGCCTAGGATCTCGTCAGGACAAAGATGGCAAGACAATGTTGGTTGCGACAGAGGCTCTGATGTTTATTGAACAGTACGACGGCAGTGTCAGAGGGGGTGTGTATTGCAGAAAAGAATAATTAAGAGAAGAAAAGGGCAAATGCGGCTCAATGTCCCGTGATTCAGTCCCAGCTCTATAGATTATTGCAGATCTGAACAGGCCAGACTGACAAAGGAAGGGGTTTGGAGAGGTTGGAAAGAGTGGGAGAGGGAAAGGAGAAGGGAGAAAGGAGGGAATATGGAGGGTGAAAATACACAAAAACAAAAATAAATACAATACTGACCTGTCAAGTGGTGAGCCCTAAGAATACCCAAGCAAAGACAAATCGCAGCGCCCAGTTCTCGCCCAACCTGCCAGTCTACGAATCGTTGACTGCGTCCGTGTGTAATTTGTGACGGGTGCGGTGCTCCGTTAGGTACCGTACGTGGTCCGGACAAAAGTATCGAAGTAACAAAAAGTACATTCGCTGCGTTTTTGCAATCGTCTTACTGTTGCTCGTCGCTGTGACTGCCCTGTGTGTGCACGGGGAGCTACCTTTGATAGGTCCCAGTCGAGGTCATTAGCTTGTTGCCACGCAGCCCGCGATCCCCGCCAACAAATATTTTATCAACCAGTGAGAAGAGCTTTCGTTTCACTCATCTTTTTTTTTCAAATGGGCATTTACAAATGGGATGTGATATCCTCGAAAGGCAGATAGTATGCACAGGAAACGGACAGGTTGGGATATCAAACGCTCTGGGTTTTCCAGCAGTGATTTGGACACAGGACGTTGGGAATAAACTTGAAACGGGCACTGGAGGCGGGAAACCGCCGGGATGGGGCCGGGAGGAGCCGAACCGAGAGGCAAATACTGTAAACAGTGGAAGTTTATTACAAACAAAAAAGTATAAAAAAAATTGGCTAAAAAGGGAAGCAAATAAAAAATACTGTGTGTATTGACCAATATCTTGACTCGTGCAGTAAAAGGAGAGCAAAACTTACTGGAATCTCCATGCGAGCATGTACGATGAGCAGGCAGCGATGAGCCCGTGTATGATTGTGGCCGTAGGTTTCGGGGCCGCCTCTCCAAGATGCATCTCTCAAAATGGAGGTGGTAGGGTCTGTGGGCCAATGGCTTCCTCACCGGACACGGTCAGCCAGGCTCGCAAGGAAAAAAGTCCACCCACCTACATCTATCTGTGCAAGCCTCAGACCTGTGTTGCACTGTGCAGTTCTTTCTCTCACGACAGGTCCATTCGTATTGGAGGCACCCCTAGTTTTTACTTCAAAATTTTGGTACAGACGTTGCAGCATTTGTCGTCAAGAATCCCGGAACGTTGGTTCCATCGTTAATGTGATCACTCCCGGGGTCGCTTTGTCACAGGAATGGACAAAAGGGAACTGGAGAGCGGAGAATGCCTTCAATCAACAGTGAGGCAGAGAAGCGAGCAGGGTTCCATATGCGAATAGAAAAAGCCATCTCGAAATGTACAAAGTACTTCGTTTATCTCAATCATCTCTGGTTGGTTTCACAAGGTAAATCTCGGTGCCAGCGGTTCGGATGTCGCAAGCGTCGTCAGCAAGGGGGATGAAGGAAACAAAAAAAATGAAGCAAGCCAATTTTTTTACTATTTCAGGTTGCCGTTGTTCTCTCTCGGCAAACCACAACCCTTATTATATTACACCAGCACCTCCTTTCCAACGTCGAAGTTCTCGTGGCCTAACAAGACTCTCTCCCAAAAGCCGTGCTGTCTCCTTCGCACCACGACGCTTGCATCTCTGCCACCATGCCGTCGCTGGTTGGTTGGTAGATGCACGCCTTGAGGCCTGATCTCCCACACCCGGTTGAGAGGGGATCATCTTTCATGGACCCTCATTGTGGCCGATGGAACCCACCAGGGGAGCCAACTCAGCATTTATCCAACAGGCTGCGATCTAGTGGGAGAGCCGAGTTTGCGTGCCCGCCGACTTACACGAGAGTGCATAGTGCCGCACATGGCATATGCCCACAAGCAAAGCCTGGGGCCTGCTTCCACGGCTGCCTTAAAGCTGGCTTGAGCCATGCATTGTATGCAACAAGTAGGGAATAAGCAGCGATGGAAGTTGTCTCCTCTCTTTTCTCTTATTACTCGTATAGCTACAGTATGCGTCTCCCTCTCTGGACGCGGTGGGACTATCCAGTGCATCCTTACAAGGCAATATCCCTCAACCCTCCATCTCATGAAGAAAAAAAAAAAACCGAGCCAGAACGACGAAGTGCGCGCCATCTGTCTCCGTGACCACTCCGTGCACACACATTCCTGATTCGCCTGTTCGAGACTTTGCCTCCGATCGACAAACTATCAGGCCAGAGGGCGAGACGATGCAACACACTCGAAATAGACTGGAAACTTCCGAAAGTAGGCCTATTCCGGCCCAGTTCATTGCTTCTCGACCAAGAAAAGGGTCATTGATGGCCGCTTTGACTAGCACGGCTAGTTAATACGTAGTGTAAAATCCTACGGCATGTGTCCGATCGACTTCAGCCCAAGTAAGCTCCGAAGAACCCACGAGCCTCCTCCATGTCCGACATCCGGGACAGCCAGGACAGGGTAACGTACCATACCGCGTAGGTCGTGATTTTCAGGTCGTTTAGCACTCACTTCATTGAACCAGCCTCGAAAAAGCGACCCCACTCATTGACTTATGTATGACACTCGCACTAGGTAGGTACAGGTAGTTAGTACGGTACACGGCTCACGCTCCAGCCAGTTTATAAGCAACTAAGGTACCCAATGGGCATCAATGAGGAGATCGATTGGCGTCTGGATCCGCGTTGGGCAACGGTGGGCCTCAAATGCAGAGATTCCTAGTTACTTGACTCATAGTACAGTTCAAAGGCAGGCTACCAGCAGATTCTAAACCAATGCTTCGGGCCTGGTTCTGGCTCATACTAAGATATTATGGAAACCCAACACCTATTTCATACTAGCAGCACGGCAGCCTTGCTGCCAGGAAGTTAGTGAGTACACATAAGGAAATACGAAGTAGGCAGAAGGGTAGGGAGATTATGACATGGGAAAAAGCCCAGAAAGCCCAACGTTCGCCGGTTGAGACAACAACAAATACTATCCTTTCTAAGAGGCATTGCTCACTTCCGCCCAGTTCCGCGCCATCCGCCAGCCATCAATTCCTCCCTTCAATGTCAGATAACCAGCTCCGCTTCGTCATCTCCTCTCTCTCTCTCTCTCTCACATACACACCCCAATGGATTTGACCCTGTCATATTGCTGAGGTCCTTGGCCGACTTTCCCCGTATCCACCTGACAAGAATGTCCCCGCCACTTGGTGTTGAGTGGCGCCACGTGCTGGGTGCCCAACTGGCCCCCCGCCACCTCAAAGTGCCATCCGAGAAGCCTCGGTATGCACAAGAGCTCGCTTCCTGCTTGTCTCTCGCCCCCATTCATCGTCTTGGTGTCCATCATACAGTCACCCAGAGGCCTCAATTAGTCAGTAGTCGTCGTATTGATTAATCACCCCAAAGTCCCACAGGCAGTAGGTCATTTTCTGTACCTCACTACCCTATGCCACTGCAAACAAGCCCAGCATATCGACCAAATCACCGGGTCGCACAGCCCTGCGCACGTCTGCACTCACCGGACAACTCCGGACGAGGCTTTATCGAGTAGCTCCTTAGCCGCAGCGATCTCATCTGCATCATATCCCTGCCACAATGCTTCTTGCGCTTGGTAGCGTCGCACAATCTCAGCCAGCTTCTCGGTCGCCGTCTGGTTGAGCTTCTCAACAGTGTTCTGGCTTGGCATTGTGAAACCATCACTCTCGGCCTGCTTTTTAGCCTTGCTAGATTCACTCAGGATCTTATCCGTCACCTTGTGCGCCCCAATGTCAGCCTCCGTCTTTTTTAGCTGTTCTTAAACCAGCCATGGTTACTCACCTTCTTCAGCCCATAATATCCTCGTAGGTAGTCGTCGCAGAGCTCGATACTCCGGCAGAATCGCTTGAGAGACTCTGCAAGTTGCTTTTGAGTATTTCCCTCCCCCCCAACATCGGCCGACATAAACAACAGCTCTCCTAGGCGTGCATGCATCTAAGATTGATTGACTGTCAGCAGTGGGCCAATTGAGCAGAGGAACGAAGGTCACGTACGTTCCAAGCATTCGGTGTCACCACAAGCACCTCTTCCAGTGCGTGTATAGCTTGAGGGTATAAACCTTGGGAGAGATACAGGTCGGCCAGCTCAGCCCATGATTCGGCATCAGTTGGGCTGAAATCTAGGAGAGATATCAAAGCATCAACAGCCTCGTTCGTCCTGCCTAGTGATCGGAAGAGGGCCACTCGTCTTTTTGCGATAGGCTGCACCACATTAGTCAAAACACCTTGTGATCTTGCAACCCTCTTACAATATTCGCCTGGTTCTCTTGCAGGATACTCTCGTACTCCTTGAGGACCGTGAGCAACTCGCCATTGTTGCTAGCCTCGGCCTCCTTGACCAATCCTTTGAGTGCCATGATCCGTTCGTTCTTATCACCAAATCGTAGCACCAGTCTCTCCAAGCATTGATGTGCCGATTCGTCATTCGCTGTCCGAAGACATGACAGAAGAAGATTCTCGTATATTATCCAAATCTCGGCGGTCTCAGGAGCTGTGAATAGGGACGAGAGAGGCGATGCAGAAAAAGCCTTGGGATTTCGTCGCAAGATGCTGGGGGCCTGTTGTGCAAGCTGGAGAGCTTCGGCTGGCGATAGGTGGCCTTGCGGCCGCTCAAGTGACGGGGCCATCGTCATAGGAGTAAATAATGCAGGTGGGATCGCAGAGGGACTTTGGTATGAGTGATTCGCACAGATTTCTTAGATACGGAATGCAAACAGATGAATTTCGTCACTCGTCCACCCAAGAATGACACGCTTCGATTGGGAACCAAAAGCTCAAATGTTGGAGAACTATCCCCCTAAATTCGTCATGATTGGCCGCCCACCAAAGTAGCTCTGGGGAACGGCTTTGAGGTTAATCCGGCCGAATTTCAAAGGCCAATCATGTAAAAAGTTTTCAGCCCCACCACTAAAAAAAAAAGTGCAGAACAAAACGCTTCCCAGCATTTCAAAATTTCTTGCTTCCTCAAGCATCCTTCCACCTTCACTTTTGTTGTGCGATTTTTCTGTGCTACCTCGGGCACACAACGCTTGCGCTTGCAAGTGCATGCTCTGCGACGTTAGAGAATCCAAGATGGCATCACCAATGCCAAGTGGCGGTGTTGTCGGACCGAGCCCGGCAGTCGAAGCAGTTCCTGTTGAGAGCGTAGCAGCCCTGGCCATCAAGGAGGTCGAGACCCAAACCGGTGCCCAGCTGCCACCTCACCGGTCACACGACCCTACCAACAACTTGAAACGCAGTGATCCCTTCCAATTTGGCAGCCGGTTCCTACTGGAGGGAGACGACGTCTACGAGTTCAATGCGTGGGATCATGTCGAGACTAATGACGAGTATAAGGAGCACGCGGAGCGACAGTACGCAAAGCAGCGGGAACACCCCGTGTCCGACTTTGAAAAGAGTGAGTCACAATCTATTTCTTTTCTCTCTCTCTGTTCTACACGACCAGGTTCTCCCTGGTTAGGTGTTATGATGATTACCTACCAATGCATAGTTCATCTGAAACTAATGAAGACAAACTTTACCTTCAATTCTTTCGCTCCCATCTGATACACCATCTACCCATACACTTCGGTCACATCGCATCATACAGGCGTGTAACAGGTGTGCTAACTGCAGTGACTAGGAAGGTTCAACACGGACCCCGCCAAATGGTGGGATTTATTTTACAAAAACAACCAGGCCAACTTCTTCAAAAACCGCAAGTGGCTTCAGCAGGAATTCCCCATCCTGACCGAGGTGACAAAGGAGGACGCGGGTCCTAAAGTTGTTTTGGAGATTGGTGCTGGCGCCGGTAACACGGCATTCCCTATCCTGGCCAATAATAAGAACCCACAGCTAAAGGTGCACGCCTGCGATTACTCAAAAATTGCCGTAGACGTCATGCGAAAACATGAAGAGTACGATCCCAAGTATATCCAGGCTGATGTGTGGGATGCCTCTAGTGATAGCTTGCCTCCTGATCTGGAGGAAGGATCTGTAGACGTTGCTATCCTAATTTTCATCTTCTCTGCTTTGTCCCCGGGACAATGGGCGCAAGCCGTCCGCAATGTTCATCGAGTCCTCAAGCCGGGTGGCATGGTCTGCTTCCGAGACTATGGAAGAGGGGACCTGGCCCAGGTCCGGTTCCGCAAAAATCGGTATCTTGAGGAGAACTTCTACCTCCGAGGCGATGGAACCCGTGTCTATTTCTTTGACCAGGATGAGCTTGCCGATATCTGGAGAGGGAAGAAGACTACGACCAACACTAGCACTTCTGAAGAGAAGACAGTTGAGAGTCAAGACGTGGATGGGAGCGAAGAATCTATTGCAGATGTGTCTGAACTGTTTGAAATTCAAAACCTCGGCGTTGACCGACGGATGCTCGTAAATAGAGCTGAGAAGATAAAGATGTATAGATGTTGGCTACAAGGGCGCTTTAGAAAGAGATAGAAATCAAAAAGCATCGCAAGACATTTTCCTGTTCTTCCTTCTCTATGCGGCGTGTTCCCATGTTATATCATCAATACAGCAGGGTTTCACGAACCTTTGCTCTGTCCTCTGCCCCAAATCCAATCTGGTCGAGGTATCTTTCTAACCCACCATATCTGTCATTTAGATGCCGCTCTATTCCGATAATCATGTCCTTGGCAGTGTCGGCCCACTCGTCAGTAAGACCTATCTCGCGGATTTCGACGAGTCTTTCCTCGCGCTCGGGGATCAAGGCCTCATCGGTGAGGCCGTAGTCATGTTCAATACCCTTGATTGGAACGTCCAAAATCATCAAGACTAACGCAACCACCAGTCCTGTTCCAGTTTTTGTCAGGTCAAAACACACTCCAGATAGCCGATAGATATGACGATATTACCTGTTCGATCTTTGCCCTGAGTGCAGTGGACAACGGACGGCAGCACTGTAGGGTCGGTGTAGAGGGAAAGCGTTTCTCGGATTTCAACTGTGGCGTTATCGAGGGTATCAAGGCCAAGACCGACAAGTCCTCGTGGCAACATAACCCCTTCTCCAATTATCCTGATAGCTTTCATGCGATAGCCAAAGACGAAGAGGCATAAGAAGCGTCTTTATACTCGTTCATTAGAATACCTAGTTCAAGGTCTTTTGGGGAGAGATCGGACTCACAGGAAATCCCACCAGCCAAGTTGCTTCAACCAAAACAACTCAAGTGGACGACCAGTGATTTTGATTTCCCGATAATCCAGCCCGGGGATTTCCACGGGCTCCGTCAGGGCGGCATTAAGCTTGACGAGAGAAGGGACGCTGGCTTGTGCCTCGCGTTTCTTTATTTTGTTGAGATGCTCGGTCCTAGATAGGTGTCACTACAAAATCATCAAAAGCTACCAGTGAAGGAGTGAGACAAAGATCAACAACATACTTCGTTCTCAAGTCTATGACCGTTTTGACCCCTAAGCCGTCCCTAACATACTCTCTATCAAAGGGTGTTGCATCGTCTGAGACACAACTGGTGAGCTGAGCTCTCGGGCTGTTGGGCACCAATTTTTTGTTAATCAGCACATACCTAACCGCGCCGAGCGGTAAAACAGACCCTCACGGACTCGTCTGTGTCGATGGTGACAACCCGTTAGACAGTTGTCAAAAAGGGGTGTGCGGGTTGACGTCTTCACCTTTCGCCCAGAAATTGATTCACTATCTTGCCTACATCTCGGAAGTTGAGGACGTTCTCGAAGTCACTTGTCAAAGGCATATAGGAAATGGGGCTTTATCTCAAGCCACGGAGGTATGTTATGGGAACAAGTGAGTGATGTCACTTGAAGCTTGAAGTGGCTGCCAAGTTCTCCATATTCAACAAGTCCGCAAAAAAAAAAATTATTAGATCAGCCTAGGCGACAAACCCTTGCCTATTTTTAGACCTCATTTACCCTGTAGGCAAAGCCAGGGGAGGTTTTCGCTTGTCATTGCCAAGGACATCACCAGGACACTCCCCCATGAGATCGCAGATAGGGTAATGATCACAAATATCAAAAAGCCACAAAATGTAAAATGGTACTGGAGTGTGATCTGATCTGGTGCTGAGCTCGGCGCAGGAAATTCCATGAAACGGAGAGTGCTGATAGCATCAAAGTGATGCCGAGCCGGGCAAGCCGGGCGGGGTTTCGGCGGTGACGAGGGCCCACCAGGTCCGAAGCGGCGGCGCATAGTAATTAGGCAGTATTGGGTATTTATTTTCAAAGCTGTTGGCGGTGTACTGTGTGTATAAATGCCAAGCTGCTGGCAAGGTCCGCATTCCTATGCCAGACCGATTGAGTTGCATAAAGGCGTCAAATAAACTTCGATGATGGGCTGGGTGGGCTTGGGTTGGTTGGGCATGGCATCTTCCCCGAGCAACGCAACGGACTAGGTAACGAAACGGAAGCCTTTGAGTCAAGTGGGCGCACGGTAGCTGAGCCGGATGACGACGCAGCTCATGATGTTTGTGAAGACAATGAACGACAATACAGTGCGGATTGAGATAGATAGATGTGTAGATAGCAACAGCGGCAATTCCTGCCTACAAAATCGCAATGCACGACTTATTACTCACACACTTTGCCTTAGCTTACCTACCTAGTAGCTACCGACCTACGGATGACATTGATAGTAAGTTACTCTAGATTAGTCCGGTGCACAAGCCCATCGAAAATTAAAGTACAGCTTGCTTCTGAAGCCGAGTTCAACTGGTGAAGTAGGTCCTCGATCTGACAACGGAATGAATGAGACAGGTGGCTGTGATTGATAGCTTCATTAGCAAAAGTATCTACTTGTTTGGCGAGGTTATGTTGGCTTGATAGCGCCAGCCTAAATACCTGCGAGAAACCATGAATACTTTCTCCAGAATACTTATCGCCTTGATGTTGCTAGTACCCACGACGGACGTAAAGTAGGGGCCTAGTCGATGCTTGCTCAGCTCAAACTCGTATGGGCTGAGCTGACAGCAAGCAGCTGAACAGCATCGAAGTACTCGGACATGGCACTGTATACTGCACTGTGACTAGTGGTTCCCACTTTGTCTCTAGCGTCCTTTTTTTTTGTGTTCTTCGGGCGATCATTTGAGGGTCTTGGTGTCATGACGTCAGGATTCGACGGCCAAACCTTGGGGGGTCTATTTCTGGGGTACGGTATGTGCGCTTCGTGCCTTGGTACCAGGGGGCAGGAAGAAGGAGGAGACGAAGACTACCTACCTTTAGCGAACGACAAAAATAAGCCAAGAATAATACGTAGAATGGGAAGGAGCAGGTGAGGGAGAAGACCCCCCACCCAAGCAAGGAAAAAAAAATGAAAGGAAACATGAGGAAGCCACGGTGGGATAGAGCAGAAGAGGCTTGGGGGTGGAGTGTCCGTCTTAGGGAAGGAACCGCAGCACTACGACGACGAAGCGTGGTCAGCTCTATCTCTGGCTGGGGCCATCTCATCGTCATTGTCATTGTCACTGTCTTGCCCAGCTGCAAACACCAATCCTGATTTTGTGTTCTTGATATATTATCGCCGGTGGTCTGATGCGCGTCCCTTTCTTTTCACCCACACTCCACGATATCTCCCTGCACCTACAGACGAATGACTCCGTAACCTACCTACCTACCTCCTTGTATGCACACAACCAAAGTACACATTTACGAGGAATCATACCAGCATTAGAGTGTACGTTATTGTCAGTACCGCTGCGCCGCTTTGCCACCTTGACCTCATCGGAACCTGCTGGACTGCTCCAAACAACATTTTTATTCTGGTCCACTCCCCAATTGCAATCACCATCCATCCCACCCAGCGCTCGGACTAGAGTGGTATACGACGCAATTGCTTCACTCTGAAAGCCCCACGCTGCAATCCAATCACCAACCGCACTCCATCGACTTCATCCGAACATTGGACAGGACATCTTCAGGCCCCCGCTGCATCAACTGCATTTTCCGAGACTTCCTAACGCACCCGTGCTGCTGTCGGGCCGTCCGCTCGCATCAAAGACGTCTTGGATCGCCGACTTACATCTCGTATCCGACGAAGAACGTGTCAGATCCCCTCTCCACGCATTGCCCGCCCCCCGGCACACAGCCCCGCAGCCAACCATGATCCAAGCATCATCAGCGCCTGCGCCAGCACCAGCACCAGCACCAGGTATGTATGTGTGTGGGCTTCCGATGTGGGAGTCTACCCTGGCCACTCCCCAAGCTAAGCCAGCTACCCTGGCAAGTCTGAGCGGCCCTGCCTGTCGACTCTGCTCACATGCATCCATATAGATCCCAGCTCTGGTCGCCTCAAATACGCCAACCCCCGCGACCTACCTAGCTATCCATCACCTGGACTCCGACCTGACGGTGCCGCTGCCAGTGCTGCTGCTTCACTTGGATGGTCTAATAAAAAATCTATCCAGTGCTGGAGACCCGACAAAACACCATCGGCCTCAGCGGCTGCCGTGGTAGCAAAGGATTACAAAATGTCGCCGTCATGGCAGCCTGCTTCCAATCCGGATGGCCATAGAGCTGCCTTGCTTGCTGTCGGTTCAGCTACTGCCGCTTCAAAAAAGACAACAGCCCCGTCCGTCCAAAAGAGTCCTCATCAGGGTTGGGGAAATAGTGCAGCCACGCAGGCATTTAATACGAATCGCGCCCAATCGACACGCCAAGTGCGGACCTCAACTTCTTCCATATCCCTCCAACGAGAGAAATCGCTTGCCGCCGCCCAGGGAGCTATGTCAAAGACCAGGCCTCGTGCCATTTCTACACCCGCTGCCCCTCAATCCGGCGCTCGTGAATCGTACCCCGGCGAGTCTATGGCCGCCTCGAACGCCTTAAGCGGCGCTACCCTAGCGCACCAGGCGTCTCTTAGGTCGAAGTCTTTCGACAATGCCGGAGCCGTACCTGTCACCACCATGACACGCAATATGTTTACCTCGCATCCCCCAGTGAAAATCGAGGTCGAAGAACGGCAGAATAACGAAAGGATACACGCGAGTGCTGTCGAGATGGCAAGGAAGATGTATAATCTTCAGAAAAAGGGTATTGATCAATCAAAAGAAAATCCCGATCGAGATGCCGGCACATCTGCGCCAACAAAACCTTCAGTCAATCTCCAAGAAGCTGCGTTCAAGCAAGCCCAGGAGCGACTCGCTAAACTTCAGAATGAATACGAAAAGAATCGAGATTTCAACGACTATTATGGCAGCACTGCACGACATCGATTCTCGCTCACATCCAAGCTACGAAGAAGGGCTTCTAGTGACGGAGATTTAAATGATCGACAACAGTCGGAGCGGATTAAGCAACAGATGTCGCTGTTCTCCAATAAGCTATCTGAAGTTGACCAAAAGAAGCGACAAAAGGATCGTGAAGCCCTTTTGGCTACAGCTCAACGAAATGTGACTGCTCAGCTTCAGGGAATGGATAGGAAGGTCTATAACGAGACGGGCCAACTCAACTCGACCAAGCTAACTGAATGGGGTTTGAAAGCTCACCAAGCTGCCTATGCAAACCATGAGTCTCGTTCGCAAAACAAAGGCAAAGTAGACATTGGTGGCGGCAAATTCATGAATCCTGACGAGGTCGATGCTATTGCGTCCAGGAGGGTTCAGCCCATTTTGGACGACATCAATGAGAAAGCCGATGCCGAACGTGAGCGTCAAGCTGCAATGAAAATGGAAGAGGCGACCAAGAAGGCCGACATTGAGAAGGAAAAGGCTCGAGACCGTGAGATTAAAGACATCAACAAGAAGCTCCGAGGTAAGAAGATTGGCAGCAACCTTTACCAGTTCCACATTTTGCTTACATGATAACTTGTAGAACAAGAAAAGGAAGAGGAGAGGGCTAAGAAGGCCGAGGCCAAGGCTGAAGCCAAGGCCGTCAAGGCGGAACATAGGCGCCAGCTAAAGGATGAGAAGAAGGCAACCAAGGGAGACTCTACTGCTACGGGTGAACAAGATGCACCCAACGAGGAGATGACTACCGAGCCTCAAGGCGAGATTCCTCCCGAACCACAGACTTTGGAAACGAGTACGAAAAAGGAGCGAAGAATATCCAACGAATCCGCAACGTCACCAACATCAAAGGTCAAGGGATGGATAAAAAATCGGTTTTCTCGAGGGAAGTCTGTCAGTGAGGTTGAGACCAAAGGCGACAAGAGACGGACGTTTCTTGGAGGTGCTGCTCTTCGAGATTCCGAGATTAACCGTAGCACTGCAAGTCTGGACAACCGATCAGCTAGTGTACGCGACGTGGCCAATGCTGGAAGGACACCCGGCCTGGAAACGAATGACGACCATGACTCACTCTGCGATTCGCGGGGAGTCAGTCTCCCTAGTACCTATCGAAGTGCAGAGGATACTGTCATGACACCACCTCGACCTATTGGCGATAACAATGTGCGGTCAAGCCAGAGTCCGTCAAGGGATTCTCGATTTCGAGAGATGATGGATCAATGAATGGCATCTTCCCCCTCCTCTTTGGGTGGTATTGTCTTTCTTACTTCTACTTGATTTTGATTACCTTGCCCTAAAACAAAGATTCGATGGCGTTTTTTTGAAAAGAAAAAAATAATATGATACCCAGTATTGTTATGTTATTTTGCCTACCTATGCACCTGTCACTAAGAGTGAAGAGTGCCTGAGATGAGAGCTGTGCAATGTTTTTTTCTTCTTCTTCTTGCCTTTGGGATTAAGCATGGAGTGAGTGCCTATCTAACTGCCAATATACCAGGGTGCTTTAAGTCAACGACGAGAAGAAGAAGAAGAAGAAGAAGAAGAAGAAGAAGAAGAAGAAGAAGAAGAAGAAGAAGAAGAAGAAGAAGAAGAAGAAGAAGAAGAAGAAGAAGAAGAAGAAGAAGAAGAAGAAGAAGAAGAAGAAGAAGAAGAAGAAGAAGAAGAAGAAGAAGAAGAAGAAAGACATGGGGTCTTTTATAACGTGTCTTGCGAACGGTATATATATAATATAATATTATGTATGTATATATATATATGTGTGTGTGTGTATCATCAATGTGTACCTACTCAGGTAAAATGTCCCTTATAGGAATGGAAGATAGCAAATCATAAGCCCGTGTTTGACTGCTTCCCTTGTGACACTGGTTGTCCAGCTCCAAATTGAAAACAGAATGATGAGAAACAAGTCCAGTCATCTCGCCCAAGTCCTTTCTTTCTCGTTTTATATTATTCTTATCTTCTTCTTTTATTATTACTTCCCATTTCAATTTTTCCCTTACCGTAGGTAGTTATCACCAAGTTTCAGAGCTATATCCGTTCCATCGAAAGAATGGCGCATCTCCTGCACAGCATGAAGCCACTCAGGTCCGTCTTGTGTTGGATCAATGTGCCAGCCTGAGGGGAAGACGAGATAGATTCGTCTGAGGCATATGTAGGCATTCCTGTGCACCATTTCCCAACCGATTTCTCGAACGTCGTCCCAGGTCGCCCATGGGTTGTCCATTATGATTGTCAGCTGCTTTATTCTCCGGGGGAGCAGAGAAGTAAGGCATTCTGGTTCGTCGATGCGGCGATGGAGGACACCCAAGCCCTGGTTGTAGATGTGACCGCAGAAGGTCGAGGCCGCCAATTCCACAACCTCTAAGTTTTCAAACCTCTCCCGGAGCAGTACGTTATCTAAGAGGAAGCCTTCGATGTCGAGGCTAAAGTTGGTCAAGGTCAGGCGCCTGGGCAAGAGAATCTCTAAGAACTCCATGGCATTTATATGATCGAGAAAGCGGTTGTGCTTGACCCATTCGGCAATTGAGAACTTGACTTGCCGCAGCTTCGGCGAGTCTCGGACGATGCGACGGACGACTTCGGTGCACCCGCCAAAGTCGCCTCTAGCAAGCGTACAGTTCTCAAACTCCAGGGCTTCAAGCTCCGGCATTGCGGGCACGTTTTCCAAAGTCCGGGGCCACTTCGGGCCCGACTGCAGCTCGACGCATCTGAGGTGCCGGAGCGTGCTCGCAAAGGATGTCAGGGCGGCCAAGGTGGAATAGAATGACAAGCCGACACCTTCTGGCCCCAACTGGCTCTCGACGATGAGGTACTGGACGTTCTGGGGCCCGCCGTCTCGGGAGCCATTCTGTCCTCCTTTGGAGAATTCGAGGACTCTGGTGAGGAAGGGGAGTCTGTGGCGTATGTTGAAGTTACGAGGATTGTCTACGATCTGCAGGCGCACCTCCCGCGTCCCTGGGGTCAGTGCCATGAGCAGCTCTCCGCCTAGTGACTCGCGGCAAAGATCAAGCACGCCGTCATGATGCTCGAGGGGCCGGTCATCCCCTAGACGCTGAAGCAAGCGGGTGGCCGCCTGCTTGTAAAACTCAAACTCATCGTCAGTGGGCTGCGTGAAGAGAATCGAGACGATCCTCTTGGTGTAGTGGCCCAGGTTTGGGTATGCGTCGATCAGGCGGGTGAGAGGCTTGATGAGCATACAGCGGTTTGCTTGGTGAAGCAGAACTGTTAGAGCCGGAGCGCGGAGACGTCTGGAAGTGACGGAGAGGGCCTTGAGCGTTTCCACGCCGGGATGCTTGGCCTTGGCAGAGAAGTCACGGGCGAGTTGGTGGCAGCAATGGGGGCAGAGAAACTCAAAGATGCTGATCAGTACCTCGACGGGCATATCTAGGAGGGAGAGTCCTTTCTCTCTGTTGCTGTTGGTGGTGTTGCCATCGCCGCCACCACTGCTGCTGCTGCTGCTGCTGCTGTTGCCATCACCTGAAGACATGACCTGTAAAAACGGTGGACAATCTATGTTTTCGATATATAATGAGATCAGTACCGTCGTGTGTTAATTTCATCTGTTAGGAATGCTGTGTAGGTGTAGACGCCAAGATTCATCTGTTCCTCGTCCTCATCCTCCTCGTCCTTCTCCTCCTTCTCTTCTCCCCCGCCTTTCATCGAACAACTTGATTGGGAGATTTTTTTTACTGTTTTAAAAAAAGAGTCAATGTGCAGATTCGATCGGAAAAATAACTCGCCGATAGGACAGAATACCATCCGTGGCTGTTCCTCCAGGATGTCTACTTTTTTTCTCTCTCTCTGAGAACCTTGCATGAATGTGGCTTGCTGAAAACATAGAGATGGATGTGATAGTAGTCGTAGTTAGATAGAGGGGTGAGGATGAGAAGAAATGTAACTCCCAGAACGTTACAGGATGATGACCCAAGGAAGATGGTACATGGGGATCCTTCTAGGATATAAAAATACCCGGAATATACTGGATGTCGAGTCGGGGTAATATAATATTATATATAAGTTGGGGGGCAAGACAAGGGCATAGATGATAGATCATAGACTATGGGGATGAAGTGGTAGAAACAAAAAAATAAATAAATAAGTGAGACATGGACACGGAAGAGATGTACCGATGTATTATGTATTCCGTATCACAAAGGCGTCATCTACCTATACTCCTCCCCTACTCCCCCCCCCTTCAACCAATAAAAGTAGTACCTCACTGCACCTGAAAAAAAGAAGACTACTAAAGGGGACAGAACATAGGGAGAGTGGTTGGGTATCGAGAGGGAAGACTGTAAATTAAGAAAACTATCCGGTCGGCATTACAAGAGAGAAAGGATATTGTACGAAAACGGGAAGCTTGAAAGAAGGAAGAAGAATCGTGAATGATAGGGGAATAAAATAAACAGGATGTAGATTAACATGGACCACGAATGAATGCAAGTAAAGGAATTGGGAACGAATATAAGATAAACGTAAACACACATAATATATTCACGGTACCAGATATATAAAAGCGACATACCTAGGTAAGCAATGGTCACTTCTGGTTTTATTATCTGCTTATTATACCTGTGGAGATACAAATACATGTATCCGTGGTAGCCCACCAACTTGTCGCCGTCATTCCTCCCATTTCCTCCTTTTTTCCTTTCTCTTTTTCTCTTTTGGCATCCTTCATCTACTTCATCTGTCTGTTTCTTTCCATCTATTTTATTCACTTCTCTTCTCTTGCTTCAAGAATGAACACGCTCATGATTTTGGTTTGCCTGGAATGGCCCTATCGTACAGTGTGCGGTTATATGTTTGCTGGCTGCATCGGGAAACACTCCATTTAAAGCATCAATATTGGTATTTCCAAGGAAATCCCTAGCTGAAGTACAGAATCTAGAAGAAGGAGGCCGAGAGTTTTCAGTACATTATACTCCAGGAGGTGCCTTTGTGAACCATTCCATGCTTTCTTATGTAAATCGTGAGAATATTGTGTGTTTCGTGCCTAGGAGTACACGTTGACGATAACGTACTTGCGAAAACCAAATCATTCCAAGGCAAAGCCAACACGAGCAGCCACATGGATTTTACTTGTTACTTATTAGTTCTATAAATGCTTATCCCAAGATTCCTAGCTAAATAGCTACCCAAGAAAATTTGTGTAAACGAAAACGCTCAACCCAACCCAACCCATACACCCATAACCATGCAAATGCCAAGGTTGCACAAGTTTGTACACGAAACCAAAAATAATATAATACAAAAACTTTAAAAGTGACTTTTGTTCAGCTCATCTCGACATCGCGTTGGTAGTAGTTGTTATTGTTGTTGTAACCCATGATACTGATGTTGTTATAGGAAGAGGCATTGCTGAAGCTCTCCACTCGCTCCCGGTCGTGCACTTTTTTGGTAAACCTTGCGGCCGGCTCTCTGGTGTGAACGGCTGGGTATAAGTCAATCACAAAGGAGAAGACGTAAAATGAGAAGATAAAGGAGATGGTCCACTCCAGGACAGCTGCAGCATTCTTTTGCTGCTTTCGGCTGCAAACGCCGAAGCCGATGAGGAGAGCCAATTCGAGAAGGATGAAGATGAGCTTGATCCAAAAGGAGAGCCGAAGGTGGCTGTGTTCGCGGTTTTCTAGAGACACACAAGTTAGGTCAATGCCGGCTTGGAAAGATGCTAGGTGGCAAGACATACTGATACCAAGGCGCTGGTATTCCCAGCACAGGAAAATTGCAGAAACAAGGTATCCGACAATAAAAAGTGCTAGAAACAGCCAATGGAGTTTGCTGTGGTATCCAGTTCGGAAGATGGAGAGACAAACTAGTCCAACAGTGCCTACGGCGGCGGCGACAAGACTCAGGATCGACAAGACCTTTTCGCCGGTAGAGGTGTTGAGCACAAGGCGACCGTTGTGACGCAGCCAGCGTTCACTAATGAAAGCAAGGTCCAGGAAAATAGCCGTGATAACGCAGCCGGCAATAAAGAGCGGCCACAGCTTGTCAGCGCCGATATTGCTGATATAGGCGATGGTGGCATGTTCAGACATGGTAGGAAGACGGCGGCTGTGGTCTTGTACAATCCACCAAAGCAGCAAACCCAGAAGCATACCCAGCCAGACGAGGCCGGAGATGATGGGAAGAACCTAAAAATGTCAGTTGATCGTGAAGCGGAGAGAATAATGGCAATGAAAGCAACTGCCATTGTAATTACAACCGCAAATTCAATTGCAGTGGTAGAAGACTCACCCAATACGATATCTTGCCCCGAAACGCCATTGGAAACTGGAATTGAGTAGTTGCCCCTTTGAGCCCAAATAGTGCCTGATTTGAGCAAAAGGTCAAAGGATATGTGTGTGAAAACGCTGGGTTAGAAAATAATATTCACAGAGAATAGCAGGTCGAATTAAACATCAAGGCCAAGACCAGAACCAGGACCAGGGTCAACAGCAGAACAAAAGTCTTGACGTTTTCCTTCTTTCCTAGACAATATATCACCGGCGATCCCAGACGCGAAGTGGATCCTTCGGCGGACCTGCGAGGTCAACGATGACGCTATCACCAGAAAAAACAGTCCGCAAGCGTTTGCGAACTCTCGGACATAACGGGTCCCACGGGGTTCCGAAGCACGCGACCAAGTTTCTGGTAACTTATTGCGTCTCACTACTGCAAGAAGCTACTTTGCAGGCAGCTACTATGCAGGTAGCTCAAAGGCTGTGCTGTCGTGATTCCAGTGTCTGTCGGGGATTTTTTTTTCTTTCTTTCTCGTTTGTAAGCCAACCAGCCGAGAAAAACCTGGCTTGCGCCTTATAATACGTCAACCTGGGGCTTGGTTCCCAGCACTTGGTACTTCGGTCTAACCTTGTGTTGTCGAAGCTATGTATGTGTCCAGACTCGTTTTAGTTTTTGCACACGGATTGCCCTGTCCTCCGTACGCCCTCCTTGTAGGCTTGGAGGCCCAAGTGATCGCCCTGATACAAAGGGATGATTGTTCGATTTCACAAGATCGGACAAGGGTCTTAGCAGAGAAGTGGCTTGATGGCGCGTTCTTTAATTGGAGAAGGGGCGTGCGTGGTGTGTTACGGCGCGGCGCGGCACGAGGGGACGGTAGAGGCGCTGCCAGTTGGATAACGAGTGTGGCGTTGATTGCAGGGTGGTAAGAAGAAGAAGAAGGGGAAAAGCAAGGAAATCAGATGAATAAAAGAGAATGAGGTCAACAACCTACTGATTAGTAACGAATAGATGAAATGGAAAGAGATTGAAGAAGCTGAAGAATCCAGAAGTGAGGGATGTTTCAGGGAAATGACATCATTGAGGGTAAAGCTCTCCACTCTCTCCCAAGTTCCTGGTCGTTCCCAGGAAGGCGCAAGGGAAGGCACAAGGAAGGCACAACAAGCAAGGCAGGCACACAAGACAGGAGAAGGAAGTCTCAAGCAGCCAAACAACCAAGCCCTTCCCTTGTCCAGCACTATGTGAGGAAGGTGAATTGATTTCCTTACCTACCTGCCTACATACCTCAGGAGCAGCTACGCATAAATGCATATTAATGAATTAATCAATCAATCGGTCAACAAGGTATTGATAAGAAATAACATCGACTTTTATTGAAAGAGAGTCACACGGCAAAGATACGTACACCTTTACACTCTGCAGCCAAACCACATCAGATTTGACCCCTCATATGTCACTCGCGAGATATCCCTCCTTTTTGACATGAGCATCCTTTTTCTCCATCTAGATGCCTAAACAGGTAGCTCAAGGCCCTCATCGGATTCTTATTTTTAATCGTGATGATGCTTGAGGTAGTCAAGCTCGTGTTCGAGCTTGTGCTCAAGCTTCTCAAGCTTGGGATCGGGCCTGTGATGGTGATGGGGGTGCTTGTGGTGATGGTGGTGGTGTCCGTGGTGATGGTGTCCATGGTGATGGTGACCATGGTGATGGTGACCATGATGGTGGTGACCATGATGGGGGTGCCTGTGCTCTCCGTCGTGATGGTGTTGATGGTGATGCTGTCCCTTGTTCTTGAATTGCTCACCCGTAATCAGAGGGGTAAAGACGAACTTGGAGAAAGCCTCCTGGATAGAGCCCTTGGTGGAACCATCAACCGCACCCTGCTTCTCCATGATTGCCTTGAGGTACTCATCACAATGGAGACGACGTCCGAGTTCGTAGACAAGAGCCTGCTCGTATTAGTGCCCATCATCTTCTAGCTAGCTTTCTTTGGGAAGGAAAGGCGGCATTGCGAACTTACACTATCGGCGGCTCGGAGACTGTTGATGGCAGTGAGGATGTACTTGTCCAGCTCGCCCTCAAGGTAGCTACTCTTGTGCTTGATGAGCTTCAGAAGACGGATGAGAGCCTCAGCGTACTGCATAATTATCCAGAGTCAGTATCTCGCATCGTTTGGCCTCCCATCGTGCACATTCATTTCCCTTCGACTTACAGTCTTGTAACAGCAGGAAATCTTGGACTCCTGGCTGCAAGTAAAGCACTTGTCAAGGTGCGAAAGATCAATCTTGACATCGAAGATATCCAACTCAAACTCAAGCTCGTAAAGAGCATCCTTGACTTTCTAGGGTGGTGGTCAGCACAGTCTCCCTCAAGGAACCTCACTCCTGGTTTGCTCATGAGGAAGGGGTAAGGATGGAGTGTTTCAGTCTGCTTTACCTTCCAGCAATGATCATCATAACCGCACTCCAGAGACTTGACATAATGAGTAATGTGGTCTGCTTTATCGGCCAAGTGGTTCAACTTTTCGCAGACGCATGTATCCGTCAAAGCGTGGTCATTAACATGACCATGTCTATGATGGTCATGATGCTGGTGATGGTGATGGTGCTGCTTGTGTGGATGCTTGTGGTGATGATGGTGAGGCCAAGGCTTATGATGGTGATGCCCATGGTGGTGGTGTCCATGGTTATGGTGCCCGTGGTGGTACCCGTGGTGGTGATGCCCATGATGGTGATGTCCGTCATAGCCATCGTCCCGATGAACCGAGATCCCAACGTCTCTATCCTCAACTGGGAGGGCAAGAGCCGGGAGGGCAACGAAGGCCGTCAGGGCAAAAGAGAATCTCATTTTGTTTTTACGGAGGTTAGAAAGTTAAGATAGGAAAACAAAAGAGGAAGAAGAAAGTGTTAGGGTCCAACGAAAGACTGAAGTTCGAGATGAGGATCACGGCAATTCAGGAGACAGGCTGTCATGTTTAAATACTGAGGCTAATATGGGAGTGATTGAGCCAGTTTCCGGAGGTTTATAAAACTAGAACCAAGTATTTCGACAGATTTCACCAGCAAATAGCTAAATGCAACACTCAACCATAAGTTGATATCCGGGAGTTTAAGTCCTGACGTCGGTCCTTCTCGGCTCCCTACCTGGATGTCCTCCCCCGAGGACAGCATATTGCTTCATAAATTGTGAAGCCGTAAAGATGGATGTACTGAATTTCATGTCTCATAGATCCATATATCCTCCGAGCAACAAAGATGTGTTGCCGGTGCGCTAAAGTCGTCTCCTAAGCAAGGTCCCATCACCATGCATCGAGCCATGCCGCTTCACGGGGGTCGATGCCATTAGGTTCCCGGCCACACCACGAATTTCACGGCAATCTCATCGATACAGTTTTATCAAGAGCGAGAAGGTTAAGCTCTGAGCAGGCAGTAAAATATAAATGAAGAGTCGCCAGCAATCTACTTTGAAGCAACCTTGTGAGAATTGGGAACTTACACGACGCATGGCCCACAGGTACCTGCATCACGTTTTGGGGGGGAGTGCGAAGTGTTCTGTCCTTTCGACCGATCACTGCTGAAATATTCGATTTCTATGTATGCATGTTCCGTTCGCTACTTGCTTGATTCTTCCACTAGAAACAAGTCATTGTGCAGTTTAAAACGGGTACCAAGTTGTAGCAGTTGATGGCTTATCTGAGATGTGGTCTTTACGCTGTCGGCAAATGCAGCGCCGATTGCTCCGATGGCGACTGGGAGTTTTGTCCACCAACCCACCCACCCGATAAGATAAGACAAGCTTGTACTGTAGTGCCACTGCGTTGTAACTCAACTACAGCCTCACTCAAAGGCAACAACGTCCATACCAACAACGGAAAACGAGCCCAACCCCATACTTTTCCCACGGTAGTTATTAATCTTCTACACTGCTACTGGGTTGTTTTATCAAACCATTGCTCCAAGGGGAGACAATCACCCTTATTCGGCTCTCAAGACTCTCCCTCCAAACCGCCATTCATTCTCTTCTACCATCGCCAATAATCCGTACATACACGCAACCATGGCAATGTCCCCCGTCGTCACCCAGACGGTCGAGACCGTCCAGCAAACTCAACATCTCGCTCGCGCCATCTCCTCGCCTCTCAAAAACCTAGCCTCCGGCACGAATTCGTCCTCTAATGGCACGCCAAAGCTGCCTCCCATGTCCGCACCCGCCCCGGTCACCCTCCCGACAACCCTCGACCTCGCGGAGCAGATGAACGACGAGGAGAAGAGGAAATGGGTCAAGGGCAAGAAGCTAGGTGAAGGTACCTACGCCATCGTCTTCTTGGGTCACCTCCGCTCCAGACCCTCCACCCTCGTCGCCATCAAGAAAATCAAGGTCCAGAAGGAGTACGACGAGGGCATGGCTCCCGACGCCGTCCGTGAACTTAAGCATCTGCAGGAGCTCAGTCACCCCAACATCATCTCCCTCCTCTCCGTCTTCTCGTCAAAGGACCAGAACCTCAACCTCGTACTCGAGTACCTCCCCCGCGGCGACCTCGAAATGCTCATCCGCGACACCGACAACGTGCGCTACGGTGCGGCAGACATCAAGACGTGGATGGGCATGCTTACCCGTGCGGTGTGGTTCTGCCACGAGAACTTTGTCCTCCACCGTGATATCAAGCCAAACAACTTGTTGATTGCCGCCGACGGCGAGGTCAAGCTTGCTGATTTTGGTCTCGCCCGATCCTTCGCCGACCCCCACCAGCTCATGTCCTCTCGCGTAATCACCCGTTGGTACAGGCCGCTCGAGCTGCTCTTTGACGCAAAACACTACAGCGGCGCCGTGGATATCTGGTCCGTCGGCACCGTCTTCGCAGAGCTCGTCATGCGCGCCCCTTACCTCCCCGGCGCCTCCGACATTGACCAGGTCAAGCTCATCTGCGAGGCCATTGGCACGCCAACTGAGGACAACTGGCCCGGCGTCACCAAGCTCCCCGGCTATGCCGTCCCAGCCCAGCACCCGGTCCACGGCAAGGACTGGTACGAGATGCGGTTCGGCACCGTCGGCTCCGACGGCGTGGACCTCCTCATGAAGACACTCATCCTCGATCCCAAGAAGCGCATCACTGCACGCCAGATGCTCGAGCACCGCTGGTGGCACTCGGAGCCCAAGCCCACCCGCAAGCAGGACCTCCCTTCCAAGGGCGGAGCTGGGGCGGAGGACAAGATGGGCGCCGACCTCAAGCGTCGGCCAGGTGTGCTAGATGATGATCGTGGTTCAAAGGTCGCGCGTAAGCTCGACTTTGGCGGCGGGAAGTAATGCTCTTCATTATGCATGCGTGCTCTTTTTCTTCTTCTTCTTCTTCTTCTTTTGGCCCAGTTGGGGGAGCATGGTATGGGGAACAGCTATCTTCGATGGCGAGAAATCTGATAAAGCTTGGCACAATGATTTAAAGGCGTTTTTTTTGTCAAGGATGGCGAGGTACTAAAAGGGACTTATCAAGGGACAAAGATCTCTCAGTTTGGTTTAATTAATTGTATAAGTAATATATATATAGAGAGAGAGATATTTGAAATTCTTCATGATGACGACTATGCCTTAGTTCAATTCTTCTTCTTCTTATTCTATCACTAGCTGTATATGTATATATATCCTTCTCATATCGCAATGGCGAGAGAAATCAAAACCTCCAACTGAAAAAAAAAAAAAAAAAAAGAACCCAAAAGGTCTGTCACTTATGATGCTCGCTCTCATCATTTTTATCATCAAAGTCTTTTCATTTTCTTTCGTAAAGCACATTGGCTTTCCACCAGCCCCTGACAGCTCTCAACCGGGAGAGGGCAGAATTGAAAAGAAGGAGAAAGAAAGGGGGGGGAGAGGAAAAACTACATCAGACAACAATCCATCCCGTACATGGACCTCTCGACACGAGCGCGGACTTGGTACCAATCTGCCCTCCGTTGCGCATACTCGTACACCTCCTCGGCGCGGAATACGCCGCCGAAGCGGTCGCCGTCCGCAATGACAGTCGCCATTTCCTTTGCATGGCTTGGGTCGATGAGATATATCTGGCTGAGCTCGCGCAGGGCTCCAAAGTAGGCGAGCAGATCCTGGTTCTTGAGGGTGCGTATGTATTCAAAGTAAAGGTTCATGTCGGCGATGAGCTTGATCGCGCCATCGGTGCTAATGCGCTGGCGCTTGAGGTGTTTGCAGATGGCTGTGAAGAGGCGAAGACCGACCTCGCCGTTGAAGACGTCGAGCATTGATTTGTCTGTGGTGCCGACAAGCATGGTCGTGTGTGAGGAGACGAGGTCGACGATGCGCTTGGCTGCAGCACTAGGGCCAATATCTGGTTCAGGGACGACGGCCGTGCCGGAATCAGGCCCCGTAGATGAGGCTGTGGGAGGATTATAGTCCGTAGGAAGTTGTGTGGTGGCTTGTAGGTATTCTACTTCATCCATAAGCACGTCGATGCCCTTGTTCAGACCAGCAGCCACACTCTCGTCGAGCATCTGCTCAAACTTCTTCTTAGCGAGACCTGCCGGATCTAAGAAATCATTCCTATCGGCAATCTTTGGAGTCGCCAGTTGCTGCTCGTAGAAAACGTCGATCATCTGCGAGATGAGATCACCAACATTGACCAGCTCGATGAAGGTCACGAGAGGAGCCACACCAGCCTTGTTGTGGTCGCTCACCTCGCGAGGGTTGTAGTGGGAAAGGTGATCCACAGCCATGTCAAATCCAGTCTTGACGTGCTTCTGTCCCAGGATGCGAAGAAGCACGACGAAGATGGTCGAGCACTGCTCTCTTGCTTCGCCGCCAGCCTGTCCTCCCAGTTGGATGAAGACAGCAGCGCGGCCGAGGCTCGTTTTTGCAGCATGCACGAGGTTCAAGGCAACCTCAATACTGAACAAAGATTTGATGCCCTCCAACTTCGATGCCATAAGTGCCGCCTTAGCTGCGAGCTCGTCTGTTGGCGCCTTATCAGGCAGCGTTGTCTTGGGGACCTCTAAATTCAGTGTCGGTGTTTCTGGCCTCGACGGCTGAGGTGTCAGGTTTGTGCTCGCAGTTCCATTCTCCTTGGTGCCTGGCGCAGGAGTCGTCGGCTTCGTCGCAAAAGGGGAACCTATGAAAGATGTAGGAAGCACCGTCACAGGCATCATGACGACCTTTTTGAAAGAGCTCAAAAAATCCTTCTTGTCTGCGGAGCGGTTGAAGTTGGACATGTAAAACGACTCCAAGGATGAATCTTGTTCCGAAAGCTTCTTCTCCCAACTGGCCACTTCGGTTTCGGCGTGATTTGTGAAAAATTCGAGCTCTGCCTGGAGATAGAGATCAAGATGCGGTTCGAAAACTTTCAGCGACATCTCTTTGGCCATATTTTGCACGTCACCCTCCGATATGCGAGGAGCCTTGACAGACTTAAAGAAGAGCATCGTCTGCTCAAAGATTCCGGACACAGCTTTCAAGTATGCTCCAATGCTGCGAGCATGAGCCTCATCGAATAGCGGAGTGGCGTACTCCATGATAATATCCTCCCTCACCTTGTCCAACAACGCCCAGAAAACAGCAGTGGCATCGGGGAAGATGCGCTCTATCACAGTAGCTTGCTCGTTGACCTTTGTCAGGAGCCTCTCAAAGAATAATCTTGAGGGATCGAGCGTGACATCATCCGCTGGTGCTTGGTTGAGACAATCCATCGAGTTCACCATCAAGTCTCGGTCATTGAAGATCGGGTGCTTCTGTATAAACAGGTCGAGGCCCGGTCCGGCTGTGGCACCGTTGAGTGTATGCAGGACGTGCGCATAACGGCGCATTCTGCCGTCCACGTCCCAAAACTCATAACCTTGCTCAAACTCACGCAGCACGGCGCTCTCAAACAGACCCATCATATTTGTCAACTTCTCCTCTCGCTCGTAGCATGCAGGGGCCCAGTCGCTCTTGGCAAACCGGGCCAAGTTGGACAGCATCTGGGCCTGTTTCTCAGGATCTCGAAAGGCTTTGAACACGACCGGGTCTGCATGAGTCTTTGCCTTGACTAGGTCGAAGTAGAAGGGCGCCAGTGCTCCGTAAATCTTTCCATATTCTTGCCTCGCACCACCTCGAATGCTGCGCACTTGCTTAAAGACATCAAGGTATGCGGCTGGGTCCTCTGCAGGGTTGCTTGACGGCGCCCCTAGGGTCATGGTTTCGAAGCCATCGCGCACATCCATAGTAGCCGACTGGTTGCGTCGTTCCTCCTCTGCGGTTGCATCAAATAGTGTCGTCGTCGTGGGGGGTTGCTGGGTTCCATCAGGGGCCTTGCCCTGGGCGGCAGCCTTCTTTGCGCGCTCCGCGGCCTCCCTCCTCCTCCGCACAGCGTCTTCGAAGCGGCGCCGTGCCTCCTGTTCGTCCCAGCAGCCCATGCTTTTTAGTCGAGATACCCATCTTGTGTCATCGTAAACCATTTCCTGCAAACGTCTGGAAGCGCGGGCACATCGGAGCTGGTCAGCGACGGGGAGGTAATCAAGGATGGAGACAAGAATTTCTATCAATTTGCGTTAGTTGAAGTTTTCGCCCATGGCACACGATACTGGGCGGCCCCCCAGGTCGAATAAATAGGGCAATATTTTCCAAACGTACCTGCTGGCAGACTCGATCGGGAGTCGAGCATCTCGGTAGCCTGAAGCGTCTTGAGGATGCTGCCCCGATTGGCAGCACCCGTCTTGGACCGATACATGGTTGCGACAGGTCTAGGTTTCGTTCGTTTATGAGTGGGAAGATGCCCCTGGGGCGTTCAGAGGACTCGTTAGGATTCGAGAAATACCAAAGACGGTCTGAATGACCCCGTGTCCAAGTCGAGCTCAAATCGTCCAATCCATCAACATATCGCCACTAGGCTGTCGACTCGTATCTCAATCAGCATTGAACGAAGCGCCGAGGTTGTCTAGGTGTAAATTCTAGGTGTAAAGTCTAGTTGCGAGAGCCTTGCGTCGAGATGCGGAATTCGAAGCGGGGGAGGAGGGGGTGCGTGGATGGATTCGAAAGCTGTAGGTGTGGATGTTACGTAGATGAGTTGGTGAGCGGCCTTCATGCTAGCTCACCACTCCAGAAGCTGGGCGGTATGATGCCCCGCATCAAGCATACGGTAGGTACGAAGTATTCGGACGTGGGTAGAGCTTTTGGGGCAACCGTAGACCCTGCTACACTAGGCAAGGTACCTAAAATAGGTATTATGCAGGTATGTAGGTACTTGTTAGTGTGTTTATGCACCCCCTGAACCGGCTGGCTACCCTATAGCATCAGTTTATTACGCCATGTGCTTCACATCCTCCAGGTAGTGAATGCATCTTCACCAGTAATGGTGCTCTCCTCTCCACTGTTTCTATGTGGACAGACTACCTGTGCTTATTTTCATAATAGCTTCCATAATCAAAGGCAGTGGCATTCCTGGGATGCCTATAGATGTCGTTGTAGATAGTTGGTATCAATCACATCCAAGTAATATTTGTGCTTGTACTCAACTCTACCATCTCGTCTATTTCGCAAAGCAAGTTGTTCAACAAGATTAACCATGTTCTAGATTTCAAGCAGTGTCCAACACCAAAACTCCAATCATCCTGTAACAACCTTCAGCCGACCTCACCCCCAAGTAAATGCAGTGCTGCATCCGCAATAACCCATAAATGCTATGCTGTATCCACAAAGCGTCCCTCCTCATAGGCAATGTCCGCCCGTCTATCTTGAAGCCCCTCCAGTTCAGCCGAATATGCATTCTCATAAATCTCGATGGGCTTTCTTATTCAAGGAAAGTAAAGAGGTGAGTGTGGAGAATATTCATCGCCCGAGTAGAATCCCTTGAATTGATTACACATGAAATGTTGATCTCGCTCGCACCTAAACATCCCAATTAGCATTTCAACTCCCTCCACTAGAACGAAGTTCAGAAAAACGTACCTTGTGAAATCATCTCGAGGTTGACACTGTGTTCACCAAGAGTAGAAAACATTCGCCCAGCAATACCAACCATGTTTTTCATCTCAGCACCGACTAGACTCAAGATCGCCATGCCTCTCAGCACAGTAACCTCGCCGCATTCAGCCAGCTCTTCAGTAGCCTTCTCAAATGCATCAACTTCATGGCTTCCTGCGTGAATGGCCATTGAAACGTGGACCTCACTGGTAGAGATGAGGTCAACTGAGATAGAGTACTTGTCAAGAATCGAAAAGACGCGGGCAAAGAAGCCGTGAGAGATGGAGCGCTTGTTGGAGTGCACATTAATGACACTAATGTGGTCTTTAATGGTAACAGCTGTCGGACGTTTGGGCTTCTTTGGTACGTCGCCGTGGACGGATTGTCGATGCAGTTGGTTGTTAGAGGATAAGACAGGGTCAGGGAGTACAATGGTGCCTTTGCCTAGCGGATTCTTGACGTTCTTGATTCGGATAGGGATAGGTGGATTTGAGTGCATGACTTGGTCCATGGTGAGATGGTGGATAACTTCGGAGCCGTAAAAGGTCAACTCAGCAGCCTCGGAGGGTGTGATGGATGCGAGAAGCCGGGCTGTAGGCACCTTGGTGGGATCCGCGGAAAAGATGCCGTCAACTTCCTTCCATACTTGCAATTCTTCAGCCTTGATACCAACGGCGCAGAGGGCGGCGCATAGGTCCGTATAGCCGCGACCAATATCACCATCAATCAGGCTGCCAGGAACGTTACCGAAGAAGCCAGTGATGACAGGAATGCGACCTTCGCAAGCTGCAATCTTGCGAGCAAAGGCCTCAGAAGCGACCCGATAGAAATTGGCATCAAGCCGCGCAGATGCGTCATAGTGAAATGAATCACATAAGTCAACATACTCCGCATCAACACCCTGTGAGGCAAGAAAGTTAGGAAAACATGGGGTGATGTGTCATTCAAGTAGTACCACTTACAATATCTTGCAGCAAAGCCGTGAGAAACAAGCAACTCAGCTTTTCTCCAAAGCTAACGACTCTATCCTTAGCTCGGGAGTTAATCTCGAGCTTGAATCGCTTGGCGGCGACTATGTACTCGACAATTTCTTGACACTCATCTTTTGTCTTCTGGATAAGAGTTTCTCTTAGGGAAGGGTTCTTCACAAAACTGTGCGCAGCATGTATGTGGTCCCTGCAAATGTCGTGTATCAGGTCACGGGCCTGCTCAACAAGCTCATGTTGCTGGTCCTCATCAGCGCAAATAGCTGCACCAACGCCTCGAAGTTTCCCATAAACGCCAAGCAGTCTATCGTTGAAGGTTAGCATATGCGATGAGTGCGTACTGCATAATGAACTGGAGGAACTGCACAAGCTGCGGCGTCATTTCAGGCGGGGGTTTGGGGGAGCGGGCAAGAAATTGGTTGATTGCCAATCTAGAAAGGAATAGGAAGAGGCTGGCTCATTCTTGGGGGTTGGGGAGGGAATTGAGAGGAATAATGCTGCGCCATGCGTTCAATTGAGGAAATCCAGACTTACCGACTTGTGGTTCCCTCGGCCTTCTTGCCCGTACTACGTGCTGAACAGACGACGACGACTCTGTTTTCGGATAGACTAGCCCTGTTGTGATGGGGAAAAAAGAAGGTTAGATTGAGATCTGATTAAGCCAATTGACGTGAATGTTTTTTTTTCTTCTTTTCTCTTTTCTTTTTTTCGTCTTCTCATTCTTCTTTTGCTCATGTTTGGGTATCTTGAGTTTCTAAGACATGGGTGTGTCATATCATACCTGACAATATCACGAGCAATCTATACACACAGGCAGTGTTAGTAGAGGTAGAGGATGAAAGAGGGAGTTTCCTTTGAGATGTTTCTTTCAGGATTGTCTTCCTCTATGATGAGGGGTTGTTCTGATGTTGGGAGAAGACAAACCTTGTCCGGAAACTTGCCTATGCTGGTGCCTCCAAATTTTTGGACGACCCAGCCGAGATCGGAATGGTTGTTGAAGGTGAGACTACCCATGGTCGCGGGGTTTCGCCACGTCGTTCAATTGTCTGGGAAATTTCAAGATGAGGTCGACGGGTGAGGACAGGCAAGCAGGCAATGGGGAGTGTAAGGGAATTCCGGGTGACTTGAAGTGATGTGTGAAGGTTGAACGAGGAGATGAGTAAGTTTGAACAATCAATCAATGGTGGAGTTTTGGCGGCGGATGAGTAACAGTCAGTCCCGTCCTCTCCCAAGCTCAAGACGTGTACAGTACAGTAGGTACCTAACTTAGGTACAGATTACTGCACCCACCTAACTGTAACGTAATGTCGAAAGGAGCTTAGTAGCAGTCGGAAGCGCTAGTGAGGCCGTTCAGGAAGTAGTGTGAGTACTACTGTGGTAGTGCACCGGTATGTATGTAGGGACGAAATGGAAGTCTCCGTACTCCTCCGTACACACTCCGTCGACTAAGGTAGTGGAGGTATGTACCTAACAAATATTACCCGCAGTGTGGTTCAGCGCAATGCAATGCAGTGGCGTCGTTGGGTGTAACTCGAAGCCGGCTAAAAGAAGAAAAAGAAAAGAAAAGGGGAAAAAAGAAGGCAGAGGATATCTCCAAGAAACAATGATGTAAGATCGGGATGGCTAAGTGAACGACAAAGACTGTTTTGTTTGTTTTTTTGTTTTTATTTTTATTTTTGGGTGGAGGGAGGGGATTTCCCCCAAAAGATATTAAATGACTCCGCCTCAGCCACCTTGTGAGAACTTGTTTCTTGCTTGCAGAGAAGCTCGTGGCAGTACGGATAATTAGGGCGGTATTCTGACTGTGCCAGCTGGTTGGGAATAATGTCTTGGGCACCAAGGGAACCCAGTAATGTAGTTGTCGTTTTCAACGGCAACAGGAACCCGGGTTAGGAGGCGGGGAGGGAGGACAAGGACCAAGACCTTTTGCGGCAAGGCGGGGAGAAAACAGGAAGACAGAGACAAGATAGATAGACTAGCTATTCGAACATTGGACGTTGTACGAAAGAGACAATAATAAAGTTGTGGTGGGTAGATAGGTTTGCAACGAGGTGAGGTTGGCGGGCAGTGTCAAGTCCGTTGCTGCTACGCCTCGGACTCTGTCACCAAGCCAGAGGAGGAGGAGATGGAGCAATGGATGGTATATAAAAAGAACAGACGAAGGGGGGATGGGGGGATGGTTGTGTCAGCTTGGCCAAGCCGTCAACTCTAATAAGTGTGTCTTCCTGTTTTATATCTCATTTACCTAGGTAAGGACCTAGGTGAGCAACTGTGAGGGACCTTGGGATACCGAGTGGGCATGGAATAAGAGGCCAAGAGCACACCCATGTGATTGGGGACATAGTAAAGGCAAAAGAGAAATGCAGCAATTGCCATGACTACCTCCCTGGTTGTAACCTCATGCTCCCCCCCTTCTCCCGAGCGCAGAGACACAGGAAGTACAATACCTACACGAGGTACTGTACTGTACCTCAGGTAGGTAGTATGCCTTCAACCCGTAATCTGGACGGATGCAGAGAACTCCCCGACTTATCGTCAACTGTTACCCAATTGAGACCAATTACATACCAATATACAGTCATCAATCCGCCCCCGATTGGATCCCGATAATTGGACCCTCCCTCTGGCGTGGGTGGGTTTGGCTTCCAGGTTCCCTTTTTTCATTTTTGTGACTCTACTCATTTTCGCTTTAGGTTTCTTTGGTCAAGTTCCGTCTTCGGCATCCAATTTTTTTTTTCTTCTGCTTATTTGCCCCCCCTGGTGGCTTGTTCTCCACTTTTTTCCCTATCCTACGGTGTCTACCTACCTACGGTACCTACCGTACAGGGCCTACATACAGCGCATTGACTCTCAGAAACGTTTGTGTGTACGTACTTACACATATCTATGTATGTAGGTACCTTGCAGATTACGTTGGTATATAGGTAATGTCCAGGTGGAAGGTAAGGACGAACTTACAGGTAACTTACAGCTTGAAATGAAAGGGCAACCTTGGAATTGTATCAACAAGCGACTTAATCTACTTTATAAGGATGCAAGGTTAGAAGGCAGATTTAAGCTGGGTTACCTGTGGCAGGGCAGATCAGAGACACGGGATGTACCTAGGTAGGGAAGTAAGTAACTTAAGGCGCCAAAACGCGTTTGCTCAAGGGGTGCGTGCATCAGTCATCCATTGACTCAACCTCATGAACCTCATGAATAGGCGTGTGCCGGGTCAAGTTGCAGATGCAGCAGCATATTCTTCAACTTACTGCCTACATTAGGCATCTTACCCAACTCAGCTATCTGTTTGTCTGACGCTTCGTATTAGATGAAGTAGAAATGAACAACCAAAAAAAAGAAAAGAAAAAAAACCTACCTCATTGCATATGTGCGTGCGTGCATGCACGTACGTATGTATGTGTGTTTAGATGTGCTCCGTCACTCCGTCAAACCTCTAGGATTCTTCACACTATTCTCATCAGGCCATAAAAGCTTATCAAGGTTCGATGGTTTGGCAATGCCAGTTTTTTTAATGTCATCCAGACCTCCAGCTTTTTGCTCTACTTGAGTTCTGAGACAGGTAGTAGGGCAGCCTTGTAGTCGTAGACCTACGAGGGCGCATTGTCTATACCACATAAACACACACATCCCCCCGTCTTTCTACACTCATAGCATCATATAATTACACACATCATTCCGCTTTCCCTCCCCACCTCCCCTCCCCTGCTTTCCTCGTGCGATTCTTATTCAATAAAATAGTAATAATCAGGAACACCCCAAATAGCATAACTACGAGAACGAACAATACCACTCAGCTCTCTTACACCCATTCACCAACCCTTGTAGGATTCATCGATGACACCATCGCCCTCGGCACATTACCATAGGTTCAATGCATGGGGATCCCCCACCCTCTCCCATATGCATCAGCTCACATGGACCTCCTCATCCTAGGACTCTTTTTCTTAAAGTTGCACATGTAGGTTTTGTCTTGATTTGTTGCAGGACGTCCTGCCCTTCAGTTCGGCCACCACCAGTCAACTACCTAGGTAAAGTGAAGTTAGTTCTATAGCTCCCAGTCTTAATGTATGAATTTTCAACCTTTACCCTGATCAATGTTCAGCACTTTATTTCAATACCTTCTCAGCTATTCGCCAGGTACAAGACGGTCCTATGTTACTGTTCAAGAATTGATGGAATAATGATAGTATTGCTTTATCATCGCATGCTACATAATACCTAGCCAACTCAAGCAAAGCAAAGCAAGCACATGCTCCGTCTAGGTCGCCTTTCCATTGTCCAATAGCTAAAATGCCGTAAAACCCCGACCACTGCCGTATTGAGAAAATAGGTGACGTTGAAGTGAATTTCCTGCCGCCCGCATCGCGAATGCCTTTCGCCCTTTGACCAGAACTAGAGCCAAATCACTCCACTCCACGTCCCCCCGAATAGCCCTCATGTCTTCGTCCCATCATCCCATCATGCCTGATTAAAACTCTGGGAATCTCGTTTAAAGACCACCCGTATAGATAGAATAACCCCCCTCCCATCCGGAACGCCTGACCAGTACTGCTGTAGTAGTAGTAGTAGTAGTAAAGTACTTTTTTTTCTCTTTCCCCTTTTTTCCGGAGAAAATTCACAACACTGCTCCGGCCGAGAGCTCTGTGCTGGTCATCAGGCCCTGATCTTGGCTTTCATTGCCCGTGAAGCCGAATTTGTCCATTGGGAAGTCCTCCTCGGGTGTGCGGATACCAATACCACTATCATCGTGTAAATCTCCGCCGCTCATGCTCATTGTGCTCTGGTTGGTTTGGTTGCCCGGTGGGAATGGTGCTCGTCCAGACTGAGTGTCTGGCATATTGCCGAGATTCAAGTCCTCACTATCACCGCTATATCTTGACGTGGCCCGGCTCGTCTCTTTAGTAGCAGCCTGCGATTGCGAGGCTGCCGGTACGTTTGGGCTCTGTTGCGAACTCTTTTGTTTCATGAAGCCGCCTTGCTCTGCCATAAACGCGATCATCTCGTCGATCCAAGTCTTGGTCACCCACCACGTGCCAAAGCTCTTGCCTTGGTTGATAGTAACCTCTCTCATAACAGCTGACCCAACTCTTTCCACGCACCATACTAAATCAGCCGGAGAGGCGTAGGGGAATTTAGCAGGTAGCCCACGTAAGAAAGTGACCCATCGGTCCAGAACATTCTGACCAGGTACATTCTCGTCGTTGTCTCCATCGAGTTGACGTCCACTGCGTGTCACCATATCGCCATAAATAGTCAGACATTCCACCTCCCACGGCACGTTGACGGGGTTGATGAGGTCGCGCAGGTCATTGAGCAGCAAATTGACCAGGTCGTCCATGCCCCGAGTGGGAATACATTCAGCAATCTTCCGTGGCTTAAGCATAGTGATCCAGTCCACATACATCTGGTCTCGATTTGCCGGATTTGACAACATGTTGGCAGCTGCATGAGCAGTAATATTGACCCTGAGCGCCCGGTCTAGGAGACTAGCAAAGAGAGTGGCTGGTGCCTCCTTGGCTCGCGTTACATGTTGAGGTTGTCCCTGGAAGGAGTCTCGGATATGAGGGACCAGCCTCTCAGAGATGTTTCTCAAAGTATCCATCACTGTCTTAGGCAGGACCTGTAAAGTCAATCCCGCGACAATCGCCATCATACGTTGATACAGGAGAAAATCGCATTGCTCGATCCAGGGTGCTAGAGCAGGATTTCCAAAAAGCTTCTGAACAGGCATTGTCAGGGTTCCCTGGAAAGAGGTATAAAGGTGGAAAAATGTCTTCTCTCTGCAGTATCGAATGCACTCGACAAGCGATGTGCAATGTGATCGGTAAAGGGCGGACAGTGATTTGGCAGCGTCGGGATCGGTTCCTTGGGGTAGGTAAGATTCTATAGGGGGGAGGGCAACCGTCTGCGACGCTTCAAAAGCATCATCAGATTCTGATATGAAGGCTAGTTCTAGCACGGTCTTGGTGGATGTCGAGTGGACATGGTCGATGCTAGCCAAATCTGCAAGGTTGTATCGACTGTGTGACCGGTTTCCGCTTTGTCCAGAAGTTGAGGGCCTTGTGACGGTACCGGTGTTAGGGGATGGCAGGGAATCTCGGGTCGGGTTTCCACTCGATTGAGCGGGAGCGGTGCTGATGCTTTGATTAGAATCTCTAATAGAATAATAATAAGAATAATAGCAATGGTTAAGATTTCTACTCACTTAAAGCTCTGAGAGAAGCTGGTAGCTTCTGGTAGTGGTCGCACAGGTTGCGAAGGGGGCTCTCGAATATCTGGCTGGTCGTCCACGAGAGTGAAGTTGACGTAATGATACTTGGACTCGCCTCTGACTCCAAGACGCCGTGTTTTGAGACCAGGAAATAGGACGCGCACCAGTTTTCCGAAGCTGGCTGGGTTAAGGACAGTTATTCTCTCAGTTGCACACCGTGAGGCGTAGTTCGCGTAGACTCTGCCACGAGGAACAGAGCCTTTGCCTTTTGAGCAAACTGAATTGATCCTACAAAGGTCAGAAAATTTGTGCAGTCACAGTTTGTCCCGAGAACAGGCATACCAGAGCATGGCAAAGACTTGGCGAGTGCGTTCTGAATTGGGACCTCGCTCATTTCCGTGGAGCTCTCCCGCGACATCTTGTAAGCTTCGATGTCTGTTGGCGCCAAAGAGCTGCCGCATCTCAAGCTCATTGTTGGCACTCGATCGAGTAGATGCAGGTTTAGGGGGGCCCGCTAGGGCCACCATAGACGAGTCCCCCTCGTCATTATCATCGCGGTCCATCAACTGGCTCTCACCTTCCGTGAAGCTGGCATTGTTAGGGAACTGCTCAGCCGGGAGGGGATGGCGCGCCATGTTATGTTTATGCTGGTACTGCATGGGGTGGCCCATAGCGGCGCCCATGGAAGCATCCATTGTAAACTCCTGGCCGGCATGCATGTGAGTTGCTGCCTGCAGCATCATCACCTCTGGAGACATTTGCGGGCCGCCTCCCATATCCTTGTGGTGGCCATGGTCGTTAGGAAGCCATGTGCCGGAATACATGTCAGAAGGATCGCCAAACCCAGGCTGGGGGTCGAGGTTGTGCTGAGGGTTGAGGCTGTGGATGGAGGCTGTCGAGGCGCGCGATAGTGGACGCTTTCTACCCTTGACGCCAGCAAGGATTGCGCTATCCACTGCAGAGGAGGAGAGTTAGCCATTGATTCTCGCCGACATCTTGACGATTACTAGGAATCAGAAGTCCCAGGAGAGTTTTTATTCAGATATAGAGGACTTACTGTGGTGGTGTTGAAGGCTGTTGTGTTGATGTATCTCTAGGACTCGAGAAATTGTGGGTTAACAACAAACATTGGCAGGGCCGAATGCACACAGGTACAACAACACAAAGGTTGCGCTCCCCGAAAAAAATAAAGGAGTAGGACTAGAAGAAAAGGTGGCGATGCCGGCGATAGCGCTGCAGATGTGAGTAGAAGGTTATTTTACACCGATTTCACCATAGGCCGTATGCAGCGAAGAACTCTGGCTTGTGGCAGCGCGGGACGTTGAACAATTGACGTTGACGTTGTTGTGGTTGCTTTCACGTTGCGAGGCCAACGACGGGAGAAGAAAAGCATGGGCGTTCGGCAGCAGCGGGCGGGGCCACAGACGCGAGTGGGAACTGCGTGCCTTAGTCATCGCGTCAGTGGCCAAATTAGCTGGCGTTCGAAATTCCTCGACGTGGGGAACGCGGCGCTGTGAGTGGACAGATTCGGTTGTGGCTGGTGGACTGTTTTTGTCTCGACTCCCTGCAAATCTCACTGCCAAACACTGCCAAACACTGCAGGTCACTGCTAGTCGCCCGCCAGTCTCAGCGCAGTCGGACTTTTGTCGTGTGTTTTTGGCCCCAGTTCCAGTCTCTGATAGTGGCTGATAGTGGCTGGCCCCATGGATCCCATGCGCGGGCTTCATCTTACACGACGCACCTGGAACAACGGATGTGGAATTTGGTCCAGGATCTTCTATTATTGCTTGTTTCCTAACCGAAACATTTTTACACACTTGCACTTTGCTGGCGCGGAAGGGAATTTGGTATAATTGTGCGAGGGCGGAAAACAAGTCTCGTAGAAATGCTGTCCCATTCAGTAGCTAATTACCTTGCCTTACCTTCCCTTACCTTACTGTACTGATTACCTGACCTAACCTTGACCAAGCCACTGTTCAGTGTTGCGCCGAGGGTAACGGAGATTTGATGAGGTTCCACCTGATCTCATCTGTCGCGCTGAATGAGAGACACGCGATCATATTTTGTGCTGGATCACGTCTCGGCCAGTGGGAGGAGCATGCGACCTTCCGAGTAAACAAATCACCTCTCATGGTGTGCCGCATGCCGCTCTCTGTCATGGTTTGTTGTTGATACGTCCGTGTCCATGTGTGAGTCTTCATGCTCCGTACCACCGTACAAACATGCACAATAATGTAGGTACAGCACCTTGCCTGCTTACGGGCTGCTGCCCCATGTACGGAGTGCCAACCGACCCGTAGCAAACTAAATTACTTGACCCGTGTATCTTGTTCAGATCCATCTAACCCTTGGTGCTCATATTTCCTGATCCAGTTTTGCAAATCAAATAATCACTCCCCCTTTCCATTGCATCATGGTCGGAAGAAAAATGTAACTTCACAGTGCTGGCCCTACCCGGGAGCTATTTTTCAAAAAAAAAAAAAAAGCCAGTTGCAATGATGTAATTCGTCGAGTGGCCATCCTCGTAGAAATACGAACTCAATACGTGTGACGTAGGCTCATGAGCCCTTGGCCAATTCATGTACCCTATACCTTGCTCTATACCTCCGATGTTAACACCTGTTCGTTCCTCAGTACCTTGAACCAGGGTCATTCATCCGCCCAGAGCGCACATGTGCTGGTAGCAAGATGGTAACAACCTGGTAGCAACCTGCTGTAAGCTCGCATGACTGTCTCGGAGCTCCCCAAGTTACGCACCCAAGCTCCCCCAAAACAGTGCTGCTTGTTCCATTTCCAGGTTTTTTTTTCTTTCGCTGCCTGCTGCTCTTTTGTACCTCCCTCCTAAAATACAACTCTAAGTTTTTTTTTTTATTCCAAAGAAACTGTGTTATAATTTTCTGAAACTCTTCCCTTTAATTTTTCGTCACCTGCAACCTTATCCTTTGCTCCTCCTCTTGGCCACCTCTGATCTCTCTCCCATCAAGCCCATCAAGCCCATCAAGCGTCAAGCCACTGACGCCGCGTCAATTTTTCTTTCCCGCTTCCAAGGCCTCGCTTTTTTCTGGCTACTAGTTGCTAGCGCCGCGACAAAAGCTTCCATTACCAAGACTTTCCCACATTTGCAACCAACTACGTATACTGCTACTACTCGCACTGTCCCTTGACCCAACTTAAGTTAACTTGTCCACAACACAAACCCAAGCTATCATCACATCAATCTTCAGAAGTCGCAGATCTCATCCGCCAAAATGTCCGCCCAAGACAGAGCTCAACAGTACCTTTCTCAGCTCGATCGCGAGGTATGTTTATTTTCTCCCTCTGTAAACGCGATTCTGCATCTCGCATTCCCCCCCACGACCGTCGAGATGCCCAATGACGCTGACTGCAATACCTTCACAATAGCTCTCCAAATACCCCGCTCTGAACAACCTCGAGAAGACAGCAGGCGTACCCAAGGCTTATGCTGCCATTGGAGTCGTTGCCCTTTACTTCTTTCTCATCATCTTCAACCTCGGTGGCCAGCTTCTGACCAACTTTGCCGGCTTTGTCATCCCTGCCTACTACTCGCTGAACGCTCTCTTCACCAGCACCAAGGAGGATGATACCCAGTGGCTCACTGTTCGTTGAACCTACCCATATCTTGATGTCAAATGTAAAGCTGTATTCCTAACTTTAAGAGCAGTACTGGGTTGTCTTTGCCCTCTTCACCGTCGTCGAGAGCTTCATCCAGGTCGTTTACTGGTTCCCCTTCTACTTTGTTTTCAAGTTCATCTTCCTTCTCTGGCTCTCCCTGCCCACCTTCCGGTATGTTCCTCCACCACATAACCCCTATGCCATAACCCATTCATCGGATGACTGACCTTCCCTTCAGTGGTGCCGAAATCGTTTTCCGATCCTTCCTTTCCCCTGCTCTCAGCCGCTACTTCACTAGCCCCTCGACTGCCTCTGGTCTCCGTGCCAAGGCTGACGGTCTTGACAAGACCGAGTAGACGGATTTCACGGAATAGCTTGGTCGCGAACTCAAGAGTGCGTTTTCGATTGGTACGCATACCTGGACCAAGCAGTGCCTCGGTTACGATGAATACGGGAAACGACTTTCTTTCCTAGGTATCTTTACGGGTGGGCTGAGAGCCCCGCGGATAAGAGGGTCTCACATAGAAACGAACAGAGGAAAGTAAGGCTTGCTGGCACTGATGGATTGCTTTCTGGCACGATCATGGAGTATGAGCTTTTATTGTCATGTATGATGCTTTTTTTGTGCGCTGGGATTTATGTTAGACGGCTGCTGCTGGAAGCTTGATAACACGTTTCGCGATATTTCTTTGTGTGTGTGTGTCTGTCTGTGTGTGCGTGTGTGTGCGTGTCTCTCTCCGTATGTGTGTCATCTCCACATTCTTCTGTTGATCGCAGACTCTCTGCGCAAGGATATGTCTCGACTTCTATAGAGTAAAAAAAAAGAAAATCTAGAGCTGGATTGGGATATTCGAACCAAATTCTGCATACGTCATAGATGGCCCGCATCCTGATCTTGTATTTTATCCCCTCTCGCCATTTCTGTCATCGCCGACGACGACGTAATCGTCAACAGCTGACTGGACCAGCTGAGCTTCCAAACGATCGCGGCTATCGCTACGTATATGTGGTAGATAGTTAACACGGATCCCTTTAGCTCGCTGGTCCAGGGCCATGGGGCTGAGCTAGAGCCTCGTTCCAGCCCTTGGAATAGAACTGTGGCGGGTACTGCTGCGAGAGCTGCTGCGCCTCACTCCAACTCCATCCAGGGTCATGCTCGACGCATCAGCCGTTTGAGAGTCGTCAGCAGTGTGTTCCGTCCCATCGTCGCCCTCTCTCTTTTCTCTCTCTCCTTGCCCATCCCCCCCTCCCTTTGCAATTCTGGATGTCCGATAACACAATGCCAGTATACTGTCCTTGATAATTGAAAAGCGTCGAATTAAATTCCTTTTAGCGGCTCGTTTCTTCCTCCGATATATCAACCCCCGAATCACGACTCCAGGCGACTGCCCCTCCCCTGAGGGCATGCATTCGATATGCAACCCGGTCCTCTTCAGTCACGGCTTGCAGCGTCGTTGAGTGCATCCCTTACTAAATTCGCGCTTTTCCTCCTCCTATCATCGCCTAGGCTCGCTTCAGCCACCGAGTCCCCCATTGACAATGTTGTTCGACTCGCAGAACGCCTCGAGGGCTCTGGCCCGCTCGATATTACCTATGAGCCCGATTTTGCTGCTTTCGACCGTAGCATCATTGGACGAGCGCCGTCCGGCGTGACGGCCCTCCTGGATAATGACCACCCAGGTTCGAATATCAACCCGGGAAACATTATGTGCTACATGATGGAAAAGAAGACGATATTTGGTCGTGATGCTGTCACAGTCCGGAGTCCAAGCGATACCGACAGCCACGATGACAATGAGGACGATGAAAAATCCAAAACAGGAAACACCAGGACTGTATACATTTCTGCAAACACTTGCTTGCAACCATCATTGCAAAAGAAGGATGCGCTGGCACCACAACTCAAGCTCTATGTCTCAACTTCAGGCAACGTCTTTTGTCCCACTACTGCTGCAGAGCTGTCCAAGATGAAGCAGGTGGAGTTTTCTCAAGGTGCCGCCATGTACAGCGTCAATGCCACAGGAGACGTCTACTTCGGTATTGTAGCGCCCAATATTACTGGGAACTACACCGATACATATAACTATGAGATCGCGGCATCATTGGACGATTTCTACCACAGATACGACCCTGAAAATAGCACCGAACTTCTTTGGATCGATAGCGACTCGAATTCTGTTTTGCTTGTCAGCCGCAACTTGACTGATAGTACTGGCGAATCCCAAACGATCTTGAAGGAGCCACTTCCGTACGACATCTTCATACAGAACAATAATTCGGACTCCATCATTGGTCTTCAACATTCGTACTGTGGCCTGAAGAAGAGAGCTGAACTATGGGGGACCAGTTCTGGACTTGGGAGCGGTTTAATTTCCATGGGATTCACCACTCGTGGCCCTGGCGGCTTTGTCAAACAGCAGTTTTACTTGGAAGGCTTAAATGCCAGCTCGTTGTATTCTGGCATCCTTGTCAAGACAAGGAGCACCGAAAACAGCACCTCCTCGAAGAGCCAGCGGGCAATCAATGTCGGAGGCGGAGGTGTTGTCTTTAAAGCTACCAACTTCACAACATCCGGTGGTAAGTAGCACGTGAAGCCGATCTCATAGTAAGTCCATAGACTAACACACGTTGTATAGGAACCAACTGCAAAGTGATAACAAACCTCGAGTTTTGCAATGAGATTCAATGGGCTGTACCGGGAAACGACAAAAACTTCAATAACACTGCACTCGCCAAGAAATACGATGACTATGCAAAGGCCATGTATGCCAACTTTGAAAAGGCTCTGATGCAGATCCCGTGCGAGGTGTCTTCGACATCTCGATACTCCCTAGCAAAGAGCTGCAACGACTGCAAAGAGGCCTACAAGCAGTGGCTCTGCACTGTGGCCCTGCCGAGATGCGAGGACGTTGCAAGCAACTCTACCATTGGCATCTATCGCAATGTCAACCAAGCATTCCCCAATGGCACCCGCCTTCCTGAGGCGCAACGCAAGGAGCTCGGCCAAACCCCTGCGTACAATGCATCTCGAAACTCGTGGATCGACACGATGATCATGCCCGGCCCATACAAAGAACTTCTCCCTTGTGATGACGTTTGCTACGCCGTGGTGCAGTCCTGCCCTGCTGCTATCGGCTTCACCTGCCCACAGCCCAATAACCCGAGCTTCAACTACAGCTACGCACGGCGCAACAAGAACCCTGGCGGTGAGGTGACCTGTAACTTTCCCGGCGAAACGCGGACACAGATCAGCCTGGCGACGACTGTGCTGCTACCGACTCCCTTGATTCTTAGCGTATTGCCTTTGGTGATGTGGCTGAGCTTTTGAGTTGAGATAACGTGTTTCAAATTGTACTGAGCGTGTGTTCTTTTTTTGTTTTAATCTGGTCTTTTTTTTTTTTTTTTTTTTTTTTTTGGCACTTATTATAGAATCGGATCTTGGTGTTGCTCATAACTTATGTCAAGCCGGCGTTTGGTGGGATAACTGGCCTGGGAAACCAAAAACACATGCCACTTGTTTGCAGAGAACTTTTTGAGTGTTTTCTCTGCTGAGACTGCATAAGGGGATTGCGAAGCTGGAGTATTATTCTTTCTGTCTCTCTCTCTTTTTATTTTGCTACGGATTGGATGCCATCTGGTAGTGTATCCGATGAAATGCTCGTCATGGCGAATGATCTAGGCTCAAACTGGCTTTTTCAATAGAGAAGGATCTGGGATCACAATGTAACGGGTTACGTAGGAAAAAGGAAAAAAAAAACCAAACAAAACAGAGATCATTACTTTGATATACAATTTCTGAGCAAAGGCCCAGCTTACTCGCTCTGCAAGAGAGATGCATGGTACGAATTGTGCCATTGACCCTGGCACAAACAAATTCGTCTTCTTTCTTCATATCCCCGGTATCTGCCCAGTATGTTACCTTCATTCCGTTTTCCTTCCACCCTTTTTTGAAACTCCTCCTCTCTATCATGAACTCTTTCGCTCGGCAGTATCTTTCGTCTTCGCGTCGTACGCCTTGATTGTTGCTTCAAGACCTGCTATCGTTGCTGCCCTCACACATCCATCTTGTCAGCCAAAAAAAAAAGAAGCTCTTCTCTGGATTCCATACCCGCCCACGCATATGTATTTATTCATTCAAGCCAAAAAAAAACACATCATTGAGCAGCACATACCATCTTTCTCGGCGCGAATCTCGTCTGTCTCGCCCTTCACCCACAACCAATACACAGCCTGGTATGTGAACACGGCGATGAGCATCGTCTTGGCGAATGGTCTGGTGAACTGTTTGTAGAATGCGCCCTGTGTTTTATCCAAAACCAAGGAGGAACTCGTCAGGAACCGGAGAGCAGGGAATGTGGAAAAAGCGAATAGGTATATACCGTAGGACCGGGCTGTTTCTTGGTCGAGTATGATCTTCTTGAGAACGTCGTCATTGTTGTTGTTGTTGTTGTCGCCCTCGATGCCGTTAACCTGGGAGCTGCTGCAGCAGAGCGCAACATTGATCGAATCGTCAGCGACATCGTTGTAGAGGCTGTGGATGTTTAATCCACCTCGATCGTTTTATCTCGGAGTTGCGTATTTCAATTGATGAGGCTTCGAGCACATAGCCGATGCACAACCTCCGTCCGATGCTCCCCCAATCGAGTGCTCTCCCTATCGATAAGAATTCTGAAGAAAGTACGTACTATGTACTATGTCACACCTCTGATTCTGCACCAGCCACACCATCATGTTTGCACACTGACCAACCAACAAGGCTACGTTCCAGCGTGGCGGTGCGGTGGACCTGTTTCTGCCTTCCTCCGAGCCAGTGGACCCTCGAATGTGCATGAGTGGAGCAGACAGCAAACGCAAGAGCTCAAGGGCTGCGCTGTGAGTGGTCGGTTTCATGCTTGAACCTGCCTTCTAAACACATGTCCCCAAAACCTGGACGTAGTAACGCGGCTGGCAATCTGTCCCCTTGACGATCCGTTTATTAGTGTCGACTTTCGCTCTCTTCTCTCGCGTGCCGTTAAACCAAAGACATTATCACAATCGACTTGACACCACCACCACCACTTCCTCCTACCGATTCACCTCACTCTTTTCTTGATCAATCCCCAAACGAAACACCACATATTTTGCGACTTGGGAAAATTATTTATTACTCCCACCACACTTTCATTCATCATGGTAAGGAGAGCTCACTTGTGTTAATCCAACATACCAACCTTGCCTACGGTTGCTTGCCATCGATTGCCAACACCTACTGCCCTTTCGCTCGTCCAGACGTGCAATGAATGGGCAATGGGAAAGCAAAAAAAACACAGAGCCATCATCATCATCATCCAACAATGCTAACAGAACAAACGCAGGCGCAAACCCCCGAGCAGCGACGCCGCAACGCCAAGTTCGCAAAGGACAACGAGTCTCGCATGGGCAAGTCGGTAGACCAGATCAAGAAGCGCACCAAGGAGCCCATCAAGTCCCCCATCTCTGTTTTCTGGCTCGGTATGTCAATTCATTATAATCTCCCTTTTTTTTTTAATTCTTTTTTCCCCTTTCCCCTTTCCCTCGTCTTTCCATAACTATCCAGCAATCTCTACTACCAGCTTCCTCCAAGAACAAAACACAGAATTGCTGACTTGCGTTGCTTCCAGTCCTTCTCGGTTTCATCATCTTCGGCGGTCTCATCTTCGAAGTCCTCGCTCGATTCTTCGGTTAAACCAAAAACGTCCTGCCGACTCGAGAACAATGCCGCGACAATGGCATCACAACCACGGGGTTCTCAACCCCTACGAATTCGTTTGACTCTCAATTGACGGGAGTGGAAGACCGAAAAACATTGCCCCCCTCCCCCAATTAGGAAGGATATGGGACACATTACTACCGCCATCGCGCGAGTTGCGGCATGAGAAGGGGAACATATGGCCTGCTTCAAGCTCTCAACGGAGATTTTTTCCCTAGACATCATGGAACATGTGTAAAACACTGGCGTAAAACAGGCGTGAATATAATGGGACAGTTTTTTCTCTTTTTTTTTTCTTCTATTTTCAAGATCTTCATATGTTGTCACAAAAATAACCCCCCATTGAAGAAGGATTTCGTACCTGCTTTTGTTCTACCTGACGCCGTGCCACTAATCGTGCCGTGTGAGAAAAAAATGCTGATATCATAATGCGCAGAGCAACCATTGCCAAAAATGTGTCGCCATGGACACATACCCTAAGCACCGAGCCCACGACGCTTGCTGCCGCCTTCGTTCTTCATCCTCATTCCAGCCTCAAACTGCTTCTGGATTTCGGCTTCGGCTTTGATGGAATCGGACTTGGGCTTGGTCACGGTTGATGCAGCCTCAGCACCCGCCTTCTTGCCACCCATAAGTCGCATAAACTTGGCCTGTCGCGCGGAACCGCCAGCTAGTTCGCTGACCTGCCATTTATCAGCCTGAGCAACAGCAGAGGCTGAGCTTTCTTTTTTGCTCTCTTTTGCTTCTTCAGTCACGGTTGCCGCCTCAGTGGCATCGCTGGCACGTTTCCGCTTTTTTTCAGCCTTTTTCGCTTTCTTGTCAGAGCCATCGACATCAACCTTTGGCTTCTTAGACTTTTTATCCTTCTTTTCACTCTTCGTCTTGGACTCGGATGCGATGCTTCGCTCGGACGCGGCATTGCTGAGCCTGCGCTGCTTCAAGAGAATCTCGTCAGCAGGAACATTGGCAGGGACCTCCTCCATAGTCGGCTTGGTCACTTCGGCATCCGCCTCACCAGATGCCTCGCTGGTCGATTCATCGTCATCGTCAGACTCGATAGCGTTGGAGGTAACGGACGAGTCATCGTCGTTGTCGCTCGAATCAGGATCAGAGTCGGCGGTTTTGGCAGTTTTGTGTTTCTAACATGTACCAGTGAGTTAGATGAATCGCTACGGCGTGGTGTGTCTCTGTTTTGCGCCATCCGCACTCACCTGCATATCGACCAGATTCTGGTATTGTTGAGCAATCTTATTCGCCTCTGCCAGTAGCGCATGGGCCTGAGTCTCCAGCTTCTGCGAGCGCTTCAACAGGCGCTCCTTACGCTTCTCTAGCTTGCTGGATTTGGCGGGAGTAGCAGAGGTGGAGGAAGCCTTGGTTGATTTCTTCTTGATGGAAGCCGCATTAGCTTTTCGGGCACGCTTGGCTTCCGCCTTGGCTGATCGTTTTCTAGTTCGTTCTTCTTTCTTCATTTGCTTTGAAGTGGGCTTCTTGGATTTCGAATCTGTGGGCAAGAGCTGTTAGAACGATTCCCCAGGTAATCAGTGGCGGAGGTAAGATCATTCGGACGCAACGCCTAGAATTACTCTTACCTTTTCGTGATTTCGGCTGGGCAGGGTTCTCCAAGTCCCCAACTGGTGTAGCGGGAGACATGGTGTACGGATGGATAGGTATGTTCCTTTTGAGATGAAATAATCGAGATTGAAAGAAAGAAAGATTACGGGGAAGGGTCTCAAAAACGTCAAGTGGACGTATGTGGTACTGTGATGTTGTTGAAGCACAGTCGCATGTGCTCTCGAAACTTTGTTGGAGTAAGTCGCAATATTTCTTTTTCTGCCAGGCGGTGAGCTAAGTGGCTGGTGATAATGATTGCTTGCAGCTTGACATGACTTCCTATTTGAGCAAGTGTGGGTGGGGCCTTCTCCGCGTTTTGAGCAGCAGCATCGACAGCAGCAGGAGCAGTAGGAGCTCCCCTCACACAGGAAGATTGAGGCAGGTACCTAAGGCAATGTAGTTCTGTTCAATTTTATGGAGAGTATATGTAATCGAGATTCTATATATACCTTCCCTCGGTACCTCTCTCTGTAGGAAAGGCCGGCGGCATATCGGGAGTCTGTGCTGGCGACAGCAAGACTATTCAAGATGAGGTACCAATGATAACGTCAGTATGGAGTAGTCATCCATAGGGCTATACTTGGGTTCCGATTGATGGTTGACTTCAGGGTTTGAAATCAGTACTGTGTAGCTACATAGCTCATCTGTCCAACATCCAACAGATTTCCTCCATTTTTGAAATAGTGGGCGACATTGACTACCTGCAATGTCCAAAAGTTCTCAGGCGAAGCTAGCGGCTTCCAAGCTTACAGTATATAATTAGTGATTCGCGCGGGACCGGAGTTAGATTGGTTAAAGTATTCAAGTATTAAATACTTGGGTAGTTGAAAGGAGTCACCGAAGGGGAACCTTTGTACAGCTTTTAATTGAGAAGTATCATCTCTCCAATATGGAAGGGGATCTGCACAGCATCATCGCTGTAGATGCGTTGAGCCCTGCCCTGTTAATTAAATACACACCTTGTCCAAATTCCCCGATTCAAGGACCCTCCGATCCCTCCTGTCAGTCTCTCTTCCCGCGCGTACTCCTTCCGCTGGAAGTCGGGGACCCTTCGCTCTGCGCTTCGCTCTGCGCTACACTCGGGTTCCGAAGAATACGGTAATAAAGTACGTGTAGTGGTGGCTTGTTGCGTACGTGCTGTCTCACGTTCCACACTGCCCCCCTCCCTATTCGTAACGTTGGATCGTGTTTGTCGAATCCAATTCGTACATAAGTAGTGATGTAATCTGTACTCTTGGCAGAGTCGAGAACGCAAGGCTGCTTGCTGTACTGTACGTACCCTCGCAGCGGGTAGCAGCAGGGGTGTGCGTAATTATCGTATTTGAATCCGAAGTGTCTTGGACAGGCAGTGCATTCTGGACCTACCTATGGTAGGTACCCTATGAATATTGGATCCCTTTGATCCTACAATCCCACAATACCACAAAATCCCCTCCCCCCTTCGCCCCTCCCTACTTTTATAAGGTTACGTTTGTGCTGAGATGATGTTGTCCGCCTCCTTCATCGCCCGAGTTGTGACTAGGTGCTAAGCTTAAAAAGGAAGTTAAACACAGCCCGGAGAGGCTAACTTTAGGTGCCGACCTACCGACCTGCCGACCCAGTCGGGCGGTGCCGAACTTTGTATATGGCACCTTGTGGCGGGGACCCGGACACTGGCCGGGGGACAAACGGTGAAGGGGGGGAAATGGGGGGGAGAATGGGGGAGGAATTCGGCTTCAAGCGCACAAACCCACTGCCCAATTGGGATGGACATGCTTCTGTTACTGTAAAATTACACATCCATAGACGCAGTGTTTTTTTTGGCAGGTTGCCTATTATAGGCACATGAATTGAATGTGGGCACATGGTTTGTGCACTTTCAACGCCCTTCGAGAAAACGTGACAACTCAGCTAGACTTCGGAAGCTTGGAGAGAACCGGGGATGATCTCCCCGTCTCTTATCCTGTTTTGGTCCGAGCCAAGCACAGCCTAGCCCAGTCTTGAGGGAAAAAAAAAACTACTCACTTCTGTTCTTGCTCCTGATTTGATTGCTGCGTCGTGGAGTCGGTCAGCTCGCCGTCCCAGCTTCGACTCACAGGTGACGCATGTGGAATGCACGGAGGGAGTGAATCCGGTACATTTCTGGTTCAACTGACGTCTGAGTAAGAAGTACGAGCCTTTGCACTGTCGGATTCCGCTCGGGTTTCCTCTTGTCCACAACGACGTCGCTCTCTCACACGGTAGATACTGTATACTGGTCATAATGAGTCAGAACATGTTTACATGGAGAAACCGTTGAAAGTTGTCTCAGATAATTAATCACAGATACGCAGTAGCACACTGTTGGAATGTTGCATTGTTGGTTCCCTCGTACGTACGTACATACAGTATTCTAATCTTTTCTGTGTGCTCATCCAGGTCTAGCCAGATGGTTATGCTGGCTGCGAGAGATCAAGGAATAACTCAAGGAATAACTCAAGTAATAATAAAAAATAAGAAAATAAAAAATAAAAATAAAAAATAGGATAAGTAAAACAGAATAACAAAGTACAATACAAGTCCCACCCCGACGATATCTTTCTCTAAGAACAAAAAAAAAAAACCAAAAAAGCCCGCCGTTTCTTTGTTTCCCAATCCCAAAAAAGAACAAATATAGAAACCATCAAGATTGTAGAAGACGAAAAATCCGGGTCATCTAACATCAAACCGGTGATGATTCCCCAGTGTGTCCATTTTTCCCGCATTTCGTACTCGAAAAGAATCCCATGATAGTGACAATAAGGAGGCCCCCTCCTAAGCCCCTCTCCTTCTCCCAAGGCATGTATTTGGAACACGCCATCATAATTTCCCAGGAACAAATGAGGAAACTAGTTAATCCAAACTGTTTCCAAAATGTCTCTGCTGTAAAGTCTGAAACATAAAGAAGTAGAAAAAAAAAAGGCAGAGAAGAAGTGAAAAAGAAAAGAAAGCAAAGAAAAAAAAGAAGAGACACAAAAAGAAGCCAACCCCCTTTCCCCCGCTTCAACCCCTGGAGAAAGTAACAGAAAGTCGTCAAATATCGTGACCCAATCGTGATAAAACATGATTTCTTTAAAAAAGAAAAAATACATCGAGGCGACCGCATTTCGGCTGAATGTGGCCTGTGTGGTCTAATAAAATTGAGTAAGCTTCATTTTTATTTGGCGACTGTTTCTGAGTTGGCCACACTTACAGATCATCACTGCCCCCTCCTCCCCCGCCCTTACATTTATCCCCTTATCATCGTCCATGTCCGGTGTTAGGGTCGAACAGGTAAGCGTCGTCAAAATAAACGTCGTCACCACCACTACTCCCGCCGTAACTTGGTGGCTGTGCCCACTGCATCCGATATGACGATGACCCGTATGGCGTTGATGCCCAAGCATCATCCCCGACATGCGTTTCCCGACCGCTGCTTTGTCGACTGGCTGCTTCTTGACCTCGGGTCACGAAGTGCCCGAAGTTGACGCTTCCCCAGGGCAGACCTGAAACCTCCTCTTGGCTGAAATCGCTTGGGGAGGGAATTCGATAGCTGTTGCCGGCGTTTTCTCTGTTTTGAGAATCTCTCTCTGCTCGTTCCTTATTTTCCTTTGCTTTCTCTCCTATGTACACAATAGTACGTTAGACATGATTCTTGACAGAGATTATCCTCTCTGGAAGGCGGGGGCGGAGGTGGGAGAACAGAACGTACTGAACTTGCGCTGGGCAATGCGGTTTTGGACGCGTCTTCTTTCCTCAGGGTCCGTTATATCAGTCCAATCCAAGTCGTCGGCTGTTGACTTGGACCTCTTGGAGGAAGAGGATTTACTGCTCTTCCGAGAGCTGGTTGAGCTGTGTCTTGAGCTACCTGCCATATTCGTGCTCAACCTTGTGGTATCAATATCTCGAGAAGAAGTCGAAGACCTCTTTCTCTTATGTAGATGGTAATTTGGCCGAGTCCCTACGGGAAGTGATTGAGTCCGACGTGGTGTCAGTCCCGATGTGGGTGTAGCCGACTCTGGCAGCTTATTAGGTTGACGGTCTGTAACTTCTGGCGATGCGCTCTGAATGCGGATAAGGGGAGGCGATCTATCGGTGTATGGGTTTGCAGAGGACATGTACCGATAGGGAACGATACATATGACACCTAAGATTGTGTTTCTCGGTGTGGTACGGGTGTAGGGATGAATAATGGGATTGAAGACTGGAGAAGGTGGTGAGGAGATGTGAAAGTCTTATATGCAAGGAAGTCTAGTCTATGGGTTCTGATTTGAACTCAGAGAGTGAGAGGCGCAAGTAAGACAGGTTGAGGCTGGTAATGCTACTGCCGCTGCTGCTGCTGATGATGATAAGAATGCTGATGATGACGAGGGCGATGCCATGTACAGAAGGTGTGGAAGGAAGTTGGTTGATATGCTTCGAATGTTATTTTTGTTCTGAAGCTCAAAACTATTTGAGCAATCGATTCGATGGTGGAGGAGGAGGGGGGGGTTTAGTCTTCAGGACTCGTACCGTCACGTCCAAGACAAAGATCCACGGGGATTAATACGGGATATATCTTATGCCTCAACGTGTAAGGCACCAGTACGTACCAGACCGCTTTCGACCCGTGCCAAACGGGGACTCAAGATGAATAGCCATGCGGTTGTGGATCTGCGTGCCCAGGACTGGGGGTGGGGGATATAGCCCTGGGAGAAGAACATGCAGCCGGTAGGGCAGACTTGAGATGGAGGAGACTATCACTGGGCGAAGCGCTATTAAATCAAAAGCCGAGTGTGAAAGGATTGAGGCCACTGCGAACGAACAAGAAAGCGTTATACGTGGAAGAGAGGCAGCAGTCATAAATTGGGGGGGGGTGATAATTCCACGAGGGGATGTGGTTCTATATGGTCTGGTCCTCCCCCCCCCTGCCTCCGAAGTAAACCCTCGCCTCCAGGATGTCCCCTTGCCTGTTTGAAAAGTCATTGCCTGGGATGGAAAGGGGATGGGAGACCCTCACAGGCTTTTCAGCCCTGGGCACAGGCCAGAAGAGAAGAAGGGGAGGGGGGGGCGTGAGCCATGGAACTCTGAAGCGGTGTCTCTTCTACTACGATGTAAGACCGAGAAATGTTTTTGAGAGCAATACCATCATGAGAAGGAGCATGGCTAATTATATGGAGCACAACAGACGGGCCTTTTTTTTCTTCTCTATCTCTTGGCTGAGTCTATCTCTTTCTCTTGTTTTTGTTGAGAGAGGTGTAATTTGCAAGTGTATCATGCCTGATGTCAAGTCCACAGAGAGAGAGAGAGAGAGACAGAGAGACAGAGAGAAAGAGAGAAAGAGAGTCCATGTAAGATATGGAATGACCGCGAATGGGTACAATTTGCGAGCAATTGCCGTGCTGTCAAACAAACGGCAGGTTTATTAGCAGAAACCGAGGGGGGTGAAAAGGCATCTTGGGGGTGTTGGGGGTGAAGAGAGAACGAGATGGAGGTGAGCCATCTGGCGTCAGGCTCAAGTCACATGTACGTACTGTATTTTGTACTGTACAGTTATAACTTAGCAGGTTAGCTACTTTATTAGTCAGGCCCAATCTAATAAAGTACCCGTCCGTCGACCGTATTTTCCATCAAACATCCCTGCTCCGTAGCCGCGAACGCCTCTTGTACTTCTTGCTTTGTAACTTAGTGACATGAGATTGTAGTTGCTCCGCACTGTACTATCGCACATTGTCGCCAAGCTGGGACGGGACGGATGGTGGATGGTGGATGGGGGGCGTGGTGCAGAGGCAGAGGGGCAGAAGCGAGGAGATGAGAACAGCTCGGAAGCATAACTAGGATGAGTCAGTGCTTGTGACCATTGCCCATGTTAGGGTTGCCAATCCTCTGTTACAATGGCCCTAGTTACATCGCCTATGAGAAGCGGCTGAACCCCAAGCGAGTCGCATCGGCTTGTGTGGGCTGAAGACGCGGATCACCCGTAAAGTTAGTATGCTAAACGATGTGAACGAGGACGACGTCTTGTCGATCTGGGACCAAAAAAGGATTGAGAAACAGAGTCAAAGAAAGGAAAAAAAAGAAAAATAAAAAATAAACAATTGCAAGACACAACTGAATTTTACAGGTTTTGTTGTTAGGTATGACTGTGTTAGAGAGCGTTGAGAATACGAGTAGCAAGTAAAGATAGGTTACTATTAGTAGCAGCAATTTGCAGCAAGAATAACGAATTGTTGCTAGCCGCAGGTACTACCTATGGCACTATGGCACTATGGGTAGGTTAATTAATGTATGTATGTATGTATGTACATACATAACGTGCCAGCAATGCCCAACGTCACAGGCATCGACATATCAAAATGGGGGGGGGGGGGAAGTGGGGTGTTGTCTAGATTTGGCATTGCCTCGTCTTCGCGCGCATGAAAGGTCGACAACGACGAACGAACTACGGTTCTTCCAGGTAATCTGATATGGCCATGTATCTACACTGAAGTAGTTAATTATGCGCGTCTCCAGTACAGTGCAAGCCCAGAGGCTCAAAAGTTCCACCCTCCTCTTTCTCCAAAATCGCGAGGAAGGGGCATGGAGATGGAGGAGAGGAGGGGGGGACGCCACATGGGGGAAGGGTGTGCATGCCCACGGCAACGCCGTCATTTTGGTTATGCATGTCTCTGCCTGTATGTAGCTATTTCACGCGTCACCCCAAGCTTGACCAAGAGATTTCCGTGGGGATGGTGACGTGCAATCGTGAGAGAGCGACCTGTTTGAATGTGGAATCATGGTTTTAAGCTTGGACAAGATAATCTGATTAATCAAGCCGCCCACAAGGCAGACAAGAGGCATAGGCATACAGTTTTCCTTTTTCGGTGTCCCCTAACAAGTTACTCCTTCGCCGTTCGTACACCTCGCCCAGACACCTCGTTCATACAGTGCTTCTAAAGCTGAGCGACCTCGGGCCACCGAAACCGAGATATACGACGGGAAAACTGGTGTCCGACGAAAGCGCATTTGTTGCTTCGCCTCGGCCTGAATACTGAAGGAGGGAGGGATGGCACTGGGATAGATAACGCATTGGGGTATTGATCAATCGGGATTATAGCTTGTCCGTCTTCCCTCTCTCTCTCTCTCTCTTTTTTTTTTTTGCTATATGGTGGTTATTCGACAGGATGGAAACACGTACATAGTCTCACGCCCGAAGGATTGGGCTACACCACCCATTTCCCTTCCTTACTGAAATAGATAATTAAGGGGTGCATATTTCCAGTGTTTAATTGCTGCTCATAAAACACACCCTCTATCTCTCCCTCCTTCACTCTCTCTCTCTCTCTCTCTCTTACACACACACACACACTGTTGGGTATTAGAGAGGGCTTTCTTTTTCCCCCTATGCCCGTAGACTGAACTAGATCTGTGGCACTCTCTCATGGCGCCACTTTAGACTGTGAAGAGTGTCACAGCCAACTAAATTTACATCGCTACGGCAGTTTAAGTTACAAGTTCTGCGGACAAGGAGCAATTGGCCTCCGGTCCTCCGGCGGAATTCAAGCTCTTCCCCCGGTGGTTTTACCGGGAGAGGCGGCTGGTATTTTCCTCCCCGGATGGCGCGTGCCAGGCTGAGAAGGACGAGGAGGGGATGGGAGGGGAGAAGGGGGGGGGGGGGGAGGAACAGAAATCCAGGCACTCGGTTGGGTTTTGGGCGTGACAAGTTGAGTCTCCCGAGGGTCCCCCCCCCCCTGTTGCAAGGTGCCTTGTCTATTCCTGGCAACCTGGGAGACGCGCGACCTCCAGGTATGTTGACGATCCTGTGTGGACTCTGCAGCCCCATTGGATCGCTCATCCCTTCAATGCGCAGCACATCGCTTGGTTCAAACCCTTCACGCAATGGGGAGGGGGGAAAAACTCTCCGCCTCGGCGAGGCAAAGGCGGTTAGTATCATGCTCAAATGTGACGACAAATACGTCCCGTTTATGCTCCCACTTCTGCAGTACGATATGTAATGATACCCTTAGCGAGATACGGCTCGGGCTTGTTCAGCATTCTTTCTTTGTTCCTTTCTTTTCCTGTCTGTTTCGGTTTATTTTTTAATTATTTTTTAATTTACGTCTCCCCCCTTTAGAGATAATAGAAAAAAAAAGAAAACTAAACTCCACCAACTACCGGTAAATGATCCATTCGGCAAGCCAGCTGCAGCCCTTAGCTTGAGGAGCTGATGTGTGCCTTGGCTAACTCCTGCATGCCCACCTTACCGGAAGGATTCTGGAACAGGCGGCGTATATCGTCGACGTTTTGTCTCGGGTTTGACGTTCTGGCGCTGTTCGAATTAGGGTGGACCTTTTGTTTCGTGGCTTGGGTGGCTTTCGCCCTAATGCATACCGTTCAGTATCTGTCAGGTCGATATTGAGGCTTGGAAAGGCAAGCTTGGTGTTGTAGATTAAGAAGATCGTGACGTAGGCTGCTCCCGATACTTCCTACGTCGTTAGCGACTGCACAGCAGCATTTGCGGAGAGTGGTTTATGGACGGAATGCTTTCCGATCGTGGCTAGTCCCAAGGTGGCACAAACGTTTCCTTTATCATGTCAAGCCATCGTGGCTGTGACTGCTTGATGATCCTCGGTGACAGCTTTTTTGGCACCCGTGGAGCGAAGGATTGATAGTGAGTGCGATTGTTGACTAGGTACAGATGTACCTACCCAACTAACTGCCCTCCATATTATTAGTGCACTCTCCATATTATAGCTGCCATTTCATCCCATGTGCTGGTCCATGTTAGCGCGCTCCCAACGATGGGGACGTGCTGGGATGGAGTGGGATGGAGTCGGCCGTGGAGCCTGAGGCATTATTCTAAGTGGAACCTTGTCCATTAACCTATCATCAGCCCTACCACTCATTCCTGGACAGACAACCTAACTTGCCCACCTTACCTACCGACCGACCTTACCTACCAGAGTACAGTACATGTCATTACGAATGGCCCTCTCTCCCGGATGACTGATTCTTGCTTTCATCATAGTTTGCAATTTATAATCCTGTGCTGACAAACGGAACAGTATTTCCAACATACCAGCAGCCATGGGATCCCATACCATAGCATACCATTTGTCACCAGCCTTTCGTATCTTCTCAGCCACAGGTTTGAGCAGCACGGACAAGGGTTCTCTGCCGATCCTAAAACTATGGATCAGACCCAGACAGTCTAGACTTCCACCTGGTCAGGGTGGATTTTCTCATAAGAATAAGGTTAACGGTTAACGGAACAGTCATTTTATCAGAAACGGGTTTCTGAAGCTTGTGTCCATGCCGGTCGTGAGCGAGAACCGACAACGAGTCAGAAAGAAGAGCAATACCTAATTACCTACAATGGGAACAACAACACACTACTGACTGCGCACACACCCAGCAGATTGAACCGCGGCGTCATGCAAAGGGCGTGTTCACGCCTTCCTGTCGGCACACTCAAGAAAGGTTCAGGGGAGCAGATCGGAGTTGGACGGGGTGTTTTTTTTTGCGTTGTCAAAGTCGAGCACGATTCACACCGACGCTCCGTCCTCCGTACCTCGTACAATGTAAAATCCGGGGATGCTATTACGCCGTTTTCCGCAGAAGATTTTCCCACACACAGGTTCCGAGCCGGTTGCTCACTGAACTGTGTGGTAGAATGAAATATCGGATAGGCGTAGCTTCATCCTGGAGCGATCTTCGGACATCTGCGTTGTCTGTGCGGAAGAATCATTATTTCTGACTAATATTTCTCTCAACCAAGCGACCATGTGATCGCGATGATCAACCGTCACCACGCACCCCCTTCCCATTGACAGCCGAAATCTGACTGGCTCTTGGGAGGAGGATGAATACAATCAACACCTACATGATGGGAGTCCAATCTACCCAGAGACACATCTGCCAAATATAGCTCCCAACTGCAATGCACAATACCCCTCCTGATGTGACGGACGGTACGTTACCTCCGCTCCCACCCGCCTCTTCGGATCCTACCTCTGCCAACTTCAATTTGTGCAATTGGACCTCTTGACTTGGCCTTGCCAGGCTGTCTCACAGACTTTGCGTAACCTATCAAATCATTCATTTTGCTTTTATCAAAGTGGTTTCACTCTCAAGGATCGCCAGGACTGCAAGCCCCGTCACGTCGAGACTCCAAAGCCGAACCCATGTGAACCCTGCAACCCCTTCTGTTCTGGACACATATGCATGCATGGCGCCGCCGTTGAAATGGATTCCTAAAAATATGATTGACTTAGCGCGCTCAGTGAACGTATAATATTGGCCGAACTGTCTTTCCTGTGGACAATGGAGGGTACATCATCTCTGCCGCCTCGGCCGCTCCTAAACTACTACTGCTCGATTTAAAATGAGTTGAAGGGGGGGGGGGGCAGGAAGATGGGGGACACCGAGTGCCGCGCTTGGTTATCAACCAAACAGGGGAGTCCAATTGCCAGAAGGGGACATTTGGGATTGGCAAGGCATTTTTTCATTCTTCTCATGGAAGACAGCCGATAGTCTCATGGTTCAGGTCTCGGGTGAAAATGATCGCTCACGTTTTGTCTCTATGTCGGTCTGTGTGTCTGTTGAACGTGCGAGGAGGATAATTGAGTCTGAATGGGGGGCGTGCGGATAGGAAGCTCGGAAACAAAGTGATGGGGATGTCCACGACAAACAGTAACATTTTCCGATGCACAACGCCCGAGATGGAGAGCGTTATGGTGGCCGTGTTATGGTTATGTCGTCGTGGTGTTGCTACAGCCTCGCTCGCTACTGGCACCCTCTCTCTTTTCTTGCCTTCTGCCCCCCTTGCCCTGTTGCACTGTCCTGCATAGAAATGGCGCCCATTCATGAAGCGTGCCTACGTACGGCTGAGATTTCTGTTGCTATTTCTGAACACCCCCTCTCAACCATGGGAGCACTGCCCTGGCATTACAGTGCCTCCACAGTACTGGACAAAGTACTCTAGGTGACTGCCACGCGGGAGGCGTATTGTACCCTGAATTTTTGTTTTTACTATTGCGTGCACAATGCATGCCGACCTTATCACCGGTTGGAATTGAGTGTGACCGGCGAAGTCTATGGAGGAACAGGAAGCTGAAGAGAGAGTGCTTGGCTTCACGTAGTTGACTTGTAGTGAGCTAATTGGAGGTCATCAAAACCGAGATGGGCAGGTATTAAGGCACAGAATAGTAGTCTCCAATTTAGGTTTTTTTTCCCCAAAGAGAATGACTCAATATAGTTGGGTGTTGGATGTTTGCTGGTCCTAGTCAATCTTGATCCTAAGGGAAACGGCGAAACTCAACGTGAAGATGCCGAACGGCTGTGGCTTGTCAAGGTTGCGGGCGGCAATTGATGGCAAATAGACAGAGGAGTTGACCGCGGCTAATAAACCAAGCTTTGTTTTCTTGATTGGCGTGGGGTTTGAAGTCAACAAGGGGGAGGGAGAGGGGGGGGCCCAGACAGAGTGCTGATGAGAGGCGAGGGGAGGAGGGGGGGGGGCAAAGGGGAAAAGCTCTTGAGGGGAAAAGGACAGGGGGCAGGGCTCTTGGGACATGGGATATTGGCTAGGGCATGTCTTCGCAGAGCTTGCTCTTTCGGTCAAGCAAGCATGGGCGTTTGAGACGCATTGGGGAACAGAGGTTAGGAGGCGTGAAGTCGAGACGCTTGGATTGGATTGGATTGGATTGGATTGGGGTCAAAGGGGAAGGGAGACCGAAATCGTGAGAGAGCCATGAAAAAAAAAGAAAGGGTTGTATTCGGTAGGGGTTTGTGCAGATTCATCATGCTTCCGACCACTGACATACAACATTGAGATACCACCACAGATGTTACCATGGAACAGGGTCAAGGACAACAGGGTTAAGGACTAAACAATCTGTAGCTTTGGGGGTTTAAGCGATTGTCCCCTCATCGGGTACGACATCCTGCTTACATCCGACAGCTCCCTATCTTGGGGGGGTTCAACAAACCAGAATGAAAAATATATGCTGATGTCTGTAACCATGGCTTGACGCCAGAGGTTTTGTGGCGCTGGCATCACAATATGCCGGACACATAATGTGACCCTTTGGCGGGACAACTGTCTGCCTGTTTGTCTGTCTGTCTGGAGAATTATGCGTATGTAGGTAGGGGAGTAGGATGGAAAATCGTACGAAGACTACTCGAAACCAAGCAGAGAGTGATATTAAGCTTACTCTTAGCTTATGTCTACCAGTCAGCTGTTGGGCGTCAATGCCAACTGGATTGATATCTCCTTTCATTTGGGGATGCGAATAGCATACCGTTTTTGTCGATGCTCCATAATACTTGCCTTGCCAGTCAGGAGATAGTCTAGGCCTACTGCTCTTTTTGAATTGATCTGGTGTTTTATGATATTCTATTTGATCTCGTCGTCATGTCTGTCCTCTGAAACCATGTCGAATTGTCATCTATTTCTGCAAGACCAAAACTGGGGTAATAGCCTGCGGCACGCATTTTGTTGTTGTCCGGCATTCAATGTGATGCAAGATATAAACTGATCTCACAGCTGACAGAAGCCCCCAAACGGGGAAGAAAAAAAAATACCATTGGACGGTACATCACTGAATGCAATTTATTTTCCATTTGATCTTGTTACTCTTCCAGCTTTGGCGTCCACTGGGCGTCCCAAGATCGACGTCTCTGCAAGCCACTTCCACATCCCACATACACTACCTTACACTAAACTACCTAACCAGCAGGAAAATGCATGCATGTTCCTTATATACGGTGTCTCTCGTCGGCGTTCGAAACAATTTATTTTTTTTTCACCCCAAACTATTATCCCTAGCCTTATTCAGCCCTACGATCGCAACCTATTTGATGCATAGATCCGATCATCTGAACGGATCTTGCCGTGCGGTCCCCTTGTGAGTCCCAATGGGCTATTGATCGTAGTGCATACATAAGTTACCTGGCGTCCTACCAATATTTCCAATTCCCACCTAGGCGCACTCAGATTGGGAGGGCAAGGCAGGGCAATTTCTTTTTCGGGTACGCGCGCGCCTATCTATTTACCAGGAGCTTGGTCATCGCTGACAAAAAAAAAAAAAGTCCTTGTCCTTCTGGGTAAGAATATCCGGGAATTATCTTTTGTTTGGTTCGTCTTCTTGACGTTGAAATAAGCTTCTAATGATATGGGTCTATTGATTTTTCGTCCTTCTGGAAGGGTTTCATGGCACACAGGGGACAGCAATTGGGGACTTTTGATTCACGCCTTTTGTGGATGTGGTTGGGCGTTTTGTCTTTGATGCATGCCTCCTGTTTCGAGAGTGTGTGCCCCTCCACAATACAAATAGGTACACAGCGATTCGGTGGTTGTTTCTTCTAATACGAACATGCTAGACTCTTGATGGTCCAACAATCTCAGTTGAATGACGATTATTTCTGGCTTATGTTATTTTTTTCTCCTTCGTTTCTTGATTTGGTTTACAAGGAAGCCGCATTGATTGACTGATATCAGTTCGGAGAGAGCAACCTCAAATGAAGAAGATCCACATTTAGATACCGAGCACACCACCTTGACTGGACATCGCGACAGCATGCACACAAAATAACCAGCAAGTTCGATTCAACCTTGTTCATCATAATCAAGGTTTGCCTTGGCCGAGCTTTTATCAGTGTGCATCTCTTTCATTCAGTGTCACCGCAATCTAACATTGTGTCATGCTTAACCCGCTGCGTTGAAAATCTCGTTCAAATAGTATCCATAGCTCAGGCAGGTCCTGATATAACTACAATATTCTTTTTAATGTACATGGGACATTCCCTTCGCTTCCAAATGGACGGTTTTTCTTTACTTATAGATGTGACAGCATCTCCGCCTCTCGTTCAGCTCTCCGCTCTGCAGATCTCTTCTTGAACCTCACCTCGGCTCGTCTGCGCTCACCACCATCAATCTTGCGGCCTCTGCGGTGCTCCCACATACCCTCTCCAGCCTTGACAACAGCACCAGCCTGTCCCGAAAGCGGTTGCACACGGGGTCCCACGACCGTCTTCAGGCCGGCCACCCGGTAGCCTGCTGGCCTCACAAGCTGGGTAACATCCGTAGCCTCAGCATCGGCGTGGGGAACGTTGACAGCGTACCTCGCAGACTGTAGGGACGAGGCGGGAGGGGCTGCAACCTTCAGGATGGCCTCGCCATCTTTCACATACTTGAAGTCACCACCTGGGCCGACGGCGCCCTTGCGGTATCGGTCCATCCAGGACAAGAGGTATCGACGATCGCGTGCGGGCTCAATGCCGAGTTCCTTGAGCTGGGGTGATGTGAGGGAGAAAAGGGCTTCCCATGAGGGGAACTTGCTGGAGTACCTGCTCAGATTGCGGCCGATGAGCGTCAGGAAAGTGTGCACATCGGGAACGAACGGCCGAGTCGCGGGAATCGGGGGGATGGGTCGTGTCTTGTGAAGGAATCGGACTTGACCAGCTCGTGAGAAGGTGGTGCTGGACTGGAGGAGCAGGCCGAGGGACGCCCGAAGTCTTTCGCCCTTCATGATGACTATGTTTTTGTGCCAAGTTAGATTTGCCGTCGTCAGGTGAAGCGCGGCTTAAGTCTGGGGCAATAGGAATATCACTCACATCGCTCAATGGCTCGAGTAAAAAGTGATTGGCGTCCACTCGAAAGTACGTCGTGAGGTATCACGGGCCTCATGAAGTTGGACCTCGAAATTTGACAACGGGTCTTCAGTTATGTAAGCGAGGCTGAAGTGTGGCTTCTAGTTCTCAATTCGGCTTGTGGCGCGTGGCCCGGGTCTTGTTATTGGTCCATGATATTTGTGGAGTATAGACTAGGCTGACGTGCTGGCCCTGGGTCCTCCTCCTCTTCCCTCTTACACCTTCTTCACTCCCATGTATTCTGCAATAAACATTTGCGCCGTATGTTTTTCTCCTTTCTTCTAACGAAATAAAATATATATCATACTTTCCCTTGAGGAAGATAAAAAGAGAAAAGAAAAAAAAAACATGGCACGAACCAAACAAACCGCTCGGCGTGGCCACCCAAAGGCCGTGCAACTTAGTATTGGACTTGATGGTAGCTTGACCCATCTCATTCTGAGGTTGATGCATGTTAATGAACCGCCTTCGCAGATATGTTCCCATCAAGTTTCATCGATTTCTTTTGCAATTTGATATCCTCCGATGGCCCCGATCATTCTGATCAAGCAATGTCGTCCACTGAAAGATCTAACAAGCGGCGCAAGACGACTAACACTTATTATTTCCCATCCATTCACATCGCCAGTGGCGACATCACAGTCTGTCGTCGTTGTGTGGAAGATAACTCTATAGACTTGGACGTTTCACATCAGAATATTGGAGAAAATCTTTTAATCGGCTTGCGCCAAAACATCATCACAATCCGAACACGGTCCGGATCATCCATGGGCTCATTTGAGACGAAGATTTCGTTGAGACCAGAGGATCTATCAGATCATGCAAGATCGATTATTTGTGCGACTGGGGCCAATAGGAAAATGCCGCTACCAGGAGAATTATGGAAAAAGGTCGATGTAAAGATAAAACGACGTGGTCGGATAGCAGAGCTCAAGGTCTCCTTTGAGCTTCACTGGAACGAGACCCCAACCCCTCTTCACCGCCAGAGGACAACTAGTCAACGAGAAGGCAGCCTAACTACCAGCGACCATTTCGCCCGGGAGTCTGAGGGAAGCCAGCAGTTAATCGATGCGATCTTTCCGGCATCCGATTCGTCCCATCTGTCAGGGCAAGCTCAGGCCACTTGGTCCCCAATGGACTTCTATGATGCAGCATTTGTACCTTCCAAGGATGACAAAGCCGCCGATTCGATTGTGGTACCCGAATTTAGTGCAACGCTGTTTCCATTTCAAAAACGAACGCTGCAATGGCTGCTTCGGAGGGAAGGTGTACAATGGAGTGAGGCTAAAAAGGGCATTGAAGCACATGCGTTGAGTGACTCAAATTCCAGTCTGGGTACCTTTCGGAAACTCAAAGATGTTTCTGGGGAGGATTTCTATCTCAGTGATACCTATCATGCCGTGGTTCGAGATATCAGTCATTACCAGCAAGCCGAGAAGGCTGTGCGGGGTGGCCTCTTGGCCGAGGAGATGGGCTTGGGGAAGACGCTTGAGATTGTTGGCCTTATTCTTCTTCATCCTAGGCCATGGCCTCCTCTTCTCACAGAACAGGAGATAGGGTCCAACCTTACCCCAACTGGTGCGACCCTGATTGTCACCCCCGAGTCGCTACGAGCCCAATGGATTTCCGAGATCACTCGCCATGCTCCAGAACTCAACGTTATGTTCTATGAAGGGCGTAAAAGACTGGCTAACGAAGACGAGGAAAAGGCTATCAAGGAACTTGCTGGCTACGACGTCATCATAACGACGTACAGCATTCTCTCAGCCGAAATCCACTTCACAACAACTCCACCTGAGCGTTCTCGTCGGCATGAAAGGGTTTATACTCGGCCAAAATCCCCTCTTGTGCAAATATCATGGTGGAGAGTCTGCCTCGATGAAGCGCAAATGATTGAGAATGGATTTAGCCAAGCCGCCACAGTCGCTAGAGTGATACCTCGAGTCAATGCATGGGGTATTACAGGAACACCCGTAAAAAGCGACGTCAATGATTTGTTTGGCATATTGCTATTTCTCCGGTATGAGCCATATTGCTCATCTCCACATGTCTGGCAGGGTCTTATCAAACACCACAAACTAGCATTTCGACAACTCTTCAACAGCATATCGCTACGACATACGAAGTCTTTGGTTCGTGACGAGCTGCACCTGCCATCTCAGAAACGGTTCGTCATCAGTATGCCTTTTACCGCGGTCGAAGAACAGCACTACCAGTCTTTATATCGGGAGATGGCAGAAGCCTGTGATCTCTCCCTTGACGGGGCACCAAAGATTGATGAGTGGGAGCCTGAAGATTATGAAGAAGAAATGAGGACTTGGCTGAATCGACTTCGGCAAACTGCTCTCCATCCTGAAGTCGCCGTGTACAATCGCCGTGCGCTTGGCCACAGCAAATCAAGACCCATGAGGACAATCGATGAGGTGCTCGATGCTATGCTGGAGCAAAGCGAGAACACTATTCGAACAGATGAGAGAGCGTATCTATCAAGCAAACTGACAAGAGGACAATTATACGAAAATAGTCCGCGAGTAAAGGAAGCCTTGGAAATTTGGAAAGGGGTCCGAGATGAAGCATCAAAACTTGTCTCTGATGCCCGCCAGGAGCTCAATGACCTTCTTAATAAGGATGGAGCCGGTGGAACATTCCAGGGAGGAAAATCAAAAGTTTTAGACCATACGGAAGAATCCGAGGATGATTCAGGTGAGAGCGAGAGTCGGGGCCGCTTGGGCGAATGTCACCGCAGGCTTCGTGGGGCCCTCGAGATGTACCACAAAGCCGTGTTTTTCTGTGCCAATGCCTACTTCCAGATTCGAGATAACCCTGAGATGACAGAGCCGGAATCTGAGGAGTTTCAACGACTGAAAAAGCTTGAAGACGACGGATATGAGGAAGCAAAGGTCCTCCGGAGAGAGATTCTTCACGAAAGCCACCGCAAAGCGACGCGGTTGATGCAGAGGATTATGAAGAAAGCATCCGATCAAACATTTGTCGAACTCACAGAACTGACAGTACGGCCCCAGAGAGGCATCGAAAGCGGTAGCATTATTGATAGACTGGAGGAACTGTACGAAGGCCTTAATGAACAGTCTAATCTCATTGATGACTGGAGAGAGCACATCATCCAGCTTCTTCTCAAGCCTCTTGTTGACGAAGATGATGAAAAAGAGACCACAGGCGAGGAATTGGTGGAATCGGCACAGGTTCAGGATGAGTTGATGGTTTATGTTCAAGCTCTTCGAGCTGTTATTGCAGATCGCCAAGACGCGATGACTGGTCAGACGAATGAGTTGGCCAAGCACGAGACAGAAACTTCTCTGAAAATGGCAAGACATGGAGAGGGACCAGCGCCATTGAAGCTCATTGAGCTAATGAAACTCCGATTCGAAGCTCAGCCCCAGAGCGCTACATCTATGCGAGCCGCTGTGAGCGATTTCAGAGGCCTGATCTCAAAACTCACAAGGGATACTAGCCGAGGCGCCCTTGAAAGCCAAATCGCAGACGCACAGCTCGATGCTACTCGAGCGCTTCTCAACCAGCAGATCAAGATGGCTACAGCCCTGGAGGCTGAGGTTGAGAGTTTCAAAACGACCATGAATGCTCGCTTGGAGTACTACCGCCAGCTTCAGGCTGTGTCAGATAGCGTATTACCATACGAGGGGTCTCGTACAGACGCGACTATGCAGAGGATCAAAGAGACTGAGGACAATCTGCGCAAGAAGCTGTCCACCGCTGAGGCCAAACACAGATATCGTAAGTCTTCAACCCCTCTCACGCCCCCAATATTAATGACAGGAGCCCTTGTGCTAACAAAATTTCTCTAGTGCTCAATCTCAAGGAATCTGGATCAAAGTCTAATGAGCCGCGTATGTGCGTTATCTGCCAGACGCCTTTCACGACTGGTGTCCTGACTGTTTGTGGCCATCAATTCTGCAAAGAGTGTATGATGCTGTGGTTCAGGGCACACCACAACTGCCCCGTGTGCAAAAGGGGACTGAAGCCAGCCAACTTGCATGATATCACAATCAATCCACAACAGCTGAAAGTACATAACGACAGTTCTAGTCAGAACGATACAGCCAAAGAGTCGGCAACACGGCAAAACCCCTCGCCTAAGAAAACGATGCTATATGCAGAATTCACAGCTGAGAAGCTTGCGGAGATTCAAAACATCAACCTCGAAGGCCCTTCTTTCACTACCAAAGTTGACACTCTCGTGAAGCATCTCATGTGGCTCCGAGAGTCTGATCCTGGAGCGAAGTCGATTGTATTCTCACAGTAAGTATCTACCTGTCAATCTGAATGATTTTCCCTCGAGGCTATATATATACATATGATTCTAATTCGCGGTACAGGTACAAGGGGTTTCTCAATATTCTGCGCAACGCCTTCGCTCGGTTCCGGATCGGTTTTGCATCAATTGATGATCCAAAAGGCATTATTCGGTTCAAAGAAGATGCCTCGGTTGAATGCTTTCTCCTACATGCTCGAGCTCACTCCAGCGGCCTGAACCTTGTCAACGCTAGCCATGTGTTCCTTTGCGAACCCCTTCTGAACACGGCTCTGGAACTTCAAGCGATTGCGCGAGTTGACCGGATTGGGCAGCAACATGAGACGACAGTCTGGCTGTACCTCGTGTCGGGGACAGTGGAGGAATCAATCTACGACCTGTCGGTCAGGCGCCGCATGGAACATATGGGGCGTAACGCGAAGGACAAGTCTAAGGAATCAACACCAGAGCTCCTCGACGCGAATATTGAGGAGGCCAACACCCTTGAGCTGGAGAATGCTGCCCTGTCGCGGCTGATGAGCAAGGACAGGACGGCCGGAGAGATGGTCGACCGAGGCGATCTCTGGGAATGCCTTTTCGGCCACACTGCTCGTTCTGACCGCTCTCAGGAGCGCGACACACGACTTCAGGAACAAGCTGTCATGGGCTACATGGCTGCTGAGGCGGCTGAGGGGAGAAGACGAGAGAACGGTGGAACGAAGTGAAAAATGAAAGAAAAAAAAAAAAAAAAAAAAAAGAACCGGATACGCCGTGGTGATGGTCCAGGAGAAAGGATGTCGACTTCATGAGAATAATGACCTGATTTGGACTTGCAGACCCAAGTTACTGCAATTTGCTTTTTTACATTACATTAGATGTACGCGTAAGTTATTGCACACATATGCCATGATACTTTGAGCGTGTTTCTACATAGCCCTTTTACGAAGACGAGTTTATTGTCATTGATACATTTTTAAAAATACAAACAATGTACTGGCGACGCGTGTCACTTTTTCAAGTCATCAGTAGTTCACGATACGTCCACAACAGTTTCATGATGGGGTGAGTTTTTCTTTTTGCATGTATAATTTTTTTTCCCTTTATATATATAGTATGGTCTCTCATGAGCAAAAACGCCAATCATACACTGTCCATGTCAAAAGGCTTCCGTTGTCCCCCCCCTTTTTTTTTCTCTTTCGTTCTCAGTCTACCCAAAATAAAGTTGAATCGTACACGTTTAGAATCAATACACCAATAGAATAGACAAATGTTTCTTTTGTCGACTTCCCAAGTTTTCGTGATCCTAAAAAAAAGGGTTCGCTATGCGAGCATACGAGAAGAGTGCAATGTTCTCATGCGTTTGGTTTCGTGTGTTGGCTGGTGTGTGTATCACAGCCACGAGACATGTTTGAGTTCTGAGTCGTTTCTTACTCGAATTTCTTGCCCTTGGCACCAGACTTGACGCGCTTGGCGACAGGGCGGGCAATGTGGTGCTCGGGGATCCAGCTCTCGTCGTAGTCCTTTCCAGAGGCGACGGCGACAGTGGGGGACTCGTTTCCGGAGAGGGACTCGGCCTCGACCTTCTTGGCCTTCTCGGAAGGACGAGGAGCGCGCTTGGCCTGGGGGAAGAGGGCCTCGACCCAGGTCTTGTAGACGAAGTAGATGGTGCCAGTGAAGGCGGCAGTGAGGAAGATGTAGAGGAAGATGCTGGAAGAAGGAAAAAAAAAGAATGTTAGAATTGACGCGATTGTGAAAGGAGAGAGAATTGGAACATACATCTGGGGGTCAAGGAAGCTGGTAGGAGCCTCAACGATGGCGGCGGTGGAGTTGGCGGCCTGGATCTGGTGGACACCTCCCTTGGGGTCGGTGATGACAGCGACGAGCTCAATGTAGACATCCTGGGGGTTCATGTCTTGAGAGAAGGCAAAGGTAAGCTCCTTCTTCTCACCAGCGTCGATCTCGATGTTATATTGGACCGCAGTGAGGTTGCGGACGATCTTCTGGTAGGCAGGGGTATCATCAGGAAGGCTCTGGGTGGTGACGAGAGCGCCGCCGACCATGGCCAGGTGGATGGGGCTCGAGTCATGGTTGGTGACCTCGATGAGGGCCTTGGTGGGACGGCCGTTGACGAGCTTGACTCCGAAGATGTCCGCGTCGGGGAAGCTGGCGGAAACATCGGCGAGGAGGGCAGGGGGAGTGACAGGAGAGGTGCCAGGTTGAGCGTCGGCCTGTTAGAAGGGATAGGTGTCAGTGAGTGATGAATTGAGTGTTGAGGTGTGATTGCGGGAGCAATGCGAAGCTGTTTATTGGGATGATTGCGACTGGAGGAGAGGCATTGCTTATGCGTGTGTGTGCGCGTGTGTGTGTGCTCGCGCGCACGCTTGTCTGTTTGTCTGGAGCTTAAAAACGACGTACCTGGGCGACGACGCCGAAGACCTGGGCGGCCATGAGGGCAAGGAGAGAAGCGTTGAAGAGCATTGCGAACAACAGGACACCGACCGACCGAGCTGGCTGACAGAGAGGGGGAGTTAAGGGGAGAGAGAAGGAGGGGGGAGAAGAGAGGAAGGAAGAAGAGAAGAAGAAAAGGAGGAAGAAGACACCAAAGAAAGTGTCCCTTTTTTGGATACTTGGAGATGGGGGAGAAAGAAGAGCGAGGGACGGGGTAGGGAAAAGTTGGCGTGTAAAGTGGATTAGTTGGGGGTGGTGACAATCTGGCCTCTCCTCACATCCTCGCAGTACACAGTAGTAGTGGGAGTGGTTGTACCATAGGAGCAGTGGTAGCAGCAGCAGCGACAGAACCAGCACCAGCCAACAGATGGTCGCATGCCTATTGCCCTTGGTAGGTACCTACCCTGCCCGTGCCTACCCTCCCTACCTGCTATTGCATGGAGCACCAATACCAAGCTGCAAGTCACCTAGTGTACGTACCTTGTGTAGCACTGTACTCCGTCCTTGTACTACCATACCATACTCATGTCCGGAGTAGAGAGAAGTAGGCTCAGTAGGCTCCTCCGTTTTTGTTCTGGCGACAGATTTGATCCCTGCAACCCACGAGTCCAGCGGTTCAAGGCGCTGTGGGGGGAGGAGGGACAGGGAGGGTTGCAGTGGAGTTACCTCCCTAGTGCGGCGCTGAATCTCCGATTTGAGAGGCGAGTTGTGTGGAGCTTGGTTGCTTTGGTTGCTTTGGTTGCTCTGGTTCGATGGATTTTGCGCCTTGGTGGTGGTAGTGGTGGTCTGTTGTACCTGGATTATATAACTAGGTACCTACCTGCCTTAGGTGGGAAGGTACCTTTTCTGGAATGGCCCGATATCTCACCTCATCTCCCTTCATTCTGTAGACTACCTACTCCGTACATAGGTAATAATCTTATCTGTATAGGTATTCCTTTTTTTTTTTATCTCCCTTACTATATTGGTCCCAAATAATTACACACATATTCGTCGGCATATGCAACATGAATTTGGAGCCTCCTACATAAAAGTCAGGACGACGGCAGGTATTCCGAGAAGTGGTGGTCTTGATGAATGTATGTAGCCTTTTCTCGAGTCCTATAATAGGGATACATCGACGACTGTTCATCTTCCCTCTCCCCTTCTCCCCTTCTCCCCTCTCCAATCCAAAGCAATCACCAAACAAAACCCCCTTTTCTTCCTCTCTTGTTTGTCTAGAATCAACTTATCCTACATAAATAATTCCCATCACCCTCTCTCGTTTTTATAGTAAATATACACATTAATACAATACTAGCATATTCGGCTAAGAAGAAGAAAACGAATACAGCCTTCTTTCTTGCGCCATGACCTGAGAATGAATAATATATCTCTTTTGCAAAACGCCTCCCAACAAGTCCCCCAAGCGGACTGCGCCCCCTAAAGTGTGTGCGAAGTGAGAAATGCGCGCCAGCTATCGTGACAGGCCTATATTCTAAGACAGATCCATATCACCCCACTCAAAGTTGTCCATGTCAGTAGTATCCAGGCCGTCAAACAGAGCCGCATCTGCGGAAGTATCCAGTCCGCCAGATACTGATCCACCGAGACCAAGATCCGATGCCACACCCGTCATGCTCATGTCCAAGCCCATGTCAGTTGATATGGTATCACCTTGCATCCCCGCCGCTGCTGCCATAGGGTCCCCAAGACCCGTAGCATCGCCGCTCATCAGTGGGATATCTGATGCCTGCAGCATCTGCGCCTCGGGCATCACCATCTGCACCTCCACTCGTCGGTGAAGGCGTACAATGATCTCAGCCATAGCTGGGTCCTTCTTTTGAATCTTCTTGCACTTCTCAGCTTCCGCCTTGAGAAGATCCCGCAGAGTGTAAGGCCGCTGCATCGCCGGTGGGAGGTTGCCATTCGCGTCCATAACATTGCCATTGGCAATTCTCTCCTTCGCCACGTCTGGGGCGCAAATCATTGCACTGGCCACATCGTAAACGATGTTGGCATTCCCCGCTTCAGACTGCTGCTTGATTTCCTCCAATATCACGTAAAGGAGTCTCTTTGGGCCCAGAATCTGAAGCCCGACCAGGACTTGCCGGTGCGTGTAAGACGTTGGCATATTCATGCTTGGATGCATGCTCCACTGTGTCAGGCCCTGGATCGTGTGCTTGACAGCACTCACCATTCCACTGCCAGGGGCCGTTGTCCATGATTCTAGCTCGTTGTGCTCAGGTTCTTCGGAACGGCGGGACAGGGGAAGGCTGTCTTTTAGTGCCCGCAAAAGAGGCTCAATATCCTGATTCTTGGGGTCCCTTCGCTGGTATGTGCGGAGGGCATGCTCTAGGGGCTTAGCGATGAGATTTTTGACTGACGAGAGCATCATACTGGCCTCGCCAGATATCGAACTGGGCAGAAGGATAAGCTGCAAGACTTTGATGATAGATTTTTGCTCCTTCTGGTCAATCCACAGGAGGTCCGCGCAGAATCGTATGGCCGGCACCAGAGACGGCAGGAGAAATGTATCGACGAGATCTGATAATGCATTAGCTTTCAACAGAGCAATTGTCGCCTTGGCATCGGGAAAACTCACACTCTATACCGCCCTTAAGGCTTTCGTCGTTAAGAGCGCCATAGGTACATGCCACCACAATGTTTTGGAACAGAGGTGCTACCAAGAGATAAAAGTCTTGAGGTGGACATGACGACATCAACTCATCGCCAAGTCCGCCTGCTTCCTGGTCAAACAGCCCATGGATCCACCCACTCAAGTGGCTGTTCTCCTGCTCTGTGAGTTCATCATTGTGCCGACTGATGTGGCCTCGGGTCAGAATCTTTGCCACGCACGAGTTGGGCGATTGGATGCCCATATCTGAAGGTGACAGTTTGTAGCGATATGCAAAAGCCAATACCAGAAGAAGAATTGCGCCAAACTCCTCGTATACTGGCTGATACTCACCTTGGTCTTCGTCATATGACCAATTGTCCAACAAATTACACAGTGGCTGCAAAATAGTCGGCATCCTTTCAAATAGCAGGATAACATCCAAAGATAGTGGCTTCTGAGCCAATTGACCACATAGAATCTTGAGCGACATTGTCTCCTTATTGTTGCACAATTGACGCAAGATCTGAGGCATGTTAGTCTCTCCCCAAAGAAAATATTCCTAGGTCATATAAAACTAACCTCAATAAGCGCTTGGCAGACAGCACCAACGTTTCCATCCATCCTGTCAAGCTCCCGAACAAGTCCTTGAATTTTGTCCGTGTCGGATATGCAGTTCTGTACAAGCTTCTCCTTCGAGTACTTCTCCAAAGATGGTTCATAGCTCATGGAAATTTCCCCTAGAATCCTCTCAACATGCTCTCGCTGGACCAATCCATGAAGAACGCATGCAGCACAAAATTCTTCCCGGACACTTTCTGTGTAGGGATTGTTATTTCGAGACTCATCGAACATTAACGACGCCGTTGGGAAAATGCTGGTATCGACATGGCTGAGGGCTTGTGTAATACAGTATTCAGCAGAAGTAGCTGAAAACTCAGGAGGGCATAGTTGATACAAAAGTAATGGCACTTTGTTGATCAAGTAGGATCGAAGGAGATGGGCGTCTCTCTGGCCTTCATTCCGGAACACGGCATTGGCCAGAATATCGAAGGAAGCTAAGATGAGATCTATAACGCTTGATTGTATGTCTCCCTACAATGGATGGTTAGAGAGAAAACAAATGACAACTCAACAAACTCTTTCTTAGAAACAAACCTGATATCTAGTACTCATAAATGAGAAGAGAGCATGGTCATCAAGTAATGGGCGCGCTGACAACTACGAAAAGTGAAGAATTAATAATCAGCATCATGACGAAGGAAAAAGAGGGAACATAGAGTATATCGGTTCATCGACTTACAGCAGCATTTAGATAGATGTACAACCCAGCCCGGGTATTGCTGATTGGAATCTCTGGCACAACAAAGTTCCCAAGTCCAACGGTGGACTCGAGTAGATCATCCATTGCTGCATTGGCGTCTTGTTTTCCCTTATCCACAGGATCGAGGTTAGCTATGTCATTGCGGAATAGCTCCAACTTTTCGGTGACCTCTGGCACAAGTTGAAGTGTCGGCACAAAGTTTGTTAGGCTTGAAGAGAGGTCCTTTCGGGCATCTACAGAGAATTTAGCATTGTTCTTCCATCGCAAGATAAGGGGGTGGTTGGGGGCCGGGCAAGCTACCTTTGACTTCTGGCTTGCTCACTGCCTTAAGGAGAGTCTCGTTTTCGCAAAGGCGCATCAGAAGAGCCACAAGGGCTGCTCTAGAAGATTCGAAATCCACTCTGGCCTGCGACAGCTCTAAATGCTCCATCACATCGGCCGCAAAAGCGCTTGACGCGGAGGTGAACAGCACCATCCACTTGGAAATGATTTTAACAACATCTAAAGCGGTCTGCGAATCTGGAATGGGCTTCCCCTGCACTACAGACTTAGTAAGAAAGTAGAAGAGGAACTCCTCGAACCAGTAAGATGTTTCCCATCGCGTAATCGTAGAGTTCTGGGCTTTGTCTTCAGCATTCTGGTCGTCAGATCCGTCGGCCTGCGCCGTGGGTTGCGATTGCAATTGCGATTGTGCCTTCGTATGTGATGATGAATACTTGAATAGAGCCTTGAGTATGGCAGCCATATCAATGTAGTCTAGCCGGTAGAGTATTTGGAGGTACTGGGGTATTCGAGGATCGAGGGTGTAATGCTTGTTAGGCTGGGGTCTGAGGAAGAAATCGGCAATGACGTATGGTGGTAGTGGGTGCTTTGAGTAGACAAGCTTAACGAACGATTCAAAGCGATCCATGTCGAGACGGCGGGCGATGCAACGGTTAAAGAAGGCGGCCCAGTATGTGACGGCGGCTTGCAATGCGCCAGCGGCCTCGACGCGTCCGTCCATGGTTTACGGCTTTGGCGACGACGCCAGAGAGGTTCTGGGTGATACGGGTCTTATTTTCGGGGGGATGAGTCGCCAGCCGGCGTGGCAGTGGTTTCGGGTATGCCAACACTGGCGGAGCAGCGATGAACGAGTTTCGACTCGGCGTCACGATCGTCGTGGTGGTGGTGGTGGTGAGAGAGAGATCGCAGGCAAGAATAAACTACAAAGGCTAGGAACGGGAGAGAGCGACTTGAGATACTGCGGCCCCGTAGCAGAAGAAGTAATTGGGTGAGGGACCAACTTGTAATGATTCGAATAGCCACTAGATCGGCATAGGTATTGTGTTCATGAGGGTGTGGTGGTTCGCCCTCGTCGAGGGGTATGGAAGAGAAGCAGCTTGTTCATTTTGGAGGCTGGTCTTGCAGTCAAGGCCAAGCGCACTTTACCTTTGCACCTCGGGGGTGGGTTGCAGCTTCCCAGCCTGGACCACTAAGTGGAGCGGGCTTAAATTCTGCAGGCGCCATGCAAGTGTGAGAGAGATAGCTCAACCGATAGACAACTCATGATTCAGTATGCGTGCGAACAGCGGAAAATGAAATCGATTTGCAAATACAAGATCAAGTTGAGTTTTTTTATTACATATTTTCTTTTTTATCAAAGATAAATATATATTATAACCGTGGCACATGGTGCTGGAGCAAGGGATTGCTGATCAAGTAAGCTCTCCTGACAGAAGCTGGTACAGCAACTAATGAGATACCTTTCGTACCTCAAATTAGGAAAATGGCATCATTGAGTATACTCATGTACCTAACTATGCAAAGTTGAACCATATCTGTTGTTTAAACCCAGGAATGAAGCTAGAGAAGAAAAAAAAGGAAAATCCAAAAGAAAATTCAAGGTGTTATCACGAAATATCTTGGGTACCAATGAATCCCCCTTTTCAGTTTAAAGCTCCAAGTTCACTTACTTAGAGGTTGGCAGTATCGTAACACAAGCTGATTGGTTGATACAACAATCAACAAATTTGATTCAGAAGCACAGATTACAGCAGGTACAATTACAGATAGGTTGGTAGGTGGATTGTCATAATCAAATTATCCTATTCTAAGTAATCAGGCTCAACAACTCACTGATGAGAGGTATTGGGGGCAAATACTTGACTTCAGCTGTCAAAACAATCAAGACGAAGAATTTACGGGCATAAGTAAATTAATGTAACAAAGTGAATAAATTAGGAAGCTAATCTATGATGCAATGCTGAATACAACAGAGCATCCTAGATCATGGTATCAGGTAGGTATCTATGCAACAAACAAGTCATGTCTTCAAACAAGCTGTCCAATCCCCCAACGTCGTCATAAGCGCAGAAATAAGTAAAAAATAAAATAAAAAGAAATCACAATCTTTCGTCGGTCTTGGAATGGGCGACTGGTCGTATATACCGACTTGGTCCTCTTCTTCCTTTTTTCGTCTTCTCCCGTTCTCTTGTGTTTTTCCTTTTTTTTCTCCTTTTTACTTCTCAAAGGTAGTGCTCATAGTGCGCTTGCCAGCAGCCCAGAAGTGGGCATAGTCGGTACCCAGGTAGCGGCCCTTCATGAACCAGATCATGATGCTGAACAGCTTCATGCTGCCCATCTGACCAGTGGCGCGGCTGCGACCAAGAGTGATACCGAATATGGGCTTAGTGGAAGGCTGGTACTCGGGGAGGTCCTTGCCATCAATGTACAGAGGCAGGTTGTTGACCATCCAAGTAGACTGGGCCTCAGCAGCAGCGAGCTTGCTGCCCTCCAAAGATCCGGCGTCACCAAGGACGAAGATGTTCTTGTGGCCCTGAACCTGGAGGCGGGTAGTCTGCTTGATGAATCCCTGGCCGTCGAGAAGGTCCTGGGGAGCGAACTCGGTGTTGGGGATGACACCAGTAGTAGGAAGGTAAGCCTGAGCAGTGATAGTCTTGGTAGTACCACCAGTGCGGACCTCGAGGATAGTGTCGTTGCCCTGGACGGTAACATTGGTCACAGTAGTGTTGGGCATTAGCTTGACCTTCAGTTTCTCCAGCTCCTTCTTGGTAGCCTGGCGAACGCTGGTGATGACAGGGTCGGCGAGAGGGAGGTCGTCAGTGTGGATGAAGATGACCTCCTTCTTGCCATGCTGAGAGTACTCGAAACCGAGCTCACCAGCCGTCTCAGCTCCAGTAAGACCACCACCGACGACGACGATAGTCTTGGCCTTCTTGACCTGCTCCTGGAGGCTGTGCATCTTGTTCTTGGTCTCCTCGGAAGTGCCAAGGGCTTTCCAGGGCATGCCATCCCTGGCGCGAGCACCAGTAGCGATGATGAGGGTGTGGTAGTTGATCTCTCGGCGGCCACCAGCGTTCAGCTCAACACCAACATTGTTGGAAGCGGGGTCCAAGGAGACAGCCTTGCCCTCAACGAACTCGAACTTGCTGGCGGGGTAGTTGGCGAAGGTGGGAGCCAGGGGAATGAAGACCTTGGGGTCGGCAAGCTGATCGGGGACAACAACACGAGGCATGGCAATGGGCCAGTGGAAGTCGGTGGTAGGGCTGACGAGAACGATCTTAAGGTTATCGCGCTTGAGGACGGTGTTAACCATAGTCTGGCGGACAATAGGCAAGGCAGCGGGGCCAGCGCCGAGAATGACAATAGTCTTGACGTCGGAGGGAGCCATTGTGAGAGTTTTGATTGGTAAAGGTGGGATTTTTTGGGAGGTAGTTGAGGCTTGTCGATTAAGACTTGAGAGGCTAAAGACCTTTAAAAGGTGAAGGTTATTAGGTGAACCTCTATTAGATGGCTGATATAGTTGTATGGGTTGTTGAATGAAGTAAAAAAGGATTACAGAGGCAGTCCTTCATGGTGTATATATACTGGGACATATGGAGACTTGCAAGCCAGTCTATGGCTGAGACCATGTTACTCCTCAGGCCTATCTTCAACCGCTGGGTTGTGAAACCCGCGGGATGTGGATTAATTAGTCATCCTGCTTTGAAAGCATAAACCTTGTCTGCTTTGTCTCTCTGCTCTAGCTTTCTTCTATCCCTTCTCTTCTTTGAAATATGATGCACGCGCGCGATTCGTAATTCATTTCCGGGTCGGGGATCCGTAGCGGCGGAGCGGATCAACGACGGAGTTAGAAAACAGCTGTTTCCTTTTTAAAGTAGTGGAGATTGGCGGAGAATAGGGTACTACCAGAAACCACCATTGGGAAAAGAGCTTGCATCGCAGTTGAAAATCGGAACAATTCCCACGTTTTGCGTCTTCTGATAGTCCGATTCAAGGCCTGAATGGCGCTTGACGCAGATTACCGCGCGCGGTGCCACTATAGACGAAGTGGAGACCAGTTGCTGTGGTGTTAGTCTGGTTCATCCAATCACCATCCTTAACGCTGGCGTTTCTGGTCTAGCAGTCAACGCGAAGCTTTGATTGGTGCTCCTCTTGCTCCCAAGCTGCGATCAGACCCACTTGCCGCCCGCGAATGAATGAGAGTGCTCTCCAAGGTGCCAAGCTACAGCCATACTATCTTATTCCAACGGCAGGGTCAAAGCCAAGAAGGGAAAAAATGTATGATGAGAAAACATTAAATGCCGTTCAATATTTTTACGCGGTAATTACGTATAACTTAGGGCCTTTGGGGGGATTAAACATAAGAAACAAACCCAGTCAATCTTTTCTTGAGCCCGCAACCTTAGACCCCCGTCTCTAATGTCTGGTTCTGTGAGCGAGAATGGTAAAGCAGACATGCGCATTCACTAAATCGTCGGCATGGTAAGTGCAAGTTTTTCGCTTTCGCATTCGCGAAAAGATGATTAAAAATCAAACCCCACCGGCAACTGATCCCGTAACACCGAAACCCATGGCATTCGTCGCTGCTTTCTTTCAAATCAGATATTTTGGCACATATTTTTGCGTACGTAGCACATTCTGTTGCAAGATTATACAGACATATATCACCATCTGACTTGAACCGCGCGCTTCTCTTGACCACCTGTTAGTCATCCGTTCTGCCCTCAAGCTTCTGCTAGCCAATCACAGCTTGAGTTAGTTGCCTGTGCTTCCGGATCTGGCATTGACAGCTACCCCGGCACTTGCGCTGTTAGTTTAAGCCGAGCGGGTGAGTGCCGGGGTCGATTCGATTTGAGTAGTCATTTATGCAAATCGGCGAAATGAGAGGGAACTATGTTATGAAAAACATACGGAGACGGAGCCGGAGCCAGAGTAGAACCCTTGTAGTTACTCCTGCTCCGATCCAAAAATACGATCCCATCTAAGGGAAAAAAAAGAAGGGGGGGGGGGGTTTACTCTCGAGCCCTCCCACAGTTGAGGCTGACGATTATCTTCACTTTGCAGATTGCCCGCCGAGCTCATTCTAGGCAGCTCCCCGCCAGCTGTAAGATTTACCGCCCAATCACGTTAGGTCCTCGGCGCTTAGAAAGAAGGAAACATGAGGGCCAACGACTGTCTGACCGTATTCAACAAGTGCCTCACCCCCGCGCCCACAAGCTTTCGAGTCGCCCATGAGCGGCCGCTGCGATTAAAAATATGGGCTGTGATGTCACCCTGCTTGAGAGGCATTGCAGCAGAGCAATGTTGTAACTACAGTACAAGCTTCAACCTAGCTCAACCCAACACATCTTTGGTCGTTTCCTAGTTGCACTTTAGTTGTCACCTAAGTGGTAGTCGTAGGAATAGATCTTCCCACCGGTCATCATGAGCAACATCACTGCGCTGATCAACTTGTTTAGCAGTGACGTTTGCCTCGTCGCTTTTACTCCGAGTGAATCACATAATGCGGAGTTGGATCCTCGAGTTGCCAAAAGATCCTGGGGCTCAAAAACCAAATCCTAGATTCCGCTGCCAACGGCAAGATCGCACGCCTCACCATCCTTTCCGTAATGGTGGGAGAGAGACTCGAGGTATTCTCGCCTCATCTGGTTATCCTTATTGGTTCGTGGTGCAGCTCAACGTCATATTCTCCCACAGTGACACGGGGTATGATGCAAAAGCCACTTTCTGGAACCCACCATCCGCCAGGAGCAAGCCGTCAACGCAACCTCTCGTTCTCTGGTTCAGGAACGGTTCATTCAAACTCGAGAGTCGAGTTAAAATATGATGCTATTGCCAATACGGGGGTCCTTCGGGGAAATCCAAGATCCGCTAAGAGATGACGATGGACGAAGCTTGAGGGTTATCTGATCATTCAGCGATGTAGCGTCAACGACGTCAAGCGTCCAAAGATTGTCAGAACCCACTGTGAAATGTGTGCAAGCAATGCAAGGTGTGTAGGCAATGCCAGGTCCATGACAGGCTCACCGTAATGAACGGTGCTCATACAGTGGGAGGCAACAGACCACCAGCGCTATCGATGACGGTATCCCGATGGCAAACGCAATGCTGGCGACGTCAAAGGGCGATGCCCGCTCCGTTTCCCTGTCACGTGTGACGACATATGGCAATTGGCTAGGACAGTCGCATTGCAAGGAACGCCGTGAAGGCGGCGAAGTGAGGCAAACCCGGTGGCCAAGATGGGAGAGAGTCTCCACCGGGCTTGGGAATCGCGAGAGGGTGTGCATAATGACATAGAGGCGGATGGTAGGCGCAAACAAACGCCCTTAGTTCCAAAGTATATCGACCACATGGGAAGACCAGCAGTTGTTTGAGATTAAAGAGCTTCGACGGGTGGCACCGCGTGGCGGTTGAGGCTCTCCGGCCGCATCTTGGAAGTGTGAGTGCTCTCCTGGGGATCCTCATCCAGGCCGAGCCTCATCATCTGTAACGGGCATTCACGACTTGATCTGAGTGTAACTTTCGTCATGATGACAATTGCCAGGCAGTTCCCCTGAACAGTTGCTGCTGCAAAAGACGAAAAAGAAAATTGTCCAGTTTGAATGTACAACCTGATCTGTTGTTGCCACAGTGTATCCGCAAACGGGAGAGGACTGCAAGAATCCAGACTTACAGTATCCCGCCAGGCTGGAGATCAGAACAAGAACAAGGATAGGCTCAGGCGGACGCCTCCTCAGTCGAGGCGTTCGAAGCAGACTGGCCTGGTCCGTGAGTCGGCCAGTGACATCAGCGCGCTCACTCGTCGATACAATTGGGCGATGCTATTGGCTTAATACTCCAGCTGGGGGGTAATTGTGGGTCTTATGCCGTCATTTCTCCACTGTCATGTCCCAGCAGCTTTTTGGATTGGCACCTTGTATTGAGGTACGTACCTATTCCAGATACCTTTGTACCGTACTGGTGTACATAGATACGTCGTTCCTCGTACTTCACAGTAGAACTTGGGAGAATTACACCTTTGCGAATTGCCTCATGCTTGGCTTGCCTCCGTTCGGACGCTTGGCGTAATTCATTCTGGAACGTCAGCTCTTTCAGATCTGATTCACATTTCAACGTTTGGCATGTGTGGTAATGGGGGTACGATGTCAGGGCCAAGTCCGCGACGGTGTCATTTCGTAATGGTGTAAATTTATCAATCGGCAATCCTGTATCCATCCCAAAAGGCACCTTTTTAAAACTGATTTCATCTTTCAACCAACTATCATCTACCAAGATATTCAAGCACGCCAAGTAAAAGCTATACACATAGAATGGAGGATAAGGCCCAAAAAAATACTCACAGCATTGAGAGCAAGACCCTCGGACGTGATATTGGATCAAGAAATGGCTGCAACCACCCTACATAAATCAAACACATCTTGGGACCCCATAGAAGTCAGCTACTGTCCCCTGAGCCTAACTCCTCAACTAGACTCCCGCCCCCGGTCGTCCGGGCCCTCTCTCAGCTTTACCCGGCCTTACATCCTAAGGATTTCTTGTTGTCCCTGCCCAGTTCCCACTTATCTTCAGGCTACACTTTGGATTCATCCATCAACGTTTGGGGATGGTACCTTTCTCAACGAAGCAAAGAGGAAGACGATCTAGTGATCTACTACCAGCAATACAGTACAGTACAGTACAATAGTCCAAGCACAAAAACGAAGGGTCCTCATCCTTGCAGATCCATCACCTTCCCCTCTCTCTCTCAACCCAGCCTAGTTCCAGCTCAATCCTGCTTTTCTTTGTTGTTTGACCAGTCACACTTCCGTCATATCACTCAAGCGTACCATCCCCGGAATAGTGCAAACTGCAGTGAAGATCATTTCTCTCTTTCTCACCCCACACTAGAGCCGGCATCGTAAAATATCGGCGGCATCCTGGTTCCTTTGGTTGCTTGTGATTGGGCTGCCATTCGGGCTGCATCAGGAAGACCTTTCACCTTTTTACTCATACTTGCTTCATTCTACAGCACGGCCTTGTTTTCAAAGGAAAAACTGCATTCTAGAACGGTCGAGAGCGCACTGAAAAAGGGTTTACAAACTTGATGCTGGTGTAATGGGGTGTGACGGGGGTGGTTAACGAAAGTACTCTTTCCGACAAGACCGGCTTAACACCAGCTTCAGTCAGGCTTACGACTCAGTAACTTCATGGAAGACTCTAGATTCAGATGCAGTGAACAACGAATAATATCTGAAGAACATGCATATTCTTCCAGGTTCAACTTCCAAGACGTGCAGAAGGAGTTGCATTGTTGTTGGGATGAGTTGGCAACAGCTGAACTGACTTGGCATCGCTATGCGCCAAATCGTCATTTCCAAGTATCCTTTTATGCTGTCAAAACTCGCTTTCTAACAAGCATCAAGAAATGTCTTCCTAACAAAGAGCATGGATTGAATGCCGACACTAGATCAACAGGGTCCTGCCTCCCCAGTCGGCATCCCCTCTATCGATCAACAACTGCTATCTATCAGCTTCTGGCCTCGGCTATCCGTGGCGTTTCCATCCAGAGCCTGTTTTACAAGTTGAACTGCGTACCCATACCGTACATTACGGCGCCGTAGGCGGTCGCAATTGTAATGTAGTGGCAAAATGAGCGAATATGAACTATGATGGGCAGAACAGGACCCTGAACGAGGAGGGATCATCGCGTGGGGCCCCTTCTTCCGGTGACGCGCCCGTTATTTGTACAGCTACTGCTTAGCCCTCATTGTGCGGAGTAATTCACTGTGCTCTGCCTACGTATTGGCTTAGGCTGAACCTTGGAAGGTCTCTATTCAGAAAAATAAAGAATGGCTGCTAGTGATGCTTGGTATGCCTATCACTGCCGATCACTCGTCAGAGGTGGAACTTGATGTTGGGGCCAGCACACCACACAACAAAACAACCAGACGGGTGAACAGTTGGGTGGGATGAGCAAGTTTCCCTTAAGGGGGGCTACTAAGAAGGAAAGGCAAAACGGATTTGATTAATGTCCCTAAGAGTAAGAAGAAAGGCTAGGATCGAAGCTGTACTTGGTGCGTCCCGTTACCGTACTGCAAGGCTACGGCGGCGATGATGCACAAACCCGGCCGAGAAGGCGATAATCCACGCCCTAACCACACTCCCATCTCAGAATACACTCACGCTCCATCCTATGCAAAAATACAGCAGATCCTTTTGGTGGGGTGTCCAACTGCGAAGAGAGGCTCTCACCCCCGACCCGCCACTTTCTGAGGTTATATTAAGGTCAAGCGATCTCCCCTAATCCAAATTCCTCTATTCTTTGCAATGGGACATTTCAGCCTGGCTACCGCTCCAGATTGGCAACAATAACCAATATCGTTCAAGATAAAAGATATTATCACACAACAACAGATTAAGTCAACTTATCGTTTTGACATATCCCTCTTACACCAAACTTTCTCCAATCTGAATTGCCTCGCATACATGTCAAACACAATGCCCACTCGACAGGACTTCTATTCAGTTACCATCCCCATCACCGTTAATGCTCCTCCACCGCAAGACCTCCCAAGCTATTCGAGATTCATACACGATCACACCAAGCGTCAGATGCAAGCCTTTGGTGCAAACCCGGGTACTCGCCGTCACGGCAACCCCGTCATGAACGGCACTCTAAGTAATAGCACGAGTCCATCTCCACCCGAGTATCAAGCATAAATGATTACCAACCCATCAATTTATACAAGTTGATTATCTTTTTTTTTTTCTTTTTCTTTTCTCTCTACTGTAGTAGGGAGTCGAAATAGTTGCCCTTCTCAAGGCGTCACCATACACGACCATGACACCGTTATTGAGTGGCAAAACCGCACTATGATGTCGACACACGCCGATGCGAACAAGATGCTCTCATCACACACCTCCAATTTCGCAGCTCGGCGGTATATTGACGAAAGAAATATCATAACAAATGGAAGTTGCGGTATTTGAAAAGTTTTCAACAATGACTTACGACATCATGTAAAGACGAAGGCTGTGGAAAAGCCATCGGCCACAGCCCCATCGAATGTGAAAAGCCTCACATCAGTTGATAAAGAATGAGATTTCTTTCACACAAGGCGTGCGTGGGTGTTAGGGAATATTCTAGCTGAATGGAAAAGGGAGAAGGAAGACGTGGCGGTATCAGCACATGCATACGAGGACGAAGGATACCTACCTATAAGATAGCTCTTTTTTTGCGCTACGACCATGAAACGAATTACAATATGTCCTCATTTCCGTCCCTGTGACACATGTTCTAGAGTGCCAAAATAAAAAAGTCTTGCTAGTAGGTAGACATGGCTAGACAGGTGAGAATCACTCGCCCATCGAATTGTATTTGCTCAGTAATGACAAGCCTCCCAATAAAACATGAAATCCGCTGTAACGTGTTCCAAGAAATCAAAAATGCAATACAACAAATCCGGCCAACTCCGGTCCATTATGGGCTATCCCAACCAAGCCAAACCCACACCTCCAACATGTAGTAGTTCGTCATACTAGTGATGGTTTCTTCTTGATGCCCAGCAATGCCGCATGATTCTTCTTCTTCTTTACCGCCCGTTTGAAGGAAGGCGCTGGTGCCTCCGCTACCACACTCTCTTCTGAAGCGACGACGCCAGTTGAAGTTGTGCCGGGTCCCCCATTTGGCACAATGGTCAATGGCATATCCGTCTCTTCCTCAATACTGTCCATTTTCCCTCGGGCGGACGCGAATGCTCGCTTTGCTGCTTCGTCATCCTCCCTCTCTTGTCGTTCTCGATCCTCGTCCTCAGTGCGTACGACACTGTCGGCAAAGTCAACACCCTCCTTCTCTGAACGATTGATCCTGGCGTTTCGCTGGCGAATTTCGTCCAAAGCATCCGCTGCAGCCATTTCTCGTCGTGCATCAGCGTTCTTTGCCTCAAGGTCTGCCATCGCGTTCTTTTCTTCCTCACCGGCCGCCTCGGCCTCTTCGCGCTCCAATCGATCCAGTCTCTGGTCCACGCTTTCATCCTCGGCGGCGCGGTTACGCCAAGGCTCCATATTACGCACTGCACCCTTGACCATGGCATATTCGTTATTCTTCGGGTCAGTCCTGAAGATGATTTCTGATAGGAAAAGGTTAGTCTAATTGTATTGTTTTAAAACAAACCATACTGTTAAGGATCTTCTTCCATACCTGCAGAACACCTTGTACACTTGATGCTGAAAAAGTAGATCTGAATGCCCAAATACTTCTCATCCAGTGGCGTCTCTTTTCTAGAGTTGAATTTACGCCCTCGATAGATGAATTCACCGCATGTGGTACATTTCATGGAGAAGGGGGCCATCCTAGCTTGAGTTAGCATTCATTCGTTTTCATAAATAGTAACTTGGGGAGCAGAGGTGATTGCTAGTATAAAATGAACCAGCTACAAGAGAATAAGATATTACTCACAATCTCACAGCCTGAACGCGCGGTCCGGTTGACTTTGGTCCTCGGCGCCTCTATTCACACAAAAGATCAGTGATGTCCATCGCACAAGACCCTATAGGAGATGGCTTACCGTAAGCTCCCTTGGATCAAAGTCCGGGGGGTAGTATTTCTATAAAACCATTAGCATCGGACGTAACAAGAAGCTGGGTCAAGTGGCAAGAATATACCTGAAGGACTTTACGCTCAGACATGGTGAGCGAGCTGGGATCTCACGCTGCGGTTAGGATAGAGGGGGGCTAGTGCAGTGTTTCCTTCGCGAAAGTAGGGCACCAAATAGTCCAGTGGTGGATCTAGTTATGAAAAAATCGACCTGAATTTCCAAACAGTTTGGCGTTCGATCTGGTTGGAACGAAAATCGGATGGCCGCGATGTGAGTTTGAAGTTGCGACAAGCCAAGTCGAGGCCTGGGGGGTCCCGGATAATTGCGGGCCGGGCGACGCGCGAAGGAACATTGGACGCCGCTTTTGAGTTGGGTGATTGAATGGAGAGGTACCTAGGCATTCGGATTCTTTCTGCATGTATTTAATTCTTTTCACTCACGGTTTAAAGAAAGAAAAAAAGAGGAGAAAAAATAATAATTACATCGTCTATGTGTTTAGATAAGTAAAACAACTATTGCAGGTAACTAATCACTTTGGATATGTGAAATATAATCATGAGATGTAGAGCTCAATCTACTATGCAAGCAAGTCCATTTGGGTACAGCAAGCCCAATATAAAGCGGCTCTACCACTAAGCCGGTTAGGCTCTAGGCCCCGCCACCCTTTCGGCGACCCCAGGCAACATTTCTTCAAGGCGGTACATGCTATACGTACTTCAAATCCGTCATCGCAACACCATCACCGACCAAGACCCAACAACAATCACAACCAACCGGACAGGGAGACTTCCAAACAACAACAGTAACCCGATACCGAGCCGCTAGAGAAATACTATCGCTATACACACGAAAGATATCCCTTTTTACGCTCGCCCACCATGCCCAAGGCCGAGGTTGGGTCCACCAAATATGTCGCCAATCGCATGAAGTCAAAGGGCCTGCAGCGCCTTCGCTGGTACTGCCAGATCTGCGAGAAGCAGTGCCGTGACGCCAACGGCTTCAAGATGCATACTCAATCTGAGAGCCACGTGCGACAAATGATCATCGTCGGAGAAGACCCCAAGAAGTTTATCAATGACTTTAGCAACCAGTTCCTCCGCGACTTTCTCCTGCTTCTCAGGACTGGGCATGGAGAGAAGCAAGTAAACATCAATCACTTTTATCAACAATATATGTAAGTCGAAAATACCCCGATTAATCAGCGTCTCGTCTCATCTCACACATGTGCTAACTTTCCCTTTTAGTGCAAATAAGGAACACATCCATATGAACGCTACCAAATGGCCCTCCCTAACCATGTTTGCGAAATACCTCGGACAGGAAGGAATCTGCAGAGTCGAGGAAAACGAAAAGGGTCTTCACATCTCTTGGATTGATAACTCACCCGAGGCGCTGAAAAGAAACGAGCTCTTGCGGCGCAAACAAGCGCAGGATCAAAGCAACGAGGAAGTCGAACAACGTCTGATTCGCGAGCAGATTAAAAGAGCAAACGCTGTTTCAGGCTCGAAAGACGAACTGCCAGAGGAGGACAACGAGGCGCGCGAGCTTAAAAGACAGGAAGGCGAAAAGATTAAGCTGTCATTCGGTGCGAAACCGGCAGCTTCTGAATCCCCTGCCACTGCGACTACCGAACCCGTGGCCGAGGCGTCTAAAACTGAGGAAGAAGATGCTGAGGAACCAAAGGAAACTGCGCCAGCGCCTGCTACTAAGCCAAGCGGATTCGGGGGTATATCAATGAAACTCGGTGGCAAGCCCCAGGCAAAGAACGTTTTCGCACAGGCGAAGAAGAACGCGCTATCTTCCGGGTCCAAGAAGTCCGCCTTCATTGCGCAACCCAAGAAGATAAGCGAAGCGGAGCGTATCATGAAGGAGGAGATGGAGAAGAAAAGGTCGAGGCCTATGAACGGGTTCAGCATGCCCCCTGGCAAGAAGCAGAGGGGTAATTAGGGTTGAATAAGTGCTTCGTATTGGACCATGGTCATAGTAAGGCGTTTTGAGGGCGGCATGGAATCTGGAAGAATTCACTGAAAAGGGATGCAAGGGCGTTCAGTTTGTTTCAGGGTTATATGATCGATACCACAATCATGACTTGATTTTCGCATTTTTTTTTCAACATGACTGCTCCTAAGTTCCTCATGGGTCTCTTAGTCTAATGTCCAACCCAAACGCCATATCGCCAGAACCAGTTATATATTAAGTAGAATTTGTCAGCTCTCCTATGAGTCTGTTTCCGTCTCGGTTCCGTCGCGCCTACATCAGATCACACGCTATGTTAGCTCAAGGGCCCGCCTTTTGTTCTTCCTAAGCGTAGATTTAACAGGGGAGGTCACTTACGGGATGTACTGTATCCGGTATTCCTCCTCAAGCGTCGTGCGAATCTCATCAGGAAGTTGGCCAGACACCTTGATGGCATACACGCCACCGACGTAGCCGTCGAGGCGCTGCCATTTGGCGATCCACGACCGCGCAGGGTTGGCGAGGGTGATGACGCCTTCGAAAACCTGAGATGTGCAGCTTTCGATCTGGTCCTGTGAGCCGGCGAGGTGGAGAAACTCTTCGCAGTTGGGGCATCCTTCGTCGCGGAACCGCTACAGTTTGATGTGTCAGCCAGGTGAACGTGAAAAGAAGGAATGAGAGCTTGAAGGCAAATATTGAGAAGGCGGTCGACGTACGCTATATGTCATGACAATGGAGCACACCATGCAGGCGCGCAGGTGGCGCTGCTGGCCGGTTGTGACGAAGTTGGATGATGACATTTTTTGCGCGTGGCTCACGAGCTGTGAACAGAATCTCTGCGAGTGTGGAGAGCGAGCTGGGTGTAGAAGGGATTGGGGTGGTCGGTGAGGTTGGAAGATTCGTAATGTATTGACTACAAAAGTCGAGACCTGTTGTTCCTTTGTTCCTCAGAGTCCCGATGCGACATGCATTTATGCAACAAACCGGATGTACCAACAAAGACCAGGCACCCCCCACCCAAAAACCTTGGGAGACAGAGCAAGGGCCCCCAATCTAGCGTCAAGTTTCTTCATTGGTTTCTCTGTCTCATACTTTATAATTACTGGACAGCATTTCACCCATATCGCCAGAGCATCGAGTAAACCTGCCCAATAATGAGCCAAAACTTAGAATCTGGAACCCAGAAGTCCATATTTCAGCAAAAGGACTTGCAAAAGTCTCATGACATTCTCACCTGCACAATCAAGGCCCCGCCGTTCTCCTACGCCCACCTCGAGCTCGTCAGTAGTCATGGTACGCCCGTTGAGCTCGATAACCTGCAAGTAAAGTCGTACTGCACTGCAGCTCTGGGGCAATTCTTGGGCCTTACCGGGACAGCCATCCCACTGGATATCCTCAAGGTGCAGGGAAGTCACTGCTGGTTACGAGTTCCCAGGCCAGATCTTGGATCTTTCGCAGCGGCCATCACTGCGTGGAGAGGGGCAAGCGACAACGGCGTTCACTGTTCACTCCAAATCAGGCAATGCTCAGACTGGCTGGGTGCTATGGTCGGAACTGACGGCCAAGATCAAATATGGAACTCTTGAGACAGCCGTCTCCATCAAAACCTACACGCGATGTTATTGCTCTAGATGAGTATAAATGTATGTGTACATTTTCCACCAAACCCCGCCAATGCAAGTGCACCGATCCCATGCGCCAGGGACATGCTCCGACTTGGCCCGTACAAAAAAGTCCCCCCATCCCTACCAAGACTCCAACCTCCTTGCACCTTATTCTTACATCAAAGACGACATAAGGGAGCTTTGAGCGTATGCCTGTCAATGGAATTAGCGTCTGCATATTAGGATGGAGATTAAACTATTGAATGTGGACTCACCATTGGGCGGATATCTGGGTGTGGCACAGCATCAAATTGCTCATACTTGAGCTTATAATCGGAACCGATATTGATGTAGGCACCCCGATTCTCTGTTGAATCACAGTATCTGGGAGCAGAGAAGACTATTTGAATAAGTTAGCGGCAGGGCGACTCAAAAAGCATTCAGAGAGCGAGAAGAAGAAAAAAAATTCATACCGGTAATACAACGTCCATCGTGTTGAACCTCATAACCGTCCATGCGAACTTCGTGACTGCGAATAACAGCCTCTAGGCCGTTCTTCTCACAGAATGTCTTGGTGATATCGGGACCAAACTGCATGCCAACACCTCGCTTGCTAGGTCCACGGCCAGGCTCTTCCTGAGGATCAGTCCAGAGCATCTCCATCATCAAACCGGATTGGCCTGGCTGGCGTTGGTTGTGACGGTTCAATTTTCGGATATCATCCAGGGTGACGCTGTCATCAGAGAACAGGCCTCCGTGGAGAACAAGGAACTTGTTACCAATAAGGGTAGCCAAAGGTAGAGCAGAAAAACTCTCAGAGAAGAGCTTGAAAGTTCTGTATAAATGTCAGCGTCGAGTGGACAGGGTATTAGAAATAAGAAGCAAAGAAAACTTCCGTACCTCTCATTATACTTGGCCTTGCATTCGCCCTCGAAGCCATATACGCGGTTCATGTCATCTGTCTCGTGGTTTCCACGGTTTAAGAAGAAGTTCTTCGGTCTCAGCCACTTGTAGGCGTATAGAAGCAGCGCAATCTCAGTCGACCAAGAGCCACGGTCCACAAAGTCGCCGTTGAATAGATACCAATGCTTATCATTTGGAGTTCCGTTGCGTCGGAACAACTCCATAAGATCAAAGTATTGACCTAAATATCAATATCAGTATTTGATGACGCTATGGCCAATATACGAAGGAGGGGGTTATCTGACCGTGTGTATCACCGCAGACTGTCAACTGGACATCATCAGGAACATGCGTCTCAACCATAGTAGGTTCGTCATAAACGATCTTTTTGACAGCAATGACAATCTGGTAGACATATTTGCGGTGGATCTTTTTACCGGTCTTGAATCTTTCAATCATATCATCAATAAACTCCTGGGTCATGGTGTCGCCCAGCCTCACTCCGTCATAGCCAGGCTCTACAGCCATGGACTCCAGATCGAGACCCTCCGCTGCGGATGGCTCATCACCGATCTCAATGGCGGCGAAGAAGGCCATCTGGCGCACAATCTTTTTGCATTCTTCCAACTTGAGTCTGGCATCCTTATTTGTGGGATCAAGCTTGACACATTCCTTGAAATCATTGATAGCCTCTTTGGGCCGTAGAATTGCTGTTCTTGCTAGTCCTCGTCGGTAGTAGGCCTATTCGTTGGTAATATGGATGTTCAGTGGATGTTCATAGTCGCAAAATGTAGAAGGGAGGGATTGCCCACCTTGACCAACTTCGGGTTAAGCTCGATGGCGGAGGTAGCGTCGGCGATGGCATAACCGTAGGCTTCAGATTTGATGTAGGCCTATTGATTCAGAGAGAGAGACAAATGCGTCAGCATCTTGAGTAATTGCAGTGAGAGGTATCGAATACCCGACGGAGAAGAGGGAGAGGACGGGGGCCACAGAACGAACGAACCTGAGCTCGGTTGGTAAGAAAGGTGGGTTCTTTGTCGTTCAACTGGATAGCCTTGGTGTAGAACTCGGCAGCGGCGGGCCAGTCACCGGAACTGAAGGCCTTATTGCCCTTGTTCTTCCATTCGACGGCCGTTTGAGACATGGCGATGGGTATCGAGTTAAAAAAACGAGGCAAACGAGGTGAGCGAGGCGATTCGAGGAGGGGTCGAACGTGGGGAAGCCCAGGGTTGTCAGATCGGGGTGGGAATCGGGCTCCGAGATACTGCGATACAATGCGCCGGGCGCAGCAGCAACCGCTGTTGAAGTCCTATAGAGTAGACTGTTGTTGATATGAACGGAGAGTTCGAGGGGAAGCGTTCGGGGGGTTTTGAAGCAGGCACGGCGAGGTTTAGCAAGGATCTTGGGGAGCAAATACTGGCTCACGAGGGGAGGCAAACAGCAGCAAAAGTGCAGATTTTGGGTCTAGGCGGCTTGACTCGTGGTGGAGCGCGATGCGGGACGGAGGGTCCGACAGGGAGTTGGAAGGTTCCAGGCTTTCCAGGATGTACCTGGTCTCACTAACTCCCGCTGTAAATCGGTGATGTTAGTGGCCCGGCCGATCAGTCACAAGCCTGGGCATGCTACCTATGCGCAGCTCTTGCAGGACACCTCTGCATTCGATACAGGGCAGCCCATTCCCAACCCAGTAATCTCTAGCGTGAGCCACTATGTGCGATACCCGTCACACTTCTGCTCTGGAGCCTGAGGTGCCTATTTTTGGCAAAAAGTAACGTCCATCAACTAGGCAATTTGGTACAGCATTCTTGGAGAAGAAGCTGGACCTTGCTGCACACACGGTATCGATTTATGCATCTAAGCATATATACCCTATATATGCATAATATGTCATTGTTGATGGTCTGCTCATAGGCGCTCGTGCGCATTCTATTTAAACGTCACTTTAGGCATCGCATCTCGAAACTGACGAAAGGTACAAAACTCTCTCTATTCATCAGCACACAAGCACGCATGCATGCACGCGCGCATACACCTCCTCTATTCATTGTCAAATCTCTGGCTCGTCCGTGGAGATCTTGGGTTTAGAATCCCACTCAGGGTTCTCAAACGTTCGCCAAACATGGACCCATCGCAGTCAGGCACCTCGAGCGCACTGGTACGCAAGAGAGTTGACACTGAGTTGATGCCGCCTCCACCACCAGCAAAGAAGATCAAAAGACCCAAGAAAGTTCTGGATGAAGACGAATACACGGATACCCTTTCTCAGATTATAGCTCGCGATTTCTTTCCCGGCCTCTTAGAAACTGAAACTCAACAGGAGTATTTGGATGCTCTCGACTCCAAGGATGCTGCCTGGATCTCCAGCGCGGGCCGGAGGCTGCAACAAGTCATGACACCAGGTCGGCGCAATCCTGCTGCGAGATCATTATCGAAACCAGTCATCAGCGGGGACCAAACACCATCAGCATATGGTGCGGATACGCCAGCATCATTCGCTTCTGTTGCTGCACCCCGACCACCGCGTCTCAGTGCTAATATGAGCCTTTCCAAATTTCAAGAAACATACACTAGTGAAGACAATGAAAGCTTCTACAAGCTACTGGACAAACAGAACCAAAAGAAGGCGGAGAAGTATGCATGGCTTTGGCGAGGAAATAAACTCCCGTCAAAGCAAATGATCAAGCAGAAGGAGGTCGAGGACAGATTGAGCCAAACCCGGAGCCTTATAGATGATGGCTATAAGCGCGACCGCTTGGCTATCAAGGACAGGGACGATCGCCCTGCACGACCAGACACATGGGATTCGAATCCTAAAAACACACTGATGTTTGGTCCGGATGGTGTGGAAGATGGCGTGGTCACCGTTTCCCAAAAAGCAGAGGAGGCGTCCAAAATGGCACCAAAGTCCATCATGTACGCAAACACCCGAATGCCACAACCCCATGTTCTGGAAAGGCCGCCTTCTCCTACCATGTCAGCTGTGCGGGATGCTATTGCAGGAAAGCCTCGCCGTGAAGACCAAGACTCTAGTGTTGTGGGAGGTGGGGAGACGCCCAGAGTCAATGGATACGCCTTTGTTGATGACGAAGACGACGAGCCTGAACTAGCTGCCCCAGTCATTAATTTGGGACCAGGGGACGATTCTCCCAATCCTTTCAAGATACAGGACCAAAGAAAGAGAGAAAGCCTACATGAGCGTATGGTTGATCGAATTGCAAAGTCAAAGAAAGAAGCGTCCAAGAATGGTCTTACCGGGAAAGTGGACAAAACTCCAGTGCCGAAATTCCCAAGCAGTCCTCGAGTTTCTGTCGGCTTGACCCCCGCTGCGAAGAGACTATGGAGCAACATGGGCACCCCTGGACGCACTCCAGGAAATTCCTTTGGTCAGTCGACACCAATGAAACCTAGAGGTTCGCTCTTGAGGTCTGTAAGTAGAGCCAGCTCGAGCTCTGGAGCGAAATAGTGAAGAGAAAGGCGGCGGGCAGGAATGATACCAAAAGCAACATGCTCATGAAAGCAGTTTAGATGAAGATGAGGAATTGAACGAAGAGTTTTGGAGTTTTCTGGATAATTTTTTGGAGTATTCACCACGATCACCACGGCATCATGACTATTAGGAGGAACAGCATAGCAAGAATTTGGGTACAAGGCACAATTCAGGGATTCCAAGAGAACCAAACCGATAATTAGAGATTTAATATATATCACGACAAAAAACAATCAGCAAGCTTTTCTTTTTCCTTTTTTTTTTAATCAAAGGCGACAAGGCAGTTTGCGTTCTCATGGTAGTACAAGGTGGATTAATTTATCATTTATTGGCTTTAGGCGTACCTGAAGCTAGAACCAAACCTCGGTAGTTGCATAAGTCTACAATGTACCTTGATATCGGGATCATGGCAACTTTTCTGGGAAGAGGCTCTTGATTAAAACACCCCACGGTTGCAGCCCACCTTTACCCACAACCAAAGAGAGGCCCTTTTTCGATGCGCCCGCGGTCGTACGAGATCGTGCAGCTCCCACGTCCCATATGAGGTTCGTCGACTTCGCAATCGACCTCGCGGCGGTCTTCAATGCCTCCCGGTCCGTCGCCTCCAAGCATGTCGCTCTGAGGGCCCGCCAAATCGACGTCTACAGCCGAACGTCGAGTGTTGCCGCATCGTTGAGAAGGAAAGCTGCCCACACGCCCTCACGAGCCCATGCACCGGAAGAGTCGGGCCAATCCAGCTCAGAAACTAAGGTTGAAAACAATAAGCCCATCATTGAAAAAGATGCAGTGGCACGGGAATCAGAGCTCAACCAAGAGCACGACAAGTCACAAGGAAGTGCAAAGACAGAAGAACTGAGGGGAAACATTGGCCAAAATAAAGCCAATTCTGAGACAGATGCCTTTGCTGAAGCTTTGGCAAGCTTGAGGTCGGCTCAAAACAAAGAGCAAGAGCTTGAATTGCCTTCTGGTGTCGACGTCAACATTTTCCACACCAGCCGAGGCTCCAATATACTTGAGTCGGTCAGGAAACAGCGATATGCTTCCGTAAAAGGCCAAAAGCCGTCCGGAGGCGCTGCCAAGGAACACCCTTTACGTTACTGGCCTAACCCACCTCCAATTCAAGCTGAGGAGAGCCCTGCGCCGCCTGCGCTAGCTCCCGAACGAGTCGAGACCAAGGTTGAAGACCCTGTGAAGTCAGAAGAGGAGCCGGAGCCTGCAATCCCAGAGGAACCAGTACCGAAAGCTGAGGAGAAGGAGCCCATACGTACCACCTCGGCCAGCAACGTTGCAGAGACAATCGCCCAAGCAGTTCGCGAGAATGCACCACCTCCTAGTTCCCAGGATCCAGTTGCCAACCCTCTACACCGTCCTGCTTCAGCACATGCGCTGCGCGAATCCGCCGTGCCCTCCTCCCGTCTGAGCCGCATATGGAATTACAGCGGCCTTGCTGCCGGTATGCTGGGAGGCGCCGTGTCGGAGGGTTTCAGTCGAGCCCTTGGTGGTGGCGGCCAAGGCTCAGTTCTGCTGAGCGGCAAGAACATGGAGCGTCTGGTAGCCAAGCTCTCGCGTATGCGCGGTGCTGCTCTTAAGCTCGGCCAGATGATGAGCTTCCAGGACACTAAAATGCTCCCGGCACCTATTCAGGAGGTTCTACAGCGTGTTCAGGATCGCGCAGACTATATGCCCGCTTGGCAACGTGACAAGGTGCTCGTATCCAATCTTGGTCCAGAGTGGCGGGAGCTATTCAGCGAATTTGAGGACAAGCCCATCGCTGCTGCTTCTATCGGCCAGGTGCACAAGGCGGTCCTTAAGTCTAACGGTCGTCGTGTTGCCGTGAAGATCCAGTTCCCTGGTGTGGCTGACTCCATCAACTCAGACCTGGACAACCTCAGCATTCTCCTAACAGCCACTAAGCTCCTCCCCAAGGGACTCTACCTCAACAAGACGATTGATAACGCCCGCCTCGAGCTCGGCTGGGAATGCGACTACGTGCGCGAGGCCGAGTGTGCGACCCGCTACAAGGAGCTCCTCGGTTCGGAAGACGACGTCTTTGTTGTGCCCTCCGTCTACGGCGAGGCCTCGGGAAAGCAGGTTCTCACCATGGATTGGATGGATGGCATCGGCGTCACCCGCGTCAAGTCCTTTACGCAGGAGCAGCGCGACTGGATTGGCACTCAGATCCTACGCCTTTGCCTTCGAGAAATCACAGAGTTCAAGTTCATGCAGACCGACCCCAACTGGACAAACTTCCTCTACAACGCCGACACCAGCAAACTCGAGCTGCTCGACTTTGGCGCCTCGCGTGAGTACCCGGACAAATTTGTCACCGAGTACGTCCGGCTCCTCGAAGCAGCCTCCCGCGGCGACCGTGCCACAGTCAAGCGTCTCTCTGAGAGCCTGGGCTACCTGACTGGCCACGAGAGCAAAGCCATGATTGAGGCTCACACCATGTCGGTCCTCACCCTCGCCGAGCCCTTCCTCTCTTCCGCCCCTGAGGTCTACGACTTCAAGGACCAGACCATCACCGAGCGCGTCAAGGCCCTGATCCCGGTCATGCTGCACGAGCGCCTTGCGCCTCCGCCTGAAGAGACATACAGTCTGCACCGGAAGCTGAGCGGCGCGTTCCTCTTGTGCGCCCGTCTAGGAAGCAAGGTGCGCTGTCGCGAAATGTTTGAGCAGAGTCTGGCCAAGGGAGGTTTTATTTAAAAAAAAAAAAAAAAAAAAAAAAAGGAAGGGAACCGGCATGGTAAAGCGAAAAACTCTCTACTTTGATTCCTCAAAATTTTTTTTTTATTTGTATAACCATGTAACATTATCTTGTTATTTTACGAAGCCATTTTTATGGGTGTACCACCAGCGCTAGACCATCTAAAAACGGGTTGGAAGGGGTATATCTAATAGAGCATCTATAAAAAGCATTACCAGTAATAAAAAAAGAAGAGGGACGGAGACGTTTCGACATGAGTTACGCACACTACACGACCATCTTCGTTCAAAGAGCATAATGAAGACATCATCTCGAGGAACAGTATTTCTCTTACGGTTTGATAAAACAAAGGATTTCGCTTGCTTAATCACGAGACCTTCGTTGCAGGGAACCCAGCTCCTTCTTCTCCTTACCAGCAACCTTCTTCCGCTTCCGCTCAATCGCTCGGTCAACCTGGCCCTTGCTCATGCTGGCGTAGCGGTCCACGAGGAGCTGCTTCTTCTGCTCGCTCTTCTTGAGGTAGAATGGCGTCTTGCCCTGGGCGACGAGCTCCTTCTCCCGCTTGCGGTGCTCATTCAGCAGGTTCTGCGCCTCCTCCTTTCGCTGGCGAGACTTCTTCTTAGACTCTATTGAGAGGACCTCTCTCTTGAGGGCCTCCTTCTCCTCCGGATTCTTGGTCTTCTTCACCTGGGCTCGCAGGTCGGCTAGCTCCTTCTCGCGGTACTCGTCCAGGAAAGCATAGTTTTTCTTGGCCTTCTCCTCGTCCAGGCGGCCGACGAGGGGGTCGAATCGGGGGTCACGGTACTGCCGGCGGGGGTTCTCGTCGGCCATGAACTCGCGACGGCGGGAGACTGGTCTTTTGGATGATTGTTCTTGGGGCGCATGCTTGGAGCTACGCTTCAGCTTGGAGTCATCCTTTGCGGAGCGCGAGGTGGTAGAGGATTTGCGAGCGGACAAGGACTGCCGCCGGTCATCTTCTTCGGCAGTAGTGTTTGCTGTTGTTGTAGTTTTTGATTTGCGCTTCGAGGGCGGTAGAGATGCTTGAGCTTTTGCAAGGGCGCCGAATGAGACGGATGAAAGGTCTATTTTTGGTGCGGACTCTTCTTGGTCGTCCTGGTGGATGTGTAAGTACATATGGGTGGGAAATCGAATAAGATACGGGAAGAGCATACATCTTCATCATCTTCAGAGCCTGGCTCCGAACCTGTTTCATTATCGCTTCCATCGTCATCATCGTCGTCATCGTCATCGTCCTGGTTGTGTCGACGGGTTGATCGTTCCTCAACCTCATCATCCCCGCTAGATGATGCTTGGCTGTCTTCCGCATCCACCTCCCAATCGTCCTCTCGTCTGGGACGCACACGCCGTTGAAGGCCGGTCGAGCCAATCTTGCGTTTCAATGCCATCTTGTATGTTTTTTTGTGAGAACGGATCGTCTTCCGATTATATGTGTCGAATGTCGAGTGGTGTAGGTGCGTTCAAGATGGATGGCTTACACTACGAGCAAACTTCTCGAAGAATGGGTATGTACTTTTTTCTTGCCAGCCGAATAGATAAGCATTAGCTGGAGAAATGTTGATCTTATCACTAGACCCGATAGTTGCATAAGTCAAACGGCCCTTGCCCTTGCTCCAAAAATCAAACCAAGCTAAGCCGAAACAAGGGTTCGAGAACTGTGCATTACAATACGTACAATACGTACCTACGCATGTACTGTGTGGTACTGCCTTGCCTAATAGCATTTATGCCCCGCGATCGGCCCCTTGGACCCTTCAAGTCGGGAAGTGCGAAAGAGACTTTGTTAGCGCGCAAACTGCTACATTCTCAACTACCCTTACCTTAATCGACAGACAACCAAAGGGCAAGTGAGAAGGAAAAAAATTAAAATAAAAAAGGGTCAACTCACGAAACGAGGCGCGAAATAGGAGGACGAGATTGATATTCGTTGTTGGCGTACTATCGCAAACATCTCTCTCTTTCACTCTCCATTTCCCTCCCCCCAACACATGCCACCTCTCGCCAGATCAAGTCGGGTTTTCGACCAGTATATATCTGGGTTGATACGCACATTCTCACTTGTCCAACCTTCGACAACGTCTCCATATGCAACTCCCGCCTCGCAGACTCCCTCAGTCAACCCCTCAACTTCGAATTCGAATCAACATCAACCACCACCTGCTACATTGATACCGCTCTACGCGCCAGAACTGCGCAAGGCCTCTAGAATGGGTGACTACACAATTCCTCAAGAGTCAAAGAAGGAGAAGCGCCGGCAGCAGCACCAGCAGCAGAAAGACACAGCCATGACTACTACCTCATCGAATGTTCCGAGCTTCCAGGTCGCTATCCCGGGCTTAACGTTAATACAACAACCTCATAGTGGCTTTAGCATTACGTACGTCGCGATCACGCCTTTCACTGTTCCCCTTGCCATCTTCCCCATTTGTCACTATTCAAACATGCTCTCCTAACCCCGCCATCTGTCTCAACTTTCTAGAACACCATCACAACCCATCCCTACGCCAAGCTCAATATCAGCCGCCAAGAAACGACAATCGTCTCTACCAGCAGTCCCAAGCGCCGCCTCCGGCGGTGTCCCTGAACCAACGCCGCAATACCTAACCCAGGCCCTCCTCGACCCTTACGCTCTCCCTCAACCTCGTCGCATTCTTCTCATCATGGACCTCAACGGCACCCTCCTCTACCGCCCCAACAGGAAGAAGCCCTTCAACTTCGTCGAGCGCCCCCACGCCAAAGAATTCCTCTCTTACTGCCTCAGCACCTTCTACGTCGCAATCTGGTCATCTGCTCGGCCGGAAAATGTCTCCAAAATGGTAGACAAGCTGCTCCTGCCTGCCCAGCGCGATCGCTGCCTCCTCATTTGGGCTCGCGACCGCTTTGGCCTGAGCCCAGAGCAGTACAATATGAAAGTCCAGGTCTACAAGCGCCTTTCCAGCATATGGAATCACCCCCGCATAAAATCTTCGCATCCAACTGCCTCGCGTGGTGGCTGCTGGGACCAGACCAATACGGTGCTCGTTGACGACTCCCTCGAAAAGGCCCGCTCTGAGCCCTTCAATCTCCTCCAGATCCCCGAGTTTTCAGGCCTCGCAAGCGAACAGGCCGATGTGTTGCCCCAAGTACATGACTACTTGAATATGCTGTCCTACCAGGGCGACATAAGTCGATATCTACGCATACAACCGTTCAAGCTTGATCCCAGCTATCAACTACCGCCTGAGTGAACGATGAATGGACGGCACAAAATCGACGTAATGGGCCAGTAAAAAGAAGAAACCAAGTTCTAATCATTGGAACTGAGTATCCAAATCACCGGTACACAAGAACACCTGTTAGGGTATGTCCTACAACGTATAGAACTGGATGATAGAAACAGCCATGCTCTGACGAAACAGTTAACATGCACAAGCCGAATTAAGACACAGGACTTCTGTTTTCATGGTTCGACAAAAGCATTGTTTGCGCCTATTGTCTGAATTTTTTTTTCTTTATTTTTGTCTCTAAAAGTGACCATTTGCGGGCATCATGTCTCCAACATGCTACCCGGCCAGAGAGGGCCAACCCAGGCCACACCGGCCTGCCTTTACCATCATGATTCCTTTTACCCTCCCAATGTCATTGTTAACCGTAAACCATTATCATCATTTCCTTCTCCATCATACTATTGAACCATTTATTTGAAGACCTTGCCGTCAGCGCTGGGGAGCTCCTTGCCATCGACAACGATGCCCTTCTCCCAGCCCCAGTTGTCAGAGACGAACTGGCGGTCCTCCTCCTTGGTGGGGTCGAGCTTGGTGAAGCTGTAGCTCTCGTAGTCGGGAGCAACGTCGAAGACGGGCAGGTAGTCCTGGCCGCGGATGACGAAGGCACCCTGGATGACGGAAGCGTTGTTCTCGCCATAGACGGCAGCACAGCCGAAGAGGTACTTGCGAGAGCCCTCAAGACGGTTGTTGAAGCCACCAATCAAGTTGTTGGACATGAAGACGAGGGTAAGCTCGTCGTTGTACTTGTAGTCGACCTTCCACAGGGAGTATTCACCCTCACCGTCGAACTTCATGTTCTCAAAGAACCACTTCATGGCGGCGTCATGGTCCTTCTCGTTAGAGTAGGTTCGCTTCCACTCATCAAGGGGCATGGAGGCCTTAGGGAGAGCCTCAATGGGGTGCTTGGGCTTAGGGGCCTCCTCAGCAGCGGGGGCGGGGGCCGCCTCCTTCTTGGGGGCCTCCTTCTTGGGCTGCTCCTTCTTGGGCTGCTCAGGCTTCTTGGGGGGAGTGTTGGTGAAGGCAGGAGTCTCGAGGAGCTCGATCTTCTCAGCAACAGAGGAGAAGATCTCCTGGTTGCGGATAGTCTCGAACCATCGGGTGACGTGGGGGTGCTCCTCACGGAACTGCTTGTCGAAGAACCACTGGAAGCCGCGCTGGGCAATGCCGGCAACGAAAAGATCAGCAAGGGTGATACGCTCACCAACGAGATAGGTGGTGTTGGCGAGGTGAGCCTCGAGAACACCAACGGCCTTCAAGGCAGCCTGCTGGTTCTCCTCAACAGTCTTCTTGTTGTAGGGGAGACGACCAGTGAGACGACCGTGCCAGTCACCGAGGGCGCAAAGGATCTCGGTGTTGGAGAAGGAGAGCCACTTCAGGATGGAAGCATAGCTAATCAACAATATTAGTATAGAGAATCTTTTACCATCAAGATTTTTGTGAGGGGAAACACTTACTCCTGCTTGGTCTTGCCAAGGAGGGTGGTCTTCTCATTCTGGGAGGTGACTATGGCGGGGTTAGCAAATGTGGCCCCAAGACGATATTTCGGCAGAAATTGTGCAGAAGCGAGCAAGTTGCAGGGGTCAGAAGTTAGGCTTTATCCACAAATTGCATTTTCGTAAAAATGCAATTCAGACAGGGATAACTGTATTTGAATAGGCTAGGTCATCATTCGAAAATGGGGCAGGGAGGCTCGCTAGGCAAGGAGGGGGAAAATAATGTGGTATGATGTGTTCGGGGGTTCAACGTACAGTAAACGGCGATGGCGATGGCCTCAGAGAGAGCAAAGCCGTCCTCGCCAACGAAGGCGGGGATCTTGCCCAGGCCGTTGGCCTTGAGGTGCTCAGGGGTAGCCTCAGGGGTGGAAGGGACCTCGACAACGTTGATGTCGAGGTTGTTGGCCTTCGCGACGGCCTTGATGGCGGTCGAGCGAGAGTTGTTCTGCAGAGAGGGAGAAAAAAATCACCAGTCAGCAGCTGAAGGCGATGCAGATGCAGAGCGTCAGGGCACAGGTAGTAATACCTCACGGGTGTACAGAGTTCCGAAAGGCATCTTGGACGTTTGCTGGGCTGGCAGCGAAAACAAGTTGACAGAAGATGAACGGGGGAAGAAAGTGATGAGGGGGAATGTTTCATGAAGGAAATTTTTCAATGATGGTGGGATAAATGGGCCGAATTACATGCCCCGCGCTAGCGAACGGCTGCCTGAGCAACGAGTGGGGAGCCCGTGGCTGTGATTTGTGGCTGGAAGGCGGTGAGAATATTGGGTATGTGGCGATGCGTGGCTTTGCTGCCATCTCAGCGTTTTCATGAACCAAACAGCTGTTGCCAGCACGTGACGCAAGCGGGCCGCGCCGGGTCCTGGCTCTGCACCATGAATTCTCACCAAGATTTTATATGGTCAGGTCGAAGATCATCGCGAGTCCGAAGTCCGCCATTTCGACGGGGCCACCTCGAACACCCACAATCATGACAACCCTCGCAAGCGGCTTGCGGCAATTGAGATGCTCAAGCTTCGTCGCCCGAAGTCAATGGCGGCTGCCCGCCTCAATTCGATCCAGTGCTCAATTCGGTAGCCGAAACATCACCACCGACCCTTCAAACACCTCAGCGACGCCAGACCAAAGCCCCGTAGTTGCGGCAGCACCTATCTCTTTTCCTTTCCAAGGCGTCAAGCATGCCCGTTCTGTCCCAGTGACGCCCTCGTACTTCTCCCGGGAACCTCAATTCAACGACCTATATATCAGAATTTCTCGCCTCTTAACCAAGTATCATCACCTACCCACACTTCCTGCCGGCGAGGCTCCCCAAACACCATGGGTTAAGCTCGATGAGATGCGATCCAAGCTTGGTGAGCCCGTAAAGGCTTCACACTTTGCGCAGGTGCTGCGTGTTGCGAAACGACTCAACCTTATCGAGCCATCACTATTCCCCACGGAAGTCAAGGTTGCACTAGAGGATTTCAAGCGAGATATCAACCCATTCAGCAACGTTCCTCGTGTCGGCACCGTTGATAACCACGGCCGAGCTGTTGGTGTTGGCAAGAGAAAGGAATCGACTGCCCGTGCTTGGGTTGTGGAGGGTACTGGAGAGGTTTTCGTCAATGGCAAGTCATTGAGCAAGGCTTTCGGTCGAGTCCACGACCGCGAGAGCGCCATTTGGGCATTGCAGGCGACGGAGAGATTAGACAAGTACAATGTGTGGGCTTTGGTGGAAGGCGGCGGTACCACCGGACAAGCCGAAGCTCTCACTCTGGCTGTTGCCAAAGCTTTGATCGTCCATGAGCCAGCGCTGAAGACAGCTCTTCGAAAGGGTACGTATTCCTTGTCCTTATTCTTTTTTCAATTTTTTTTTGCACGAAAACCCCTATGATGAAAAAGAGTCCTTTTGGCACAGCAACTAATCTCCCTGTCTCCAGCCGGCTGCATCACGAGGGACCCGAGAACTGTGGAGAGAAAGAAGCACGGTCACGTTAAGGCTCGCAAGATGCCGGCCTGGGTAAAGCGATAAACAGGCGTCTTTTGGAAAACAGATGATACAGCGTCATGGGATGAGTCCATCGTACCGTGGGGGCCTGTGGAAGGATGGCAAGCGGGTCAAGTGGTGCCGTACGTCGGATTGTGCTGTACTGTACAAACAATATTACTTGTAGTTTTAGAATATCGGAACTAGCCTTGGGATCCGACAAAAGCTGTTCGATTACCAACAGATTTGACTATATCCGGGAAGGACGGAAGACATCGATGTGACGAAAAGCATTCCTGTGGTCGTCAATGCTATCGATACGTTGCGATGAATCTTTGGTAATTTGGTTTCCAATAACCAATCCGCAAATTTCAAGAATTGTGAATAGGGTCAATCAACCACTATAACGCCATCAAGACGTCAGCCACGTGCCATGCGTCCATTAATACTACCTGCTAACCGGTTGATGGGTTTAAGGAACAATCCATGGCAATATGCAAGGGAGACATTGGTCTGATAAGATACCTGGGTGTGGTTAATTCATCAATGCTTCTCAACAATAATCACTCGATATACTTAATTATAGGGTAAGTTGGATACGCAATACGCAACCCCCGTCAATCTTCTGAGTGCAACCCTTGCTTCAGTGAACGGGCCAAGTCTCGGGAAACACGGACTATGATTACGATGTCCATGTACGTTCGGGTATGCTTTTGCGATTGTAAAAAAAAAAAAAAAAAGAACCCAGCCATGCGCGCGGAACTTGTGGTTCAGGGCGTCGTTGCCTAATCAGCCGATGCCCAGTCCTCAACGCCATCCTCAGTGAACTAAAGCTCACGCCCCTGTAACAAACGTGGCATCTACAGAGAATGGATTTCCGGAGCAGGGCTCTTCAGGCCTATTTGGTTAGATTAGGATTTCGTCCGGAACTAGTGGAGAGGGTTTTGTGGGCGATGGTGTTGTGCCGCTGGTATCGCGTGGAAGAGAACCGCATGCCGAGGGCAAAATTCTCGCAAATTGGGTGATGTTGGATAGGACTTTGCGCCCACCGATCCCGTCTACCCCAGCTCTCCGGCTCAAGTTCCACCCAAGTTCACCCGCCCTTGAAGTGACATCAGAAAGCCCAAAATGAGCGGCAATTAAGACGCGACGGTATGTGGGAGCGGATTTTGGCGGCTCGGAAAGGTGGCGGCTGGGTGAGAGCATCTGTGCATGTAATTAATAATAGCCAAGGTAGCCAACTGCTCAGCTTCCTGATGGCTTCCTGGTCGTTGGAAATATGCTGAGCTTGGCAGGGATTGCAAGAGCAAATTACTGTGCATATTGCCTGGAAGCATTATTACGAGTTTCGGAGTTCAAAAACGGGCCAGGAGTCCGACTGCGATTTGATTGCTCCACGGATGTTCTGCAGGCCGCATGCGTTGCAGCGAGGCATAGTGTTTCGAACTCTTCCCTTATCAGGTACAGCCCAAAGGCCCAGGAATATGATGGTACAGTACTGTGATACTGTGTAGTGTTTGTACTTGACTGGGAAATTTCCGAGTTTCTATCTGCTGCAGGTGTCTGCTCTGTTGCATGTGATACGGTAGGAAAGGGTAGGAAAGTTGTGGCTGCGGCGTAGGCGCAAATTGCATCCCTAAAGTTCGACGACGGAGAATGCTTCTAGAAGATGAAGAGTGGGCAGGATGTTTCAGCCCACTGAGATGGAGCCATCCGGTTGGCTGGATGAGCGGTTTCATCAGCAGCACCCGCTAGTCATCATGTGTTGGCGGGTCGATGGATGGATGGCAATCCTCCGAAAAAAAAACTCTGTGAGCAGCAGAATGCAGCTAACTAATGAATGCAGCGACGGCATCCGAAAAGGGCCGCAGGGGATATTTGTCCATGGGTGGCATCACTTGGATGGAAAGAGGACTCAGGTTTGAGGCCGTGGACATTCCTAGTCTTAGCCAGCGTGAGCCCAGGCCAGGTCAGAAATGTTAGTTCGATGGCCTCTCGAGGTGGTGGGTGGAGAGTTACTTGACAACGCCGGACGGTGGTTTGAGGTCGGCGTTTGGGGCGGACACAGACATAAGTGGAGGTGTCCTGAACGGACCCAAAACGAAGGCCAAGGCTAAATGCAGAGCCATTGCGGTCCTCTGTACACGGTACGCTCTAACAGTAGTGAATAACTGATGACGCGAGAGTAATTTGTACAACAGTCCATTTCTGGCGAGGCTGAGATCGGTCGTTGATCTAGTCACATAGTAGTTTTCATCGGAAAATCGGCGCCTTGCAGGTCAATGCAAGTTGGCAAACGTAAAAAATGTGGTGGCGCGACAAGTAGGACAGCAAGCTTGGCATTACTGTGTTGACCACTCACCATTGAAGTGTACTGTGGGAGCCCGGGAACCAGCATGCCATCGTGCTGCACATCATCGACGCATGTTAATAGAAATGTGGTAATGCGCTGTATGTACGCACCTCGAGTTAAGTTGAGCAGGGTAGCGGTGGTGTATGCTAAGGTACAAGGAGACATCCGCTCCATCATCCAAGTACCGGAACGTTGAAAACAGAATCCCAGTTGGTCAATGGAGCCTCCTGTGGGCAGTGAGATGATTGGGCTCAATCGCAGGTCCGTTAGGCTTATTACTCAGGATATGGGGATGTCACCAGCCCATCTGCCAGGCGTTGCAAGGACGGGACGGTCCTCATGCAGAACTGATGCGCCTTGCCTGTTGGAGTTCTAGACGTGCGAGACATGGTCCGATATGCGCGTCAGCTGGTGAGCTTCAGACAGAAACCCTACGGCTCAGGTACCGGTACAGACCCAAGGGCAGGTGTGAGTGGGGAGCGAAATCGATGAGATCTCTTGGTGACGGGGTGGACAATTTGATCATGGCACCACCGTTTGGGCTCTTGATGGAGGGGAGTGTGTACGTTGGGGTGGCTATTTGTGATGTGCAATTTCCTTGAAGGGATTATGATTGTTTCCATCTGGTGATAAGAATTCGGTGAGTGAATCACGAGAGACGTTGAGAATGGGCGGCGGTACTCCGTGTGGCGTTGGGCTTATGCAGTGCGTATTCCTTTCCTTGGCGTTGTTAGTAGTTGATTTTTTCCCCATCCTGGTGTGTGGTGCTTGGAGGTCAACCATCGCCTCTGTCTGGTACCTGGGCATCAACGTTGATGTTCAAAAATAGTACTGTAGTACCGTATCAGGTATGTGGGGTGAGATGGAGGACTTGTTGTTACCAAATGGCGAATGGCGTAGGAGAGCGTGAATTTATCGGACTTGTTGAGGAACTGATGGCTGCTTAGGTCCTTTTTTTTCGGTTTTGGGGGAGCGAAAATAAGGCTGATGAGATCTCATAGCTTGGAAGTCTACAGAATGCCATGTTGCTAAGGTAGTTGGACTATGTCGTAGTCAACCTCGACACCTATCTTTAGGTACTCGGAATGAATGGTAAGATGTCTATACCTCAGGCACAATTTTGTTGTGCCGCCGTATTGATCAAGGTGATGAGGAAGGAATTTATCTATGCCTGCCAGCCTTCAAGATCCCTACCAACTTCCTCACTTCATATGCACTGTTGAGGTTGCACCAAAAGGCCTCATGTAAGGTAGATGCCGTGGGTAGGTACCTGAGGCCGTCTGTGGGTATATATTGTATTTAGAGTACCTAAAGTAGGTATCCGCTCAATGTAGAGATATTCGTCAACCCGAGGCTCCTTGCATCTTTCGAAGTCGGTCACCCATCTGGATAACTTGCTTACCTAGTATCTACTGTAGGCTTTTCGTGTAGAGCATCATTGCTATTCTAAAAGTCGAAATTCGGGGTAATCAACTACCGACTTTTTGAACCACCTCAACTCTCTGTCCGAATATTTATGTCCACCTTTATCTGTCCATGTCCCCAAATGTTCCAAAACTCGTTCCAAACCCCGCCCTTGGGCTCCTACTCCACCTCTCAGCCCCACGATCAAGTTTCATTGGTGCAGCATCCCTTGTCACTGAAAAATTTCCGCCTGACAGCATCCATGTCACTTGCAACACAGCTTGCCCCTGGCTCTGCGTTTGCTTTGCCTTCGCCCTGCGTTACTCCCTCCAGAGGCCAGGTACAAGAACGCTGGGAATTTTTGTTTTCCTCATCACCTCACAGCTCCAAGGCGCAGAGTGGACCATTCCTCCTCCTCAATCTTGTTCTTTGGGGGTTTGCGGGATGTCATTAGCTTCTACGCGCAGCAACACTACATATCTACGAGGAAAAGCACCTCTTTCATCATCTTTGAACATGAGTATATATACACAACCCCATTTCAAACTTCTTCATCCCAGTCCAAAGCCCCTGCCTTGCCAATCCGATGCCCGTTGTAACACTCCCCGATGGAACCACACGGGCCGGCTAATAGATAGTCCTAAAACATGGTACACAAGATACACCTACAACCAACGAGTAAATTATCTCTGGCGATGTTCTTTGTTAGATTTGCACAGTACCGGACGTCGTACAACCATGTCACGATGTGCATTGTGGTGTTGCCTAGCAGCCATCAGGTATTAAAAACTCCATGCTCCCTGGAGTTACGAAACCAAGAACCAATACGACGGCTGACATGGATTGTGGTGACTGAAAAATTCTTGGGCTTCGTGACTCTTCGCTATCGATTGGACATCATTACTTGACCATCTTTCTCAACATAGATTGCCTCAGGGGTTCTCTTTATCAACACTCGGTACTATGTAGGTGCTCAGTATATTGGTCAGGTTGCTATTGGCTTTTCGCAAGAACTTCCTTGTTCTGTCAGGAGTCCTGACCCATTGCTCACTCAAACGACTCCGAAGCAGAAATGGATGGAACCTCTCAAACAGTTCATGTCTTGGATATAGCATATACCACGTTTTGTGCCACTTTCTCTGGCGCTATTTTCCGTTTTTTTTTCTCTTTTTTTTCTTTGGACAGGAATCCCTTTTGCCTTTGGCAAATCCTTGCTCCTCTCGGTTTCTCCCGGGTTTGGAGCATTTTTTGGTCCGCCAGGATGAGTCTAATAACACGCAGTTCGCTATTGGTTGTCCAATGACGGACCCAAATCTTGGGGTCCGGTTTTTGACAGACGCACTCATAAATGACTTACATATCTGGCGACAGTGGTCTTCGGTATTCAACCCCTCGGGTCGGGTCCGTAAATACTTTCGGCACACCCAGCCGCGCGTTTGATCTCCAGCCAACCCAGGGCAACCTAGGAGGACCAGGATATACGATTTCACCGATATGTTTGTGTGCCATGGACAAAACAGCTTGGGTTAATAATTTCATTGGCCATCTTTTATGTGACTATTTCGCACCCATTAAGCGTGTTTCGAGAGTTTTGTCGAGAACAGGAGCTCTCGGCACAACCCGTCGACATGCCTGCCCCTTCCCCAAGTACTCCCCAAGGCAGGACGGGTCGTCACGTTGGGCCTGGGTTGAGCAAGTTAAATGGAACATGCACGTTGATATTATCACTATCTCCCAGACATATCCGCACACATGGCTGTTTTTGATGGCTCTGACCCCACCATCATCACAAGATGTGCTTGGAACCAGAAATACACCAGTACCTTTACCTAGACCTATTACCTAGGTAGGCAATCAATGCAGAAGAAAGGCAGGTACGTACGTACGTAGGCAGAATCGAGGGATGCACTTGTCTCAAGTTGGATTGACAACGACGCGATAATTAGACTTTGTGCTATTCCTCTACCTAGGTAGGTACGGATACCTACCCACCTGCTAGTGCTAGTGGGGATATTAGCTTTGTCTACTGTGCTTCGTACCTGGCTACATTGATTAGCCCGCCTATGGATCTCCATCCTCCGTGCTTTGTGCCCCGTTCATTCTCCTCGGAGGCGTTGTGCTTTTTGTCCGCACTACGAAACGCACCGCATACATACCGACCTCTAATTTCACCAGTACGCAGCAATGCAGCAGCGCACTCACATGCAGTGCAGCGCAACGGTGCCCACACCTCCCTCTTCCTCTCCCTCCCTGCCTCACATATCCTTGGCAGGACCTGCTGTGGCTTCTAAATCGCGCCCCAGGGTCTTCTTCACTGTATCACGCAGTGCAATGACTTTCTCACCGCGTTCCTGGTGCAAGTGAGCAAAGATGCTTCAAAACAAGGTCCTTCTCTGGCAAGAAAAGTCCTCCAGGAACTAGAGGCTCTCTCATTCTCATGCTAGCACCTGGTCTTAGTAGTGGATTCATCCACGTCTCCTTCATCACGGCGCGCCCGTGAAGCTCATGGTGGTCGGTGGTCTGGGCATGGACAATTATGTTGCTCGACGCGACCCCCTCCCTTCCCCCCTCTCCTCCCCTTGAGTTTTAGCCCTACCCCATGGGAAGCCACGTCGAGGCCCTTCATCTTCCGCACCTCTTCCAGCTCGATTGCCGTTGCCATCCCCAATCTCGCCGTGCTGGGCAGGGCAGGAAATCAGGGGCGGCATTGCGAGGCGTAAACTATCTACTGTGTACTGTAGGTAGCTTGCCATGGAGGTGGAGGGGGTGGGTTAAGAGACCGATCTCCACACAGACTCTTGAGGGCCGTTGTTGATGACAGAAAGCCTTTGTTTCGACCACCCGAGCCACTTCCCAAGAGGATGGCGCCTTTGCCTGTTGGCCTCACCTTGCCTTACCCGCATCGATCAGCAGCACCCCCCCCTCCCCCCCCTCTCCCTCTATTCATTCACACGCAGTCATCATTCATTCGTACACCTCTCTCACACGCCCACCCTCGAGTTGCTCGCCACTCTTTTCAGGTCTACATTTGGAAATCCAAACGGGTTACCGATGGAATTGCGGCTTCTGGTACCTATCCCTCAATCAATTAAAGAAACGGCATCTCAGCTGTCCTTGGACCTCCTCAATGCCTTCTGAGACCTACCAAGTACGGGTAGGGCTTTGGATCACCTCGCTCCCGCCTCACCTTATCCTCCCCTCCCGTGTCTCTGGGACTCTACACATACACCCTCTTTACGCCTCCCCTCAAATCCTCACTCCTCACTTCTCACTCCCTCTCTCTGTTCCCCTAGCCATCATTCTCTGCCCCTGCCCTGATTGTCCTGTCTACGCAGTGGATCCAGCCATGCAGTGCAGGCCATTTCTTCGATTTCTTTCTCGGATTACCTTATACTATAAGACCCCAAGACTTTTCCCATCTCTCGAGATTTCGTCATCTGTTCGATCCTCAATCCTCAAACCCTTTTTTGCCTACCTAGGTACTGTACCCACAGTCAACCACGCACACACAAAGACACACGCACACATACTCGCACACACACACGCACACACACACACGCACAAAAGTATACACAAATACTCACTCCAACGGGATACTTTTCACTCAAATACTTCTCTCGTTCAAACTAAGAAGGCCATTGTCACACAAGTTGGCAATCCCCAGCGCTCGAATGCTGACCTGGTAACCTTTCTATTTCTGTCTCTCGCGCTTCGGTCCCCTGTTGAGACTTTGGTGCGGTTGGTTTCTTGGCCCTGGCAGATCGCTGTAGGCTCGTGCTTGTCATGCCCGAGGTCTTTTTGCATGGGGTCTGGCTAGGATACTCCTAGTACTGTGCGAGACGACCGTTTTGACAACTCATCCACAAGTCCCACTCGCCTTACCGGCTTGTTTACAGCCCTGAGCCCCCCCCGAGCCCCAGACCAAGCTATTAGGCGGGTCCCAACGCCTCACACTCTCCGTCATCTCATCGACGTTCTGTGGCCTTCCGGCATGAATGGCGCTAGGCTCTAGCTCGGCTGACCTTGTCATTGGAATTTGACTTGATAACTACCTTGCGACCCAGGTCCTAAGATCCGGGGCTTGTTAGCCCATCAGCTTCCCAGTCTCACCATAAAAAGCCTTGGGCCTGGCTTCGAATAATAGATCAGAGACACCCGACTTAACACTGAGCCTCCCATTGCGATCCTTCAACCCGAGGACCCATCTGGCCTAGCTATACCTTCCTTACCTTGACCGATTATTGATACACACTCGATCATCGCTGGTCTCCTTCCATCTAAACCCTTGGTGGGTTTGTTGAATACGACCCTTGTTGCGTACCACCTCGTTGATAGAGTTAGCTGCGACTATTGCTATTGATCGTTGCTTGTGGGCGTCTAGACGACATTGAAACACTTCTTTTCCCTCTTCTTTCGACCACAAACAACATTAGAAAACACCTGTGCAACTCTTCCAAGTGGGCTCAAAACTAGCCACGGTCCCAGCGGCGGCGTTACTCGGCTGCTACGCATTTGGTTGGGCTCAACAACAAGGTCTTATAGCTGCCAAGGTCTATAGGGCATGGACGATCCCAACCAGCGAAGGAGGCAAAATGAACCACGGGTTCAACAAGCTTCCAACCAGAGATATTCCCTTCAAGATATTTCTCAGCAGCGCCGTTCCTTAACGGGAGGCTCAAGCGAGAGGTACCGCCCAGTGCCTATTAACACTTCCCCTTCGGCAGCACGAGGGATAGCTGGAGCGGGTGGCTACAGCACATACTATCAGGAACCGACAGCATCCTTCTCGACAGCAAACATGTCTGCGGCAGCCATGGCCTACGGACCGGAGTACGGGGCAGATTCGCGACAGCAAACGCAGAATTTTGGAGGTTACAACACGACGGCAACTATGATGTACAACGTACCGCAACCGAGTGCACAAACGACCGTGTACGACGCGCAACAGTTTGGATCACGACAACCTACCGCTATGCAGATGATGACTCCTGACGTTGCTTCGACGTATTTCAGTTCAGATACAGGAAACGCCGGTAATTCCGGACTGCAGCAGACTGGCCAGAGTTCAAGCGGAGCCACTAACGTCTATCAACAAAGCAACCCTCTAGCTTACGCAGCGGCTGGCATGTCGAATGTGAGCGCGATGCAGCAAGCGCCTCCGAGCGCTGAGGTCTCGATGACTGAGGACCAGGACTATGTGCCGGACGGAGCCTTGGAGGAGAAGTGGGTGAACTACCAGCAACAACTTGGGACCATTTTTCAAGACGTTGTCAACGGGTCACTAGAAAGTGCATCAGAAACGCTATTAAGCGTTTCCAATTGGCTCCTGACCCAGGTGGTTGATCTTGGTATGTACAGCGGTTGCTGCTCAAGCCAACAAGGGAGAATCTCGGGAATATCCAAACTAATGTAGCTCGTACAGGCCTAAATCTGGACGACACCAACCTCCATGCTGATAGAATCAAGCTTTGGAACGAATTTAACCACGCCTGGCTATCTCTAGGTCAACGACAAATGGAAATGATGATGTCCTCACAGTCATCATCAAGATCACAACAAACTCTCTTGTCCAAAGAAACGATCAAGAAGTTGGGCAACGAACTAATACGGCTATGTGATGGCATCGAACGCCATGGGCTCGTCGACTACCAATACGGGGTATGGGAGGAGCAAATTACCACTAGTAAGATTCCACACGCCATGGGCTTGGAGCATTCGCGGCAACTAACATGACGTTATGCAGTGCTCGAAGATTGCCTCGACCTCTACGAAAGCTCAGACGACTCAAGCGGAAGTAGCGGGTCTCACTGAAGCCATAGTCTCAGGTCTCCCTAGACTATTAGAGGCCTGGCCACTCATCAACCGCTCTATATCTCATCAGGGGTCTCAACATGATTGCGGCCTGGTTTTGCACACTATGGTGTAAGCCCAACTTAAACCGAGGTATTGATCGCCGCGTTAGTCACAACACCACCTGACTGGCGTCTTGGTTTTCTTTTCCTGGTGATGGGCCCTGGAAGAAGAAGAGCTCATATTCCTCCTTGTTTTTTTTTAGCGGCCGGACCGGATGACAATTGAGATGAGGAGTTTTAAAAGGGTGTACTACTTGATCTTGTACTTTTTATTTTTTTTTACATGTTTCTGGGGGGTTCTCTTCTACTACCGGCTCCTTGCACTTTTTCAAGGCGACGCCGGCTGTTGATGCCCCCACCTCCGGGTTCAAGATTTCACAGTGTGCTTGTTGGCTTCTGTTTGCACCTTTTCGATCTGGGACATACAGGTTTGAATATTCAACGCGAGATCATGACGGAGCAGGGCGGGGGTACTCGGAAACCAGACTAGGTAAACGATCGGGTACGGGGTGAAAATCGGAGGCGGAGCGGGGAAAAAAGGATATTCGGGCAACAGGGGAATGGGCGTGCGGATATGGTTTTAGAGAGAAAACGGCGTTGAGCAACTCTGACCCCCTCCCCCCCTTGGCGAAAAGGCGTGGTATTTTTTTTCTTTTTCCTTTTTCCTTTTACTGGCCCTTTTGGTGTTGAGAGAAGGTGGGGGTCAGGAAGCGATTTGATTTTCTCCCAATTCTTTTAGCATAGACTATTGGCTTGCAGTATTACCTATTGGGCCTAGATTGGGTCGAGTCGAGGCAGGCAACGGTAGGGTTAACATATGAGGGATGGGAAATGTGGATGGATGGTAGGGGACTGGATTGGGAAGCCCTCACGGGTATTGTACGTTGCTCACGGGAACTTGGATGATGGTTTTGTGTAAAGATACAACTCATGTACGGACGGAATGGATGTTACGAGATGCATGGAATAACTAATACTAAGAACTGCGAGTGTATGATTATGAGTTCCTGTTACAGAAAAAAATCAAATCTTTTTCGCGTTACCGGTCTTTATTTCGATATAGCTCATTGTCTCAAAGCTTCTAGGACAATAAAGGGACGATGACTTTTGATGCCACCCCACACGATCCTTCTCGGTAGATCTGCGAGAATGGGAAGATGGATGCGGCCCAACTATAGTTACCATACAATGCAGATCTTCTGTTGGAAGACGGTCTGGCCATCACCCGCTGGTGCATAGCCCCAGGGATGGATAGCATACAGTAGGTGGCAAGGAATAGTAAATCGTCATCGCCCGGGAGGGAGCGAAGCAACCTTGAACCTAGGTAGCCAGCCTCCCGCGGGCGCAGGACTAGATAGAGTGAGGGGCTCCAGATACAGGGAGCAGGGGTTTACGGTTGAAAAAAAAAAGACCCAAAGTGAAGAGGAAGAGAGGTCAAAGGGGATTTTCGGAAAAGGGAAGCATCATGCGTGTGCGCGGTGTGGTAGGCCAGCGCATCCACATCGTCTTCTGCATCATGGGTGCAGGTGGTTTTCCGTTCCCCAGCCTCCGATTTTGATGACAGGATGGAACATTTGCATCCGCGAGAGAGGGGAATCATGTTATCACCAAATGTTTACCTTGGGCTCATGATCTCTGACAGGGGAGAAGGGCAATCCTCTACCCCCCTTTTCCTCTTCCACCCTCCCCCTCTGCTCCTCTATCATCAGTCCGTGACTAACACTTTGCACCCATTTTCTTGACGATGAGACCTTCCACACCTCCATCAAACTACGAGCTTTCTTTTTTTGGGAGGGGGAGGGGCGTCTTAATTCCTGCATGCTACCAACTGCTACTGCAATGCTGCAGATGGAGGTTAGGAGAGAGGGGGGCACTCAAGCCTTGAGTCTACAAGGACCAGCAAAAGCTGAGACGAAGTGCCGTACTCCGTCGGGTTTCGGGGAAATCATGGACAGTTTGTTGGTTTTGGATAAAAAGAAAAGAAAAAATGTTTCTTTTCTTTTTTTTGTTTTGCATTATGCCCATTTCTATGAGGTATCGTAGAGGATTGCTGGGGACTTTGAACTGTACCACTACGGAATGTTACACCGGGACCGATCTCAGCTCGTGCATAGGCAGTCTACACACTTTGGGGCTGTGCTTAATTTTGCTCGTAAACAGAAGAAGAATCAACTTGAAAGTTTAGAGAATCAGTAGACCTGTCAAAGAAACCGCCTCAGGATTATGTTCCTCTGGTAGGCAAGGGAAGGCCCTTACTATGACGGGTGCCCAAGTGTCGCCACCGGATGGGAGTTGAAAATCTGCCAGCCTTACTATGTGCCCTGTGATACCCTCCATCAAACCTGTTTTCCCCGTTTGATGCTTTTATTCCGAGTTCCTCTGTTACATGTTACCGGATATGCCCGCGTCAATTCCCTTAGCCCCTCCCCCCCTTGCTGGGGGATGAAAGGAAGAGGGTAGACGATGAAGTCTAGTTAAGGAGATAATCGACCCCTGTTCCAACTTGATTTAATGCCTAAAAGGTGTCTTTGCCATTTAGTTAGAGGCATGAGGATGAGGAGAAGGAGAAGAAGGGAAAAAACCAGAGCACTAGCTTCACGGAGTTGGTTGGCTGTAGAACTAGCTACAGCACGACACCCATCCCGACATCCAGACATCCCTACCAAGTAGTTTACCTGGTACGTACCTGCCAGTATTCCTCAAGGGCGAAAACAAAAATAGCAGCATGTCCTTTTCCCACACAGGTATAGCTTTGATGTCTGAGGGGAGGGAGAGACGGGGGGGGGGGGGGGCGGGAGGGGGGGCTGCTAGCTGCTAAGTTAGTGCTTGGAGCCAAGCGCCGTTGTGACGGACCAGATTTAATTTAGTGCCTTTCTTGAGGCTAGATGGAAGTACATAGTACGTACAGTGCAGTACTACTACTGGAAGTACAGGGCCTTGATCACTTTTGCCCTGAACTCCGTTCTCCGCGCAGATGACTTCGTGCTATGTACCCAAAGCTGGTTGCGTTACAAAGGATAGCGTACCCTTCTGCCTCCCCCCGGTCCTAGATACCCTCGTGAGCTACTGTCTGGCGTATTCCCTCTGCAAGAAGAAGGAGAAATACCCAGAAAGGATAGGTAAATTTTTTACTCTGTAGCCCCCGTCAAAAGTGCAATGCATATACAGTATGGAAGCAGGCGGAGGAGGGCTTGGTATTACGCGTACAAACCTTCCTCCCGTCCGCCCTGTTGTTTCATCCAAGCCGATTTGATTAGGCAGTGCTACAACATAATATACCTAAAAGAAGGTACCTGGACACAATATCCCAGGAGGTCAGAAGTCATTGTACCACACAAGGTTGTGGGTGTTGACAGGGGAGAAAGTCATAACGGGTAAATTACATCTCGTCACGAATCATGCAAGTGCCTACTGACTACTACTACACGGCTAAATCCCTACAATCTGGGGTTTCATCTTTTGGTGCCGTGACACAAGTGACCAACTCGGAAGAAATGACAACAAAAATGCTTTAAGTACAATTATTGTGTATTTCTGTTCTGGGTGGTATGTACAGGAACCGTGCATTCACACGGTACAGCTATGTTTCTCTTTGGACCACCTTGAGTGAGCTTGTCGGGAATAGCAACAAGGGGAGAGAGCGCGCCCAGGTTTAATGTGTCAGTAACATTTATGTAAAATTAGTTCTCATGGATTGATTGTCTATTATACTATGTAGTTGTACTCACGAATTGCCCCTTTCGTATCGCCCCGAGGGAGAGGTGCCTGATCTCCACCGATTTGTTGTTGCAGTTCCAGGTTCTCACAGATCAGAGAGCACGGGGTTGACCAGTTGAGAACGGCAACATCCACATTAGGTACCCTACTTTGCCTACTTACTTTACTTAGGATGACGAGAGACAACTATAACCCTAGTAGCTCTGCTGGCATGGGTTGTGCTCTGGGGAAGAAGGGCTTATTTACCCCCCGTGCACGGGGTAGACTACTGGCTACGAACATACGTGTGTACATACATATATAGTAACTACCTTACATGGGAGAAGGACAACTGCTGGCCACAAGACAGCCCAGGCGCGGAAAAAGAGGGGGAAATTCACAATGGTCAGCGAGAGGCGAATGTTCGGTCAGACGACGGGACAGGCATATGCTTGTATGTGTGGTCCTGATCCTGCGCGCGGAATTAACACACGGGACCCGGCATGACGTTTGTCATTGGGTTTGGCACTTGAGGTTGGACAGAGAGGGGACAGATCTTGCATGTTTCCGAGTTGCTAATTAGTGCATATTTACTCGACTTACCGACCTAGCTGTGTAATTTGTATGGCTGACGTCTGCTTGTCTCACCTAGGTAGATACCGAGCGCCTCGATAGTCGGTCGGCCCGGCGTACTGTAGTTATATGTAGCTTGATATAGCTGCGGACCTATCTGCATTGGGCCTTTCTGGCATAGCAGCTTTTGCTTCCCACATTCTGCTTACCGCTACTGCGCTCTATCAACCTGTGCCACCGCCTTACGTCTATTGCAGACCAACTGCGAAATCAACTAAGGTGCAATATGAGACGTCGAAACGGCATTGTCCCCCCTTGTCACCTGTCTAGACATTTGACACACAACCCGTAAGTTTGTCTCGAAATCCTCACCGTAAGATGTGCGGTCTTGGGTATAGTAACAGCCCCCCGGTTGCCAAAGAAGGGGCCCCAAAAAAAATTGGGTTGGAGAGAAAGGAAAATTACTAAGAAAATGAAGAGAAAAAAAAAACTTGATCACGGCAGCGAAGCATCTGGGGGAAAGTGCGGTGAGGTTAGGTCTTACCGACTTCTTGTTTTGGCGCTGAGATGGCTGTGAGCTTCAGAGTGCAGGAACAACAAAGCCTATTGCACGCCACAGGCTCAGTACAGCACCTGCCTTAGACTACGTTGCCAACCCTAATTGGTTTCCAAATTCAACATCAACTTCAACACACAATGCACAAAACACACAACACACGACATCCAACTTATAAACGACGAGACAGAATTTATCGTATCAGTTCTATTTGCTACGAAACCAACGCCTTCTCTCCAATTCCTTTCGTGTTACGCCAAGTGCTAACTAACCCCTTCTAACCCCCCCCCCCCCTGGGCAACTGATCGACTCTGCTATATAGCGACTAACCTATAGTACTACGTAGCTGCATCGTCACGCCCAACAAGCTAGCTGAGCAACCCACCCCCGATCCTCCTCGTCCATGTTTTTTTTTTTTTAATTAACCAAGACGAAACCCCCCTGAACCCAATCAAACCCAACGGTCAACAGGCGGTTCGGGTATTACTGCCCAATCGACAGGCATTGCTTCCAATCATAACTCCCAATTTCAAAGTTTAGTTGCAAGTCAAGGTATGGGGGTCGATGGATGTAGGCAATGAAGCCGGCGATCACGTTGCTCCCCATCGATGCGACGCTGCGCAAGTGCGGCTGACGACATGGCAACATCGCAAGTCTGCTGCTTTCCCGCGCCACGGCAAGACGGCTTGGATGGCCGGTGACAAGAAAAGACAAAACGGAGCCTAGTGATACTCCCCCCCTCAAAGACTAGGCCGTCCAGCTGCGCCATCATCATCATAATCATGAGATCTTGTCTTTCATGGCCGGGTTCTTCCACTGATCGACATCGCGCTTGTTGATTGATGCATCACATCGGGCATCAACCTCAACCAACCATCAAGACAGACTTGAGGCGGATGGGTTCTAGCCCTGGCCCTGGCTGCCTGAGTATCCCCCATGTCGAGCTGGAGAAAGTACTAGGTACTGTAGCATTAACTTCCGTCTTGACTCCCCTCCCACGCCTCTTTTGCTTTTTATTTCCTCTTTGCCCCCTGGATTACTCTCGGTGATCCCCTTTGTCCCCATTGTTTGAAAATCCTTCTCTTCAAGACCCAGATACAACGAGAAGCAGCTGCCCAATCGGTCCCCTGCAGCTGATCATGAGGTCTCAGCCTCACTCCTAGTCCTTCGTACCCTCGTCTCTGCCTTTTAAGCTACGCCAGCCACAAGTGATGGCGTACAGAGAAGGCGGAATTAAACGAAGACCATCAGTATATTTGATTCGCGTTGTCAAGCGGTATTGACAAGATTGGCCGCAGCAGTAGTGCGCGGGGCTATATCTCAAGAAAATCCCGGCAGAGTGGGCGTCGGTAACCAATGAGCGATTGGATAGGAGGTGTACTCCATATTCCGTTTGCTATCCCATTTTTCTTTTTTCTTTGCTTCTCTTTCTTTCTCTCTCCCCCGCTCTCTGCTTATTCCCTTTCAGCTTGCTAATGTAATTTGAAAAAAAAAAAAAAAAATTTGTCTGAGACGCCGACCAATATACCCCTACGTTGGTAAAATCCTGCACTTATGCCCAAGATCTTCAACACCTACTATAGGGATACACTCCTCACCACATGGACTTACAACCTGACACACACACCCATTCAGCCAGGTACGAAGTATGCCCCTCTGTCGGGTTTTCTGGTACCGTAGATCTTGGTGGCTTTCCGTACCAAACTATTCCGGAAATCCTTGCTTCAATTCGCTTAACTAGCCAGTCCCAAGAGGCCGGGTAAGCGAAGGCAGCCTTCCAAGGGTCCAAATATGACAGGTCACGCTGAAACTAAAGCCACACCCCCTACGAGATATAGCTGAAAGGTACTATGAACTGAAAGAACAGGAGAGACAGGTTCAAGGTCAGCCAGCTCAGTCATATTATCGCCGAAACCTGACCGCTGGAAAGTGTCATCTTCGGCAAATGATAGTAATGTGTGCCATCTTGGCCAGCAAAAACTGAGACATTCTACGCCTTACGGGAATCAAGCAATGGAAAAAACTCAACGTTTTTGCTTTGTTTCCTACGTCTTGCCGGCACTCATTCGCCCTACTTCATGGATCGCTGTGATCTTCTTCCCCCCCACACCCCTTTGTTACAGGGGTTGATTTCGTGCCGCGAGACACGCCGGGGAGGTTGCGAGTAACTGACTCGTGAGGCTTCCACATTGGGCCAGTGGGCAACACCATACCCAAACCATTGGGAACCCGCATCGGAGCTCTCGGTTGCCTTACGGCCGATGTCCAGTGGGCTCTGTGGGGTGTTTCTCGGCTCCGGAACGGACGCAAGTGGAGCAACAGCAGGCGGCGTATTTCGGCGCCTCGGAGCGGACCACATGCAAGAAAAGATCGCGAATCAGTTTGAAAGCGCAAAGCTGTTGGAAGACATTTCAGCTAACCCAATATTTCAAAAGGTTTTAAAGACTAAGAAATCGGGCCCTTGGCGAGGAAACAGAGCTATTGAGGGTAGGCTTTTCTTTTTCTTGTCCCTTGTATGCTTCCCTAGCTGTGTCTTTTTTTGCTTTTTTTGTTTTTTCTTGCATGATAATCCTCTTTTTCATAGTCGAGGCTAACCTGAACATGATAGTGTTCCCCCCACCCTACGACACGCACCAGTCTTAGTATTGCACTTGCTTTTGACCTAAGAAATATTTGCACTCTCGAGCTGGAGCTGGCATCAACTCCCGTGCCGCTCAAAGCCGGCGTGGCTGTGCCGCAGGCTCCTGAGATGGTCGCCGGGGCAAAATATACCTCCTTCGTGCATGCAGCACGGTATCCCACCCTCAATCTCTCAACCCTGTAGGGTTGCAGAGCCTATCGGGACTTTCTAAATGTCTCAGATTCCCTCCACCCTCTGCCATAGTCACTTTTTCCATCGTGACTACTCTGTACCAGGGCAGTGGATCGGTGTATGTCTCAGGAGGTACTTCGTGCTTTTCCGGTAACGTACGGGACATGTGTTCCGTGTCCTTGAGAGCTAATCCTCCGGCCCTGGCTAGGTCTTGCCTAGTCAAACATCGTGCGTTAGTCAAAATCAGTCCTTGGCCTATGGTTTCTCCGCTTTGATGTCTTATCATTTTCTTTTTTGTTTTTCTTTTTTGTATATCTCTATGGTGTAGTCGTATGAATGGAATCGCCCAGAGACTACATTTTGCACTTGCTAAGCATCGGTAAGGCGAGCGCATCGGTCCGGTTCAAGTCAAAGAACAAAAGTGAGGCTTGATCGACAAGCGGACACTAACAACTCTTGTTCCGGGTAGGCGGAACATATAAGTATCCACTCACACCAGACGGCACGGTAGCTCTAATGACTGGACAATATGGAGTAGGGCGACGGGATGCTGTGCGATGTGATCTGATGGCGTCCCGTGTTGCACTTAAGGTGGCGTTGGCGTTGATTGCAGTGGGCATGTTCTGCGTATTCACACTTGACATGGGAGGCCTTGCCTGTCACCTGGTGTCCCAACACAGTAGTGATTGACATGAAAATAGTAACACACCACGGATTACATCATCCAACTGATAGCTCAATATCACAAAGTCAGCTTTGTAAGGCGGCTTCGTCAGCCTCGTATCATGATGTAAGGCTGACGAACCTGATCATAGGATGTATGGGATGCAGTTAATGAGCAAAGTCAGCATGTCATCGGGATTTAAATTGTCTGATAATGGGGAAAAAAACTTTCAGCCAAGAAAAAAAAGGAAAGGGTTAGATCGTTCATTATTGCATCTTCAAATGAGTGGTTCAGAGCCCTTTGTTGCTAGTTCTCACGAAAGCTTCAAGATACTCGAGAGGCTCTTGTTATTGGTCAGGCACAGGCACAGGCACAGTTGAAGTTAAAGCGGTCGTCGTATCCATCTGCGAGCCTTTGAAGCAGCTGAATAGAGTACAATTGGTCATACTGCATTCACCACTCCGCCTCATATTTGCGAGTATGTTGCCACATCCCGGTTCCTTTGAATGGGGGCGCTGTGCGCCGTATTCATGAAATTATGCTATGATGGTACTTGCTGGAATACGTCCAGAATTGGCTGCTCTATATTTTCAGGAGACAACTATCTTCAATACTCGAGGCAGAGACAAGGCTGCATCCCTCATCGGTTGAGCTGGTCCAATGGGCAATCCAAAATGACCAAAATAGCACGTGGATGGGGCTTACGGTGTCGTTCTATCAGACGAAGGGATGTCACACATCACTTCGTATAGTTCTCACATTGTAGGTCATTAAGGATGGACAAGGAAGACGTAGGATGGTAGTACCTTGGACAAAGAGAAGTTGTAGTTCGAAACGTCGTTGTGAACGGACAGACTCATGCGTCGGCTTACTCCAGTACTCATGATAGTCCAGGGTAGCTACAGTGACTCTCAGCGTACTATAAATCATGCTTCTTGAGTCACCTTTCGAATTGTAGGTACGAGCTAGATTACCGAGCGTTATAAATGTGATTGGTGTCTGCAGCTGGCGTAGGTCTAGGGTAAGTCAATATGGGACATGTTTTTTTTCTCACAATAGGACGACAATATGTCAGGCTCAGCATCTCCAGTTTTAGTGTATAGACAAAGCGAATTTGAAGTCTTCTTTTTGTAATTGGGATCTGCTATAGGTTTGGTTTTCCCCTTTCCAATTGTTCGTGGCCAAAAATCTCTGCCGCCGGAAATTGAGAAAAAATGTCAGGCCACCAAAAGAAAACCTCAATTTGTGTCAACGGTTGTAGGTCAGGTAATTGAAAGTAGGAGGTCTGGGAAACGTGGTTGAACGGCAACATATTCCCGTCGCCGAACGTGAAAACAAAAACAAAAAAAGATAAAAAACCTCATAATCATGATTTCTGCTCAAAATTCGCTTAATGTTTGTTTAGCATGCCAGTGCTGGTCCTCCTCATCAATCATGCCGGTGCACCCCTTCTCAAAAGACGCCAAGTTTGTATCCCGCCCCAATTTCGTGAAGCATTGTTTTCATTCTTGGTTGTAGAGTTAGAATTGATCTATACCAGGTTGGTTAGCCTGCACTGCTTTTCGTTGATTGTACTGATTGAACATGGTACAGAGTCCTGGGGATGACATAGAATGCCCTTCCAATAGACCGCATCATAGATAGAAGCGAAAGCGGAGTATACGCACCAAGAGTCATGCTCATGCTGACATCTGTGTTCTCGACCATCTTAGTGAACTCTTCGAAGCTGATCTTGCCGTCATTGTCCAGGTCGGCCTCCATGATGGTCTTGTCGACAATCTGCTGCAGCTGCTGGTCCTTCAGGTTGCTGCCAACCATCATCTTGAGGACGATGAACAGCTCTCCGTTGCTGATGTAGCCATCACGGTCGATGTCATACACCTTGAAGGCAAACTGGAGCTTCTGCTCCTTGTTACCCTTGGCACTGAAGGCACTCAGGCCCGCCACGAATTCTTGGAAATCGACGTCACCACCACCATCCTCGTCAAAGATGGCAATCATTCTAGCAGAGAGTTGCCTCGATTAGTTGAATGTGTGCTGTGGAAAAAGGGGGAGAATGGGGGAGGGTATGGTAAGGCGAACCGTGTAGCGAGAGGGTTGGAGGAGATTTGAGGAAGGCTGAGGAACTCATCGCGCTCGATCGTGCCCGAGTTATCCTAGAGGATGACTTTTTGTTAGCAAAAATGTAGCTATTTGAGGATTTTTCTACAGATGTAGCCGTTCCCCGCCAGTTTGCAGGCTCCAGGCTGACAGGCAAACGACGATAGAAAGGGGGTGTGCGCACCTTGTCCAGCTTCATAAATCGCTTTCGCAAGCGGTCAACTTCCTCGCGGTCGACTATAATGTCTCAGAAACGGCAACGACAGACGGGATTGTTTCGGGCAAAGGAGGGGGGTCTACTTACAGTTGGACCCCTGGACAATATTGTCCAGAACTGCGCTGGTGGTGTTGCCCATGGCGTGCGACGGTGATTGGCGAACTCAGGAGGAATCAAAACCAAAGTATTAATTCGAGTGTATGATGGGACTAGGATGTCCTCTCGTTGCGTATTTGTGGCGAAAGGAGCTTGGAGGGGACAAAGGTGGTGGTGGGTTGGAGGCCTTTTCGCTTCGGGAGGCTCGAGGGTCGTGATAAGGCTGAAGTTCGTTGTCCGTCCCGCCTCATCAGCTATCTCAGCTATGGTTGGCTTGATTATCAAAGGGGGGGGGAGGGTTAAAGGCAGCAAGGACTTCATTAGGAGCAGAGGGGTAATAACGGAGCTCTAAAGATGACGAAACGGGGCCCGGTGTCTAACGGAGGTTGAGAGCACGTGCACAAATAACGGTTCAAACAGATGCTGATTCGGTATAGTTCAAGTGATGACATAAGAGGGGAAACTGAACCGTCAGGATTACGGAGGAGCCTCCAAGAAGCTTGTGGCTAAACGGTGCGTCAAAGTCAGACGCAATCATCTTGATTTTTCATTTGCAAATCTGCAACTCGAAGCCGGCTTTGAAGGTGACGATTGTCAGGAATAGAAAATCCCACCTTGCGATAAATAATACTATATAAAGCTTGTTCATTGTGGCTGTGCTGAATGCAGAGATGAGGAGAGTAACAGAGCAGGGAATTATATACCTGAGGCACAAGAGGTACTCCATACATGAAGTAGGTACCTCTAAAGTCAAGGTAGGTAAAATCATAACAACTTTCGGAATCGGTATTTCTACTATCCCGATAAAAAAGGCTCCCCATTGAGCCTCTCCTTTCAAGGGTACTTTGGGTACCTACCAAGGCAGGTTACCTGGCAGCTTCGGCCAATGTTATTGCTCCAACAAAAACGCGACGCTCCACAAATGTTTTTCAAGTTGTCGGCGTCATTGAACCCCGCTAAAAGTTACTGCTTGACCAGTAAAGCTTAGAGGGGGGAGGGCCGGTTTAGGCCTAATCAGGCCGGTGCTACAGGCTTCCTTCACTGAGTCGTGCAGTGCTTCACCTGCACTGGGGAAGGGAAATAAAAGTCGTGGTACTTGCCTTTCTGCATGATTTTGGAGGGGGAGAAAGTATCTCCTTCCTGTGCAAGCTCTCTCAACCAAAGTTAGGCAGTCCTGGGCAAGGCCCCCCCCCCCCGGAAAAAAAAAGGAGACACTGGTCCAAGCGCCGTAGGTACCACTTCCGCAAAGATTTGCCTGCGAGTGACCTTTGCGCCAGCACGGGTCATCTCCGAGGGTCAACCTTCAGTGGCATTTTCCGGATCTGTACCGTTTGCTCACGCAGCGTGCAGCACTTCTCCTCCACGCCCTTGCAAACCCAGGCGAAAAATCTTCGCGCGGCAAAACAAACCCCAACGTCACCCCATCGAGCCCGACCACGTTGCCATCGAAAAAGGGTCAACAACGACCCTTTTGTATCTCAAAAACACAAAAAACCAATTAAACGACCACTCTTTTATGACTTGATCGATTTTTTCCGCGGGATTTCCGCCATTTTCGCCCTTCCTCTCCCCGGTCCTGCACCATGTCATCCCGCAAGGTCCGAGTCAAAAAGCTCAACATCAAAACCCCTCTTCCTGTCCTCCGAGAAGACCAAATCGATCCTTCCGAGTACGAAGCGCTTACGACCGAAAACCAAATCGCAACTGGTGTCGAGTCTGCTGAGGAAAAGGTGAGTTATTTCGAACATATGTATCTCCTTGCCACATATCATGATATCACGTGCGACTGCACGTGATATGGCTTGGCACCACCCATTGCCGTGATCGCATCACGGCGCTGGGAGGGACTCCACCCGCGTGTTGCATGCGTCCAATCCAACCCACCAATACCAATGAAACTGATTCCAATTGGCTGTAGGAATACCATCTTCAATCCATCCTCAAAGGAGCCGGTACGAGCAATGACCAAGAAATCCCTGTACCGCCTCCACAGGAGAGCGACATCAACTATAATGAGCTCTACCAGTTTGCTTGGAACAAGCCTTCCTCATATATTCGGTTCTCTCAAACAGTAGAAGAATGCATATCATGTCTCTATGATATGACAACTGAGGACGATGAATATTTGAAGGAATACAATAGTAAACCTCCAGCCGCGGGTCCTCTATCAGAAGATGATTTCGAACGGATCATGGAGGTGTTCGAGGACACCGCGGCTGAGCAGACTCCCTTTGCATCGGTCGACAATACTGTTGTCGCCTATGAAATGATGGTCCCTGCGTTGAATCACCTTGGTTCACCGTCCATTCTCCAGCATGCTAAGCCCGTCTACGAATATTTCAAGTCGAGACGGCAGGCAGCTGGGAACAAGCCCTTACATCCAACCCTCAAGTTCGAGACACACCAAGAGACTGATGACACCGATCCCTATGTCTGCTTTAGACGCCGGGAGGCTCGTCAAACTCGAAAGACCCGCGCTCGTGACAACAAGCTTGCAGAGACGCTCAAGAAGTTGCGTCGAGAACTTGAAGATGGTCGCGCACTCGTCTTGGGGACGTATGAGCGTGAGATACTCAAGCGTGAGCTACTTTCCATGGACCGGGCCGTCTTCGAAGAACGGGCCAGGCTCAAGGATATCAAGCTCAGACTGGGTATTAAGGGCGAGGACGAGGACCTTGTTAACCAGAAGGTATGTGAAGAATCCCGTGACTCAACTATTGAGTTTCTCCCCTTTGATACTGACTTGTTGTATTTGCAGCCTCAAAAGCGCAAGCCTGCGGAAGTACCCGTTGTGCAACGACCACCTGGTGTCCATCTTCGCGCACCAGTTCGGTCGTCAGATGGTAGATCAATGGAGACGGATCTCGTTTCGCTCGCTGACAAGTTGGCCGAGAAAGAGAACGAGCTTCGTCTTGACATAGAAATGAAGGTTCAAAACCACCGGAAGTGGAATCAGAACCATATCGATCTCACTCGAGATCCTTTATCCCCAGTCAAGGACCAGGGGATGGAATTAAAATTCCGACCGGCGAAAACCCAATATTTGATGACTCCGCCTGCATCATCATCATCAGAGATGGATGTGGATGAAGACATGGGCGACGCTATGCAGCTGGACAAGCCAGAGCCACCAGTGTTCCAGTTTACAGCTGGAGGTGCTAGCGAACCACCAAAGTCGAGTCAACCAGCATTCCGTCGCCGTATCGGCCGACTAAACCGGCTCTGGATAGATCGAAGAGGCATGATGAGTCCACCACCGGTAGAAGATGAACATTCGGATCGGTGGAAGTACGACTCGGACTCAGAGGAGGATGAGCCGCCGGTGTACGATGTCGATCCGTACGATATCCGAGCACTCAAATTTCGTGCGACAATCCCATTGAACCCTTACATGTTCAGAGGGAGGGGGGACGTTGTGAATCCAGCCCAGGCGGGGAACCGAGGGCTACCGCCACCTGCTGTTGCAGCAGCGCAAGCACAAGCCGTAGCGCAAGCACACGCAGCCGCACATGCACATGCACAAGCGCACGCAAATGCAAAGGCTCAAGCACACGCACAAGCTCAGGCTCAGGCTCAGCTTCAGGCCCAGGCCCAGGCCCAGGCCCAGGCTCAAACCCAAGTGCAAGGCCAAGCTCAGTCGCAGGTGAAGGCGGCTGGGTAAAGTGTGTCATCTCTCCTCCTCTTTATGACTGTCAACGCCGACAGATTCTGCTTATGTATGATATGGTTTATTGTGTTTATACCCAAATGCGGCGGATATGGATATGCGGGGTAAAGGACCCGTGAGGGATGGGAAGGCGATCTTTTTTGTCGAACGTTGTTTGAGGTGTATAGTATTCAGACGTGGATCGGGGCATTGCGCGGAGTTCGGAGCTGGGGAATCATCTTGGGCTTAGACGTGGAGAGCCCGCTTGGTGGCCCAGGTCATAAAAATGATAATAAAAAAACATCGACCGGTCTGGTCTCAGACGGTAAACAGATATTTGCTCGATATGATGTTGATGTGACTTGTCATTTGATATGAGGTGGGAATTTGGTTGAATTGGAAGAGTTGCTGACGTGGTCATGATGCTCGGCAGGCGGTAATCCGAGGGTCATGTAAAAGTTGCCGACGCTTTTCACGGGTCGCTGCGAGGCTGAGGAGCTGGCGGTGCTGCGCAAGCGGAACGGAATGAGGTTGGGAGGCTTGGACGGGACATGGCGATAGAGTAAAGAAGCCGTGTGTGTGTTTGTGTGTGTGTATGCGTTTTGGTAGAAGCAGACTCGAGAGTTGCAAGAGGATTCGAGTAGAAGTGTCTGGATGATGTTTCTCGGAGACAGGGAGGAGCTCGGGCTTGGAGGAACCAGATCCTGGGCAATAGTAAAAGTCATGGATGTTAGCCCGAAGGACGGAGCAAGCGAGGGCTGGTGTGGCATGGCTTTTGCTTCTTTGGGGGGGGAAAGTTTGGGGTTTTGAGGGAGCGGGGGGGGGGAAGGATATGTTATTCAACACAACTCACAAAATTCCCTATTAGGGGTAAAACAAGGCTTGTGTAATGGATGAGAGAGCCCGATGACAAGAGTATTTGGTTAAAAAAAAAAGAAAGCAGAAAAAAAAAGTTGTGTGAAAGTGTGATGTGGTTTGAGGGATGAAGTGGGAGAGAGATCTGTGTGCACACTGTGGGAAGAGTGTGAGGAGCAGCCAAAGCCGAGTTGGAGAGGAGCCAGAGCCAGAGCCAGAGCCAGAGCCTGAGCGGGTGGGAGGGGTGCGGGTACAGGTGGTGTCGTTTGGTTTGGCTATGGTTCGGTTGGCCCGAAGCGAGTGAGATAAACTACCTACCTATCAACCTGCTGTGTTGTACTGGCTGGCCCTTTTCCTGCCCTGAGCTACCAGCGGGTTGCAGGCGGGTAATATGACGCCCAATTACGTCCATTCCTAAGTACTTTTCCTACAGGGCGGTTGTGGTGGTCCCTGGACCACAGTGGGATGCGGCACCCTCAGTGGTGTCTCGGTTCCTGCTGTAGTTCTACACCCTCCACCTCTTCCCGCCCATCCATAACCTGTCATTGTTTTGAGAAAAAAACAACGGCGGCAAACCCAGAATCGGTAGCTCACCTGAACAACTACCTACCTACCCTTGCTTCAGCGCCTTTATATGCCAGAGGGAACTACAGTAGGCGGTAGGTCACTACAGTCCACACAAAAAAATGGGAGGGAGGATGGGATTTCGTAAAATATAAAAAAAAAACGACACACCCAGGCCCAGTGGGACACACGATTAGTACTGGTTAGCTAGAAAAAAAAAAGAGTCTTATGGGCTCTAGGGTCCATAGCTTCCGTTGCGGGAAGGCTGGGAGAGTGGGCTTTGGATTTGGATTTTTTTTTCTTCTTCCCACCTCGGCTTATAATCCTACACATTCAGTCTGCTATACTGTGCAAAACTGACTGACAGCAGGGTTGCCTGGTGACTGGAAAAAATAGTGCTAAGCGGTTCGAAGTAGCTTGAGCCCTTTTCTTTCTTGGGGGGGTTCTAGAATAGTGGAAAGCAAGATTTTGCCTCTTGACATATTGAATGATTTTATGAACGAAGACAACTGCCCAAGATGAGATGCTTGTATTATCCTCGGCTTTGCTCTCTCTCTCTTTCTTTTTCTTTTTCTTTTTTCTTACCTTGGTTGCTTGGCTGGCCACACAGGTAGAAGACGGCCTCGTCTTTTTGGCGAATGACGCACCCAAAGAGATCTTGCGGCATTAGCTAAGCGAACGACCCTTAAGCTAGATGGGCATTGTACGTACCTGTTATCTTTTATCAGGCCCCCCTCTCCCGCCTCCACCCCCACCAACTCAAGTTATGTATGTACCTAGGGTGGCCCTGTGTGTGGCCCTTTTTTTTTACTTGGTTGCCCCTCCATTGGTGTCAATCGCCCCTCATTGATTTTTTTTTAATTGAACCGCGTACCAACAACCTGTCTGGCAAAGAGAACGATATATCCCAAACGAACTGCATCTATACAGGGGACACATTAATCTGATTTATCCTATCTATTTGTTTTCCTACTGCTAGTTTATTGGGCAGTATCAAAATTTGGCAACCTGCTTTGGAAAACTAAGGTAGTTGAGTGAGAGGTTCACGGGCCCTTACATCACCATCCCATCCACCCGTTCTCTCCTCCTCTTTCCCCACCACCACCACGAGACTGAATCATCACCAACTTTCCGCTTTCCGCAATATCCACCTTTCAGCCTCATCCTCAACTTCACCAACAACCTCGATTTGGTTCTTTTTCTTTTTTACTCTTCTCAAACTTCAACCACCCCCTTTCACCTCCCTCACAGCCAGCAATGGACCCTTTCAAGAATAAATCCTCCTACATCGCCCTCGGCTGCGAAGGCTCCGCCAACAAGCTAGGCATCGGCGTCATCCTCCACACAAAGGATGGCGGCGCAACAATCCTATCCAACCTCCGCCATACCTTCGTCTCGCCCCCCGGAACCGGCTTCCTCCCTAAGGACACCGCCGCCCACCACCGTTCCCACTTCGCCGGCCTCGCCCGCAATGCCCTCGCCGAGGCCCGCATCTCCCCCCGCGATGTCGACTGCGTCTGCTACACAAAGGGCCCCGGCATGGGCGCCCCGCTCAACAGCGTCGCCGTTGCGGCACGCACGCTCGCCCTCCTCTGGGATGTGCCCCTCGTCGGTGTCAACCATTGCGTAGGGCACATTGAGATGGGCAGGCACATCACGGGCGCCGACAACCCCGTCGTTCTCTACGTCTCTGGCGGGAACTCGCAGGTCATCGCCTACGCCGAGCAGCGCTACCGCATCTTCGGCGAGACGCTTGACATCGCCGTCGGGAACTGCCTGGACCGCTTCGCCCGCACCCTCGAGATCAGCAACGACCCGGCCCCCGGCTACAACATCGAGCAGCTGGCCAAGAAGGGACAGAAGCTGCTGGACCTCCCCTACGCCGTCAAGGGCATGGACTGCTCCTTCTCTGGCATCCTCGCCTCTGCGGACGCCCTCGCAGCCCAGATGAAGGCTGGCGAGGCCGACTTTACCCCGGAGGATCTGTGCTTCAGCCTCCAGGAGACCGTCTTCGCCATGCTGGTCGAGATCACGGAGCGTGCCATGGCGCACGTGGGCAGCTCGCAGGTGCTCATCGTGGGCGGTGTGGGATGCAACGAGCGGCTTCAAGAGATGATGGGCGAGATGGCCCGCGAGCGAGGAGGATCTGTCTATGCAACCGATGAGCGGTTCTGCATCGACAACGGCATCATGATTGCTCACGCTGGCTTGCTAGCCTACGAGACGGGATTCCGCACACCCATTGAAGAAAGCACATGTACGCAGCGCTTCAGGACCGACGAGGTCTTTATTAAATGGAGAGACTGAGTCTGAGTTCTGAGCCTGCCCCTGCTTGTCCTTCCTGCTTCATGTGTCATGTCGAGCGTCTTTTGTTTGTTGTGTAATGTATGTATATCTTCGCTCATATGTGTGTATGTGCGTATGTGTCATTCATGCATCATTTCTGCTTGATTGATTTCCACCGCTTTCCAAAGACCAGACCATAATAGCCATTACTCGTTGACGGTCGCCCCTTTTGTTTCATCCCAGCTAAGCTGAGAGGGAGCCCTCAATCTTTACACATCATAAATACATCCTCCTCTATCACTCATCTCACCGTCATGGCAACATTAAAATAGGCCGTTTTTGTTCCTTCCCAGTCACTGAAGGCCTCAGATAGATGGATATTGGACCATTACAATTCTCCGCAACGTCGATCGAAGATAGTAATTCCATGGTAGATTGCCCTCTTTAGCAGACCGTTTAAAAGTCTCATGGTGAGTGGGGCTTCTTCTCATCATTGAACCATCACCTCGATACAGAGCTCTTAGCCCTCCTTAGTTGAGGTGGGCTTGTACATGATAGTAGTAACGTACTTTAACAATATAAGTCAGCCACCGTTGTCGTCTCGAAAAGAGTGTCTTTTTTTTTTTATTTTTATTTTTTTTTAAAAAGACAGGTTGTAGTAGACATACCTTGCTCCTGTATCGCGTCGTCGCAGACACAGCTAGAATATTGTTCTTGATGCTGCTGGTAGCAAGATGGTTCAAAGTGGTGTGATTAGGCATGTTCAAGACACTGTTGTCGTCCTTGAGGAGTGTCGCAAGGTTCAGAATGGGCTTGCTGAGGAAACTTGGCAGAGCTGGCGGATTGGGTAGCTTCTCGATGGCAGTCACGGCATACTGGTAAGCGGGCGAGTCTTCAGGCTGATCGAAATCCATAAGATAGGCCGGAATTGGGTTGCGGTAGTCCTCAGGTGGCCGCACCTCCTTGCCCTTGGGTTGCTGCTCTGGCTGTGCTGGCTGTTGCTGAGCCTGTTGATGCCCTGCTTCAGCTGTCTTGCCTGTAGGCTCAATAAGCTCGCCAACGGGGGCGGGAGAAACGGCCTCCTGAGCATCATCCGGGTTGACTTCAATATAATTGACAAGGTTGTTTCCAAAGTCGACAGTGGTGGGCAGATCTGGGGACGTCTGCATAGTACCATCAACCAAGAAACGAATATGATGAGTTCCAGGACGGATGTGAATGATGGCAGAAAAGCATCCTGGTTTCCCTTCTCTGTTTTCAGTACTTATGTCAGCAAATAAATCGCCATACTAGAAAGATATCTGATGGAACATGTCCACACCCCCCTGCCTGTTTATCACAAAGTTCAGATGAGTGTCACACGCCTTCAAGATGACGGAGCATCTGTCAGGCAGCCACTGCAACACAGGAGACGCGGGCAACCGCCTTGATGTCTCGGGTGAGAGTAACCGCAAGGCGGAAGAACAGGCGCAGACACGGCAAAATAATAATAAGAAGGACGACCACTTACACCGGATGAAGACGTCGCTTTCGATTCCACTGGAAGATTGTGCCCGTCACATAAACCTTCTCGCCTCCACGGTGCCACTCAAGCGGAGTTGGTACGGTTGGTCTCGTCTTGTCAACACGCAGTTCCTCACCCTCATCTTCATCGACAGTCGTGGCGCTGAGGGTGGAGCTCTTGCGTGTTAGGGCCTCAGATGAGTCGATGAGCTGAATATCAGGCAAACCGGCGGCGTCCTGGTCGGATGCGAGGATGGGAGAACCTGGCGTATGCACCTCCTCCTCGATGGGGAGGGGCAGGCGCGGCGGTCGAATCAGATACATGTCGGTGATGCTGTTGTTGGAGAGAAGAGGGGGCTCTGCCATGGCGGAGTGGTGCGAGCGGAGAGAAGAAGCCTCCATGGGTACATCTACAGGCTTTGTAGGTTCATAGCGAGGAGTGGGCTTTGCCTCTGCTGGTTTGGGTTCTGGAGTGACAGCGGCGACAGTGGCAGCAGCCTGAGCAGCAGCCTGAGCGGCGGGTTTCGAAGGCGCGGAGACGTAGCTGTGAGGAGAGCCGCTGAGGGAAGAGACGGCGGTGGTGGGCAAGCTCTTGGGTCGGTTGACGACGGTGGAGCCCTGGGCCTGGGCGAGTGAGGGCTCCGGGGGAGCGGCCGAGCGGTGGGTGTGACTGGGGATGATGTTCCGAGCGTCCTTTCGGTGGTGCCGGGGGGATTCGTGACCGGAGCCCGGGGTGGAGGACGATGTCGGCGTCACGGGTTTGGAGGAGGAGGATGGATTGTTGCCCATGGTCGTGGTATTGAGGCTGAATGCGGATTGGAGAAATGGGAAACGACGGAGCGCTGCAGAGAGGGTGGGGAGCGGAGGAGGGGAGGGGAAGGGAGGGGAGAGGAGAGGATAGGACGGGATAGGACGGGAAGGACAGGAGGAGGAGTGAGGGGCAGAGCCTCAAGTGCCGTTGAAGCGCGAATATGCAGTCGATTGAAGGGTCCGTTGATCTTGTCGCGATGTCAAGGAACGGAGTTGGTAGGATGAGAGCGATATGTCGAATGTGGAGTTGTGGAGATGAGAGGTGCAAGTTTACAGTTGATAGATAAGGAGGGAGGGACGAAAGGAGCCGCACTTGCCGCCATAGTACATAGCAAGCAAGGCTTTTATCGCGATAGCAGAAGCTTAATGCGGCGATGCTCTGCCCACTTACCTACGGTACCTACCTACTTACTACACTACGACTACCAACTGTAGCTTATTTCTCAATCCGTGCTGTACCGTACGAAGTGCGCTATGCGACGGCATGAGAATTGGGAACAGATATATTTCTAACCAATGGCAATGTGTCATAAAATAAAACTAAGAGATGCATGTAAGAATATATGTGCATCTTGCAGAATGATGATGGGCGTCATGACAATATCACTCAGTCCATCCACTCATTCGTGCTCGGAATGTGAGTATGGGCATGAATGGTGTCGCTCGCGCTGGGTGACCCTAATTGTTTGACATCAGAATTGATATTACTCAGTGAGGATTATAATGCGAGAAATTGAGGCAAGAAAACAGATAAATTTGGCACATTATACTTCAAAATTCTATCTTGTTTTCTGGCTGGTCTGCTGCTGTTCGCATACCTCCAATTACTGAAGTGCTATAGAATAGGAAGGTAGGTGGGATGGAAGTAACTTGATGATCCAGGGTCGAGTCGCGACAGCAGAGTACAGTAGAACAACTTTAGAGTGTTAGCCGGGACATCTAGGTAACCTCAATATCCCCACTCAACTGGACCACACGAGAGGTATATTAATCCGCTCGACTAACGTGCTCAAGTAAGGCGCCTCCAGCATGCTGTTGCCTCATGGTTGGTATGTCAAAGGTGGGGATGAAAGCTTCCACCAATCTACAGAGTACTCTGTACATACCTTCATCATTTCAGTTCAGTTGCGTTACTCCGTACATGTGAACACATAACTACATCGCAAATCATCAACCCGAAAATAAGGCACCTAAGGCATTTTATGCGATTCGATAATACCATCGCTCGACACTAACATTTGCACCGTCAGAGCTCAGAGTCCTCGATGCCACGCTAGACTCTGCTCCAAGCATTGTCGTGACGACATTTCAACACGACACTCACTCATCCACCACTCACTCACTCATTCACCCACCCGTTCACCCACCCGTTCACCCACGGCGTTCGCTACTGACCTGAGGTACTCAAAGTAATTACCAACCTCAGGCCAGTCACCCATTATCGTCGCTCATTTTGCAACCGCCCAGCATCAGCATGTCAAACTCATCTCCACAAGCTTCCGGCGCCTTATACGACACACTCGCCTCCGTCTTTCACTTCCTCGGCTCCATCCACTGGTCCCTTCGCATTTCCCAGCTCTTCACCATCCTCTACTTCCCTATTCGCGTCGTTCTCTACCCTCTCCGACTCATCAGCGGCCTTCTGCTCATTATTTTCGCGCCCGCGATTTACGTCTTCTCCTTTCTCTATTCTATCTTCCAAAGTTTTGTCGCTTTCCTGTCAAGTCTTGAGGTAAGATGAGCCTACTGCTCCCCTCAATCGCTCTTAATTTTTTTTTTTTTATAGAAAGTTCATCCAGACACTAACATGTTTTGGCTCTTGTGAATGCAGCCTTTGTATAGTTTCGTATGTTTGCCTACTCCAGTACAGGCTTCTCATTATAAAATCGGCCGCTTAACTGCGGAGCCCCCCCTCTAACACGTTCATCAGTTCGGAGCAGCGGCAGGCGTTGGCATATTCGCTGGCATTATCATTGCCTTCTCTTCCTCCAAAATTGCATCTAGCCTGGGCATGTACGATGATGATGCCCCCCTAACAAGACCTAGCTCCAGACACAGCTCCCTGCGAGACTCCAAACAGGACTCATCTTCAACTGACATGGACTGGCAATGGCTAGACTCACCTTCGCGCCGGCGCAAACCCGCCGTTGGCTTGCTATCACACACTATCCATGAAGAAGATGAAGAGATGGACCATTAGTAACTGGGTTCCAAACGGTTCAATCTTCAACCTATTAATAAGTCTGGCTCGCTTCGGAAGCATTCTGTGAGTCTATTGACACCTCTGACCGGGGTTAGATGTCAAATCGAGCCCGCTTTTCCGGTTTGAGAGCGGCATGTGCGACACTATTGGCAGTAGTGCGCTGCATCACGGCGGCCAAGGGGAAACCAAGTTGCATCAACGCAAGTAGATGGGTTCATATACGAAGCAGAACTGATAATGTTATTTCCCCTATTCAAATCCCTGTAATTTTTCCTGTCATGCTTAACTTGGTTTGGTTTTTCTTTTTTTCTTTAAATGCCTTATATGGCCAGTCCTTCGTTCCCTTTGTGACTTGTGTTGACATCGCGCAAATTCCACTCGTTCTGTTATTCTGCCTACTGACTCGTTCCGGGCCTCTTTTTCTTTGCGCGGCCATCGACAATCGTTTTATTTAACAAACCATTTCATAATATTCTACAATGGCTCTTCTCAAGACTCTCATCCTGGCCGTCGCTGCTGTTGGCGTCGCCCAAGCCGGCCCATGCAAGCCATCCACCACCTCCACGGCGCCACCCGCCGCCACCACGACTGCTTGTGTGCCAGGCCTCAAGAACCCTCAGCCAGCTGGCATATGCAACTTGAAAGGCCACATCACCTCCGGCAACAAATATCTCGATTACAGTAGCTCCTATGGCCAAAATATTGAACGATGCTTTAAGGGCTGCAAGCAGTATGCTGGATGCACCGTCATGCGTCTGTCGGACCCACCTGAAATCTGCGAGTACTACGGCCCTGCCAATACGCTCACCACAGATGGAAGCACGGGAATCGGAGCAGCTTTTGTCAATGATCTGAGCTGCTATGATTTCTGCGATGCATCTACCAGCCAACCCATTTAAGCAGTTGATGCGACAGTTGACGGTTTTGAATGTTGGGAGGGGAGATATGAGGCGTAATGCAGCCCATGGAGAGTCAGTCGCTGAAGGTCATGTATATATAAATTTGTGCATACATACATGGGGTAATTGTGATTTGGGGACGTCAATGGGAAACCCTTCTATTTCGGACAATAGCAGCGGACTCAGAGGCTAGGCTCATGCATCCACGGCCAAAAGAAAAGGTCTAATGGCTACTATGGCATGATGGCACCAAGATGTTTTAAAGTCTCAGCTTTTGTGCGCAAATACACGAGAAGAAGCTTCCCTATTTTGAACTTGATCAAGATAAATTCGCGCCCCAGCTGAGTGTAGCAGCAGGCAGCATGTTTCTTCGTTTGCGATTGTGATGACTCTGAGTTTTGAACACAGATGGTAGATGCATTACCTCGCTCACGAGAAGGAAGGGATCTCTTTTGCTTCTTTTCGGGGAGTATATTTGGTGCATCAAGGGTCGAATTGCAAAAGGTACAGCAACTCGCGTTGTATCGTACCATTCCATGTATACTAGTAATACTAAAAGTAATCTTACAAGGGCTCCAAAATAAAGTGATTATCTTGTTCAATCCAACCTTTTGCGCCTTGACACCTTGTGTAGATGCGACTTTCTCCTCTACGTCTCGTTTGGTAAATAGGGTGGCAGACCATTAACCGGCCTTCCGTCGCCCGATGTAGGAGGTCTTAGTCGCATACCCCTCAATCGTATCCTCTGTCGGAGCCAAACCTCTAGCTCTGCCTCGGCGATGCTAACTCTCAAACATAAATACAAGGAATGGCTGGAAAAAGGAGCCTATCTTCGGTACACATCACGGTCTGATCTCTCTCGGTCTCGGGATCGCTCCAGTCTTGGCGATCTACTACGACTCATGGTTCCACGATCTCGGTCATATCGACGATCCTCTCTGCTGTTGCGTCGACGTCGTTCATCACGCGGCCAGTCTTCTCGAGGGCGGTCATCTCGGGGAGGGCGTTCATCTCTCCAACGAGCATCGTCCCGCTTATAGGCTGGGATGTAGGTGTCGACATCTCCCCCTCCCGCTCGAGCCCCAGGACCCCGAGCACGGGGTCCTCTGTCACGATAGTCCCCATCCTCCCCTGGAGGTGGGCGAGGGGGTGGTCCTCTGTCTCGCTGCCATGCAGGTCGGCGTTCTTCAGGCCCGTTCCGGTACCGGCCACCGTTGACACCGTTTCGCCCGTTGGTGTAAGCTTCGCCGCTGTTGAAACCGGCTCCGGCAGTAGGCCCATTCGCATCTGGTCCGACCCCTACGGTCCCTCCCTTTGGAGCAGGAGGAAGAGCAGCCTTGCGATCGTGGAATTTTCTTCGGTCAAGCTCGTGACTCTCCTCATAGGTTGGTATTTCATGCGGCTCCAGGGGTAAGGGCTGCATCTTAAAGTATGGATGCTGAAGGGCGTCAACGGCATTGATACGAGTTCGCCAATCAAGTTTGAGTAGCTCTCTGAGAAGTGCTATTGCTCCACTGCCAAATCTAGAAACCGCAAGGAAAAGGAGGATTAGCAATTGATCCATTGTATTTGAAGGTATGACGGATCCTCACTCTCTGAATCGGTTCTGAATGTTCCCCGGTCGGGGACGTGGCGTGAGATGATCAGCTCCTGGCAAAGACTTCCACTTGGGCATATTTTCGTCTGTAGGCGATCCCATCAGATCCCAGATAATTTCTAGTTGATTTTGATCACTCTCGCCAGCCAGGATCGGCTTCCTCACGAGCATCTCGCCAAAGACGCATCTGTTCAAGTCAGAATCAAGCCACTACCGCGGAATAGATTATCGGTTTCTTCTCCTTACCCTACTCCCCAGACATCAATAGCCGGAGTGTACTGCCGCAGCTGCAATAATAACTCAGGAGGTCGGTACCACCTTGTCACGACCAAGCCAGTGTAGTCTCGCTTCCCATCCCCCATGGGCTGTCCAGACTTTGGCACTGGGCCATCATAGTGACGAGCTAGACCAAAATCGGCAATCTGTAAGATGCCTTGGTTGTTAATTAATAGGTTGGCGGCCTTCATGTCACGGTGGAGAATGTGGTTCTCGTGTAGGTAGCGAAGACCCTCAAGTAGCTGCAGCATGTAGCATTTGATCTGGCCTTCTTGAAAGTGAACCGAAGGGTTGTCGAGAAGGCCGGATAGATCGTGGTCCATATAGGGCATTACCATATACATGATAGGTTTCTTGCGCTTATCGGCTGGAAGGGGAGAGGGGGGATGATCAGCGGCTGAAGGCTATAGAGGCAAATTGGTCGACAAGTGGGTGCGCTCACTAGGTCTAGTAGGGTGCTCAACAGCCATGTCTTCAAGTCGTAGGACATTCTTGTGTGAGAGAAGCTTGAGAACTTTGATTTCGCGAAGAGCCGTGATGGGAAACTGGAGGTTGTCAGAGTGGGTAGGTAGGTAGGAGGCGGGTGGTGGAAGCGGCTCGATCGTGACATACGCCATCTTTCTCGTGATGCATGATGATTTTTTTGAGCGCAACAGAAGCCCCTGTTCTCTTCGACCGAGCGCGGTGAACCTCACTGTCATAGGGACGTCGGGTCAGCATTCGTCGTCTTCAACCGGACGATGGCCGTCAGAGGGGGTTTAGAAGACGTCATACCCAAAGGTTCCTTCGCCCAGCTTGCCTTGCAGCTCATAATCCCCAATACGCGAGCAGCCTTTAAAGCTATTGCGCGGTCGTATATTAGTCTGGGCAAACGTGCGCGGGGAAATTCCGCCCGAGGTTGAATCTGTTGATCGCTCCATGATGTCGACTTGCGTCAAGCGGTGGTGCTAGGATAAGGAGTCCGATGAGGTTGGCGCGCGCGTCAAGCGAAGGGTGGGCCGTTTTCAGTACCGACGTGGACTTTCATCGCAGGTTCTCGAACTGTGGAAATCGGATCAGGATGAAAGAGATAGAAATTCGGCTGAAAGGGGGAGGATGAATTGGGGGGGATGAATGCGGCAGCGATGGTGGTGGCACTGGAAGAAAAGAAGTTGAAGAATGATTGGTTGCCTTTTGTCAGGCGTCGTTTGAATAGACATTCTTTCATTGACAAGCTGGCGACGTCGGTCCAAACAGCGAGGCGTTTGAAGGCGGTGAGGGTGCCCCAGACCTGGCAGAAATCCCCGATTTATCTTAGCGCCTGCAGGGGCTAGAATCGCTTGATGCAAATAGTAGTCATGACCACCTGGGCACGTACATAGTATCACAGGAGAGTACGTACCGTGCTTCCCCATTATTTTTGTCATTGTTCTAAAAAAAGAAAAAAAAAAAGGTGCAGCCCCAGTGGTTACTGCCTCACTTACATACCTACTATGTACTTAGTAGTCCGTAATACGGCCCAATTAGATACGATTTCGGGCAAGGGCAGAAATTATGAGGGCCAAAGTCGAGGATATAAAAGCAGGACAAGGAACCCGTTGTATTGAGGTGGGGGAATGGGTTAATCAGTAGTGACTCTTCAATCTATAAAAAGACGTCATTTTTCCCTTGTCATATATCCATCTTCAACTCCGTCTTTCGGATCCCACGGTCATTTCATCACACGACATCTGAGCCCATCAATCATGGAGACAACCTGACATCTCCTTTTCTGGCAAATTTTTTCACCGATGCGAAAAAAAAAGGGCAAGTGTCTACTTGTACCAAACAATTAGAAAGCTCATGTTAGGTGTCGGGCTTCCTCTTGTGCAGAATAACTCGTAATCAGTATCTCTATCATCTCGCCTCTCGATGCTGTGCGCGCAAGTCTGAATCAAGGATCTCGTCACTCTTTGCCTTCAAGCTTGAGCTGCATGACGATACTCTGTGGGTACAATGAAATCTAGAAGCAGAGTGAATGCCCATTTCAACCCAATCTCAAGTTGCCAAAACTGGCCAAGTTATAGTTGTAGAATGTATTGATGTCTAGCTCCTCCAAGACTCCCCTTTCTTGACTTATTGCAGAATTTCCGGACAGTACCTGTCTGTGCCATGCTTGATCCATGCTCCAAGACGAACGCCGGTTGTTGTCACTGACTGGGGTAAAGTAGGGTTTGGCCTTTCGTTTGGGTCAATAAGTCCCTGAACTTCTTAGGTATGAAAAGCGAAATAAGCACACGCAAGAGAGGAAAAAAAAAACACACAGGGATCGATAGAAAAGGGTTTGGTAGGCTACAATGCCCGGGATAAGCAAAACTGCAATCAACAAAGTTGTCAGCTGATCAAGCCAAATAGCTGCATGACTAGCTCTCTGTAGGTAAGCGGGTGTGATTATGATTTGGTCTCTATCAGGATGCCTACACTGGCAAATACAAGAGCAGAGTCAGTTATAGTCTATCTGCGGCACTTTAAGGGAAGCGTGATATGCCGTAGAAAAACGAAACAAAGCGAACAAGGGGTGAAGGGGGAAATGGATTTTTTTGGTCCAAAAAAATATTGAAAATTGAAAATTAACCGAATATCCTAAACCAGCGACTCGCATAAAATGCACCATGTGATCTTGCTGGCTGTCGTCCAGTGATAGGATCGTTCTCCTTTCATTTGTTGGCTGGCTAGTGAAGCCGCAATCAAGTTGCTATTACCCCTTCAAAACTCGATGGGCGAGTTGTCATTACCCCTCCAAAACTCAACTTGGAAGTTACTATTACCCCTCCAAAACTCCAACCGGATCCACTCACTACATAGTATGGAGCAGGTACATTCATACGTCCTTGCCCATCGCCCATGGTCTACGGAACGGCACCATGTAAAAGGAAGGAGTGCCTTCAATTCTTTTTTTTTTTTCTCTTTCGCCTCTGCCTCATCCATCTCCCCCTCCTCCTGTTCTCTCTTCTCTTTCGCATCGTCTCTTACAGAGATCTAGACGACGTCTTTATCGGTTGTGGTTTGGCCTAGACGCGCCTGCACATATCTTGTTTCCTATTTTTTTTTTTGTGTCGTGCTGCCGTCCAACTTTTTAGCTTATGCTATCTTTTGTCGGAGATCGTTGTTATCACTACGTCACACCAATTACGACCACCCGCTTCATATCTATTACTTGTGGCTCTATCTCTCTCACTCCACGGCCTTGATCTATCTACTCAAAACGATTTCGTTGCATGAATAAACTGGCTATCTTATTGTTTCAACCCCAAGCAGCCACCTTTCACTATTTATCGCAGAGTTAAATCGAGACAAACCGGCTAGCCATGTCTGTATATCACCCACCTTCGCCTCCCATGTCTAGCAACATTCGTACTCGTCATGGCAGTATGAATGGGAGCCAGACTGGCAGTGGTATAAGCATCAATGGCAGTAGCCTTATTAGCCAGCTGCAAGCCGATACCGAAATAGCATATCCAGAGACTCGCGTCCTTATCATTGGCACTGGCGGTACTATCTGTATGCAACAGACTCCTGACGGTCTTCAACCCACTGGGGGCTTTCTTGAGAATGCAATGGCTCCACGCCCTTCATTTAACGATGGAAGTGCAAGAGGTATGTATAGTTACCTTATAACAAACCGTCTTTTTCTTTTGCAGAACAAAAACCTCCCTTATCAAAGCCTTCATCGTTTCGCGACCAGGGCATTTCCCAGAAGACATCCTTGCATCCTCACAGATCACGGCAACCAAGTCAACACGATGTATTGAACATCGACTGCGCCTTCCTGACATTATTCATTATTCGAGGTGGTGATTCTAACATCCTCTAGTAACTCTCCCTTGCTATCGTAATGGCCAGCGCCTCGCGATTGATTCTCTGCGCACACCGCCGACGGCCTATGACAGACAGGTTCGTTACGGCATCGTCGAGTTTGACCCTCTTCTCGATTCGAGCTCCATCTCAGCTCATGACTGGGATGCTATGGCTATGTGTATCCATGAAAACTACCATCTTTTTGATGGTTTTGTCATCCTACATGGGACCGACTCGCTCGCCTACACTGCTTCTGCCCTTTCTTTCATGATGAACAACTTAGGCAAGCCTGTTATCCTTACCGGCTCTCAGGCCCCAATCTTCTCGCTCCAGTCTGATGGCGTCGACAATCTCCTTGGCTCACTCATTATCGCCGGAACATTTGTCATCCCTGAAGTGTGTCTCTTCTTCCACCACCGCCTCTATCGTGGAAACCGGACCACAAAGGTGTCCGCCACAAACTTCCATGCCTTTGACAGCCCTAATTCCGAGCCTCTTGCTACTGTTAATGGCTTGGGAATTTCCATCAATTGGCCTCTGGTCTTACGCCCATCTACTATTGCAAAATTCCAAATTTCCAAGGGCCTCGACACTACTCATGTGGCTTGTTTACGTGTCTTTCCTGGTATCAAACCTGAAATGATTGATGCGGTACTTCACTTACCTGGCCTTAAAGGGCTCATTCTCGAGACCTTTGGCATGGGAAACATCCCTGGTGGTGCTGACGGTGCCTTGACTCAAGTAATCAAGGACGCAGTGTTGCGTGGAATCTTCGTGGTCAACGTCAGCCAGTGTGTAAATGGCTTTGTCTCCCCTGTTTATGCTCCTGGAACAGTCCTCGGTCGCGCGGGTGTTATTTTCGGTCTGGATCTTACTGCTGAAGCAGCCCTGACCAAGCTTTCCTACCTGCTTGCTCTCCCTAACCTCTCCACCAAGGATATTCAGGAGAGACTCTCTCGCTCCTTGCGCGGCGAAATGACGGAGATTGCTCATCAGAGTTTCTCTCATCCTGCTGGGTCGCTTGACTTTGCCGCCGCACACCTGACGCGAGAAGAAACTGCATTTAGTGCATTGGGGTATGCTATCGAGAATAGCGAGTTAGATTTGGTCAAAGAATTGTTGCAAGGCGAGGGCTCCCAAATGCTCAAGCAGTCCGACTATGCTGGAAACACAGCCGTACATCTCGCGGCCGTCGCTGGAAGTACTGAAATCCTCCTCGAGTTGCTGCACCGGGGTGCTAGCGTCCACGAGCGCAACAAAGCAAATAACTCTGCTCTCTTCGTCGCTCTCAAGTCTGGAAAGGAGCCATGTGCTCAGTTACTACGTCTTGCCGGTGCTCATTTATCAGTTGAGGAGAAGGAATGCCTTCCATCTGGAAGCCCTCTTTGAGCGACGCTCAATCTGAGTGACAAGGAGGTACAACAGGCCTCGTCAAGGGATGAGAAGAATCCCCTTACCCAAAAACGGGAAACATATACCCTAGTAACGACGATAAGATAGATTGGCAAAGAAAAGGAAAATAAAATAGCTGGGCTTGGATCGGGAACTTTGGAGTAGTTTGTTTGCTTCTTTTTTATTTTGGGTCATGTGGTATGGCTAAAGGCAAAGCGCGAATGATGGAGCGTTAGAGTCCGTCATTCTTGATCTACTCGTCTAATCTCTTGAGACTTAGAGCTTTTCGGGTTTGCACAGATATTTTCCGTATACAAAACGGTAGTAATCTAAATGGATAAATGAAGCAGACTCTCAGTGAAAGATAGAATTTGATCCAATTGTCTGATATCACCGTACTTTATTCCAACTTGTAAGATTTTGGTATGCATACAATAAAAAGACTCTGAATACGTATTCCCCTTCACTGCCTACCAAATCTATATAAGCACATGAGCATGTAATGTGTAAGGCCTGAAAAGTATGTCAAAAACACGGTAAGGCGACGGGCTTCGCCATCACTTGACTCTCGAGATTTAGGTTGAAGAAGCTGTGCGAGGCTTCAAGAGGCTGAACATGCAGCTTTCAAAATCATGCGTAGATATGGACGTATATATATATATATATATGGGTGTGTGTGTGGTGCATATGTTTAGAAAGGAAAGGGGTGAAAACAGCCAAATATATCGAGTCAACGCCTTATACAAATTCGTTTTCTTGACCAAGCACTTATAAATGAAGTGAGCACTTTTCGCATTTGGCAGACGGGGTTGGCCAGATCACAAAAACTACTACGTACAGATATTTATGTGATGTGCAGCAGAAAGAAAGAAAAAAAGACCATAAGAAAAAGAGAGATATAAAAAAAAAAGATGGCCTCGTCCGTTCGTAGTAGCTATTCCTTCTGCCTGTCCGGAGTATGTCCTAGCCCAATGCCGATGCCTCGTCGAATATCGTAACACGGAGACCCGTGTCTCAAGCCCAAATCTCTCTTCACCCAACTGTTCCCGAGTCTTCTTTGCCTCATATGCTTTCCTGTTCCAATACTAAAAGAAAAAAGTAACACCTGCTCCAGTGACAACGGCTATAGATACTTTGCGATATTGGTTTTGTTTCCTTTGAAAGAAACAAAAACAAAAAACAAGCAGGGCTGGATATGCTAAACACCGACGTCTAGGGCCGAGTCTGGAACCCTTCCCAATGCAAGTCTTGCCCACCAAATGCTGCTGGTCGACTACTTGAGGAAAAGATCACCAACACCATTTCTCAATGACCTCGTTCTATCCACATGGTCAAGGCCGAGATAGTCATCCTCGCTCTGCGCCACCTTCCAAAGTTCATCATCTATTGAAAACGTTAGCAAGGAGTTGATTTCCCTAGGATTGTTTTTCCTTGTTTTGAAGGGGAGGGCATTATTGTTAGCTTACTGTCATCAAGATATTGGGGTTTTGAATAGCTGGATCGTCGAATGAGCGCAAATTTGATCTTCTCGAAGCTCTTGCCCTTGAGTCCAGTTCGCTTCTCTAATCGCTTCTTCGTATCTACAAACTTCTCGCCCTATATCGCAGTCAGGTTAGTCAGATGTATTCATTGGCTGGTTCACGCATTAGAATGATATTACGTACCTCGAGAAGTAGGAACTTAAAAGGAACGCCGTGGACTCGGCTCACGTCGTTTTGGAAATGGAACACGTGAATGAAATGGTCTTCCTCGGTTGCTGCCACCTCTTCTTGAGGAACACGCTCCGCGAAGATTTGCGTGAAATCATTCAGGTTTGCAACAGGGTGGTCTCTCAGTGGCTCACGGTAAAATCTGTTAGAGCTTGTCTCGTAAACACGGATTCGGCCACCTTCCTCCTCACTAGAGAGCTGTGCTTTCTTGATCAAGGCCTGGATCAACTCTTCAACAGTTCCCGTCTTGGATACCAGCAAGTCATACGGATCCTATTTAGTTTCATGTTAGTCAAAATTGTAAATCAGGCCATATGAAGCATCGAAATTCCTACCTCCTTGGTGATGCCCTCACTCAACCAGGTGAGTTTAATGCTCTTCTTCGTGTCAAGCTCAGCTAGGCTGATATCGAGGACCTCGAAGTAGAAGGCATCGTTTCTCTGAGTCGAATTCAGAGTCGAAGAGCCCATTGGGTTCAGGATTTGACGTAGCGTAGGATTTGCTCCACGACGGACCGTCCCCTTGGGGTTATTGCTTGACGCATTCACCGTCCAGAACCGAATATGTGTCGCAGGTACATCCAAGTGATTGCCAACTCGTTCCGCTAAGCTATCATAAGGAATTTTGGAGTTGAGAACTAACTCGAAAGGTTCATAGTCCTGATCACACCTGGTAGGATGGGGGTGGAATTTTATAACCCTCTTATTCTCGAGGAAGTCGTAGTATTCACGAGCGTCCTCGACGCGATCCGATGTGAAAGCACTAAGTAAAGTTTTAGTGTGTCAATTGTATTGGGATTCGGGACAAGACGTACGCTTCTCGTGGCAGCTCGCCGGATCTTTTCTGCTCATAGATCTTCTCGTTGACTCGCTGGAAGCAGATGATGTCACCGTCTTGAAGTTCAGCAACTTTCAATGACTGTTTGGGCTTCAGGGGTTCGATCATGGTTGGTTTGATTTCCTAAAAATGAGGCAATTAGCAATCTACCTAAAACATAGCCAAAGGGTGCGGGTGTCACACGTACCTCCCACATGAGGAGCTTTTCTTCTGAAGGTAGCTTGTCACCCCACTTCATCTTCTTGAGAATAAGAGGAACAAGTTCCTCCACCTTCTTCTCCTTGCCAATGTAGACATGGCCCAGTCCACTCAATGTTTGGGTGTCGGCATCAAAATGCTTCAACAGAAGCAAAATTGTGTCATTCTTGACGACAACGCCGTTTGGTTGACTCTGGTAAGAGGGCCAAATGGGCTCACCATCAGCGTTCAAATCCTCCGCAACCTCTGCCCACACTCGTAGATTGGTGTCTCGGTGCGCAGCCGATCGAGTATACGTTTCCTCAACTGTTAATCGGAGATCCATGACAGGTGCGTCAGGACGAATTGTCTTGTTCTGTCGGTTAACCATGAGCCAGAGTCGGATCTTCCGCGCATCTTGGCCAAGATCTGCAGCTACCAGGGCAACGAATTCTTCCATAAGCATTGCTCGGCGGATTCGGTAGTGTTTTGGAGCTGCAGGATCTGTGTCGGGATTCGCATCGAACTGGCAGAGATCGGTCCCGTCATAATGTTGGAAAGTCTTGTCAGTTGCGACCTTAGCCCACATGTACAGGTGAGCCTCTCTCTGTTCCTTTCTTCTGGCTTCCCGTAAGGCCGTTTCTTCTTCAAATCGTTCCCCTGGGTCATGTCAGCAATATCGTTGAGGAAGGGGAGAAATGGTACGATACTCACTTAGGTGCCGAGGAATTTCATCTTTTGTGACAGGGTGAAGAATCTGGTCAAGTCTCGAAGTGCGGATATACACCAACATGTAGGCGCTATTCTGGCGAATGATAGGCGCCTTCTTTTGGAGAGGCGCACGGTTGGTGCCATTAGGAGTGCGGTATTCGCCACCATAATTTTCCTCCAACACTTCCCTCATAGTAGCCTTAGTAACCTTGTCATCGTCATACTTGTAGAACCAGCCATCCTTATTTGGCTTCAGGAAGGCATAGTAGTGACCTGCGTTCAAATCGCCGCTGTGGACGAGAACGCCGTGGAGCTGGTACTCCCATGGCTCCGATTTGTCCGCGTCTTCGGACAGATATGGAGCAGCGTCGAAAACTTCAGGAAACTCGTGGCGGTCGTTGATCTTCATTGTCATGTCGCGTTGAAAATCGTACTCGAATCGTTTGAGCTGCAGGTGAAGCACACTAGGGAAGCTGGTGAAGACAACTCCCTTGTTAGCGTCCTGTAGCTTGTGCTGGTCGCCAGCGAAGTACTGATTTTCCCCATCCAGCTTTTCGGGGCGAATATAGTCTTCAAAGCTTTCGAGAAGGTTCTTGTTGCCCGTCACGTTAAGTTGAATATCCCAAAAGTCCTCAATACGGCTTGATTCGTAATCGACATTAATGCAAGATATGTATGTCTTGCATTTTCCGCTAAACATTTCGGGGAGATCGTTCTGCGCCTTGGTGCCCTTCATCTTTTCCTCCATCTTCTCCATAAGCTTACGGGACAGCTCTTGGACGTCTTGCTGCTCAAAGATGTGCCGAGTTTCCCAACCAAAGGACTTGGTGAGCTCATTGGTTCCGACAGCTTGCTCCGAAGTTTGCAGTTGGTAAAATAGTCGCTGGAGTGTATAAGCACTGTTGTTCATGCCTTGGTCGGTTTCGGTCGGGATTTCATAAATGGCCTAACAAAGTCAGTTGGGTTGATTCAGAAAGTGTAGAGGGCCAAAATGATAAACCATGCCTTTCGGAATGCGTTTGTAAAGTAGAGTGACTGAAGAAGAGAGTTGAGATAGCAGGTCGCTCCCTGGTTCTTGAGTCCTACAAAGCCTGTTTCTTTCTTTGAGTCATAGTTTGCGAAATTATGCCACAATACGCCCGTCTCATCCTCAACGAAACGAACATAGGCAGTGATATTGGCAGTGTCATTCTCACAGAGAGGTCGACTGCCACCTTCCCAAGGCACATTGAACATGCGACGGTGTTCGACGAAGCGAGTGAAACCCCAGTCGCCTTCCTCTTTGGTGAACCTGTGATGGGCAGCATGATGAATATACAAGCTAGGGTCGTTTGGGTTCCAGAGGACTAGGGCGAATTGGACACAACAGCTCCAATTCTCGGGAACGGCGTCGATGTCGAAGCCATGCTCAAGGTAGATAGAACATTGGTCAATGTTGTTACCATGCGGGAAGAGTAGGATGCGCCTGAGGACGAGAAAAATGGAAGTCAGCAGCTGAGATAATGGTTCAGTTTGGTTCAACGCACCATGGATAGCCTCCAGCGTGGAAAACAGGGCCATGTTCTTTCTTCCCCAAGCTTCGCCAGTTTTCGACTGTCCAAGTATGTTCGTAATCACCGATTATCTTTGGCTCATCGATCAGCGGGGGTAAGACGGTATCCCGCATCGCATTATCTAGTGGTGGTAACCCTCTCTGTTAGTTGGGTCCCTTGGTTTTGTAACAACACAAGCCGAGTTCAGGAGCGGGAGAGAGGGGCAAGAATGTGCAGAAATTGGAGCTGGGACGCACAGTCGTTGGCCAGAGGTAGATCTTGTAGCTGATCTGCTTCTTTTTCAAGGTTATCTGGGTTGATGATGGCGACATCCTTGTCAGGCTCGTTGGCGACGCCGATATAGTCCTGCGCGTCGATGACCATGTCGTTGGGTGATGTCAAATCGTGACTCTGGAGACGGGCAAGCTTGTTAGCAGGGAATATTGAGTGATGGTGAAGTTGGCCCCGGATTCGAGCAAAGAAAGGGAGCATGCAGATGGGAGGACTATCACGAAAAGATGCGAGGTTGGCGGGCAACAAGTGTCAGAAAGAGGCGATGTGATTGATCAAGGGTAGCTTTGGCGGGGGAGAGAGGGATGACGCAGGATATCGAGCATGATTGAGAAACAAGACACTCGATACGAGGCGGGCCGGTACAACAGGCAAAACGTACCATGGTGGAATAGCCGGCAACAGCGGCTCCGGTGCGATCAGCAACTTGCTTTTAGGGAACTGGCAGACGCAAGGGCGGGCGAGGATTGGAAGAAGGCTGATCTCACGAGACGTCGTCGAGACCACAGGCACGGCCGTGGAGCAAGCGGGCGTCTCGGCAACAGCAACGCCGGGAGCAGTGGCGACCACAGCTCGACGGCCAGAACTTTCCCGAGGAAGAAGGAGCACAGAAGGCCAGGCCGAAGGAATCGAAGTTCTCGAGGTCGGTAGCTAGAGAGAGGCCGGATGGAAAGGCTGAGTCCGACCGGGATGAGGGGAGCTGGGCGTGAGAAGAAGGGGAAAAAAAAAGGTGACGAAAGAGGGACGTGGAGGAGTGATTCGTCAGTAGGTCGGTCCGCGTCCCCCAAAGTGTCGCCAAGTCAATATGGAGACGGACAAAGATCCAGCAGCCACCAAAATGCCGTGAGTTGAGCGGAACGTTGAAGAGAACCTGGGGTCTTATTTTCCCGTTTGGTTATTTTTAAAAGGGTAGGGAAAAAAAGGAAAGAAATACGTCAGATGCAGCCTGAAAGTCAGTCAAGTATACAGGAGGGGGAGAGTCAGTGAGCCGCAGTGAGTGGAGAGCATGCAATGGGGAGAACAAAGAGGCGTGATTGATGATTTCGTCTTACAGCAATCCGCCCCGTCAGTGATCATGAACCTAACAGGCATTTGACTGACGAAAAAACAAGCATTCAGTGAGCTATTACCAACTCATTCGCCTCCGTGGCCAAACTTGGTAACCTAATTCCCAACCTACCTGTCTGTAGTCAGTGTTCTCATATCATAGCATTGCCGAAGAGTGGCTAAACTGAGTTATGTAAATACCTTGGTTTTACTCATAGTTACAATAGCATTTCGGTGTACCTAAGTATCTGAGCATGGGGTAACAAATGCGCCGCCGAGTTCATGCTCCTCAAGGGGGGTTCTGTACTCTGTACATATGAGGTAACTAACCAGGTACCTTGACAAAGCTTGAAGGCCGGGGAGACAACGCAACGGGCAGACTAACGATTACCATAAGTTATGATAGTGCTTGATAGGGAGCCTTATCTCATGTGTTTGGTCCTTCTACACTTGTCTCTTTGAGTAAAAAAGAAAGAAAAACGCCGAAGACCTCATGCTGAATGCCATCTCTACCAGCTATATAACTGCCGATCTACCTTACGTACCTACGTCAGGTACCTAAGGTACCTACGGTGGTACCTAAACGGCATCGGAGACTGAGACCATTCCTAAGGTGAGCTGCATCAAGCTACTTAACTTACAGCTTGCCGTAGGTACCCAGAGCACTGCTATAGTAATCATAATACCTACCACCAACCTTAGGTATTGACCTCATAAGATACAAATGCTCACTGCGTGGGGTATATGATGATGCGCGGGGTTTTTCTTCCCCAGGTTCAGATGTTTCTTTTTTCTTTAGTAGTACTAACCGTACAAGAAAATGAATAAGCTGAAGAGAAGAAAAGACTAAAAAAGAAACTACATGTCTATAACATACACAGAAATTACTTTAGACGTAGAGATAGTGCAGCTACTCATAGCTTGGTGGGATTACACTCAGTAGTCATTGACTGACCACCTTAGCCGCTACCTGAGTTATAATACTTCTACACAGGGAATGAAACAACGCCGAAAGCTGTCAGCCACCGTCACAAATTGACCGGACTGCTCCAAATAATTCCGTCTAGGCGGATACGCTACGCCGGACATGTTTTGGTTTTGGTGTCTCTCCCACGTCATGAGTTATATATAAAAGCTACAACTTCTCATAAATAATAAGTGAGCACCAAGTAATCAGAAAAAGAATCAGAAAAAAAAACTAGAAAAAAGAACAAGAAAAAAGACGCCACTTCCCTCTGGGCGCCCCTCGCCCCTTCGCTCAGCCCCCACCAGCAATCACCAACATCCTTTTCATAACCGGTGTGACCCTGTTGGTGATTGCTACCGAATGTGCTCTGTAAAAGGAAAAAGGGAAAAGAGCCGGTGAGGCTTATCGGGCCCTTTCTGGTATCGCGAATGTGGGGTAGCTGTTCTTCAGTGCTGTCATTGCTGTGACTATGACTGTGACTCCTCCTCCAGGCCCGAGGCGCCACATGCAGTTGGCGGCGGTCCGTCCGTCGCCTTGTAACTAACCTGTGCCCTGTGCCCTGTGCCTCCCTGCTGCTCTACTGCCCGGCTCCCCTCCAGCCCTCCACTGCTTCCCCAGACTCGACCGGCCGGACTGGACCCTTGGCTTTCCTCTCTGACTCTTAAAAACTTGACAACTTCACACCTTGATGTGTTTTGTCCATTTCTCCTCCTAGTCAAGTTCCTCAATCGAAGAGGACATCGCCATCCCTCCCTTGGCGGCGTGTCGCCGGCTGGCTGATAATTGCACTTCCCGATCCAAGTCGTCACTCCGATCATCCTCCGAACCGCCGCCCTCGTGCTTCCTGGCCCTTCCTGCATGCGACCTCGGACGAGATGCCCTCCATCGCCTTGCGACCCAGCAGGCGATGCAGATTGACCAGTCCGCAAGCCCTTCTTTCAGCCTCCCTCGCGGCATTCATTCGCTTTCCCACAGCCAAGCCCAGATTTTATACACGCCCTGCTGCAGCTAGTAGTCTAAACAATCCGTTATGGCGCCCCGTATCCATTCTTGACGAGTAAGAGAGAGCTCTTCGCCCCCCGGTCACCAACTTTCCATTCCGGCATCAAGCTAACAACAATCGAACTCTCCAGATGGGTTGCCAAAGAGGCTCGTCCCATCAGCCTCCGCCAACTTATGGTGTTCGGCCGTTCTCTCACAGAGTCGCGCATCATCAGCTCCGCCAACTATGTTCGAACCGAGCTTCCGACGAGGTAAGCTGCCATCCCAGCCGGACGAATGGATCTGCCCTTTCCATTGCTAACCACGAAACGCTGCAGACTTGCGCATCGCATACGAGACATGCAACAACTTCCATACGTTGTCGTAACGAATCCTCACATCAATGAAGTCTACAACCTATACTACAATGCCTTCGATCAGTTCCGCAAGATCAAGGAGATCAAGACGCTTGAGGATAATGAGCAGATGTGTCACATTATCCGCCAGAATCTCAAAAGCCATTTGACAGTTATCCCTAAATTGGCTATGGGTATATTGGAATGCGGTGGTTTGATGAACCCGAATGATTTGGATAAATTCATGAACACGATCCTGAGATCCGTGAGTTTACCCTCAACTCTTAAGCTAATTATATATCACCATGCTTATAAACCACGCTCAGCGCATTTCCCGAAGAGTCATTGCAGAGCAACATCTCTCCCTCACCGAGACTTTTGACTCGCCTCACTTCTCCCCGGGGTCCAAGCTCTCTGAAGCTGATTTCATCGGTGAAGTCTTCATCAAGTGCAATGCAAAAGGCGTGGTTGAGCGTTGTTCAAAGGCCGTAACTGCCCTGGCTCGCTCCGTCAACGGCCCCGACGTCCAGATTCCAGAGGTCAAGATCAACGGTCATCTCGAAGCTAGTTTTCCATACATTCTCAGTCATATTGAGTATATTATCGGCGAACTCTTACGCAACTCTTTCCAGGCCGTCATCGAACGTCACCAAAAATTCCCAGACGCGGCAACGGCCGGCCGGCCGCCTCCCATCGAAGTCACCATCTGTGAAGCCGCCCAGCATGTCATTATTCGAATCTGTGATCGTGGCGGTGGCATTCCACGGGCCGAACTCCCCTACCTGTGGTCCTTCAGTAAGGGACCCCAGAGCCAGAAGCGCCTCGAGAACCTGTCGCACGTACCCCGCATGGCCGCCACCATGCAGGAGCTCCATGCCGATGAGGAGCTTGCCCGCGTCGACCTCAAGACACCCAATTACGAGAGTTCCCTCTCCTCCTTGACCAGCCGCCCACCAAGCTTGCGTCTCGGCATGGGTCTACCCCTCAGCCGTGTGTACGCCGAGTACTGGGCTGGCAGCCTGGAGCTTCACAGCCTCGAGGGTTACGGCGTGGATGCCTTTTTGCAGATTTCAAAGCTGGGGAATAAGAACGAGCAGCTTACCACTAGGGCTAGCATGGACGCCGTTTAGAACTCAACTTTGTTGTGAACGTGTTTCTCCATCGACGTGTGAGAGGACATGGACATCCCCGGCTGTCGATATCGGTGGTTGACAAAACAACCCACGACCTCTCGACTCTTTTTTAGTTTACAGGTGACACGAATGGATCAGTTGGTTTAGGTTATAATGAGCATGGAGTTTCAGTGGGTCATACAACGGTCATATCTTCTTAGGGTACTCTGGAATCATTTGTTTTGTTTTCTTTTTTTTCGGAGGTGGTTTGTCTTGTCAAGGGGAGCAATCATTCCATGGAGCATCATCATTTGTTCAATGACATATCATCTTTTTTTTTCACAGAACAAGGGTGCAATCTTCAACAACAATTTTATAACTGGTATCATGAAAAGGCGGCGACTGAATTACATGTGGACTAAAAAGTGCCTAGCAGTGAGAAGGGCTCTACTGAAGGGGTGTAAAGTAAAAAAAAAAAAGGGCAAAGACACTATCAAAGCTTTCTCCGTACGTCTTGGGTCGTTTCAGTGGTTGGGGGGAATTTTGTCATACTTCTGGTGTTGAGCAGCCGACGCAACCAAAGGAAAAAGGAAGAAACACAGGTGACAAGGTTGGTATCGTGACTCCCACAGCAACATGATGGCCAGTGGCTATCTCTCAACATCTTCTTATCCCGAATCCTTTCCTCGCCTCTGAAGACCGGTGGGCAGGGGATATCCATGAAACGCAGAGCCCCCCCATCTCTTCATTCCCTCCCGTTGTGGTATTTTTTGGACCTTTCATTTTCAACTCCAAACCCCAAAACGGAGCCATAAGTAAGAGAAGCGACAAAACCACGACTGTGCAACTGCAGTCACAAAAGTAATGCTGATATAGACCACCACACTGTTTAACGGCGGCCATGGCTGCGGACAGCGCTGCCCTGCATAGACTCGAGCTCGGCCTCGAGCTGCTTGATTTGAGCATGTGTCTGCTCGAGGTCCTTGTTGAGACGATCGCGCTCGGAAATGAGCTTCTGCTCCCATTGTCGGAAACGCTGCTCCTCGATCTTGACCTGCTCGGTGAAGCGCTTGCGAAGAGCCTCTTCCTCCTCCTTGAACTTGGGGTTGTCGAGCTTGCGGGGACGGGCCTCGCCGAACTTGCGAGTCTCCATCTGCTGAGCGCGGTATGCCTCGTAGTGAAGTTCCTCGGTGGTGTGGATGAGATCCAGCATATGGGTTCGGATCAGGATGGAGCGGAGCTTCTTGAAGTCGCAGTGGTCCTCATTCTCGACCTCGGCAACGCCCCAAGAGTACTGACGACCCTTGACAATGCGGCCATCGCCAGTCTTAACGTCCTTCTCGGAACCAATGACGGCGAAGGGCATGGCGTTCATGAGGCTGCGGGCGTGCTGGGCAGCGGCCTCATCGTCCTCCTCGACTGGTGGCTGGTAGATCTTGATATTCTGGGCCTCGATGACAGATACAATCTAAGGAGAATTGTTGTTAGTTAATTGTCAAGAGGCAGTGGGTAGCTCGTGGAATGTGCGGGGCAAGCATTAAACGTACTCTCTGCTTGAACTTAGCGAGATCAGCAGGGCTGAGGGTATCAGCCTTGGCAATGACGGGGATCAGGTTGACACGAGAGCAGAGTCTCTTCATAACCTCAATATCGAGGGGCTTGAGGGTGTGGCCGGTGGGGCGGATGAAGTAGAGGCAGGCATGGACACGGAGATCGATCTTGTCCTGGCGGCGGGGCTGCTGCTCCTGAAGCATGTAAGACTCGTGCTGGTCGTCGAGGAACTCGATGATGGGCATCCAGGAATCACGGTTGTTGACGTAGTCGCCGAAGCCGGGGGTGTCAATGACGGTCAAGCGGACTGGTGCAGTGAGTGTTAGCTTGGCGGTTTACACGTAAAGGCGCTGGGAGGGAGATTTACCCTTGAAGAACTTCTCCTCGAGCTCGGCCTTGGTGATCTCGATCTCGACGGTCTTATCGACCTGCTTCTGGTGACGGCGCTTGTGGTCGGCATAGTTCTTGATGGTGGTGGAGAAGAGGGTGTTGATGAAGGTGGTCTTTCCAAGGCCCGACTCGCCAGCAACCTGTAGATTACGGTGTCAGAACAATGCAGCAAAGAGGTATCAGGTCAAGTAGAGATAGCTCTGCATGTCCATCATGGAATAATGGCGACGTACCATAATCGTGAAGGCAGCACCACGCTTCGCGACAATCTTGTGTCGCTGGTTGGGGAGGTTGGCAATGCCAATCGGTGAAGCGCTCTCAGCAGCTGCAGAAGCCATCTTGCAGATAGTTCAGGGGGTGAAACGTGATATCGATCGAACGGAGCTTTGTGAACGAGATGCACGTGGGCAGCAACGAAGTCGAAAGCAGTGAGGATGTGTAGCCGGTTACGATGATGTCGAACGAGGACCAGAACAAGTGACAGGAACAGGGCGAGGTGGAGGTTTAGTTAGGGGAGCTCGTGCTTCAGGGGAACGAATTTCCTGCCCTTGCTTTGGGGTGAGGCGTCTTAGGGGGGGGGCTGGCCTAGGCTTGCTTTGGTTGGCCAGTGCGACACGGTCCGTGAATGGTCAGTGCAGGCCGGGAAGTGGAAAATGGGGAACATCAAACATGTATGAACAGCAAGACAGTTTTTTTTGTGAGAGGTACGTATACTGTAATTAAATGCTATGTACAGCCTAATTGAGTTGTGCAAGAAGCCAGGGTCACCGCGGACTGCAGCCAAGCCGCGTTTAACAATAGTTATGCCAGCTGCACTCGAACGTGAAGGGTGGACGGGAGGTGCTGGAATGGGAGTTGTGTTAGTCGGTGAGGACAGGTACCTGAATAAATAGCAGCCACACTTGTCTCCAATCATCACGTTAGAGAGGGGTCGGCCAACAAGCCACAGGAGCCCCCGTCAAACTACAACGAGCCACAATGGAGGAGGAGAAACGAGTCTTTCCTCTTTTGGCTAAGGGACCTCGAGGAGTCGGTACGTGAACACGCTAATCAATGCCAGTGGAACAACGCATCTGCCATGTCGGAGTAACTATCTGCCGGTCCCTCCTGCTCGCTGAGTGCTCCACAAAAAAATGATTCCTATCGATAAGCCTGTGTCGATTTTTTGGACGTTTTGCGACTTCTGAGAGACCATCATTGCGATGACCTGCAGGTGTTGACAATGAAGACCGACTTCAAGGTATAGTTCGGCCCCCTTTCCTTTTTGCCAAATCGCTATGCGCACGTATATACTCACTCTTTCTAGTTCTCGAACTTGCTAGGCACCGTCTACTGCCAGGGCAACCTGCTCTATAGCCCAGATGGCACCCACCTCTACTCGCCGGTCGGCAACAGAGTGACTGTCTTCAATCTCGTAGAGTATGTGCTTCGTATCTCATTCGAAGATATTTCAACATTCTTTACGTACCTTGCTAACTCCATCTCTTCTCTCAGAAACAAATCATATACGCTTCCCTTCGCGCACCGCAAGAACATTGTTCGAATTGGTCTCACCCCCCTCGGGAACTTGCTTCTCTCAATTGACGAGGACGGCCATGCGATTCTTACGAATGTCCACCGTCGAATCTCTATTTATCATTTTACCTTCCGTTCTTCGGTAACAGCGCTCTCTTTCGCCCCTTCCGGCCGTCACTTTGCCGTCGGTCTCGGCCGCAAGATTGAAGTCTGGCATGTGCCGTCTACTCCTGACTCCTCCACTGAAGGCGAACTAGAATTTGCCCCTTTTGTACGATATCATACACACACTGGCCATTTTGATACTGTCCAGCACATTGAATGGTCGAGCGACTCCCGTTTCTTCCTCACCAGCTCCAAGGATCTGACAGCCAGGATATGGAGTTTGGAACCTGAAGAAGGATTTCAACCCACGGTGCTCTCAGGACACAAGCAGGGTATTATTGGTGCTTGGTTCTCGGAGAACCAGGAGACCATCTACACTGTCAGCAAGGATGGTGCCGTGTTTGACTGGCAGTATGTGAAGCCGATCAATCGCATCGCGGAAGATGACCAGATGGATGAGGATGACGACTCTGACATGCGATGGCGTATTGTTCAGCGTCATTACTTCATGCAAGGGAGCGCTCACGTTAGATGTGCATCGTTTCATGCAGAGACTAATCTTCTAGTGGCTGGGTTCTCCAATGGTCTCTTTGGACTCTATGAGATGCCCGACTTCAACAACATTCACAAATTGAGCATCTCCCAGAACGATATTGACTTTGTCACCATCAACAAGAGCGGCGAGTGGTTGGCTTTTGGTGCCTCTAAGCTGGGCCAGCTCCTCGTGTGGGAATGGCAATCAGAATCGTACATTCTCAAGCAGCAGGGCCACTTTGATTCAATGAACTCATTGACATATTCTCCTGATGGCCAGCGAATCATCACCACAGCCGACGATGGTAAAATCAAGGTCTGGGATATTCAATCAGGATTCTGCATTGTTACCTTTACCGAACATACAAGCGGTGTCACTGCATGCGAATTTGCTAAGAAGGGCAATGTCTTGTTCACATCCAGTCTCGACGGCTCCATCCGAGCCTGGGATCTTATCCGATACCGAAACTTCCGAACCTTCACAGCGCCCACCAGGCTCTCGTTCTCCTGTATGGCTGTTGACCCAAGTGGAGAAGTCGTCGCTGCTGGATCACTAGATTCGTTTGATATTCACATCTGGTCCGTCCAGACCGGTCAACTACTAGATCGACTTTCAGGTCACGAAGGCCCCGTCTCTGCTCTAGCATTCGCACCCAACGGCAACTCTTTAGTTAGTGGCAGCTGGGACCGAACAGCCCGTATCTGGTCCATCTTCAGCCGGACACAAACGAGCGAGCCTCTTCAGCTTCAGGCTGATGTTCTAGACATCGCCGTTCGACCAGATTCCCTCCAACTTGCTATATCGACACTGGACGGACAGTTGAGTTTCTGGTCAATGACCGACGCCGAGCAGGTTTCAGGCCTGGATGGACGAAGAGACGTATCCGGTGGCCGCAAAGTCACCGACCGACGAACAGCAGCTAACGTGGCTGGAACCAAGAGCTTTGGCACCATTCGTTATAGCACGGACGGAAGCTGCCTCATCGCAGCCGGTAACAGCAAGTACATCTGCTTATACTCTGTCACCACCATGGTGCTGTTGAAGAAGTTTACCGTCAGCGTCAACCTCTCTCTCTCGGGTACCCAAGAGTTCCTGAACAGCAAGTTAATGACCGAAGCTGGCCCCACAGCGGACCTCGACGACCAGGAGGCGTCGGACAGAGAAGATCGTGTAGACAAGTCTCTTCCCGGTGCTAAGCGCGGCGATCCTTCAGCGAGGAAGAAGATGCCTGAAGTCCGTGTTACGGGCATTGGCTTCTCACCCACTGGAACCGCCTTCTGCGCTGCTTCGACCGAGGGTCTTCTGATTTACAGCCTAGACAACGACATTCAGTTCGATCCCTTTGACCTAAACATGGAGATCACGCCGGCATCGACACTTGCAGTCCTCGAGACCGAGCGTGACTACCTCAAGGCCCTCGTTATGGCCTTCCGCCTCAACGAGGCGGGTCTCATCAAGCGTGTATTCCAAGCCATCCCATCCTCCGAGGTGGCCCTCGTGGTTGGCGACGTCCCCACCGTCTACGTGTCACGCCTGTTGCGCTTCGTCGCCGCGCAGACCGAGGAGTCCCCCCACATCGAGTTCTGTCTGATCTGGATCAAGGCCATCGTCGATAAGCACGGCGCTTTGCTGTCGGCAAACCGCGCAAAGGCTGATGTTGAACTGCGTGTGGTGGCGCGTGCGGTGTCCAAGATGAGGGACGAGATTAGAAGGCTGGCTGACGAGAATGTGTACATGGTGGATTACCTCCTGGTTCAAGCTGCGGACGGGAGCGAGAAGAAGGACGGCAAGTCGCTGGGTGCTTCTACGGGAGAGGCCAAAATGATTGATTTAGATGCAAAAGTTGACGCTGAAGACGGCTCCGAGGATGGTGAGGACGAGTGGATTGGTTTAGAATAGAATAGGTTCAGGGCATTCAAAAACAAAAAAGAAACAAGTATATAAATATACCCAATAATTCCAACACATTACAGAAGCCTCTCCCTTCCCACAATATTTTCCTTTGACGTTTTTGTAGTTTCCCCATCCCACTTACAGAAGCGCTCCTCCATCTTGCTTGGGAATATCCTTCCACGCCGCGTCGGCCCCAGCTCCTCTCACCCACCTAGTCTCAGCGTGCTCAACCGAATCCAGAAGCAGAAAGTGCATCCTCAACCAGGCATCGTCGCCCTTGACTTGTACCCAGGCCTTATCCGCGTAGGGCTCCGTCTCGCGCTGGGCAAGCGATATAGCCCGCGAAACCTTGACGGTGTGTCCGTCGTCGACGACGCTGTGGATCCGGGGCAGCACGTCCTCTGGCAACTTCTTTTTGTCTGCGGAGGAGGCGAGCAGCGACGCGTGATGCGCATCCTTGGGTGTGTAGGTGCGGAGAGCGTCCCCGTGGAGGGTCGGGTAGCCGCGAGCGAGGTACTCCAGGATGTCTATGCGAATCTTGGACTCGAGGAATCTAGTCTTGACATGTGTTGGGATCCAAGACTGTTCGTTGAAAGCCAGGAAGAAGGGGGTGGCAGTGAACTCGTGTCTGTTTTTATTTTTGTATTTTCTTATTAGTGTCGAGAAACAAAACCAAAAACATAAAAAAAAAAGGATGGTGCAAAACATCAGCATGTCCATGCCATGTATATGAGAGTAGAGATGAGAATTCACACAAACATAGTCAGGGCATAAGTGAACAATACGTACAGGAGGTAAAAGTCAAACCTGGGCTCATTCGGGGGGTGAAACGCCGCAGCTGCAGCAACATAGGCTGATATGTGGCACATCTCGGCCGTCCTCTCCGCCAGCTCGTCCTCGCGGACACGAACCCGGCTGCCGAGGGCAACGATCTCGTCCATGGCGCCGCCCAGGATTCCGTCATAGAAGATGTCTGTTAGCGGATTCTGAGCGCCGGCAGTGAGCTTCTCGTTCTTTGCGGCTTCCAGAAAGAAGTCGAGAATGTGGCCCATGGGGGCAGCGGTTGCGTTGGAGGCTGCTGCGTCGTGGCATCGGTTGAGATACTCTCCGACGTAATTGGGGTGGACGGCAGCTTGGGCGAGACCGGCGGCAATGATGGCTGGTTGCTCCCATTCAATGCCATATGAGAGTTGAATCAGAGGATGAAGAAGACCTGTATAGAAAAAAAACCCAAATGTTAATCCCCAAAACTCATTTTTTGCCGATACAGATGTATATATAAACCAAGGGGGAGCTGGGGGGTTAAGTTGGATCATACCTCCAAATAAGCGAGCTTGCATATCACGTCCTCTCTCATCATCCTTGAAGAGATACTCGAGCAAGACTTCCTTGTATCCCTTCTTCTCCATCTCATTCTGGAAGAATCTCAGAAACGACGCGTACTCGCTGCCCTTGCCGAGACTAGCCTTGGCGGTGTCCCAGTCCGTTTCCATAGTGTGAACCAAGTCGTCGCGGGGCTTCATGGCTCCGACCTGATACGTCTTGTTCCTGTCAAAGGCAATTTGCAAGTCGTTTGCAGTGGCGCCGGTGGTGTATAGAGTGAGGAGATGGTGAATAATCTGTGAAGAAATTAGTCAGATTGTCATTACTTTTTATTTTATTTCATGTTTTTTTTCAAAAGAGCGTCAACAACTGAATTAGAGCATAACAGAGGGGGTTAAATGGCGAAGAGGGGTAATATAATATGAAAATCTGAGGGGAGGTGAGAGCATAACATGGATGAAGTGGATGAGAGAAGGATGAGAGAGGATGAGAGCGACGACGACTAAGTAACTTACATGGTCATGATAGCCAGCAGGGTTAAAGAAGACGTGGTGTTTCTATACAACAGCAAAAAGACGACACAACGGATCAGTAAAAGAGAAGATGATATATAGTAGGCGATGAAGAGAGGGACGGGCAATATGAACCTCGAGATCTGCCTGAAGTAATTCAGTCACCTTGGTGGCTTCTTTCTCATCCAGCTTCAACCCCAACAAGCCAGGCTGGCTGGCCGGGACGTGGATTCGGAAGGGAGTGGCCATTGTAGCGTATGGCGATGATGATGATGATGATGATGATGACGATGACAACGATGACAACGATGACAGTAGATGGCTGCCTCTGTTTTGAGAAGCAAAGAAGAAATCCAGCCTTGTTGCTGTATACGTTGCTCTTGTCCTGGCTGCTGCAGAGACAGATGCTGTACAGATCTGGCGGAAGAACATTTACTTCACAGTCTTTGAACAAACCAAGGCTCTGGTCTCACTTTATAGCCAAAAGCATAAAGAGTCCCGCCCTACCTCTTCAGTCAAAGCCCCTCTCACCTCAGACAAAACGGCTGAGTTTCCCCCCCGGGGGGGCGGTGGTTTGGGGAAACCCTGTGCATCTATTGGGCGACAGCATTCACGAGTCTATCGGGTTTTCTGAATGCCGATCTGACAATTAGAATCACCCAGTTTCCCATCCCCCCTTCCCCTTCCCCGCTCCAATCCCAAGTTTCTCATGTAAACGCGATGATCCATTTGTTTGACGAAGAGCTGACAGAGGCTGACAAATGAGACAAAAAGGAGAACAAACTTGTTAGATCCAATTTTTGGGGGAAAGGTGGCAAGAAGGGCTGTTTTTTTCTTATGCACGAAGTGCCGAAGCGGTGACAACAACCCAGCGTCCAGTGGCAGAGAGGGCGTTTGCAATCCTACTGTGAGGGTGGACGAATAAGACGTTAACTTAGGTATGGAGATATTCCAAATACCGAAGCACAGTGACGACAATTTACCTGAGCGGGAGCGGGGAAACCAAGTCAAGATACCTACCGATTGGCCACATACACATACATACCGGTAGTCCAGGCCATAGTTCACGGGTGAAGCCGCGGAGAAGGGGAGTGAGGGAGTGAGACGACCAGAATTATCTCCAACTCGGGCCATATAATTACCCACCCTACCACGCCATACCAGTATATATTGGATACCTCGGGCAAATCTGGGATGAGGTATAGACAAACCCCCCGCTGCGCTGAGAGTAGGAGTGGTGGCAGTAGCAATACCGAGCAGTATACGAATAACAGAGAAATGGATCCAATACTCTTGCAGCCCAATGCAATGCCAAAAAAAAAAAAAAAACAAGATCCCCAGTCCGACATTTGTCCTATCTAGGTATATATGCACGGTACCATGCGCACGCAGGAGACACAAAAATGCGGCTGAAATTGGTGTAACCAATAATGTGTTCGCTTCCAGGGCACGACACGGCATCTCGTTACCCCGGATTTCTATTTATACGGATCCCCTGCGTACTATAATATGTAGCTATTCACTTGGCGAAATCTTTGTCAAGGTCCTGCATCATTATTAACCAAGTAGGTCGTTATTATCACACAGAGCGGCGTTGTTTCTCTTTGGGACGAACCGGCGCTTTATATGCACTATAGGCCGTAGCTTACTCAACTCTAATACAGCGAGCTAGTACCTAAGTAGGAGGGATCGGCTCGCCATCTCAGGCGCCTAGGTACCTAACGTATAGCACCCAGTTCCAGCGTAATACAGTACAATTTAACTTCGAGATACCTCCAGCGCACACCTTTAGCAGGCACCTTTCAATGCTTGATGAGTAACCTCATCCATTATTGATTTTTTTTTTTTTTTTTTCATCTTAGAGAACTTGCAGGTTGAATGGCTTGTACGTAGTATGAACATAATAGCTCTTCTGGTTGGTCTCTGACTAATAACACCTAATTAATTATTTTATTCTGCGATGGTGTAAGTGGGGGGTTTGAAAGTGGCTAACAAGCGCGATAAGCTCAGGATATAACATTCATACCTTACCTTGCCTTACCTAAATACTTTTGTACTACAAGGAACTGTAGTAGGAGGAGTTCATTAGTGCAGCATAAGTACTCAAGTAATAAGCTGCAGGCAATGTTACAAATTCACTTGCGTACTACTCAACTCGGTCAGCCTTCCTACGCACACACACACACACACACACACACACATGCACCACATGTATACAGCATCTACACAACATATTCATGCACACGCATTCTGTTCTTCGACGGTGTATCCAAGTCGACGGTAAGTGGGCAAAACAAACATAAAACTTGTTTATTTAGGTGGTGAAGTGAAGTCAAATTCAAGGGGTATGTGTTCCGAACGTCTATCGTCTATCTCGTAGCCTTCTATATGGCTTTTTCTTCCATGCCTGCGTCTATCCTGCTTTTCGTGAAGGGGTATGAGGGGGAAAGTAGGGGTAAGTAGGGGTAGGGGGGTTGAGGGTCTAAACAAACAAAGGAAAATCATTTTTCTTTCATCAGTTGATGAGGTGGGCAGTGAGTCTCTCTCTCCCTCTCTCCCTCTCTCTTTCGGAAAGTGGTGGACAGTTTAAGCCTTGCGCTTCTTGTTGGCAGGAGCATTCTTGCTCTCATCCTCCATCTCCTCATCCTCGTCCTCGTCATCATCCTCGAAATCGGCGTCGCTCATCTCATCCTGTTCCTGAGCGTTTCCTGCAAAGTTATCAGTCAGCACGGATCCTCTTTCTCCCTTATTTTTTTTAGGGGGGGTCACCACAACTTACTGAAGTACTCGATGGCACCGGGGTACAGATCATCGGCGATGCAGACGGCAAGATCATCGGCGGTGGGGAAGATCTCGAGCTCATACTCATCCTCATCATCATCGTCGTCATCCTCATCCATCTCCTCGTCCTCGGTCTTCTTGCCCTCCTTACGAGCCTGTCGGCGCTCAGCCTCCTTCTGCTGGGCCTCCTTGTCCTCCTCAGCAGTGATCTTGCGGCCGCGGAAACCGAACCAAGCGAAGAAGCTGACACCGTCCATGGCACACTCGTCCATGGCCTTCTTGAGCTTCTTGACGTTCTCGGTCTCGCCCTCCTTGCCGGCCTTCTCGTCCTCATAGACCTTGCAGACGAGGTCGAGCATGCCATTGGTCAAGTCCTTGCCAGCCTTCCAGTTGATGTTGACGGGCTCACTGACGAGGCCAGCCCAGGTGTCCTTGGCATGGCGCCAGTAGAACTTTTTCTCGAGAACCTTGTTCTCGAACCACTCGTTCTCCTTGAACTCGAACTTGATGGAGACGCTGCGGGGATCGCCGTTGGGCAGCTCAAAGCGCTCGACCTCGAGGTTGACGAGGGAGCTGAGGAGGACAGCAGAGTCGGAGGACTGGATGTACTCATCGATGTCCATGGGAGCCTGCTCGAGGACAAGGGGCCAGAACTGGGGGAGCTTGGCAATGACCTCCTTGCGTCTCTTGTAGATGTCTCTGAGGAGCTTGTCCTGTTGACGGACTATAGGAGAGATTTCAAGTCAGCGGATCTGAATCTCTTTTTGAACACAAACAAAAAAACAGGAGGGAGGGAGTTGCAAGTATCCAGCTTGTGGTTGGAAATGCCAGAAGTAAAATGTGTGCCGTCCACTCGAGCGAAGAGGCACAGGCATTGTTATCTGGCATTGGTGAGGGCTTAGGAAACTTACGGATCTCAGTCTCAACATCATCCATCTCATCCTCGAGGTCCTGGAGCTTCTCGTAGGTAACGAGGGCCTCCTCGAGGGTGGCGTCCTGGAGATCGCTGGTGGTAGACATTATTGCGAATAATCGGGTGATGTATCAGTGGTATCAATAGGCAGGAGAGTTGATTGTAGGAAGAAGAAGAAGAAGTAGAGAGAAGGAGGAGAAAATATTTTTGTGGATGGTGTGGGAGCTTAAGAAGAAGAGAGCAGCAGCAGTAGTAGTAGCACTACAGTAGTGGTAACAGCAACCAGCAGCGAGCAGGAACAGCTTAGCACGACGACGAGTTGAACGAACTACTACCTATTACAGTTACGGGTAAAAAAAACAAAACAAACAGCAAAGCACACAGAAAGCTCTTCTCTCCCCTCCTTCTCAGCACTTTCGCCGTGAAAGTGTGTGTGTGAATGTGTGTCGGTGAAATCTTTTTGGTGGGGTTGGATTGATGTCATTGGCTCCTCCTACGAGCCCCTCCATGGACCCCTGGATCTAATTTTTTTTTTTTTTTTTTGGGGCCCTCTCCCTCCATCTCTCACTCTCTTCGTCATTATTATCTACATAGTATGTGCCTGACCCCATAGTTTTTTTTGTTTTTTTTTTGTTTTTTTACTCTTCTTTTAATCTCCTTTAGGCTTCTGACGTTTCATTTACCCAGTGGTCTCCCTCTCCGACCCGCTCCAGGTACCAAGCCAGCCAAGGCACCAAGCTAAGGCACCAAGCTAAGGCACCTAACCTTCCAAGAATGGCGAAAGCGCTGAGAGATCCCCAGATTAGGCGGGCTTTTTTGGGCTTTTTTAGCTGTTGATGGTCTTGATTTACTTGGTCGTTGCCCGGCAATTCGGAAGGTCTGTGCTTCCAGGTCAGTGGCAAGCTCCACTGAAACAATTGCACTGGAAACTTGGAAGGCTTCCAAGGTTTCGGTGACGATCCCCGCCATTCCGTTTGTTACGGTGCTGGATCAGCGAGCATCATCCATCATCGGTGACCTTACCGAGAGACCCTACCTTGAGACCACACCTTGAGACCTTGAGATGGTTTGCCTTGGATAAGGTAATCTTTTACGATGCCGTTGTTAAAGGAAGACAACGAACCAAAAGAAAATGCTATAAAAAAAATTCAGGACTGGTAAGTCTCTGCCATCCTTCATTTGACAAGAAGGTCTACTTATAGAGACACTGTATCCTCCGTAACATTATTGAGAGTACCAAGAATGATGGGCACGTTGACTGGCCGCCATGAGCTGCCTACAAAGAAGACCTGATGCATATCTTCATTATCACAATATTTTGCGCAAAATTGAAAAAAAATTATTTGGTGTGAAAACAGCAGTGGCATAAACTCCAATCATTTGCCACTTTGAGTTCTCTTCTTCCTCACCCTCAATTTGACCAACTCCACACTGTTGATATGTTTCGGAGATCACCAACGACTCGAGATATTAAATAAATTGGTATTAATGTCTATCGATATTTTTGTTAGAGAAAAAAAAAGATCGAGTCTTCATTGTACTAAAGAATTCGCTACAGGCAAACCGCGTCTCTTATCGACGAGGCATTGAGTTCATGGGCAACACACTGCTTTCATCAATACCAGACGGAACCACTATGAAATCCACCCCAACGCCCAACGAGATTATAGACAAACTATTCTGTATGATACAATATTAAAAAAAATCGACTACTGAAAACTCCTCTGAAATGGAATATACAAACCCTCTACTATTAATCTTTTGACAAACGAAACAAAAATTCGCTGCTACTACCACCGCCAGTTAAGACTACATGGTCGAGTTTAGGGTAAGTAACAACCCAATGCTCACTTACACCAACGACTTGCAGCTACTTCTCGCCACGTTTGCTCATGAACACAAGCCAACGTTTGATCTATATGATACTATTGTCGTCTATATTCTGTTGCACTTTATGGTATCTCAATGTGCAAACACTTCACAGCTTCGTGATTATAAAAAGAAGGCTTCTAGCACACATGAGGCTTCCCATCCCACTTACACACCTCACCATCTTCACCCCCTCGTATCTCTTTACAGCACACAAGCCTGTGGGAGATATACGTGACAGTCACCTTCAGACACCTTTTTTCCCCAAATATATACCAAGTTCCCAAAGTTCTCTTTCAACTGACTCAAAACATGGACTCAACTGATATCCGCGGCATTCCCCTCGAGGTCGCCGTCTACGACCCCGGCAACGCCCTTCGCGCCGAAGTCGCTGGTGCCCATCGACTTCAAATCAATGCCAAGGACTCTCACTCTGTTGGAGGTCTGACTCCTTCCATCGAGGATCTCAAGAGGCTTCACAGGCCCAACGCCCCCGGCATCAAGAAGCTCGACGTCCCCGTCCGCATCCACATCCGACCCCGTGCCGCCCCCGGGCCCGATGCTGAGGAGCAGCAGGACTTCATCTACTCCGATGAAGAGTTCGAGGAAATGAGGAACGCAATCACTGAATTCAAGAACCTCGGAACGCTCAACCCCCTCCGCGGCGACGCCTTCGTCTTTAGAATCCTCGAACGTGTCGGCACCGGAGCCAAGGAGAGCGAGCGCGAACTCGCCGTCGACGTGCGCCGCTGCACCATGCTCGTGGAGCTCGCCCTCCCCATCCGCTGCTGCTTCAGCCGAGCCTTTGATGCGGTCGCCGGCCCCAGGCAGTGGCGCGGCAACATGAATGAGGTCTTCTACTCTGGCTTCACCGGTGTCCTGACCGCTGGCGGACCGGGCAGCTTCGTCGACAACATCGAAAACCTGGTTCACATCTGCAACCAAATGCCCGACCTCCAGCTCATCGTCGGCGGCGGCGTCCGCGCCTCCAACATCAAGCGGCTCCTCTCCCGCCTCGAAGACAAGGAGCAGATGAACATCTGGGTTCACTCGCCCTGCCACTATCTCCCCTCAGAGCGACTGAGCGATAGCGCTGACCCGAGCCACGTTTCCACCGTGGAGGTTGCAGCCTTGCGTCGCGAGTGCGGCATCGTCGACCCTGAGTGGTTCTCTCCTCAGGGGCAATGGCGACAAATCTACCATTAGAGCCCCCCCCTTTCACATATCATATATGTGTGGGCAGCAATGGCCTTGGGTGTAAGCTTATACAGTGGGGATTGGCCGATAGTGGTGAAATGGCGTTGAAGGAAAGTAGAGGAAAGGAAATGGAAGTGGAAATTAGTTTCAATCGGGGTGGGCTTCAAGGGGGTTTCTGGAATGGCCATCGAGAAGATATATTTCTCTGACTCTGAGTAGCATACATTTATGCAGAGTCTGATGGTATAACTGCACCTTAGCTCATTACCTGACGAATATTACTTCATGCTTCAATATCTCTTGCTCATTCCCATGCACATGCTCATGCCTTTGCGTGTCTTTTTTTTGTTCTTTCTATTTTCTCTTCTCTGTCTTGTTTTACATGGTCCACCTCATTAGAAACGATCAAGCTTCACACATCGCTTTGTATAAACCGCAAAATTTAGTGATACTTTCCTCCATACACGTGAGCACCGCTGCTCTCGCTACGGCCGAGACCAAGGCAGTTGGAGATCTTGTAAAAGATATCCACATTGTTGTAAGTGCTGCCGAAAGTCTCTTGGCAAGGGCCTCGGGCGAAAACGGGCACATCGGTGAGAGAGTGAACTCCCTGGTCGTTAACAGTGCTGATGGTACCGTTGATAACGATGCCCTTGACCGAGTCCTTAGGGTTCACGTAGTAAGTACCGTCAGCACCCACGGCAGCAGGTTCACGAGGGCCCTCCTTGTGAACCTTGTAGTCCTCGCGATGGTCAGGGGCGGCGCCAAAACCAGCGGCAATGGCGTAGCGGGGCTCCCAGTTCACGGGGAAGTTGGGGCCGGTGTTGTAGTGGAGGCCAGCCTGGTTCTTGGTGTAAAGAGATTCACCAGAGTTGGCGTAGACGCCGATGGCGCGGCGCTTGGCGCGATCGTCATCCTGTTCAGCAAGATACTTGGTATCGGCAGAGCCCCAGACACTTTTATTTAGGTTAGGTTTGTTTACATTCTAGTCGAGGGGCAAAAGGGGGGAAGGCTTACTCGAAACCATGGCCGTGGTCAGCAGAAACGACAATAAGGGTCTCATCAAGAATCTTGAGCTTGTTAAGCTTGTCGATGGTAGCGCTGACGGTGTCGTCCAGCTCGAGAAGATCGCCAAGGGCACGGTCGTAGTCGAGAGTGTGCATCTGCTTATCAATCGAGGCAGCCTCAGACATTAGGAAGAATCCCTTCTCGCCACCACGAGTGTGGAGGATATCGACAGCCTTAAGAGTCATCTCCTTCAGGCCAGGAAGGTCAAGAGCAGGCTTGGTGCTGCCCTTGGGATCGTTCTTGAATTCCTTGAGGTTCTCCTTGTAGACATTGCGGTCCAACCAGACGGGGAGGTTGCCCTGGCAGAAGACGCCAAGAGCCCGCTTGTCATTGGGAGCCTTGAGGAGGGAAGTCTTGTCAAGAGAGACGGTGTAGCCCTTCTTCTGGAACTCCTTGTAGTAATCCTTGCCATTGAAAGAGTTCTTGTTGGGGTAGAAGTACTCGGCACCACCACCGAAGAAGACATCAGGACCCTTGTGGTTAGTCCAGCTGTAGTTGGTGTTTCCGTTCAGGGCTTGGTCGATGAGAGGACCGTACTGGCTTCGGAGACGAGTGTGACCCGTTAGGGCAATAGGAGTGGCATCAGCCAGGTAAGCGGTAGAGACAGCTCCCCAGGCACCACCCTAGAAATAAGGTAAGCATACATCCATCTTAGTGCCACTTATATTATGGCGGCGTCTCGCGGATACGAACCACAACACGCTTGAAAATCTCGACAATGGTCTCAACCTTGGGATCGTCAAAGGGATCCTTGGAGGAATCGGCGTAAACACTGTGCTGGTCTTAATCACCTGACTTGAAAAGGGAATTTCGCATGATGCATTGTGACATACCCCATAGCATTCACAGTGCTCTTGTGGCCAGAGTACAGAGCCGAGGCCGAATTGGCAGAGTCAGTGATGTAGCTGTCAATGGAATGAGTCATCTGGTGACCAATAATGGGGAATTCATCCAGCTTCATGCGTGTCATGTATTTGCCATTGATGCTCTTGTGTCCCAGGAGACGGGCGGCAGTGATCTAATGAATGTGAGTCTCTTTTTCCCTTTCCGATTAAAGGTGATATTGAAGTTCAGGAACCATACCATGTTAGTAGTCATACCATCACCAATGAAGAAGATGACATTCTTAGCCTTGCGCTTGGGCTGAACATCACGGACAATCCAGGTAGCAGTCGTCTCCTCATTGTAATACTTGAGCTTGACAGTGTACTGGCCTGGTTCGGTGATAGCAAGCTTGCGGTAAGCCTTAGAGGCAACATTGACGACGCTGGGCTTGTGCGCATCTTCAGCAAACAGGTCCTCATACCACGAAAAGGTCCATGTCTCAAGCTTGGGCTCGTCGATGCTGAAGGCCTTGGTAAAGTCCGTGGCCTTGCCACCGTTCTTGGCAATGGTCACCTTGAAGTTCTTGTCGGGCTTGCCGCCATGAGCGGCCTCAGAGCCGTTTACAGGCGCATGAACCTCAATTCGGAGATCAAAGAGCTGACCGGGGAGGAAATCGCTCTGGTCTGGAGGGAGGATGCAGCCGAGTTTTTGGCATGTACCCAGACGCTGGTAGGTCTGAGCCGAGACGAGGGAGAGAGAGGCCACGAGAGCCGTGAGGGTGTTGAGCTTGACAAGCATGATGAGAGAAAGCCCAGAGCCCGGAAATGATGGGCGTATTATCCGAAGGGGCTGTGTTGCTTCTGTGCCAGTGGGTGTTGACACAACGACGGGCCAACGGCTGGAGTGGAAAGTCTCAGGAACAAGCTGTGGGACAGCATGCGTCTTCTTTTATAATGCTCCCGAAACTCTTACTCTTCTTCAACCGACCGGACAATGACGCAGTACACTTTAGGAGCTGCAGCTCTGCATGTTTGCCGAATGGCAAGGATAAACTACCTAGGCTGTACGACGCAAGTGACGCCGCTTCGGCCGTTGGCAGATTTTTTTCGACTGTCCATCCTTCCCCGTAGCTGGAAGAGAGGCAATGATCCAATCGACGAAGAGAAGAGACAGAATTCAGTGGGTTGTAGTGGACTGGGCAGGGTTGAACTAACATGGCCAGTTCGGTCCCGTTGGGTAGACAAAAGTGCTACTGCATCACCTATCCCCAAAGACGAGGAACTTTTTAAGAGTCCGGGCGCATCATCGTAAGGGATGCTGGCACGTGTGTACAGTTTGTCGAACTCACCTGCTCGTAACGGACGATTCTGGTGACAAGCAATGTCTGCAACTAACGTTCAATATCGAGCTTCGCGAAGAGCTTTGTGTAAGACGGGCCCTCATCATGGTCATGACTGGTGGTCCTGAGCTCCACAGAAGCTCCGTCATGTCCGATCCATGAAGCTTGGCAATCCGGTGAACTGCGCAACAAGCCGGTGGAGGGCGGGCTTTGCCCCGACTTGGTCACCGAGATGCCGACCTTGGCACATATCGTGCAGGTTGCAATGGATAGGATTGACGGTCGCCCCATTAGAAACCCAAGTTCATGAGTCCCCGGATCCCAGTCTCCTGCAATGCGTCTGGATCAAGTAAACTAGTGTGTAGTTTACATACATTCGGTACGCATTGCCATGTCAGGGTTGTTAAGATAAGATCGGACTCCGGACCAAGGCGGGATGCTAAGCAAGGGGTCCCCGCGTGCGCGTGGGCAGACATGGCCGTTTGATTGGCGATGATCCCTGGTTCTTCTCCCGGAACCTCCCAAATTCTCTCTGGCGCATCAACTGGAATCCACCACATCGGGGAGTTGACAGAATCCACTCTGCGGCTACTCCATACTGACATTTCGCTCAAGGATGACCTTTTGTATGCTTATTCTCAAGCTTCTTTCCAGAGCTATGGAACCTAATTAGTTATTACATACATAGTAATAATTGACATGTGGTCGTCTTGTAGCGATCCACTCCCGTAGCATTCGCGATCTTTGAGATTAAGAGTCCCGAACTGCCTGACGTACCTCAAGAAGACGGGCTCCTCCTTTTGGCGGAGATATAGTTCTGTTTCCGAGAGATAAAGCGAGCCGCCATGATGCTCAACCCAGACTAGCCTTGTCATGTGTGACCGGTTTTGCAAACTGGTCTGCTTGGCACTGAGACATTAATTGTTACTTATTGACCTTTAGACTAGTGTCTACTCGCTAGCGGCTAAGTTATATATCTGCCTATTTTAGCTGTAATTTTCGATGCGACCCTTCACAGAAACTTTTCAGCATGGTTGTTACAAGGAATTATTTGTAAAAGCATCTGCAAAGAACCTCTAAGCGCGCTCTCTTGATTTATGGTGAAGAACATTCAAAGCGGCTAACTGGCCAGTGATTGTCTGGATATTGAACGCATGCCCCCTCGGCCTAATATGTTCTCTTTCGTATTGCGCGAGATCGTCTCAAGTCAGGACGAGGTGATAATAACCGGAATACTGGGCCCAAAAACCGATGTGCTCCCGTTTACGCCTTGCCTTGCAAGTACTCAACTGAATTCGCCGTCATCCGCATATCAAGATCATAGCTAGATCTTCGGATGATGCATTGATTATAAATCAACCGATACTCTCGTTATAAGAGCAAGCTCACTAATTGTGACTATTGAGTTTTGCTGGCCCAGTAAACTATTCTCTATGACCATCGATTTAGACGGTACGAGTGTGGAGTTTGAGTGTTCGTATAATGCCGCTCGTCGGATCAAGGCAGCCGGGTATATCTTGGCACCCCATAATCTCTCTAGGCACTTGGAGCCACCGGTGGCTCGGTTGCAGTATCAGGGGTTGCTGAGGTGCTATCTTCGGCATTGAATGCTTGCCAGCTTGGCTCATTTATTTTAGTCTGACCAGCGATACTTTTGAAGTGGTACCCTCTCGCTCGTGGCCTATCTCCACTCCCAACAGGAAATTCTGGTTCATAAGCAGCTGAGAAGTTTCGTGCGCACTCCTCGAACTTGACTACACCCTCACTTAGGGCTTTCCGTACTCCGGAGAAGAACTCGGACAACACCCAATGGTTATGTATCTGAAGCAGATTCCAGCCTAACATTTCTTTGGCATTGAGAAGATGTTGTATGAAAGCCCTGTGGTGCTTTGTGCATGTGTAGCACTGACAACCCTCTACCAGCGGCTGCAAAGAGATTGAATGCTCAAAAGACCACATGTCGACGCCAAGTGGTTGCACACTCTGTGCCTTGGGAGCCGGAAAGGTAAATGTCAGGGCAATTCCAGCATCTGACATGGTGTTTACAAACGGCACCGTGCAAATATCGACACCCAGAGCTATTTGTCTGAGGAGATCTTGGGGATACTTGGCAGGGCCGAAAGCCAATCTCGGCAAGGCAAGAAGTGGCGGGTAATTGGTTAATTCAGGGAGTAAATTCACATCATAGATGGCCAGGCCAGAGAGGGAGTCTCTGAGGTCCTCGGAGAGATGTCTGAGGTAATCCCATTGGATGGGGTACTCGACTGCCAGGACCGGGGCGAACACCGAGACCCCCAACTCCTTTAGTCGACCACGAGGATCCGAGAGACGAAAGAACTCGTCAATCCACTCCTCAGTTCGCTCAACCATACGAACTTGGCGTTTCGCCACAGGTGTAGTACTAGTGTGTAGGAGGTCTGCAGGAGGGATGCAAACGTCTGGCTGAGTCGTCTCGATGACACGAGCGAACTCAGGAATAGTCATATGTCGGAAACCAGTGGAGGTGAAGATGCTGAGATGATGTGCTCCGTTACCATTTGGAGAAGTGACGCACGGAAAGCGTCTGGGACCAAGAATGATGGCTCGGTCAGCAGAGAAGGATGTGAAGTTGTGAAGATTGCGAGGCTTTTCCGCAGACATTTTCATGATTGGGGGTTCCTTCTTCTCCAGAACTGCCAGCAAGATTAGTATCATATCATAACCGCAGGCTTGGGAGGATCAATTTACAATCTTCTACAGCCATGTATGCTGCGTCAAAATTTGTGTGCCTTTCAGTGGTCTCAGGAGTCAAGTGAGGAATCGTTCCTCGAGATGCAACTGCAAGGTAGTTTGGAGTTTCCATGACTCGGCCATTCGCAAAGGCCAGACGACCAAGCCGGGCCACGCCAACATCGGCAGCGGTTGATCTGAGAATCTCAAACATTGCGAGTTCTGAGGTTCCAGATGGATTGTCTGAGGCAGGCTGGTTCATGATGGAGGGGTTTGGGGCTGAGGGGTGAGCTCGTGCGTGCGTTGGCGCCTGAGATAGAAACAGCAAGCGGCAGCTATCAACAAAATGATCTGAGAGAGTCCAGAACAAAATGGAAGACGGCTTAGGCCAGAAAAAGAGCGAAGAGCAGTCAATCAGGTTGTACTGAATGGACAGCCCTGGTATCCTGGTACCTTGAGTTGTGGGACGCCTTTTGAGACGTATTGAAACAGGCCCCTAGGTAGTTGCCAACACTTTTTTTTTCCTTCTTTTTCTTTTCTTTTTTTCTTCTTTTTTTTTTTTTTTTATTTACAAAAAGTGAGAATTACCTAATTGAGCTAGCCACGGTAACAGTATGGAAATGCCGTGCTCGATCTTGGACCGCACTGTGTGTCACCAGATCCGAACATCTGCCGTCCAGGCAAAGGCAAGAAAATATGGCAGCCGACCAGTCGCCCTCACGCGGCGTGCCTGTCCAGACGAGGCTTGGCCTGAGTTGGGATCGGTTGTCACTGCCGCCAGCATCTTGTGGCTGCCGACCAATCCGGCCATGGACTCGCTCAACGTTGTCCAGGAACGCAACCACTTCAACTGTCCATACACGGAAACTATCCAGGCATCTGACTCTGAAGGACAAGCGCCATCTGGCATCTGACCGATGAGCGATCCTCGTCATTGAACTATGTACTCCGTAAAAAAAAAGCCAGTTACCTCCTCAGGACGCGACACGCGATGCGTCTCAGCCTTGACTTCAACACCGCACAAGCAAGGGTTAACTTTAGTCGTGCTCTCCAAGCCCACGCCTACTCGCTCCTCCCTGCCCCGCCATTTTTCATGCGACAAACTGCTAACCTCAGGCGGGACTTGCATCCTATTTGTTTTACCGTACTTGATCTTACACAGTACTTGACCTGACCATGCCACCCACTCCAAACCAGCAAAATTCCACCCACTTTGTAAAGAAGCCGCTGGAGATGATCAACTGAAGGATACCGGCAATAATATCTTCCTCTTCTCTCTCTCTCTCTCTTTCCCAATTACTTTTTCTCCCTCCTTATGCTCTGCACCGCCTTCCTCTATTTCTGTAACGGCTATACCTTACGTCAGTAGGTACGTTTCGTGCCTGAGCAGCATTATCTAAGCCTGGGACGGCGCCCCACCCTCTAAGTCCCGTCCGCTCCGAACACGACGGCTGCGGATCACCCGGATACTGGCACCAAAAGGTCCGTCCGACGTACTTTCGTACGCTGGGCTGATCTCTTTCTTTTCAACGAGTTCTCCGCATCCTCTTCATCCTCATCATCTTCGCCATGGTGAGGTTAGACGATGACGAATCTGGGCCTCTCATGGCCGGCCCTGAGCAACTTCCTGGCGACTCGCCAGTCGTGCCCAGAACCGCAAATGGCCATAGCAACCCTGAACATCAGAGACATTACCAATTCTCTGATCATCTCACTGATCATCCGGATGCGCCACTCGACATGGAAGACATCGACCCCCCAACTCCGCGGTTTCTCCAGGATGAAGGGTCGTGGAAGAGGTGGAAATGGGTTCCCTATTCCATGCGACACATCGGCACATCGGTTGTGGGCTGGGCCAAGGGTCCGGTCAATCCACAACCGTTTCGCATCAAGCCATTATGGCCCATCGTACAGGAATACCCTCTAGTGCTCGTGGATCGGTTCCTACCGCAACTTAAGTATCGCGTTTGGCTACTTTTTTTCTATTATTTTATTTGGATCTTGACTTTTGCGCTGGTCAAGCATAAAGGCACTCTTGCCACCGACGTTGCTGGATGGGGTGAGCCCCAGAACATTGGATGCGGCGTCACCTACTGGGGGGCCGGCAACTCTTGTGGTATCGACGGCAATGATTGTCGGCCCTTTAATGGGAGTGGATTTCCTTTCCGATGCTATGCGGATTGTGAGAGTTACCACGTTCTGAACCCCCGTGCTGTGGGTGACCAGGAAATCGTATATCAGCCGCTCGTCATCGGCGGGGGTCAGAGCGAGGGTAAACCGACATATCGCGGTGACTCTTACATTTGTGCCGCTGCCATCCATGCTGGTGTCATCTCGAACGCCAAGGGAGGCTGTGGCGTCGTTGAGGTGGTAGGACGTCGGGACAGTTACCCAAGTGTCAAGAGGCGTGGAATCAAAAGTGTTAACTTCGATTCACACTTTCCTCTATCCTTCCGATTTATTGAGGACGCTGGTTGCGATGCTGTCGACACGCGATGGGCTCTGCTAGCAATTTCAGCCACTTTCACCGGTGTCCTATCCATCTTTACCAGCTCGCCCGGACTCTTCTTTTTCTCAATGTTTATTGGTATTTTTTGGACAGTGGGCATGGCGCTTGACCCTCCACCGGCTGTCTCAGTTACGGCGCTCTTTTCCAACATTCTGGGCAAATTTCTCCCGGCCATGTTCTGCGCCTGGGTTATGTATGACAGGATGGGTGTTCGCCGCACCCTGCGCGGACTCAGAGCTCAGTTCGAGAAGTCAATACTATGGCTGGGTGCCTGCTGGGTCGGTGCCATGGACAACTACACGCTAAGCTTCATCCCCATCCAGCGACTGACCAAACATGATCTCGAACAGCAGCCGGGCGCCAGAACTGCCTTGGCCGTTATTGTCAGTGGGCTCTTCTGCATCTTTGCTTCTCAGATATGGTTCTTCAGGCAGGAAGGCCGCCTGATTAAGTACCTCAAACTCTATGTGCTCTTCATAGGAAGCCTTTTGATGTCCCTTGTTCTCCCGGGGCTAAACTTGCGTATCCACCATTACATCCTAGCTTTACTCCTCGTACCGGGGACTAGTATGCAGACGCGGCCGGCTCTACTGTATCAAGGCCTTCTGGTCGGTCTATTCATCAACGGCGTTGCTCGATGGGGATTTGATCCGATACTTGAAACCCCAGCAGCGCTACGAGGTGATGCAAATTTGGGTACTAAGCTCCCCGTCATTCACACGCCAATCATCGACCTGGCCAATAGCACCCATAACGTGTCAAGTATCACGTTCAAATGGAACGACCCCCCTAGTTCTATCTATGACGGGATCAGCATCCTGGTTAATGACGTCGAGCGATTCCGAACTTACTTTGATGGCACTGATGATGAGAAAACCAAATTCACGTGGGAGAGGAAAAGCGATTTGGAGTTACCTGAATACTTCCGTTTTGCATACATGGAAGGAAGTGATAGCGGAGATTATACCAAGGCCGGCACTTGGACCGAAGATGGCGAGTGGAGGACGATGAAAGCAGGACCCTCACGTGTGAAAGCTCGAAGTACAGGCGAGGAACAGATGATACGGCGGCGATGAGGTGGATCTGAACTTGACTTACTTTGTTGATCAAATACGGATATATGGTGCAAGATTTCTGCTAGAAAAACTTGATTAGAGTCTACACATATATATACATACACGAATATACCCAGTTACCTGAAAAATAATGCAATTATGGCATAAGTTAGAAAGGACAAGCCGGCTCCCCGGCTCCATAGGCTCCGGACCGTACTCGGGTCATAACCCCGCCCCGCTTGAGTCGACAATGCTTCGGCGTCGTTGACCAACGGAGTCCGGGACCATCACCGACAATTTTTTTTATATTCAACTGGTCGAGGGCATGGAGTTGGAGAAAAGAAAAGGATTGCTGAAAGAGCAATATTTCATCAAACTTCTAGTCTTCTTACAATAGTATTGCCCTGTAGCTCATGGGCAAAGCCAAGGAGAGAGAAAAAAAGGCGATATGTCCAGCAAGCCCCCACTTACTAATAATTGATGGTACCTTTTCCAACCTCGATCAACCTTTCAATCACGTCTCTCATCATCATAAGCCAAGAAACAGGGCACAACCATCTTCACAATCCTCCCCCCCTCTTTTAAGAAAGATACAGCCCGCATAATGCCTCCCCGTATCCCAACAGAGGCGGACTTCGCCTCCATCTCCTCAACTCTGCCCGTCGCACTACACTTTCCCTCCCCGCCAGAGTCGACCACCACGTTCCTGATTCTCTTCCATGGCCTCGGCGACCACGAAGCCCCGTTTGCTGGGTTCGCTCGCAATATGTCGCTGCCCGGTGTCCTTGGGATCTCCGTCCGCGGGACCTCCGTCCTGCCCGACATGTTGATGCCTGATGCTCCTCCATCGCCTGGCGGGCAGGAGTCGCGACACTGTCACTGGGGGGATGACTTAGTCGTGGATCCTGCGACGGGCGATCTTGATGATGATCCGGGTTTCGAAAAGGCGAGGAGGTTGATCATGGAGAAGCTCGTCGATGAAGTGCTGATTGGCAAGTGCGGCTGGGAGATGAGCGACATCATCCTCTTCGGCTTCGGCCAGGGCGGCTCTCTCGCTCTGGGTCTGGCATCCAAGCTGCGGCAGCCAAAGCGTGTCGTCGATGTAACCGAGGAGGGAAGAAGGGACACGAAAGCGGCAGCAGCTGCTTTCAAGGGCGTAGTGTCTATCGGCGGGCCGCTGCCGCAGTCCATGGTTCCTTCGATCAGCGCGCGTGAGAAGAGTCGGACAAGTGTGCTGGTGTGCCAGCTGGAAGCCGATGCCATCGACGCTGTGAAGAGCGAGTTTAGCGACGTGAGAGTTTCGCAGTGGAAGAGGAGGGGGGTTTCAATGCCCCAGAATAGAGACGAGGTTTTGCCATTGATGCAGTTCTTTGCGGACCGGCTTAATAGTGGATGGTAAGTCAAGAGAAAAGAAGAAAAAAAAAGACCCAAAAAACAAAGAAGAAGAAAGGAGGAAGAAATCAAGTCACGAACAGACATCCCGTGGGAGATTAAAGGCGGAATGCATTCGTCATCTCTCTCTATATATACACATACATGATACAAAATGGAACGCAGGTATTCATTAGATTCTGGCAGACAGGAGGGTATCACTGCGTATGAATTCATTACAATCACTCCATCGACTTTTCAACTTCGACTTCCAGGCTCCAACATCTCCGCCAAAATATCCCATTTGGCCGACTGCGCATCGCTCGTCACCCTCGCAACGCTTCTCAACCCCCCACAAATGAAGCGCAGATGCCTCTCGAAATCGACCTTGATCTCTCTCAACAAGCTCAAATAAGGCTTCCCCAGCTCCGGTTGCGTCTGGCTCTCGTCTCCGCTTTCCTCGTCACTGTCGCGGGTATACCTTGGGGTCCTTGCTTTGGGGGTTCCAGGTGGTGCAGGAGACGACATGACAGAGATCTGGGCAAGCTCCCGCAAGTGTTCCACCTCCTTCGTATGCGAGGCCTCAGCGTGCTCAAGTTTAATGGCTAGATCAATGATATCTAGAAAACACTCTCGGATAGGGCTGAGCCTGCTCCCAAGGCACGCTTCGTCGATCACTCGTTTTATGAACGCGGCGTGAATGGCAATCATAGCGTCCACATCATGAGCCTCTTGCAACTCCCGCCTCATTTTTGCACTATTTGGTGCAAGAACTAGTGTCGCCATGTACGTCTGGAGGGTATTAGAGAACCACAGGAGGCTGTTGCGCAGTGAATAATAAAGTGCTCGTTCATTCCAGTTGTCATCGTCAGTCCAATACCGCTCGAGAATCTTCTGCTTCTGAAGGACATATAAAGACCTTTTTAATTGCAAAAGTAGCGCGAAAACGGATTGATACTGTGATATGCTTTCCTCAGATAGAACCATCTGCACTGGCCAAGAGAGGCGGTAGCTGACCACAACTGTGGGCAGGGCTGCTCTCACCGACTCTCGAGCTTCTGACACGGGTATTTTCAAACCAGCAGGGCTAATGTTGACGAATAATCGTGAAGAGTCAAGCAGCAAAGCGAACGCCTCTTGGGCAGTGTTCGTCAATGTATACCTGTTATGCCAGGCGGGTGACAACGCATCTAGTTTGCCGAACAAGTTGCTTGAGAAGGATTCCGTCGCTGAGCCATCGGACATAAAGTAGAGATATTCCATAGCATCTAGGGACGACCAGAGCCCACAGTCCTCAAACAACGCGTTTCGCAACGTGGTTGAAGTTGTGTTGTATTTGCTCTGAATCCATTGATCAAAGGCTGCGTCAAAGAGATGGTGGAAGGGCGCCAGCTCCAAACCAACAGGGCAGATGGTTTTGTAGTCTAGTGGGGGCTCCCCGGTGATCACCTTAGAACCCATTGACCTGAAGCGGCCCAGTTTCTTCAAAACCACAATGTTCTTCCCCGCGTTGAAGATCTTACTCGCGGCCGGCTGTAGGAACTTGGGAGCATGCAGCTTTCCGTCTGCTGTGCGACGGAGACGAAATTGATCACTCCAGATTTTGCTGAGAGGAACTTGACTGGGGGCCTCTGAAACAAAAAAGATCTTGTCTCCTGGAAGTAACTTTCCCTCATCCATCCACAGTCGTATTGGTCGAAGATAGACATTGAAGCACTCGACAAAGATTCGAGCGAGAAACTCGTAGTTGGCAAGCTTGCCAGCAAGCTGTGCCAGGTTTGCCTCTTCGAAAAGAAGTTCCAAGTAGCGAAAGGCTCCAGAATTCGGTGCATCCTGCATGCGTGCGACAATACTGGAGAGGGAATACAGTGGCTCTAGGGAAGAGCCAAGCTCCCCCTTAACTCTTAACAAGCTCACCACGACATCTTCCTTGGGTGCAACTAGCTCTGCTTGTATCTTGGTAACCAAATTGTCGAAACTGCGCAGCCGATAAGCCACACTATCATGGAATACTTGCAGGTGTGAGACACGCTGTTTCTGAGCTACGAACTTGCGCAATACTGATAATTGACGGCCTGCTTCTGTGAAGTAGCCAATGAGCGCTCTGTGCGTATCCCACGCAATGTTCATCATCTGGAACGTTGGGTCGGCTAATCCATCTCGTCCAAAGAGCGTTGTATCTAGCCCCTGAAGCATGAAAAGAACGTCCCGGGCAATGTCAAATTCCGCAACGGGAATCTTGCGCGCATGGCCAGAACGGTCAGTAGCGGGCTTTGCTGATCTCCATCCTTGGGCCTCACGGATAGAATTGAGTTGAGGAATATCTTCGGGGTGGATGATAAAGTCCTCTGCCGTCCTGCCAACCGCAGATACTTCCGATGACACCTCTGATGCTTCGGAATCGCTTTTGGAGTCTTGAGTATAGTATTCTTCGTCGGAGCTATCGCTGTATTTTATGTTTTTCCAAATCGCTACGTCGTCGTCCCAACCGTCTTCCCGGGCAATATCTTCCCAACTCAGCTTCTCTGGGGCATTATTGCTGTCAGAAGCATTGAGCTCGTCCAAGTCGGCAAGATTTGAATTGAACGTGGGTTGATCCGACAGCTCAAGAAGTAGGAAGAGGATTTCCGGATGCCATTTCGAGGGTGTCTGCGCAAGGAGAGTCCGTCGTTGGTCAAGGGCATCGGCAAGCTCGTCTCGGAGATTGACTCGAAATCTCTCCTGGAGACCATCTAGGTTCTTTTCGACTTCGAATTGGTTGGTACGAAGGTACGGGTGCGACTTCAATGAGCGGAGGATGGCGTCTCGACGAGCATTGCTCTTTTCTACATTTTCCTAAAAGTTGTCGCAAGGTTAGTCAACTTGTTGGAGGATGGTTTGTTTAATCGCGTTGTGGTTTGCCGAACCTGAGTAGGTGTACCGGTGACTGCTTCGATAAGCTCTGTAGCAAGCGAGCCCAGCCTTGCAGCAAATGCCATATTTTATAATCATAAAGTTGCCGTCTCCATCGCAAGGTCGAGGATCGGCAGGAAACCCTTCCGTCTTGGAATCAGTGATGTCCCTACCTATTCTACTGTAGGTAGGTAGGTGATGGTCGTGGTGACAACGATGGCGATGGTGGGGTGTTCAAGCTATGAAGGAGCGAGAGAGCTCCGTCATTAATTGAGTCCGCGCGTCAGTCGCGTTTAAAGGCTGCCCCACCCATAACCCTCCCTAATGTGGCATCTGATTGGTTCAGTTCCCTGTGGCTTCAAGCCTGGACAAGTTAGCCCCTGAAATGGCACTGTGCTTATCGATTCAGCTTGTGATCGTCTACTGTACAGGAACGCTTCCTATTCAGCTGCGAGCACACTCAACTCTGCTGCTGACGTATCGCGTGGTGTCTTCAGACACAAAACGACGTATTCACACCACACCCTTTGCAACGGCTGCGGCCCCCCCTTGGCTGATCCCTCTGTATATGGACTGCTGAGACAAATCATTGTCGCCCTTTTTGGTTGGAGCTCAAAGTCGCCCGTGTTACAAAGGCCCACGCCTCTCACATCCGCTGCCATGACTGTTGCGCGCCCGGTTCGGATCCTGATCCTCGTATCAGCGGTCCTCTGGTGTCTCTTTCTCTTGCAGATATTCTTCCCATCGTTTGGTTTTGGAGGGCCTGGGGATCGCTACTCCAACTTTGAGCGAGATCCCAATTTAGATCGTAAGTCTTCCATCCGTCCCCTATCGAGCGTCCATGTGGCCTCAGCTCAACTAACACAATACTTTGCGCAGCAACGGGAGAGCCCGAAGGCACGTTAAGACGAACAAGTGACAAATATCTCCCTGATGCCGACCCCAGCGATCGCATCCCCGCCACGCTGCTTGCTCTCGTGAGAAACGAAGAGGTGGACGAAATGGTTAACTCCATGAGAGATCTCGAGAGGACCTGGAACAACAAGTTCAACTATCCTTGGACATTCTTCAACGACAAGCCTTTCTCAGATGAATTTATCAAGAAGACAAGTGCCGCTACTAAGGCCAAGTGTAATTATGGTACGCTTCTCACAATGTTGTGTCACGGTGATCCCACCACCACTCGGTTTACTGACTTTGGGCTATTCAGAACTCATCCCCAAGGAGCACTGGGATACACCGTCTTGGATTGATAACCAGCTTTTCGACGAATCCGCCAAGATCCTCGAAAAGAACGGTGTCCAATATGCTTCCATGATTTCGTACCACAGAATGTGTCGGTGGAATAGTGGCCTCTTCTACAAGCACGAAGCACTCAAGGACATCCGCTACTACTGGCGCGTCGAACCTAACGTGCACTTCTTCTGTGATGTTGACTACGACGTCTTTCGGTACATGCACGACAACAACAAGACGTACGGCTTCACCATTAACCTCTACGACGACCCCAAGACGCTCCCCTCCATCTGGCCCGAGACCGTCAAGTTCCTTGCCGAGCATCCGGATTACCTCCACCCCAATAACGCTCTAAAGTGGCTGACTGACGACACTGTCCGCCCTACCCACAACATAAAGGCCCAGGGTTACTCGACGTGCCATTTCTGGAGTAACTTTGAAGTCGCCGATATGGAGTTTTGGCGTAGCCAGGCATATGAGGAATACTTTAACCATCTCGACCGTGCAGGTGGCTTCTTCTATGAACGGTGGGGCGATGCTCCTGTTCATAGCATTGCTCTGGGTCTATTTGAGGATTCAAGCAAAATTCACTGGTATGTGCCAAACTTTTAATCCCCTTCCCGTTCCCTTTCTCTATTACCACTGATTGCCTTTCACTCGGGTTTGGTGAAACATTACCACTGACATCCGGTCAAAAGGTTCCGAGACATTGGCTATCAGCATATCCCTTTCTTCAACTGTCCCAACTCCCCCAAATGCAGAGGATGCGTCACTGGCCGGCTCACAGACGGTGAAGCCTGGCTTCATCACGAAGACTGTCGTCCAAACTGGTTCAAGTATGCGAGCATGGGCTAGAAACCCCCAATCAACACACCTACCGGACGAACAACAACAATAAGGTTGTGTGAGCGTCCATATCGATCATTCGCTATGGTCGGCCATGTATTCATGTATTTAGAAGAATTAAGATCGAATCTGGGTATATTATAGGCAATGGATGATGATGGGATTATTATGGACATGAAAAGGTAAATGCAAAGGACACCTTGGCGGGGGTTGTTATTTTATTTTTGTTCTGACTTGGCGCTGCGGAGCAATTTATACAAAGATTCTGCAATATTTTAGCATGGGAGTACTACCTCAACATGGAGCTTGGAAACGAAAAAGAAAAGATTGATAAAATGCAAGTAGACATTAGCAAACCCTCTCTGATTGAACAAAGTCCCGTCGCGTTTTGGAAAGCAGAAATCTATCGTAAAGGTTCTATTTGGTTGACTGCCGGCTGGATTTATAATTCTCCAAAGACCGTAACGACGCCAGATGTGCCACCAACGCAGAACTGATCACCCCAGCCGTTTTCTCTCCATGCCATACAGCTGATGACATTGCTTCTCGTCTTTTCTTTCCCGTCTCTCCCAACGGCTTTCTTTTTCGACTCGAACCCCTGCGGTCCCCAAGGCACCGACACTTTAGCCACCAACTGGCCCGTCAGCAAGTCCCAGGCCCAAATCCTCCCCTGGCCGTTGGCCGCAGGCTCGCCGACCATCTCGTCTCCCGCAATGACGTACTTCTCCTTGCCGCCTAGAATCGATTGCAGGCGGAGCTCCTCGTTCTTCCAGGCCGGGTCGGAGTAGGCGCGGAGGCACGATCCGTTGTCACGATCCATGAGCCGTAGCTTGCTGTCCAAGCCACCAACGAGCATGGCGCGCCCGTCGCGGGTTAGACACAGGCTCGTGACGCTCGCACCGATAACGTCGGTGGTGCACTGGCCCATGCGGACATCGTAGCTGCGCACACGTCCATCGACGCTCCCCGCAACAACCTCTGGGCCGCGGACGACGAGAGAGGTCACGGCGTCGCGGGCATCGTCTAGGACCTGGATAGGCTTGAAGCTGGTGCTCCTAGTGTCCCAGAGGCGCACGGTGGTGTCGAAGCCGCCACTAACGACGAGCGAGTCGCCATCGCCAGCGAAGCTCACGCAGTTCACGCGCGCCGAGTGGCCCTGCGCATTGCCACCGAAACGTCGGGTGGTCACGGCGGTGGCAACGTCCCAGAGGAAGACGGCGCGGTCACCACCTCCTGAAACGAAGCGCTCGTTGTCAGCGGCGACAGCGAGGCTCAGAACCTCGTAGCCATGGGCAGCGTACGTCTGGATAAGGCGACCCTGGGGCACGGAAGGCTTCTGCTTAGTCTTCTCGCCGGGGATGGAGGTTTGGGGAAAGGGGTTGTAGAGGCGGATTGAACGGTCCGCAGAGCCGGTTAGGATGTATGTGCCCGGCGAGGCTGAGTAGGCAACTGCATGGACAGGGCCTTTTTTTTATAAGCAGTTAGCATGCAAAGCAAGGTAGAATGGCAAGGAAGTGAGTGAGTGGTGAGTTTGGGGGCGAGGTGCTTTTTTTCCCCTGGAGATGAGGGCGGATGGATGACCGAGATATCTCACATGAGAGGGGGATGGATGGGAGACTGCACTTACCATTTGCGCCCAGCAAGTGAGCAGAAGGCTCATCTGGGAAACCCATTGTGATAAGCTACCTTATCCATTCTCCTCATGGGAAATGAAGCGAGGATTCCCTTCGCTCTGATGCGGCCAACACGCAGTGTAAGCTGCAGCAGGACGCAAGGTAGCGAGGTGGTCAAACTAAGGTCCTGTCTATAATTAAACCGACATTCTTTCGTAGGCTTGGTGGGTAGCTCAAATCTCAAAGCTCTGATTAGGTAATGTCAGCTACAAGAGTACATGCCCAGGTACCTAAGTTTGGTAACAAGGTGGTGGGTGGAGAAATTTATCAGATTGTCCATGTCCATCATCCTGCATGGTACGTACTGTTGGTACTGGACTGAACTGAACAATGGAGGGAGAGGCGTGTGAGCTGTCAAAGAAATGTTGTTTTGCCAAATTAGGCCAAGACTCCGCTTCCTCGTTTACGGGTAGTCAGATTTCCTTTCCTTTCCTTTCCCCTTTGAAGTTGCATCACATCACATCGCATCGCATCGCATCACATCGCCTTACATTACATTACATCGCATTGCCTGCCACGAAAAAAAAAAAACACACACAGACGAAACATACTTCAGTGCTACTCTCCGTAATAGTTGAGACATGTCCCCCCCAAGGACGTCATGGACTGCGTTCTAGGTAACCTGCACTGCAACGCTGTGCTGCAACTCGAACGACGCAGCACCAAAAGGAGCCAGTCAGCCCTTGACGATCGACTCGGGTCAAAGCCGTAGTCATGCAGAGGCAAAAGGTTGGAGAAAGATCGTCGCTCTGTGCTGTCACTTTCCTTTCTCAAATCAATGCACGCAGCCCGCTTTCATTGGTTCATTTTCCGACTTTCCTCGTACTTTTCGTACTGAGGCAGCAAAGCTACATACATCCCTTACCTATTTTGTCTCACGCAGCGTTCAATATAGACCATGGATGTGGTTTAAAATGGTTCTCTGTCTCTTCTCTTTGTGAAGTACTCTATACACTAATTAGAAGAGCCCCCCCCCCCCCCCCTTCCCCCCTTGGTTAAAACTACAGCTACCCAGCTTACTTCGGGGCGCTACCTGGCTCAATTGAAGACTGTTAGGAACTTGATGGCGGATGACCATGTGTACGTCCGTGGTCTCAGCCTCAGCCAACCCGGACAATGGCGACCAACAGCAACAACAACAGCAGCAACATCGGCAAACAAATTACTAGGAACCATGACATGATTCTTTAAGAAAATGAAACTAGCCAGATAAGGACTTCTGAGAGGAAGCTATACGCTGTCCTGTGACCCCGGGTCATTCTCCAAAAATCAATGTCGTTCCACGTATCTCCACTCGCGCTGACGCATCTCACTACCACTATCATTTCCAGAACATGGATCCATGCAGCAATTCCCTACAAAGTAATTATTTCATAGCAACTATTACACCGCTAGTAGCATTTATTATGTTTTTAAGATAATGAATGTAGTCTACCTGTGCTGGAAAAACCATACCCCACAAAGTCCACATCCAAAATCTTCATTCCTCCCACTCTTCTCCCACTTCTCTTCCACACCCTCCTCACCCTCCACTCCCACTCCCAGAAAAAAAAATATGACACACGAGCAAGCCGGCTGAATGCACCGTTCCGTGTACAGCACCAACCACACATACGCCATGCATATTCTTTTTCTGCGGAAAGGTACTGAAGACACGCCACCGACGTTTATATTATGCAAGAATAACGTGCCCTCCCGGTGAGAAAGAAGACTTCACAAATGTAGCGAATATACTATGTACAATTTTGCCTTCGCTTTCGCTTTAGAATACGGTGGCCATTTGCCCCCCTCGTGGACCCCATCTCTCGAGATATTCCCTCTTTAGGTGACAGCGGGGGCTAAAATGGCTCGCCCAGCCTACTATGTATGTGCTATCTCTGTACTATGGTACACACACACGAGGTGCCATCGGGGATGAGGTGGCAAAACGCTTAAAAGGCCATTGCCAGTTAGAGTGGTGTGCAATACCAGGTACCGTACCACAGATGCAGAGTAAATAACCACGCAAGCAAACGTGAATTATTATAGTACCTTTCTACTGTCCCACCTTACCCATCTGGAACTCAACTCTGAGCACCGGAACCCTGGTTAGGTGATTGGCAAGTAACCATCCCTCGCCATCAGATCCCTGCATCTGTGTCTACAATTAGAACATGTCATATACCCTTCCCGGTCAATAATAACCCAATGCCGGGCATGCTTTCTTTCACCTCACAAACAATCACGGCAGAACACCCCAAGTTGCGTTTGATTTCGACACCGTCAGATACGGTCGTATCGATTGCATGATTTCCTATCTAGATAGCTTGTTTAAACGGAAATACAGCACGCATGACATCGTCAAACGTGAGATTGAAAGTCATTCCAAAACATGTATGCCAGAAACTCCAATGCCAAAAAGGGCCTCGCAGCCCGGATGAGGTCAGGTACCCCTTCCCCAGGGAAAACGAGCAGCAGCGCAAAAAGAAAGTGCCTACATGAAATTCCAAACTCCCCTCCCATATAGACATGATGGGACAAAGAAAATAATATATAGTACACCGAAAAGAATACCAAAGGCGGGGAGTACCTCGTGCACTCCGAAGAAAAAAACCCAGGGTGGGGCGAGGCCATCCAGCGACCAAAAATCAACCATGCTCCAGAGCAATCGTCCGTTGATACATCGTAAAAATAAAACGTATAAACGCCAAAAGAAAAAAAGAGTATAGAAAGAAATGAGGAAAGATAAGTAGAACAGAAAGCATTGTTTACGCATCTCGTTTCATGCGTCATTGCTCCGATATATCTGCTTCATGCAGATGCCATCCAATCATTTAGGCCGGTAAAGAATAAATGTTATCCCATTCCTTAGGATAGACATGTTCCATAGACTTCACAATTTGCCATCGGAGACTATTATCACTCCCACGGTCTTCGTTGCTGTAGACAATGAGATAGTTTTCCAAGGGACTTGGTGGTTGATTGCCCCGGTCTCGAATTCGGCGTAGGATTCCCAAACGGTTCTCAATAGCGTCCCGAGCAGCTCGCGAGTCCTCCCAGACTGGCCCTAGTGCCTCGACGATGTTCAGAGCTATTCTGACATCGCCAATAACGTCACTGAGGTGGGACAGCCGTCCGCCCGCAGTCAATACATCCACAGCTTCCGAGACAACCATAGCCATCACCGGGGGAACTGCACCAAACACCTCTTGGACATTTTCTCGAAGACGCAGAATGGCCTTGGCCACATCCAGGACCTTTGTAGAATGCTCAAAACATCGCTGCACATTGAGCGAAGAGCTTGAGCTTGCAGACCGACCAGCTCCGGCACTGTGACGGTTGAGTTTGATCATGGCGTGGCTGTATAGAAGATATATGTTCAGGAACGGCCCGAGCTCTCCAGCCAGTGCCGCCGATTCCAAGTTGGAGGAGGAAAATAGTAATCGACGAGGTAACTTCTGATACCAGTCTAGTATGCGCGCTTGTAATCGATGCAGCTGCAATTGCAGCTCCGAGTCCCAGTCATGAACCGAGGTGCGACGGGACATTCGGTAGATACGAGAAATGGTTGTCGACCAAATGTGCACAATTTCGACGAGATATGCGGAAATTCCCAGCTCTCGGTCGTTGCTAGAGGGGAGCTTGGAGACATAGGGGTTAAACATCGGGGCCGAGGTTTCAATATCGTGCTCGAAACTATGCAGGTCAGTTGGAAGACGGATATAAACATCTTCAGCGTTGATCATAGCCGGCCGTTCTGGGAAGTGGTTATTCACGCGTTCTAGCATGAATAAGGACCAAAATGTTCGTCGTCTCGACTCCAAATAGCTGGTTTTGCTGATTCCAAAAGGATAGGCCGTTGGGTTTGATTCTTCGCACTCCTGCAACTCAACATTGAGCTTTAGGGCCATCATGACGACGACTGCTCCCGAAATCATTTCGTTTGCGTCTGAAATTCGAGAGACGGAAAGGTAGTAAAGGTAGAGTAGCAACTTGCTCTGAATAAGTTGCAGGGATACAGTGGCAGTCATCAACTGCGCATAATGTGAGACCTGGGCATATTCAAATGCAATCGACTTGGGTCCTCCAGACAAGGCAACCCCAAGGGCCAAGACACTATACAGTAGCATCAAGTCATCGGGTGTCTTCCGGTGGTTCTGGTTGGAAACCCATGCCTTGAACTGGGTCTCAGGGATGAAACGTATGACTCTTGTGCTATCCAGTCGAGCAAAAAACTGCGATGTGACGTTTTGAATAGATGGGAGATCGGATAAAGAAGGGTCAGTAGCCCAGGCTCGACTCAGCACATCCTCGGGGATGCGAGGAAACTCCGTGACCTCATGCTGCACGGGATAAGAGGTCCGAATAGGCTCCGGTAGGGGCACTGAAGTAACTGCTTCTTCAGCAGGAACATAGCTATCGTACCCTACTCGAAGTCGCTTATGTGATCCAGCATCTGGTGATGGCTGGCGCAACGTAGTTCTCGGTGATACAGGCGAGCTTGCTTCGCTTCCAGATCCTCGCAAATCGGTTTGTCTCGATGGTCCACCCTGCTTGCTCGAATCATCAAGCTCCGCAGGCGGTGTTGAGGGAGACGTATTATGACCTCCCCGGGGCCTATTCAAAGATTTTGTCAGTTTACTGCCAAATGTACATGATAGAGGGCTTCCAGTAGCATTTGCTTACGCATTCTTAAACTTGCAGACTCGACCAAATTTTTCGCACTGGAGGCAACGGGGATAGTCTGGGTCGCACTTGATCTTCTTCTCTCTGCAAGTAACGCATGCAATGGCGAGTCGTTTCCTAGGCTTACCGGCCTTGGTAACTCCCCAGTGCGCGTTCACGGCCTCACCGTCGATAACCGTCTTGCAGTGGCTGCCATCATCGTAGAAGTAACACATGCCTTCGCCAGGAACCTCGGCAGCTCGAACAAAACGAGGAAGGAAATGAGTTCCAGTCCAGATCTTGGGTCCAAGACCATCCTTTGATGAAAGGCCATCCGAAGTCACAGTGCTCGTAGGTGTCGGGGGAGGGTTGGGGCCTCCATGAGACGGCCTTTGATCGGGAAAGCTTGGCGCAACACGATCCTTTGGCCCATGAAATTGCAGTCGAAACTGGTCCTGGGGTGGTCGAAACGGGGGGTCTCGAGGTCCTGCATGAAAATCGTGTCGACTAGAGTCTTGCTGCTGCGCAGGCCATTTCGCTGGATGGCTGTCTGCTTGTGAGGTTGGGCGAGGGTGGTCGCGTCCACTCTCCCGATATCTTGGCGATTCAGGGCCTCCAAACGATCTAGGCACCGCATGGGGAGGGTGCCTTTCTGTTTCGAACTTGTGGTCATAAGAAGTCCGCGGGTGGGATGCTGGAGGAGAGAGGGTTTGTGAAAAATAGGATGCTTGCGGAGGAGGCCTATCTCTAGATGGTGCACGGGGACGGTCCAAAGGTGAAGTGGCCGAGTAGGATGCAGGACGGTCCGAGACGGGAGAGTGAAGTGGTCGAACTGCAGACGGAGGTCCGAAAAGGCTGCTCAACGACGGCAGCTGTTGGCGTGGTGCAGCAACTTGTGAAGACGATGCTGGCCGGCTCTGGCCTCCCTCCACAATCTGATCCGCGGACATATCGGTGGTCATGGATTTTTCATACTTGGACATGGAAACAGAAGTTATTGGCGGAGAGATCCACGGCTGCTGGTCTGCAGCTGGTGACGAGCTGGACGCGCTCGATAAGCTTGATGAGCAAGAAGAAACACCTGGGCTTATCAGCTCCGGTGGGGTATTTGGAAGGACCAAACGAGGACGAGACTCCAAGGCAGGTAGGATCCCCATTGAAAGCATTACTCGAAGTATCTCGAGCAGCAAAGAGTGGGCATATCTGGGGTAGAAAACAGTGAAGATGAGTTGACGGAGCGAACATCAGCCAGAAACATTAAACCAGTGGGGGAGATGGGGGGAGGGCGAGGGTGAAGCTGATAGATATTCCCTCGGGTCGAGGTAGAGAGCTAGTTGCTGCAGGGCGGGCACAGAGCACTACTTCACTTCGTACTTTTGGGGGAGGGTTCCTCAGCGGGTGCCAAGAAAGGCCACAATGAAGGGATGACGGGACCCTAATCCGGAGAGTCGATACCAGTTGCCAGGAAGAAGCTGGTTTACAGGAGGGAGGGTGACGGTGGACGGTGTGCCAATCTTAACACGATCCAGACTGTCGGGAGGATTGGACTTGGTCGAGAAGTACGGAGACGGAAGAGGGGGGGGGGGGAGGGGGGTGGGAAGCAGAGCGGAGACCCGTTCGGTTACTTGGGAATAGTCGAGTGATGGAGTGATGACAGACTTACAAGTGGTCCGGGGCCAGAGAGTGAGCAAGGCAAATGAGAGAACCAGAAGCAGAACCGAGAACAAGAACCAAGAACCGAGAACAAGAAAGGAAGGCGAGGCGCATAGGGAGGATAGGAAACTAGTGATATACTGCGGCAGTGGCAGTGGCAGTCGGTCACCTCACAGGGAAAAAGTGCGAGCAAGAAGCAGCCAAAAGGCGAAGGAGAGCTGATCAGACTATGGAGACGGGCTGGATTCACCTGCGACATGCAGATTGGTGCAGTAACTGTGCTGTACTGTACTGTAATCTGTAGGTAGGTACGTAACGGGACCTACTACGTACCTGAAGTACTACTTTACTATATGACTACGTTGACATGTATGTGTATGTAGGAAGGTCGGCAACGTTGGTAAGGTTGATGTAGCCTCTAGATTTGCGAGACGACGGACCACAGCGAGGTAGCAGTGGACTACATGGGACTCTACGGGCGCCACGCGAATGCGAGGAGTCGTCCCCCCCCCTAAGGCCCAAGGCTTGTCTTGCTGAGGGGAGTGAGGTGGAAGAAAGGGAGAGGGGGAGGGGGGTGGTGCCGTCACCCACACGTGTGGCGCGGTACGCATCTGTGGCCTTATTTCATGGGATGGGATATGGTCTGGGATTAGCTTGAGATGGATCACGGTATCGTGTACTTGCCGAATTCTGCCGCGGAGTAAAGAGTACGAAGTATTGCGGTACGTGCACGGTAAATGATGGGCTGAATGACTTGCGGATGCAAGTGCAGGCGTCGAGCGATCCCCCTCCAAAAGTCACTGGCCATCGGCACCAACGGCAGGGCGGGTACAAGATGGCGTGGACGCCAGCCCAACGGCTTCTGAGCTGGGGTACGCTTCAACTCACGTTCGATTGGGGATCCTAACTGCAACAATGCAGACGCCGCAAGGGTACATGAGACATGGGTAGCCAGGCGCCGGGGGACGGGGCCGGGTGAGGGCGAGTCCCCGAAAGTCTCGGGGTGTGTGCGCACAAATGACGGCTGATATTGGGGATGGGCAGGGGGGGTGTGCGTTTGTGGAGCAAGCATGGTATCCATGGGGCGGATCAGCAGTCCTTGAAGCCGCGCGCACAAGACAACCATCACCGTCAGGAAACGAGTGGAGCGAGGAGCAAAAGGCTCTTAAAAGGGCCCAAGGCTTGCAGTCATGTCAGACGGCGAGGAGACTGGGGAGGGGGGATGGGAGAAGGGGTGGTTTGCATCAGTCAGATCCCTGATCCAGATTTAGGGGTGTCGGGACGGGAGGTCATCCTCGAACTAGGCATTTATGTCCCAGAGGGCTCGATGGATGGGTAGATGGGTATCAATCCCAGAATCGTATTTTCGTGCGAGATTTGCTTTGGGCGGCAAATACTGGTGCAGGGGATGGACCAATCACAGAGGTAGTTATACATAACAGTGGCTACCTACCTATTTAACACTGAGACGACTTGGACGACGTGGTGTTGGCGTTGGTGTTGGTGTGAGTGTTGGTGTGAGTGTTGGTGTGAGTGTTGGTTCTTGGAACATGAGCCAAGATCAAGACAGGAAGTGTCCTCGTAGGCGGCGGAACTGGATCGCATTCCAAACCTCGCCTCGTACGGAGCGCTTCCATGCGTGGATAGACCCTCCGCTCCCGACCTTCCGCGAAGAGATGAGGGTAAATAGATCGACCTATCCAAGAACTATGGAGTAGTATAACCACATACATAGAGGAAGAAGCACTAAATATAATTCAAATAAAAAAGAGAGAAGAAAACAAAGCACTCAAGAATACACGAGGTAACTGACGAAGGAGAAAAGCGCAGCCAGAGAGCACTGCATCAGCACTTACACCCTCCACGAGCGTCTGGCCACTCACCTCGGCAGTCAGTGGCGTACCTGCTGCCTCGTGCAAGCCTCAAACGGATGCATGCGCCGGGATATGTATCGAAGGATGGCGCGGGGTGCCACCACTCCCGCCACCACCCAATACATTACCACGCCGCCCAACTTCTTCTTCTCCGTCATCTTGGATGGAGCCGCGGGCGTCATCCATGTGCCGGCAGGCAAATAAAAAAAAAAAAAAAAAAAAGGTGTGGACTGCAGAAACGGCAGGATATGCAATGTACCATAGTGCTCTCGTCTTTGCAACCCTGCCCTGACCATCTGTAAAGAGATGTCATGAGCACCAGCTCTGCTAAATCCAACGGAACCGTACCCGTTTAACCATGGCGGCAGTTGGGCTATTCTGATGGATGGATATTCTGGCATTCCTAATACCATGGTCGCTAATATCGATTTGCCAAATAATGAAGCTATGAGTAGCCTAGAGTGGTGCACTATCACTATCACTCAGGCCATGTTCATACATAGCTTCGCCGCAGGCAAGAATTAAATTGCCTGGCCTCTAGGCTAGCCAAAATCCGTGGCTTGGCCAATGCCGCCCACAGTGACAACAACCAACGAACAAAGGCAATGTTCAGGCAGACCGAAGGCTGTCTTGAGGGTGCTACATAGTACGTATGTTCGACCGTTTTGGGCTTGGGATCCTGTTAATCACCTCAGAGACTTGGGCGTCGAGGATTCACGCTAAGGAGAGAAACTGGGGCCTGCTTCATGGCTTGCTGCTGTACTGTACCTCTCCCATTCCTTTGGGTTTTCTTGGAACGGCACTGCGGAGCCAGCATCGACTGGACCAACACTCGTCCGTTCGGGGCGCGGATCAATAAACAGGCGAGCCGCGCCAAGCAGTGGTCTCGTTCCCTAGCCAATCATAAACTTCCTTCGGTTGGCTTGTCGGGTACGGATGTCCGCTCGAGCTTCAGGTTGGAGGCGCGCCGGAATGTCTGTTCCTAGCCACCAGCCAGTAATACCCGTTTATTTAGAACCATCAAGATATTGTATCAGGGGATTGTACTCCATACAAGGCGGAGCGCTCGCCACATATTGTACAGGTACTACGTAGGACGGGAATGGTGAGACATTACCTGCCTGGTTGCACATAAGATACTGTAGAATATATTGGTGCGATAAGGCAACTTTTTCAAGGGCGGCGGTGCTGACTGCACTTGAGGGTCAGAATATTCAATTTTCTTACGTTGCTTCGACATCAAAGCTGAAGTTGGTCCTCCTCCTCGCAAAATCCATACGGTAACTCCGGGAAGCGGGGGCGTGAGCTCAGCGAGGCAAGACACTAAACTATGGTGGCTGGCTATGGTAATTGGTAGTAATCCTCGGTAGTGTACTGATTACTTCGAGAGCCACAGCCTCAACAGAGGATTATGGACGATAAAATACTAAATCCTGCACGAAATACGATACCAATGACAACCAACACAACGTGATACTAATTTTGAAAGTGACATGTGGAAATGTTGCTGTCGTCTCGGAGGCTGCTGGCGCTTGAGTTTGGCCGGCGGCCGAGCCCTGCTCCTTCAGGGTGCTTTGATGATTTCGGGAGTCCCAAATCTGGCGGCTTGCATCGCACTACTCATGTCGAAGGCGCGGAAAGAGCTGGCAACATTTCTTTGGAGTTGGGGTAGCCAGGATGCTGATTCGATGGTGCAGGGATGTTATCTCTTCCTTTTCGGAGGGCCCGTTGTGTGTAACTAACCTGACAGACGCCTTCGTTTCGTGACATAAGAGGAGCTGAAATGATCGACTGCATGTATGAAGTTGACGATGTTGGTTATGGTTCACTCTACTGCAGACACGCCGACGGCGTTGTGACCCGTTTGGGGAGGGCATCAATAGCCCAAAACAATCAATGATAATGATAACAATAATTAGCAAAGAAGTGAGAGCAGCAGTGAACATCATTTATTTTCATTTTTTTTGGTAAAAAAAAATTAGAATAAAAAATAAATATAAATATAAATATAAAAAACAAAGACACGCACGGTGACTAAACCATGTTTGATCCTCAGGATGGAGAATGATCGCTATTATTTTTCGGCCCTGATGTGAGCCATCTTGCTGATCAACAAGTGTCGTGGAGAGCTTTGCTTTTCTTCCAGTGCCGGCCGCTACCTAAATTAATTATCTGTCCCGCGGGGTCCACTCGCATGACGTCTTGGCTGGTCGCGGCACATGGAGCTTGAAAAGGAATGGCATGGGACTATCATCCACACTCCTCCCGGCACTCGTATGATCTTTTGCCGCTAGTGTAAACGGAGCCGTCGCCTTCGTGGAACCGCTCATGAAAGCGGGAGGGTCTAAGGGATGGCAGTTTCAACAAGTCCTTGTTCTCAAAACTTTGTTGGTTTGAAGTTGAGAGAAGCAGAAAAGAGATGACTTGGATGTTTCTGAGAATCAACATACAGTGCAAGCAGCAAGATTATGTCGTTATAACATGATGATGCCATGTTTCTTCCTGCGCAAGGAATTAGAGATGGATAGGTTAATTAAATATCAGCCAGCATCTCATCTATTCAGAAAACGGCAAACTTTCTGTGATGTGAATCTGTGGAAGTAATTACAACCAACCCTAGCCTCATGGTGAGAATGTTGACAGATGGGCTTGTTGGCCGTTTTCGGCCCAATACACGACAGAGGATTTACAGTGGCCACTCCGTACTCTTCGGTACAATCCTTCGCAAGCATGTGCGCTCGGATAACGCTTCAAGGTACAAAGTAGGTACCATAGTACGTACGTAGCAGGAATTACAGGGCACTGGTAAATAAGGTATTAGTAAAAACGGGACTTGGCGTTTCTGTGCGCACTACAGCACAAATTTCCGCTGGCGCCGGTCAAGTGGAAGAGTTGTTTTGCATGACCACCGAATGTGGGATGGAAATCATGTCTTGTTTGAGCGAAAGCCTCCAAGTTCAAAGAGCTCAAGTTCTTATGCAGCCAATGAGAGATCGAGAATAAGGATCGGACCAGTGCGCTCGCCCATTCACTGTTGACAAACGGGTGTTGTGAGACGAAAGGTGCAGCCCGCACTGCACTGATGTTCCGGCTTACTATGTATGTACCATCACCTGCGCGTTGTGGAGCCCATACAGTACAGCACGTAACTCAATGAGGCAGGTTGAGGTTGATCAAGCGTGGACCTGCCTGCTTCACCTTTTGATGGAGAGACTAAGGTTGACTAACAGCCAAACTCCACGGCGGGCCACGCAGAGCTGGAACATGCGCCAGTGGGGAAAGAGCGAATCAAAAATGAGGAAATAAAAACAAACGGAAATGGGGTCTCAGCTTTTGCCTAATTAACTGCCTTTTTCCGCTAGATTTGGTGGCAAGAGCATATGGCTCCGATTTCGATTTCCGTCTTACGAGCAGCAACTTCCCTGTACTTTCCCTTCCAATACGAAAAGAACGTTCTAAAGGTCTTCAGTTCAGACATTCTCTCACTCAGCAATCTAACAGCAACGCCTGGCCAAGACGCATCTAAGGGCACACAAAACTGTTACAATTTTCATTATTATTATTATTATTATTATTATTATTATTATTATTATTATTATTATTATTATTTTAGAATAAGAAAAAAGGCAAAGGAAAAGTACAAAAATGAAAAATGTTTGAGATGAGGGATGAAAGGGGGCGTGTGCGATGATGTTGCTCGGGCGATCCGATACTTTTGCTGACGGACTGCGGGGAAGAGGCTTTCATTGACCCCCATTTCACGTGGCATTTCCTTCGTCTCTCCTCCACAGTCGACAAGCGTCTCGCTTGATGGCACCAATAGGGAGCGCTGTGGCTCCCTCATCTCAGTTCATGGTTAGTGTTCGATTTATCTGCCCTACCGGTTTCTGCTCGGTCTGACGGCTCCTGTTTTGGTGAGATGAGATGACTGGTCGTCAGAGTCGCGGAGCGGGCACAAGATCGACATTTATCGACTTTGACTGCAAGTGAGCTGACAGGCCTCAGCCCAATGAAAACACCCACCCACACCGCGAATTAAGAGAAACAGAAGCCGATGCGCTTGACAATACGCATCTCACCGGGAGGCATGGCGTAACAATACTACTACTGGGTGCTGGCCTAGAGCTGGAAACTTCCTTGCGGAACGACTGTCGCCACTCAACAACGGCATGTTGGCCCGACATGTTCCCCCATCATTCACCAGGTACGTCGTCCTGTGTTTTTTTTTTTTTCAAATCACCTAACCAACCCCATTGGCCTCGTGGAAACCTAAATTAATTGAGGCTGTTCCGATTCCCAGTCCAGTCAAATAATGGTAAACGACGCTCTACCCCAGATCCACAGTTGTACCGCTGCTGCGCGGATCTGGCATGGCGGACTTCTCTATTCGGCTTCCTGATCCAGCTTCATTTCCGACCCCTGATGAGAAACAGAGACACTAATAAATACCTGATGTACTGCAGAGTGGCTCGGCCGAGTGAGTGCCCAAGACACTGCCAAACGTTGATCAGTTATTGTCTATGCGGTTCTCGCTTCGCCCAGCGCCGCCGAAGACCTTGACCCTGTGCATTAATGGAATGACGAATGTCTCTGTACACACGAAGCGACGATTACACGGGCATCCGTGTGATAAGATCAACAATCAGACCAGATCGACCCACCAGAAATAGGTAGTTATGCCCTCTGTCGGTGGGTATCTCTCAGACCAGCTTCAAAATCAGGGGCTTGCTGTCAGCCTGAATATCACCGAATCCCATGTACCAATTGCTCTTGGGTGACTTGGGCTAGGTGCCGAAAGAACTCGGCGTGGAACCCGCAGAGAACAGGGGGCTCTTGCCTGCCCCTTTCTATTGAGTGCACCAAATCTCGTGTCTGTCGTTCGATCAGTCTTGGCGGCTCTTGTAAGACTTCTTAGACACCCAACGAACATACATATAACCTAACGTCCTAATGCGAGGATACGGGCGTATCTGTTTATATTATACGCGGTACTCGCTGTATTCGACGCCGGCCATCGCGCCAGACTTATCAGGATAGGATGGTCTCTGAGTATCCACACCAAGCGGCAAACCAACCATTGCAAATCTCGACAACAGGCTCTCCGATTGCAGAACAAAGTACGTGCGATGAGCGTATTGTTCCCTTCTGATATTACTCCATGTCATCAAGCAAGCTCTTCCAAATGAGAAGCCAAGAAGTGCCGGGCCTTTCGGGCCAGCATAGAACGTGGGTGCAAGGGTGGAGGGGTGCAATGCAACAGGCAAATCAATACTGGGATAACTCCATGGAGTCAATGTAGTCTCGGGTGCCGTGCAGAGATGGACCGAATCCCCACACCGTTGGGGCTCTCGTCGGTCCCGACGGGAACGAACAGAACCCTGCGCTTGACTCGTGGCTAGCCATACGGCACCAATCAGCGATGACCCTCTACGAAGGACTGGTTCATTGAGATGGGTACCCGTCGTAACTCGCAACGCTCCAGAAATCGCCGAATCCCCCCAAGAAAATTATCAGTGGATGCTGTGTCGATCAAGAGAAAAAATCCTATCGCGGGAATTCGTAACCAAAGCAAAACAGAAGGCAGCTCCTCACAGTGACTATAGTTTGTTGGTCCGAGGCATGCGCCACTCGTATTTCTCTTGAGCTGGCTGCATGATAACATACCAACCCGCATGCTGGCAGGAGGGCGGAACGTTCAGCCGGTAACAAATCAGAATCTCCATGGGGCGCACAATCGATTTTTTTTCTTTCCTCAAAAACAATGTGTCTACTGTGGCACACCGAGACTTTGCTGATATCCAATACTATAATTCAAATCATTCACTACTTATTGAACATGTCTGTCACAAGCAGATCGCTCATTCGAAGTATGAGACGCACTCACTTGGCTGATCGTTAGAGACGTAAGGGCTGCTAGTCTCTTAAGCGTCTCCAAAAAGAGGCAAAGGCTCGGTATTCCAGTCTGCCAAGCTAACAGCCTCCGGCTTTATAAACTGTCCGAGACCCCTCATACCCCGTCCAATCAGGGTATCAAAGCCCGGTCTAAGCAGCTTGGGACCTCACTAGCCCGTTGTTGTGATTGTTATCTGCGGAGATGTGGCATCAGTGAGACACTTCGGAGTCCATCTTCAGCAGGTGGGCTTTCTTTGGTGGCTGAGCTGTGACATCATGGGATTCCCATTCGCTTCTGTTATTCAAATCCAGCGTAGTGCATTGTCGCATTCACTCCACTGGTTTGAAGGTGTGCCCATTGGTGCGAGCAATGCCTGCGTGCATGATGGGTGTGCCCGTCTACCAAGAAGAGGTGTCATACGGCATGGGCCAAAGCTCCAGCGAGCCTGACTAAGCTTGTTTCCCATGACAGAATAAATATGTTGTACAGTAACAGTACAGTAGTACATCATGATGCTGTGATAAGCGATTTCTACAAATGATCTGAGGGCGCCCAGAGCCACCTTTCATTGTTCTAGAACGGCGCCTGGATCAAGGATTCATTTTGTTGGAGAGGCCCGAGCTCCAACGCTGCTTTTCGCCATTTGTTCAGCGTGCACCTATATCACACTGCGAGTATATAGGCCTAGGTACCACACCACTTGGATCCTTGGATCAAGCCAGCAAGGTTAGTTCGGCAATTGCTAGGTAGTGCAAGCCCGGCAGGATTACCGGGCGGCAAACGTCGATCTCGAGGGAGACGCTAATTCAGATGGGAGAAATTTCGATGAATAATGGCGACGGAGTATTACAGTCATCAGGACGCGTACGAACTACGGACGACGGAGGAACTGGGTTGATGAATTTCGACTTTGCGGGGCACAGCACCGCACCGGCATTCCGCTGAGGTTTGCAAACCACTGGAGTCGAGGGCGGGCTGCTTGCATCAGCATCAAGAACAGGTGTCTCTTTCAAGAGCAGCAGTATTGAGGCCAGCTCACGAATCGGGAACCCCTCCCCCCCCCCCAGGGGAGAAATAAAAAGAAAAGAAAACACACTAATATCGTCCTCCTCCGTGCCGCCACGTACAGGATGGTAATGGACATAGGCGATTAATTTAGATCAGAGGTTTCTGGTTCAAGCAGAATGCGCGTGACATCACCTCACGTTCACGTCGCACAGAAAGCCGGTATATAAGAGTCCAGGAATAGGCTATGGCTTATGATAGGTAGGCTATAATTCCGTACTTACGCAGAATACCAATGATACGACAGCGGTGAATGCACCCAAGCGCGGAATGCGAAGCCTGCTAGCCTTCATTGCTGGGTTGCTTGGCAAGGTTTCATTTTGATTAACTGGAGTTGCGCGACGGATTGGCCCCATCAGCTCGCCAATGGACAGAAAATCATGTAGACGGATTTCCTCTTTGGTCCAGCTAGCTACTCGACAGCACTATTGACGACCAGACGAAAAAAAAAAATGTCTCCGCACCATCTCTCTGACCCACCGAAGCTGAAGGGGGATTAGAGTCTCTATTTTCCGGCATGTTGGCAAGAAAGCGTTGATGATGCGTCTGCCACATTCGGTCCTTGCACCCAAGAGGGGGTGGACGGAGTCAGAACCCCCAGGGGAGGGGAAAGGGGGAAAAGGGGGGGGGTGGGGGCTTTTTAAACATCCGGTACCATCAAACGCCCAAGGCAGCCTAGGCAATGCGCCACGAGGCATTTGGCAATCATCTGCTTGGAACACCTTGTTGCCGCCATGACTCTCCTAAGTATACAGGATGGATGTACCATATCTAGCACTGAACGTCTCAACAACCTTTCACGACGCCTCCTTGCCTCCATCGTACGAAAGAGTCTCCGTTTCTCCCCTCCACTTCCGTGCTTGAGCCGGCCGAAATGAGACAGTTTCATTTCAGGCCATCGGATAGGAACCCACGACTCAGTCAGTCATATCAGTCAGCCCCGATGGCTGCATCTAGTAATTAACCAGAACTACTATGTACATCCATATGGTACAGTAGTACGGTATTTAGTCCCTGGTGCCTTTGGTCGGCTGATAATATCAACTAGTTGCTTCCTCTCCCTCCTTTCAGGCGTACATAAGCTGTACTGTACCGGCAGTTTGTGGATAATATACCGTGGTGGTGCCCGTGCCCTCTGGGTCATGCTCCATCTTTCTTTCGCCCACGTCTCGCTCGAGCCATGCTTCGTCAGCAAAAAAAGGAACGGCCTGGTCTCAGTTCAGATTTTAACAATGCGTCCACGTGCCAAGAACACTTCTGGAAGAGTGTAAACGAGGGAGATCCTCTCAGCCGTGGCCACTCTCCCCCCTCGTGGCAGCCCAGCCATGCAAAAATAAAGCACGGCAGAATAATAAATCCCCCCTCCCGGCCCCATTGCACTGGAAAGAAGGTATACAGCTGGAGTTGGGGAACTACATATGTGACCACCGCACTCCTTTTAGCAGACTTAGTTCGTTATACTATATCTACTTCGTACATATAGCACCATTCTTAGGTAGGTTGGCTTTGATGGCTCCGGAGCTAGAATTTCCAGGGACATCAACGGCAGATATCACCAAATTAAGCCTGTTGAAGACGTCACCCAGGTCACTCGGGGAACTAGTCCACACGGCATGGAGGAAAGCCCAACCTGTTGGACCCGAGCTCTACCGAGCTGCTATCCCGTTCAGGCTGATGATACCACGAAGTTGGACGAAGAAGACATCACATCAGGATATATCTCAGCCCATTCAGGGCCACCGTCAGGGTTCGAGCATGGATAAATCGGGACATGGGCACTTGACCCTGTCTGCTACAGGACAACTCCTGATTGAAGGGTTAATTAGGTTAATTGCCAGGCTTCCCCTACCGACCAGACCGGTCGGGAAAAGCCCAATCGTGGGGGAGCCAAGGCTTGGTAAAGGCTTGGTAAAATCGACAATACCGATAATACCGACCAAAGTATTATCGTGACAGGCTCCGATTTGGAATGTGCTGACATTGATTGACTGGTGTCTTCTACGTCCTCTTCCTTCTCCTGCGTCGCGCAAGGGGGGTCAGAATTGCAATTTGTAGAGGCGCCTAGTTTTCAACAGCAACGAGACTACAAACTTTAGCATTCCCACAACTACCCTTTCCAAAGCCTTCATTCATTGGGAAGCCCTCGCGGCTATGAATACATGCAGCTGCGGCACACAGTATACAGTTTGTGGCAGGCAGGATTTTGTGCCATCTTATGAGCTGAACTGAATTGACCTAGACCGTTCCATGAGCCCAAGAAAAGGGCCAAGAAGCCTAGCCTGTCTGTAATAGGTATCGTAAGCAAAGATGACAGCAGCAGGGGTACGTGGCGAGCCGAGCCAACCACCTGCCAAATATGAAGTACACCGCCTCCCACTAATCATAACTGACGATGTTGACCGGCGTCCATTATGGATGCCCATCAGCATCTGCAAGTGTATCCGTTGGCGCCGCTATTCCATCCAGACAGAGCCAACACAGGTGGCATCGTGAGAGATAAACTGTGCCTCCTTACAACCTCGTTCTCAACCGCTTCTCCGGGCTCGTGGGGCGGGCGACAATAGCCTCAAGTCCTTCCACGGATGTAGCATGATCAACAACCCCCCGGCTGGTCGCTGACCACTCATGCATTTCAAAGTCCCTCAACGGGGGGTTTGCTTTTCAGAAGCAGGCAGCCATGGAATATCATGCGTAAGCTTATGACTATGGCTATTGCCGTATCTTTCCTTCAAACTTGTGTGTACATGTAAGTCGCTATGACCAGGTTCAGACTGCATATCGACTTCGATTGACTGGATCTAGTTTTTAATGGTGAGGGAAAGGGTCAAAAAAAAAAAAGCAAATAACCAGAAGATACAGAGCCAAGAGTCACTTCTAAGGTGTCTTTCATTCAACGGCAATGTACGAGTAGGTGGGCTTTGTACTCTCCGTCCCGTGGATACCATTGCATGAGATCTGCGCCAACAGAGATCACAGACCAGGAACCCTGGAGGAGGCCTCGCTCCAGACCTTCTTTATTCTCCTTTTGAGCAAAGTCTCCAACGTCTTCTCCCCGCTGTCCCTTGTACTATGGTACAACTTACTCTGCGTCTGCTGTGCACAATGGATTCCTCCCGCCCCCCCCCTCGTTATTCGGCGACAACCTCTTTCGGACAACTCGTTCCCAAAATGCCAAGCCAACGTATCCTATGTTTTCTGCTGATGGTATTTTCAAGTCATCATGGCCGAGAATCCGCCGTTAGAAAATGTTGGTTTTGGCCGAGCACGCCCGGAACGGACCTTTGTCGTGCCGCTTGCCTCAGGGGCTCGCCAAACCGGGGTGGAGGGAGAGGATACCTGCTGTGCTCTTCTTTCTGGGCGGAAAGGGGGCGTGAGGGTAAATGCTGAAATGCCACTTAGAGTATGCCTGCTGTGCCTCTGAGCAGCGTTGTCCGCCCAAGAGTTGCCGGCCTAGGCTAGGCGGGTTTGGACCCGATTGTCTCCAGCTCCGGCATACCGCCGCGAGGCGCCGGCACTGGGAGGGGGGCACCGTACCGCTGATACCGGAGCCAGAAAATAGAGGAAAACGAGGAGCAACGGGGGGAGGGACTTGAAATGTGGACCTCTTTCTTTTTTTTTTTGTTCGTTAATCTTCAGATCATGCCAGTCTGGGGTCTGAACTGCCTACGTGGCAGTCTTTTTGCGTCTCAAGAGGAGCAAAAGAGAAGTCGTTCGACAATTTTGTGTCGTGGAAGTCTTAGGGACAACTACAGGGTAGTTTGGTATGGGGGCTAGACTCGGCTCAGCCTTGACACGGTCGAGCTGGTAAGGTAACGTAGCCGAAATGTTCCAAGACGTGATGGGAAACTAGGCAAGCATGGGATAGCGGAGACTCTGTTGCTAAGTCGACTGGCTAGAATGGTGCCTGTACCGTAACAGGGTGCATTGTTTCCCGGTTTCTTGGATGGTTACTTGTGCCTCAAGCAACGGCCGTGTAACCAGCCACCCAATAGATTGACAGCTTGTACCACAAAAATATCGCAAGCGAACTTTCTCGGACCGATTTAATGCGATCTTTGCCCCCGGTACTTCCGCATCTTGGATCAACGCCCATGTGCAGATGAAACGGCCCTATTCGGTATGATGACGGATAGAAGGGGTGGAAGGGGGAAGCTGCTAAGAAAAAAAAGTGACATCTCTAAGAAGAATAATTACTTTCGAGTCAAACTTGGGCTCGTTTAAATTCGGCCGAGAGAAGAAAACTCGCGGTTGGATTGCGACATTAGAGACTCCTGGCTAGGCACTTGTGTGGGCTTTTCTCACACTCTCTCGCTTTTTTCCTTTCTTCCCACCGGGCGCGGGAGGGAAGGATCAAGAACTTTTAATAAGTGCCAATGGATCTCCATAATTGCATGGGTTAGGTCGATCAATATACGAGTGTCACGAAGGCATGAATCCTTCTCGGTCTGACCAAGATCTTACCCCCGAGAGGAGACTGGAGCCTGAACAGGCAAGGCAAAGGCAATACAGCAGACCAACAACCTTGAACAGTGTAACAAGCTAGTTGGAGACGCCTATTGCACTATTACACAATAGAGATGAATGCTTTCTCCATATCCATCGAAAGTTGAGGTTGAGTATTATCGCAACGGTAGGGCAGGTAGGTAGTTTAATCTGTCCTCACTAGCCGGTGACACATTCGGTTCCGAAGGGCCGTCTGTAACCAAAGGGGAAGATTGACCCATGTTCCCCAGATTTCATACTACCTACGTTACAGTAGTTCACTTGCATGGTGTTTCTCGTAATGGGGCTAATAAAAGGCCCATTCTTCTGAAAAGGCATAAAGCACTATCCTTTCTCGGTGGTAATGTAGAAAAAGAGGTTGGTGATAGTTGGGTGTCTAGCCGAGACTACTTGTATAGTAAGTAGGCAATTATGCGAGAGATAGGCAAAGGCTCGTTAGCATGTGCTTCTAGACAAAGAAACTAGTTAAAGTGCTAGACTGTTTGATCATAGACTCTGTGCTTCTCTTGTTGCTTGGGAAAGATATGACCGCGTTGGGACATAGTATGCCTACATTTGTCCATTACGGCATGTGATTACTTAGCTGATGAGTGTCATGGCAAGTGGTATTGAGATATGGAGGTGGAACTGTATGATAAGGGATATTAAAGGAAGAACGATCTAGATGTGTCCATAGGACGGTAAACTAAGGATGAGTAGAGTGAGGGTCTTGGTTCTTTATTGTGCTTTCATGTGAGGCTTGTTGTATGGGTGTTTTTGCAAATGAGTTGATGATCTGGGTTCAAAGTGGTCACCCAGATCTTAATTTTGTTCTAGGAACAGATTTGGGATTGACTCGATCGCGGCTCAGGAAAGTAAATCAATACCAACTGGTTTGAACCATACGCATAGTCTGAGTTATACAAGGTCGGTGTCTTGGGTCAAATGGGTTTGCTGATCGGGGTTTTCAGAAGACACTCTTGATTGACAAGTTCCTACTATTACTGGACACTCTACAACTTGCATGTACGAACATATCGTCCATGGATCAAGCTAATGATAGAGTATTGGGCGATAAGGGAGTCGGGCTGAACTACCTCGACTGAAATCATTTGGACAACAACTGTCTTGTTCTGGCTTTGATACACTTTCATCTCAAGACTCTTCAGTTTCGGACTGTCACGAGGTGAGTTCACGATTTTATGTTACCGGTTGCACTGAGAGTATATTATACCACGAATAACTATTGTTATCAATTACAATAGTTTGTATTACCTCACTCGAAGATCTTTTCTAGAACTACCTTGTCATTATTACGTCCCTATAAGACCTCAAATATAGGTTACCCTAGAGCATCACAATCACCAAGAAGATTTGTGTGTTTATTCAGACCATACCATCAGTTACAACAACCGTGTTGCTCAGAAAAGAAAACTCTCACTATGTGCATCAAGATATATTGGAATTATCATTTGCCCTGAAGACCTCCCCGTCACAAGGGAGCACAGAGTTGAGGAACTCAAATATGACGAATTGGCATACGCTTCTGTGGGCAGGAACTTCTTTGCAGAGATCCAGGTTTGTTTTTAGCGGAATGACTTTGTGGTAACAATTACTTCATAATGGATGATTAACATCGAACTCATGACAGGCGTTATTTCACGCAGCGTAGTTTGCATGTCAACCACCATCGAAAGAGTTGTCTTGTAGGTGCACTTCCTGGTCTGAGCAGACGGCTTGGTGACACTTCGTTGTACACCTTTCGTATTCTCCTTCCATTTTGATCGAGGCATGTATTGTTGAGATAATATGTTTGCTTTAGTAGCAGATGTCAGTTCGGTCGTGGCCCACTTGCACTCTGGACTCAAGTTGTGAAGTTTGTTTTGTTAGGGAACATTTGAGTATGGCTCCGCTTTGGCTGGGACTGGAAGAGAGGATGCTCAGTTTGGATATCGATGGTTTTGGGGTTTCATTTAATATTATCCCTCGCTGATGGTATTGATACCGGTGTGTAAAGTATGCCGTGAGCCGTTGCCTTGCTAGTCTAGCGACTTTGCATGGATCGCAGTGATTTCCATGGGGGTTTTGGTCTCCAAAGCTGGATGAGCTTTTGTTAGTTACAGAGACTGCCTTACTATTCTTCTCTCTGGAAACAGACTCCGTGTCTGTCTTTTTGAGGTTCGATTTTGTCGAGTTGAGTTCATATATCCTGCTTGCCGGGCTATCCCAGCAAAAAGGAGCTGTGGGTTCTAACATAGGGAGTTGTCAATTGTAAATAAAACGTTTTCTGTTCTTTTTCCCGTTGATAACATGGCATTGCATAAAAGATGGGTGTTCTGTTGCTCTTGGTATAATTTGTGGAAGTATTTCTGATGTGAGCTACAGAGGCCTACATAGCTAGGGAAGTGAAATTGATGTCGAATGGACTGCCCTTGGCCACGCGCAGAGGATTCAGTTCAATCGTCGACCAGTTTCTAGTATAGGTAGTTTGCTATGTTCTTATTATGCTTTTCTTATTGATAAATAACTATAATTTTGTCTGTGGAATTGCTAATTTGCACCTTTATATTTGGCTATATAGATGCTGATATCGCCCAATGTGAACGAGATGAACTATTGACCGCGAACTTTGTTGGGGCTCCGTTGCAGTATTCGTATTTTGACCTCCTTAGCCATGTGATCCTTAGAGCAATATATGATATTGGGTCCCAGTTGCTCGATTGTCTGCCGCGATCACGGTAGCAGGAAAAGTCTGTGGCAGCGTCTTGCAGTGTGTTGGCCCATTCATCCGTCCGTATTGTGTTGGCCACAAAGTGTAAATAAGTGATTGCAATTCTCATCTATAAGCAGTTCAGCTGGAAAGGCTGCCCATGCAAGTTGCTCATTTGCTAGCGCTCATTACGACAATCAACAAACGACAATTGGCACATGCCCTAACGGCATTGATGATATTGTTTTATTGGCGTCGAATGTATACCTATCACGTCTGAGGAGATTCTTTTCTAAATCGATAACTACTGAGTTGATATCGCCGCAGCCGTAAGTATCATCCCACAATAGTTATTTCTGCACCTTTACTGGTAGAATATTTGAACATGAGACGCCTGTAAGCACAGGTCATCGGTCTGTAGCAAAAATTCAGTTCATTATTCGGGTCTATATGGTGTGACTTATTTCCACTTGAACGTGCATAAGTCATTAGTAGCCTCCTCACCCAAATATAGTGAAGGATGATAAGAGGCGGAGGTTATCGCCTCAGTAAATGTTGGATCTTCTATTTACGAGGTATTGCATTTCCAGTGTCAGATGTTGGTGATTAAAATGAGATGAATAACACCACAGCCTTATCCCTTTCTTGGATCAAAGATGAACAAGTATAGGAACTACTGAGTCACTACAAGCCCATAATGTTAACCTCTGTTTAAAAATAATGCCATACATAATTCCTGGGTCGCTCCAATAGGAGCGTGGGGATATGGTCGAGTGGTAGCTTGACTGTTACTTCATTTACGGCCAAAATCGTCCACTCGCGTGGGCCTCGTGTATGAAAACATACCAACTAGATACATATACACTAACACATTGCTGACCACCACCGAGGCCACCTCACATATTCGCTAGTCTCACAGTTCTACACACTTAATGACTGTATATTTCGCTCTTCAGTTGTCAAACAACCAAGGCCGGAGATTCTTTGCCCCCTCAGTTGGCTACCGGGCACCTATTAGTTTCGAATAAGTCTGTGCTCTCGAAATTGTCTTGTCCGCGTTTCTGGCTTCTTGGGACTTGCACTGTTACTGTTAGCTGAATAAATTGAGGAAACAAACTGCCAATTCTCCTAGTCTCATGATCCGAATCCTGAGCTTTTTGTTTCTTCTCCTTGGGCAACAGAGCCTCCTAAGCGAGAGATTCTAACTCTCAAAGTTCCAACTCAAGCGGTGAGATGGTGCCGTAGCCAACCGTCCCCCCTCCCCCGTTTCACGGCTTATGCCCAGAGCACGAGACGCGTCTGGTAAGCAATTACAAAGAGCCAGAGAGTTAAAAAAAAAAAAAAAAGAGATAGTGACGAAAAAAGGACCTTAATTTGGCCATCTGACGCCGTCATATGACCCTGTTCCCAACTACTCCTCGCTTAGGATTCCCAGCCATGATGTATTCACATACAGCAGGTAAAAAAAAAAAAGTCTTGCTGTCCTAGCATGTCTCACAACACAGGACGAAGTGCTCTCCTGTTATTAGGTAGGCCTACGTATGTGACCTACCTATTATAGGTAGTCAACCAACCAGGAATTGCGTCTCTCCTCTCTCAAGCACTCTAAAACAAAGAAAAACGTGCACATGGCCCTGCTTACCCTCCTAAAGCGGCATCTGGATGTTTCTAGCGCCACCCTATGAAGATCTCGCGGGGTCATCTACTGCGTATTGATTACCCTATAGATTGTGTCCAATTACCCTATAATTAATCGTTTTCGTGTTCCTAGACTGCGCTTGTCTTTTTTTATTTTTGGGGCGGGCGGTTCTTTGGTCTGGTCATCCGACATGCCCGCCCTCCTGAGTAATTGGCAAAAGAATATCAAATTGCTCAATTGCCTACTTACGAGAGAAAGTTTTGCAATTGGTATTGTGGAGTTTGCTTGTTTGCTGTTATTTACAATGCCTTATTATTTACGCACGTAATACATAGAGGTAGTAAAACACACTACCATCCTATAGTGACGCCCTTGTCACGACATTTTTGACATGAACTGGGTTCTCTCTTCTCCACCAAAAGTCCACCAAAAGGCGGGGAACCTCTTGGAACCTCTAGAAAATCTTCCGAGCCTAGATAATAGACATAGATCTGTCCAATTGCTGCTTGAACAGGCAGCTGTCTTATTCGTGCATCCCAACAAAAAAATGTGCCTGATCTACCCATGGCCGCATCAAAGGAAAGGGGGTGGATTGAGTCAAGACAATGGTTGTCATACTCCTAACCATGCGTGGCATTTGGGTCCGTGACTGCACTATGTAGTCCGGCTTGACACGGGTTTACAAGAGACGGGGGTGTTCCGCTATCATTTAGCACATAGATAAATGTATACAATACGTGATATAGAAAGAGAAGGGTGTGAGAGAGAGAGAGTCAGTGAGAGTGAGATGAACCCTCATATTAGTCCCTCTTCCAGCCTTCAGTATTTCTGGAATGGGTTTGATTTAGAACAAACTCGAATATTCCAAACAATAGATCCAGAAACTATATCATCAGTTCTCCCGTTTCTTACAATCAACTATCCACTCCTGTTCTTTCTTTTCATTGACGACAGCTAACCTACCTACAGTATATAGGTAGAGATACGGACACACACACACACACACATCTAACACACTCACACACACGCACACACACACCGACACTCACTCACGATGGCTTCTCTCGGCTCCCAACCAAAACTCCCTTGGATAAAGACACCATGTATTGGCAGTCTCCCTCTATCTAGAATTGCAGGCTGGTGAGATTAATATCATTTTGAAAAAAAAAAAAAAAAAAACCCTTGGTGCCTGTACTGACAACAACCTCCCCCCTCCTCTAGCAACATCCTCCTTAAACTCGAGAATCTCCAGCCCTCAGGCTCCTTCAAGGCGCGAGGTATTGGTAACTACATGACCCGCGCCGTCGAATCCGCCGTCGGCGCTGTCCACTTCTACTGCTCATCCGCCGGGAATGCTGGGCTCGCCTGCGCAACGGCAGCCCTTTCCCTCGGCCTGCCTGCCACCATTGCTGTACCCACCTCCACCACGGATTTCATGAAGAGGCAACTTCTCGAGAAGGGTGCGCAGATCCACCAGGTTGGGGCCAACTGGGCCGAGGCCGACGCCTACTTGAGACAGGAGCTGCTCGCCAAGGATCCCACCGGCGTCTACGTACCACCCTTTGATCATCCACTGGTCTGGGACGGCGCGGCAACTATTATTGACGAGCTGAGAGACCAAGTGGACGTTCCCATTGACGGAATCGTCTGCTGTGTCGGTGGAGGTGGGTTGGTCAACGGACTGATGCAAGGCGTAGAGTCACTACCCTGGTCAGACGGGAAACCCAAGGTCATCGCTGTAGAGACAATCGGTGCCCACAGCCTGCACGCGAGCGTCCAGGCCAAGGAGCACGTTACGCTGCCCAAGATTACTTCAATTGCGACATCGCTAGGGGCCATTCGAGTATCTGAGCAGACGTGGAAATGGAGCCAGAGCCCAACAATGGAGAGCATGGTTGTCTCTGACGCCGACGCTGCCATGAGCTGCGTTCGCTTCGCCAACGACGCCCGCATTCTGGTCGAGGCATCTTGCGGCGCGACGCTTGCGGTTGCTTACCGAGGAGATCTCCGTAATATCCTTGGCCAGGGGCTGTCGGATGAGGAATGGAGCCGCAAGAACGTAGTTCTGGTTGTGTGTGGTGGAACAAACATGGACTTGGACATGCTCGAAGCGTACAAGAAGAAGTATGCCTCGCAGTCAAGTATCAAGGTGGAGGTAGGCTCGAGCAACACTGGCGAGGAGGAGACGCCAATTTCACAGCCCGACCAACATCTCGTTGAGAGACGGAAAGACGACACGTGGGCGGGCGTGGACGGAAAAGAGGTGGTCTTGCGGAGCCGTCTCTGATTTGTGAGAGGCTAGAGTAGCATTTGTGATTGATGCTGAACCTTTTCTTCTTGGTGTTGTCTTGGTGTTGGATACCCAGCATCAAAGGTTTGAGTAGGACAAGACTTATATTCGAGCCATTTGTTTTTTTTTTGATGAATAGCGGGAGAGGAAATAATGATAGACTTTTCGGCGACTTTGGCACCTCTCAGTCACAGCAATTTTGAATAAGACCTGTTAGATTGTTGAAACGCTCCTTTATACTGCCACAGAATGGGCTGTGAGTTACGAACGGGGTCTGATTGAGCTGGCATCGAGTCGAAGTAAGGAGGCGCATACCAATTTGTCCAATGAACACAATAATGATCATAATAGTTTTACAGTAAGCCATGTAAGAAGCTTCACTTATCCGTCTACATATTCATTCCTACTTCCCCTTGCCCTGCGCCAAATGAAGAAAAAAACAGACAAACCAAGGTCCAAAAACGCCCTCGAAATAATAGAGAAATATTGTCATGATCTCCCCCTGGACTTGGTAGCTCCCTTTTCGGCTTTGGTCTGGTCGATGAACTGCTTCATGATCTGATGCAAATCTGGGTTCTTGCGCGCCAAAAGCAAGACATCATCCGTAGTCACGGTGCTCCGGCCTGCGTGGTTGCAGAAGCTCTCGAGATCTGTAGCCACGTTCTCTGAGGGGTTTGTCCAACTTCCTGTTAGCAAGAAAGAAGCGAGATAGGGATGGTTGGAGGTAGACGAGAGAAGGAGGACAGAAGGGTTCCAAGGCGTGGTTGTGCAGAGTGGCAGCAGCAGCAGCGGCAGAGGGCGGCAGCGGCGGTGAATCCAGACTGTAATTACGTACCCATTTGTGTCCAGACGAGCTCTGTCAGGGCCCCGATGAATTGAGGCGTGGCGTTGCGGTTGCGGTTGAGCGATTCTTCATCGACGATCTGGCCGATGGCGTACCAGAGGGCTGACTTGAGCCGCTGAAAATATGAGAGAGAGAGAGAGAGATGCGGTCAGATGGAAGTGGTCTTGGAGGGGGGGGGGAAACATGAGGAGATGGAATGAAATACCTCACGATCTTCTTCGCTTGAATTGTCCGCCATTTTGCGGTGACTGTATATTTTTATTTTATTTTATTTGGGGTTTATGTCGGGGACAATGGAATGTGTATAGAGATTGTGAACGTGAGGCTTTGGTGTTTGTAGTGTAGTTAACTAGGTCCCATACATAGGGACCAGGTAGGACGCGTTGCGGGGTACGTGCAGGTGCTTGGTGTCAATTAAGACATTCGATGGCGCCCAAGTTGATTATTGGTGAGCATTGACCTATTCTATTCAACTATGCATGGCACTGACGGCTACTACCACTACCACAACCACGACCATCACCGAATCACTTCATGCCCTTTGTTCCCTGCACTGACTTGTAAAATTCCTGCATAATATTTATATCCCTATAATAAATCTGATCAACAAACCGCGTATTTTGCCAGGTACAGAAAGTACTTCAATATTACGATGTGTATCTCAAAACAGGATAACTAAGACGATAGCATAGTGACAAACAATATATTTGCAGGCTTGAGAAAACACCATCGGACTAGGTAAAACTAGATAGTGATTTTACAAGGGCTATGAGTAACGTCGATGGCAAGATATAAAGCCCTGAATCCCGATGAAGCTTGCGGGATTGTGAAGTGAGAGATGAGGTATGCATCGTGAGAAGTATGGGTGGTTTGAAGATGGCTGCGGCCTGAGAAAAAGTGTTTCCAGTCATATCTAATTTGATAGCAAGGCCGCAAGGGAGGGGGGATAGGGGCTACGATATGAGATGTTGTTGAATAAATGGAATATTATATGAATTATTGTACATCGTAGTAGCTGGGATGCTGGCTGTCAGTTACTCGGGAAACTGGTGTAAAAAAACCACCCATGTATATTGGTTTTGCATGAATAAAAGTCGTATGAATTGGCCAAACAAAAAGCATGTAGGTCTGTTCTATTGGACCAGCAACGGCATCCAATTGCATGATGTCATTCATCCTTGTATGTACAGTGCAGTGCAGTACAGTACAGTACGATAATCCCTTCAGTGGTAATCCATCGCTTGGTTGAATGAATACAGTGTACAATTAGCTACTTGTGAGTATGTGTCCTGCCTGGGAGTGCAAATAGGAAGGCCAGGTTCCAAGTTCAAGAGTATATAGCACAAAAACCCTTTCTGGAATACCCCCAAGATGCAGCCCAGAGGAGTTTTCTTACGTACAGAACCGACTGCCAACTATTACCATGTATTTTGCACATTTCTGCTTTATGGTGCCGCAAAGGATATAATTAGCAACCGGCCGAGAGACGAGACAAGTGATGGCAAAAAAAGGGTTGGATGAGACACTGCCACAATACATCATGGCCACCAATGTTTGACATGTTCCCACAGAGCTGTCCACAATTTCCTCCCCACTACCACCTAGCTACCTCCATATCAAGCATGGATGCTCGCCAAAAGAAACGGGGGGGAGGGGAGGGGAGGGGAGGGCGGTGGCAACGGCGGGGTACATACGCACACACCAGCCACAATACGTCGTCGTCGTCGTCGTTTTCGTCGCCCCGTCCATCCATCACAGCACATCACATCACATCACATAATATCACTGTGCGAGGTGCAGATGTTTTTAAGTTTTCAACTCTCCTCAAATGATGAGAGTTCAAATTTCGGGGGTTCAACCTTGCCACCGATTCCCTGAAGCCGCAGACACACGTCTCTCTGTTTTTTAAGTGCTTGCATAACCCGCTCTCATGTTGGCTGGCCCCCTTTGGAAAAGCTACAGCACAAATACAGTGGCCGTACAGGTACTGGGGAATAAGTCAAGGTAGCTTAAGCTATGCAGTTAGTTAGCACCACTTATTAATTGAATCGGGCTGCGAAAATTGCAAATTACGATGATGGCTATGCTGGACATGGGGGGAGGGGCGGCGTATTCTGCCTCCTACGAGTAATGGGCTCTTTTATACCTACCTACGTAATGCCTGGGCTTTTTTATGTGCAAGCCTTTCTTATTTCAACATACTATTGTTCCTCTCGCCTCTTTGTTTTCTTCTCTTTTCTTTTCCCACTTTAATCTGTCTTCTCTGTATTTTCTTGTTCATTTTCTTTCCATCTTGAATTCCGATAACAAGTCACTCCCAAACGATAGCCCCCAAAAGGCACTCGAGACGCTCTCCCCCCCTGCAACTCCGCGCCGCCATACGCAAGGCGCAGCGCCTCATCAACCTCATCTGTCACAAGAAGTGTGTTTTCATCAGCTACATATAAACAAAACTACCTTGCCTCGCCTTAACCTAGTAGAAACCATTCCTCACCACCCAACACACACAAACATACACACACATACACACAGCAACAACAGCAACAACAACAACTACTACTACTATTACTACTGCCACAATGGGTGCCGGCTCAGGCCTCGCCCTCAAATCCATCCAGTGGATCGTCCGCGGTATCCAGCTCGGCTGCGCCGCCCTCATCTTTGCCATCTACGCCTACTTCCTGGCCACGCTTCACAACCATAAAATCACCATCAACACCAGCGTGCGGGCCGTCGCGGGAATCTCGGGCTCCGCGTGCCTCTACCTCGCCGGATCTCTGCTCGTTCTTTGCTGCCTCGCCGGCCGCACTTTTCCTTCCTTCCTGGCCGTCCTGTTCGATGCCGCCTTCATCGGTGCCTTCATCTACGTTGCCGTAGCGAACAAGAGCGGCGCCGGGAGCTGCGACGGCTACCTCGACACCCCCTTCGGTAAAGGCAAGGCTGGGGATACGGCCAAGGGCAGCAAGGGCTTCACTGCTCTTCCGAGCTATCATGTCGCCTGTAAACTTCAGAGTGCTTGCTTGGCTATTGCCATCATCGCAATGTAAGCACAAGACTCCCCTGTTTTTCTTTTTGTCCCATTTATTCCCAATCTCAACCCAAAACGATGTTTTCCATGATTTATAACCGTCAATCATCCATCCAACCACACACCATGAGGTCATGGCATGAACCAGGCTAACAGTTCACCCAAAGCATCTTCTTCGTAATCTCTATCCTCATGACTGTAGCTCTGGCCCGTCATCACCACAGGGAGAAGCGCTTCGGCCCTGGACCCCAAAACAACTACACATCCGGCTATGGCAAGGCTGGCGGCAGCGGTGGAGGCGGCTTCTTCAGCAGCCTGTTCAGAAGGAAATCGAACCGCACAACGGATCCGGACAGCATGCTTCCTGCGCACCCGCTCCCCGACACCGTGTACCATAGTCGCGAGGGCACGGCCACGGACAGCACCGCCGTGAACAGTGACGTGGACCAGCAGGAAGGAATCTACAACAAGTACGACGCCGGACATACCGGCTACACTGGATACACCGGATACGGCGGATACGGATACCCGCAGCCATCAGCTCAAGGCCGACAGGACGGTTACGGGCATATCCACTATCCCGAACCTGAGGACTATGTGCCACCCCCTCAGAATCAAAACCACAATCAAAATCACAATCAGGATGGATATCGATACGACGACGGAGTATACGACCGGGCATAAGCTACATCCCATTTTCCTTGGGATCTTGATTGAATGTAACCTGCAAAAACTGGAATGATAGAAATGAAAAAAACCGGGGAGGAAAAAAAAAAAAAAGACACCGGACATGAAGCATGGACACGAAACATGGATATGGATATGGATATGGATGTGAATCGGGCATTGATGATGATACCCGGGATATTTCTCAAGGCGCGGCGCAAGTTGATTTCTCAGTCGCGCTGCAAGAGCTGCAGATACGAAACACCATGTGTATATATAAACTGAGTGGGAAAACACAGGGCCAACAGACACCTGTGATAACGTTAATGCATAATGAACAACATTTTCATTCGACTTACTTGTCACAAATACCAGTGCCTCTCCACGTCATCAACAAATCTACCAACCCTCCAATGCGCCTACTATTTTGTTTATGACTTCAATTCTGTGGTAGGCATTCATATCAGTGGTCTATCTGAACCAACGCTCATCAAAAGCACGGTCTTTGACTACTCCCGTGAGACCTGATACCAAAACAAAACAACACCACAAAGACAAACAAGCCAAAAGAATATTGTCTATCCGTGCCGTATTCTAACTACTTTTTCAAGCCCATCCCCCCTCCCCCCTCTCTTCCGTCGCTTTCTCATTTAGGCCCAGCCCTCTACGTGCTCCAATTCATTCATAGCCTCCTCAGCAGCAGCCATTTCAGCCCAGTTCATATCCAGCTTCTCCAGCTCCTTGGTGAAGAAGTCCTGCTCATCACGCATTGCAGCACGGATCTCGGGCGCAATCTTGTCCGGATAGCTCCGAATGTTGAGCCAATGCGTTAAACTGCGCAGCGCCTGCTCCAGCGGCAGAGCTGCGTCTACCTCAGCGTCCACGTCGCTACCAGCGAGCCACTCGTCACGCAGCTCCGGTCTGCAGTGAAGATATACGGCTGTGATGACGCGCATGTTGCTTTGGCGCCACTTACGGCCGCAGTAAGGCACCTGGTTCTTGAATAATTTGAGCGTGTAAAGCCGCAGCTCTTGCTGCGGGACCTTGAGAGATTTTCGGAGAATTGTCGATGATTTGTACTGTACTAGTAGGAGGTTCCGATGCGCCTTGTTCTTGCAAATCTTCTGCATTACTCTCAGATAATTGATAAGCGAGAAGAAATTGCGACGTGAGAAATCTGTGATCGGTTCCGCCGGTAGTGGATTGACGGGATAACCTAACTCGTCAACCTCTGGTCTGGCGGGATGTTGTTGTTGATCTTCGCCGCGGGCATCACAATCATCTCCGCGCATCATTTGTTTCTCGACAGGGGAGCGTCGTCTCTTAATTGGGGGCGGCGCGGCGTCATCCTCACTCTCTTCCAATCCTTCCTCCTCCTCCTCTTCCTCACTCTGGGCGAGATCAGAGCTCTCCTTGAACTTGGATCTCAGATTGCAAAAATGGAAGAAGCTATACTCTGTTAGAAAAGTCTCTGAATCAGATTACAGAAAAGATATGCTCGTCACTGACCTATTATCCACGCAGTCTGGCTTACTATCCACGACCTGCTGGATATCCTGATGAGCGAACAGTTTGAGAACGAGCGGGATGTAGTTAGAGTCCAGCAGCAACTGCGTCATATACTCAAATTTAAGCACATCTGCCCAACTCACATTAGTCACAGCCCACATCTCACTGCACATGGCATACCACAAGGCACTTACGTGATAGCTTCAGCCACTTTAACAGGAGTAGGAGAATGCCCGTCATGGCTTTCGCCGTAATTTCTCGGGTTCTGGTAGCGTCCATCTCTTCCACTGAGGGATCTGGAGTCTCCCTCGCGCTGCCCTGGCCTTGAATCTCCTGCGGCTTACCCAAGGGACCACCGTTAATGCCAGGGTTGTTACCCCTACCCATACCCGGAGGCATTTGTTGAGGCTGCTGGGTAACAATTGCCGTTACATTGACTAATATTGGTCGCAGAAGTACAATAACGAGGGATTGGAGATGGGGTAACGCATCGCGCTTCAGGTATTGTCAGTTGTCAACAAACACAAAATAAATATCAGAATAAAGGGACTCACGTAAAACTTCTCCACGGCAATCAAACGTCTCCGGTCTCGCTCGCTCAAACGCTCTGGATGTGGTCCCAAGTCCACCTCAAGCTCAGGCACAATCGGTGCATTTCTTTTCTTTTCGATTTTCTCCTCTGCCTTAAGTTCCTTTAGGACCTCTCGCTCTTCGAGCGTCAATTCATTAAGATCAAGGCTTTCAATGTCATCATCATTATCATCGTCCGTATCCCAACCACGTTCAAACTTGAGAAATCGTTCACGCTCCTCCCAGAGCTGTCGAGTGGCCCGCGTCATCCTCACTCGAGTCGAGAACAGTTGGCCAGCCTCCAAAATAGATGCTGGGATGTCGCTGCCCTCCCACTTGCGTGTCACCATGGCTTCATTGAAGCCAGGAGGAAGCTTTCCACCAGCACTGTTGCTGGTAGCGTCGAGAGGCGGATACATAAAGGGAAAGTTCTGATTTGTCTGATAATTTTGCTTTTTACCTCCCTTGCCGCCAGCAGCCGGTGAGGGTGGAGGTGAGGGGGCCGGAGTGGCAATGTGAACCGGTTGATCTAGGATCGAAGTACCTCCGCTCTGAACATGTGGAGGTGCTGGAATGATGCCATTGGCACCACTCACCCGAGACGCATGGGTGGGGAGAGGAGGTAGTAATGAAGTGTTCTCCGCTTCAAGTGGAATAAGAGGTTGTGGTGGAATATATGCTGGGTATTTGGAAGTGATTTCCTGTCGAAAGACATGATAGTCCAAAGGCGAGGCGCTAATGGTTTCTTTATCTTTGCTGTTGTTTTCCATCTCACTGGTCGCTGCCTTGACGGCTTCGAGCTCCTCTGAGCCGCCGAAGACAAGCAAGATGGATTTCCAAAAGAGCAAGAATATCTTATCGTTATTAGTATTCAAGTTTAGTAACTTTTTTTTTTCAAGGGGCTAAACATACTTGAGTATGGGGCATAAGATTTTGTTCGTCCCAACGAAGTTTCGACGTGGCTGTCATCATGAAGTCGACCAACGAAGGGTTAAGCTCAACTAAGAGAGATCTTAATTAGCATCTCGAAGAGGAGGAGACAAATCGTTTCTGTTGAACTTACGAAGCTTTCCATAAGTCAAGGACATGTCATCTGGATCGTTGAGGGTTTCTTGAACAGCAATATACATGATTGTCATGAGATTAATTAATTCGTCCTGGGCCTCTTGCAGATTGCCATGCTGTCCTTGAGGATCACCGGACCTTTGTAGCATTCATTAGCCTCTCTTGACATGACATGCACAGTAGCCTAGGAGGGTACAATTACTTACCAATGCTCTTCGAAGCAGTTTTGTAGCGCCTTCCAAACGACAGGCAAGCCCTCCAGTGATGTGAGACACTCCACACCAGCCTTGATCGCCTGCAACTGAGAGAGGCTTGCAACAGATTTGTTATCACCACTGGTGGCACTCGGCATGGACGTATCCCTCCAACGACCCAACACAAGATACACCAGTTTTCCTATGGACGCCGATCTCAGAGCGGCATCATTGGACTGCACTCCTGCAATTGCCACCTGCACGAACCTGGTGCGCGTGTCGTTGTCTGCATCATCCCAAGAGTTCTGCTCGTGGAAGTCGTTCTTCCAGTGCCATTCGAAAGCTCGTTGCGCCGAGTTAAGGCGTACCCATTGCCAGAACTGGTACATGAACCACTCATCAATCTCCTCCGCGTGGGGGCCCATGTCAGAATACTCAAAGTCGTAGGCGACAGGGTCGGCGCGGTTGAACTCGGCCACGATACGGCGCAGCTGCAACAGCGAGAGCGAGTCAGTCGGGGCCGGAGCCTGGCCGCCATCAGCTTGTGGTGGCGGCGGAGGAGCCATGGGCGCAGTCGGAGGGGGTGCGGACTGCAAGGAGTTGCGTTGGAGGGGAGGTCGTGATGACGGCGGGGCGGGAACGGGGGGGAGGTCGGTCCGTTCAGGATCGTTGGGAGCTTCAGCTACTTCACCCGTGTCGGCGACATCGTCTATCGGCGGCGGCGCAGGCTCGAAGGCCTCGGGCTGTGGCTGCGAGGGCCAGGGGTTGCTCATTGTGATGTCGGTATGCGAATAGCTACTAGTTAGAAAGACACTTGGTAGCTCGGTAGCTCGCAAGCTGTTTTCTCAGAGCCCCTCTGCTATCGATTGCGGGGTAAGCTATGATTTCATGCTGGCGAGCATCGTCACAGCATAGGTTTGCTTCCAAGAGGCGAGTCCGGCCTGGCTTTGAGAAAGAATACAAGATGCTCGCGTGGGCAATTGCTGGCTCGGTATGGAGTAGTGCGGGTGGTAGTAGATGTAGCCTTTGGGGTTGTGGTTATTCTGTCACCGATGCTTATTGGTGGTCAGGGCGGCTGGAGATCCAGGGTCCCTCCCCCCGTCCCACCTACCCAAAGATGCTCGCTCCACTAGACTCTTAGGTAGGTAGAGCCTGTCTGACTTTGCCTTCACCTACACCAGGTAAAAATAAACAGACATAGACAATCATATAACATAGGTTAGGTAGTTAGTCATCACATTAGCTAGAAGGCACAGTAGGTATTACATTTCCATTCTTTTTACTTTCAGTTCACGCCCTCAGGAATCAAAGCACGCTTGTATAACTTTGCGCAACAAATAAGAAGAAGAAGAAGAAGAAGAAGAAGAAGAAAGGGACAACAGCAGCCAACCATGAAAGCCTAACACTTCCTTTACTCTGAGCCATCGGATTCGGCGTCCTCATCACCACCACCAATTTGACTGCCATCAGCAACCAGCTTTGCATCTTTGTTCTTGGCCCTCCTCCTGAGCTTCTTCAACCGATTTAGTCTCTTCTTCTTCTCCTTGATGTGATCTTCCTTTTCCAGTGCTTTTTGTTCCAGTGCTTTTTTCTTCTCCTCCTTTGCTTTTGCTCTCCGCCTCAGAGAAATCCGTTGTTTCTTGCCGGGCCGTCGTTTCCTTGTGGCAGCATCCTCCTTTACGACTAACGTCGTTGACTCTCCCGGTTTCCCCTTGCGTGTGATGGCTATCCTTGTGACTTTCCACGGCATCTCAAACCCCCAGGAGCGATCCTTAGACCGTTCCAATACGTCCTCCCCAGTTACTGCCGCCATCAAGTACTGCTGCCTTTGAGCCTCCGTCAAATGACTGGCCACATAGTAGGACAATGGCCGCTTGGTCGTAAAAGTTCCATCGCCTGTAGGCCCAGCGTCTTCCTCCAGAACCACCTTTTGGGTCGGCTGTGTGGTGCTGAACAGACGAAACGCGAATTCTTCCTCTCCTGCATCAGTCTCATCCTCCATCTTGCCCGAGGTATCATTGCCGCCCTCGTCTGAAGACTCTATCATTGTTGCCTCAGCCTTTGTCGAGTGAGATAACTTCGCCTCAACAGCTGCTGGGGCTGGCTGCACAAAGTCCTGAGTAATGCCAAGCGATCTCGCAATTTGGGCATTGAGCCTGGCTTGCAATTCTGCATCGTAGCCTTCACTCTCAGACTGATCGCCTGCATCACTCCAAACATCAAGATCTGCCCGACGAACCCTGAGAAAAGTTTAAGTCAACACCGCAAGTAGTTTATTGTATGCTGGGGTGCATTGGGGTATACCTCTTGGCTTCTGGAACTTCAAACATGGCTGACTGGTTTCTCTGAGCCGAAGCCGTCAAAGCAGAAACAATTATTAGATGATAATTATAGTGTGATGTCGCCGTCGAGGTAGTATTCTTGAGATTGGCAGATTATCCGGGGGGCAGTCCAGGTGGGACTCAATGAGCCCATCAACCGTGGAGTGGCGTTATTGGCTTGAGGCCGATATGATGAGTTTGGGGCTGAAGAATAGACTGCTATGGTTGCTTGGGCTGAGTCAATGGCCTTCGTAGCATGAGAGGCTCTCGTTCTTTCAAGGTCACCTTCACTGCTGCTGTTTCTGAGGATGCTGGTTGCCACAAGCCAAAACCGAGGAATTTCACGACCAACGTGGCGGTGGGCTCATTATCTTATCGCCTTGTGGCGCAAACGCTACAACCTCAGGCTCACATCTAGCCAATCACGTTGCTTGGTGCTTGTCCCTGTCATGGCCTCCTGAACAACACCAGCGAACGACAAGGTGTAAATTAATGAAGTGCCACCGCCTCACATTCTGAACGCAGTAGTAACTACAGATACACAAAGCCCTTCCCCCCGGGAGCAATACAACCAAGTCCCACATCAATGAAGTGAAGAACAGGCCTCATGATCATTCTCATAGGATGGTTTATCAACTATTGGCAACATTATAGCCGGAATAGGCTTGCCTCGACCTATCACTATCGTCACCGGCCTCGTCCTGGTCCAACATCCAAGACAGCCATGGACCACGGCCCATCGACCCACGAGGCCATTGGATCGTATCCTTTCGTCATCGTGTCATTCTAATTTCCAACCCCACGCCTCGGCTCGCCTTGCTCCACGAAGTCAAATCAAAAGCGGTGTAATTCACAAATTTCTTCACCTACTAACAGCGTCTTGCAAGCCTCCCCCACAATGTCATGCCCATACGTATTAATTTGAGCCTTTTCCTACCAGTCTGAAATGGCAGCTGCTTTCCCCATTCACATTATTTCCCAGTATAACCTTCGATTCTCATTTTTAAATTCGCTCATCTTTCGCTACATATATTTATTATCTTGTCTCATAACGGTCCCTGCGTTGGCACTAGATCGTGAAAGCACGCCCAACAACAATAGCACGACAAGCAGACGCCTTGATATCCTGATCATCCACCGCCGCGCATATTAAACAAAAGAAACGACAATGAATGGAATCTGCCGCCCAGGAAATAAAAGAATAACTGCCGCCCAAACAAAAAAAATTATCCTGAAAACAAGTCTGGGTCCTCGTTTCTCTGCCACCATATCAACGCAGAAATCCTTCACAATAAATCTGGGTCGCATGACTAGTCATCCTCCATGAGCTCGCCAGTCAAGCAAGGGTCATAAAGCTCCCAGCGATGAGGTTTGACCAGCTCATCTTCCGCTGTAATTCATCACCCTTTTAACCGTGTATTTTCGACAAAGAAATGCTCGTCTCAGCCAGGTAACGATGGTAAGTTCTGTCGTGGAAACTCTCACTGTTGAGAGAGCGTGAGGGGTTCTGACTGCACGCAAGATGCCAGCCAGTTGGCGCATCAACCTCCGTGCTGCGATGCGGTATACGCCTGGAGCCTTTTTGTTTCCTCCCTTCCACATTTTCTGTCAGCCCTGGTGCCCTATATCAATTCCGTCTACGCTTCTGTCTCCGTTCCGCCTTGGTTTATCCAGAACCGGTTCCGCAAAAAAATCAAAGTCCGAACACCAGCCGTGAAACAGTCCAACAAATATTCTACAAGCTCATTGACAGGAAATGTCAAAGTTCGAAAGAGCTTGGCCGGATTCGAACTGAGGAAAGACATTTCATAATATCTCCAAATATGTTTGGAAGATATTAGAGTCACTGGTCACGACTAATTTCCGCTCCATGAGTATTGATTCATAGCATCGAAAGAACCTCGAGGCCCTCCACTATAGACAGATGGTGCCTGGCTCTGGCCTTGGCTTGAATCGGTCTTGGTAGGGGAAGTCCCCGCAGTTGCACCTTTGTACTGGTCGTGCTGGAATCCGTATGGCCTTGCATCGTTGTTTGCATAGGCAACACTAGAACCGGCCTCGCCTGCAGTTGTTGTCCAAGTGGCCGACGATGGGTAATAGTCTCTAGCTGGAGGTGGTGCACTAACAGGAGGCTCCGGGTTGTATCCTGGCTGGGATGCTTCGCTCGGGCTTGGGTTTACTGGCGCGTAGGATCCATAACGGTATTCAGGTGATGCCTCGTTCGCAATTGAGCCAGCGCTTCGTACTGATGGGTGACTTGCATGCCGAGGGCTTTTGGATGGTCGGGGGTTGTCCACATAACGTGGGATGCTCAGAGCACTTTCGTGGCCAGGGAGTGGCGCGGGGGGGATTGGGACTTGAGGAGGAGCGGTTGTTGAATGCACGTATGTATACTGCGGTCGGATAGGGGGATGTGTTTGATCGTTAGTCACCAGGGACAATGGGACGGGGGGTTCCATCGAAGTCTGAAGAGGAATCTCCTGCGGCTCGGCGGTGAAATTGGCGGCTCCTGTCATTGGCAGCTTTGGAAACGGATCAGCTCCCATGGTCGTTGCTGGGTAGTTCCCGGATCCAGACGACGGAACCTGGGACATTGGGCTTGGGGAATTCCAGGCCGGATAAGAGCTATAATTGAGCGTATTAGAAAACTGCCAAAACTTTCGACTCGGTAAGGGGACAGAAACGCTGGGCCAGCACAAGACTTACTTGGATCTCATAGAAGCCAATTGCGTTCCTGGAAGCTTGGGTGCGCTAAACGTGAAAGCAGTCCGAGGAAGTTGGCCATCAAGACCCCTCGCCTTTACATCATGCTGCTTTGCGGACAAGGCACCTGCAACAACACCAAGCCCAGTCTCAACGAGAGCCTGGCCGCGAGATCCTGCACTCGATCCTAGCAGTGGGATTTCCTTTCTGGCCTGGAAGTTCCGGGGGCTTCGACCTCGCACAACAATAGGCGCTGTAGTCGATTCTGTCATCACGACTTTGCTGCCGCTTGCGAGAGTTCCGGTCACCTTTAAATGCAATACGAAATGCTGTTGCAATTCCTTGCGTCGGCCATTATTTGCGGTAGCTCTGTACCTCTATTAGTAAATGTATGGGAAACAACTTGGAGAAGGAGCGGTGCAAACATACATTCTGAACTGAAGTCGACGCCAGCCGATGGGATACACAGCGTATTCTCCATCAGCTTCAGCTCCGTCATCTTGGAAGGGGATCAATGGGAGTGTTGGGGGTTCTTGATCCGGTGTCTGGGTTGTTTCTGGTGAGTTGGGTGGAGGCGTCTTCCAAGGAATTACGATCAGGCGAACGGGGTTGCCGTCAACAGATTCGATGGCAGAGATGGTCACTTCCATGTTGCTAACGCCAACAGTCTCTCCAGACTCGGTGATGACCGATAATTGACCTCTCGGTGTGATCAGCGACCCGCTAATCTGGAAAAGGTTTCTCCGGTAGCATGTCAGCTCAGGCTGTCGAAGTGACCCATCTGCGGTGCTAGTCGGCATCTCTGAAAGGAAGAACATGCCATGGAGCTGGGCTGACAACTCGAGTTGATGAATCCGGCTGTTTGCGTCGACTATGGTGTACTTGTCTTGTGTCCTCTTGAAGGCTAGGAGTTTGTGATCCTGGTTGACTGTCATCTTTGACCCATCATCACGTAGGTCCTGAACAATCTCCTGATACGCCGGGCCATCCGTCTCAGAGAAGGGCCTTTTCAAAGTTGGGTAACTGTGGTGGGAGGTAAGATCCGGAGGTGGTGGTCTCTCATACGCTTCCTGCTCCTCCTGGGGATACCGACCGTAGGGATAAGGAGAGTGGTCTACATCGTGACTGTTCCCAGGTCGCCCAGAGATGGGCGCAGTATTCGATGGAATAGGTTCTGGGACTCGACTAGACATGTGAACAGGGTTGCTGTAGTTTGCCCACAAACTCGAATGCGTCGAATGTCCTCTCAAATCTGCCATGGTGGCCGGGTATGCTGCCGTGGTCGTCATGAGAGCATAACTTTGCGTTTTTCGCCGTACCCCCTTCAACTTAAGCGAATTATTGTCGAATTCAATGCCGTCGCCAACGTGATGCCCCAGGGAACATGGGCCTTGATCAGATGAAACAGAAGAAAGACCAAGACCTGGGAGCCTCTCCTAGACACGAAGCGCGACGGGGTGCCAACTGTTTTCTAAGGGAAAGGAGGAAAGGAATAAGCAAAGCACGAGGGGTTCAAGGTTGCAGGCGATAGTGTACTTGTATATAATGGAGGGTGGACTCTAGGACGGCAGATGGCGGATGGCAATCGAGGGGAGTGTCTAGTCAAATGCGCGGCAGTGCTCCCGGGGTGGAGACTTGTCGACGAGGGGGGACTCGGCGAGGCTTCAAGGTCTAACTGGCCTGCTACGTACCTTGACAGTCACTGCCTACCTACTGTAAAGGCAAGGTAAGCAGGCATTGGAAGGTCCTCTCTCCAGGTATGCAGTACGTAACAGAGGCAACACCTCGCTAACATCAACTTCTGGGGGGAAGAAGCTCAGGGCATTTGCCGCCTGTGCTCCGTCCACTGCTCCGTACAGAATTCAGAAGCGCCAGGCCATTGACTCAGTGGGTTGGAAAACCCAGTCCAGTGCATGCGGCCGTTCTGGGAAGGAGGATGAGGAGTGGGAGGGGGGCGGATCTGGATGAATAGCAATGGGCGACCATGATAGTACACTGGGGTTCGAAGTGGGTACCCCTGCAGACGTTTAGGAAAAGCCTGGAAACGATGGTCTTAGAAGACGGTGATATTCCACTTGACGAGGCACAGAGGGTACAAAGACAAGGTAAAGATTCGGGTAGGCGATGTCAGGGATAGGGAGCATTGGGCGCCCCGTCTTTGGGGTTGAATGGTCGTCGGTGGGTGTGTGATGGAGCTAGCTCGGATAAAATGGTAGTCTTTCAAGAGTATCGATGATGAAGAACAGCCAAAGCAAACAATTACTATGTAGAACCTGGAAGACAGCGAGCAAGACGACGGTTAGGAGGTACCTCTGTACCTCGTACAGACGCAGGCAGGAGGAAGGCGAGAGGCAAATAGAACCTGGAAAGTAATGGGAGGGCGCAGAGAGGGTTAGCAGGCTCTGAGCAACTGCAGGCTGGAGTTGGGAAAAAAAGGTCCTGCCCAGACACGCCCCCAGTCGCATTTCCTATCCCATCCTATCCTCTCCCCCCCTCCCCTTCCTTTGCCAGTGTCTACCGAGGGGTTCGAGACCAGCGACGAGAAGCCGGTCATGTACTGTTGACAAGCAGGTACGCTAGACTCGAGACGACACCATGCCCATGTGCCACAAAGCCCCGGGTACTGGCTACTCAACCAAGGGCACTGAGCAGGTAGGGACCAGACGTAGAGAGAGAGGCCGAGAAGCCATGTTGAGTGGAGACACGGGGACCATCTCTCGAGGACCCGGAAGCCCCCCTCCCTCCTTCAGACGGCGCCCCACGGATGGCCAATCCCGGCCCCTGGCGACGGACCGGGGATGCGATTCGAAGGAGAATCCTCCGACAGAGGCGTGGTGAAGCAGCCTGGCCCGCAAATTTCTAGAAGGCCGTTGGGCGGACGGGCCAATTGGGAAAGGCGTGCGTGCGCTCTGCACTGTACAAAGAGTTGCTATCTGTACTTTGTACATACGGACTGAAGAGGCAGCAGGAAGGGGAGGAGGAGAGAGATTGTCAACTGCAAGAGCCCTGCTTGTGACAAGGAGCCAGCCGACCAAGGAGAAGCGCAGGCCTCAATGCGGTGTGTGAGAGCTTGTGCTTCCTGACGCGATCCCTGCGCGGAGGATAAGACGGAAGAATAATATCTGATAACCATGTGTATTATAGCCTGGTTGACGCTATTGCAGTCAAGTTGGTGCTGTCGAACACACAACCCAACTAGGGTACGAGTACTTTTAATTACTGTGTCGTCGGTTTTGTTCGCCATCCGGAGATGAGCAGCTGCAACAACTTGTTTTTGTGTTGGGCTAGACGAGAAGAAAGGAGACAAGAAAGGAGAGCCCGGTTTATTAATAGCATTCCATTATTGTTGTGGTTATTGCTCTCATTATGTCTTATTATGCGTCATTACTCGTACCTCTAACACAGCATTGTTCAAGCACCTAATACATAGTACCTGTAAATGTGGATGAGAAGGGATGGCAAGCCGAACGGGTACGACGTGGAGTTCGGTCAGGACCCTCCCCTCCATTTACCTCATTCATTGAACAGGATGCTGCTACTTTCTTCCGAATAAGCTCCTACAAAAGATAAGGTAGATGTTCTATTGTCGCCATGACCAACAACGCAACCACGCTCCCACGGACCATTCACAATCCCTCCACATCCTTAGTCCAGTTGTGTTGGAGGGAAGGAGTAGGCGTTAAGTGGATGAGCAGAAGGTCCTCTCCCAGATTGGATTTAGTGATATAGAACGGCGAGGTCGAAATGGGCTCAGGGGTGTTGGCAAATGCAGTAACAATTGGGCTGAGGGATGAAAAAAGGAAGACTCGTCAGCATGAGCGAAGGTCTGTGTAAACACGAAGACAGGTAGTTGATGCCAACCATGCTGTTCTTCGGCTTTTGGTCAAGCGCTTGCAACTAGTTGCTCCTTATCTCACCAACACAAAAAGAAACCAGAAACATGATAATCAAGTAATCTAGACAGAGTACGTACGGGGTACCAAGCGGAATGTAGCACTGGCCACGTCCCTATTCCGAGCAAGTCAACTTTGGAGCAACTTCGGAGTCCAGGAAACAAAACAAATCAGAAAAGAAGCTGCGGACCCATTGCTCAAAGTGAGGTGTCGATTTTCGGGTTGAGGTGGATCTGATCAGTGTGCCCATAGTCCTGCAAATGTGGTAATGAGCCCCCCCTGTGAGGTGCTGAAAATAAGGCTTAGGCATGAAGTAGCGTGCTGTGCTTTTTCGAGCCCGATGTGATTACAGTGCCGACAGGACCCTACAGTCAAGAACAAGGAACGTGCCAAGGCGAGATCTAGCAAGAGGGAGGACGGGACCGAGGGGCTTGACGCGAGGAGCATTTAGGTGGGCGCCGTGTTGGAGATGGCTTCAAGTCGCGCGTCACATCGATGTCTCGCGTTGCCGTTGGTTGGTTTACTTGTGGGGCTACGAGGCCCAGTGTTAACAAGGGTGGACAATCCTTGACACTCTCACAAGTGGCCCAGGAAAAAGTCATGGGCCACAAGTGGCTACAAGTGGCTGCAAGTGGTCAAGGCGAGCAAGGCAGGGCAAGGGTGGGTAAGAAATTGGACCAGGGTGATTTTTTTTTTTGAGTGTTTCGACCAAGAGTCGAGACAGACAAAGTGCGAGAAGCAGGCAAGGGGAGGCCCAAAAACGCCAATGGCATTAGGTAACGAAGGACCAAGAGAGGCCGAACTCCCACAAAAGCAAGGAGTACCATATGTGCCGTACCTTTGATACCCTGCCTGAGGTACCTAGCTTGGGTACTTTGCCCCGTATCTTACCATGGAAGGTAGGTACTCTACCTAAGGTACCTGCCTACCTAACCTAATGGTCAAAGCAAATACATGCATAAATAACATTAATAAGTTGAGATTGTCCTCCGACGGCCATGCCTTCTCTAAGCGTGCAGGCGGTAATTACAGTGCCTGCAAATATACCTCTCCTTCCTGCCTTGGTTTCTTTCTCCAAGCAGGTACCCGACCGAGGTGAAGTACCTTCCCTCATTATCAATTCTATTCAATAGCCACTCATCGCGTTAGTCTGGCGGGTACGCGAGAAGTTGCGTGTAGTCTTCATGCGTACCTAAGTCTGAAGCTTAAGTTGATTGAAATGACAGCCAAAGCGGCCAGGGCCGTGCCCCCTCCCCCTCCTTGGCCGGCCCTGGCCTTACTGTACAGAGTACAGTGCATGCCTCGTCGTCCCCCTCAGCAGTGGGCAACGGTCGCCACAGTTCTCCTCAACGGTCAACAGACAGGTCAATGGGTCAACGGCCACGTCCCCACAGTGCCCCACCACAGTTTCTCCAACGCCAAATGCACCGTGAAAAGCAAAAACAGCTCACTTTTGCTTCTGCGTTACCCTGTTTGGTCAAGGGCCGTGTTCCTTCAAACGAAGCCTTTCCTTCATATCATTATTATATACATCCACAATCCAGTTCAGTATATCTCAATTCAATTCATTCACAATCGCATAACCACGTACCATACACATTATTACTGTAATCATTCATCAAATTGAGAAAAAAAAATATCACCTAATTTGCTTCATTGCTGGGTCACTTACTCGCTTACCTCCTCCCCTAAATCATATACAAGCCGCGGCACAACAAGAAAACCTAATCGACCATGCTGGCTTTCCTTGATCGCGTGTTTTTGCCGTCAGCTATCCTTCAGGGGCCAATCCTAGACCCTCCCGCCTATCCTATCCTCTCTTCGCAGTAAGCTAAGGGAGACAGCGGCTGGTCCAGGGCTGGTCCCATGGCGGTGCCATCATCATCATACATAGTAAATCATAGCTTGTCAGGGTTGAGGGTCAAAACTCCTCCCCTCAGCAACCGAACCTGCACGTACGCGAGGCCATCAACTTCAAGTCATTCTACATAATAGCTGCATCCTTCCAGGATCCAGGGTCAACATCGGCAGCCCACACCAAGAGTTCCAGCGGCCATCAAACGACGCATTGTTCATCATATCGCACTCATTGATGTGCTCATCCCATCCCCGATTTGGGCACAGAGAATCCACCCTCACGCTCACCGGGCAAGGCACACACCCACAGCGCATGCAGATATTTCCGCGCACAGCCATGAAGCTCACAGAAGGCGACCCAGCTTGCCCCAAACTATACTTCAACTCCAAAGACGGTCCGCTGTCCAACGCAAAGTCATCACTCCCACAAGCCGATTATTGGTCGGAAGGAGATTCCGATGGTTGTATTCGACTCTTATTCGTCAGCCACAATCACATTGCTTCAATATCTGTGTGTTGTTTAGCTGCACCAGTGTTTCTATCACGGAGATTCTTACGCCCCTGCGACTCCAGCTAAGCTCAGGCTCTTGACCCCGAATGCAAAGCCCTGGCAATCCTCAACTCATGATACAACGGTTCAGACGCCACCCGGACGGTAGTTCTTATCCTCCCTACCTACTGTATGTCGCCTTGCGGGACCTTCGATGTAACCATCCTCGATGCCCGCAGCGGCTTTCTTGTTCAGATCTAACAGTCCACTGCGTCCACTCTCATCGTAGTAAGGCAACCTTACAACTGAATACAGATGGTTTTTATGCCAACTGTAGCTGCTTGATCCTCCCTCTCAGAGTTGCACCCCGGGATGCCACTCGGAAATGACCAGGGCTGTCACATCTCTAATCACTAATTCCTCTCAACCTGATCAACTCAGGTCACGACCGAGGATAAGAGCTCATCGAGTCTATTATCGCCGAACCCAGCATTGACGAACTAGTCTCCACAGTGCATCGTTTTCCCTGGTGTGAAATGACCATCTCAAGTATCTACACAGTAGACAAGTCCTGGTAACTTACTCAGGGAATGTAAGGCAATTTGCAACAGGTTGCGCGGATCCGCGACATTCGTTCCGAGTCAGGGCCATCATAACCATAGCAGGCTCTGGCCGAGATTATGTTCTGAGCACCATGGGGTTGAACAACAACCCGACATATATCAGAATTCTGTTAAGGCCTCCCATACTGAATCAGGCTTTGCGCTGATTGGTTGAAGGTGGGATCGCTAAACGGCGCTGCATGTGCCTCTGCATAAGGGGGGGCAACTTCTGAACACACACACATCCATGCTCAAAAGCAAATTGGCGATGCCAGCGATTAGTGCTGAATTACGCCACGCCATGGCTCAGAGCCGCACTAAACAATGGGCCATTGTGCTCGGGCCGTTCTAGGCTGTGCGAGGAATTCAAAATTCACTCGAAACTGGTCTTTGGCTGGAAGGGATCTGACTTCAGCCAACCGAGTTTGACTCTATCCCGATTTCACATGAATCAACCGCAATGCGCAAGGCCACGGCAGATGCCGCCCGCATTATCCAATCAAAGTCACGAATAAGTCTGGTACTTATTACTGTTACAAACCGTTGCTGCCGACGAGTCCCGCCCCTTGCTAAATGGAGCTTGTGAATCCACCTTTCCCCGGTGTCCGGGGCGAGTAACCATTTAGCAGTCTTGGCCCAGGCCCGCTCTAAGACCCGCTCCTCCGGCCGGTAGACCTTTTTCGGACGAGGATCTCCGTACCGAGTACAGTAGTCTCAAGGCAACAAACGCTTGACTAGGTTGGGGCAACGGCTTCTCGTCCGTTGTCTCTGGTTTGTGGGATGATGGACGGCGGCCGAATAGCTTAAGGCCGGCCCTGCTGTACGTGGGCAGGCATGTCCAGATTTCCCAAGCCAGATTCATCTGACAAGCCCCATTCTCATACCCATATCGAGTCGGCAATCGCCGCAAATCATCACTCTGCCGTTGTGGTAATGTGAGATTATGCATACTACGTACTTCTGCGAATCATTACTTCCCCTCCGCGAGATCAGCATATTGTCGATGGTATAATATTTATTTTGCCCCCTTGCAGCAGATATGTATTTACCGTTGCAAAAGCCAAAGTCGATTACACCCCCGGTCATCTACTATTGGCTGTCAACCAGCGGGAGTCTCAGGTGTAGCCGGCTTTACCATGTTTGGCCAGACAATGGGACGATTTTTTTGTTCTCAAACGTTTCGAATTAGCCGAAGAGGAACCAACTCTAACGACGACAAACTCTCAGCCTTCACTCTTCGGGATGGAGGAGGTTGGGCAGGGACAAATAAAGAAACAAAGAAAAAAACATCAAACGAAACGCTGGCTTCTCCTAATAATCTCCCCAAATATTCCGAACGACCTCCTTGTTTGGATAGGTGTCGGTCGGATGGCCTCCCCTCTCAGGGATCGACTTGACCGGGGTTAGTGTATTAGCAGCAGTACCTTTGCTCGACGCGTTCATAATATCCCGATCATTATTATGTCGCTCATAACTTATCTACAAACGTTCAAATCTCTCGGATTATCAGTCCACCGGCGCCAATTGTCAAGATCGAAACATTGCCTGCATGATAACGAACCAGGAATCATTGCCCCCAGCGTGAACAGACCAAGAAGAAGGGATGGTCCTTGTTTTTGCAACTGGCAAGCGATGAGTAATAGAATGTCGCGCACTGACGATCCCTGCCGTTCCCCCTCTGCCGCTCTGTAACTCGAAATTAGCTTCTACAGCCCAAAATAGCTTCGGCCACATGGCTCAACTGCACCGTCGCTTGTCGGCAATGGTTTGATGCACAGATGCACAAAGTGCTGTACATATCTACGTAGTAGTGCTAGGTCACTACACTGTCCCTCAGGTCAAGGAGGCATCTTTCTACTTTCAGCGCGCAACTAGCATCCCTCATTCTACATGTGGCACGACGCCAAAATACTAAAATTCTATTTGTCAGTTTATTGGCCGCTGAGCGGTTAAACACACCGATATGGAGTCAATCGCTCCCGTTCTAAACGGATAACGGGCCCACGGGTAGGCCAAGCATCGAGATGGGGACACAGAAAAGACAGGGTGGCGGGCCGTGCATGCGTCTCTAATACCATTCCACCAGGATCACTCGAAAGTCTTTCAGCATAATCGAAGGGGTAGGGATACTCATAAAGTCCGAGATCCAGTACAATGCAGCCTTATTTGCTTGTGAGAGCTTCTTTCATTATTATTCTAACATATTATGAACCGTTACTTTCTTTTTCATTTCCGAACATCAGACCAGCTCCCGGTTCCTTTGTAGCCGCCAACGCTCGAAAAGGAGAGTCAACCCAGCATAGTTATTCATTTAGAATCCTTGGAAGGGGCTTTTTACCGTTGGCACCCAGGGGGGATTAGTCCGCTACACGGTTTTAGCTGGTTCCAATCCTTTTTGAATGCCCAAATCGGTGGTAACCGGTCTTTACAATGTTCTCAGGCAGCTTTGCTTCTTGACTCGCTAGGGAAACAGAACGGAATAGAGGGCGGATAGCACCCAATCGTGCTCAGCATCTGCAACCGTCAGCCCAGATCGGCCATTACCGCTGACCAACCCATTCAGAACAAACAAACGAGCGGGGACCAAGACCAAGTTCGCTTTGACATTGCGGATGGGAAGAATATCTCAACAGACATTCACATGGGCGAGCCAACATAGTATTCTGCGTGAGAAGCAAGTTTGTCGTCTTTTTACTTGACCTACAGGTGGGGTTCTATCGGAGGGGAAAGGCACAGGTCACTACATTCGATCCTTTCGTGAATGAGGAGCTCAGTTGAGCGCAGGTACATCGTGGCGCCTGGAAGTTAACGCCGGTATTCTAGCTCATGGGCCTCCCAGCTTCTGTCTTGATATCCCGTATTTTCTCCGCATCAAGGACATTCAGGGCACGATGTGATTTCCACTTCTGAATCCCTCTCGTTAATTTTTTTTTTTTTTTTTTTTTTTTTTGAGAAACTGCAGCTGCCCTCCTGCAAATATGGTCACATTGTTGGCTATCATAGCCAAGATTGAAATAAGTGATGCAAAAGCATTCATAAATGACAAGCAGGCAGGTCGTCATCGTCCATGTCCTTTCCACAATTTCGCCACTACAACATTGTCCAACTTGGGGACCGGTGGGATCACCTCGGCAATATTGAGGAAATCTTGGTAGTACGGTTCCGTGAAAGTTATACAAGCTACCCTCGTATCTGCTCGCAGGCAGACCACAGAGGGTTGGGCTTAGGTCGGCCTTGGCCATGCGCGATTAGGGAATTAGTACGGCATCGGAGACCAATCTTGGGCACATCATCCATCGTTCACAGGCTGACGATCCGATTGTTATTTTCCATCACATGCTTGATGTACAGTTAGATTCTATGACCTTTCAAACCCATCGTTTGAGTTTGTGCATTCAACTGGCCCCCGTTGGGGTCGTGATGGGTCAGCAATCTCATGTTAAGGCGAAGGCAGGTTGGGAGCATGGATGCAGACGCACGCCACAGCACAGTGTGGATGGCTTCATGCAGAACGAATGAGCAAACAATAGTCTAGAGATGGAGGGGATCGTCGACCCAGCTTCGGATCTTTTGTCGTAAAGAATGGTGAAAAACTCGTGCGCCACTTCTTTTTCTTCCCTTCCCTTCCCTTACCCAAACGCACCGCCGCCGCCGCCCGCGGCATTTTACCAGTCCAAGGCAGCAGGGAACTAACTATATGGATTCCTGTTCGTGGATGAGACGGGGTGGGTAGCAGCCGGAGTGCCACATAATGCTGCAGGAGGCAAAGCTAAGCAGGCAAGCAAGCCACCTGAGCAAAGGTTGTTAGCTCTGCTCCAGCCTTCATCTGATGGTCTGTCTGTTCTGTTCTGGCCCGATGCCGTCCAGTTAGAGATTACGTCGGAGTCACAGCGGGCGAGATGCAGTCACTTTCTACGTGCATAATTGCATGGAAGGGGGGGTGGCCCGGGCCAGAGAGAGTGATGAGAGAAAAGAGGGAGAAAGAGGAGGAGGGGTGCAGCTGTGGCCAGGTCATTGCTGCACTGAGATATCTCTGTCTTCGTTTTGTTGACGCCAGCAAGAGGCGTGGTTACGGTGTTAGGGAGTAAGACTCGAGGATTGAAACATCAAAGTCTGTGTAACCACATGGTGATGCATCTCGATGCTCTTGGATTCACTTCACGTGGATGGGCTTTGTTGTCGCGATGTTGCATCCCATAGCTCGGCTAACTGTTGAGTGAGACGTTCTGTGGTAACGGCGCGTGTTGCTTGCGCCGCCGTACTATTTCTTTCTTCTGTTTGTTGAGCTTTTAGTTCCCCACCTGACAAAGGGAGGGAAGAAAAAGAAATGTGTTACTGTTCTCTTTTCTTCCTTTTGGTTTGTGCCATACCTCATGGCAACTCAGAGGTTAGCGTGGGATGTGGGATGTGGGATGTGGGAGGGTGTGGTGTTGCCGGTTCCAGCCCCCCTCCCCCCCCCTTCTTCCTTGATGAAAAAAAATAATGAGGCGGGTGTGAGGATACGTGCTGGTTGCTGCTCTGTTGACTGTGGTGGTGGTGTTTGAAAGGGTTATTGAGGCACGGCGCCGGACCGCAAGCGACGGGTGCATCCAAGTAAGCGTTGTCACAGATATTGGGGGTTGGGAATAAGGCAACCACGCAGCTAATAACCAGCCGACACTCTCCGCCAGGGCCAAATAGCTAACTTGGCTAGTTTTCTACACAGCAGCGGGATGCAGGCGGGACGGCGCATGGTCTGACGCACAGTTCCATGACTTGTGGCGAGAGGATCGATCATTTGAATACACGAGAAGTGAGCCCTTTCCAATTTTCAACTTGACTACCAAGTCAAGTGAGCCAGGGCGTTGCATCTTGGGTACCTAATGGCAAAAGACATGCAGTACGAAGAAAATCTGTACATGTTTATGATACGTCTTTACAATATGCTACCTATACCCGCTCAAACTGCATTGTAAGGTACTGTACAGTACTGTTATTCTCCCCCTTCGGGCCTCCATTCCCATGCGGCAGGAATACCAAGACAATGCTGACTCGAATGCAGCCCCAATCCAATCCGGATAGATTCTCTCTTTCTCCTCCCACACCCCGGGATTATGCTTCTCAACCACCCCGCACCCGTTGTTGAGCCTTCTATGGCTCCCATCATCATTGGATTACCCAGTTGCCGCCATCGTCGTCTGAGTCGCCCTCAACCTCGTCTTCGGCATCAATCAGAGCCATCTGCACGAATCGACGCACCCATGCCTCTTGTAATGGGTCAAGGCCCGCCCCGTTGTTATTGTTGTTGTTGTTCTGTTCCTGGTTCTGTAGTTGCTGCTGCTGCTGCTGCTGTTGTTGTTGTTGTTGCTGTTGCTGCTGCCGCTGATTCGGACGTTGTCGATTAGCGATGCCGCCACCACGAGCTCCTGCAGCTCCTCGTCCACCTCTTCCTCGGGCCCCGGCTCCTCCTGCTCCTGCTATTCCTCCTCGACCGCCGCCACCTCTAGCTCCACGGCCACGCCCTAGATTCCCCCAATGTGGCCCATGCCCACGGGCTGCGGGCTGAGGAGCGTCTGGTGCAGCCGGTGGAACCGGCCTATGTCCGTTGCGGCCGTCTCGAGGCTGGTTGTCAACAAGCCGGAGAACAAGTGGCGCCTCACGAGCGACTTCGACGACTGGACCTCGTTGGTTAGGTTGACGATTGTCATCGTTTTCGTTCACATTGTTTGCTGCACGATCGTTATTGTTATTGTGGTTATTGTTATTGTTGTTGTTGTCGTCGTTCATGACAGCATCGTCTTCATCATCACTGTCACCGGACTCAAAGTCCAACTCAATATCTGCAGGTGCTCCTTGCGGTTCGTTTGCAGCTGGCCCCCGTCCTCCGACGAACCCAAGTCCGACGTTGTCGCCGTCGCCGCCTTCGAGTTCCCATAGCCGCATAAAACAACTAGTAACCTTGCCGTCAGGTTGCGTATTATAGTGCCGATACGGATTTCCGGGATCAAGCCACGCGGAGCACAGATAGCAAAAGTGCGTGTCACAACGGGAGCAGATCATATGGTTACAGCCGTGAGTCTTCTGCGCCGGTGCGTTACAAGTCGGACAAGGACTAGTATGAAGCTGTAAGTATTCAAGAGAGGCTTTCTCCTCTTCACTGACTTCGCCCTTGTTCCTTGGGGGTTGGCAGCGCACGAACTCGCCGTGCCATGACTGGTAACAGCGGCCACAGAAAGCGAACCCGCAGTCTTCGCAGACGGCTAGAAGATCCGCCGGGTCGAATTGTTTGGTCTTCTTCTTGGATTTCCCATCTGCATTCGTCTTTTGGTCATTAACCTCGGTTTCAGAATCGTCATCGGAGCTTTCGACGAATTCAAGACCATCCGGTTTCTTGTGACGCTTGGACCGAGCTGCGCCGTTGCACCATGAACGTGGGCAGTAGATGGTGTTCTTGTCCGATTCAAGCTCCGTCTTATACTTGAGGGTAACGTAGCGCTTGACTGCGTCCTCGGTCAAGCCGATCTGTAAGAGCTCGCTGGGGCTGATGGCAACCTTTGACTTTTTGGTTGACTTTGATCCGTCCTTGTCCTTGGCCTTGGAACGCTCCTTAGAACAGTTGGGAGCTAGGCACCGAACTGTTTGTAGGTTTCCCTCAGTGATGGCATCGTTGTAGAATTCTTGTAAGCACTGTAGGCAAAAGATGTGACCGCAATCAAGCATCTTGTGGCATTTTGTGCCCTTCTTTGGGTCTGTCATTTAGAGAAATAGCAGGTTAGTTTTTGCAGCTGGACTTTGGGCAAACTGCCAGCCTGGTAGGAGAGGGGGGGGGAGGATGGGGGCAAGGGGAGAAGGGGACTGGTAGATGCTTACCAAGACACACGCCGCACTCAAACGTCTCCTTCTCAAAGGCTGCCTTCTTGGCTTTGATATCGTGGTCTAATACAGCGAGTTTGTGCTCCGGGTTCATCTGGAGCGTGCCTTCGGGAGTAATAGTTCCAAACACATTCTCAGCTGCTCGCTGAACATGGTCAATATATGTGAAGGCGACCATATCACGACCAATCTCGTCCCACAAGCGAGGTCCGTCATTCTCGAGCTCCTTGACCGTCTCCGGGTCCAACCATGGGGGATTTACAGAGATGTTGACTTCAAGTGGCGCGTCTACAGGGTAGCCATCTGGGAGATGGATACGTAGGCACAGGGAGGGGAGGTGGGAGACATTCAGCGAGTCTATCTCGGGCTGGGCAGCAACATCAGTTGGCGGGCCAGCAGCAGCAGCAGCAGCATTTAATCCCGGCAGGGAGGTTGCGGAGGCCGCGGGAAAAGTAACAGTAACGGGAGCGCTTGGCTCAACGGGGAGTTCTATCTCGAAAGTGAAGGGGTCCTTTTCATCTGGGCGTCGAATCTCCGGGTAGATGGCCTCAAGGGTCTCGAGTTCGACGAGACGAGGATCATCGCTATCGTCTGCCATGGTGGTGGGTGTTGCTGCTGGGGCTATGAGTGGGCTTGCTAATCATCATCCAAAGAACAGGAGCTGCAACAAGACAGAGTTTTGCGCGAGCAGACTGAAACGGAGTAGTTTCTGATGAAGGAGGGTTGTGTGTGTGTGAGGGAGAGAGAGGGAGTAGAAATGCTCAGATGGAGAGACCAATGGTGCGAGCAATTTAAAACGGGTTCATGAATCAATATCGTTCCCACAATCTTGCTAAGCCGTAGTCGTCATGATGGGTTAAAAAAAAAAAAAAAAGAAGAAAAGGCTTGCGAGTCTGAAAACCACTGTAGTTAGAATGTACAGTATGAAAGACAGGGGCGGATATTGAGGGAGTCAGAAGCGGAAAGCGACAGAAACCCTCCCAGGCGGATGAGTATTGTCAGGCGTTTGAACGACGACGAGCGAAAGTGGTGGCAAAGAAATGGCCGAGACGAAAAGGGTACTGCTAACTGTGCCGGGGTCGGTAGTGGTGGTGAGGAGGGGCAAAAACAAAAGAAGATTGGAGAAAGAAAAAAAAAAGGACCAAAAAGAAATAAGGAATAACTATCTTTCTCTTTTCATAGAGATATACTTATATATGAGCAAAATAAGAAGAATCTTTCAAATAGGGTAAATATATAATGATATTCAATAATCCTGTGTTGTGGGACCTTTTTTTTTTTTTATGTTCTTATTCAAAATTGGTGTTACTGGGGGAAAAAAAAGGGAATGACTCTTTCGCCGTGGTTGTGCGTTTCGGTCGGGTTCACGACGGCGGCTGAGTTTGGTGCTTCTTCTTGCACTACTGTACAGGCTACGATTTCAATGGAATAGGCCTCAAATAATTGGAGAGAAGGAGAACATAAACCAGGAAAAACCTGACTGCTTTTTTGGGGGACGAAGATTAACACATGGTCCATCTCCACGGGCTGGGGCCATTTACCGGATGACTAAGGTCTCTATGGGTCATTGGAGGTGCATTTAGTACCGTAAGTTTTTAGGTATTTGAGGGATTGCAGCACAAGGAGTGAAGGTAACTAACTGATTGAGTAACTTTGGTAATTTGATAGATTGGTAGGTTCAAGGATATTCTTCGATGTTGTTTTTTTCTTTACAGTCATAATAGAAAGGTACTGTAGGGTGGTGCTTCATTAGAGATGGGAATGGAAAGACCAAAAAAATCCAAGTATATATACTCCAAGATACCGTGACTGATGGCTGTGCGATGAAGGGTGCAATTAGTTGAAAACTTGTAAACCCGAGAGAGGTTAAAACATACAAGCTATATATGTGTACCTAGGCACGTAAGATGGGGTACATGTCAAGAAGTAGGATAGAAGAAGTGAAGAAGAGGGGGGGGAAAAGCAAGAAAAGAAAAACGTGGAAAACACCTGTTGCCCTACGACAGGTGCATGCATGCACGCATGTCTTACACTGGCTTTTACATACAGTAGCGGTAGATGGATAGAACCTTTCTGTAGGTACAAGCAATTAGTTACAGCGGGTTGGTTTAAGGTACCTTGCGTAGTAGCATTTGACAAAGCCGCCCTGATCTTCCCATTCTTTCTCCCAATTCAGCCCTGTGCATAATAATGACGGGACTGGTGCCAATATTGCACTCTTCTTGCCGATCAATTGATCAAGGTCCTTGTATTCCTGTACAGGTATTTACTGTACTACATATACTATGGTACATAGCAATGCCCTTTCCGTCGTCGCGCCACACAAAGGTATCCATCTTGCCATCCCACTTCCAGCGCTCTCCACCCAAAAAGTTGGACGCCACCTTGTCCAGTTCTCCAAGGTCAAGCCACATGTTCCGTCCCCAACTACATCATCAAAAACTCCCCTTCTCCTAGCTAGCTACAACCCACATCCACCTCTGCGACCGTACAACTTCTCATGTACGAACACCCCAATAGAAACCAAACTTCATTTCCAGACGTATAGCCCAAACCTGGTTCTGTGTCGGGCGCCGGTTCGCCTCACTCTCGAATCGGCTCCCACCAAAAAGAATTCAGTTGCTGAAGCCAGAGTGTATTTTGTCGCCTGAAGCAACACATTGAACATCAAGGAAATAACCCTTCCCTCCAAATTTCGCGGCATGCTTCGATAAGAATCCTTCAGCCCATCATGGACGAAACCACGCCTCTAGCCTCCCTCTCTGTTACTCACGTCTTTTATGTACGCTCCTAGTCTTTTATTTCTTCCATTTATTTAGTTTCCATCTTCGTCGTTTCTAACGCTTTTTCCTCTTCTTCCTGTAGGACCCCAACGACTATGTCTCCCTCGTTTGCGCCTACCTTGCCCTCCTCCCGCAGGCCCTGTGCGTCGTCTACGCTACCCTCGTCCTCTTCACGCGCGAGGTCGAGATCGGCCTCATGTTCGCCGGCCAGCTCGCCTGCGAGGTCATCAACTTCGCCCTCAAGCGCCTGATCAAGGAGGACCGTCCGCGCCGCATCCACGGCAAGGGCTACGGCATGCCCAGCTCCCACGCCCAGTTCGTCGCATTCTGGAGCATCTCACTCGCCTTGTTCCTGCTCGTTCGTCACCGTCCCCCCAAGGTGCTGCGCGGCCAAACAACTGCTGCTGCTGCTGCTGCTGCGGGAGCCGCCAACTGCGTCCACCGGCCCTGGTCCTTCCTAGAGCGCTTCGCTGTGAGCGTAGCCGGCATTGTGATTGCCGCCGCGACGGCCTGGAGCAGGATATACCTCAACTACCACACCCCCAAGCAGGTGGTGGTCGGCTACATAGCGGGCGCGATCAGTGCCGCTGGGTGGTTTGCCATCACCAGCCTCGCGCGCCACGTCGGGCTTCTGGAATGGGCTCTCGACACACCCATCGCCAGGGCCTTCCGTCTGAGAGACCTCGCGGTTCAAGAAGACATGTGCCAGGCAGGGTGGGAGAAGTGGGAACAAAAGAGAACCGAGGCGGCAACGTCGAAGAAGAAGTAGCCATTATAAAGCTACTTTGTATATGTATGTGTGCGTGTTGTGTGTGTGTCTGTGTGTGTGTTCGTGTGTGCACTATTTTGTGCCAAATGTAGAGCTTCACAGTGAACGATTAGCCTCTTGATGTTAAATCATGAGGCGAGCAGCTATGCCTTTCAGCACACCCCCAGCTAAACAACTAACAACCAAATAACCGTATCTCACGAGACGAACTGGAAAAACCTAAAGCGTCGGCACCAAAAATTTCCTCTATCGCGGGCGGAAATACAAACGGTGTTTGTCTCAGAGGGTCACACCAACCATTCACACAACCAAAACCGTTGGCTATCAGCATATCACTTCCAAGGGCATATCAACCAAAGGCACTGACTGAATTGGAGAAACCGCTTCAAAATAAAATAAAAGGAAGTGAATATCAATTCCTCTCGTCTATCCCCCATAATTTGTTGGGCATGGGGTTGATATGCTGGTAGCCCACCTGCACCTCAGTATTTTGTCGTGAGGTTCATCATATCTACCTTGTTTAAGCCAAACTATGTACACCTATTCAACCACCCGGGACAACAAGTTGGGCCTTTCCTCTTTTTTTTATTCCTTTGATTCCTCCTCGTACACTTTCAGCGGTGAATATCTTTTCTTCCTCGCTGGTTTCCTCCTCAATACAGAGTCATATAAACTCAAATGCAAACGCGACATAGGGAATCTTAAAAAAAGAGGTCGTGAATATCATAAACTCCAATAACAGCGACAACAATAATAACATAGAAATGCTGAATAAGTTGGAAAGTCGTTTAAACACACAAAGTGAAAGATATGTATTTGTTTGAAAAGGAAATGGCAAGGAGAAAAATGTTTGTGTGCCAACAGTTCACATTTAGATCCAATCTTCTCTAATCGGCTCGGGTCCGGTTCTACTTCGAGATCCTTGCCGACTATGCGACGCTCTCGAGCTCACCGAAGGCCTTCTTGGCTTGTAAGAGCTTCTTGAGCCGGCGCGAGAGTGCTGGGCTCTGCTTTGTGTCGGGCTGTATACATCGGGACTTAGCGTCAATTCCGCATCTTCCTTGATTTGCTCGCGAGCCCGACTGCGAGCGGGGACTGGGGGAAGGTCTTTGTTTTTTCGTTGATCTTCCTTCATAGCTTCTTCGTCGGGGAGTGTAATCACTGTGATACCCAGAGGGCTAGGCTTCTTGGAAGTAACCAGAGGCATGATTGGGTACTCCAACACATCGTGAACCTTGGGGTTCTCTTCGGGCAATGTGGCAGTTGCCGGGGGCATGTCACCAACGTTCGACAATCGGAGTCCGATTTGAACAGTAGCAGATGACACAATTGACGACCCTCGGTGGTGGTGTAGATCTCCCTGCTCACGGATTTGGGGCGGCGCGAGGAGATTTTCAGTTGAACGCGAAGCGAAGTCCTCTTTGGGGGGAGGAGGTGCATATCTGCTCGTGGGTAGAATATAAGAGTTCTTTGGCAAGAGAGGAGCGTCTGATGGATTCGGCATCATGTTGTACCAGCTCTTCTTCAGGGATCTGAGGGTAGATTTCCTGCGTACTCGCGCAGGCTCGGGTGACGAGGGTAGATTCAGGTGGACAGGTGGGCAAATAATCCCAAGACTTGGGACATGGAGGCTTCCATTTCGAGAAGCGTCAAAACCTCTCAAGATATCAAGGGTATCGGGAGAAGCCCCATCGCTGCCCTTGGTTGTTCGCCGATGTCGTTTTGGAGGAGAGATGGGTTGAGTAATCTGAAGACCAAAATCGAAGCTTGAGCCTCCGTCTGAGAAGCCCTTCTCAAAAGCTTTTGGTTCGATGCCATCCCAGTCATTCGGGCCGATTGTAGCTGTTCTGTTGGATCGAAGGAGGAGATGCATGCTGCCTGTCAAAAGGCCAGAGAGGTTGATGACGACAGCAGCCACCATTGATGCATTCATAGCATTTCTATCGTTGGCATTTCCAAAAGAAATGTAGAAGAAGAAGGGAATCGGGATCGTCTTTGTTATGGTTAGCATGGGAATATGGAGCAAAAAGTTGCACGCAAGATTACTAACGTTCGATACAATGGCTACAATGAGGAAGTAGACCATACGAGAGGCTTCGATCCGTTCCATTGGGCCAAGATTGGTGGCATTCACCAGCCTAAAGAATACAATGGTAACTTCAACGGCCAAGAGAGCAACGACCACGATGAGAAAGATGAAACAACCCAGCTGGTACGGTTGCAAGTACCACACAAGGCAGGCGAAGCAGAAATTAGGTGGTCGCATCATCATAGTGATGGTGAGCGCTACCATCACGCAAAGCACAACCCCAGCGAGGCAAATGACGGTATTCCATCGCCCTCGTGCGGGAAAGGGGCGGCGTCGCTTAAGGGCACGAATCGCCAACTCCAAGCCAAAGACTACTTGGATGATAGGGAGGAGGAGAAAGGCTAGGGAAATGAATTAGCAAAATCAATAAGAAACATGACAGGGTAGCGCAAGCTAGTGTTATCTGTTCGCATACCTGGAAGCATGGCCTGCGAGATCCCAGTGCAGCCCAGAATCGTTAGAGACTTGAGTCCCTTGGACTGGGAGATTGAGAAGACGATCCCTTGAGCAGCAATGCCCCATGATAGTACGAATGGGAAAACGTCTGCCGGGCTGATTAATTGGGACCAAGATGATCTACAACATATTTTCATAACTTGTTAGTATCACGATTTCCATGATTCAATCGACTCTTGGGGTTGACCCATACCTGAAGCTCCATCTTCGATCTATCCTCCTCGCCGTTACCCACGATTGTCCCAAGATTCCGGCCGCAGTCACGAACCCGGCGATGGTGTTGAAGCACGCAAGCACAATTATTGATGTTCGAGCAGACTCGGCAGCAGCAAACTTGAGCTCGTTGTCCCAGGCTGAGGTTGTGTTCGTTTCGAAGCCGAAGCCATTCGAGGTGGCTCTCGCCCATGGCTGAGCCATGTCGTAAGTTGGGGTAGGAACGGGCAAAAAAGGATACGCGGAGACTGGCTCAAGTGAATAGGAATTACAATAAGGCTTCAAGCCTGAGCAGTGCCAGCACCGCGTAGTTCTCAATGACACCGACTAGGCAGACATGTCGCGTTGTCTACTTGAGATGATGGCAGAGAGGAAAGGAGGCCGGATAGACAGCGGGATTACTTGGTGAGGCCCCTTGGTGTGCGTGTGTGTGCAACACAAGGTTGGTCTGGTCTCCCAAAGGGAAATGTGAAGCAAAAGGAGACAGGCAGTCCGGCCCAAACCAAAGGCCAGGCGCTTAGGTCGAGTTTAAGAAATGTGCGAGATGAGGGCAAAGAGGCAATGGTACAAGTAAAGTCAAGCAAGCTCCTGGCCTACCAAGAAGAAGAAGAAAAAAATGTTTGAAACGAAAGAATGGGAATGCAAAGATAAACTACAAGCCTTGGCCGACGATGATGAAGTGCAGAAGGGGGCTCAGATGTAAAAGCTTCCATCGGCTCAGAGTCCAGCCGGCCGATTCTCGCATACACGTATATAGTAGAGACTTGGTAAAGCTGCAGCTCCCCCACCCCCTCCCCCCCCCGGTTCAACAGCTTTTTAAAGGTTGGCATGGGTCTTGATAGTTGATGTTTTGCTGATTAGTTTTTACTTCTGCGGGTGAACGAAGGCCCTCTCCACCCACCCCCTTTGGGTAGACTGGCGCACTTACACACTTGGGACAATGACACACTGACAAAGGTCCGGTTACAGGAGCGATGACACCCAAAGAGCTGCACCAAGATATCTGCGCCTAGACGTGGCACGCGGTGGTCAGGCTCTGGGAGCCAGGTTGCCGCATCTCTGACCGGCAAGGTGTGATGGTGCGGACGGGCAGCTGTCAAAGTGTTGACAAGGCAAGCATCCCGTCCACCAAGAATTGAGCAACACGTCAGTCAAGTAAACAAGTTTTTCGTGCATGCATTTTTCATGGCTATTCGACAATGCAGATGGGGAAAAGGGCAAAAAGAAAAATGCGGTCTCGCATGAAATTCGAATAGTGGACAGGTTCGCTGTCACGGCATCAATTGACAAGTGTTGATGGCTCACAGGCTGAGTGGCCACGAGGTCCCCGGGGAGGAGAGGGTGTGTAAGTTGATCGGACCCTGCGTTTTCCTATCTTGATTGAAAAATCTGCGGAATCTTCGGCGGCTTGATGAAACGAGACCCAGACTTGAAGACAAGGTCAAAAGACAAAGCGCAGTGAAGAGAGAAAAAAAAAAAGAGAGAGAGAAACCGCGGGCTCTCTTCCCTCCCCACTCCCCTGGTCTGTGAATAGAGGCCGCGCGGGGTTGAAGCATTGATGGAACAAGGGCAGGTTTCGCCATGACGGATCGCGGAACGTTGGAACGTTGAAGTTAAGAAAAGCCTCGGGCACTAGGCCAGTTGTGGCGTAGCGCTGTTCCAGTGCAGAGGTGCAGAGCAAGAACAACGGAGACTGTGGCGGCAGGGACGACACAGGGACCACAGAGAGGCAGGTGTGACCAACCAACGAGGACACGGCAAGGGCACAAACGCCTTTTGGGCATCACCACAAAAAAGAGGCATCTCTGCCTCGCGTCCATGATAAAACAAATACACGACAAGGGAGGGAAAAAGGGGGGGGGGGCAAAAAGCCCAGAATACGGAGAAAGTGGTGAAATGCGTTTCCTACTCGCTGAAAGCTGACTGACTCGTGAGGGAAGCTGGAAGCCTGGATGAGTGGCACTCTGCACCTGGCTACTCTCCGTTGCGGAACAGCAAGTTGCCGAAAAAAAGGGCTTTTGGCCAACAGGTTGGAAACAGGCATGTTGTTTCCCAGGCTGGCATGCAACAACCTAGAGCCTGCGATAAAGACAGATTTCATGCGTTAAGACGCCGTTGAGGCTATCACGAGACTGTAGCGAGTATACAAGTTGTCCAGCCAGTCACGACTCGATCCTCTTCATCATCAGCCTGTTGTAAGGCGTCTTTGAGGCCCAGACTAACTCTAGTTACTTGTCTCTCCGCTTCTCTCTTTCATGCCGACACACGTACACGCACATATGCGGCTCATGCCCAGCCCCCCCTTCCCCCCGCCTCTCCATTTCTTCTGGCTTTTTTCTACCCTCTGGGCTGTAATAAGCTGTCAAAGATTTCTTTATACTTCGTTGACTAAAAAGAGCAGGGGGGGTGCTTGGTCGATACCAAAGACTGCATATTATAAGATATGCATGGCCCATGCATACCGGTACCACTTCCGTGACACACCCGGGCAAGCGAGATCTCACCCTTTGCGTCATTCTGGTGTGCCACCATCTAAGTCATATCATATGCAGTAGCTCTCTTTCCTCTCTTTTTTTTTCAGCCAATGTTCAAATTCCCTGCAAGAGACGGTCAATGGGTTGCAGTGGCGCAGACGCACGTTCTTGTATTCGTATTCCAGCTCTACCGTCGTATGCATGATGGAACAATGAGTTCAATTGATTTCAATGCCAGCCTCAATCCTCACCGTTTAGAAGTATCAGCCACTCCGTCATTAAACATCCAAATTGTCCCTGCCGGTGAATGGACCTGACGCGGTTTCATCCACCTCCTCCCTATTCTGAAAAGAAAAAAAAAAAAAAAAAAAAGAGGGAAGAGGAAGAGGGAAAACAAGAAGAAAAAAAAGAAACGCAGGGGAAAAAAGAACCCCCATGCCTCTCGGCGACTTAGACCCAGGCAACAGCATCAAACCTGCGACCGGAACTTCCCAGCCAAGATCGCCTCCATTGACCCTTTTTTTTTGGGGCTGAGAATACTCGCTGTCGGTGTCTCAACACCCCCCTCTCAATTAGCTTAAACACGATACGTAGCAATGTCGGCGATACTGCCAAATAGTTCCCCTGTTTTGTCACACTCGGCCAGGACATCCTAAAAGAGAACTTTCTGAAACAGTTGTTGAAGAGAGGTGGAGGTGGGCCGCTCAATTATGCCAGGAGCTCTGCCAGGAGAGAAAAAGAGGGATAAAAGAGGAAGAAAGAAAAAAATAAGCCAAGAAGGAAAAAAGATTCCACACTTCCGGTGAGGCTTCCAATTTCCTGCAGCATTGGTACACGCTGCAAGGATATGGAACATAGGATACGAAGACGAAGCTATGTTTGGCCGTGGTGCTAGCTTTGACCTCGTGGTTGAAAATGCGAAACAGGCCAAGATGGAGAGAATGTCTGTGGGTTGTCGATGGTGGCGGCGATAAGCTTCCATTCATTCATTCTTTCTTTCTTTCTTTCTTAGACTATTATTCTCGTTGATCTTCACCTTGCTCTTCTGTTTCTCCCCCCTTTTATTTTTTTAAATCAAATCCTTTGACGGTTGGAAGGAGACCTCATTTCGAGCCCTGGCAAAAATGGTTACAACAGCAAGAGAGAAGAGAAAGAGACCAAGGACTATACCTTTTTTTAAATTTAGACAGGTTCTTTGGCAGCCATCTAGTTTCACATCTCACTGCTACTCCTCCATACAGTAGCTCTCGTGCAAGATAATAGCTAGTGGCTGTGCGCTGTAAATTGAACAGCTCTCATCTCAACAACTCATTCATTCCATTCATCTAATTCATTTACATGATGCACTGCGTCGTCATTTCGCTGTCCTCTGGGTTAACCTGTGTGGCTTAGTGATGAAACGGCCACGAATAACACTACCCTACCTGCCAGCTGCCCTCCTCTAACAAGCTTCCAAAACTCCGGGAACTCTCCGGCACCGGTTTTAGACTTAGAGGATGCATGAACAGGAGGTACGGGCTGGGTGAGGAGTATTAAAAGTCCCTCTTCGTCATGCATTGTGTGATTAGGTTATGCTAAACAGTGGTGGTGGTGATGATGGAATATTCACTCTAGCTTGCCACGAGTTGGGCACCGTAACTCAGGGGTTTGTCCTAATGTGTCTAGCCATTACCGTCCGTATTGAAAAACATAGAGTTGAAATAGACATGATTTAAATTACGATCTAAATTTATGTAGAATTGCACCGAAAAATTAGGCAAGGGTGTGTTCTCTTTGTGCAGCTGATACGGGTTTTGTTCGGAGGGGAGAAGCATCACAGACTCCTTGTGTACTACTAGATCAGATCATCTTCTCGCTTTCATTCACAGCAAAGCCCGAATTGTGCATGTACAAAGCAGATTATCAGGGCTGAAACTCTTTGCTCTTGCAACGGTTCTTTTGTAAACCAGGCCCAGTTGTTACTAGTTACTGATTCACTTCTCCCATGTCTATAGTTGCAATTCGGTAATTAGCAACACTTGCGTTACCTTCCTTCTGCCCTACAGAGTCTCGTCCAATCTTTCTCGAATCATACGGTGATCCTCTGGAAGTATTCTTTTCTCTTTTCTGAAAAGCTCTCGGGGGACTACTGCTTCATTGGTATACTCGTCGATCCTATACGTGACAAACTAATACAAGTTTCACCTTCTTCTGACATGTTTTACCTCGACTCCGACTTATCCAGGATTGAGGAGATCTTCTTTCGGATGGAGGGTCCCCCGCATGCATTGTTGGTCCTTGACCTATACACTAAAAAGCCTTACCTTCATAAACAACCCTTTTTCATCTGATCTCCCGAGAGGTTTCCTTGGCAGACAAACTTGTCAGCTCGGGGCATATCCCGGCCGTTCTTACTTGGTCAAGTTAGACCATTAAGCCTGAAATTGGTGTATTCTACGGCATAAAAGAGTAATTTTAGTTTGTATCTGGTTAAAATTTGCTTACTGAGGCGTAATGTAACTCCCCTCTTTTCAATATCTTGGCTGGGGAGAAGACGATACTCCACCCAGGCGCCACCACAGGTCATGATGATGACGATGGGGAGGAGCGCTACAAGACAGAAGGAATGCTGTCAATCACAAGTCCCAAGTCTCTCTAAGTGCCTTTGAGTGAGAAACACACGCAAGAGTCCATATGAATTCTTACTCTTCCAAGGAATGAGCATACAATAGGCTGGTGGGTTCCGGAGACAATCCTCCGCTCTGCATCAATCTCGATGGCAAGCCCGGCAGAGTGGACAAAGGCGGCTCAAAACAGTTACGGCAACGCATAACGACAACAACCTCGGGAAACTTATTTCTTTTCATTCATTTTAGTTTCTTTTCCCAGTCAGTAGTAGCAGTCTGTTTGGTTCCTTGACGAGCATTCCCACGTGCTTGTGGAGTGCAGCTTTTCCCAATGAATTGTAGGGTAGAATCATCAGCAACCCAACGTCATGACTTCTCCCACTATTACGACGCGTGGGGCCTCATGTGGCGCTATACAGTCACAGCAATCACAGGCGCCTCCACCAAGCTCTCCAGACAACAGGCATCATACAGCCTCATCGAGGCTTTTCGCCAATCATTCTACCGTTGGAAGCCACATCAGACCCCTTCAAGTAGAGCATGTGCTGCGAATCTCTCCACCCAAGTGAAGAGTGAGCCATCTCTTTTGGTGGGAAGCCGAAGCCTGCCTGCAACACCATGACGTTATGACGTTCTGACTACATCACCAGGGGCAAGTATCGTCATGACGTCAACGAAAACCCTTACAGTGCAGTTTTGGCAATGAGGCCATGTTCAAACGGGTGTTTTTTTTTTCTGTTTTCCTTTGCACACTCTCTCTCTTTGTGTGTAGTTTGCTGGCTGAGAGTCGAGTCCTGTGATTTGTTTCCCTGTAGGCAAATTCGTTGCGTATGCAGCGATCAAATCTATGACGCCATGAAATCGGACCCTTAAGACCAAGTTGCATGTGCTCATTGCCAACTATCCAGGAGAATTCAAGGTACCATCCGCTTCTTGACACCAGATAATGACGCATCAATTGATACATCATGCTTGATCTCTCATGTATATAAGTCTCTTCCGTTCGGCCTGATCAACTTTAATCTCATACTCTATCAACACACATACACACAACAAAGCCCTCACAACTCAAAAGACCAATCAATCTCAAATCAAATCCTCAACCAAAAACTACACAAACCATCACAATGGATTCCATCAAGCAGGGTGCCAACTACGTCGCTGAGAAGACCAAGGAGGCCACTTCAGGCGCTTCCAAGGAGACCAACAAGCAGGTCGCCAAGGACTCCGACGCCCCCCTCGGCACTCGGTAAGTGCATCATACCAATGCTTTGACTTCTCTTCTCTTCCCTTCTCTTCCCTTCCCTTCCCTTTTGGTGTTATCAACCAGTCTCTAACATTTCTTGACATAGTGCCTCCGCCGCCAAGGACACTCTTGGCGATAAGTTGGACGAGCAGAAGCACAGCGCCAAGGGCGAGGCCCACAAGGAGGCTATCTAAGCAGTCTCACTGGCAGCAAATATGTTGGAAAGGGGAATTGACACATTTTTGTTCGATGGATGCACGGCTGAGTTAATGATGAAACTCGGCCATGAGTGTGATAACTAGGATTCAGATACCCTCACCCCCTACTTAGCTATAATCAAACAATCAAGTTTTCCCCCAGCATCTTCTATCGCCTTCGATTATAGGAGCAGATGTGATCCAATATATATACAATGACTAAAATCCAAAAATGCGAAATGTATAGTTAACACAATCTCTCAAAAGACCAATCGCTTTCTGGATTCTTACTCAAATGTGTAGATGACGGGTTTTATATAACCAGTTGAAACATACTCTAGGATCCTTCCGCCTCACAGGTTCTTCCTAGCTTCTCGCACACTAAAGGCGTTTGAAATGTCCCGGACGGAATACCAGATAACCCACAACGGAATCCACACCCAGAGCGTGTTGAAGAAGACGAGGTACACCCAGAGGTACATAAAGTTGCTGGTGTCAAGGTTCAGGCTGCCAATCAGCCACTCTGGGCAAAAGGTCATGAAGCCTATGGTAAACACAAGCCAACAGTCAGTCTCCTGCTCCCAGATGAAGATGATGGAAAACCTTTGGGAAGGTAAGGGCGGGGGGGTGTTGGTATCCCCGAGGTTGTGGCAACTTACCGCCATATAACTCGCAGGTGGCAAGGATAATCATCCAAATGCTCGCCTTGGGATCCTTCTTGGCCAAGCAATAGCAGATGTAGACAGCCAGAGGGCCATCAAAAAAGACGGTCAACAGCTCGAGACTAACGACGCCCTGTTATGTTTCCCATTCTTTGTCAGCTTATCATCTCCTGAATTTGTGTATCCTGGGCATTGTGTCCGTCCACCAGAGCCACCAGCATTGCCACGTACCAGATCAACTCCAGCCCAACGCTTATCAGCCTTGGCATAAACCATCCATAGCTGAGCAAACGGATTGCTCCCTCCAGACTGCGCCCCGTACAGGCGACCGCTGGATCCCAGGAAATTCTCGGGCGTCGGGAAATAGCTCGCGAGGTTGTCAAGCCCGTCGGTCGGCTGGTGCGCAAAGAAGCACAGGTACAGGAAGCTACCCTCGAGGATGAAGTGACACAGCGCGTCAGCGAGGTGCCATATGAAGAGGAAGCGCAGGGTGCCGGAGGAGGTGGGGTGGAGGAAGACGCGCGACGCGAGGTAAGCGGCGAGGACGATGGCGAGCGTGGAGAGGAGGGAGATTATGGTGGTCTGGTCGAACAGATCCGGAGGGAGGGAAGATGATGATGATGCCATGGCTGCGGTTTGTGATGGGTTTGTGGTAGCTGCTAGCTCAATTGTAGTCGTGGGATTCCGGCGGCGGCGGCGGCGGTGGTGGTGGTGGTGGTGGTGGTGGTGGCCCCGGAAGGGATGAATGGCGCTGCTGACGATATCCGTGCAACTCTCCGAGTGCCGGTACTTGCAATTGACCTGCTCCGGGTGGCCTGGCGATTCAATTGGTAAGACACGGCTGTGGAAGCAATATGGTGAAGTTGTTGACAGCTCGCGACGCTTCTGCTGACGTGTGAAGTGGGCGGTGGACAAAAGCGACTTTGTGGGGGTTAGCTCGTTTGCTGGGCTAAATATACATACATCAAAAAAAGGCAGGACTATGAATAAAGATATATATACCTATATATATATCACTGACTGGCTAATCCGACATAGCCGGGCGTTATAAAACAATCGATGGCACCAAATATAAATGTACATTGAACTCCTCTGGTGCACTCTACAATGATATGTAAGTTATGTAGTTAGTTAGTTCCTTGCACCGTCCATAAACCTATGCATTCGATATAATCATCTCATTCCGACCCCCCTGAGGACCTATGATACATCTCCCGCCTTACGTTGAGGGTCACAACTTAGCCCATCCAACGCTTCCTGAGCTTGCGGTAAAGTTTCCGTCTTCCTCTTTTTTTCTCGCCTCTACTTCTCCCACTCCTTATACATCTTCTGCTTCTGTCTCTTATTCCACCCCAACTTCCCACTAATACTATTCACCCAATCCTCACTCCGCCGTCCCTCGGCCTGTACGGACGCAAACGGGAACCGGCTGGCGCTGATGGTTACGTAGTCACCCGGTTTCAACTCCACGCGCTCCCGCCCATCAAAGCTCGCCCACGCCGCCGTCCGAGCCTCGTACGGCACGCCCACACGTAGTACGATGGTGTCGGGGAGGATGATGGGTCGGAACGACAGCGTGTGAGCACAGATGGCTGTGACAAGCATGACTGGATTCTCTGGGTGGCAGAGCGAGCCGCCGGCGGCAAGGTTGTAGGCTGTTGAGCCTGTGGGCGTAGACACGCAGATGCCATCAGCCAGCACCGAGGTGAAGTGTTCGTCGTCTCCAAATATCTCCAGGTTTGATAGTGCTGGTATATGTGTTAGCCGCAAGCATTGATATTACGAGTACAAAACAGAGAGTGTAAGGGGATTGGGGGCATATTTCGTACATGCACTGGGGCCTCGATCCACCACCACCTCATTCAGAATTTCAAAAGTGCCATCCGGCCTATGAGTATGCTCATCCTCTCTTTCCTCGCCAATCAGCTCTTCCACAAGGTCTCGCCCTTGCAGCAGAGCTTCCTCTTCTTCCGATGACCCTGGCTCAATCTCAAGCCTCTTTCGTCGCTGACTTCTCATGACTGTGCCCTCAAACCGCAGCCTCAAACTCACAGTCACGCCCTTGGTGAACGCTGAGGTCAGTGTCTTCTGGTAGTCTTCGAAGTCAAACTTGGTCAGGAATCCGAGGCTGCCTAGCGCAAAGCTGAGTACCGGCGGAACGATGCGCTGAAAGAGCCAACTCGCATACAGGACTGTGCCGTCGCCTCCGAGGGAAATGACAAAGTCGAACGTATGTGGTCGCTTCCTACACATGTCCTCGCTCCAATATCGAAGGCGAGCGCTGAGGTCAGTTTTTGCCTCCTCGAGGCCAAGCTCACCAGAAGTAATATAGTCTTTTGCGGTTTCCTCAATGAGGCCGTTGACGTCAAATTTCTTGTTATGCTTCAACTTGTCCTGCACGTACACGGTGTACTTGAATTCCCGATCCGGATGAAGCAGCCAGCGTGTCAGCTCACGAGTCTTGGGGATCAAATCTTGGTCGTAGATTTTGGTGAGGAGGAAAATGGTCTTGACACGGAAGCGAATGCGCATGCTGCTCAGCCGGCGACTCAGCTCGCGAACACCCCAGGCCATTTCGCTGAGCTGCTTCTTAGTGAGGAGGCGACTGTGCAGGTCATCGTAGTTGTTAAGTTCTACTTCTGAAAGGCTTTTGGTCATCTGCTGCGTCCAAGCCTGCTGGTCAGTCTGCCCGCCGTCATCCGCTGGCTCGATACTGTAGGGGTCTACAATAGCACGATGCTTCCTGTCAGGGCTGATGAGAGCATCGAGGCCTTTGTCTTTGCAGTCGCCATCCACGGTGGTGCTGGGCGGGCTGGTGAATGGTGTCGGGCTGAGGGAGATCTCTGAGTCAGGCTCGCTCCCAGCTACGGAGCTTGTGGCATCTCGAGCTCGGCGCTGACTGTCGAGGAACTGGTGAACAAGACATTCGGTGCGACGACGACCTGAGCGACGGATGAGAGGGAGCTTGTTGTCGGCGGAGACCATAGAGCTCTTTCGACGGTAGGGATTACCAGGGTCGAACACGACCTAGCCATTGGCAATGGCATCTCGTATTAGCGAGTAATTTCCAAGCAGTGATGTCCCCCGGGTGCTGCGCAGTGCTGCGCAGGGCCGGCAGGAAACCAATAATACACACCTCCACCTCTCTGCCATCGTCATCAGAGTTACTTTCGGAGCTCTCGGTATCAAATGATATGTGCTTGACCGTCTTCTCGCCCATGGTTGCGTGGGATGAGATGTCAGTGCAAGGGTCCTTGTATCGAGCAGCAGCTGCCGCCGTTGTTTCCTTGTCTCTCTCTCTCTGTGTCTCTCTTTCTATCTCTTTCTGTCTCTCTCGTGCCAACCTCTTCGAGATGACGTTTTCGATGCACCAGGGCCTTCCTAAGGGCGGGGCAGATTGGAACCAGATCAGCGCGATTGTTCGGCCGCGGGGTAGAAGTGGGGTGGGGTACTCTCTCCCTCTCCCGCTTCTCTTTGACTCACTCTCTCACTCTGTCCTCTGACTTTCTGTGTAGCTCGTTTGTATGCGCTGAGCGGATAATGTGTACCGCAGGTAAAGCTGCAGATGACAAAGGTCTCAATGGCACACTAGCGCGACACCGCCTCTTGATATCAATTCATCCAAGAGTCCCGGCGGGTTTGAGATTGTCTGACGTTGAAGAGCCAGAGTTGAGCCAGAGTGAAGCTTGGTGCTTGGGGCTTGGTAGATTGCGAAACTCGCGCGACTCGCCGAGCTGTGTTTGGGCCAAGTGGGGTATCAGTCTTCTGGAAGCTCGCTAAACTCTGGGTGTCATGATATATGGTGATGTTTTTACCCATGCATTGATATATGCACGAATGAATGATACTGCGCCGTAGACCATATGGTAGGTCATGGAGTTGTGATTGGTTGTCCCGTCCAGTTCTAGCTGTTGTTTCGTTTGTGTTCCGAATGGCGATGATTTCTCGTGCCAACTTTTATCCCTACTCTATTGTGATCCCTGGCTACGTAACATTGTGCCCGTGCCTGCAACTAGAGTAAGGCAAGGTAGTTAAGACAACCATATTATTATTCTTTTTCCTATAGCAATGAGTATCTGGAGGGTTGTTCACCTCACAACCAAAAGAAAAAAGCACAAAGAAACACACCACATACTCATAGAGTACTTCCGTCTTTCACATTTAAAGTCCCACACATGATACCGGTGGCACCATATGAACCTTACTACTTGTTGCCGGATACTCTTACTTTGAGGCGTCTCCTACCCTATACCCACCACATGACAAGCTATCATTCCTCGTAGGGAGCACGGAATGACTGCAAGAGCCTAAATCCTTAGATAGAACCATCCGAACAAAGAGGGCAAAGCTGCTACGCCTGGTTTGGCAGAGGAAAGAAACCCAGTCGCCCGGCAACAGGAGACGTGGTTTTCATGGTGTTCATGACATCAGGACGATAGGATCTCCGGCATCAAGCGGCGGCGAAACAAAACACCGAGTGCGGAGTCATAAACTCTACTAGCAACCGAACACACTCCTTCACCTGAACCGAGACATCAAGTGTGTGCGAGAGAGGCCATGCCCATCTACGAAAGAACCACCGAATAATATAAGTGGCAGAGTACAGCGTCAGACACGACTCACCTCACCTCTCGGCCCTAATCGCCGGACAGAGGGCGAAACGCACCTCTCTTCATTCTTACAATGAAGCATCTCATCCTTGTTGGCGCATGCTACTTGGACACGATCCTCAGGTCGCCGAAACATGCCCACCTACGATAATGATTTGGCAAAGCCCTAACTTACGCTGCTGTTCAGTGTCCCATTTTTCCCATCCGAGGATTCTAAGTTGCGGGCCACTTCGCTCAACATCCGGCGTGGGGGGAACTGCCCTAACAGTATCGAAGTTCTCGAGCAATTACTAGCTGCAAGTGATGATGTTCAGCCGTATCTGGTGTCGTGTTTACCAAACGCCTCGTCACCTGCCACGAGACGCATTATCGCCTCGTTTGGACCGGCCTCAAAGCTCGACCTTCGCCATTGCATATACCGCCAAGAGTGTGTGGAGGCGGCGAGTAGCTACATCATTCGAAGCGACGAAACCGGAAGCCGCACCCTCGTCAACTACAATGACCTTCCCGAGATGACGAAGGAGGAGTTTGAGCCAATCGCAAGGAAATTCGATCCAAACCAGGAAACCTGGTGGCACTTCGAAGTGAGAAAAAACCCTCGTCCGCAGGAGCGAGGCGAGCTCTGCCGGTTGAAATTGAGCTTACACGGCACGTGTAGGGACGTATCCCGCACACGACGCTTCAGTGCATTCGTCTCTTGCGTAATGTGCTACCAAACGCTCAAATCAGTGTCGAAGTAGAGAAACCAGGCAGAGAAGGACTCCTGGAGTTGGCGGCAGAAGCCGATGTTGTCTTCTATTCACGCAGTTGGGCCGAGGTTGGGATTCCCCCCTTCTCACTTCCTCATCATCTTCGTGAGCTTCCCCTACATGACAAGGAATTTCGCTGACGCAGACACATAATAGGAACGGGGCCATGAATCCGCCGAGTCCTGTCTCCGGACCGAAGCACACCAGAAGGCGTAACTGAGTGATCCGAGCCCATAGTTATCGCCTGTGTGATTGCTGACTGGCTCATAATAGATCGTTGGCACTGTGTACATGGGGCGCAGATGGAGCTGCTGGGCTGTATCAGCCTGCATGCGAGTTTGTTCGTTGCTCAGCCGAAGACGACACCGGAAGAGATATTTCTGTGGTTGAGTATGTTCCCACCCTTTTCATTCTTCACATGCATACCCGGTCAAGAATCATGGGACTGCCAGAGCTAATGCTTGGTTGGGGAGACAAGTGCTGTAGGAGCCGGGGACACTTTCATTGCAGGAATGTTGTACGGGCTCGTATGTCACGCCAACGATTGGAGCATCGGTCAAAAAGTGAAATTTGCCGTCCGCCTGGCCACGCTCAAGGTGCAGCGCGAAGGCTTTGCTAGCCTCGGGGCAGACATAATGGGGTGTGTATCTCGCGATGCATAATGGTTTGCGATTACCTGGCGGCTTAATCGGTAAAACAAGCTGGGCCTTGCCGACGGATGCATAAGGCATGTACTTCCTTGTTGTCTGGTGAAAGGGTGGGCCAAGGAAAGGGGAGGGGTTCTTGAAGGGCTGAGAAAGCTCAGACAGCAGGAATAATAACTAGAGGGAGGGGAAAAGGGAGGAGAGCGCACTGATGGAGAACAGCAGCTGCCGCCCTGGGTATCACTGGTTCTGAAATGTGCAGCGGTCCATGTTGCGACAAGGGGTCGGCTGGTTTTGTGTGTGGGGGGTGATGAGAACAGGCGGTGAAAATGAACATCAGACTTGGGTTGCCACATAAGAATGATGATGGTTGAGTGGGAGGCAGAAGATGGGGGCAGAGCTCTGAGGCGAGGGTGTCGTAGCCAAATGACGGCAAGCTCACAATGCAGGCACTATTATTGCCGCCTCCTTGGAAATTTGTTGGATGTTCAGGCTCCCAGTGTCATGGGTGTTGTGGAAGGATGAATGCATGGTCAAGTTAGGCAAAGATGCAAGACAGGCAGGACCAACATTCTCTCCACGGCTTAAGTGCTGGGACATGCATGCAGGTGACTCGTCAAAAGGTCGCTTCAAGGCGATAATAATCTCATCGGCACACTTGAACATCGAATGCTCGCTCGGCAGGGTAGGACGCGTCAAGAGTGAGATTATCCAAATGGCATCGTCATTCGGCTACGACGAATGGAAGACTTGTGCGAAGTGCAGCAGGCATGTTTTTTTTTTCCTCGTCTCATGCTTGGATAGCACCAACTTGCAGATACGGATAGAGTATTGATCGTTCCAAACGGAAGAGCACAGGTCCAGTGGGTTGCAAGCGGACGCTTTGGGCCGTCAGAAAGCTGTTTGGTCAAGGCCAAGGGGCAAGCTTTCCAAATGGTAACCAAATCCAGCTCCCTTACCCTGGGGCGGTCCAATGATTCCAGCAGAGGAGGAGACAAAAGATCATCGAGCCCTTGGGCTGAAGCTAGACGGGAAGACGGATGCGTGGGATGGCAATGATTGGCTTGATGGAGATGAAAGAGTCAAAATGAAGGGTGGTGCAGGCATCGAAAGGAGAGGGTGGTGAGGGGTGTGAAAGATGCCTGGTCAGGCAGGAGAAGAGAAACGAAAGTACGATGCACGGAGTGCGGGATACGGATCAAAGCCAGACAGTCAGTGTGTTACGAAGTACGGAATACGGATCAGGGAAGGGAAAGAAAAACAAAAAAGAAAAAACGAGATCAATATTTCACCAACAAAACGTGCTAACCGTGACGGGAAGGGAGCGGACGGTGGTTTGACGAGCAACATTTCATCACCTGGCATGTGGAGCCTTGATGATGGATATGCCTCTGAGAGGAGCAAGAGGAGAAGCTGGAGACACCAACACAGAGAGTGCATGGTGACAACCATACTGACCAGACCCATCTTCAATGACAACGACGGTTGACTCGCCGCCGCAGGACGGTCATGAGGGTGGGTATGCCATCCGTTCAGAAAAAGAATCGCATACCACGAGTGACATCCACCCGAGAATGCGCCCTAAAAAAAAAAAGGAAACAACAATAGGGGGTCGGCCAAAAGGAGGGAGGGGGGTTGTTCCAGTGCAACCGTTCTCGCGCAGCCCAGTCAGGTAATCCATAAAAGGGAAGTTGAGACGCCGTGAGCCTAGCAAGAGGGGGTAGGCAAAATGAGGGCGGACCGTCACGGAGGCGGACATGAAAGGCTCGCGGCATCTGTGGGAAGTGGCTGAAGTTTGGGACCGCCTGGACGTCCCGATCGGTATGGGTCTTCGGGCGGAGGAGCGGGCTTCTAGCACCTTGTCTTCGGCCGGGGCTTCCAAAGAAACCCCAGGACTACGCCGCAGGAGGAACAGTGAGAAGTGGGAGTGGGAGTGGGAGTGGGAAAGGGAGGTGTGGTGGAGAGTAGTGGTGGGGAGTAGTGGTGGTGATGATGATGATGATTATGATGATGGTAATGATGGTGGAACATACAGTAGTACCAACTATGTATGTACGAGCACGCCGGTAGTGTGCACTTCATGGGTATTCCCAGTAATGGTAACCCAGGCACGTCCCGCATACCAACTCGTCTCGTCTCTAATCACCCAAGCGCGGTCGAAATGTCTCAGGCGAACATCCTTATTTGGGCGGAGTCGATTCTATCAACAAGGGGGAGTCGTCTCACCCACATCATCTATAGTGCCATACTGCACCGGTGCTTTTTTGCCCCCGCCCTTTGCCATTTGGAGTTTCCTGACCAGGATTCAATACCAGATATACAATTACTACTTGGTAATCACGGTTGGTGATGGCCCCATGGGTGATTTGTGTGTTGCAGTGACGCTTGTTGATGGATAAGTAGCACATCGGCCACGACTGGTGTCCGCCACAATTCGAAATCTGGACTAGGGGACGCGCAGAGTGCAGCCGTCTCAGCGATCCGCAGTGCGCTTTGTGTGTGGGTGAGAGTTGAGAATCTTCTGGTGTGTTAGATGCATTCCAGGACCGCCACGATGTAACAACCTGTTGGGTTGATTGTTGGGATATGGTTTCCCTTGAGTTGTCTATGTCTGTGACCATGACTTCTCCGAGTGAGGATTGCCTGTCATGTACAGGACCACCAACGTAAGGCAAGGTACTGTAAGGTAAGGTACGGCATGCAAATGTTGGCTTGGAGCAGGCCCATGAAAAGAAAGTACGTACATAAATTTCGAGCAACGGTTTTTTATTTGGGTAATAATTTTTTTTCTTTCAGCATGGGTCTTTTTTCCGTGCCTTGGCCCCAATCGGTCTGTTCAGAGGGAGATCTCATTCCTCATTCCGTGTTGGCGGCACAAGTGCACGGTCCCTCTTGAGCGAAGTGAGAGAAGGAAGACTCCAGTCAAGTTCAGGTCAGTTTACGTATCAACAGTTGGCAGCAAGGATCCTACGTACCTAAGTATTCACGCCTCCACCAAATGGAGATGTGGGGGGTCGACGGTTGACCAGGAAAGAAAAACAGCCCTGGCCAAGGTGAAAATGGGCCATGCACTTTCGGCGACGGGGTGCGGACACGCAGCGGCGGCTAGAACCCAGGCGGGCTTGCCAAACGCTTGTGCTCATGGGTATGAGCGGATGACGAGTCATGGTGTGAATGAGCAAGCAACAAAGCAAACAAAGCGAGTGCCACATCCTCCTTCAGTAGCTTATCTGAGAGAGAGAAAATAGGGTGTCTAGAAAAAGACACACCTGCATGATCACAGCTGCTTGCATGATGTACTTAGTGGTCGATGGGCGCCCAGCCGTGGCGGCGAAGCCGGGGCCATCGGAATCCAAGAGGCGAATCTTGCTCGCATGGGTCCATCCGAAGTCTGGGACATGGCTGGTGGCCGGAGTGGCTTTTTGCGATCCCAGCTTGGGTAGTAGCTATCTTCTTCCACCCCTCCGACAGGTTGTGGGTGCTTGGGTGCTACAGTATCACTACTACAGGAGAGTCATCGGTTGGCTTCGTACCGCCTAGTCGCACGACAATGCATGTCTGCGTTGTGTCGGAATGTACCGAAGTACACTTTTGATGTGCTTTGTGATCCAGTATCCCCTTGTGGCCCCAACCCAACTCCGTTGGTTTATTGACCCATGGCAATGGTTTTGCATGGTGGCACCCGCCAAGCGGCTGGGGCTACTACTGAGTGTTTTGCTCGTTTGGGTTCCCAGGGTCTGACCATCTCCAGGCTATCAAATAGTCAGCCGTAACAGCATCGCCCTCATCAACACCATCAACATAAGCGGCGGCATGATTACTGCAGGTTCTTCATACTTATTGTAGGATATCCGCCCTTTCACGTCTCGGCATCCAGGTTCGATCGAAACACATATGTATGTTTTTCCTTGTTATTTTGAGCTAATATTTGATGGTTCGTTCTGAGCTCTTCCCCTGTCATCTGGGGACTTGGTTGAACCCTTTGCAGAGAGGGTTCATAAAAAAGCAAACCATCATCCGAGTATGTTTACCGTGCTAGGACCGAGATGGGCAAGTTGATCGTCAGTAGGAAAAAAAAAACAATAAAATTGGGTTATTGAGCTTGGACTGTGGCTTCGACCACTCCTTCTTTTTGTCTTCCTTGCCGACTCTCGCATCGCTGGGGAGTGTGACAAACCTTGCACACTTTTAGTCTCATCTCACGCCTCCCTGGTTCAGGACGACGTATGTAATCTGTAGGTAGGACATGATTACACAGTCGCTTGGTCGACTAAAGCGACTCCCACTATGATACTCATGTTATGCTAAACCCACTCTACATGGGTCTGGAGTCTTTTGACGTTCTGGGTAGCGTGGCCTGTCAATCAGTCCTTTCGCCCTGGTTCTGGTTGCGCGCCGTCCCCATAGTGGGCAAGACGGAGAATTGATTGCATAGACCCAAGCAACTTGTTGTAATTATGGTAGGTAGTTAAAAGAGCCCAATGAGTTTGTTGTGGAAAAGAGGAAGCTTGTGATAAAAAAAAAATCTGTTCCATCACCTGAAGGTTCCGCCATGATTAAAGGGTACGTACCGGGGTACTCTGGACACCTTCCACCCGTAGGTACCTTGGGCAGGGACAGCAGGTAGTTGAGCTGGTTCTTAGCTTCGCTTGGGATTTGTCCAAATGAGGGCCATGGCCTCCTCCCAAAGGGCGAACCTGATGTTATATTCGAAACAGCCGAGTTTGGCATATCTTTCTTGTCCCTCTCGGTCTTAAGAATTCCCCCAAGCAATAACCACATAGTCCAGAAAGCAACGCGGCGTGGCCGCTCCACTCACTAACTTGACAGTTATGCATCTGAGATGGAGCAAACAACACTTGCGTGAGGTCCGGTATCATCCCTTGACACAGAGATAGCTCCATTCATCTGTCTATCGATCCCGTTTGCAAGTTTTCTACTATTTGAAATAAACCCAACTTCTAGTTATGATTCAGGCAGCGATCGCGCGCAAGTGAGACATCCTCCCTAGTTACGAATTGTATATTCCGAAGTTGATGAATCATGGTCAGGTTCAGGGCACTATCCACCTTGTCGATTTCCAATGTAGATCTCTTGTGCAAAAATAGGGGTAAACACCAAACACATTTCTTCTTTTGGAAAACGCACGTTGGCAAACTCCTCGTGACAGGGGACTGGCTGCCGAGTGTATAATCAGCACTTGTTACAGGTAGCTTCGGAAATCCTTTGTACATTCTCCGTACGTAACACTATGTAACTAAGTCCTTAGTCCTTGAATCACTTCAGTGACAGCTAGCATTGGTACGAAATAGAATTGCCGAGCGACGGCTCAAATTGAAGTTCAGATCAGGGTTAACCACAACAGCGGGCACAGGAATGGGAATCTTTAGAGTGGTATGGCTCCCAACGGAGTCTGGTTCCAAATGGACCAAGGCTCAAGCACGTAAGCACCTGGCCTAGCCAGTTGAATCAAATTACAAGCTATGTACAACCCCACCGGCGAGAGAATTAATGTGCTTCTTTGACTTCGTGCTACTGTCTTCGCATGAACCGAAGTACGGATACACGAATGGATGAAAGGGAAAACATCAGGAGCTAGCGACATTGCTAATCGAAGGCTGGTTCATCTCCCCTTGGCTTGTCGTTGCCTTGTTCGTCACCGTAACATGTTATCTCTCAAACCGCAGAGGCCAGCGGCATGAACAAGTCTGGTGAGTATTTGTTGAGACAGACAGACACTTCTTTTCAGAGTGATTATGTTGCATGGGTCACCGACGAGCCAATTGTTTACCTCGATATCTGGTAATCGCTCTCGCTGAGAGACTGGAAGTGAGACCTGTAATAAGTTGAATAAGCCGAACGGAAGTCACAGTAATGGAGTTTGTCACAGAGCGCAGTGTGTTGTGCCAGCGCGGGTACTGCACTGTACCTCGCTCGGTGGCTCCATCGGGACGCATTTGCGACTTGGGGCGTCACACCGTACTGTGAAGTGCCAGGAGCTGATGCGGGTGACGACTGGACAGGGAGAACCCCGCTAGAGTAGAGGACATATTATCAAACGATCAAAAAACTTGAAGCCGAATAGCCAGCTTGTGTCGGAAGGGACGCTATTGGTGTCCACGAGACGCCGAGAGATGCCTAACACTACCCTGGCCTTTGTTGGTGCTGTGGTTGTACTGAGGCCCATGCGATTTAGCGTGAGCTCAATAGCGTCGTACTGTGTTTGTGTCTTGAGACGCATGATGATCAGCAAGAGGAGCTGGCGCAAGCGCTGAGTTCAGCTGGATTGTTCTGGACGGACGGAGCCTTGCCTTGACTGGTCTGGCTGGGGCTCTGATTGTGCTCGCTAGCCCAATAACTTTTTCAATGGGACGTTCGAGATAATGCCGAGCTCAGGGCCGAGACTCGGTGGGCTGTTGTACGGCCCTGAGCATCTCGCCTAAACATCGGTTGGTAAAACCGGTCGCTAAGAGCCCGATAAACTGATGTTAAGAGTCTGTCCCATGGTATGGCAATTAAGTAAATACCAAATGGTCCATATGCTACTTACTATCCAGCTGAGGAACCAGGAAATTTGCCCTTCGCTTGCTCCTGTTTCTGATCGAACTCATAAGAAAATAAATAATATAAAGACTCTTAGACACGCGCACCCATTCATTACCAAGGCAGGTTATGCAGGCAATTGTAGTTTGAATTGAAAGGCCTCAATCACATCAAAAGACAACAGGGTTGTGTTCGAAGCCACTAGCAACCGTGCTGACGTAGTGTATCTTGTGTCTCTATGATCGCCCGTTGTGATTCCTGAAGTGCGCATGCATCTGACAGCATTTTTGCGTGTTGGTCCAGGCTGAGACGCTCATGGAAAAGGTAGGTAGGGAACTTTATTGGCGAGGCTAGAGTCATCCATCGAGTCAGCCAAACGACGTGACGCTCCTGGTGGCGCAGTGGGAATTCCCCCTGTAGTGGACGACCAGAACATCTGAGCGGCGTGTCCGGCGTCCTCCACAGGCCTCATGCTCGCTAGCGAGTGAGTGAGTGTTCAACCCAACAAAGTGCTAGGTGTGTGCCTGGCGAACAAGAATCCTCCTTTGGTGTGGACGACAGCCAGGCTATCGGACGAGGTGTGCCAGACCCCTGGTTGGACACCCGCGGAAGGTAGTTACGTAGTATTATTCCGTTGGTTTGTGTCCACCTTTTTTTTCTGCTGTGATCAGGCGAACCGGCGAATACCGAGAAACACTGGTACAGTTCACATGGTGGAGCCGAATGTTGACAAGTACAGTAGCTTGCCAAGTCGATCAACGACTCTTACAGTGCAGGTAGTTAGTGGTTCGCAGTGGCAGTGGAGAGGAGAGGCAGAAAGGGGTGAAACGAGTCGCTGAGACTTTTTTTTTTTTTTGAACTCTTCTCCTCCGGTCTGCGGAAACGGGATCGGCTCTGTCTTCCCACCTACCCCTCAGAGCGATGCGGTTTGAATTCGTAAAGTTACTTTTGCCAACAATTGATAGTAAATTTGCTCTGTGCGACAGATAGATCATCCCGTCATGTGGTTGCCTGCTAATCACGATGTTTGCTTTTTGCGAGCATTTGAGGCTGGAAGTATTTGGGCCGGCGGCAAAACCTGGGCTCCAAGGTGACATCCTGACCTAGCGAAGCTTATTACTTGTGCCATCCATATTGTACAAGCAGATTTTAGTGATCGAAATTAGTTGGCAAATGTTTGACTCTTCTATGAAGTACGAATGAGATGGCTTTTGATCCACTTGGTTGGTGGGTGTGCTAGCAGAGGCTGCCCCCTTGGTGTTTGATTTGGGAATTCTGAGAATGCTTTTGGTGCATATGCTCCTCTGCCCATTCCGGCTGGGGCCGGCCCATGGCAGCCGACAAGGGCGCTGATGTTAGAGCCTGGCAGAGAATTGTGTACGAACGAGGTAGTAGGGTAGACAGACGACGTGGCGGACAGACTTCTTACTATGGACTATGTAGTTAGAAACGCATCCGGATTGGATCATTCCATGCGTGTATGGGGTTGCGTGCTGGTAGACCCCGATGGAGAAGACCTTCCAGAGCCCGCGGAAAACCCAGGGACAATGGTGGCTTCGGCCGACGTGCCCCGCTGGTGTCCTGAGCAATGGGCTGGTAATTTGGTGATACATTTTGAACCATCCCCAGTCTATTTGTGAGGAGGGGGGGAGGGGGCAGTTGAGGCCGGCTGGCTCAGCTTCCACTCAGCAAACTTCGTCAAATAGTGCTTTGCTGGGTTTGAGATGGGGGTGTTTGGAGGGAATGCCGGTGGGGTAGGAAAGAAGAACGCCAGACAAGGAGAAAGTCAAAAGCTCTCAGTGAGTGAAAGCGCGTCCTTGACCAGGCAAGGATAACCTCGAGAATGAAGGGACATAAAAAAGCTTGGAATGGTGAGATGCACACTAGAATGGTGATTGGAACCTGGTTGCACATGCAATTTTTGGTAGGTGAACGAGGTCACTGGTACTTTTTGATCATCGATATCTGGGGTCACTGGCTGGCCCAAAACAGGACGACCCCATTGACTCAACACACCTAGTCCATATGTTATTTACACGTAGTCTGGACAAATGATTTTGAATGGACCAGGTTCGAACCCATCATTCAGCAGCATGTATCCGCACTGGCTCGGTCAGCAACAGTTTCATGGGCTGCAGTTACAACAAACACGTCTAACTAGAGTTGGGGCACTTTTGGCTACCTCTTCTCATCTAAAAAATATAGATGAGGGTCAGTTAAAGCCTCTATTGCTAGGGACAAAGGAGTGAAAATGGTGAAGGAAGACGAGTTTATTGAGAGTATTCTGTACTGGATTGAGCGACTGAATGTACATGGGATTGCTTCGATGATGATGATTGATTACGTCCGGAAGCAGGAAGCGAAGGAAGAAGAGCCTGGCTTGCCCTTTGCGCTTCCCGTCGCTAAAATTGCCACTCAAGAAGGAACAAAAGGACTTGAGAGGTTACATAGTATTATGTAGTTATTCTGGGAAGTTACGGTGTGAACGGCAGCTGGCAGGCACTTGGCTAGTCCCCGAATCATCGCCCTTTTCTGGTCACTCACAGGAAAGCGCCTAATAAAACTCGACGCAACCTACATTCGTACTTTACCTAACCTTGCCTTGACGTGCTCCGTACTCGCTACTCCGCAGGCGCAGCACAAATGTAATCTGTGGGTGCAGCAGGTACGGTTGGGTAGGTACGGACTTACAGCGCCTTTTCCGACTGTGGTATCCACACCGCCCAAGCCTCCCTGATTTCATGGTCGCTGGCTTTGTGCCCTGCTGTTGGATGTGTGGACACATGGAAGCCAGCGCCAAGTTACCTTGCTTGCCTGCCTCGAGTGCCCTGCCCTTAGCCTTTCCTCACACAGTCTCGCTTTGTGAATGCAGCACCTTAGATTGTACCAAGTGCCCTGTACATGGAGGATGACCCTCCGGCCAATGGTAGCCCGACGAACCGCGCCCTGGAATCGCCGGTTCCCACTCCTTGGCCTGTACGTAGTACTTTGTCCTTCGCCCAGGTCTACCTTTTGACTATTGCTATTCCACAAGTCCACATCAACGGCCGCACCTGCTCATCGATGACCCTGCAGATTTCCGTACCGCTCCGAGGTGGAGATTTGACTGGGCTCCCTGCGCCATGTTGCCTTACGACGCCCTCTAACTGCATCGTTTCCTTCGACGAGCTCCTCAACTGATTGAAACTTCCACACTCAAAGCCCCCCCTCGAGGGCCACCATTCCTCCATGGACGCGCCATGCGCCAGCGACAGACCTCCAACTTTGCAAAAGACAATGGTTATTTCTTACCCTCCACCTAGATCCACCCAGTAGTGAATATCCTCGTGGCCGCAGTGACACGGCAGTTTATTGGAACCAAGTCTGTCCGGCGACGCTGGATTGCCACCAGTGACAAACATATTTGAAGCCTCAGGTCTAGCATCAGACCCAACCTGACTACGCAGAGGCAAAGGCATGGCCGTGACAAATGAAAAGCCGAGATTGCCTCCAGCTCTTGATGGTGGAGATGAGAATCATCACATGGAGGAGGTCTGGAGGTGAGCTATGCCTGCAACAAAGTATTTTGCTGTGTCATCACGAGGATCTGGTATACTCGTCCGCGTCCGATCAGGCTTTGTCTCGACGCCTTGTTTCTCGTACATTAACTTCAACCCCCTTCACTGATCCAAACTCGCCAGCGTCTCTTTCGTCAGAAATGCCCGCAAATCTCGGCTGGGTAGGGGCCAAACGGTACAGAAGCAGGGTGTGTGCCTAGCAATGGCTCTAATGACTCTTCTGTTTGCCAAGCAATGGAGCCAGTGATGCGCATCCCGCGTGAGTGAGATTCACGACCCTTTCTTGTGGCACTTTAGTACAAGGCAATGAGTGTCCCATCGCCTGCTGTGGAGCTCTCCCCAGTCCCAGACCATGCTCCCCTTGAGGCCCATGGCAAGACCTAGCCCTCCAGGGCAAGCCTCTGGATAGTGTTTGGGTTCAGCAGTGGAGCATCATTTAAGACACTCCTCTTTACCGCCCACCTCCCTCTTGATGGGGTCGAGTTGGCAAGCCTTTTGAGCCTGGGATTGGCCATAGCTCCTTCACTTGCTTTTTATCACGACTCCAACCCGTGGATCCAAATCTTTCTCCATCCCTTCCATCTCCAGCGGCTCAACGCAAGCGGCATAGCTAGCAGCATGGCATTCATGGGTAGTTGCTAGTACTCCAGACTACTTTTCCAACCCTCCCCAGGCAATATTAGCAAAGCTTGCATGAGGATCTGGGTCTGGGTCAGAACCGGCGCCCTTGCCAGCGACCCCATCATGTTTTCTCGTTTCTCGCCCTGCCGAGGTGCCAAATTTGGCGTGGTCCCGACTGACTCTCGTTGCTGGTCGCAGCCGCAATTGCGCTTGGTGGCCCAGCCCATCACGGCCCACCCCCCTTGTTGAACGCACACACACACGCCAGGAGACAAAGCGCACACCACCGCCAGGTCAGAAAAAGTGACCCTGGCGCTAGTTTTTCCCTCCGGCACTAAAATGTGCATCCCGTCTTTGAGCATCCCGCTCATGGAAACCGCCCGTTGAGACGCGGCCTGGTTGACCCGTATGACGCAGGCAATCTGTTCCACCTGTCCATACTCGATTGTCAATCCTCGTCTGAAAGGCATGGACAGATAATTAAGTACGTACACATGCACATACCTCTAAAGGACTTTATTTGGCACACCCCCCTGGTGCCGCTCTCGCTGATTCAAATGCCACAGAGCCCATGTTGCTCGCGACAGTGGTCCACTGCTCGAAACCCATGCTCAACCAGTCTTCCTGTTTGCCGGCCCACTCCAGATCCATGGGAAGGAAGTTGATCTTGCTCAGCCTACTAGGCTTGATTTATCCTTCAAGCCATCGATATGCCCCATGTTTCGCAGCTCCCTTGAACCACCCCTGGAGAGCGGTCCGCCCTCACACCTCAGTCCATGATACTTAACCCAGCCGAAGCCCTTCTTACAGACCATACACCATTCACCATACGTTCAATTACATCAAGAAGATAACACGACTTTCTGTTCGCCTATACTCACACATATCAACCTCTCCTGGAATCGTTACTCAATCACATCTTCCATTCCTCACGATTCAAATTTTCGAAAATGATGCACCCACTATATTGTGGGCAGTCCACAGGTTCTCTACCTGTACCATATTCTCAAGAGAATATGTTCGACGACCTATCGAGGCAGATGGCCGTATCCCAATCCTCTCGGAGACTGTCAAAGGGTTCAACTGGACAACGATCGGGAACTGCTATGCGAGTAATGAAACCCAGCAGTGCTAATAGCAGCCCCCGATCGTCGGGTGCCATGGCCCGAAGGAAGACAGTTATGAACGACTACAATGCTCAGCGCCTACGACAACAGGCCCTCGAACAGTTGTCGTTATTATATGGGAGTGAGGAGCAGCCACGACAAATGCAGCAGGCATCCACACGACCATCAAGGCCACTGAGCTGGCATCCCAACATGTACCACCAGCAATCCCAGCCTTCACATCAACAGCCAATGTATCCTGTCTCAGCCAATATGTATGCAGAGCAGCAAGACTTGTACGCTTGTCACCCTCACCTGTCACCAATGCTGCCCTCATATTCGAGCAGCACTTCACCGGCATCTGCCTTTTCCCCCCTCTCCCTCCCCTTCCAGACAACAGGCAGTATGTCGTACATTCCTCCTGAGAACGTGGCCCTGGCTCAGCAGGTTCCTGTGATTATGGCTGCTCCTCAGCTTGCACAGGAAACATACTCCAACTCTGACGAGAGTAATGTCGACAATACGGCATACTCCAACAGTTGGGACTGGAATTCTTTCATTATGCAAGGATTTAACAGCACATCTCCCCCCACACCCGAAGCCTTCCCTCAGGTGGAGCATTCGCAACCAGCCATGTGTGAGCAGTCTATTCCCTATCAACCATTGGAGGAGTCGACCGAAGACGAGGGCGAGATTCTTATTGGAATGGGTCTCTATGATACTCCGGACAAGTTTGAGGATGACCCCCAGTTGAATAACTATAGGTCAACAGTATCCTCACTGTTGGGATCAACCTTTCGTCGCCCTGAGCCCAAGGGTAAAGGTCTCAAATTAGAGGAGACATGGGAGCCTCCTAAGTCTGATGACGAGGATGACGGAGAAGAAGACGAGGAGGAGGAGGCGGAGGACGGAGATGAGGAAGAAGAAAAGGAATAATTCAAAGCCATGTCATTGCAGCCTGGATGCTGGATGATTCACGAATAATGACAATATGCCATGTAATATACACAAGGGACACTATTTGTTTGGGAAAGCGAGGAACATGGGTAGAAGGAATAGATAGGAAACACTTACTGGACTAAGTGTTGGGCGCAAGAAATAATTCGGGACTGGGTTTCAACTACGGATGGCATTCATGTATTAGGTAGGAGGAATAGGATACCCAGAATAGGCAGACAAAGACACTCTAGCTCGAGTTGTCAGATGAACAACGCCCCGCTCCTTGGAAAGGGAGGGGTGATTCAACACGAATAAAGATTCAGTTGAAAGACAAATTACTCCCTAGTCTACGAATTGAATGGCAGGTTGAGGTTGCGTGCACGCATTTTTTGGGCTGGAATAGAGAGGCACAAAACGATGGACAACACGATGGCGTGTACGCTGTAGGGAGGGATGGTAGTTCTAGTTCGAGTTGGTCTGTACTGCTCAGCGCAGCGCAGCACAGCACTTGTGCAAAGTTCAAAAGCATCACCGAAGTTGAAGTGCCGCCGCACTGACCAGTTTAAAAAAGGAATAAGTGAGACGAAGAGCCGCGTTATGATCCCTGCTGGACATGTGGACTGTGGTACCCGGAAGGGCCGTGCGTCGGTCCGGTCAGAAAGAAAAAAGAAGGGGTGTGTGTCCCACCTAACAATCCTGTACTGGATTAATCTGTACATAGTATGTACGTACGTTCTGTAGCACGGGGTGGGGTACCTAGACTACGCAGTACTAATTGGATGTCGGGGCTTGTGCTCGTCCTGGGCCGTACAGATTACTGTGTACTGCGTACGGAGTACTGTACGCAGTTGGGCCAACCAGACTCCCCGCCCGTTCCCCCCGCCAGCAGTTTGTTGCATGGTCCTGGGTGGTCCTGGGTGGTCCTGGATGAGCTGGAATGGGAGCAAGCCGAGAGAAGGAGGTAGGTAATAATAATTAGAAGGCCCCCTCCCCTCCTTCCCCTTCCCCCCTCCTCGGGGGAACAAGGAAAAAGAATAACGACCAATAGTGGCTGGACCCTAGTCACACTCCCTACTGCGTACACAGTAATCTGTAAACACTCCTCTCTTTCCCCTCTCCCTCCCCACTATATTTTTTTCCTCAAAATTGCAATAGGGAAGAAAACGCCCAGACCCCTGGAAACCTATTTTCTTTTCTTTTTACTCCGTCATTTTTTGCTTTGTTTGGAAGCGAACCCCGCAGGTTACATCATGGGGTGGCGACAAGGAGAAGTACGAGAACTCGGAGTTTGCTAATTCCGCTCTCCCCTCAGCTTCGTGGCTCAGGCACCCCTAGCTGTGTTTTGTGGCTATGGTGGCTGACCTCTGAACCCCTTTTCCCACTGCTTCCTTTTCCTGTCCTATTTTCGGCTTTCATTGATGTGTTCAGTTGCCCGCCAGCGGAACACTGGTGCTCTCCGAGAGTCCGAGTTGCAGTGATGCATTTGAATGCTATCGTGACAGACATCATGTGCTGAATATTAAGGCCTATTTTGAAACTTCTCCTGTAATAATTTCACAAGGCCGATTATTATCGTCATGGAAATATGTGCTGCTGCTACGCAACGCACCAAATGGTGGATGCCGGATCTGAAGTACCTTGAGAAATGACACACGATATCGATATGTACGAGCATGAAGTGAAGTTTGTCACCTGTTGATACTCCATGCAAACAATTAAGACGTTACAGAAGGTTTTTTTATTTTATTTTTTATCATCCTCATTGTATTCTTTCGTTTTCCCCCCAAGGCGAGAAGAATCTACTGCCCATTTCCTCAAATACTTCACCAAAAACTTTCGTCCTTGAGCTCCAAAGGCTTGAAGGACCAAAAAAAAAAAAAAAAAAAAACTCTCCAGTTATCCAACAGCTCGCCAAGCTCGCATCTACACCATCGGCAGACCATTTCGGCAACACATACATCTATCATAGCGGGAAAAAATCTTGAATATTGCACAAGTCGTAGCTGTCATGGTAAAGTACGTTTTCACGCCGTGGCGCGACCGCTACGAACTACTTCAAGTACGACGACAACTCTACGCCCCATTCGACGACATCACGTCCGCCAGTGCTAGTGATGATTCCAGCACCAGACAATTAGATGAAAAGACGATTAGCGAAAACTCATTACAGACACGTGCAGAAAAGGACAGAAAAATGCGGAGAGAGCAACATCAGGCCGTTGCTAGGGTGTCTATATGGATGCAGCGCGGCAACTGTCCTCATATGGTGGAGTCGACAGCACTGCTGTTGTCGGCGATGCTGAATGATCAAGATGCTGCCATGAAAGAGAACGCGGCCTCATCAGCTTATGCCATCAGAGCTGCATATTCTGCTGCGTTCAGCAGGTAAGTTGACACTTGTGCGAGCCGGCCTCGGGGGCTTGGTACGTTCAGGAGCTGATTGTACACCCACGTAGGTTCGTCACCGGCTTACTAGACGGGCATCAAGACAAGCAACGCAAGCAGAGCATGTACTCAATAGCAAAGACCATTGGCCTTCCCGCCACATTTGTCGAGCTACGACACCAGAGCACACACGAGCAGCTACCACCATTAGCCAAGCTCCGCTCGGCAGCAAGGAAGGCGTTGCTGTGGATTTGGGACTACTACTGGAAGCATCTTAGAGACGACTACTCAGATCCCTGCAGAGTAGCTGTGCTTCGATTTCTTCGAGAGGGAGGCGAGGGAAGGGATCAAAAGATTATCAAGGATTTGGAGCAGTGGCCTATAGAGAGAGTGCTGGAAACGATAGCGGACGTGAGGAGAAGTCTGCCAGGAAACAGCGTCTTTCTTAAGTGCGAAGAGCTATCTCGGGCTTTGAAGGAGGCAGAGGAAGAAAGAAAAGCGGCGATGGACACGGCAATGGAAAATACAGATGCTCAAGATGCGGCTTCTGCGCTGGCGCAGGACGACTTTGGTTGGTCACGATTTGAGGGCAGTTGGAAGCCGAAGCCTATAGGCATTGCCTGAGCAGTTTTCCAAGAGGACAGGTAATACACATAAATGCCATAATCCATATTTAGTCGTTTACTTGATTTATCTACCATGACCAACTTGATGACTGCATAATCACTGCTAAATATAAGTGAATAGTTGTGAGTACAGTACTGTCACAGGGCGTGATTATCTGACAGGATGCGGAGAGAGGGCGGAGTTTCTCCCCATCACGTGCACGCACCCGTCTCATCCTAACGTCATGTAAACCGACGAATGGAGACATTGATGACATATCCTATATTTCGTCTCTCACTCGACTACGGCGTCTCGTTTAATTTACATTACAAATACATCCATTCCATTTGGCATCTATGAATAGGCTCGCGGCCCTACGACCTCTTGTTAAACATAACCTTGGATACCTTTCAGCTGTGGTTCGTCTTGATTTCGTGGTGTTTTGAGAGCAAGGCACCATACACCTCCTTCAAACTCGTCGTCGAATACTAAAACCAAATCTGTGACGTTAGGGCATCACATCCAGAGCCATGCATATCCAATCGATCCCAATGTGTAAGAGAAGAAATCTCACATCCAGCCCGCGTTACCCTAACTAAAGATTGATTGCCATGTTTTTATGGTGTTTGCACTTTCGCCGTCTTCGTTGTTAATTCATGGTTCTATTTTGGAGCAGAACTGATTCTCTGAGAAGGGGAGGGCAGCTCCGACAACTATGCCTACTTAGTCATCGACGAGAAGTCCAAGGATGCTGTCATTGTTGATCCTGCAAACCCTCCCGAGTATGAGCTTTGCCATTGCTGCGAGTACCCCTAGAGAAGACCTCACTGATGGATACTGTGCGAACAGGGTCGCCCCCGTTTTGAAGGAAGCTATTAAGGCCGGCAAGATCAATTTGACAGCCATTGTTAACACGCACCAGTAAGGCTTCACGCACTCCTACTGCCTGGGACTTGATATACTAAAAGAATGCCTCAGTCACTGGGATCACTCTGGAGGTAACACGAAACTGGTAGGATCCTAAAAGACTTCAACCCAATTGAACGACGATGAATTAACACCCGGGTTAGCTGGAAGAACTGGGACTGCCAAACCTTGACATCATCGGTGGTAAGAACTGCCAGGGAGTAACCAAGACGCCGGCACATGGCGAGACCTTCAAGCTTGGCGATATCACTTTTAAGGGCGTGCATACGCCATGCCACACCCAGGATAGCATTTGCTTCTTCGCCGAGCATGGCAAGGACAAGGCCGTTTTCACGGGCGATACCCTGTTCATTGGCGGTCAGTTCGAACCTTGCCAACCATACGTACCGGATTGAGAAGAAGAGTTCGAATGGGCACTAACTTTGATTATTCTAGGATGTGGACGATTCTTTGAAGGGTCGCCAGAAGAGATGCACGAGGCGTTGAACAAGCGCCTGGCCGCCTTGCCAGATGACACTGTTGTTTATGTACGTTGAACCTTTCAAACCCGCGGAGACTATGAACCGGGCTGGTGCAGCATCTAACACCAACCACTCACAGCCTGGACATGAGTACACCAAGGCCAATGTCAAGTTCTGTCTTTCCGTCTCACAGAGCGAGGCTGTTCAGAAGCTTCAATCCTATGCTGCTAACAACAAGGTCACCACCGGAAAATTCACCATTGGTGACGAGAAGGTATGCCATGCGAAAAGGCACCTCGAATCTATGTTTATATGAGTCTAACTGCTCCATAGCTACACAACGTCTTCATGAGAGTTGAGGTAACCACCCCCTTTCCGTTCCAGGTCTAAGGGCCAGATAATTCAAGTCTTGTCCTAATCGCTGCAACAGGACCCCGAGATCCAGAAGGCGACGGGTGAGACAGACCCTGTGTCGGTCATGGGTAAACTCAGAGAGATGAAGAACAACTTCAAGTGAGTAAGTGAGAACGTTCATCTCAAACATCAACGTGTGGGAAGCTGAACGTTCCTATGACGCATGTAGACCTCCCCCAGAGGCAAAGATCTAATCAGAACGACCACATGATGAGTTGTATGCATGATGGTGTCAATTTCGTACGATACAAATACATAAGTGGTCATGGGGAGAGAGAAAGCGAGTCATCTACACAACGAATAAAAAATAACGTTCTCTACAAAATTATTCATTCACTGAAAAATATGTCTCCACTGGCCGCGAGGCACCTGTCATAGAGACCGGCATCGTTGGCTACCCCTGGAATCATGCCTTATAAAGACGCGACGTATTTTCATCTTGCTTCACTGTCCACACTTGCTCGCTGTAGTACATCTGAGGCGGCAAGCTCTAGCATATTTTGAAGCGGTTCTGGTAGGGATTCAGGAACATCATATCACGCGTCGGCACCTATTAACGGCTGGCACAACATACAAACCTTTTGATATTGCACTCAATCATTGTCTTCCATAGCAGAGCGCCCTTTGTACCGAATCCGTACACACATACATCATGTCTCCCAACGACCAGTTCCGTATCCTGCTGAAGTCTTGGTCCGGCCTGGGTAGGGGCGGCCAGGCGATGGGAATGACCATATGAAAGCTGCCATTGAGGTATGCTCGTCTTGATTACTTCTCGATCCGTACTGGAGGTCGCGACATTCTGTGGTATTTGGAGTTCGGCACAAAGGATGATTTTCACGTCAAGTTGGTGAAGGATAGTTGGAAACCGGAATTCATGAGCAAGAGGATTTTTTTTTTCTCTTATAAAGCGCTTGTAGTGAAGGTGGGTCAGACAGTACACAGACCCATTCTATACGGTAAAATAATACTGTACGTGCACGGTTGGTTGCCTTGATGGTCACCAGGCGGACTCTGAGATCATCGTGAATTCGTGAAAGAACCATTCCTCTCTAACTCATCCTTGGTATATCTAGGACACTTTGAATAACTCTCCATGGTACGGTACACTGTTACATCCCGCCCCCGCCTTTTTTTGTTCAGAAAGAATACAAAAAGGACGGAAGACAAAAATACTTTGCGACTAATATATTCTAACAATTTTGTCAACTTTCCAGCCTCCCAAGCGCAAGACAGCCAGCGGCGGCGGCAGCGGCAGCGGCGCGGGTTCAAGCAGCGCGGCCCCCAAGACGCGCCAGTCCAAGCTCGCAAAGGAGCACAATGTGACTCCCCAGGAGGAGGGCGAGATTCGCGAAGCTTTCTCGCTCTTCGCCGAGCCCATGGACGGGGAGAAAAACGGCGTGTTGCCAATCGACGACGTCAAGTCGGCTCTGGTGTATGGCTCCCCTTCTCAACCCTCTCTCTCTTCTCTCCCTTGGTTTCATGACAGGAATATACGTACGCATGCGTAAAAGAGAGAGAAGATACTTTTACTTGATTGGTCAACTAACCGTGCGTGATTCTTAGAGCCCTCGGTGTACCCGCCTCGTCGTCCGCGGAACTTAAGGAGTTCATATCGATCCTCGACCCGGAAGACGACGGCTACGCGACGTTCGAACCCTTCTTCGCCATCTGCGCGCTCAAGTTCCACACGAGGGAGCACGACTCGGACGCGCACCGCGCCGAACTGGATGAAGCCTTCCAGCTCTTCACGAGCGGCCAGGACGGGCCCATCACGCTTGCACACCTCCGCCGCGTCGCCGCCGTGCTCAAGGAGGATGTTGATGAGGAGCTACTCAAAGACATGATTCTTGAAGCCAACGGTGGTGCAGGGGTAGCAAGGGGTGTGGGCATCGAAGAGTTCGACGGGGTCATGAAGAGTGCCGGGGTTTGGAGATGAAACGAATGACTTGCTCTACTTCTCCCACCACTTTGGATACTATCATGAAGATGGGTATCAAGAAAAGGGGTTTTACTATTTAGACACTGTGGTGCACCCACATCACCTGCATAACCGGATCAAGGAGTCAAAAGTCGATACGATACCTTCCCCTCCGACGACTAGCCAACGAATGATCCCAGCGTCCAATCTCCATATTGCCATATACACCGGCACAGAGTTACCGAGAACTACGAAGTACGAACGGAATGGGTCAGGGTACGCACGGTATTTACTCAAGCCTAACTTGGAGACCCTAAATCGAGGGATGTTACTAATCCGTCCTCTGGAGAGTAGTAAGGCGTCGAACGTCGCACGAAGCTCCAGGAGGAAACCCAGTCGACTTGCACGTTGACCTGAGACAATGACAAGCAGGGGTGGCAGATCATTGCGACGCTCACGCCAACATGCAAGGGCCCTGGAGGAGGGGGGGTGGAAGGTCCAAAGAGGACCAATGAATGGAGACGTGATGATGAGCAGCCTTCTCAAGTCTTCAAATTCTGCAATACATGCGATAATAGCTCCAATTGAGAGGTTGCTCGAGAATTTTTTGTGCCTCAGCCACTGTAGTTTGAATGGTCCCAGACCATATTTAAAACCATTTCCCAATCATTCAAAAAAAACGCCCTGACAAAGATGCTTTCTATCCTCTGCCCATGACAGGAACATGCGTGACAAAAAACTCATCTGCAAAAAGAACAGGTCCAAAAAAAAAGAGGAGGGGGAAGAAGAAGAAGAAACAGAAAGGTAGTCATGACATCGTTATTCATTTGGCCGCTGGGGCCTTCTCGTCCGCGTCGTCAGAGACAAGTGCCGCGGTCGCCGCAAGCTCCTCGGCACGCTTCCGGGAGTCGAGAACGGCCTGCAGGGCGGGGGGAGCTTTGAAACCAGCGTGATCGGAATGCCTCTTGTAGAAGTAGCTGTCGGGCTTGGGGCAGAGCTCCGAGGGGATCTCCTCGAGGACGCAGGCGAGGATGGCTTCGATGGAGTTCTTCTTGGAGGCGTCGCGGTGCCAGATGGTGATGAGGTGGGAGTTGAAGCGAACGGAGAGGCCAACACCACAGAGCTGGTCATCTACAATAAGGGAGGGACTTTAGCATTATATTGAGGAGGGGAGGGGAACTGTATGTAGGGGCTTATAGACGGAGAAAGAAGAGGAAAACGGGGGAAGGGGGAGAAAGGGAAGCTTACCATCGTCAAGGACGCTCTGGAGCTTCTCGCCAATGGCTAGGAGCTGAACCCGGGTCCAGAAGTCGGGACCGTTGGCTTTGGAGACTCGAAAGGTCCAGCTGCCTCCCAAGATGTTGCGGCGGTCCTCCCAGATGGGCCGGAAGCCGGCCTTGAAGAGGTAGATGGACTCTCGCATCTTGATCTGGTCGACTGGAGTGTTGTTCGCATAGCGCCAAAAGTCCTGAACGGACTCGATCTGCTCGCCCAGTTGCTCGAGGTTGGAGTTGTATGAGGACTCGGCGCCGTCGCCAGGAGCAGCAGCCTGGGTTGTTGAGGCGTCTTTTGATGCACGATCGAAGTAGACGTTCCAGTAGTGCTGAGTGGGCAGCGCCCTCATCGTCTTGAGGAAGTTTCGCTTGGCATCATCGCGTTGCTCAGCAGGGGAGCTGGCATCGGCAGATTGAGGAGTGCCTGAAAGGCCACGGGTGAAGAGTGTAGGGCGTCCAGACATGGCTCTTTTTCGGGGGGTTTTGGAGGTTTGTGAGAAATGAGGAGGGGTATCTACTATGAAAAGAAAGAAAAGAACAGTGGAAGAAGAAGAAGAGGAAGAAAGGAAAAGAGGGTTGTCAAGCAGGCGATGTAGAGGGAATGGTAAACCGAACGATCCAGGATGTTGAGAAGAGAATAGGCAGGAAGAGAGAGGTTTCCCGAGATCGGGCGCTTAAGCTGCTATATACTGGACTGTAGAGGAAGCCAGTCGTATCCTGTACTGTGCCTGTTGCCTGTAACTGTGCCTAGGACTCGGGAGTTGACAGGGCTAGAGGAGATGAAGGCGCGCGAAGTGGGAGGCGGGAGAGGGGAGGGGGAGCAGAGAGGGGCCCTGTTTGGAGGAGAGGGGCTAATAAGGGGACAGTGACGGTGGAGAGGGGGGGAGACGTTCCGGAACGCTTTGACTGGGAGCCACAAAGTCGTTTTGGAGGCGGCCGGCTGGCTACCTTCAGTAGGTAAGGTACCTAGGCAGGTTAATTACAGTACCCTACTTATAGGTGCCTATAGCTCTTCGGGCAGCTTTATAGTCAAGTTAGACGAGCAAGCGATCGAGCGATGAAGCTGGTGCACCGGGGGGGTCGAGGGGAGGAGAGCGGAACAGCGTAACAGCGTCCCCTATGGCCCTGTAAATAAATTAAAGGGGATTGCCTAAGTGTTAGGAAAGCCGACAGTGTTACAAGACCCAATGTAAGTGATTGGATGTAGCGTTTGCTCGTTTGGTGAACAAGTACCTCAATAATTGATTGATCATCTTTTCTCTATTACTTTACTTTGCCTCACCTTGGTAGGTAACTTGTTCAATTCACTCACTCCGATTACAGACAAAGGAGACGTCGTTTGAATAGTTACATAGGTAACCAGGGACGTTTTTTTTTTTATGTGCCTTTTTTCTTTCTATGCCAAGGCGGCATGTTTCTTGTCAACAGTAGGTAACATGGCTTGTTTACACCGTTTCATCTATTTTACCAAGTTTATCGAATGAGAAGTCGTAGTAATACTACTACTACTACGTTATTTGGCACCAAGCTATTCAGGTTACACCCCGCTACACACACCAGAGGTCCCCTTGCATGCAAATGAGACGGAAGCCATGCGAGATTGATCCTGCATCTGCATACCATGAGCAACGAAACGAATTTGTTGTTTTGGTTGGTTGGTTCATCCAGCTGTAATGGTATGTATGACATGACACTCAGCCTAGCTTGTGGCTAGGGAGGGGGGGGGGGGGAGGAAGCGTGGCTAACGAGGGTCAAATCAGCCAAGGGTAAGTAAGTAAGTCAGCAAACCAGTCAGAGTCCCAGACAAAAGACCCGCGTTGCCTTTTCGGCAGCTTTGTAGACTAATCAGTATGGAGTTCGGTGCTATTCTACTTTTTTGTATCAAAACTGAATTCATGAAACTTTGGCCCAAAGTAGGGACCTTTTTGCAGATGAGACAAGGAGACGGGGCTTACCTTGCAGCGAACCTGGGCGGCTGGTGACCATTGACCATTGAAACATCTGCCGCCGAGAAGTCATGACGTCCTTTTTGGTAACAAGAGATTGAGGGTCGAGTCTCACTTACGCGCCTTGGATAGCTTTTTTTTCTCTCTCTCTTTTCTTTTTTCCTTTTTTGGTGGTTTTATATTTGGTTGTTGTGTCACATGAAAACATATTCTTCGTCATTGCCAGAGCGTCTATGAATCTTTATTCTTCTAATAAGCCCAGCAAGTGAGTGAATAGTGAAAACTAGAATATCCTTATACCTATCACAGCTCACTCATCCCCTCTGACTTCATTAAAATGCTCGTCCCCCGACCTAGCATCGAAGCCTTGTAATCACGGTGATAGATACATACATACATACATACATAGATGGGACGTGTTAATGAGCTTCATTGATAAAAGATATACTGATATTTTTGTACCTAGTCCAAGCAAGCTCCCTTTGTCCAGCAAATCTTGACTTGGAGAAAAAAAAAAGAATGTAAAAACACAAACTAGATAAAATAAAATAAAATAAAGGACAGCAATCAAAGCGCTCCCAGAAACACCATGCTCCCTTCCCTATTTCATTCATATGCAGTTGCAATTCTAACAAATGTTTCAATCATCCTACTCTCACTCGAGGCAGACACACAACCTCCCCCCCTTCTCCCCTTCCTGTCTGACTCAAACATTCTCTCTCACCCCAAGTGGCATCCGCGCACTGCTCTCGTTCATGAACCTCGTCAAGTCCCCCCCAATTAACTTGCGCAGGTTGCCCATGTCCTGTAGGTAGCGCTGCATCTCATCTTGGAGGTCGTCCTCGCTGTACGCCGTGCTCTCCGAGTCGTATTCCTCTTCGTCGTAGTCGTCGTCGTACTCGGACTGGTTGTCCATGCCACCACCGTTTTCCTTGTTGCTGCCATCGCCCTCGCCTTCGCCCATGTCTATCCTCTTGTCCGGGTTGACCGCCACCAGCGGGATCGGGTTCTTGAGGCTTTCGATGGCGAGCTTGAGGTGCAGCTTGAGCGCCTCGTTCTCCGTTTGGAGCTTCTTGATCTTGCTCTCGGCCACCATGCCGCGCTCCTCCATCATGCGCTGCATCGCCGCCACGCGCTCCTGGTACTCCTCCAGCTTGTCCTCGGCCTCCTTGGCGTTCTTCTCCCGCTGCCTAGAGTCGGACACGGAGAGCTGCAGCACCCGAATCTCCTCGGCCATGGCCGCGATCTGCGCATCCCTCTCGGCGGTCGAGATGTGGTCCTGGTTGACGACGGCGCGGGTGCGGATGCGCTTGGCCTGGTCAGCGTACCGCAGCGTCGATAGCGTCTCGTCGTAGTCTGACGGCGCGATGCAGGCAATCATGGCCGTCTTGCTGTTGCCGCCCAGGGAATCCTTGAGGAGCCACGTCAGAATCGAGTCTCGGTACGGGACAACGTCCTTCCTCTTGCCGCCGCGGAGCGCCTTAGGGTCGGATAGTGCGGCGATAACTCTGCCCAGTGTGGTCAGAGACTTGTTGATGTTGCTGCCTTCGCGCAGCCGTGCTCCCGTGGCCTCGGTGGACTTGGCCCTCTCGCTACCGGCGAGATCGACGAGGCGGATGCGGGAGCTTCGTTCTGTGGTCTCATCTGTCTCCATGTCGTGGTGGATCTGCTTGAGCATGATGGTGAAGACGGCATGACTTCGACTACTCGTGTCGTTCATCTTGGTACTCGCAACCGTGCGTGATGAATCGCCGAGCTTCATGAAGCGTAGGATCTCGTTGTAATTGCGGACGGGCACCTCGGTGAGATCCTTGACGTAAGGGCCTTCGGTGGGGGATTCGCGGATCTTCAGGTAGTTTGGTGGCTTGTTGGGGACCATGGGAACCAAAAGGTCTCGTACGTGCTCGTTGTACACCTCAAAGTAGGACACTCGTACATTGTAGGCAATGTTGGCGTTTTCGTTCTGGGCGGCCTGGATCCGCTCGAACAGATCCTCGCATGTTCTCGGAATCAGGCCGGGGGCATCGCCGGTGCCCATCATGGTATAACTCTTGCCTGAGCCCGTCTGGCCGTAGGCGAAGATGCATGTGTGGTAACCCTCAAAGTTGTGATCGAGGAACTCCTCTCCTAGGCTGTTATACACATCTTCCTGTGTGGCGTAGTGCTTGTCGTTGGTGTCATGGCTCCAAAATGAGTTGTCGAATGTGAAGTTCTTCTCCTCATAGACCTTGCGGGACTTCATCCCCTTGCTTGGCGTTTCTTCTTGCTCTTCCGGGATGAGGAGCGTGGTGAGTTGGGTAATGGGGTCCATTTCGATCAGGCATTTGGCCTGGCGATCGAGCTCTGCATTTTTGAAAAGAATATATGTCAACATTGACCCTGATTTATGAGCTATCAAAATAGCAGCCTTTCTTTTCCCCCCCCCTTCTTTTCCCTTCCCATTTGGCCGTTACTCACCTCGTTTGAGGAATGCTCTGCAGCGGACCACCACTTTTACGTTGCCTCCTCCGTCCATTCTGGCGTGCATGGGCAAAGTGCCATCCCGTGAGCGCAGAGAAGGCGTGGAGGCGGAAGAAGGAAGGGGTCTGTATTCGTGAGCCATCATCATTATTGGCCTCGACAAGCGACAACAATAAGGGCTCGTGAGTGTTTCTTAGGAGTGTCGCGCAGGATCGCTGGCGGAGAGGTTATATCAGAATTTGCCCTCCTGCAAGTTTCCTGTCCCTTTTAGAGATGCTTCTGTGCTGGCCCCATTTGTTTACTCTGCACCTTGCGCTGTTGCCAGGGTACCAGAGAGAGAGCTGTCGGGAGTTACGTCGTGCAACTAAACCATATATGGCTTAGCGTCTAACGGAACAAGGCTCTGGCCTACGTCCGCGTCTCCACAGCCGCATTATTGGAGCTATTCCTGTCTTGGCACTGGCCTTGCCCCACAAGCTCTTTCATAGACTATGGTGACAAAATACTGCCCTCATCCTCATGCTGTTGCATCTGGATTTTATGCAGGATTTATTCTGTCCTCCTGGCTTCCACCAAGCCAATCCCCATTCACCAGTCTTTCTCTCAGGGCGCGCGGGGGAGAGGGAGGGGATCTGCACGGCGCCAGACAAGGACGCGTTCAGTGCTTTGTGAGATGTACGTACTACTTCCTATACGTACCTGGTATTGCAGGTAAAGTACCTCCCTAGGCATGGACTTTGACCAGCCTCAAGTCATGATTCCCGTCAGACAGAGAGACACTGTATTGAAGCTGGTTACGCAACATTGAGCAACCACAAACTGAAATCCAGCCGTCGCGATCGCATCTATAAAGCTTGATTGTGTTCTGGCGTTTTGAGTGCTCTCCCTTGATTTCTTTGTTTTTTTTTTCACGTGCCTCGTCGTTGCCGTTGGCCTTTTTTTTCGGAGTTTTTTTTTCCCTTTTTTTTTCCCCCGATTTTTTTCCACCTTTTTTTTCGCCCTCCCCTTCCGTTTTTTTTTTTTTTTTTTAACCCTTTTTCCTTTTATCCTTCAATCTCTCGTGCCATATTAAAAATACTCATCAAGTTCTAATACTCTCCGTGTCCTTTTTACTCAAGTTTTCATCGGGTACATTTTTTTTTATGGCTCGTACAATGAAATCCGTCATTGCAACAGGGACAGGCGCAGACGCGGGTTCGCCTGAAATCCCCAAAGCCGCCACTGGCGTCTCTAAGACGGGACGTCCCCGTGGTCGCCCGCGCAAGGAAAACAAGGTCGTCAAAGTGCCCAGTGGCCGACCTCGAGGTCGCCCAAAGGGAAGCACAAAAGCTGCTGCTGCTGCTAAAGCTTTGGAAGCCGCAGGCGCATCTAGAGCTGAAATTGAGGCCGCGCTGATTGCGCAAACTCCTGTCAAGACTCCCAAGGGCACTGGGCGACGCGGACGCCCTCCCAAGTCGGCTACCACTCCCTCTCAGACGCCCACTTCAGCCAAGACTAAGAGCGCAACTACACCCAACTCAACAGGCAAACGGGGTCGAGGTCGACCTAAGAAGAATGTAGAGCAAACGCCAGCTGAGCTCGAGGCTGAAGAGGAATCTGGCGACATGGAAGATGGTAAACCAACCCTGCTAAGACCTTCTTTATAAGGAGAACATTTGCTCACATTCAAGCGCGGAATCTAGCTGAGGGCGAGGAGGACAACGGAATTGATCCTGTAGCCAACCCTGCTACAGACAACGATGAGGTCCGCCGCCCAGATGACTGGATGTCGACTCTCAAGAACGTGTTTCGCTAATGTGTATTGTACGGATTTGTAGGAGTCTGACATTGATGCTTCGGAGTAGAGCATCTCTTAGCATTACGACCACATTTCATCTTCCTTTGGACCTTCTTTTTCTGCCAAAAAAAAAGGGGGGTTCAAACATCTGTTGGCTAGGTTGGGGGGAAGGGGTTTATTTTCTTTTTCTGCTTCCTTTTCCGGTTTCCTTTATTTTTTTTCTTTTTTTTATGTTGGCATGTTTCTTGGCTTCGGGATGCGAAGAGATGTCATCGCCGGAGTTCGCGTTGAGTTTTTTTATGGCCTTTGATGGACTTGCGTGCGTTACAAAGGAGGCGCGATATGTATATTACGATGAGCTCAAACCCCAGAGCTTTTGGGGCAGCATAGGTACGCTCTGAATTGCTCCGCTGCTCAGTGATCCTTTGCGTGCCTGTGACCGCCTTTCTCATTCCCTCTTCCAATTCTCAAACTCATCTTCCAGATGCGCCTTGAGCTTCTGAAACTGGTTCCCAAAGTTGCGACCACAGCGCCAGCACTTCAGATCTCGTCGCAAGTACCCGGCGTCCTTTGTGTTTCGCCTGGGATCGTCCTCGGCCAAGGGGAAATCATCTAGACTGACTAGGAACGGCGTCGCAAAGGAGTTGTAGTGCTTGCGATGCCGTAGCGCCTCCGAGTGCATGTCGCGCGACAAGACGTGCACATGAAGATGTCGCATCGACGGCACCGCGTGCACGCCGCATAGCACCTCGGCGGCCCAGTCACGGCCGGGCGGCAGCTGGCCATTGCTCCCGGGCACGGGGTCCACGTCGCCGTTCAGGACGGCCTCCCGTGCAGCGTCGCGTGAACTGAATGCACCGAAGCGCCGCTGGAGCTCCTTTGCGACGAGGGCCTTGAGGTCGGCGGCCTGGGCCCTGACAGTGGCCAGGAAGGCTGCATCCTCGAAGGCGTCAAAGGGGTGCTGTAGGTTGTAGTCCGGGGACCGCGGTAGGAGCAGCGTGTGAATGGAAGCCTTTGGGTAGCGGTCATTGATGGCGACGAATTCGTCACTGTGAGAGATGACGCGCGATGCTGGGAAAGAAGCCGGATCATCGAGGTAGGCCCCCAAGCCCATTCTGTCTTTGAAGGGATTGCCTCCTCGTGAGATTCTGGGCGGTGGGGGAGGAGCAGCAGCAGTCGCTTTGGGCTTTCTGCTCATGAGTTCCGTGACTGTATCAATGGTGAGCCCATGATGTGATATAATCGTGAAGCAAATGCGATGAGGCGGAATTTAGGAGGAAGCGGAGGGGGAGAGAAGGGGAGGGGTGAAGCTTACAGGCATTACGAGCTGTAGTGTTGGGTTTTGGTGGCGCTTCTTCACCGTGGATTTCCTCCTGCGTGATGGCCTCTTCAGGCTCTGAATCATGATCTTGATGCGCCATGTCCCCAGTGATATTTTTAAAAGGCAAAAGGTGGCTGCTGTTGATCGAATCGCGGGATTGAGCGAAGTGGGAAAAAAAGAGGTGGTAGTTATGAATCACTCGACGCCAGGCAACTGAGCTGGGTTTGATGCTGCTGTGCTTTCCAAACTGCCCCGCCACAGAGTCATTTCGGCTTACAGTCTTCTCCCAAGGCACCAAAGTGACAAAAGTTGCACGACGACCTATTTATAATTATAAATATCCTCAACTGAAGCAGTAAATGAGTGCATCCGTGATGGATTTCATTGATACAAGAACAAGGTACCCAAAATAAATAAATAAACCTGTACTTCATCTGACAGTAGAGTTATATAGACCATGCGACAGCAGACTCCCCCGTCCCACATCTAATGACTACGCATCCAAGCCATCTAGCTCAATCATCTTCGTCACCAGCCTAATCACCTCGTTATTCTCGAGTCCCAGCTCGGGATTTTCCACCTTTTGTGCAATCAACTCATCCACCATACCTCGCAACCGCGCTACCAGGACACCGATTCGTGCCCATCCCCTGAGGCGCAGCCATCCGTCCACAAGGAGACCCCTTCCGAGCGTGTCAAGCTCGATGGGCCCGGAGAACATCAAAAGTGTGTACGCATTGAAAGCTATAAGAGGTAAAGAAGAGAGGGAAAAAATGTCAGCCGAGTCAATCATTTCAAAATGCATGCCTGCCAGGGGTAGGAGGGACTGTTTGCAACTCACGGGTAAGGTCACGAATAAAGATTTTACTCGTTGAGATGAGGGTAAAGTACGACATGTAAGCCGCGTTGCCTGAGAAGCCCTGGCTGCCGAACAACGTGCTGCTCGGGTGTACGAATACCCTTCCGTTCTCTTGGTTGAAGTACTTAATAGACCGCGCCTCGGGGTCCAGTTCCACCGCTCCGGACATGGAACTGGCAAACTTCTTGTCTGGGTATTGAATCCTCGCAATCTGTGGCGTAAAGGCCGCGGCGATAAGAGCCCGGAGGAGCTGCGAGCCATCGGCCAAGGTACCCTGTGCGTGTGCATCGCTGAGCACCTCCGAGGTCGACACGATGCCAATCTCTGCCAGCGCTGAGTAGAACTGTGTCCTTGTATTTGCAATGTCAGAGAGTGTCTGATAGGCCAGGAAGTTGTCGTCGCAAAAGTTGCGGACTTGGCGTTGAGGAACGTGGTCTTGCATCATCGCGTCCCAGTGCTTGAAGGCCTCCAGATCTGTCAAAAGGTCACCATTTCCCTTGTAGAACCTCATTCTGGCATCTTTTGCTTCATCTCTCCTCTCTGAGGGGGACAAAAACGGACTTCGGGTGCTTAAAATAGCCGCCATGGTCACGCAGTCATCCAAACAACCAAATATGGCTCCAAATACCATTAGCTTACCGCAACGCAAGTCTGTCGGCAGCATGGCCAGCTGTTGACCCATAGCCGTGAGTTCGTCTCCGTCCAGTGCTCCCATCCGCCTCAATAGCTTGATGGCGCCGTCAATGGCCGTGGCATCTGGGGGTGTGGGAGACCGTCCGAGGAAGCTCGCCACATCTCGCATGCCCATAGCACGAACAGACAGACACAACTGCTCTAGCGGAACACGGCGGATTTCCGGCTCCGGACGTTCAGCCATTTGCTTCTCAAGGTTTTCGGTGTAGAGCTTGTAGCATCTGCCCTCCTGCACACGACCAGCTCGACCTTGACGTTGCTTGCAAGCTGCGCGTGATGCCCACGTCTCCTCGAGTTTTCTCATGTTGTTTACAGCATCAAAGCTCGTCTCCTTCACTTTTCCACTGTCAATGACCACTACAACGTCGTCGATGGTGATGGAAGTTTCTGCCACGTTGGTCGCCACAACGACTTTGCGTTTCCCTGGTGGAGGATTGGAAAATACTCTCTTCTGCTCGCGTGTCTCAAGCGAGGCGTGCAGAGGGAGAACATGAAGGGAGCTGATGGCCCTCAATGCGCCGCAAGCTTGGTTGATTTCTCCTACTCCAGGCAGGAAAATAAGAATTCCGCCATTATTCTTTTCGTAGGAGAGCTCGTAGTCGACCGCCCTAACCGTCTCCATTAGCAGGCTATAGTTGATCCGATGGCCTAGTTTCTGAATAATCCTGCCAAGTGTGTCTCCGGATATGAGTCCCGTGTCTGCCTTGTCGACGCCATATCCAGTCATTCGGATAACATCGTCAAGGTAGAACTCGTCTACGGGGAATGTTCGACCGGAAATCTCCACCATCCCAACGTTCAATCCCTCAGAAGTGAAGTAATGCGCAAAAGTGGATGCGTCAAGTGTGGCGGACATCAGAACGAGCTTCAACATGTCCCTCCTCGCCATCATCACCTCTCGAATTAGGTTCAGCAAGAAATCAGTATCAAGACTCCGCTCGTGTACCTCATCGATGACAACGTGACTGACATCAGCTAGGGATGCAATCACATCCTCGATGCGCCCTCCAGAGGTTTGTAATCGTCGGAGTAGTACACCTGTTGTCACAAATGTGATGCGAGTATCCTTGGATCTGCGGTATTCACCACGGATAGCGTATCCGACTTCATCGCCTACTCTTGTACATCTCTCCTCGGCTACACGGTCGGCAAGTCCTAGGGCGGAGATTCGTCGTGGCTGAGTGACGATGATATTGGCGCACCCACCAAGTCCCCTCTCATAGAGGTCGTCGAGAATGAACTGCATAGATTGCGTGGACTTTCCGGAACCTGTCTCTCCGCTGATGATGGTAACGTGGTTTTCCTCGACAGTTCTGATGATGGTATCACACTTGTGCCAAGCTGGCAAATTCTGCCGCTTCGCGATCATCTCTTTTAGGGCGGGCGATTGCTGTCTGCGAAGCCATTGCTCTCTACTCTGTTTGCTCTCAATCCACCGTAGGGGTTTTGCATGGCGTTGAGGTCGTGACCCGCCACCGATGGCAGCGGCTGGCTTTGCCTCAGATGCTGCAGAAGAGACAGCGGATATCTCAACCAACTTTCCGGGATTCTCGATGATGTTGTTGATGTTCTGCTGAACCCAGTCCATGACAAGGAAAATTTTCATCGGCTCATCACGAAGAGACTCATCCATATATTCAAGCGCCTTCCTGACGACACTGAGCTTAATATAGGATGGAAGAGCAGCAAAGATGGATAGGATCAAGTTTGATGGATAAGTGGCAGGTCTGCGAACTTGCAAGAAGGTCTCCACGACTCCTTGTTGGCCGTTCTTGACACCATCCAACTTGATTTTGATGACTTTATCACCTTCCCGCGAGAAGCCATCCCCGTACATGGATTCCAAGCTGCCGACTTCGTCCTCCCACTGCTCCTGAGGAGAACCCATGTCTAAGAAATCAGCAGAATCATCCGACACATCAGATGGGCGAAGGAAGAGCAGATTTTGGAGCGTCTCGGCCGTCTCATCTTCGTTGCCGCCTTGTTCATCGAGTACCTTTGTAACTAACTCAACGGAGTATCCTGATTGAGAAAGTCGCTTGATGATAGCCTCACGCCTCAAGTCCGTGGCTCCCACAGACACACCTGCTGCGTAGCTTTCTGGAAGCGCCCAAGGTGGGAGATCATCCTCGGGTACGTGGATGAGTAGCCACTCAAGCGTTTCTTCCCTATCCTTGCAGTAACCTACAGCCTCTTCTGCGTGACTGCGACGGAAGCCAAGCTTACTCAACTCATTGACGATGGCATCCTTCTGAGGCTTAGGCATGACGACCTTGTTTGGATTCCAGCGGACACCTCTACGCAATAAAGTTTCGAGCTGTGTCCGGGTCTTCCTTCCCATCTCGACCTTTGGTGCAGTGCTCCAGCCCTTCATAATGTTGGATGATCGACCTGAGCCATCAGCCGCGTTGCTCAACAGTACCAAGCCGGAAGCTCCTGGCATCGCCTTGGCCTTTTCTTTAGCCGCCTCCATCTCTTTTCGTTTCTTCTCAGCGGCACTCTTTGCATCCTGACGTTCCTGAAGTGTCTTGAATGGGTCTGCTTCGTACATCCATGCCTTCCCCTCCTTGACATCTTGGGCCTTCAAGGCCTGGAATTCTTTCCATAGGGCTTTGTGGTCTGGTGGCAGAACAGTGTGCTTGTTCTGCATGCTGCACACCCTAAAGAGGGCATACGTGGCAGCAGCATGCTTGGCTTCAATTGCAGTAGGCCGCAGTATCAGATGCTTGTGTGTGGCAGGGATTTTGAAGGGGTCGAGCCTTGTTGTGAGCTGCGTCTTGGGATCCTTTGCACTGAGGGTGATCCAAACGGAGAATCCCTCGGGTGTCTTTTTTGTATCATAGTCGGGTTTATCCCACCGTTGCTTCTGGCAGTATTCGCTCAAAAGATTGACTGGCAACTTTCCAGTCCATGATGAGCCACCGATGAGTTGCTTGACGGTCGGCTTTGGAGGTGGAAGACCCAGTCCCTCAGGTGTCGGGGTGGCGGTACCTGAGCCTGAATTCTGACCCTTCTTGCCCTTGCCCTTTGCTTGGTCCTTGGAGCCTGAAGGGTTTGGGGCTGGAGGGTCAGCCTTTGCTTTTCCTTTCTTAACCATGACCTGCGGCGACGGGGTGGAAGAGAAAACAGACGTGCAATAATCAAGCTACCTACAGAAGTTGCGAAACCCCACACATCCACATCCACATCCACATCCACCTCGCACATGCGAGACCTCGCCGGATCGATCGCCAAACCTGACGGACTTCTCTGTACCTGCTTGGTAGCTAGCCAATGTGTATTCAGCGGTCCACAAAAATTGCCCGATTCCTCAATTCACTCTTGTGAAACTAACTTCTGTACAACAGACTTGGAAGAAATTGCGTAGTGGATGTGGCGGATGAATCTGCTTCCATGTCAGATGTACCCTGTTGGTTGGTTTTTGCAAGGCTGTGGCCGAAACAAGAACACCCCTCAAAATTTATTTCGATGTGAGAAAAAATTATACGTACCTCTCTACTGAGGCACAATTGTGTGTTGCCGATTTGGTAGATCAAGAAAGTTACCTCATGGTGAGGTGCGGTGGTTTGTATTGCACTGTATCAATTGCTGTGCCCACCAGAGAATAATACAGTGCGACTAAGCTCCATCTCCCCTTCCTTTGCTTCCCACACACCACCAATCGTTCGAACGGTTTCCAGCTCGTCATTTAATCCACACGAAGTCCTTTGAGAGCTGGGAGGCCGGTGGTGCTCTTCATCTTACCCACTACGTCAAAAAAGAAATTTACAACGTGCGTAATTCACTCGAAAGAGCGCGGCACAATGCTACAATACTGCCCTGTATCAGAGTCAAAGCTCATTCATAGTCAATATGTACCTGCGATTGTATACAGCAATGCATACCATCACTTCCAAATCACACAATCTCAACAACGAGCAGCTACCAATTTTGGTTGATATCTTTTTTTTTCTTTGTCTCCTTTACTACGGACCTGGGTGATTTAAACCGGGTTCACACGACCACTTGGCGGTGAACCTCCGTAGCTTTCCAGCTCATCATCCTAGAAGCCTGGGCACTAGCACCAGCTTCTAGGTCGCAGCGTGTCTAACAGCAAAGTGTTCAGTCATGCTCCGACAGCAGCCATACCTGAGTTCTTTCATTCTCCACACGAACCCAATCAGCTCGGCTACTCAAGGCCCGAATTACCTCCTCTAATTTCGGCTCTCATCGTTACTTCTTCACTATCAGGCTGGAGCTTTGAAGCTACCATAGGGCCTGTGTACATTTTGAGGTTTCTCGTCCTTCCTCACATAATTCCTTCAAGGTTTTAAAAAGATGCGGTGTTGGGGGGTGGGGGATGATATCATGGGGTTTGGGGGGTGGAGAAGGGGGGGATATATTAGCCAGTCTAAAAGACACTGTGCTAGGTGGTGTTGTGATAACTATGACATGTATTTGGAAGGGACGGTTGTTCGCCACAACGAGAGCGAGGAGTGAGGGACACAACTAGATCATGGAAGATCCACAAGGGTAAAGGGGTGCCGATGTCCAACGAAGACGAGACGCTGGGCATTTACATGTCCATAGAGTCACCACCGTTGGCAAAGTTGAAGCCACCAGACTGCTGAGCAGCATTGTTGGCTCCAAAGCCGAAGGTGCCGTTGGGGCCGGCAGGTTGCTGTGCCATACCCTCGTCAGCGTTCTCCTCATCATCAGAGAAATACTTCTCGATAATGTTGTAGGCCTTCATGTAAATCTCCTCGTTGGCGTTGTTCTGGCAGTCGTGGATCTTCTCCATGCCACCACACTCCTCAATGAAGAGGGCGTAGCGGTTGATAGTCTCAGCACCATCGCCAGCGGCCTGCTTGTCAAGATCACCAATCTTGAGGATGTTCTCAAGGCCGTCAAGGGCAACCTGGATGATCTTGTTGTCAGGGCAGCTCAGCAAGTCGCACAGAGGCTTGATGCAGCCCTGGGAAACGAGGTATCGGATCTGCTCAGGCTTCTGAAGACCACCGGAAGTGGCGTTGCTGATAGCCCAGCAAGCCTCCTTGCGGGTCTTGAGGTCACCGTTCTGAAGAAGGTGGATCAGAGGGGGAATGATGTTGGCGTCAATGACAGCCTGGATCTGTGATGAGTTGCCGGCGGTGATGTTGGAGATGGTCCAGCAAGCCTCCTTGCGGATGCCATCCTTGGTCGAGCTTAGCAGGGACAGGAGGCAGGGCAGAGCGCCGCAGTTGATGATGACCTGGGTCTGGACGTCGTCGCCAGTAACAATATTACCAACAGATCGCAGAGCGGGGGTCTGAACAGAGGTGGAGGCGTGCATGAGAAGCTCAACCAAGCGGCGGGGGATACCAGCCTCGATCACGGCCTGGATCTTGTCATTGGAACCGTCCGAGAGGTAGGAAATGGCCCAGCAAGCATCAATAAGGACCTCGTCGTCGAGAGAATAGACGAGCTTAGACAGGACAGGCAAAGCGGGGGCGATCTATAAAGTAGAGTCAGCTAAAATATATACTCGGCGGGATCTCAGAGATTTATGTAACTTACAGTGTTCCAATCGGGCTGAGGGGTCTTGCCACGGCAGAAGTTGCTAAGTGTCCAGGTAGCGTTGCGGAGCATGCTAAGCTTTCGGCTGTCACCGAGAAGGTTGAGGAGGGGCTTGAGAGCACCGCAGCTGAGGACATAGTCACGGCAGTGAGGGCTGTCACCAGCAATGTTACCAAGAGCCCAGACGGCCTGTTCCCGGACATCAGGCTCGGGGCTGGCGAGGAGGTCAACAAAGATTGGGACGGCACCGGCCTCAATGACAACCTGGGTCTGGGTGGCAGAGCCAGAGGCAATGTTGGTCAGGGCCCAGGCGGCCTCAAACTGAACAAGGGTGTGAGGGGATCGCAAAAATTCGACGAATCGGCTGACGACACCGGTCTTGATGACCTCCTCGATCGGAGGGTTGCGCTCCTTGGAAAGGAGCTTTCGGAACTTGGTAGTGGCCTGGATCTGAAGGTCGATCTGCTCGGAGAAAACGCCGGCGACCATTTGAGGGAGGTCCTCGTTCAGCTAAGGCGAGATAGTTAGCATATGCCATTTGAAAGAATATCGGGAATCGATATGATGTTGCCAGGGTGCCTTCCCAGCCAAGCCAACCCCCCAGTTGATGGTGCAAGGGCCATGGACGGGATGGAGCGTAGTCATTTGCCCGCCTTTGCTCAAGTCACCGAACCAGGATATGTGGGGAGTGAAGCGAAATGTGCTTTTCCCCCACCTTGCTAGGCGGGCGGGAAAGGTGTCATGGCAGGCATGAAAGGTTGATGGACAGAGACTGCCCAGGAGAAAGAGGGAAGCAAGTGAAGGCGAGGGAGGGAAATGCAATTTGAGGGCAGTGTGAGGGGTAGGAGAAGTGCTTACCTGGGACTCTGTGGGAGCGGACTCATCGTCACTGTCGGGAGCAGCACCGAGGGAAGCACCAGGACGGTTCTCGCCAGATCCGATACCTCGTCGCTTGGCCAAATTCTCCTCACGCTTGGCTTTACGGATCTCAACCTGCTGCTCCTCGCGACGGCGACGGAGCTCTTCAGGCTTAAAGGTGTTCTTCGCCTTGAACTGGGTACGGCGATGCTCGGGGATGTATCGCTCAGCCATGGTGACTGTGGTTCTGGTTGTTTTGGTTTCTGGTTCAGGAGAGGGGCGGCGTTGTTAGGTGAACGCAGCGAAAAGTGTGCGGGGGTTGCGGTCAAGAGGCACAAATGGCAGAAAAGAAGTACTGGCGACGAGAATAGTCCAGTGTCAAGAGAAGAGAGGCTTGATTCTGGAGAGAAGATGTCGCAGATGGTATGCGGGAGGCGGAAGAGGAGGGGCTAAGAAGGGGAAGGATGTATAGAATGGAAGAGGGAAGTTTTTTGTTTGTTGTCAGGGAGAGAGCGACTGAAGAGGGTGGGAAAGGGTACGGGGTACGAAGTACAAACTGCAAAAACCGGCGAAGGCGGGTGGGTGGGCTGAGGTAAGGTAAGGTAGGTAGGTACGCCGGCAACTTTAGGTAGGTAGGTACATACGTAGTTGGTTGGGCGTGGCTTACCTGGATCCAACCAAGTTGGCTGTAAAGTAAGGGAACTAATAGGTACGGAGCACATAGTACAAGGTGATGCGTTGCCTCTAGGCCCTGCGCGAGAGACGAAAAACCATACGGGGGTACTTGCAATAAAGAGGGGTATCAGCACAGAGAAGAGGTATTTCGTTCACAGCGCATCCAAGTCTAGTTAGCTTGGTGAATGAGGGGTGGGGAGAGTGGGTGGCGGCAGTGGGAACATCATCTCAGATAGTGCCCACTCCTCTTGGAAGATTTCTCTGAAGACCCCATCTAAGACCCCAAATACTATGTAGCTCTAATTATTTGTGGTCTAGAAGAAATCAGTCTTGTTGTTTTTGGTTGTTTGTTTGTTTTGATGTGTTTGTTTAGGTAGGTACTCCTAGTCTGTAGTCGCTATTCTTTTTCTGGCTGTCTAATTCTTCCTCGCATGGCAACGTCGTCAGCTAAAGTGAGAGAGCTTCCCTACGTACTACGCACTATGTAGTAATAATATTAATCTGCAGCTCACTTCGGTATCACTTCGCAATTAGCTGGGACCTGCCCCTCGCCAAATTTGATCACTAGGATTATTAACTGCTTAAAAAATTAATGTAAATCAAATTCAATGGAGTGTTCCATTTGATTAACCCCCAAGCAGCGAATGTCCTCTACCCTCGGTCATCCCATGAATCCCTTGATTCTGTGACATTTGCTGCCTGACATGAGTCGCTCCCCTTATCGGGTCACATCAGGCAAATGCCACAGGCAAACATGGGATACAGACGCTCGGCTTTACCGCATCGCCACATTTTCAACAATGTATGACCATAAGTGTGGACTGGGTATTGTTCAGGCTTGCCAGATCACATGCAAATCTTGCCCTGTTGCTCTTTGGCATTCTTATAGTAGCTGTCTCAGAGGAGCGAAGCCAAGACAATTAGAAACCACCTACCTCTATACCTTACCTGCTCCGTCACCTCAGGTACTTCTCGTACCTATGCCACCTGCTATTTGCCAATAAGGCGTCCTACCGCAAGGTGCAGTTTTGGTTGCGCAAAGTGATGTACCTCTCCTCGTACCTGTCCTCGTACCTGTCCTCGTACCTTACCTGTGCGTGAAGGGGAAATTTATTGAACAATCACATGATAATTCACGTGATTTCGCGACAAACGGAGACCAGCTACCTTCACCCCACATGCCTCAGCTTCCACCAACGAGATGGGTCATCGCGTCGCGGTCCATCAACGGAGCTTTCGCGAAGTATACGAGGTCGACGATGAATTCTTGACAAACGTGGCTGCATAAATGATATCCTCCCTAGCTTCATGACGGACTTTTTCCGTTATGATCTCTATACTTCCTGTGAATTATGCCTCCGAATTTAAACTCCAACGGGGAGCTCCGTCGACCTCCGGGCTTCGTCTCCATTCGAGATGTCCTTGATGGCAAGGTGTATGAGAAGGCAAAGGTGAACATCGCTGGTATTATCATTGATGTTCGCGCTCCCGTACCGACCAGAGGAGCAGGTAAGACATCTTTTGCGTACTCGATATTGCATGTCTGCATGTTCTTACCAACACAGACTGGAAATGCCAAATACGATTTTTCGATACATCCGTTCAAGACGATGAAGACGCATCCATCTCCCTCAACATATTTCGCCCTGAGAAAGAAATACCCCATGCGGGTTGCGGTGATGCTATTCTGCTCCACGCCGTCAAGGTATTCATAATTCTGTAATTCAATACTTGACTCAACTATGCTGACAGATCTGGCCGGAAGGTTCAACGTTACCGAGGAGAAGAGTGGTCACTCTTGACTACCTATGACACCAGAATTCATATATATCAGGCATCTGATATTCCAAAACCTCCAGGAAATGCATCCAATGCTATGCGGCCTGCAACAGGGCCCAAGGACGGTGAGCCAAACTCAAACGATCATGCTTTCATTTCGCAATTGTTCCATGCGGCCTCGAAGGACCGCGTTCCTCCGCCAGAAAAATTTGAAACTATGAAAATGCAGTCGGCAAATATCAAAGAAAAATTCAGCCTACTAAAAGACGTTGTCGATGGGCAATTCTGTGACATTGTAGCCATGGTGGTCAGGGAGCCGTATGATGGGGGTGACAAAATATCACTCTGGGTTTCTGACTTCACCGAGAACGCGGCCTTCTTTCATTATACCATCAATGGAGCAAATTTAGCTGACGGGAGAGATGGCGATCCCTTCAACTACACTTCAAGATTCTCCACCGTGACTTCGGGCACGGCTTGGAGTGGCCCGTATGGTAAGAGAAGCATGCAAATTACATGCTGGGAGCCTCATGCAACTGCAATTCGGCAAACACGTCTCGCCCTTGGCTCATGGGTCTCCGTTCGAAACCTTCAGATAAAAGTTGGGCGCAACGCTGCCAATCTTGAAGGTTATCTTAGAGAAGATGAGAAGGCTTATGGCCTCAACATTCGAATTTGCCCCCTCGACACATCAGGGGACGCAGACATGATCAGTCCTCAGCTCAAAGAAGCCGTTCGACGAAGAAGAGACTACGAGCGAAGCAAGAAAGAGCAACTCAAGGATATTACCAGCGCCGCAAAGGCTGGTCAGAGCCGCAAGGCTGAAACGGCTATCGATCAGGAACCCAAGAGGAAGAAATCAAGAAATCAGAAGAAGCGACACCTATTGAGTGCATCCAAGGAGGAACCGAGTCAAAAGAAACGACAGTTATCCCCCCCTTGCAGGGAAGAGGAGACGCAAAGAGTGTCCGTCCCTCTATCGAACCTTAACCCTCAAGGTGAGCATAAGCACTCATGGTTTTGGCCGTCTACACTTCTACACGGTACTAACGATTTTCGAAACAGTAAAATGTGAGAATCAAAACAAATCGGCAAGTCTGGTGGCGGAGATGCTAGAGCCTGCTTTTTGCACTACTGAAATTGATGGGAAGACTGTTGAACTCCAGCTGCCATTTGTGAATCTCAATTATCGTGGCAACGTTCGCGTCGTCAACTTCAGGCCTTCCAAGCTTGAAGAATTCTCCTACCCAAGAAAATCGTCGGAGTTTGATATTCTTTCAGATAACGACGAGTCAGACTCTGACTCTGAGTCTGACAACGACTTAATGACCGATTTCACGGCTGTTCGGAACTGGCAGTGGCGGTTCTATCTCGAATTAGAAGACGCCGCCGTTCCTCCACACGAAGAAAAGAAGCGAGTTTGGGTCGCGGTAGACAACCAGGCTGCGCAGTACCTTTTAAACCTTGACGCTTCCAATCTGCGTCACAGCAAAGAGAAGCTGGAGCAGCTTCGGCAAGCCCTGTCCATATTGTGGGGAGACTTGGAGAAGAATGCTCACAACGAGGAGGTGAAGAAAATCAGAGCTTCTAAGGAAGGGATGCCACCGCTGGACAGCGATGATGAAGATGGACCAGCCTCAAAACCCGTAAGCAAGAATGAGTTTACCGCACCACCGTTTGCGTGCTGTATTCGCCAGTACGGAATCAAAATCAGAGAAAAGGATGCCGCAAAGGCAGATGCAGGCAAAGGAAATAGATGGCAGAGGGTATTTGGTCTATTTGGGACGAGGATATCCGTCAGCTGATTCTCTGGTAACTTGCGGTGTTCGAACAAAGGGGTGTTAGTACTTAGGCAAAAAGAACATGTCAGGGGAATGGGGAAATATGTATACGGTTAATGGGACAATCATATGCTACTATTGTTTTGAGGCATAGGGAATCGTATTTTCTTGGGGGAGGGTATGGAACTAGGCGTTATTGAATTACAAGAAGTCGTCCTCCTCTCGAGACCGCCCCAAACAAACACTCACAAATGGGTTCCTCCCACATAACCGGACTCCGGCCGTGACATGGCACAAGCCATAAACTACTACTTAGAAGGCAGTAACAGGCTTCTCGAAACTGTTCTTTTAAAAGAAGAAAAGAAACAGAAGACAAAAATGGAAAGAGAAACAATTGGAAGCCAAGGTCAACAAAAAATAGTAAAAAGCGTGAAAAAAGTCCGTCCTGCAAAGGTTCCAACAGTTGTCCATTCATCCAAATCCGTTCAGAAGACAGGAGGCAAAGTAGGGAGGGGCCACTTTAGTCCCCGAGAACATCGTCATCTGAATCGTGAGCTTGTCGTACCTCTTCTCGTTCATCGTCGTCGTCATCGTCATCGATCGGGTCCTCCTCCAAGAGCTCTCTCTGGCGGAGATCTTCGTGGGAACCTTCCTCGGGCTGTGGCTCATCATCAAAGATGTGATCATCGTCTTCCTCCTCCTCGTGGTCGTCCACGATGATCTCTTCGCTGAGTTGAGGCTTTTGAGGCTTGGCCGCTTGAGGGATGACGGCAGCAGCCTTCTTCCTCGTGCGCTCCGCGAGTTTCTCCTCGTCCAAGTAGGTCACCACTTCTTTGAAGTTGTGTCCGAGCTTGGTCTGGTTACGGAGGAGGCGGCGTCGGAGTCTTCCAGCGCCGGCACCCCGGTTGTCCATGAGTTTGGCGGCGATGGTCAGTACGTATTTAGCTGTCAGTTCACAGAGAGCCTTTTCGGTCTTGAGCTCGGCTGCGAAACGCTCTTCTGCAGAAAGGTTCTCATCCTCATCCTCGTCATCGATCTCTTCATCATCCGGGATCGGGTCCTCGTCCTCTGCTGGCTCGTTGAGCGTCTTGTGCTTCTTGGACTTCTTGGCGTATTGTCGCTCAGCACCGTCAAAGATGGCCGTCAGCTCAGGGATAAGACCAGGCTCGATCTCCTGGATCAAGGTCTTATACTTTTCGCTGCCGGTCAAAGACCCAGCTGCGGACGCTGGACGGAACCGTTCCACAGCAGGGCGTAGAGTAGCAAATGTGAGATGTAAATCGCAGAGGCTGCCGGTGGCAAATAGTCTAACTTGGTCGATAGCAGCTCGTGATGAGAACGTTTCGATGAGATGTTTGCGGAAAGTTTGTCGAAGGAGAGAGAGGCGGTCAAGCTCGGCATCTCCAATATCCACTCCGGTAGAAAGAAGCTTAGAGACAGCCCGAATCTTCCACATGAAGTAAAATTGGCAGCTCTTTATAGCAAAAGTAACGACCTCATCTTCCAGATCATCAATCTCGTCCTCCAGGGGTTCGTACTTTCCACGATGCACAATGTCTGACAGGATCTGAATGATAGGGTTTGTACTCTCCGCCGTCCCTTCGGCCTCCAAGATATCGATGCAATCCGAGATGCTTGACAACTTGCTAATCTTCAAGAGAATTGTCGACAGCTCCTTCAATGGGGCTTCAGACAAATTGCCTCGAACCGTGAGCTCGCAGGTCTTGTCGAAGTTGCGGAGCGCCGTAGTAATGTTTTCCCACAAGTTAGCGAGCTTGCCGTCTGTCAACTCCTCTAGCTCGTCATATTGCCTTGAGCGCAGCAGAGCGGTAGTTGCTTCAGACAAGACTATTCTGTCATCATGTCTGCTGAACTGGGTACTGATTTCATCGAGGAGATCTTCGTACTTGGTTGCATCCTGGCGGAGCTGTTGGAAGACATCCAGATTGAGGAAGTGTACCAAGCGTAGAACGATTGCCGCAGTCTCCGGTTGGGCCCCGAATTTGTTAAGCAACCGAGGAATAAGTGAAGCCAACTCGATCGCGATATCCTCTTGCGCTTCCGTTGCTTCAGTACGATGTCTCATCTTCTTGCTCCTGTCCACATCGCCGGTTTGAGCCAGGCTCGATTTGACGGCAGAGCTCAGCACGTCCAGCAAAATAGACTCCTCGTGAGATGATGGAGCTACGCTTTTCTTAAATGTCATCTCCGCAGAGTTGTCCTTCGACCTGGATTTGGTTTTTGTGCTCGAAGAATGATCAAAAAGCAAGTATCCTGCCAAGATCCCCCATTTCTTGATCTCCGGGACCTTCTCATACAGAACTTGGGATGCCAGTGAAATGCGAGTATCCGGCACTGCTGCCTCCAAGAGATCAGCAGCCACATCAAGTCCGAGGTTCTCATGTTCCTCCTCGATCTGGCCGTCGTAGATGGCAAGGGTCTCGGCAAGGCACTTGATGCTGACCCATTCGAGGCGGGGAGAATCAAAATCATCTTCCTCAACGTTGTCAAAAAGCTCTTCCAAGGTATCAGAACCGCCGATCTCTTCCACTTTGCCCTCGTGAACGTCCTCGACGCAGGAGACAAAGAACCCAACGACAGCTTTTCGAATTCTGAGCTCATTGTCGAATATGAGCTTTCCAATAGCGTCAATCTCGTCGGGCTCCAGCATTGCAGCGGCACGAAGAGTATCAATGACAGAAATCGCAGCCACTCTGACAGAAACCTCCGAGTCTCTACATGCCATTTCGATAAGTCTGGGTCGAAACCTATCAATGAAATGGCCAAGTTGTTGCGCGTCTCGTCTAAAGACCCGCGAGAGCTGCTTGAGGACCTCATGACGTGTTGAGGCATTCGTATCCGAAAGCATCCAGCCCAGGTAGCGCAAATAACCTGGTTCCATGAAAACTGTGGGCAGGTCCCAGATCCAGGAGCCGAGAGCCTCCACACACTCGGTTCGGATCTTGGGGTCAACGTCTCGATAGCGGTGCACGAACACGGTGTCGAAAAATGATTGAATCGCTTCGGTGCAGATCTTACGGTACCCGTTGGCCTCATCGAGGGTTCGTTTGATCTCGGCAGTTTTGGACTTATTCTTGCCACGTTTCGATGATTGATGCTGCTGTTCAATGCTACTGATGCGCTTGTCAAGGATATCAGCGACGTAGACGAGGCCGGACTGAACAGCCAGTGCAATGGTTGTTGCGGTATGACGGAAGGGACGCAGTGACGACGAGGACATGCTGGCCAGCCAAGCATGGAGATTCTCGATCAGAGTCTGGTCCTTGTATAGAATATCGGCTTCGTGCATCAACGTAATAAGAGTGTGGAAGAAGGTGACTAGTAAGTCTCGGAAGGACCTTGTGCTCTTCGCCTTGGATATCAATGGATAATCTGTGATTTGTTGCTGATGAGCTGTTAGCTTGTTTACCCCTCATCCAATATGAAAGTTTTTGACTCTACCTCCTGGTATACGCTCTGTAGATCGATTAGGCGGTTAGGAATATTCTCTGGATCGCGAATGTCGTCTTCTGTGACTTCCTGGTCGCAGCCAGCGCACTGCAAAATACAATTCACCAAATCTCTCAGTGCAGCGGCTTCGTCAGCGCGATATTTTTCCAGCCACTCCTGAGCCACGGTTTTGGCCGAGTCACCGGATCCAAAGAGATCGGCTACAACGCGTTAGCATTTGCTAATGATGGCATAGCTATTTGGCCATTTCTTATTCTTACCAAACAACCCGCTCGCCTTGTCTCCAGTATCGATACGAACGGACTTCTTTGGTCTGCTGGGAAGTCCAGCAGGTTGCGCAGCGCGCGCATGGTGAGAGCCATTGATCTTGGGCTTCTTAATTGAAGGCTTCTTTGTGCGACTTGTTTGCGACGCCTTTCTCGACCTTGGAGCGGGATGGTCCTCGTCACTTTCATTATCTTCCTCCTCGCTCATCTCTTCATCAGAATCAGGCGCTTCGTTCTCGCCATCCTCGTCGTCCTGATCATCTCTCTTGCGCTTCGCGGCGGATTGGCTCGAGGCCTCGGGTGTGAACTTGGTGGGCGCCTTCACAACGCGTCCAGATCGGCGACGCGACGAGGTGTCGGCCTCTGGGGTAGGGCTAGCGTTACTGTCCATAACTTCTCGCAAAGGTGGTCGCGTAGTGAACATTTGCCGGATGAAAAGCTAGACGAATTACCCCCGATCCGAGGGCGACAATGATGTTTCTGGCCACTTTGTCGCGTTTCTTAATGAATGTCGCGTGAAGCACTGCCAGGTTAACCTGGAAGGTGGGTGGTGTTGGTTTCTGGCGGATGAATCTCGGAAGACAAGCTAGTCCAGCCACAACTGTGCACGAGCCATGTCAACGTTGAACACATTTGACACCCACCTTGACACCCATCGCGCCCACCTCAGGCATCCAATAGGATATCAAGATACGTACGTACGGAGTACTTAACTATGGCATGACAGCGGGACCAAGCCACACACACAAACTTGGGCGTTGAGAGACAACCTAATGTTAGCTCTCTGATAAGTTATAGACTACTACTGGGCTACGAAATACTGTAACTAGAGAAAACTCTTGACGCATTGGATCGCGAAAAAGGGCGGGATAGCAAGCTCAAAGTTGCACGCAGCTTTGAAATAGATCGCATCTTTACTGATTTGCCTTCTTCTCGGTCAAAATTCTAAGTCGCCTTTTGTCTGGAGATGGTGCGGATATGAACTCACCTTTTCCCCCTTCGTCCTCGCGCCCTGGTGATGGTCGCATTGTTACCGGTCTGCTCCCTGCTGGGGGGAGCGGCCTAGAGACGATGACCTACCAGTATCCTCTAAAGCTCATCGCCCCATCTCCTTCAGGCGACCAGCCGAGCATTTTGGTGTTCCTCCTATCATACGGGGGCGGTCTTGTCGCAGGAGACCAGGTCAACCTGTCCATCCACGTACGGCCAGAATCCAAACTCAGTATCGCAACCCAGGGGCACACAAAAATATTCAAGACATCCTCTGCGGATATTATTACGAGACAAAATCTCAACGTTCATATTGAGAACGATGCAGGATTATGTCTCCTTCCCGACCCCGTTCAGCCCTTTGAGGACAGTGTATACGCACAAACACAGATATTCCGGCTGGAAAGCCGATCATCACTTTGTCTTCTAGACTGGGTCACTCACGGTAGATCTGCTCGCGGCGAAAACTGGAGTTTGGTCCATTGGAGCGGTCGGAACGAAATATGGCTCACCGACCCCCAGAGTCCGGCCCGTGACAGGTTACTGGTGAGAGATTCCGTCGTCCTGTCTAGAGAAGGCAGCAATACCGTGGGACGACCACTACAGGAGATGATGCATAACCTAGCCGTATCCGGGACACTTATCTTGCGAGGCCCCATGATGAAGTCGCTGGGCGAGTTTTTCTTGGCAGAATTCGCGGCTCTGCCACGAATAGGGGCTCGAGATTTCCGATCACCAGAAGATAAAGCGGGAGAAGATTGCAGTTTGTCAGAATTTGATCTTTGGCGCTCTCAACGGCTCGAACAGGAACGAAAGGGAGAAATTCTTTGGTCAGCAGCGCAAGTTCGAGGATGTGTCATTATCAAATTGGGCGCCCGAACTGTCGAAGCTGGAAGAGATTGGATTGGGTCCATGATTATGAAAGAAGGAAGCATTGCGAATCATTTCGGGAGCCAAGCTCTTATGTGCATACGATAAATGTTGGAGCATGATAATTCCTTTTGTTTGCCATATGGAAAATGTCTTGGAACGAAAGTCCACGGCGATTTATACTGACGGATTGTACTATAAATATATATATACGACTTACAGTGTACCGATAGAGAGGTCTGCAGGTAACGACAAAACATTTTGAGAAATAGACCAAAGAAATCGATACATACAGCACCATTCTATGTTTTCAAAACCCTAAGAATCTCTTCAGCCTAACAGAGAGCCTTTTTTCAAATTCCATCAAGCCCTGATATGTATTGAACCGTTAATTACTTACAATATACAATAGCTACCTAATTAGACCTAACTTATACAATGCCAACCGAAGTCATTGGATGAATTCCATGGGCTTAGCTTATCCTTGTCCTAATGCGTCACTTGGTTAGGGCGGTGAGTCAACAATTGCCGGCAGAATTTAGGTCCCCCACCTTCCCTCTCCACTACCAAAGTAAGTATTTCGAGATCCATCCAAATTTTTAGAGAGAGCTTCAACCAGCTTGCAAGTTTCGCAATATCCCCCTCTTCCTCCATTCGTTTTTCCCTTCTTAGAGCCGTAAACGGTCCCATCCCAAGTCCTTCGAATATGCCCCGCGGAAGGGCCCCCGCCCGTGGGACCCGGAGAGCCGGTGCCGCAGCCGGACAACGAGCTCAGAATGAAACCGGCGAATCCAGCTCCAGCGCCGCGGCCGAGACTACCGCAGGACCTTCAGGAACTGCCAGTGCCCCTCGGAGCGCTTCGGTCGTTCCAGCTCGTGGAGGTGCCACCACCCGAGCAACTCGAGGCCCCGCGCCCGCACGATTCCGGCCAAAGGTAGTTCGTCGAGATGAGGCGGAGCGTGATACCCTGGCGCGCCAGGAAGAAAAAAAGGCACAGGACAGGGCTGCAGACGAGAAGCGTGCACGAGGCCGCTCAAGGTTTCGAAGCAAGAGAAGCAGAGGCGATGCCATGGGAAGCAGAGGTGGCTTTGGGCGAATCATTGGTGGTGCCAGTGGCCCATTCTCATCAGGCACTGCTGGTAAGGCGCATTCCTTTGTAGGCGGCTTCCTTTATAACAACAATCTGACATTCTTTGTGTATAGGAGGCGGCGGCGGCTGGGGTGGCGGTTGGGGAGGAGGTGGTGGCGGTGGTAGTTTTGGCGGCTCAATCCCTCGATCATTCAAATCAGATTCCAAGCCAGGTTTTGGCCAAGCCAATCGATATCGTGAGGCTAGAATTAACGCCGATAAGCTCAACGTACAGACACAGGATGAAGAGCTGGATAGCGAAGATGAGGCCATGATGGCCGCTCTAGGCTCCAGATCAACGGCAATCCTACCGATGGGTATATATCGAAAAGAACACAAAGACGAGGGCATTGTCGTGGCTACCACGGCCGAACTAGAGGCTGCAGAAAATGCAAAGAATGCGACGGGTGAGGAGGAAAGCCTTTGGGTTGACGATTCAGCACCGCAGAGTGTGCCGTCAGACGAGTCGGAAGACGGTGGCGTTTGGAAGACGGACGGGGAGAAGCCTACAGTCATCAAGAAAGAGCCTGACGATTCAATGGACCTCGATGTGGAAACTAAACCTGCCACCGAAGTCTCAGATGCAGAAAAGGGCAAGGTAAAATCACAGACACCACAAGCCAAGGCTAAGAAGGTTGTCCATCAGGATCCTGAGGAGAAGATCATCGACACAGACCTGAACCTCCTTGCCAGCGAGTTGGGTACCGTCACCATCACGGAGAAAGGTGAGGATGGCGAAGAGAACAAATTGGAAGACGTCAGCAACAAGGATGGCCGTTTATACCTTTTCCAATTCCCTCCCATCTTGCCTCCACTTAAGCCGACTTCTCAGCCAAAGCCTGCCAACAAGGTCAAAGCGGAGCCAGAGGATTTCAACGCGCTGGATTCGACACCAGCTGCTACAGGCACTCCTGTAGATCTGACCATGGAGGAGATGCAAGATGATGAAGAGCAGGAGGACCCAGAAGAGACACTCGGTTTCCTCTCACAGTTCGTTTCGCAGGGTGGCCTGGTTGGTCAGCTCAAGGTCCGCAAGTCAGGCCGTGTCGAGATGGACTGGGGCGGTCAGATCCTGGAGATGAGCCCGGCGGCTGGTATGAACTTCCTGACCACGGCTGTTATCGTCGAGGAGAATGACGAGAAGCCAAAACCTGGTGTGGTCGGAGGCGAGAGCATTGGCATGGGGAAGATCATGGGTCGCTTTGTACTTGCGCCAACCTGGGAGGAGGAGGAGGATTGGGACGTCTCACCAGAAGAACTACGCATTGACTGAGGGTGAAAGGAGGCACGATAAGAAATCATGCGGTGGCAGACGAAAAAAATTAATGGCGTTCATTTTTTAATTACCAGGGTTATATTAGATTCCCTTGTAGGAGTCAGTCAGTCAGGAAAAGGTGTACAATACATAGAATATTCCAAGGACAACCTAACGGCTTGTTTTGATCTGAAAATATGAATGAAGATAATAGCAAGCGACCCAAGAGCAAAATACCCTTGTCTCATGGCCAACCATCTTCCCCGTATCTCACAAAAGTTTGATACTACGAGACAAGACCCCAAAAATGCGATTACATGTGTAGTCGAGCGACATTATGGGAAAACGCTTTGTTTAGTCTTGCTACCTTCTGTTCTTTCCGCTTTCAAGGCCAGAGGAACTCGTGTCTTGATTCTGAGCCTCAAGGTCGTGAATCTGCTCAATAGATGGATTCGGTGACCTGACTTGGTGGCTCTGGAGGACGTAAATTTCACTCTTACCGGGTTTACCGCCTACGCACAAGGGTAGTGGTGGAAGACTCTTATTGAGAGGCGAGTATGCTGTAGTGAGTGTATTGGGAGTGAATGTGCCGCCATTCGACTCCGACCTGATATTGACGAGAGAAATATCGTGGGGTCCGAAGCCCGGCATATTACTTCCACCTTTTGGCCGTATCGTGTCGCATCGAATAGTGGCTGATAGACTAGTCCCGTATGTGCTGCCCGTAGATGTGAAACCTTTGATCTTCCATGCACGAAGCAAGGGACGGATGGTGGCCAAGCTGGAGGCGATGATGGCGACACCGGGTTCAACAAGGGTCCATACCATGGCATTAGTCCCCGCAACTAAATGCGTCGTGGTTAGCACTATCCAAAGTACAAGGGTTGAAAGGACCAACAGAGTATATCAGCTGTATCTGTCAAGTCGGAGAGAAAGCGTAGTCGGATAAGGGTTGCAATACTTGCACTTGGTGGAAAGTTAGTTGAAAGCATCTTGGCCGTTGAACTCCCTGGAAAACTTACAAAATACCAAGACCGAGAACCACAGTGACAGTTGCCTTGGCTTGTTTCGTCATCTTGACTGCCCAGAGCATGGGTATAGGCAAAAGCGCCTACTGAATACGTCAGTGTCGTGCCCAACTCACTTCTTCCCACTTTCGCTGTCAGGCTTCGATGCACATACATAAAGCCAGTCGGACACAATGGTCATTGCGCTAATAGAATAAGCCGCTGCAATAATCTGTTCTGCGCCTACACAGCTTCCGGTGGTGATTTGATAGTCCCATTGCTTTGCGACGGGATCACACTGGAAAATGTCCCAGAAGAAAATGACACTGCTCCAGATGATGATGAGACACAAACTGGTCCAGAGAATCCAGGTGTATACCCTGTGAACTGAGAGCCTCAAAAGGAACACTCCAATGCTAACCTTGATGAACATCATGTCAAGGACATAGGTTGCCGTAGCGAGTGCTTGCCACTGTCCAGCGGGGTCAGCGGATATATGCAACAGGCCAAAAAGATTGATGAACATCTTACCATAAGTGCTGCAACTTTCTTCTTATCGTTTGTGACAGCATCATTATGTCTTCCTAAGCCATTGTGTACTCCCATCAGAATAAAAGCACAAGACACCGTGAATATCAGCTAAATAGTCAGTAAAAGCCAGAAAGTTCGATACGTGCGTTTGGGATAACTTACTTGAGCTATGAGCATAAACCAGTCATCTATCTGATATCCGTTCATCAAGAAAGCTCTCGTCCATGTGCGCAGACAGACCGAGATCCAGCTCATCGTCAGGAACACAATCACGGTGCCCACTAGAGCTAACCCGTTTTCTTCCTTCAAATTGATAGTCTTGTCAGAAGCCATGACGCCCGGACATTATTGAGCGACCAGTTCTCGGATAAATGATAGTCTCTTTCAAGGAGCAGGTAGTTTTGATGAGGACAGGAGTCCAGCTTCAAGGGGATCAACAGAGCCAAACTGGGGGAAATGTTTCTCGCAGATGCGCGATGCGATAGCCACCAACAATGTTGTCGCTTTCGCCTCGGTGCCAAGCTAATTTCTCCAAGTGAGCAGCAGTGTAGTTAGCAAGGGAGAATGGGATAGATGGTAAGGAAGAGGGGGGTGACAGTGACTTTCTACTGCGTCACGTATGGGGTATCAGCCATTAGATGTAACTTCACACGAAGTGATTTTAGGTATTCTAACTATCACGAGACTATTTGAGGATCACAAGACTAATGATCGCAGAGCGTTCGTTCGGTTAGAGCCGTTTACAGATTCTTACGCACATTTCCTGCCTTCCTGCCACTCAGTCAAACAAGGACGAATGTACGGGGGTCAGAGGGAAAGCAGAGATCATTCTGCAGTCCTCAAGTCGGAACTCAACGGCTCAGTTGCTTCTTGTTCTCATTCAAAGTTCTCCACCAACCGAAGAAGCAGGGGTATTCTGACAGGGAATGTCGTCGCACACGTCAAACTGATATGATTGTATGGCGACACAGAAACCAAGCAGGTTCGTCATGGATAGGGTGAGTAGAGGTATTCGGTATCACGGATGCCTACAGAATGAGCCTAAGTTCATATCTAGGAATAAAATGCGCAGTCAAATTTTCGAGAGCACTCATTTCGAATGATGGCCCCAGACAGGCCATTTGTTGAGTGAAATATTTTAGTTTGTGTGATGGTGTGAGTTGTGTATTCTGGATCAGAGCCTGTACACCAGACCTAGCCGTTGATAACGATGGTAAATCATGCACTATACCAATTGAGCTGGAAGAATTTTGGTAAAGTAAATTTGCCCATACACTCCTGCATCTCATTTAAAACAGAGTGAATACGAATGACTATACGAACCCGAGGCTACGGCAATGCACCCATCAAAGTTCGGGGGGGTCTCTCGGAGCACAACCGTTCCGGTATCAGCTCTAGAAGTGCTCATATGCTGTAGCTTGATTCAGGAGCCTGTAGCCCTGTGTGTCGCTGAATGCAAAAAATAAGCGGCGCAAACCGCAGTAATGATAGGTAGGTATTGGAGCGCCACAACATGCGGGAGTATATGCTACTTTGGACACTGGAGAACAAAGCTGTAACCACGTTATGTGACGTTGGCGGTTTAACTGGTGAACACCGACTTCGCGAAAATCATTCCATCGACTAAATAGAGGCTCGAACTGGTAGTTCAGAGGTGACGACCACTGTTCTAGCGTCTGGTATGGCAAGGAGCGCAGCAATAGAAAGAGCTGACTCGTCTCACCGACTTCATCCATCGTCCAAGGTCTATTCATCAAGGTAGAAGAGGGTTTGAATGCATCGCTTACGATGGACTTCCGACCTGAAATAGTCGACAGAACTGATCGGAACACATGTCTTCGTTTCGACTTCAGGAATTGGAGGTGAAGCAAGCAAATTACGCAGACGTTGAAGTGCGGATAGACGCGGAGGTATCGGAGTTGATTTGATCCGTCAGTGGGATTATTCACGGATGGCGGAAGGAAGCACGCAGACCGGGCTTAACCATGATCCGATTGGACAAACCTCACTCATCCGAGCTGTTCTCACTGTCTCTTCTCTTCCCTTCTACCTTGGTTATTAAATCAGCGTTGACATCATTTGTGTCGCTGTCATTACATTACAACGACTTTCAGTCGATAATTCGTCGTCTAGTTTGCTGCTTCTCCTGGTCCTAGGGCTGACCAAACAACTCGCAATCAAACCCTTCTACGACTCAGTTGACTAGTAGCAGATCGGTACTCTGAACGTCGAACACTCAGAATCCCTCTATTATTTTTATGCCTATACAAGCCACCAAAGGCTTTCTTCTCTCTACTGTACGAATCCGATACAGTGCTCACTCGCGTCAAAACCGGGAATTCTTGATCTACGGCATTACTCCACATTTGTTGTATCCCCCACTTGACTCTGCAGCACATACGACCGCACCAGACCCCGCCCCGTCTACACGTCCTATCTATTACAGTCTTCCAACACTATCAACCCCAACGCTATGGAAACCTTGAAGGAGTTTGGGCTCACTCGTGAGAGTCATCAGTATGGCCAGCATAGTCTTCAAACGGTCACGGTTTGGCGCTACTCGGACCGTCTCCAGAGCTCAACAGGCTATTGGGTCATGTTTGTGAATTGACCCTCCTGATACAAATCCCCGCTGACGTCGATTTAGATATATCCATGGGGGAGCTTGGCGTGATCCACGCTTGAGCGCAGACGACTTCATCCACTCCATAAAGCACGTGTGTGCCTCTGGTGATTCGGTCAACAAACATATACAGGGCTTCATCAGCATTGACTATCGCTTATCGCCTCACCCGGATTTCCCCCAGAGCCCAGATTCGACGCAGAGCTCGGACCTTCGTAATGCACAGCATCCGGACCACATTCAGGACATCTGGTCAGCACTGGATTTTGTTCAATTGAGATTTGGAATGGGTGACAACTACATGTTAATTGGACATTCAGCCGGTGCAACCCTCGCCTATCAGCTCCTGATGGGTGACTCTGTGCTTGCAGGACAGTCGCGACCAGCCCAAGTCGTGCTTCCTAGTGTCATTATCGGTATCTCTGGGATCTACGATCTGATCAAAATTGATATCAGACATGGTGGCCAATATGCGGGCTTTATCTCTGCAGCATTTGGCGACGACAAAGCAGCTTGGGTGACCGCCTCGCCAGCTCAGTTCGACGGCAGCTTCAAGGATAACTGGCTAAACGCAAAAGTAAACATCTTGGCCTGGTCACCTGAGGATTCCCTGGTTGACGAACCCGAAATCGATCACATGGCAGCTAAGTTGAAGGGTGATGGCCTCAGTGTAGAGGTTTACAAGGATCTGAGGAATGACCACGACTTTGTGTGGGAAGATGGCAAACAGATAAAAGATTTAGTCATGTTTGCTCTGGCGAAGCTTGGACAGGTCTGATGACAATAAAGCTTTAGAGTAATTATTTGTGGCGGAAGTGATTTGCATGACAGGTTCGGCGCAAGGCACAGGTGATAGGCTCTTCTAGGGGCCTCTTGATTATTCTGATTTCCTAGAGGATGGAGTCGTCTAACAGACCAAACAGAAGCAGTATTATATTTCCAAATATGCGAGTCTCCAACAGATTAATTACACAGAAAGTCTCAAATTACTGTTTCACGGGTCCACCTTCTGGGGAATGCCTTTAGCGCCCTTTTACTGCATTGCGACCGGACATTCAATATATATGTGATATATATGTGTCTATATATCTTTGTGCTTATTTCAAGCCATTTATTACCTCGATATATTATTTTAAATATTCCCTTTTTTTAATCGCCTCCAATTCGCCAAGACCGTCTAATACTATCACCAATTTTTTTCCCGTTCCTGTTTGTTGTTTCGTGTATCCGCTGCAAAATCAAACCCGAGTTTCAGATATTTTCCCGTATTGACAATCATTTCTTAGCCTTCAAAACCCAGCCAGTCGAGGCAATCCTAGAGGCAAGGGTGAAACAAGCTGCTAGCATCATGACTGATCCACCCCAGATCTGAGCCCAGATGAACTTCCCCCCAGACTTATCTATGATGGCACCAGCCGAGGGCGCCCCAGCCAGGGACGACACGGCGCACAGGGTCTGGATCATGCCGAATCTCGTCCCCATCTTCTTGGGGTCCTTCGTCAAGCTTGCGTTCGCACCGACGAAGGTTCCCTGGCAGGCCCCGTTGATGAATCCAAAGAAGGCGCTGAAAACGTATAGGCCCGTGCGTGTCGTGACACCTATCCATGAAAAGATCATTATGCCAAGCAAAACTTGCCCCGAGAGGAACATGTTGATGGGGCCAACGTGGTAGTCGGCAAGATATCCAGCTATAGGCCGCGCCGGGATGCTTAGGCCGTTGATGATGAGAAGAAGACTAACCGCCTCAACGGAGGTAAAACCAATGATATTGCGGGCAAAGACGTTGATCTGTTCACGACGTATATTAGCAAAGGCTTTTTACCGGGGTTTGAAAAAGGGGGAGCGCAGTGTAAGAAAGGGTATGGGCCTACATAAAAGAAGCCAAAGTACAAGGCATAAAAGTTTAGAAAGCCACTAATCGAGAAGAACAGGTACGGGAGTTCGGTGAACGCATCCCACTCAAACAGTGGTCCGGACTTGCGAGGAGCGAGATATGGTTTCAGCATTGCATTGGCGAGCCCAACCATGGTCAAAGCGACGAAAGCGACGCACCGCACCGCCCATGGAAAGCCGATCTGGGGAATCAGGTACTGCAAAGTTGACGGGAATATAAGACTCCCAACACCAGTGCCCATGGCCGCCAACGCCAACGCAAAGGCCTTCTTCTTCTTGAAGTAGGAGCTCAGAACTGACACGGCTGGCATAAAGATGACTCCCAGGCCGATTCCCGTGCAGACACCCTGTGCCAGGAAGACCTGCCAGTACTCCTTGCAGAGGCTCGTCATGAAGGTGCCAAAAACGGCGAAGAAGCTGCCCGCCAGCATCGTCTCTCGTGTGTAGCCAGCGTCGACAAGTCTACCCGCCGGCCCGCACACAGCAAATGTCAGAAATGTTTGGCAAGAGCCGATCCAGGAAATTTGGGATGAGGGTAGTCCCAGTGTCTCCTCGTAGTACAACTGGAAGACGCCAAAGGAAGCCGGATAACCCCAGGCCAAGGAATTTATCAAGAGACTGGTCAGGACCTGGGACCAGGCGACAAGGCCGCCATCAGGAGGATTGAAGTTGTCCGCATCGTCGGGAGGAGGGGGAACATTGGTGTTGGAGATGATAGGGACCAGGGTCTGGTTGTCTCTGCCTTCTACAGCAGCAGCAGCAGATGTCACCGCAGTGGGTTTCTTCTCTACATCGTCGGCATACATCATGGATGGCAACAGTTGGAAGAGATTTGGAAAAAAAAAATAAAAGGTAATAACAAAAGGACAATTACAGATGGAATTGGGCCAAGAGGCTGGGTTCCATGCCTCAATTCTGCAGTAAACGAGATGTAAATAACAAAGTCTAAGTGGTCAACAAAAACCTACTCTCTTCAACTCAATCCTGCAATTACGAAGCGGTTCTGAGGGTGGACAAACGATCAGCTATATACATGAGGTCATGATGGAGGAAAACCCCGTATTATTAATTACACCGATGGATTAGTTTTTTTTGGCGGTCCCCATGATCAGAGCCTAGCAACAGTCAATAGATCTCAAGGTGAATGGAGACTAGTTTCTTCTCTTGATTTTCGTTATTCCCACAGCCGATATCGCGGACCCCACACAATCAGTCACTGGTGTAAGGTTGAGGAAAAAGGACTCTAGTTCAAGTCGGGTAGAAGGGGCATTAATTAAACTACGATTCGCCAATTAAGCTATGAATTAGGTAGAAAAGAGGAATTTCAACGGGCTTGAGTCTCCGTTGAGGGGCGATACGAAGATCGTTGTCAAATGCGAGGGATCAGGAGGCCTTCTCTGACGCCCTTTGACATACGCCCTTCGACGACAAGGTGCAGGTTGGGAATGAGTAATAGAATGGCGGGAAGAAGACGTAGTGTGGATTGTTGAAAGAGCCATTGGCGCCACCATTACCTAAGTTGCCAAGTTATATGCAAAGATAGCAAGCAAAACTAAAAGAGTAGGTATGAGAGAAAAAAAAAAAAAAAAAAAAAACTCTGCTGGGTTCTCAATAGACTTACAGAATAGTCTATGGCCAAGTACGTAAGTGTCACGGGGGAGCTCTTTAAATGGGGCCCCCCCGCCCCGGCGTCCTCCGGGCCGGTGCGGATGATTGCTGCGATGTGGGTGCAGAATGCGGAAGTTCTTAGGTGGGGGTATCAACGGTTCGGATCGGCATCGGCCAGGTTGCCGATAACCAGAGGGGGCCTCAATTTTTTGGGGTCTACATACCGACCATTTTATCTTTTGCGCAAAAAAAAAAAAAAAAAAACGACCTCAAAACTCTGGAGAAATATGAGTACCATCATCTGCAAATGGAAATTTCGAATGTTCAACCTCCTTCTAATTTTACCGTCTTTCGCAATCGCAATTGTTCTGCTGGCCGGCGAGATAAGAGGATCCTCCGCGCCGAACTACCGTTCGCAGCGTACCCGAGGAAGCGTGCCCCATCCGAAGGCAGGCACATCCTCCGTGGCTCCGCTCCGATGGCCGGCAAAAAAAAATTAAAAAGTGTGGCATCTCTCTGCGCTCTCAGGTCCCCACCCCTGGGCCTCGCTGCCTTCCCCTCTGGGTCGCAGGGCTTGAAAGTGGGCCCCCGTCTTCCCAACAAGGTTGTGTGGCAAGAGCGGGGTGGCGCATCGGTTCGCACACCGCCTCCTCACGTGGAAGGTTCCTTCCCCCTCCCCCTTCGCCCCCCCTCCTTGTTATTGACAGAAAAATGCGTCCATTGATAAGTCGTTATTCGCCCATCCTCCCCATCATCCTTTGTTATTGTGCGCGACCGTCCGCCGGAATTAGCCCAAATTGGTCTGTTTTGCAACATTCACGCGTCCGCGCAAACCAACCACAAAAAAGAGAGAAAAATTGTCAAATAAACAATACGCCATGCGCAACCAATCGCAAAACAGGACGTTTCAAAAATAAAAAATAAAGATAACAAAGGATGACGAGCTTGATTTCTTCCATCTGCGCGCAACAACATGATCAAACTTTATTCCCGATATTCTCCCTCTTCCAAATAAATAAATATGCTCTGTCGCTGCTGAATTGTTCCGCCTCATTTGATCAAGTCAATTCCTTTTACCCCTCCCTCTGGCCAATTTTTCTGCCGCGGGGTAGCAAATATGACGTAAAAAGCAACAACAAAGTAAACGCGCTCATCCCTGTCAGGTCCACTTATTTAATCACGTGAAGCGCCTCGGCCCCTCCTTCCCGCACCTATAGCCAATCGGCTCTTGGATATTCCCCGCGTAGGCGAGCGCGGGAACGGCACGCTAGAGCCGAACTAGTATTAGCTCTATTTCAGGTGTATGACAGGGGATGAGGCGTTTCTTGGTGCTGCGAGAAGGTCTAGGTTAGGTTCAGCAAAAACGGCATCAGTAGACGGCATGCAGCTTGCGAATAAGGAGTATAATGCAGACAGCTCTTTGAGGCTTGTGATGCGAAGATGATAATGGTAGTAGGTCCCATTGAATACATTTGCGCATGCTCTGGAACTTAGGTTTGTTGATTCGAGACTGAATTGTGATTGGCGGCAAATTTGCGACGATAATGATATCGGTCTCCTTCATTGCGAATAACCTGTCGCAGAAACCACAACATTACCAATTGGTTTCCAAGTACTTCAGATGAGGTGACAAATGTCGAGTTTTGTATACGTACTACTAGCATCGCACCCCAAAACACGAATAGAATAGATCAAGTCAGATTTAACAATAGTTTCAGAAAGTGGCGTTAGAATACTTGAACTACAAAGCGTTATAGAGAGGCTGCGAAAAAACAAGACAACGAAAAATAAAAAGAATAAAAAGAAAAAAACCGAAAACCGAGATCAAAACATGCCGCCATCCGGATTTCACTCTTACTGTGCTGCACTGCCAGTAGACAAATTTCCGTAGCATCCAGACGTCCAAACCGCCAGCGCTCGCTGCTGGTGCCGCTCTTCAACCCACTCAGCCTTGCGAGTAAGTTGAGCAAATGGAAAACAACCACGACACCAATCGTATTTCCCGATCCCGCCCATCTAACCCGCCTGGATTTCTTTTTCCAACCCATTGCCGCCCAAATATGTCCTCATTCATTCACCTGACCCTTTTGTGTTTTTGTGGTGGTTTTTTTTTCTTCGTGTGTGTGTGTGTGTGTGTGTGCGTGTTTGTGCGAAATCCATGACCAGGCCACGATAGTGTCCATTGTCAAAGATAGAGAGTTTCCATAAGACAGAAGTGCAACTGTAATTGCAGCACAAAAACTAGGTAACAACCATTGGAAATAATAAAAAAAGAATACGCGACAACTCCCTTTCATCTCCCCTTCCCGAACGCCAAATAAGGAGTGTAATGGTTCGTAACGACCGTCATAATTACATCCTCCTGGTCTCGTCATAATAAACCGCCTGCAGACCGGAACAATAAGAAAGGCGCACCGAAATTGCGCACGACTTGGGATCTTCGCTCCCCAGAAAACGGGTGGTAGACAAATGTGATTCAGACACGACACTCCGCCTTGGACGAGGATGCTTGAATTTCGATAAGGACTGATCAAGTCTCCAATGGTGACTTGCTACGCATCCTCGCGCAGGGCATCCGCACTCAACAATCCATGTTTCAGAGACGAGGCCTCCAGTAACGGTGCAATACTGCATCGCTTCCGTTTTTTGCACCTCAACAGTGGTGATAACTGCCATCGCCCTTAGCGCTTGCGCTTCTTGGCCTTGTCAGCTACCATCGCACCAGCTGAGATGGGTGCAGCTGGTAGTAGGGCAGGCTGGGCCGGAGCAACAATTTCTTCTTTCTTGATGGGGACTCCCATATGGCGACCATATCGGCCCTTACGGCCATTGCCCTCATCTTCGCTGATGCATTGATCAGCAGACAGCCCTGCGTCACGGCACCGTCCACAAGGTCGTTGACGGTCGCAACCCTTCTTGCTTTTGCGGCATCGCTGGCATCGGGGCTTTGTCGACAAGTCAGGTTGCTCATCTTCACCAGAAATAGAAGGAACTTGTCCAGTGGAAGCAACAGACTGCTTTCGAGAAGGAGGCATTGAGGCTGGCGACATAGGACCAGGAGCAGCGACGGGAGCCTTCTTGGTCTTGATGTTGGTTGCAGAGCGGGGCCCTTTGAATGCTTTGGATGCGGCGGGCTTTGAGATCGAGCCCGTGCTCTTGTGTTTTGGGGCCGGCTTACTCTTGGTTGTGGTCTTGGCCTTACCATTGGAGATAATAGAATCATCCTCGTAGTCTGCGTCGTCACCACTGACCTCAACGTTGTCAGGGGGAGGCATGAAGTGAGACTCAGTGGTTGGGAAAACCTTGCTGACAGTACTGGGTGCTTCCAGCTTCTGGCGACGAGCAGGGGGAAGCTCAGACTCGCTATCACTGTCACCGTCGCTGGTTGCGCCGGTGGAGGAAGCGGCATCAGCCCGTCCGCTGAATGTATCATCGAGGGTTGACGCAGAAGTTCGGCCATGGGAGATATTGGACATCTCGCCAAGCCGCATCAACTGAATGGCAACGTCTTTGTCTTCCTCAGACATGCAGCTGCCAACAGTGGGATCGGGAGTAGGGAGAATCCCCATTGCGCTGCCATTGCTGGCATAGCCGATGCTTCCACGGGCACTGCGACGACCATCAGGGCCAGGTGTGGCATACACGTTGCCATGCATGTTGTTACTATATCCCTGCGGCGACTGCATCGGGCGGGGGTTCGAGAAAGGGTTTTGCCCGCGCTGCACAAACGGCGCCGCAGGCCTATGAGGTTCGACACGACGAGCGGGAGAAACAGAGGGATTCGACGTAGCAGCCGGCATCTGAGGAGGCGCAAACAAGGGAAGCTCCTGTTGCCGAAGACGCAGTCAGTATTCTGCTAGGATGTTGCACACCCTCAAGCAAGTATCCACTTACCGAACTTTCGAATTTGGCTCTCTTTCGGCGACCGCCTTCGACAATATTCTCAACGCTAATGTCAGTGGTGCCGAGCTGCTCTTTGTTCTTGCCAGAAGTTGAGCTAGGCGCATTATCGCCGCTGCTGTATCCGTTCATGCTTTCACTGTAGCTGTCCGCGTGGCTTCGGGCGGTCGCCGAAACCCGGTTCTTGGAGGAGCGAGAACGGCCATTCTTGCCGTTTGTGCTCGTAGAAGCACTCCGCCGACCCCGGCCAGTGTTAGGGGAAGGGCTGCGTCTCCGCGACGAGCGAGAGCTAGGCCTTGACATCTCCTGCGCAAAGCGCTGCTCTTGGTGGCCATGGTAAGGATTTGTACCATAGAAGCTTTGAGGGCCCACAGGGCCGGAGTGGTAGGAGTGACTGTAAGTGGCGGGATTGGGAGGCTCTTCAATAACTCGTACGTAGACGATCATGTTATTGCGGAAGTTCTCATATCGAGCGATGAGGGTGTTTCCATGCTCATCCTCAAAACTGACTCCCTTTGATCCGGTCGGGCCCGAGTACAGACCATAGAAATTCTTGACAGTGGTCACAATCGAGTCAGTCGTATCGTGAGGGTATATTTGCACTCGCATGGGCAAGCGCGCACGATATTGGGGAGAGTCAAGGAAGAGGAGCTCGAATGCGACATTCTTAGGGGTGGGCGTTTGTTGGGGTGAGACACTGCCGCCGTTGGAGGAAGCCCCCGAACCGCCGGCAGCGGTGTTCATGGGTGACATGGAGGCCATTGTGTGCGAATGAGGGATGATATTGTGTTTCGATGGAAAAGGGCGTGGAAGATAGAAGAGGAGGATATATGTAGTGGGAAAGTAAACGGCGGGTGAGGCCTTTGCCTGTGGCGGACCGAGCCGGACCCTGGAAGGTAGGTCTTACTGAACAGGACGTTCGACAGAGTAAATCTGCGGCCTGGCGCCAAACAGAAAGAACGATGCGAATCCCCGCTAGATGATGTCGGGCTACTCAATAGATTTGAATAGCCGTATCACCATGTATGGTGTTGGCGGTAAGCGCCAACTTGGTGGTGGTCTTCTCTCGGATCTGCGAGAGAGTGTATCGGAGAGTGTGCGCAGAGGAAGACGACGAGGGTATTTGGAGCGAAAGCGACGACGGGGAGAGGCACTAAAGATGGCATCGAGACGTATTAGCAGCTGAAAGATGGCCCCAAGCAAGGGGAAGAGCCTTGATGGCGATGAAATCGGGATACCGATTCGGGGGGAAGTTGGGGATGGGCCAAGAGACCAGCGCTCGCTCAGACAGGTGCTGGACTTTGGGGTCTCAAATTGGGGACTGTGACAAAGGACATTTGACGTACAGGGTGGGAAGATATGGCGGGTTAGAGTAAAGATTGGGACTCAGAGCTGATCGCGCACCAAGATCTCGTCGTTGGGACTTATCAGGGATGTCGAGAGTTGGTCTTGGAGAGGAGGTGGCGGCGACGACGCTGAACAGAGATGTGCATGAGGAAAAGAGGAGCCAGGCCAGAGGTTGAACGATAGGTTTTGTCGCTGCCGAACTGGGCTCTTCACTAACATGGACTGGACTTGGACTTGGCCTGGCGCTGGGCCTCAAATCTCGACTGAATCGCCTCAAAATTACACTGGACCCAGGGGCTTTCGCCTCACTGAGGGCCTGGAGCTGGTGAGCTTCAGGGGAAGTTGCGCTATCGTTACAGGGCGCTACGATCGCTGGAAGCAGCAGGCAAGCTTCAGGACATAACTACCTAACCTAGGTACCTAAAATGATGGAATTACCAACCCTTGGGAGGGTGCGCGGGCGGGTGGTCAGGCCCTCAGCGAGCAGGGATCGCTGTTGGGGGACCCTTGCCCACTCTTTCCACAGCCCGGACAGTTCGGTCTGGCGCTCAAGTCCAGGTAGAAATAATGATTGCTTTTATCTCGAACATGGCGATACAAAGGAGACGAATGGGTAAACGAAAAGCAAAAAAAAAAACAACCCCGAAACTAAAAATAAAATAAAATAAATAAAAACAAAGTGACTTGGCTTGTTCTCAGTCTGGTGTGTGCGCACAAGTTTTGTGTGCGGTGTGAATGTACGTGTGTGAATAACTAACCGCCTCCCGTCCACTCAACCCTACTCTATGACTTTCCACAACGCTCGGCGCATACCAGAACCTAGGTAGCTACTTTGTTACATGACTGATGACTTGCCTACGTCCTCTCTCTTGCTCTCCAATCCCCGAACCTGTGGTGCGTGTGGGTTACGGTGTCAGTGTGGATTCTGTGCGTTGCGCCAAAAGAGACACCAGCCCCCAGACGGGGCCCAGGACGGAACGAGACGAATCCAGCCCAAAGGCTCCAAACGCAAGAGAGATTCATACCGCCCATCATGCACCTATCTTATTTTCTTCCTCCTTGTCCTTCCTGTCTTCCTATTCTCTATCCGCTTCTGCACGAGGGCTGACATGAACTTGGATGGAGTGGCGTACCCGGGGGGGGGAGGGGACGAACAACGATGAGAACGGAAAAGGACAAGAAAGCCTTGCTAGGGCCCGGTAGTCAATGTCGATCCCCGGCAGCAGTAATACGGTGATGATGGGCCCAGATCATGGCATGGTGGTGGGTGCCAAATGCAACAAAACTGGATTCTTCCATTCCCCGTCCGATGCGTGAGAGTCTTCTTGATACCCTATTGCTGTAGTTTGGCAATCGTCGCAACACACATACGCGCGCACACATACACGCACACGGAACGAGATAGTGTAGTAAATGATGAGACAAGGGACGAGAGGCGATAGTCACGGCGATACTATAGCATATGGAGGGACCCTCAGATCCTCCAGCGTTCTTGCGCCCAGCTGTAGGCTTCATCTCAAATCCCACTCAGACCCTTTGCCAGGAGAGACACCGGGACGGGGAAGTGACCCGATCGCCGCCAAGACGTCGCGCATGGTGATAGGTACCAGTCTTCATTCAACAATACCTTACCTACGTATCTACCTGAGGTTACATGCAGTGGTAAGTCGCAAGGACGAATTCTTCGCAACACAAAGAGACCATCATCCATTGACCCGTCTATACCGTCTGTGGCGCACAGCTAGAGCAGTCATTCGAGTGATCAACAGCAACTGCATTTCTCGTTAACTTACTACGGAGTAGCGACATCCTTTTGTCTCCCCCAAAGAGCCCTAGTTCCGCTAGGCGCCAAAAGACCACCTAGGGTAGATAGCAGCAGCCAACAATAATTCGTACATATGTCGGAACGTCCATTTCAACATGGTCGGGCACCTAGCCCCTCTTTGAGATAAAAAAGACGTTTCCCTGACCCATTCTCCGCCTTTTGTGTTTGCGCAAAGGCCGAGGAACCCGTCGCATGTTGCAATTATCTGATTGCGTGTGTGCGCCTTCATCTCTTCTCTATTTCTTATAGTCTGGCGCAAGCTGTGGCGAGCTGTCGCCATTCCACGGTGGAGCGGATAGAGAGACATTTTTCCGTGGAGGGAATTCCCGTTAGCTCAACAAGCTACGGAAGCTACGAATCGGCCCAAGGACAGATGCACACACACGCACACACACGCACACACACATACTGTCTCTCTCTCTCTCTTTTGCGCGCATACACACGTATACGTACAAGCCTGCTCGGTCGCATTTTACCGTCGCAAACATCCCAACACAAATGCGACAGGGTCCTAGTAGCTAAGCCTGCAGACGCCTTATTACATAGTCTTGCTATTGATCTGTTTTGCGACGCTCTTACCCCGGACACTTTGGCTCATCCGCTCTTGGTGTCGTCCACACCAAGACACAAAACATGACCAATGATGGATGTTTATAGTAAAAGGACCCTTGACAGAGTCGTGCGCTTCTCCCAGCCACTCTGGGTAACTCCCGTCGATGCGTGGACGCACAGAAATCGCCGGCTCGAGGACTTGTGAAAGCTGCCATCTGGTTAGCCAGATACCTGGAAGTTGGGAGTTTGTCTTCTCCCCCCCATGTTGAATGGCGGCGGCTTTTGTTCCAATGGTTGCCTGTCTATACACACCCGATTCATAGACACTAAAGTATTTCCTTCTTGCGACAGAGAAGCGATGGAGTATTGCTATGCGCGCGCAAATCTCATTAACTGTCGCTCATCTCCTGTATTCCACTTGTTGTCAATAATTAGCTTGGTCGATTTGCGCGCGTGGTTCATTCGATGCGGCATCCGTCGACGACAGCCAATCGAGCGGCGTCCATGCCGGCCACAATCGACGCCCGCTTGGCTTCACACAAATACAACGGGGGAATCGGCCGGGAGTAATCCCATCTCGCAAGATCAATAATCCTCCCCCCCCTTGCCCCTCCAACCCCCCAAAATCATTAGGACCTTGTTTTGATTGTGCGCCCAATGAAACCGCCGTAAGGGAAAAAAAAAAGCATTTCACGGGGCGGAGAAAGAGATACGAATGCTTGAAACCAAGTTGGTGTGTTGTGTCATCTGACTGGCTGAGCTGAAATGCGATGGGGGATGTTGACATATCCACGTTTTGCGCCAAGCTGCATTTACGACTCAGCCATGTTCGATTACATGCGAAAAATAGCCTTTAAGTCTTCATTTTCTATTCTCTTGGAGATTGCAACGTAATTTTCGCCTAAAGCTAATGGAAACATTCTGTCTACTGTCGAGCGCATGACTCTGAAGCAAGGGGAACATCCCCAAAGCGCCCTAAAAAGACGAGACTGGTGAGGCCAAGAGAGCGTCAATGAAAAGGGCTCTGGCACACGCCCCCTCGCTCCTTCATGCCCCTAATCCATTCATAAGCTTGTCCCGATGTTTAGAAGTCCCAACTTGGATCCTCTTTACTGGTTTCATTTTGATTCATCCGGACGGCTTCGGCTTCCTTCACTGCTTCAGGCAGTTGGGCATTTTCTCACCTCGAATGAATGACCTCGTAGTGATCTGTTACTGGTGTGCGAAATGGAGCTTGGCCACATCGCCGACCGTCCTATTGTTTCAGTCTAGACTTCGCAGCTGCGCTCGCACGGCGCACATTCATAGTGGATGAATGGCTGGGGCGCCATTGGATGGAAGCAGCATTTTGCTTTGGGAGCAGGTGGCATTGTCAACTTGGCCATCTCCAGCATATATCCGTATCGTACTACTACATACTTTCGACGTGATTTGCTCTGGCCCAAACGGAGAGTGAACGATTCTGATCTTATTTTGCTTGTCAAACTCATACACTGGGGTGAAAGACTAGGAAGCACCTATGGACAGGGGCCGTTTCGCATCGGGAAAACGGGGAGAGAATGCGCCAAAGAGTCACACTTTTTTACCATTCATGAGAGTCGCATAATCGGCCATTGCGCAGATTAGGTCCAGGGAAGCGGGGGGAGCACGGGGAAAGAAAGCAAACTCCTTCTGTGCGCAAGCCAAAAGGCAGTTGCATCGTCTAAAGAGGAAGCGTTCCGGGAGGATCAATGATCATTGAATGCTTGTTGAATGTGTCCCACGAGGTTGAGGTGCGATGATGGAGCATGACGCTTGCGCGCTGTCACCGCCGCCCCGCTCAGCTTGGATGCGCTGGCGCAAAAAAATGGTCAACAACGGAATGCGACCGCAACGTCGTTACTGTTCTCCGAATCAATCACTTGTCGCAGCCCAGTCCAGTTCGACTGGGCCATCTGGTCGCCTTTTACTCCCTGTTTTTGACCCTGTCTGGAACAAAATTTGTACAGTATCTCTCTCGATCTGTACTGGCTGGTTATCGTTTTCGCCGATGGGGACGAGTCAGATGTGCCGACGTCAGCTCGTGATTTGCACATGGTCCTGGCTTGGAGGCCCCAGATACTCCTTGATTGCGATGCCGACATCCAATGGCAAGACTAGCGCACACAGCAACGTGAACTTACGGTGTGTGTCTGTGTATCAATAATTAGCCAACCTGCCGAACTTGATCGTGGTCGAAGGATGCAAGGCCTCTCTTGCGGAGACCAAAAGGGTAGGCCCAAACAGACCTGAAGAGGTCATGTCTGATATTCTACGCGGTCCATTTCGTCAATGCGATCTGCGCCAATTCCTGCGGACTGGACAATATTCAAACTAATGGCAAGATTGCACTCTAATTACGAATTACAGCTTCTTACCATGCTCGAGCGTAGATGCATATAGGGTATCGTCATGTCCAGCGCTGTGGCGATCGCTAGATGCGTGTTGATGTTGGTGCGACAAACCACTTGCTTTCCCACCAATAGCTTTCCGAGCAATCCGTCGCAACTCCGGCGACTTATTAATTGTGCGTTTTTGATGCGATCGAAACCTTAGTCTCAAGGGAGTCGCCAAACTGTACAGACTACTCGGTACGAGTTTGGCCTTTGTCAACAAAGAATCCATACAAACATCCTCGTTGCCACAAGGGTTCAGCGCAAATCGCAAGCGAGAGTCGACTGCGTCGCAAAGCTGAGGAGATGCTGAGCTGGTCATAGCAAGAGAATCTTGAGCTGCAATGCATATGATCGATTACATGGAACGGGTTGCATATCCTTATTGGTAGGACACTGGATATACATAGGGTAGACGATAAAGATTTTTCTTTTGCGCACAGGATTTGCGAGGGATTGGTGATTGCACTAGTTGAAAGGGTGTTCCACCATGATAGCCAGCGGGTTGGACCGGACCGAGTTGTGTATTGCCGTGGCCCGTTTTCGGGCGCATCTTGATGGTGTCCCATAGGCACCTGGAGGAAAAATGATTCTTTCAAACTAGGAATGACTTATCGGTTGAATTAAATCACAGAAAGAAGACATGAGCGAGTGAATACATCGCGCTAGGGATAGGATATCATCAAGATTCCATCAGATCGGGTGATTCTGACGGTGAGGTACAGCGGCCTTGCTCGAACAACGAAGATTGTGGCGTTGGATTGGGTTCAATGCAGCTTGCGTGGCGGCCGGAGGAGGGGCCATGCCACCCACTATGAACGAGTGGATGTCAGCGTCCCCCGCAGGATGGGTTCGTGCGCAACCTGTTCTGACGGCTTCTTGCGAAAGGCGAACGCTGGTAGTGAAGTGAGAACATGATTTGAGGTAAAACGCAGACTTGTCTGAATCTCCCTTGCGAACCATTACCTTACAACGTGTTCCTGTCGTGAGTATGCTGTCCCGTAATGATGTGATGAAACCGCCAGTGCTAGACTCGGCCAAGCGCGACTATCGTTGCAGCAGTTCGAGACTCCGGCTCTGTAGATTGGATGACGATCGACTTTCTCGCGCGCGCAGAGATTCAATGTCTCGGTGTGATCGGAGAGTATTGACTAAATGCGGCTCCCTTGGGGAATTTGGTTGCGACGAAGTCTCAGGGCGGGATTAATTATGTGTGCAGGTCGCAAAATGATATTGCTGGGCACGGGAGTGGGCTCTCATAATGTGGTATTTGCAGAGCCAATCACGTGATAGCGTGATTCGATCGTGGGAAGGATGCGGCCATTCTAGCGCGATGGGAGAATACGACCGGGACGACGCATCAACGTCGCATTACACAGTGCATGAAGATTAATGGGCCACTTTATAGGTCTCTTGGAAATGATGCTACAGCAGTTCATACTTGGATGGAAGACTTTACTATCTCTCAAGGCCAGAACGTAGTTTTTATTATTTTTATTTTTACTTTGAGAGTAAGTAATATTTAGGTTTCAGTGAGACGCGGCAAGTTCAGCAAGTAGCTGAAGCAGGAATAGCTCCGTTTATCCTGAGCTTGGCCTTTGGATAAACTTGCATAGGGACCGTTATTCTTTCATGGTTGTCTGGACAACCCGCATTCATCCTCGCACCAACCCTATTGTGGCACGTGCACCACATACCTGACAATAGGTACGGAGTACCTAGGTACCTATGTTATTTCCCTGCAAACTTGAGAGGCTCACGCACACACACACACACACCATACACTCAGACACACGAGAAGGAATAGTCAGCAAGCCCAGCCAGGGCCTACGCTAACGCTTTTCTAATTCTGTGCAGAGAGCTGTTGCATAAACAAACAAACAAATCCCCATCCCACACTGGCGGAGAAAAAGTGGATGCTTCACGGCCCCAGCAAGGTCCCCTTCTGAGCGCGCATCAGCATCAGGCCCCCAATCCGAAGCCTCAGCAGCCTGCTCAGTGCAGCCAAACACCTGAGGCAAAGCCGTTGCTTGCCCGTTGCTCACCCGTTGCTCGCCCGTTGCTTCGTTGCCGGTTGCACAGCTACGGAGAGGCTCCATCCAAGGGAACCATGGGTCTGATACAGCATTGGTAACTGACTGCTCTATGTTTTATTATGCTCTCCCTTCGCATCTTTCGAGCTGCCCTTTTACTTTCTTTTATTCACTCCCAGGCCACTTCACCTTCAATCCTCTCACGCTCCCTCAAATTCATCCTGGACCTGCCATCAGAGGACATTATCACGCCTGATTGTGCAATTTCGATTGGTACGTCGCACTAGCCATCGTTCCATTGCATCCCTGGTCAACCAAGGTACCTTCCTGGTCCAAGCCCCCCGTACCGAAATAACACCCCTTTCCCGACAACGCCAACGCAACAAGCTCTCAAAATCACTTCCCAAAAAAAAATTAAAAATAATAACACGCTCGCTCATCATCTCAGGCAACACGGAGAGGATAAACGGAAGCCATCTCGGTTTTCTCGTCATTCGCTCACCTGAGCCAGCTCGAGATTAATCGCGTCTCGTCTACCGTGTTTGCGGCGGTGGTTGGTCTCAAAACGACAATAAGGAACCGTATTACGTACGAAAACCATCTTCAACTGTACAGATTATTGCGACGCGCCATAATCCATAATCATTTTCATACTCGACAACCGCGACACCTCCTGGTAGTTTGTAATCAGGTTGCAACCGCGTATTATCATCACTGGGTGTTTCTACGCACTCCTCAAAAGAACATAACCTACTAACCACAGCTTTTTCTTACAATGGACGCAAGGGTATGTTTTGCTCCTTGGCGCGTTTTCTTTGTGTGCTGGTTTCCTAGGAACCCAGCAACTCTGACTCGGGAATCTTTGAGTTTTTGTCTCCAGTTAAGCTGACAACTGTTTTCGCGCAGCCCTTCCGACCGCGCGGTGCCGAAAACATGCCGCATCTTCATGAACGACATAAGTCTATGGGAAATTTGTCCACAATGGCTTCGAGTGCGAATGCTGGTTTCCGCGGAGCTGCCAAGCGGGCTGCTTTCGGAGACGTGACCAATGTCAGCAAGCCACTTGGTCATTCGCGTGATGAGAGCAAGGTGCTCAAAGCACAAATTACGAATGTAGCTAGCAACATTCTCTCTACTATCCCAGTGAACAAGGAGAATGGCACATACAGCAAGGATGCTTTCAACCGCCCAGCTCAGCGCCCTGGCTCCGGCTTCGTTGGCAGCACAAGAACAGTAACCGAGACTAAGGCCTCAGAGGCATCCGGAAAGTTGGCTCGCATGGACTCACAGCAGGAGAACCGCCTTTACGTGAAGAAGGATGTCCAGATTAAGACATCAGTCAGTTCCAGCTCTTCTGTCGATAACCGCTCTCTCCAACCTCGCCACTACAAGAGCCAACCTCAACTTAAGCAACAACAGCCCACTCTCCGTCGAACTCAGAGCAGGCAACTCGAGACTGTCATTGCAAATGAAAGCGACTCAGAACCCACAGAGGAAGAGACCGCAGCCGCACTGGTTCTGCAGGAGGTCACGAATGCTCAAACTCGCGCCGCCTATTTTGACTCTCTTTATCTGACGACTACTGAAGAAGCTAGCGTCGATACAAACCGTGAAGAACAGGTCATCGAGTTATCTGCAAACCTTCCCCAAATCTCTGATGAAGAGGCCATTGTCCCCGTTGCTTATCAAGAAAATCATGTACCTGCCATGTCTGAGCCTGAAGAGTGGGATGAGGAAGATGACGAAGACTTTGACGATCAGGATCAGGCCTACACAACTGCACACTCATTCCGCTCTCGCGATGCCACTACTAGTGGCGTTACCACTGTTGTTCTCCCTCGAGTCACGGCACGCGTTCAACGCGAGCTGGAAGAGGCCAAGATTGAAGTCGAGCAAACGCGTACCCAGGACGATATTGAGGAGGAGCTTTGGGATGTGAGCATGGTTGCTGAATACGGGGATGAAATTTTCGACTATATGCGAGAACTTGAAGTAAGGCAGCTTAACTATTTGTGTCCTGTTGAATGGCAAACTAACAATGATAATAGATCAAGATGTTGCCCAACCCGCATTACATGGATATTCAAACCGACATCCAGTGGTCAATGCGATCAGTTCTTATGGACTGGTTGGTTCAAGTACACAATCGGTTTGGCTTATTGCCGGAGACCTTGTTCTTGACCGTCAATTACATTGATAGGTTTCTCTCGTCCAAGGTCGTGTCTATTGGCAAGCTTCAGCTTGTTGGCGCAACGGCAATCCTCGTGGCCTCCAAATATGAGGAAATCAACTGTCCGTCCCTCCAGGAGATAGTATACATGGTCGACAACGGTTACACAGGGGACGAGATCTTGAAGGCAGAACGCTTCATGCTCAGCATGCTTGGCTTCGAGCTTGGTTGGCCTGGACCAATGAGTTTCCTGCGACGAGTGAGCAAGGCAGATGACTATGATTTGGAAACTCGAACACTAGCCAAATACTTCCTCGAGCTTACCATCATGGATGAGCGGTTCGTAGCGTCTCCACCAAGCTTTCTAGCCGCCGGCGCACATTGTTTATCGCGATTCATCTTGAACAAGGGCGATTGGGTAAGTTCACTGACGCTGCACTGCAAGCATGTTGATCATTACGCTGACATAATGGACAGAGCAAAGCTCATGTGCATTACTCGGGTTATACTTGGAGTCAATTGCGACCACTTGTGACCATGATGCTCGAATGTTGCGATCGGCCTCACCTGCATCACGCCGCAGTATTTGAGAAGTATGCGGAGCGACGATTTAAGGAGGCGTCGCTGCTCGTACAGAGCGCATTGGATCAGGGCTTTACGCTCCCTGGGCAAACATCGTTCCGGCAGTTGTCGCAAGATGCCTTCGCTGATGCTTCAGCCGAGGCTCGGTACGGATCGCGCGCCCACCCCATCCCTACCGAAGCTTGATTGCAATAAGGAAACATGACACCCCCGGGGGGCAGCACTTGACAGCAGCCACATGCGAATGGTTTCCCGGAATCACTTGCACTGCATGAGCCTTATCACACCTATACTCTGAATAACTGGGTTGGTTCCTGTATCAGCCACAGTTCTTCATGCCTTGTCTGTGCTCACCGTGGGGTGGCCCAAATCCACCGGCCCGGGATTTTTCTTGCCTTGCTTCACCTCGATGATGCAAGCCATCGCCGGGCCGGGAACGACACAAAAGACAGTCCAGCCATCCAGTCACACTTAATCCTTCTCCCGTATATCATGCTCTCCTTACTTACTTTCCCACAGACATCCTCATCAAAGGATGTTTCATTCTGACGATAACTTTTAATAATCAAGGTGGCTGGACTGGACCGGGTTTAACTATGGGCAAATATATGGGGACACCAAGGAAAGCACTGCAGGACCGCAGTTCTTGGAGACCGCTGCCCTCAATTAGGCCAGTGCAATAGCTCTGCCATTGCTCTGTCTATTTAGAGGAAAGAGGAATCCCTCTTACGACATTGACGACCGTTACGACGATCACGACAACTCATTTCTCTTTGTTTTTTTTTTTTCACCTTTACCATTTTTCTTTGTTTTTGCGGTTAATTTTATCGTGCTCGGAATTCGGCGTTGTGGGATATGTACTTACGATCCCGCCCCTACTCCGCACGCTCACGCCCACTCCCGTATGGACACACCCTCGCTAATCGCAATCACCATCCATAACTATCGCAGTGCTACTCTTTCAGAGAGAGCAGCATGGTCGATGACATGTGACCACTGCCATGCCGTGTATAGAGGGTATCACAGACATCAGATGGGGGACAAGGGTCGTGGGGGTGGAGGCAGGGTTTCCATCGGGGACCGAATTGGGTTTGATTTATGGACTTGACAGGATGAGTGATCCGGGACGGGGGGATAGTGGGCATAGATTTGGGATCGATCATTCAGTCTACTTAGTCTCTTTCTCGGATCAAAGAGGATAGATTCTGGTGTCTGGATGGACTCCTTCAAAACACCAGCCACCAGCGTCACCGCAACAAAACTGGGCGCCAGACGGTCTTCTCTCTCTGAAGCATCTGGTTGTGTATGATATCTAATTCCAACCCATATTCAATGGGCTATACTGCATCCTTTAAACAGACCTCTTTGAACTAGAGTTCCAATTTTATGCATCAATTCCATCTGCAGAAGATGTGACAAGGCTGTATCCGTAGTATACATAGAGTCAGTCTGATTCCCCCTGGAACATGGGTTTTTTTCCTTTGTGTTGAACTGCCGATTGGAGAAAATCCGTGCACGCGAGATCGCCGAATCTCATCGTTGTAGATTTCTGGAATAACTGCATCGTATCACATAATCTTCTTTTTTAATAAAAAAAAAGCAAACAACTGACTAGAATCTCTGATAACATTGAGAGAAGGGACCGGGGCGAGGCGGCTTAGGTGCCTAGATCAGCCGTCAACAACTCTTTTTTACGCCTGCCTCCCACGGCTACGGTACGTACTCGGTGAATACCGATGGTACTACAGATGATGTAGGTATGCAAATAAAAAAAACAAGGGTCCTCGCCCGCACCGGATTTCCTAATACGTAGCCTTACGGGGGGGGGGAGAAGAAGGAGGGGAAGAAAATAGATTGCTTTATTTGTACCGTAGTACAGGCGCGCGTCAGGGAAAAAAGCATGTACCTTGTAGATACAGCGAGCTTCGAACGAGACTTTTCCGGACCCAAAAAAAATGTGTCCGGGTGCTAACAGAAGCTAGACTTGTTTCTTCCTCTTTTTCGATATCATGAGGGCGCGTGCTTTTTCACAATCAAGTCATTTTGTGACAGGGGGTTTTATTATGAAGCCTCGATGTGATGCAGAAGTAGGTACAGATTTGGATAGGTATGGTAGGTAGGTAAGTAAGGTAGGTAACCAAATCTGACACCACCCTGCTTGGCTGCCCACAGCGAATGTCGTGGCACCGGGACCTGAATGCGATTCTGGGATTTCCTGAAAGAGTTGCTGGTGGTCCCAGATCATCTTCCAGAAAGAGACCCTTCTGGCAATGGCCGCTCTCCTTCCCGCTCACACTCTCTGGGAGATTGGGATGGGATAGGGAAAAAGGCTGAATAAAAAAGCTCCGACCTTTGGGATACCTTGCATAGGCCGAGACCCTTCGTCCGCTGATTCAAGATCTTCGGATCCTGATGCTCCATTATCCCCAGCTCCTTGGCGCAGTCTATGTTTCTTGTTATGGATCTGGAGTTCGGTCCGGAGTACGGAGCAGCACGCTCTCCTTCGTCTTCTCTTCCTTCATTCGCCTTCTGCCTTCTCCCCCCCACTCCGTGGTGTTCAGCTTTCCCAACTTTCATTACTAACAATCGAACACGGCGAAAACCACGAGCAACTCCGTTAGCTCGATCATGGCAGGCCGGGAATTTCCGGCCTTCCGGAGCTCTGGCGCGCCTTATGCTCAAACAGGTACCCCGGGACTTGCTCGGAGGAGGCAAAGAGGAGGGGGGAAGGGGGTGTGCGCATATCAGCGCATATCCTCTACACTACGTACTGTGGTACCCTTCTGTAGCGTCTTTGGGAACTTAATATGGCTTCCTTTTGAGATTGGAAGCTTTTTAATTGCTACGTGCTTAAAACGTGCCCGGGGCTGGGGGCTAGTGCTTCCCTTCCTGTCCCACGGGGTTCAAAGATCTGGAGGAACATTCCCCGCAATAGAGCCGTAGTCAGCGGGCAGGGAGAGATTTCTTTTCGTAATTTAGGTAGAAGTCCTCACAGAAAAAAAAGGGATGGATGTAAGAGGCTGGTGATAAGGAGAGGAGTCCTCGTGGCTTTGGAGGGGGGGAGGAAATCAGAGCGAAACAACTATTATCTGGCTGGAGTAGGTGTGGAGACGAAGGAGAGACGGAAATTGCAGTAGGGAAAGGACCAGAATTCTTTCTTGTGCTGGGAGTGTTTGCGATAGGCGCGCGAAGGGATGTGAGGGAAGCGCACTGCAAGAAAGTCGATGGAGACCTGCGTGTAAGGACCTGGTTAGTTAGCTTACCTTGATTGGATTGGACCTTGCATGGTTAAAATGTCAAAACACAACCAGATCTCGTGACCACCTGTTCCATGCTCTGACAGGTCCGTGATCAAAGGTGCTATGATGCAAATGAACGATCGTATATTAAGCGAATCTTGGGAATCTAGGGAAGTAATATTTGGGTAATTTAGCTTCTGGGACACTGTGCCTAGAGGTAGGCACTGGATGGCGTGGGCATGGCATACATACAGCGCGGCTACTTATTACCCACAGTACACGTACAGATGCGGTCAGCAAGGTCAAGGTCAAAGACCGGGAGGGTCCAAGGTGAGTGAATAAGTGAGTGGGAGAGAGAGCTTCCCGGAGACGAACGATAGTCTACGATCCACGCAGCTTGTTCCAATTCAGGCACTCGTCAGTCCGTCCTTCTCCGTGACCCCGGAGAGTCCCTCCCCCCCAGTTGCCCGTGGACCGCGTTTCCACTCATTGGGTTCGTACTTGTGGACAAGCGGGTCATCTTAAAATCCCAAGTACGGAGTACGTATGAAAGAGAAGAAGAGGAGGAGGAGGTGAAAGAGGAGAAAGAGGAGAAGGGTCATTCCCGTGATTAGAAGCTGACCAAAACTCGAATAGGGCAATCGCGCATAGCACACGCGGGGGAGTAGGCTACGATGGATGTACAGTATCTGGATTTTGACGGTACAAATTGCCTCTCTCGGACACACAGCGAAGCCCAGCCCGTACAGTATGAAGAGTATGAAGACCTCACCGAAGTAGGCACTCAGGACCGACGGTGTAGAAGCCCACTACGCGCTCTAAGGGTCTTTGGGAAGCCAACGACGACGCCCATACAACGAAAATGGTCAACCAACACTGTACGTACTGTACCATGTATATTTCCTGCAGATATGTGCGACCGGATTGCGTAGGAAAGGTAGTCATTAAATTAATTCTCGACCCAGGTTCCTGTCATGGTACGGGATAGTTTTAATAATGGAAAATGGGAACCTGGAAAGCTCAGAGAGCGCTACGGTCCAGCGGAAGCGATAAGGATGCAATAACAACCTATGGAACTGGGACAAGCCATTGATAGGCGCATGGGAAGCAAGGTCAGTGACGACAATTCCCCCAGCATCATCCAACCTACCTACTCGTAGCAATGGAGGTGAGCACAATAAAGTGGACAAGGGAAAGAAAAAAACCATATCCAATAATACACTACAGCCATAGTATGAAACCGGGCGCGCACAATCGGGGACTACATCGAGGGGGCACTGTCTCAGCCGCCTTTCCGGTGGGTGGGCTTGAGCGTCAGCTGAGAAGAAGTCATGAACCCGGGCGCTTTTGCTGTGCTTGAGCCTCGTGTTTGTCTACTTTCTCACACAAATCCTACATAATTATTCAGTCACAGCCCTGTTCCTGCTGTTTTTTTCCTGATAAATCAAGCCAATTAATATTTCGCGCACGACGAGGTGAGAAGGTGAACGTGACCTACCGGTAATCCATGGCTTTGGTCAGAAAGACGACAACTCGTAGGCATGTTGCTGCATTAGGTACGTAATAATGCACTGTAACATCTTTTGCGTCTGTTCCCGGTGTGTCCTAAGTTCACAATTAGATAAGTTAGCCAGGGGCCTGGCTGATGAGCTGCTGCTGCTGCTGCTGTTGGTGCATCGCCAAGAGTTGTACGCAGCAATTAATTGCTGTCCTGTACCTCCCTCAACCAACCCACATGCCACGGCTCGACAAAATCGCGGGATGCTTCCTTGCACTGTCCAAGCCAGAACAAGACAGGACAGGAATAGCTGCCGCTGAAGCGGGATGGAGATGTGGATGTCCCTCCTTCATACCGTACTCTGTCTGTATCTGGTAAGAGATGTGGGATTGGCAATGGGGCTCTTTGGGTGAACACGCGCGCCATTCAACTGTTTGAAGGGCCCAGAAATCGAGACTTGGGATGCAACTGTGCACACGCCCCCCCCCCCCCCCCCCCCCCTCCCCCCAAATCCCACCTCCCAACCCCACTCCACCCCACAGAGCGCGAGGCCGGCCGGGATAGAGATGAACTGAGTACGTTTCCGTGCTGCCATTGGTAAAACACCTTGCCTCACCTTGAAATTCTCACGATTTTCTGTTTGGGTGTTTTTCTTTTTTGGGCCTGCATTGTCTCTTCTCATTCAGTTACGAATTGAATGGCGCAAACAAACATGGAAACCGGCCCTGTGGAATTTACTGCATGCTAATGCCTATTTACAGAGTAGAAGCACTAAAGTTACCTTTTTGGCTGAGCTTGTGGCTTTTTCTCTCTCCTCCGAACCTCCGGGCTGAGCGGGTCTGTCCGTGTTACCCCTCGCTAGGTAGTTTGATTTTTTTTCTTCCCACACTCTTCCTCTCTCTTCTTTTTTGCGTGCTTTGCCCTAGGGCCCGGCTCGGTGACGATGCCGGTGGTGAAGGAGGGCAATTGGAGAAGAGCCCCATCTTCGTTAGCCAGATGATCGATTATTAGTGGGTAACAGGCCTGACTTGCTTGTACTCGTACTACTTGTAGCAAACAGCCCTCAGTCCATTTACCCATGATATAGTCTACAATATGGAGTGCTCAGGCGGGAGTTAGTAGTGGATGATTCAAGTACTATAGGCGGTGACTGAGAGGGGGAGATCTCTGTAGTACCTGAGGTAGGTGAGTTAGGTAACTTGCCTTCCCGTTGCACCCGTTCTTGAGGTGGTCCACGTCCAAGGCCTTGTCATTCATCTGTCACCATCCCACCCCAATAGGCGGCCAGGGCCTTCTGCCAGTATTTTTTTTTGTTCTTGTTTTACTGTTGATGCTCACCTGCTATCTCTCACGCGGGCGGCTCGCGACTTGAGAATGGGACCGGGGGGGTCTTATGCAGCAAGGCATGCAGCTGCTTGCGCATTCAAGGGACAGCCGCCCCTCCGCACGTGGAGATACATAGATGGCTGGCGCGCAGGACAACGCAGGATTGAACCGGAGGGAAGACATGACGGACTGCGGACAACGGATAAAAAAGAAAAGAAAGAAAAAGAACCCCCTGTAGGTGTTTCCAGCTTCGGTTCCGTACGGAGTTTGTGCAGGGAACGTACAGTAGTTGATTCTGTTTAGCCAATGTTGTCTTCTACTTTTTTCCCTTTTTTTTTTTCCTTCTCTTGTATGTACTTCACTTTTGCGGCGACATGGACATGGTTTTTGCACAATCCGGTACCTGGGCTGGACCGCGTTCGGCAAACCTATTTTTACCGGCACAGTACAGATTACAGCCTGTACCTTGATGATCAACAACAGCCACATGCGAAACCGACGAACAAACGCCAAACGTCCAAAGAACAAATTGATAGAATAAAATAAGGGACGTACAAACTGATCAAATCCAGTACCTGCAGAATTGCCACTCGACATAATCACCACAAATCGTTGTAACGCTATCTTGAGCGCATTTATCGCCTTCTCCTCATGGAGCCTTGGCCACATCTCCCACGCTTTTCATCATCATATCCCTCCCCCGTCCCCAGTTGCCCCAGGTCAGTTGGTCCCCCACTACCACCGCTACGGAGACACAGCGTCTGCGGTGCCGCGTCTCCAGCGAACTTCAGAAGGCTCCATTCATTGCCTGTCAAAAACCCCGTCCACCTCAAGTACAGTGAGGTGTACTAGGTATAGATGGGGGGGGGGGACTTGCCGCTGGCCCGGTCTGTCGCTCACACTCACCAAGTCCCGCTCTCTTACACAGTATTAGATCTCGGTTTTTTTTTCTCTTTTATTCTGGTAGTTTTTTTTATTTTATTTTCGCCATGAGGGAGTGAGTGACCATCGCCCCCCCCGGAACGCCGCCATTTAGTGAGAAGAGAGGTACCCACAAGTGAATGGAGTCGGGTGAAAACTACACGCCCCCCCCCCCCCCCCCATCTCCAACTCTTTCCCCTAGAAAATACCGAAAACCCACACTTCAATTGATGAACCAAGTGACCTTCTTAGCCACTCACACGCCCTCGGAAGCGCAAGTCACTCGCTTCTTCGCTGTAAACGTAGAAGTAGACGGATGGCGTAGCGTTGGTCCAGGTACCGACCCTTCCCCCCCTCTCCCCCCTTCACACCCCCCGGACCAACCGCCGGCCCCGATAGTTGGCAAATTTACGCCAAAATATCTTGCCTGGCTTCTGTCACCCGCTCCGCCGCTTTCGCATCTCGAACAAGACTCACGGGGTTTTTTTCCCTTTCCCATTGACGCATTGCCTACAGTGCTTCTGCTTCTCTTTTTCTTCTCGTTCTTCCCTCTTCCCAATTAACCCCCCCTTTCCCTTCTCGTCCTCCCACAAAAAAAAGAAAAACGAGACACATTTTTCGTTTGCGCGTTGTGTGGCCGCCTTTGTCTTGCCCTCTCTCAGCTCGCCTCTCTCTCCCTTGTGTATTTTTTTTTTTCCCTCTCTTTTTTTTTTAGAGACGTCTCCCGGGGCCTTGTGTTTCCTTTCCCATTGGTTATAGAGACTTGACCTCGCCCACCTCCCTCTCCCTCCACACCTCTTCCTCCTCCTCGACCGACCTCACCCAAGGGTTCGCGCATCACGAACGTCTTTGATCGACCTCGAGCAACTTGGTCGGCCTGCGTCGATTCCCGGTTGTCAATTGCGAAGCTTCTCCCTTCTTCCACCCCCTCCCGATACCGAATTTCCTCGCCTCCGAAACCACTCCGAAGCTAAATCATCATCAACCATGTCTAAGATGGCCGCGGTCAAGGAGGGCCTTGTTGGCTCCTCAGAACCTGTCCAGCTTTCCACTCAGACCAGGGCACGCTTCCTTAGCCATGCTGTCAAGGATGAGGCTGGCGACCTGTACCTGGGCATCGAGCAGTTCATCAGTGCTGTCGCGCCCAAGGGTGAGGACTTTGTGAGTCAATCCCGCTAGAACCTCCCCCTTCGAGTTGTGCACCTGTGATGCGCTTTTTGCGACACCATCCTGCTCTGCTACTCACATTGTCTTGGCGCATGTACACTAACTGTGACTTCCTTTTTCCCCTTGCTTATAGCACAAGATCTCTCGCGACCAATATTCAATCCTCTTCCGTGTTGCCGACTCCAAGGGCTCGGGCAAGGTGAGCCTTTCTGACTGGGGTGTCTTTGAGAACCTCCTCACCAGGCCCGATGCCGAGTACGAGATTGCCTTCCGTCTCTTCGACGTAGAGCGCATCGGCCAGGTCAAGTATGACGACTTCCGTACCCTGTACGAGCTTAACAAGGGCACCGATACCATCCCTTTCGACTGGGAGTCCGAGTGGGCCAAGCTCTACATTGGCAGCAAGAAGAACCGCCATGCGCTTGACTACAACCAGTTCACCCAGATGTTGCGCGGCCTGCAGGGCGAGCGCATCCGTCAGGCCTTCCAGCGCTTCGACAAGGACGGCGACGGTTACATCAACCCCGAGGACTTTGAGCGCATCATTGTCGAGACCTCCAAGCACAAGCTGTCCGACCACATCCTCCAAAACCTTCACACCCTGTGCAACATCTCCAACAGCACCAAGATTTCCTACGCTAATGTCCGTGCCTTTACCAACGTCATCCGAGAGATGGATCTCGTTGAGCTGATTCTGCGCCGCGCCATCGACAAGAGCAAGGATGGCAAGATCACTCGCCCCGAGTTCCTCAACGAGGCCGCTACTATTACTCGATTTTCCCTCTTCACACCCATGGAGGCTGACGTTCTCTTCCACTTCGCCGGTCTGGATGAGCCCTCCGGTCGCCTTGGCCTTCACGAATTTGCCAAGGTCCTTGACGCTTCATGGCGCAACCCCATCTACGAGGTGGCTGGAGCCGTCAAGAGCAAGATTGCCACCGATGGCATTCTCATGCGAGTGTTGACCTCTGCGTACAACTTCGGTCTTGGTAGTGTTGCTGGTGCCTTTGGTGCTTTCATGGTGTACCCTATCGATCTTGTCAAGACCCGTCTCCAGAACCAGCGAAGCGCCCAGCCCGGTCAGCGTCTGTACAAGAACTCTATCGACTGCTTCCAGAAGGTCTTCCGTAATGAGGGTCTGCGGGGTCTGTACTCCGGTGTCCTGCCCCAGCTTGTTGGTGTCGCTCCCGAGAAGGCCATCAAGCTCACAGTCAACGATCTGGCCCGTGGCATGTTGACTGACAAGCAAGGCAATATCCCCGTGTGGGCTGAGGCTGTTGCTGGTGGTAGTGCTGGTGCTTGCCAAGTTGTAAGTTGACCCTTGAGAGAGTCTTTGATAATCAGTTTGTGAGAAGTATTGAAGGAGAAAAAAACTAACCCACCATTTTAGGTCTTCACCAACCCTCTCGAGATTGTCAAGATTCGACTTCAGATTCAGGGTGAGCTTGCCAAGCAGCCCGGTGCTCCCCCCAAGCGATCGGCCATGTGGATCGTGCGAAACCTGGGTCTTGTCGGCCTGTACAAGGGCGCCTCCGCCTGTCTGCTCCGTGATGTGCCATTCTCTGCCATCTACTTCCCCACCTACAACCACTTGAAGAAGGACATGTTCGGAGAGTCCCCTACCAAGAAGCTCGGTGTTCTGCAGCTCCTCACTGCTGGTGCCATTGCCGGTATGCCCGCTGCTTACCTGACCACTCCTTGCGATGTTATCAAGACCCGTCTCCAGGTTGAGGCCCGAAAGGGTGAGGTTTCTTACACCGGTCTCCGACACTGCGCCCAGACTATCTGGAAGGAGGAGGGATTCAGTGCCTTCTTCAAGGGAGGTCCCGCTCGTATCTTCCGATCGTCTCCTCAGTTCGGTTTCACCCTGGCGGCGTATGAGGTTCTCAAGAACATCGTGCCCATGCCTGGATCTGTCCCGGAGCCCAGCAGGCTCGGCGAGTCGCGCGAGAGCAGTCTTGCCAACAGCCCCTATGGCCGCAGCCGTAACGCTCTGAAGATCATCCTGGATCTGGATGAGGACTTTGGCAAGATCAAGCTGCCCAACGAGCACGGCTGGCGATCGCTGCCCAAGATCATGGGCGGCGCCGGTGCTGCTCAATAGAGTGGTACATTAAGAATGAGAATGAGATTGAGATTGAGATTGAGAGAGAGATAGAGATGGGAAAGGGAATGTGGCTTCATGAAACCTTTTTTTTTGGTTCCCGGGGCCGGTTGCTCGGCTATTGAATGTCTTATGAGAGGGGTTAGAAGTGAGCCCACTCTCGACATCCGGCGGTGCACCCGCGGCTGACGCGCCGGCTGAATTCTCGGTCGTTCGCGGCTAACATGGAAAACATATGGACTTTGAGAGAAAAAAACCTCAAGTCTGCAACACATCTATGTTATGAAAGCTTTCTCTTTTTTGTTGTTGATGTTGCTGTTGTTGTTCTCTACCACCTGGTCTTTTCTTTGCCTTGTGTATTTTATTGTCGTCTTTGGGAGCACGGGAGAGAAGAGCGAGCAAAGACGTAGACGGCCTTTTTTTTTTCCTTATTTTATTTTCCCAACGGGACTGGACGGATTTGATGAAAGAACAGAGAGAAAGGGAGGGCGAAAGGAAGGAAGAGAAGAGGCACCACGGAGGATACGGAAATGACCCTCGAATGAAAAGCGCCATTCAAGGAGGGATTTCCGAATAGCCCGCGCTGCGCTTGCATCAGAATCGGCGTTCTGGGGCATTCAAAGGGCATGATGGCGCTGCTTTTTTATTTTTTTATTTAAATTATGTTTGTGTAGAAAAAAGAATGAGAAGATATAAAGATTCCTTCATAATTTTTTTGTTGATCTTTCTTTTTTGTGATGAGTTTGCTGATGGAGTGAGTGAGGAGGCATGAGAGATTTATCAGAGGACTCAATCGCCCTCAACGAGCATTGGATCGAAACTTGATAGTTACAGTATCTGTATTGCGGGAAAGGCTCTACGTGATTAAGGATGTATGGATGTGATATATAATGGAAGAACGATATTAACGTTGGCACTTGATCAAAAAATACTACTTATACGTATGAATGAATCACCCCATCTGATTATCTTACAACCAGGACACAGTGTTGGAATATCCTGTGAAAAAGTCGTATCCTATCCAGGCAGGCTGAGACTGTTGAACAAACAGGGCGAAAATAAACATAGCTCATATACATTATCAATTGGACGAGTGTATTTCCAGTCATCTATACTAAGACTTATGATATCAACGAAATGTAGTAAAAGGACTTTTTGACTCCTTTGGTAGTCCCTTCGGAGCACCTATTCTGAACAGCTGATGGGGAACAAATAGAAAGAAAAAAGAACAAAACGCCCAGAAAGGTGACCAATAGTCCCTTGTCTTCTGCTCCAGTGATTCATATGGGGATTCTTTAATTGTAATGCCAACGCCAGTCCTGCGAGTTAAATCCAGTCAAAAGACAATACCAGCCCGAAGGATAAGGAAAGCGAAAAAAAAAACAATATCAGGTGAAAGGGGGAATCTGGCGATCTCATCATATTCGTCACTTCTTGTGGAATTCTTTTTCCGTGGCCCGCCAGTCCGGATAAGAGGGTTACAAAAATAAAATAAAAAATAAAAAAGGATGGAAATGGGCAAAGAGAAGGAAAGAAAAATAAAAAGGGAAAACATGAAAGAAGAATTCGTCAACTCGAATGAACAATCAGATGTTCCTTAGATGAAAGAAAGAGCAGCATTCTCGCTGTCTAGAAGTGAATCCCGGCAAGACGCGCTGTCCAGCCCTCTTTGGAGTCCTTGAACTCGCAAGGCTGCGAGCCGACCTCGCTCATCATGACGCCTTCGAGCCACTGGATGTACTCCTCGAAGCCCGTCGTGCTGCCGGATATGCGGACCCTCCTCACCCCTCGCACGCCCTCGAACTTGCGCAGATTCCGGTGACCGACGCCCAGGTACATACTCTGCACCAAGTCGATCTCGAGCTCGTCCAGGCCGGAGAAGGCCTTTGTGACGGTGTCCTGCTCGTAGGGCAGGTCGCAGTCAAGGCGGACCTGGAGGTGGAAGCGGCGGATGCGGGGCACCACAGCGGACTCCTTTACGGGGCCGTAGCAGTTGCGGAGCCGGGGGAAAGAAGCCAGCAGAGTGGGGTGAGCGAGGAACATGTTGTCCGAGTAGAGGAAGTCAGTGGCCTCGGCATTGATCTGGCGGTTGGCGAGGAGGAGGTTTGGGTGGACAATGGTGGACGGGTCGTTGAGCCGGGCGAACTTGTCAAAGGCCGGGATGTGAAGGAGGAGGTCGTAGATTTCGAGGCGGATCTCAACAGGGAGGTCCATGAAGCCCGTCTTGTGTTGTAATTGCGTAGCCATGATGAGTGTAGTGTGTATGTGTGTGTGTGTGTGTGTATTTATATGGTCGTATATAATATATATGTGTGTGTGTTCTCTAAATGGGTATGATGGCGATGGTCGATGGATCAATTGATGTCCAAGTATAATTGGTGCCGGAGTGGACGGAAAGGTTGTTTCTACAGTGATGCTTTATGGGTGGTGTTGTTTGTTTTGTCTAGTGGTGAGAGACAGATGGAGATGGAGAGAAGTGATCTGACAGAGGTGAATCTCTATCTTTATTAGGTAGATAAGGTAGTAGAAAGACGAAAAGAGGATGATGAGGGGATACACAGACAGATGGGAAGAAAATGAGGGAAGAGCAAAGGAAGGAAGTGGACGAGCTTAGCTTCATATATAAAAGCCCCGAAGTCGCGGACTTATCAGTCGATGGAAATAACTTACATGATGAAGGGTGTAGATGTAAAGAATGGGCGTACAAGGTTCAATGCGTGTGTGGATGGGATGAATCACACTTGCTCACGGGAAGGGGAGAATAAAGGGAGAGAGCAGAGTGAGCGAGAGAGGGAGAGATAGTATGTAGATGGATAGACACACCCAAAGGCCGGGGGGGGGCAATCCGAGGAGGGGGTGTGTTCAAAGGTGTATGTGCATGGACTATATCCCGTACAGACCGCATCAGTAAAAGGGACAAAAAAAAAAGCAAAGCCCAACCGCACAATGCAGAAGCAATGGTACAAAATCTTGCCAATTGGACGGCCGTAAGAGCAAGGGTCCAGCCAGGGTCCAGGACTCGGCCTCCTCCAGCAAGGGAAGATGTGCACCACTATGTACGTAGGAGAGGAGGTGGGGAGGTTTGGGCTGAGCTGACCAAGGGTACTAACGTTGACTGCTGTAGTACCTCAGGTACCTGGGTGCCATAGCATGCAGCACACACATAGATAGTAGTAGTGCTGATTGCTGCTGAACAGTACCTACCTACCTACCTGACCTACTCTTCCATTAGCTTGGAACTTGGTTCTCTGTGTGCGGTGCTCGTATATTGATGAAGATTATTGATGACATTGCAGCCGGCCAGCTAGCCAGCCAGCCAGCCAACCAGCATTGCATTGCATTTTCAGTAATCGCACGCCACCCAACTTTTCCCTTCTCGGGGCTTAGGCTAGTCCATAGATAGCCCAAGTAACTAGCTAATTGCTGCGGCCCCCCACCCAACGGTTGATTTCTCTTCCTCTTCCGCTTCCTTACCTATCCTGGGCGGTGCAGGATCCATGGCCATTGCGCTGATGATCAATGCCTGGTGGTAACTTACAGCAAGGATCAAGCAACCTCAACAACAATAGTGTTCACTGGCAGTTTGTTGCTAGGTCCCCTGCTAAAGGGAAAGAGAAAAAAAGCTACGTTGGTAAACTCGACCGTCTTGTCCGCTTTTTCAGAGGTACAAGTGATGTCAATCTATCGCTAGCTACGTAGGTAAATCAATCTTGCGCTACGCCTTCATCTAGGTTTCTGCTTTCCCGTCTTTGTCACCACGAAGGTTTCCAGCGGTCTGCAACGGGCGCCAACCATCTATAGATAAGCTGACTTCTTGTGGACTGTGTGTGGGTTGTCGTGTGACGGAGTAGACGGAATAACATACATACGGCCGTAAAGCTGCGGATTGTGAAATGACACCGCACCACAGAGACCAACCCAAAATAATAAATAAATAAATAAAAACAAGGAAAAGAGGCTGTTCTGTACGTACAGTAGCATTTATTATTATGGATACGGGAAAATGATGACCAAAATCAAGGGGATCCAATTCGACGGGTTGGCTACCGCGGAAAGGGGCGTGTTGAAAAAGTGACATGTTATTGCTCGGTCAGGCGCCGAAGCCCGTCCTTCGAGAAAGACGATACACATGGTGAAGATCCAGTTTATTGTTAGCTGGAACTGGAACAAGATATCCCTGCCTTGTCAAAGAAGAGCAAAAAAAAAAAAGGTGAGCATAGATAATTTAAAAATTGTTACAGAAAACATATACCAATCGGAAGCCCACCCCGTGTGGCGGTCTGCACGCCGATACGGTGAAGAAAAGAAATGCCTGATGGGCCGGTGAGGTGACAAGAGCCGTGGCATGGACGAGCCCACCCGGACCGACCATCGGGAGGAAACCCAGGGCCCTGGACCCTGGATCCTGGACACCCAAGAGAGCCCTGTTTGGCGAAGAATGATCCGGGATTCAGGGAGAAGTCAAGGTCAGAGAAAGGTGAGCGGGACTGGTGAGGTGAGGTGAGGGAAGCGGTCGGAAGCGGTGTCGCCGTTTGCCCTGACCTCGGTCAGTCATATCATGAAGTTGGGCGCGTGGGAGTCATTCCAAACAAGAGGTGAGACGAAATCACACGGAGGCTCAAGCCCGCTGTTCATCGAGATGAAGGTCACAACAAGGCTACATGTCTATCTGCCCACGTATTTGTGTGTTACAGAGATTGAATGAAACCCTCAATTGTTTGGTCTTGTATGTATCCATCGAGATTGGTAGGTCTGTACCTGTGATGATATAGAACCGGCCCGACCTCATCATAAAAAGAAAAGAAGACGTAGAACGTTTTGCAACAGAATCATTTCTTTCGAGAACAGAAAAAGAAAAAGAAACCGATCAATGGAGATATTTCGGAAGCGGCACGGCATTCATGAACCATCGAACACGAGAAAGAAGGAAAGAAAAAAAGAAAAACATCCCTTTTCGCCTCCATATCGGAGCCGTCTTCGCAAAAAGGAAAAAAAGACAAAAGAGTCATTCTCACGGACCACTTCTAAGAGAGCCGCCGCCGCGATCGCTTATTACACACACCCCTTTTGTCTAATTATTGACCCAGTAAGTAGCAAGAAGAAACACCAACAATATAAGAATCACCCGAATCATCAAACATGGACGAAAACTACAAGGAAGTACGACAGGAGCTTTGTCGTCCGACCTCTTCCGATGAGTTCCAGGGCTGCGGTGGATCGATCTTTGGGCATGTCTCCTGTCCGATGGCGTCCGTCCCCCCACTGTTCGTTTCACTTTTTCAATAGAGCCTCTTGCATTGATGAAGTGATCCAAGCGTATCTCTTGTTTTTTATTGATCAATCAATGTGTTCATTTTTTATTTTATTTGAATTTTTACTTATTTTAGTTTGGTACGGTCGAATATACAGTACACCGAGACACGCATCCAAATTTCCTTGTTCACCTTGGGCTCCTAGACTGCCCGTGGCTGCCAGGGACCGGGCCGACACCCAAGCCACACGCCATATCAAATTGTGATATGTATTGCTTGCTGGAGATGAAATGACGAGGATAAAACTACAATATAATAAAATGATCAAGCAAAGTTGCCAAAAGGTAAGATGGGTGCGTAGTGGGCGAAGCCTGCAGTTATGCTTCTCCTACTTTGTGGTTACGTCTATGACGAACTACCGACCTAAACATATAACCACATGCCGCCGTAACTGGCAAGAAGCCCACCTACCATGACGCCTTTGTAACAGATTTGCCTTTGATAATAATTATAGGACCGGGATATGAGGCCGGCCGGTTTGCTCGGACGTGGACACATGATGACTGCACATTGTTGGATGCCCACATACACTCCCCACACATTCAAACTTCATATCTGACCTCAAACTTTCAAACTGTGCGCGCTGGCATAAGCAGGGGCTTGAAATGACTCCCTCAACGCCAGTCAAGATCAACGAGTGCTGCTCAGCAAATACTTGTTATTTGGAGAGCTTGCACTCATTAAATTCTTCTGTCTGCCTCCCCTCTTCATCTTGCAGGAAAAAAAACCCAGTCGCAGTGTCAAGGAGCGATTGGCTGCGGTTCATTTATTGGTCGTTCGCTTCATTCCGGGTGTCATACGTCTCTACTTACATGTGGAGAGGCTGAGGTGATGTTATCTGTGGCTTCTGGCTGACAGCTTTCTGCTGTTTTTGGTGGGCCAGAACACTTACCTCATACTTAACCGCACTCTGTCAGCTGTTTGAATTTTTGGCTGACATCGCGATCAGTCAGTCGAGTCCATGCTGTCGATCACAGAGGCCACTCCGCTTTTTCTCTTGCCCATAAATGTCCATCATATCAGCTTTCATACTCTGGGGTGGGCTGCGACTCTCGTATTTTTTTTTTTTTTTGGTAATTTACACATCCCTTCTTTCTTCATACCTACCTACCTTGCAGTAGTTGTTTTGAGACAGTGTTGCTGGAATGTGGGATGTTCAACTTTCAACTTGTACCCTATAGCACATCACCATAATATCCAGGGTCTCTCAGGTAACTGTGTTGTTGAATCAAGGCTCCTTTATTATAACCCAAAAATAATGCTCCCGTATCACCCTGTATGGGCCACGAGAGAGAGAGGGTGAAAACGACAGAAGGAAACGAAGAAAAAAAAAGAGTATATTCTTGAACATCAGATGCTATGCCGCTCTATCATGTTACCTACATCCCCTTGGCACTGCATGCAACCCATGACTTTGACGGCTGATTTGGTGTAGGCGCGCGCGCCTGACTTGGATCGAGTAGTCTTTCTTCATTGGATGTTCAATACGTACTGCATACGTAGTACATGTTTCGGCATCTGGGGTCCAGCCACACACTGGAAAGAATGCACACCAATGCAATCTCTACTCTGTATGGCGAATTGTGAGACACTATTTCGCGTGGCTTTTGTCGCCCAATGGCGTATCACAGCACATCACGACCTCTTCAGATTATGTACCATGTAGCTAGCATAGTTAGCTATCGAAGTGCGTGCCTTACGTCTTGGGTTCCTTTTCTTCCAAACCTTCTTCACACAAGCGTCTTCTGATCTGGGCTGGGCTTTTCCTCATCGGGTAAGGTGTCCCGTTGCTTCAAGTCACGCTATCTTGCATCATCACGACCTGCAGTAGCATGAGCGAGGTACGTACCGTATTTCCCAGTTTCCGTACCTGCCTTCCTTAGCTACTTGTAGGTAATTATCTCTTAACTAAACCACTCTGTAGATAATTCTTGCTCTCTCTCTCTGCACTCACTGTCGGCTCAGCCTCCCTCCCACCTCTTGTCCGTCTCTTCTGCACCATGGATGGCCTCGATAGATTTCTCTCTTTCGTCTCAACTCTCTTTGGCTGGATTTATTTCCTCGCCTGGAGTCTCTCCTTTTACCCCCAGTGCTTCCTCAACTGGCGTCGTCAGTCCACCTCTGGCACGACAGTTGACTTCCCCTTCATCAACGTGCTCGGTACGTCGTGTCCCTCACAGCAGCCCAAAGATGAAGCCCAATAGCATAAGCACAAGCCCAGCAGACATCCCGCGCTCATCCCGCGTCGTTTTATCGGTCTAGTGACCTGATATGACCGTGGCTGGGGAGCTGGACAGCACACTCCTAGGGCACTGGCCTTTTATTTGTCTCGGCTTCATGGGTTGCATCCCCCGTTCACAGGGGATTTCCATTTTTCTGGGTCTCTCTTTTTTTTGTGTTGCTTTTCTTCGGCGACGGTCATCATCCTTTTCAAGTCTGTAGCTACCAACCGAAAAGGTTCCTTTGCGCTAACATCACCCTGGCTTGTTTGTGCCATAGGCTTCGCTACTTACTTTGCTTCCAATGTCGCCTTTTATTACTCACCTGTCGTCCGTGCCCAGTATGCTGCTCGCCACAACGGCCTTGAGTCGACTGCCAAGTTCAACGACATCACTTTTGCCCTTCATGGAGCCATTCTTTCAGTGATTTTGACCTCCCAGTATCTATGGGCCTCAGCTTGGGGCTTCCCACCAAGCACAGGAAACCGTCCCAGTCACTTTATCCTGGGTGTATGCGCTGGCTGCGTTACCGGGGTTTTCTTGACGTACCTTCTCGTGGCCGCGTCCCCAGGAAGTGATCCAACAACCGATTGGGTGGAGTTGGATATGGTTTACGCCCTCGGCTACGTCAAGCTGATCGTCACTCTGATCAAGTACACCCCTCAGGTAATCTTCAACTACAGGAACAAGAGCACCGAAGGCTGGAGCATCTTGGGCATCTTGCTCGATCTGTCAGGTGGCATTCTCAGCGTCGGTCAGCAAGGTATCGACAGCTATCTTCAGCGCGACTGGAGCGGCATCACCGGAAACCCCGTAAAGTTTGCTCTGGGCAATGTCAGCATGATGTACGACGCCATCTTTATTACTCAACACTATGTGCTGTACCGCGGCGCAAGTCTTCGAAAGGATGGCGAGGCTGACCGATTACTGGATGACGAGGAGCGAAGGCGAGACTAAACCCAATGTCGGGTGTTGGATAGATTTTCTTTTGCTCGGCTGTTCAAGAACTTGTTTCTGCCGTTTGTGTTTACATACTTCACACCCATGATAGACCGGAAATGCCACCAATGGCGTTTGGCGTTTTTATGATAGGGCAAATAGCGAGAAGGGTCATCTCGGGGCATTTGTGTGATACCCCTCCCCAAACAGCATCTCATTCGACCTAGATCAGATCACCGTTTCCTTGTCATCTCCCACAAAAGTCTTCCCGAAGAGGGAAGCGATTTTCTCCAGATTATGAACATACCGGAAGAAATCGTTGTGAAGATGCATGATTGGTTCTACAGTACACCACCCGCAGGCCAGCATAGATGAGGCTCACTTGACTGGCTCTGAGCTCAGCTGAGAAAATAGTTGCAGGTCTGTACCGCATTGCGGTTTTGGGAGCTGACGCCAACCACCAGGGGTCAAATGTGGCAACTTTTTTCTGGGAATACAACCCTGTATGGAGCACTTCATGCAATGACCTGTCCTGCATTTCACTCCCCAGATATTCGACTTTTGGGTCAATTAGGACAGCCTATTCGATGCTCTTATATTTTGCAAGTTACGGCTGAAGCCTAACCAGTTTTGTTTGTTCTAAAGCACACGCCTGGCAGATCGTCATTTCTGCCATTGTCTTCACGGCCCGACTCTGCGGCCTGACTCTGCGCGGAAATGTTCAGCTGGAAACTGTCGTCCCAAATAGGATGCTGACTACCTAAATACCACCGGGATGAGCGAAGGTGAACGTCTATTGGTCGCTTCCATCATACAGTCTTAGGACTGTTGGATATTCGTGTTATACACCAATTGATAGGCAGATTCAAGGACGGAAACGCTTTGCTGCACACCATACAAGGCTGGCATGCCCTTGACTCCGTTTGCAGTTACAGCTTGCAGTTGGGCTGCGAATATCACCAGGTAAACTAGTTAGCTTCACGTGTTTGTATTTAGAAAAGGAACTGGCTTTAGCAGGTGAGAAGACAGAAATAAGTATGCCTCAATAGCAACCACCCTTGCCTCTATCGAAATTGGGAGCACATTTGAGCCTCCTGTCAGGCGGCGACTCTTTCATTTCGTACCCTTCCCACTTGGAATGGCCAGCTAGCTCTGGGGCATGCAACAAAAATTAACTGATCTTTCAAAAGAGGGCTGCCAGGGTTCCGGAAGATAACACTCGTCTCCTCATATTGAACGAAATGCTTGTTGACACATGTGTATGTAGTCGTGCCCGGACGCGGGTCCCACTTGAATGTCGGAGACAGAAACCAAAATAAATCTACCGGCTTCAGGTGGAGTCCTCGGAGTGGTGGAGAGGTGGATGCTGAGCCCGGTTGTTCCTAATCCTTCGGACAAATTGTCCGGGTGCTTGAATAGCGAGCGGGCATTGAGGGATACGAAAGAAAAGTTCCGCTGGATAATGGTCTATACTTACAAGATAACGAATGTTGCAGAGTAATAGCCGAATGGAATACAAAAAACAAGGCCTCAAGTCGAGACAGAAAGGCCAATCCTGTTCGCCCATTGCTGGGCGAGAGGGCGAGCTTATGGAACTTGGCACGACAAAGTAACCAGGTAATGATTTCTATTTCATGAAGTTGGGTATTCTTTTTTGCTTCTCCTTTAGTCTTCTTTTTCCCTTTTGCTCTATTCGGTTAGAACTCCTTGCCCTTTCAAACTTCTCTACTCTTCTCATACATAGTGTTACACATGTCATCTTCATGCATTCATTTACTCGTACACAACTTGACACAAAAACCAGGGACATTATTTCTGCACAGCTCCCTCAGAGTACGAAGTTGATAGTCTTACCACCTCGCACTGGGATCGCTCGCTTCGCCGCCCGAAGGTCATAAGGCCCCTGAGAAAACTTTGCAGCGCCCTCTTCCGTGGTAAGAATCTGTTCCACCATCCAGTCACGCAGCGCATCACCTTGCAGCTCTGGCGGCGGCGGTGGGATGCTCAGCACCGCCCTGACCTTGCCGTTCACCTGGACGGCGCATGGTTGATGGCGAGGGCGGAGGAGCTCAGTAATGGAGGGATCTGCTATCGGGAAGGTGGCGGCATGGAAGACGGAGGTGTCGGAGGGGTAGAGAAGGGCCCAGCACTCTTCAGCATATGCCGGTGTAACAGGTGCCATCATTGTAATAATGACACGAGCTGCTTCACGTTTAACGAATGAACTTGCGGCCGAGTTGTTGATAAGGGTGTTTGTGAGAATCATGAGGTCGGAAACCACCGTGTTGAGGGAGTAGATTTCCTCGTAAGACGCCGTCACTGAGGCAATAGTTCGCTGCACATCTCTCCAAATGGCCACCTCTGCATCCCATTGTGCTAGCTCCTTGCCCTTCATAGACGCAAGTCTCTCATGCTTGGCCGAGAGGTACTCTTTGACGGAGGCCATTTCACCCGTTTCCGTGTTATTGGCCAATGCCATAACTTGATCATGCAATCGCTGGAGCCAGCGAGTGACACCCGAGATCTTAGCCTCATCCCAGTTGAGGATATCACCAACCGGGGCTTGGAAGAGCATGTGAGCGCGGGTGGCGTCGGCTCCGTATCGAGCAATGATCTCGGTAGGGTCAACTCCGTTGTATTTGGACTTGGACATTTTCTCGTAGGCAACGGTCGCAACCTCCCCAGAGGATACAACACGCGGCTGAGCTGGGTCCGACAGGTCAACTTCATCAGGCTTCAAGAATTTTCCATTAGTAGGGTCGATGTACGTCTTTCCGTGCACCATCCCTTGGGTGATGAGGCGCTTGAAGGGCTCTGCCGATTGAGATGTCTCTTCAGAATACTGGGGAAGCAGTGGAGTAGAAGCGAGGAACTTGAAGATGAAGCGGGCATAGAGAAGATGCAGGATGGCGTGCTCAATACCGCCGATATATGTATCCACGGGAAGATTCCTGCCAGCCTCAGGCGAGAACAGTTGATCCTTGTTTTGAGGATCCGCGAAGCGTGCAAAGTACCAGCTCGAGTCAACAAACGTATCCATCGTGTCAGTGTCTCTGCGAGCAGACCCGTTACATTTTGGACATGTCGTCTCGACATATTCAGAGGTAGAATCAAGCGGGTTCCCGGTGCGGCCTTCAGTCCAATCAACGTCGGGAAGTTGTACAGGAAGCTGGTCTTCAGGCACAGGCACAGGGCCACATGAACCGCAGTGAATAATGGGGATAGGAGTGCCCCAGTATCTTTGTCGACTGATCAGCCAGTCACGGAGTCGCCACTTCTCAGCTGGTTTGGCAAGTTGAGCGGCCTCAAGAATTCCAACAATTGCCTGCCCAGCTTCAGTGGATGTCTTGCCCTCGAAGGTACCGCTGTGCTCAGTCATGATGCCATGCTCAAGGAAAGGCTCGTTCTCCAGCGGAGTGGTTGCGCCGTCCTCAGAGGGGGCGAGGACATGGCGAATAGGCTGGTCGGAATGATGGTGCTTCCAGAAGCCATGATCACGGGTGTCGTGACCAGGCACACCCATTACAGCACCTTCACCATAATCGCCTAGAACATACGGGGCAACGTAAATGGGTAGTGACACCTTGGTCGGCCCAGGGGTATCCTCATGGTAGGCCAGCGGGTTGATAGCCCGCACGTGTGGTAGGAGATAGCCAACCTTGGAATCTAGTGGAAGTCCAGGTATGGTATCCAGAAACGCTTGAAGCTCAGCATCCTTCTTGGCGAGCTCCACAACGATGGGATGTGTGGCTGCGAGAGCGAGGTATTGAACGCCAAAGAGAGTATCCGGCCGAGTAGTAAAAACTTCAATTGGCAACTTGGTATCGTGGCCAGTAGCCAGGATGGGAAATTTGATGGCTGCACCAGTCGATTTTCCCAGCCAGTTCTTCTGCTGTGCCAGCACTCGTTCTGGCCAGGCATTATCTTTGGCAAGGGCATCGAGGTCCTTGAGGAGGGCCTCGCGGAACTCTGAGATGCGGAAGAACCATTGCTTGAGCTTGCGCTTCTCGACCTTGGCACCTGACCTCCATGAGTAGCCATTGGCATCGACTTGTTCATTCGCAAGGACGGTTTTGTCAACAGGATCGTAATTGACCTCAGCCTCAGCTTGGTAGGCAAGGCCTTGTTCGTGAAGCATGAGGAAGAGTTTCTGGTTGTGTTTGTAGAATTTGGGGTCGCACGTCGCAATTTCCTACAAAACCCGTATTGATCAGCCTCTCGATGATGATTTTTTCGATTGTCTGCAATCAATCACTAGAAATACTTACTCGGTCCCAATTCCAGCTTCCGTTCATGACTTCGAGCTGCTGCTTCATCTTGGCAATGTTACTCTTGGTCCATAATCCAGGAGCAATTCCTCTCTCCAGAGCTGCATTTTCGGCGGGGAGTCCAAAGGCATCCCATCCCATGGGAAGCATCACGTTATCCCCCTTTAATTGCCGGAAACGAGCGACGATATCGGCGATGGCGTAGACTCGAAGATGACCCAGATGCAGGGTACCTGAAGGGTATGGAAACATGGGCAGAACATAATGACTGTCTTTGCTTTGAACTTGTTTGACGGAATCATCTCCACCTACAGCTGCAGCATATTCCTTCCATCGGCTACGCCACTTCTCATCAAGGGCAGGCAAGTCAACGGCGTACCATCGTTGCGAGAGCGCCACTGAGATCTTGTTCAGTGCTGAGGTTGAGGCCTTCAATTGAGGTCGAGCTGCTGGCCCTAGAGTACGGCACAGGCCTGACCCGACCTTATGGCGTGCAGCGCCGATTACTAGCTTTCGATTGAGCAGAGGCATTGAAGCTACGTCGTCATGATGCGCCGAAAGCTTCAACGCGGGACAAGAGGCGAGGCTGGTCGCGATGGCGGCGGGATTGTGTTGAAAAATGGGAAGCTCAGGCCATGTCGATTATCGATACGGGGGACAAGGTCAGGTACCCAAAGATGAAGTACTCAACTTGTGCGACTGCAGGCATTGAGGCGGTGGAGGGCCAATAAGGAGCAAGTAAATGTGCTACAAGGTACAAAAACTAAAGTATCCGGTTATCTTGTGTCTGGATGCGTCATGGGCGCGTACTGAGCACTGGGAGCATGCTGGCCCTGTGGCACCCTGTAGGGCACCTGAGATGGGCACCTGGTAGGGCACCAAAAGAGAGAGAGAGAGACCCCGCTATTCGTTGATGGGACAGTAAAGTGTGCCCCGCCAACAAAACTCGTTTCCCCTCCAAGAGTCACTGAGCGGCACGTGGAAGTAGCAGTATCGCCCAGCTTCCACCTCAACTTCAAAAACCTGGCTCCGGAAACCGATCACGAGGGCCGCCATCTAAGCCGCATCTCCCTGAGCTCACTGCTCTATCTTTAGCTCCCTGCACATCCCTTGTACATGTCCCATTATTCAATCATCCATTGTCAATCAATCATCACTCATCCGCGACCCCGAACCCCGAACCCCGCCGACGGCATTCCGCAACCGGCCTCCGTCTTCCTAGTCCTCCAACCGTCACGGAACGGTTGAATTGATATCCTCTTCAAGTTCCCGCTTATAACCTGCATCCCCTCAATTCCATCTTCTCCATGCAGCTGACGTACCGTCCTTCCCCAACCATGGAGAAGATCACAGACCGCATCGCCGCTTTGCCGGCTGACGGTACCTACTTCTCCCTCGAGTTCTTCCCTCCAAAGACGGCAATGGGCTTTTCCAATCTGCGAGACCGACTCCACCGAATGGAACGAGCCCTTCGTCCGCTGTTCGTCAATGTCACTTGGGGTGCCGGCGGATCTACCGCCCAGAAGTCGCTGGAACTCGCCGAGCTCTGCCAACGCGAGCTTGGCCTCACAACATGCCTTCATCTCACTTGTACCAACATGAGCCGGAAGCTAATTGACAAGGCACTTGAAGACGCAAAGGCTCTAGGCATTCGAAACATTCTGGCGCTGCGAGGCGATCCCCCCCGAAGGAACGAGTACCGCGACGCCGAAGATTCCGAAGATGATGGTGGCCAGGACTTCCATTGGGCCAAGGATTTGGTCAAATACATCCGAAAGATGCATGGCGACTACTTTTGCATTGGTGTTGCCGCGTACCCTGAAGGTCATGCTGAGGAAAGCCACCCTCTTGGCCAGAGCCTCGAGCACGATCTCCCCTTTCTGGTTGACAAAGTCAAGGCTGGGGCCGACTTTATCATGACCCAACTCTTTTTTGACATCAAGGCCTATACACATTTTGAGCAAACCCTGCGAGAGCACCCCAGTGGCGCCTTCAAGACTTTACCCATTATCCCGGGTCTCATGCCTATTCAGAGCTTCCAGATGATCAAGCGAACAACCAAGCTAAGCCATGCCAAGATTCCTGACGACATCCTGGCTCGCCTGACCGCTGTCAAGGGCGATGACGAGCGTGTCAAGATGGTGGGAGTGGACATTGTCAGCGAGCTTGTGGAGCAAGTCAAGGAAGTGAAGAGCAAATACCCGGGCCCCAAGGGTTTTCATTTTTACACACTCAACCTGGAAAAGTCTGTGTCTTTCATCCTGGAGAGATCAAACCTTATCCCGGATGCTCCTCAAGACGAGGAGGCCATTGTGGGGATCGATGAATCCATGGCTGTCCCCGTCATGCAAGTCAATGGTAGCATCAACTTCCCTTCCAGCAGCCATTCTCGATCTCGCGCATCTCGACGACACTCCTCAATTGGTTCCGACCCCCATAACCGCGTAATTGTGGGCAGCCAGTCGGCAACTCACCCTGAATGGGAGGCTACAGCTCAGGAGGCTGGCGTTCGGGCTGAGCCAGTGAATACCCGTGCCAATACTCTGGCTATCTCGGAGGGAGAGGGCGTTCTTGGACGTGAGGCTACTTGGGATGATTTCCCCAACGGCCGGTTTGGTGATGCTCGATCCCCGGCGTATGGCGAGATTGACGGCTACGGCGTGAGCATTCACATGTCCGTCACCCAGGCCGTCAAGTTCTGGGGATACCCCAAAACACGTCAGGATATTAACGACCTCTTCGTCAAGCACATCCAGGGCGAGCTGTCAGCTATCCCCTGGAGCGAGGAGGAACTTTTGGCTGAGTCTTCAACCATCCAACCCCATCTCCTCCAGCTCAACAGCAAGGGTTGGTGGACTGTCGCCTCTCAGCCTGCCGTCAACGGCCTTCGCTCTAGCGACCAAACCTTTGGCTGGGGCCCTGAGAACGGCTTCGTCTTCCAAAAGTCCTTCGTAGAGTTCTTCCTCCCAGCTAACGAGTGGTCTGTCCTCCAAGCCAAGCTACTTTCCCCCGAGCTGCGCAACTCCGTCTGCTTCTACGCTGGCAATGCTCGCGGCGAACTGGTTTCGTCTGAGTCGAGTGGGGGACTTGCCAGCACCGACGCCGCCGGTGGCGCCAGCACAAATGCCGTGACATGGGGCGTCTTCCCTGGAAAGGAGATTGTCACGCCTACCATCATTGAGGAGGTCAGCTTCCGCGCCTGGTGCGAGGAGGCATTTGGCATCTGGGCCGAGTGGGCAAAGGTCTACGGCCGCGACTCGGATAGCGAGAAGCTTCTGAGTGGCATCAGAGATGATTACTGGTTGGTCAACTTGATCCACCACGACTTTATAGAGAAGGATGCTCTGTGGGAACTCCTGACGACCAATTAAAGGGGGTTAATGGGGCTGGTCTTACGTGACTTTGTCTTTGGTATCGCTGCTTGGCAGTGCCACTACTACGGTACGGTGCCAATGCCGTTGGTGTTGGGGATGGGAAAATGGGAGTGTGTTTATTTCGTCCTTTCCATGATGGACGGTAACGGATGTTGGTATCATATAAATAATTTATATCCAAAGGGGGCTTAGGGTAAAGAAAGAAAAGAAACAGAGGCATTCGTGCCAATTCACCACAACTTGAACCATTTGTTTGATATATTGTTGTTTGTACACAATGTGGTGTAGGGACTGGAAGGACGCCCCAGCACTTTCAGAGAGATGATCTATCATGTACTGTTGAAATCTAACCCGCAAAATATTCATTTCCTGGGTAAGCATGCTACCTCTTTGCCCACCCATCTAGGGGATCTCGGCCAACGGTGTTGCCAGCGATGTGCCATCCACGTCATTTTGGACCATTTACATTGCCTTAGAGATATGGATAGGCCCGAGTGAACCTGCTTCTCGGTTTAGTTACTTCCAAAGATGGGAAGATGGAATAGGCGACCTCAATAGAAACAAACAGGGCATCATAAGTTAATACACGTACACATCTCTTTTTATTCTCTCGTGTGTACTAATGTTCTCCTAGCTAATCAGAGCTTCAAGAAGCCCCTCAGGTTGCCCTTTTGTTCCACCACGATCCATCCCCTTTCCTAATCCTTCCCAAAAGAGGAAACGAAGAAGAGTCAAAGTTTGACTTCCTCAGAGTTCCAGGCTGCGTTTTGCCTTTGACTCCCATCAACACTTGCGAGTATCCCTCCCACTCCCTTTTTGTTTTTGAAAGTGATATCTACTTTCCCATAGTCTGCGTGCGATACAAAAGAAAGAAGAAAACAAAACATGCAGCATCTGCCTCGTGCTACGCCTTGCCATCCCGAAACCTCAAAATGAGGAAATTTCAGATCAAAATCATGAGTGAAGATATCCTCCCGTTCTTGCTCGAGTAAAAAAAACCGACGTAATTGCTGAATGACTTTGGAAGGTTGTTCGTGCCAGTGCAAATTCCTTGACGAAAAACAAAAAAGGGAAAAGAAAAAACCAGAACATACGAGAAAAATGAAAATGAAGATAAACTAGTGCGTAATTGGTATCCCCTTGACGCCACGCACACCGCTAACCTGAACCTATTTTGTTCCATGTGCATAGCTTGCTCTCGTAGACTCCGTGGCACGCCGGCCAGACAAATGTGGAAGAAAGCATGATCGAAATGTTGAGTTGAGAGTAGAAGGAAATATCGAACCGAAAAAGGCTTTTCGTGACAGAAATAGCAGGTATTGTGTTGGCGTGGCTGATCAAATCTCACCATCACCTTCGTCAAAGTCTTGACTTCCGTAGTAAGAATCAGTGTATCCTAGATGGGAAAATTCATCATATCCGGAATCTTTCATGACAGTGGACGGTTTGGTGTCATAAGCGGGGTGTCTCTGTTCCACGTTGCCGAAGATGGAGGCTCCATCAGTGTAAACAGCAGAGAGGCTCTCGGCAGTGGGGGTTGAAATCTCCTCAGGTGGTGACGCACTGCTCTCAGCTTGCGCTGCAGCGGCGATGGTAGCGTTCGCTTGAGTGGCTGCTTTTCGAGAGGAGGTGCGGGCCTGAGCAGTACGAGAGCCGGTGGTCTTAATACGCTTGGAAGGGGTTTCATCCATGCCACTGAAATCCGCCAACTCATCCTCTTCTTCATCAGACTCAGAGCGCTTGATAAAGGATGAAGCGGGAGTGACACGGGAACGCTTGCCGGTAGAGCGACTTCCAAAGCTGCGACCTGAAATCGACTTGGATGGAGTGCAGGGCCCAAGAGAAGCGGTGCCGAGCGAGAGACAGCTGGCGACATTACCGCCACTGCGTTCGACCTGTCTGAGCTGCTCGGCATCCTTCTTGATAGTGCGGAACTGAAACTGTATACCATCTGCGGTAGATTGGCCAAAGTACTTGGCGATGTCTGCAAAAAATAAGAACAAGAAAAGGTCAGCCTGGGGTCTGCAGTATTGACGTGTGACAACGGACGCATAATAGAGAATGAACAGTGGCTAAAGTGACGAAAGTGAGGGATGAGAAAGGGAAAGAGATAAAATCCTACTATGTTTATCAATTGCATCTTGGGTTTTGGGAAGAGCATTATCGTCTGTAGACAGATCCTTCATATCAAGACCATATTCACGACCTGCCTGGATGATGACCGCCTGCGCGCGAAGGCGACGGAACCGATGGTTCAGGGCATGGTCAGTCATATCAGAGCCGTAACAGGCTGCAATATCTAGTGTCGAAGAGTCAATCTTCGACTTTCCAGCTCGGAATGGGTAGCACACTATGCCTTGGTCTTCAGGCATTGACTGGGGATGTGGGATTTCAGGGAGAGTGATGAAGTGAGAGAGACTGATGACAACAAGGAAACATTCCGGCCAATCTTACCCTTGTAGTTCCATTTGACTTCAGGATGGGCCGCTACGATGGCCCGGACCATACGTGCCTGGGCTTCATAGGTCTTGTAGTTCGCCTTGGAGTTGGCAGCTGGCATTTTGAGGAAGCGAGGGTGATTTGATCTAGGTGATTGAGGTTAGTTGGGATGAAACAACAAATTCTGAACAAGATGGAATAATGTGAAGAACATGTATGATGTGGGGATAGGAGAGGCTGTAAGGGTGAATGTAAAGAAAATATGATGAAGAGGAATGCGATGCTGGTTTCAAGTGTTTGAGGAACTTGCCTGGGATGGTTTCAAGGGAACGAAAGGGTTATGGACCCAAAACCGAGAGATGAAAAAGGGTGCGTTGATAAAACTATCAGTCAAGCCAAAGCAAAGATACCACTACAGGGTTGACAGTCAGTTGTTTTGTTGGTAGCCCGAAGAGACCACAGAAGAGAATATGAGGATAGATGTCAAGGTATTTGTTATGGAAACGATGAGGTGCAGTGGAAGGGAAGAGAAGAAACGAGCAAGAGTGTAAGGAAATTTGGAATGAGACGCGATGATAAAGAGAGAAGTCTGTAGATGATATTATGGCTATTTTAGTGGCTGAGACGATGCCGCTACCATAGCTTGCCTTTCTATTGGCTTGTGTGTGTTTGGGTTGGTATCAAGCAGAGGGAGATTGTGATATTGTGATTTGAAGAGGAGACGGAAGACAAAGCGGCACGTCCTAAGAACGGTTTATTGTTCGTAGGACACATGGAGGAAATGTGACGACGTGTGTGTGAATCATTGACAAACACACGATGGAAGAAACTTGGACGCTATAAGATGAAAAAACTGACATTTGGTGCTGGTGTTGACGCTGCTAGCTTTGGTTGTTGATAGCTTGACGAGAGGACTGTGAGGCCGAGAGCCCAACGGACGGATGGAAGCGGATGCAGAGGGCCCTCAAGATCAAGGCCCAAAGCAAAATCCAGTTGTCCCTTTTGCTCGACAGCCCCGAGTCTGGTGAGGCGATATGAAGGACAATGACAACTTGTGGCTCAGCCTGGAGGGGATAGGGAACCTCAAAACGACAATCCTGCCTAGGGTGCGCAAGGTACGTATCCTCTGGATGTTCTCTATATGTCGACAAGAGCCACAAGTCAACGACCGCACAAGCGAGTGACACGGAGTGATAGACGCTGTTGTTGCCGTAGCGACTATCGTAGAGAAAGAAAATAAAGAGTATGTACTTTGACTGTACGGTATGGCCCGAAGCGATGAACGGGGACAATAGAATAATGGAACCGACAGTGTTGGAGGTTGGAGGTTGGAGGCTGGTGCTTGGTGGTGGGCGAATAGGCTGCATCCAAAGTCGAGTAGAGCGACTGATAGGGGAAGTCTGGTGGCTGGGGGGGCAACAGCATATGTATGGGCTATACTAAAGGTGGCTTCGAGTTATGATTGGTGCAATTCTGCTAAGGAAATACCTAAGGATAGGGAGGTACGGTCAAGTATCCAAGTTTGGTGGGCAGCGACTAAATGTTGAAATATCAAAACGTTAAGAAGAAAAAGAGTTGTAATGTCAAGAATTCATTATAAAGCTAAAGACCATTTCATTTCGAAGTTTGAGAATATTTTTTTCTTCACCAATGTTGTTGTCGGAAAATATAATAGAAGGCTTGATATGTGACTGTCAAACGTTTCATGGAGAATCTAGGTACTGCGCTACCAAAATTTCACGTTTATTGCACCTCAACCTCGACTTGGATAGGATACAGTCAATGAGTTGAGTCACGTTTCAGTCGAGTTTTGGCCTCTATCCCAACACCATATCCTACGATATTGAGTAGATATATGGCAATCGTTTTCAGACCACTTTCTCGACGAATTCCGAATACTCCAAAGTTCAGGCAATGTTACACATACTTCAACCTCATCAGCGTCCGACTATCCTTCCAGCCTGGAGAAAAAAAAGGGCACATCCGTTACATATTCGTGCTTTGTACAGCATCTTCTTCTTTGTGCTTCTTTATTATTATGGTATATATAAAAGTTACATGCATAGGTATATTTTCCTCAGGCAATCATGTCCAAAAAAGCCTTGGTCTTCGCCCACAACACCGCCCCCCTTCCCATCATCCACACTTATCTCTCATCCTATAATCAGCCTCCCAACGCCGGTTCTCCAAACATTTGCCTGTGCTCCGTATCCGATTTCTATATCTGTCTATTGGTTGTAGTTCTGTCTTCTTTCGACCAGCTTCTAGTTTGCCGGCCTCTGATCTCCTATGACACCTCATGTTCCATCTTTTTAACGACGCGTGCGCAAGTGGACATTGCCGTCTTGCCTCACGCCAACAACATTTGGTGTCGGAAGCATACCCTAGTACCCAAAAAAAAGTTACACCTTTGACATTCGGTGGATTATTAGAGACTCTACTCTACCTCCTTGTCATTAAAGGTCATCGATCGTCGTGCGTCAGCACTCATGCTGTAGCTGTGCGACTTGCGGTGGGTTTGCGAGGACCACTCTGTCATCGCATGCTCCTTGACGACTGTCTCTTGCCCCCTGTACATGAGGTACTGAACACCAAGGAACGCATCGCATGACGCCTGAAAGCAGCCGGAGATCTTAAAGGCCACGGGGATCTGGGTCTTTGTCGTGAAGAACCAGAACAACTTCATTGAATCACCACCAATCCAGGCTCCCAAAACAGAAAGTCGCAGGCCCTTGGACGATTTAGATCGGAAGTTCATGAGGATCTGGGGGATTGGGAGAGTCGCCTCCACGGCGAGTCCGACGCAACCAATGGCGTTCGCGTATGTGCCGTACACTGAGGTTTTAGAAAGACAAAACTCAAGGAAAAATAGGGCGCCGGTGAAGTATGAAACGGCTTGCCAGTATCTGTCAAGTAAGGAATAAAAAAGTCAGAAGCCAGTCGATCCGGGGAAGAGTGCTATACGGCATAAAATTGGGTGGTGCTAGCTCTCGTCTAAGAACCCAAACTTACCGCTTTGGCGATCTCCATTGCCAAAAGTTATATGGGCGCTGGCCGCTGAGCACTCCATCATCGGAGCCAGAGAAGGGTAGGGCAGCTTCTCCTCCTTTCGAGGATGGGGGCGGGCGGTGATCGAGTGCGACCTTGAGCAAGACGAGCTGGACTACAACCATAAGCAGCGACTGCGCAAGCAAGCTCAAGTCGTATTGGGCGTGTGGCCAGTAAAAGATTCTGAAGAGAAGAAAAAAAGTCGCAAGTTAGCCAATGCGGTAGCGATTAGAGCGCCGAGGCGGCGTCATTGGAGAGGAGGGGTTTGGTCGGACCTGAGTAATGAGGCGACGAGCATGATGAGAGGAATGTCGAGGGAGAAGCCCGCGCTGGTTTTGGAGCGGTGCATGGAGATGATTTGGTCGGCGTAGGAGAGGATGGGCGACATTATGATAAAGAAGGGCGCCAAAACGCCCGTCAAATCCGTGAGCCAACCCATCGCGGCGGTGTTGTTCGCGAGTTAAAGAAAAAAAACACGCTGGAATCGATTTGTGTCGAGAATTCTCCTTGTATGCAGATCGGCCGGGGAAAGGAAGACGGGGGTGGATTGGTGGGAGTTATCGTCGACCAGGGTTGAAGTAGAGGTAGAGGTAGGAGTCGACCAGGAGAGAGGAGGGGAGGGAGACGCGGGATTCGGCGAGCGATGACGAGGTCATCCGCGATGAGAGGTTGTTTCAGTCGCAGATTTGACGAAGATGGAAAATCGGACAAAGTGCCCAGTCTCCGGGTGCTGTTGAGACAGTGACGGATGCGGAGACTGACTGAGGCTGAGGCTGACTTGGGGGGTGTAAGGGTGAGACAGAGGCCAAAATTGCGAAAGAATGGAAAATACGAGGCATGGGACCCAGTGTATTCTATATCAAGAAACTACTCGAGCATCCATGGAGGTCTGTTATGGAGTACCTTGGCAATAGTAATTGGACAACAACTTTTTAGGGTCGAAGGGGGGATGGGAGGGCCTGGGCTTGCATCCATTATGTTCCCCTTTATCCCCTGAATCCCTTCTCGAAGGGGTGGAGGGTGGGATAGGGCTACAAACGGGGCTATAGCGCTTCATCCGGCACTTCGGAACCTAATTTCAGCAACACCAAGCCCCTAAAAGCCAAGAAGTGGGAGCTGTCAGGGGCCGATCGGCAGTGACATTGGACCAAATGCGACCAAAGATGGGTCATGGTCATCATGTTTGCTTCCTACCCGTTTTGCTGTAGTCTCCAAGGAGGGATAGATTTGACATTTTGGTTCGTGCAGATCTATTAATTTTGTGTCTTTTTTTTTTTTTTTTTTTTCCCGTCTTACGTAGGATCACGCCGAGTTCGTAAGGTGGCAGTTTTTCTAGGAATTGAATTGGATAGGAACCTATATGCATTGTGCTGCAATAGATGTCTATCAAAGTAGCACCATATAATGCTCGTGTACCCTCTCCCACCCATTTTAAGACAATAGAAAACAAAAAAGCCCGATAAATATCGTGAAAAGATGCACTCGCAGGCTCGTGTTTCGCCATTTTGTGTGCAATTTTCCTGTAATTATACGATTTGACAAATATTGACGAGAATCTGGCACTCTCCAAAACTGCTAGTCCATTTCTATCATCCCTTTCCCAAGTCGGCGCAGCCCACTCATCATCGATTGAGCTATGTACGCCATCTTCAACGTTTTTACCTTGGGGTCTGCTTCTCAGCAGCCACTCCCACCTTGCCAAGAGTGGGTGAAGTCTTGTCCTCCTTTCTTTTACCCCACTGATCTCGTGGTGGCCCCTTGAGTGTGATGGTTGAATGCGGATTGCCCATCAATACTTCATACCGTTTTGGGGCATCGAATGACATCAGCGACGAGCCAAAGCCTCAATAGCCAGTTGAGGTCTGGATTCCAGAAACAATCTCGGTAACTTGGACCGAAAGCCAGGGTACAGTGTGCATGGTCTGGATCAAATCTGTGTGCACAAATTGCATCCTGCACACAATCTGCGTACCTTTGGTAGGTAATCTGCTGGTGAGGTACAGAGATAATACGAATGAAACATTATGCTAGGCCTAGGATAGTTCGTATAAGCCGCCGGGGCCACTCGCTGTTCAAGTCAGTGCCACGCTGTGTCGCGTGACCAAAGTCCAAATTGATCCTCCCCAGACACTCCACTCATGAACAGTCAGATCTTGCACAATCCATGTATAATTTTAAGCCGGTATATATTAATAGCAGAGCGGATCTTCCAATTGCCACATCAGATTGCCTTTTGTGCAGAAATCTCCAAGCTTGAAAACTACACTTGAACTTGCATACATAGCGTGTCTGGTTTCCGCTGCTTAAGTTGGTGTAGTAATGGAGCGTTGATATACCTACTTTATTTCATCCACCAACACAATTTCTATTCTATAGATACCAGCTCTTTAGTAAATCATTAGCTTCCATTCGCTCTTATTTTCTTTCTTTCATTTTATCAATTCCAATCTACCGTGTATGGCGCATATCTTCTCGCGCCTTCTAACCTCGCTTGGGCATCTTGAGATTGTGAACCATCCCAATACCTCGCCGGCACTCCCACAAATCACATCAATTTTCTAAAAAAGATGTTGTCACTATTTGGACATGTCTCATTTGAAGTCATCTCAAAGTTTTCTTTCCACGGAATCATTTGGGCTAGGAAAGGTTGAGGCTGTCACCGGCGTCTCCCTTGTAACTGATCCAATTGCTAGCGTCTTCTCATAGTTCTTTTCTCCTTGAGCTTCAGCCTCATGTCTTAGACCAGACATTGTTGTAGATCTTTCAATGCCTGGATCTATATTACATGCAAGGAGGTCTGCTATTCAGTGGGAATATCTCGCCTGCGGTAATGCCTGTTCTCACTTAATACTACACTATCCAGTGGGACACTTATAAGTTAGTAATTTTGGTGGTTGCGATATAAATTGACTGCTTTTCAGGTCCTACTTTCGACAGTGGCTGTCGTTGCCCTGGTTCTATCTCTATGGAACTCGATCTTTTTCTTGATAATGACGCCGCCTCTAAACTGCTGCTCAACTTAGCCATCCTCTAAAATAAAACTCTGTTCCCAAATCCTCCATGATATCCCTGGTGTCCCTTCGGTCTCAGTCTTCTTCACATTTGCGTCTTAATCCTGCACCTCAGGCACATATTCTTCAAAATCATCAACGCTACCAGCATCATTTTCAAGATCCCATTGCATTACTAGATCATAGTTATCATCTGCTTCCTGCTCTGCGGCCTCCCTGTTCTGTTCTGCCAGGTGCTTCTCGCACACCCTCGCGACGTGGCCCGCAAGCGCATCCAGTGCCGTTATACACTTGCCCATCTTGGACTGCCGCTGGGCCACGATGAGGTGATCGTTCAGCCAGGTGTCGAGGCGCCAAGATAGGCCACGCGAACCGGGCTCTGTCGTATTGTTGGCGCGCTGGCGGGCAGCGAAGCGCGCGAAGCCCAGGTCTCGCATGTCGATGCTCAGGCGGCAGAAGCGCGGGTGCTGTCCGCCGTTGAGGTATGCTGTTGAGACGTCGATGCGAATGGTGCGGCACGATAGTGACTTCAGGGCCTTCCACACAGGGGAGTCAGAACGAAAGAAATCGATAAAAGTAAAGTAGCCGCCGCCCTTGACATAGTTCTGGTCTGGGCGGGTCGAGAGTTGATATTTTGGCGCAACGCGGATGGTGAAGGTGTTGATGAGCGTCTTAACGCCCTTTGAGCAGGCTTTGTTCATTATGCCTGACTGCGGCGTGAATACCTTGATGGCCTCGGCCATGGCGATCTGTGTGTCATTGTAACATCGATTGCGCTCCGCTTCAACGATTAGTCGACGGAAGTAGTAGCCGAACTTGTCTATGTTGATGGTGTCGTTCTTCATCGTCGTTTGCTCATCTGGGACGAAGCGGGACTTGGATCGGCTTCTTTCAGGAGTGTATCCGTCGCTGTCATCATCTTGAGACTCTTCAATTTCAGGGCCCTCTCCCTCTGTATCCGAATAGTCAATCTTGCTCAATTTTTCGACGTTGACGACCCGGTTCGTGGGATCCCGGAGACGGTACAGAAACGTGTTCTCCCCGTATAGGATGCGAGTTGACTCGTGGTAAATTAGTCTGTTAACTCTTGTAATGGCGGTCTCGATGCCTGGCCTCTGCCTTGCGTAGATGCGCGTCCAGCCGGAGCGGACGTGGATAGGAGCTTTGACAACAAGAATATAGCGGTAAACTTCCTCACGAATCTCCGCAGGCATATCCATGAAGCTAGTTGGCTCTCTTCTCTTAGGCTCTGGTGTTTCATCCCGGTTATCGTCCAATGGGTCGGGAATCTGCGGTGAGGGTGCAGTGAATCTCTCATCCTTCTCAATCCTATAAGGCTCGTTATCCGAGCTAACTATAGGTTCCGGTCCAAAGTTATAACATGACCATTGTCCATCTGGAACAAAGTCGTAGCGCCTGTAGATGCCCGGCGGCGGCGGCCTCGTCCTCGTGTCGTAACCGAATTCAGGATATTGTTTCTGATTTTCCTTCCGACGTTTCTTATTTTTGTTCTTGTGCTTCCGGCGATTGTCTTTCTTTGAACGCTTTCTCTTTGAGTGCGGACGGCGAACGGGAGAGGCTTGGAGGTCGTTGTCATGACCAACTTCAGTCGATTTCTTGACTTCGTCTGTAGCGAGATTTGGACCATCTTTGTCAGGTTGTTCAGGCGTCATGGTGATAAGGTTACGGCTTGATGGCGCGAGGGGTCTGAATAATAGGGGTCTGATGCTTGAAACTTGTCGGACGTACAAAAAATGCCAAGGCTGAGATTCAAACTAGGATCTAGAAAGACTATGAGGGCTGAGAAGTTGAAGGAGAAATAGAGGAACTAAGCTATTAGTATTGGAAATAACACAGATTTCTTAGGTTTACACGGACAGGAAGGTTGAAATAGGAAAAACAATAAAGTAGGGAACCATAACCCTGCAAGCCTGTGGGTGTAGATGTAGGTATTAGGGACTTATGCAGTAGAACAGAACGAGAAGTAAGTCATAACTCATTGAATTAAACCATCATGCATCTGGGGTATTCCATACATTTCTTTTTCTTAGTGTTTGCGCTTTCCTCACTCTTTCTCGGTAGAGCCCCTCATATCCTTAAATCGATATTTTCACTTTTTCAACATCTAGAGTCTCCATATCTACTATCACAATCTCCTTCGTCTCCGCAAATGATGGTACAGTAACGAGCCTAACCGATTGACCATCAGGGCCGTGAATTACCTTGGTTGAGAAATGGGGCTGGCAGCCGACAAAGTACAAGTGAGGACAGTTCATCATGACAAACGGGTCATCATCTTGGAAGGGGTAGCTCCCTGGAAAAGTCCAATTAGAATCAGTTTCGTGCGATGATGATTTGGGAGACTCAATAGTAACTTACACAACGTATCAGGTGCAGTTGGGGCGCAGCACCGCCAGCGGCACATAGCCTCCATCATGCCAAGACGGTCATCAGTGCCAACGTACTTGAACACATCGTCAACATTTTGACCACCGGTGCCTAGAACCCTCCATCCCTCAATCTCAGCCTCCCAAGGGTTGGTAACAGGGTCAAGCCATCCCGGTTTGTTTGAGGGAGCAGTTGGATCCTTGGTATATGCCCTCGCTGAAGGAAGCATTGCTGGGTGAATGGGTTGCTGAGGGTAGCTGGCGTTGGCAGGATCCTGCGCGCCTGGGAGTAGAGTGACAGGCATCGAGGGCAAGAGCTCTTTCAAGAAGCCATCAAAAAGCTGGGAGGGGAGAGGGTTGTACGAGTTGGCGTCGTAGCCATATTTTTTGTTGATTTTCTTCTCCGTGGCGACTGCTGCATCAGTGTCGTCGGCCTTTCGTTCAGTCGTGGAGATGGAGTTGCCGGCGATGACGAGACGGCTAATCTGCGAGAGGCCAGACTGCGCGTCAGGGCTGAGCGCTTCGCCGAGGAGGTATTCCAGAAGAAGGTCAAGGTCAAGCGCATGAGAGGCATCCGAGCCGGAGAACGATAAGCCAGATACGATGGCCATTTTCTTGTTATTACTAGACTTTGCGGGGGCATCGGCCATGTCCTCGTCTTCGTCCTTAATCTCCTTCTTCACGGTTCCATTGGACCCAGTAGGCTTGGAGAGACTCCAGCGTTCGGGCTGCGGGGGTAGATCGGCAAACTTGATATCGATAACTTCTAGTTCGCCATTGTCGTTTTCGGTGCCCATGGCAGCTATAATGCAGCCAGTAACGAGGTGGACGGACTTGAGCATCTCCCCAACCAAGCGGATGCGACCGGAGTCATCTTCGAGCATGATTTGGTCAGAGCCGTCGTCAGAGTAGTATTTCGGAATCGAAATTGGGGCTGATATCCAACGCTAAAATGAGTATTCCATTAGCCAACTTCACATGGTCCCTGGGGAGCTTTCCTGATGCCAAATCTTACGTCCTTGGACACATCCTCAAGAATGCTGGGCTTGAGGGGCATATCCATGTACACGGTCCCCGTTACCCAGCACAACTCGCCCTGGCGCACGTCAAGGACACGCTCAACCCGCTTGGCCGCTTCCCCACCAATTACGGTATCACTCCAGGCCTCGGCAGCTGCTTGGTCGACAGCAGGCTTGATTTTTGTGAGGCGCAGGAAGTACATGTCGCCAAATTGCTGTTTATACGATCGCTGCTTCTGCAGGGCATAGGAATGTAGCGGCTTGTAGGTCGAGGGGGCTCGAGATGGTACCTGGTGAGCAGCATGACTGTAACCTATGTTGGAATCCAGTTGCCACCACAGCTCATGGGTGAGGGAAGTACCACTTACGACGGCGTTTGGAGTAAACTCCCTGTGACTTCTTCGAGAGCAACCATGTTTACAATGGCAAATCCAAGAAGCCAGGAAATTAATTGGCGGCTATAATTGTGTGAAGGTGTTGTAGGCTCAAGTGGTGGAAGAAAGTGAGCGGGCAGTAAGAAGGCAGATCGTGCATAGTCTGAATAAATGGATCAGTGTAAATGTCTGGGAACTTGACTATTTCGTAGCTTGACGCGTCGCAGAAGACAGACGCGAAATGTGGCGTAGAGTGGCTGGACGTCGGCGTAATGCCGGCCGACACTCCGATATCTGCCCCTCCTCTGTCAAGTTGAGCCCATCAGACTAGACATTGTTTCCACAGACAACATTATGTTATTATTATTAAACAATAACCTATTAAAATACATGCCATGTTATAGAACTACACAAGGTTGGGAAGTAATCCGCACCTATAATTTATTCCTATATTTTCCCCGTATTTTTTCTCTTTTTGAAAACTGATTTCCACCGTGATTATGAACTAAGAAATCTGTGCTGTCATTTGTCAACCTCCGCCCTCTCACCCCTCCCCCTCCCCCCGCCGTCCACCTTTCCAACTTCTCCACGGCCATCTCCGGATCTTCACCTGGCTTTAAAAAAATTCTTATATCCTTACACTTTTTTTTCTCTACTCTACAAAGAGAAAATTATAAAAAGCGACACCTTAACTCAAGGTACGACGTCTTGCTTACATATATGTCAACTGCCAACTAATCATCGTATCCATTTCTCAGAATCAGGTCACACCCTCACCAAGAAATCTACCATCATCATCATCGTCATGTCTGCTCATCAAGCCCCCCGTATTGAGGTCAAGAACCTTTCATACACTTTCCCAGACTATTCAACTGGTATTCGCAACATCTGTCTGGACCTTCCTCCCCGTTCTCGTACGCTTCTCATTGGAGCCAACGGGGCTGGAAAGACGACTCTTCTTCGTCTGCTCGCCGGCAAGCGTCTCTCTCCAAGTGACACCATTTCTATCTGTGGTGTCGATCCTTTCAAGCATGGTTTGGAGGGCGTGACCTACTTGGGTCTTGAATGGGTTCTTAACCCCATCGTCCGTACTGATATCGGCGTCAATGAGCTTCTCCGCTCCGTTGGTGGCGACGCCTACCCGGAGCGCCGTGATGAGCTCGTTTCCATGCTGGATATTGACACCAACTGGCGAATGCACGCCGTTTCCGACGGTGAGCGCCGCCGTGTTCAGCTTGCCATGGGCCTCGTGCGACCCTGGACTGTGCTTCTCCTTGACGAAATCACCGTCGATCTCGACATTCTAAGCCGTTCTGAGTTCCTCGGCTGGTTGAAGCGCGAGACAGAGATTCGCGAGTGTACTATTGTTTATGCCACACACATCCTGGACAACCTTGCTGGATGGCCTACTCATCTTGTCCACATGCATATGGGTACCGTCAAGGAGTGGGACGAGGCAGACAAGATGCTAGCCACCATCGACAACACCGTTGGCGCTACTGGCAACAGCCGTCTTGGCGAGCTTGTATTTGGCTGGCTGAAAGACGATCTCAAGGCTCGAGGCCCCCGAAGCAACCTGCACAGAGCACCAGAAGGCAAGACTTATGGCTTCGGTGGTATCCAGATCGGTGGTTACGGTGACGAGTCTAAGCAGCGCGAGGTCTGAGGGGTGGAGATGTGAGAGAGAACAGACTCCTATGGGGTTTTCTTAACAAAACCCCATATCATTTCTTTTGTTACGAACAATTGGGATGTGTTTTTGCAGACATGTAAAGGCAACCCCCCTTTTTGCATTCTGGTATGGAGTCAAACAAAGAGAGCGGCACTCAACTGCATTTATTGGCGTTTTGAAGTTGGCGGAAAACAGTCCTCAACTCTGGGATCTGCGGTGTTTACTTGGTTCAACCCTTTTTTTTCGTTGGTTTTGGCTTACGTTGGTCACGACACTTGATCTGGAGAGGTTTTTTTTGTTCTCATATTTGTTTTGCTTTGGGCTGTACTTGATACTCTGTACTTCAACCAATGGGTGATAAAAAGGCTTGAGTCCATATTCAACTAGACAAGTCTTATACAGACTACATATAAATATTATACATGATATGACATCGTCAATAGCTTGGGGAGAAAAATTCACAAGCTCATTGAGTTGAGGTCTGCGTGCTTTTCCCTTCCATAAGCGTTTTTACTACCTTCATCGTGTTCTTTAAAATCTCTGTGATACCTGCGAGATCACTCGCGCTCAAAGTTGCCAGAACATCAACGCGATAGTCCTTCCATGACAGGTTGATTCCGCCAGAGGTGGACAGACGGGTGAGGCTACTCTGAGTAACCGGGCCAGCGTGCTGATTCCGGATCAATTCACCCCTGTCGACCGCGGCGTTCTCAAGTTCGCGCACTACCTGAATGCTCTGCAAGCACAAAACAGGCGAGTACGAGAGCCCAAAGAGTGTCTCTAGTGAAAAGGTATTGTCGACTGATGAGACATATTTGGTCAGGACGGGGACTAGTTTTCGCGGCACCATGCAGCCGAGGGCATTTGTGTCTGAATTGCTAAAGGCATGCCCGCGCCAATAGCAGTTACAGATATCCATGAGGAAGCCATTGTATAAATCCACATATGCTCTACTGTACGTGGCTGTATTGATTTGGTTGCTTCCATCTTGACGCGCCTTGGTTTGCATGGCTATATCGAAACCTTTGCGGTAGCAGGCGAGTATGTCGCAGAGCCGAGAGACTATAGAAAGGGAATTGCTGAAGAGTAAAATATAGACGAGCGAGGGGAGAGGAAGCTCTATGCGAATGTGATGTTTGAGAACATCGTGGGAGACGAGACGGGCGTTTTGCTCGTAGAATTCGAGGATGGCTGAACAAGTAGCCACGGTCGGAGAGGTCTGGATGAGAGTGAGGGCGAGTATGTTGACATGACTGACGAGGGAAGAGATAGCTGCATTCGCATTCAGGGGTATGATATCAGATGACTGCAGGATGACAGTCCAATGATGAAGGACATTCGTATATAAGGAGAGAAGTGCAAGCTGAGAGTCTGGAGTGTTGTCAAGCGTTGCACTTTCAAGAGGCTTAAAGATATGTTTGTAGAGTTCTAATTGTAGTCAGAAAGCTTGCTAATATATATATATATATCTATAAGGGGTTGATACTGACCTGGGAACTCGAGTAAGGGGACATATGAGAGAATTTCGAACATGGTATCTCTCCGACCGGCGCCATTCCACATAGGTAGAAAGCGAGCAAAGAAATTCAACAGGAGAGAGGGGAGTTTCTGAATATTGTTAGCCAAGATGGTAGTGGCTACGTATTTGGAGGGGATAAGTGCTTACTTTTGCCGACACCACATACTCCTTGAGAACATCTAGGACGTCAAACAGAAGCGATTCATCTGCATCTCCATCTAGAACATCTTGTAGGGCAGAGTTGAGCCAGTTGGCTATTCGTTGATCTGAGTCTTCACTAGGTCGTAACTGGATAAGTTTCTGAAGTAAAGGATCTGCTAGGACCGCCACGAGCTGACTCGGCAGCTCAATTTTTTCGAGATTCTTGACAAAACCGGCGGTATTTTCGACTTCTTCGAGGGTGATAGAATCCTGGAGACTGTTAACTCTATAATAGTTCTTGCACCGTCTGGGCTTTGCTGACCTCATTTGCGTGGGATGTATGGACCAAGGGAATCAATTTGTTCCGTTGGCTCCGGGTAATGGGTCGATGAACTCTGAAGCCATCATGTGGACGGGAAATACTCTCAAGAGTTTCTTGCAGGTGTGACTCTTGGATTTCGTCTAATCTTTGCCGCCATTGCAAGTCTGGATGCTTGAAGGCAGATGCTTTGCCCCGAACAGCATCGCCAACAATGACTTCTGGGTAGTACTCCTTGAAGACTCGGAGCAGCCCAATAAGTCCAGGGTCGTTTCCCGTCTTCCTTGAGAGATTAAGTCTAGTATATGGTCAATAATCATTTTTCTATTCAATATTGAAGTGGACTTGGGTGGTTTTACAATGATTGTATCCTAAATGGTCGAACATGCTTCCGTCGCGTGATAAGAGCCAAAAGATGGGTGAGATGAGGCCTGTGAAGGGTCAGAAAACATCATTGCGGATGCATGTCTTGTATAATTTAGTGCTCTCGAGTCATACCGTGTTACAGCAGTGTCAAGCATGTTGAAGAGAACGGGGTACGCTTGCGAAAGAATCTGGGGAGACTCAAGCACATGATAGACAATAATGAGCCATCTTAGCAATGCCGCTTGAAGAGGCAGAGAGGGTTTTATCTTGCCATGACCGAGACAGGAGACAATCCGGAGGGTCACATTGGCGGATACCTGTGTCGCGGGATAGAGATTCCTCACAATGGCTGAGAGACTGGCCTGGTCGAGATGACTTGGTTTGGTGATGAGGTTCACTAAGTCATCGAGGACATCGGGAAGCACGCCCCGTTCGTATAGGAGCGAGGTGAGGTTAGCAACAGTGGGTTTTACATTGGCGGTACGAGATTTAGTCGGAAGTTTAGAAGCTATGGGAAAGTTGAGCATGGTGGTTCCTCAAATCTAGGAGATGGGAAGATTGGCAAACTCACCTTCAACAACTTCAGCGACTAGGAGACGAATATCATCATGAGTCGAAGACATGATGACGATCAACGATCATTGATGGGCCAGGTACATCAACAATACAGGATTACACACTAATTTCCGACCTGTCTCTTCCTTTGCCGGCTCAAGTAGGTAGAGGCACGGAGCCGAGGGACCGGAGGAGAAGGTCGGGGCGGGAGTAGTCTGAGTGGGACGTTTTACGGACGCGTCGTTCGGAGGAAGACGCGTATATCGGTAGAGGAGAGCTCAGGTTCACTTTCATGGGTGCGTCGTTGGTGCCGAGGCGGGGGACCAGCGCTGACTGAAGGTACCTACCTGCTGTACCTACTGTACTTACTGCACCTCCTGCACCTCCTGCACCTACTGCTACTGCACCTACTGCACCTACTGCGCCCACTGCACCGACTGAAGCACAGACCTTCCTGACGGTTCAAGCAGCTTGCTGCATGGCCCACAGCTCGGGGTTCTGGAATCATCAAGCTCCAAAGCTCAAAGGACGCCCGCAGAGTTCCGGTTGGCAGGGACCTGAGGCCGGGTTCTTTTCAGAAGATTTTAAAATTAAAATTAACATTAAAAATAGAGGGAAGATATCATCCGAGGTTTGCGCTCCTTGAAATGAAATTCACCTACACACATGAGAAGGAGGGAGAACTGGGATTCTCTCTACTCTCTACTCTTTGGGGGATGATGTTGTTAGTCACGGCTATTATCGCGGCTCTTTTCATATACCCTCATAAACACAACAAGACAACACTCGAACCTCGTCCGCACACACATAGTCTACATAGTAGATGATAGTAGTCTGCCAGGCGTGCACAGAGTAAAATGTATCCATGTATCACTGAGCTGGAGAACTCCCGGCATGGGACCTCTGTTTCTGTGCTCTTTTCTCTTCTCTCGTCTCGTCCCGTCCACACCAGGTTTGGATCTTGGTACTGTAGCCGAACCCATCCCTATGTGGCTTTTTTTTTGTATGTATGTGTATATGTAGACTATCTGACCTAACCTTACCTCGCCATACCTCACATCATCGTACCTAATATTGGGCCCCTTGAGGTCCCAGCAGAAGAGAATGGGTGTGAGCACAACATTTGTTTTGTCTATCTTTTTTTTTTTTTTTTTTTTTTTACAAAGTCAGCTGCTCCTTTTGCCTGTGTCGCCAAAAGTCAAACGGGCCTTGAGTTTTGCACTTCATTGTGAGTGACGCTCTCTCCAGTTCAGCCCTGGGTCAGATTCTCCAATATTAGTCCAGTGTCCCCAGCACGCTGCATGAGCACCCGCCGCCATGATGAAGGTGGAGAAAGCGCAAAAACCACAGGTAATTACATGGGTGACGGCAGGGATATGTGTGCCCGCTCAGCACGAAGTCATCATGGCGATCTTCTAGTACGTACATCTGTACGATTGGATCGGTTGTGAATCATCTCGTCGAACCAAACGAAGAGGATGCTTTTTTTTGTCTTCTTGCCTGCCGCCTTTTTCTCCTGTCGTCTGGTGTAACATTCGGCCAAATACGCATCCTGGTCTCCTGTGGTACTACTCCATGCACATACCTGAGGTACTTCATTACTCTGCTCTCCAACAAGACACCTCCTACGCAGTAACTTGAGTATCTGCCGAGTACCGTCTTTGCTCTTGGTGGGCTGCTGGATACCTCCTCGGTACGGTACGCCATGTGCTGAATTAACATCTTTCCAAACCAGGGCCCCCCTGCCCATCATAATCGTAGGGTGAGGGAGGTAAGGAGGTGTCAACGGTCGGTGGTACATTCCTGCACATGTACCTACCTACCTACCTATCTACCTACGGCCACCAATTATGTACTACCTACCTACTACTCCGTCCCTCCTTCTCTGGTCCTTGCCCGCCCGCCATGGCATGGCAGGCTCTTGCTCCCAGCCGCTCCTCACCGTTCCTTTCGTTGGTGCATGATGCTGGTGCCAATCGTTGCTGGCCACTTCATCCCAACTTCCCCCACCTTTTGATTAAGCCTGCGACATAATTACCTACCTCGCACTTCATGTTCTGTACATACATGCCTGCCTAGGTACCTTATATCTAGACCTATATATATCTCTCTGTCAGTTCCAATGCATCCCATGCCATCCCTCGTTCAGCTTCAAGTTCAGATCTACCATCCTCATCCTCAACTCCGGCAAACGTTGAGCCGCCTCAGCCAGCAAGCTTTTGCCTTCCTTCCTCCTACCGAGGTCATTCTATCTTCTTAGTGGTGAGTCCTTTTCCAACTTTTCTCATTCACCATGGAAAAAAAACTATTCATCAGGCACACTTTGATGATACCCTCTTCGCTACCCTCTTTCACCTTCACCCTTCCAATATGCTTGCTAGTAAACGCTTATCGCAACATTATGGTCCCGATAATCTACCATTACCATGAATCTCCTTCTGACGTGCTACTAGGCTCACTCAGCTCTTAAGATTGCCAACTGAAATCATTCCACCACTCACCCTTTAAGCTAAAACAGGGTTGAACAACTCTACAGAAGGACATCTATTGCTACTTCAGTCCACCGATCCTATGTTCACCTAGTGTATTGGGTCTTTTTTTTTTTTTTCAAGGAAGAGAAATTCGAAATCAGTCTCATCGTTTGACCCCTGGTCGTAGTTCTCTCAAACCATGTCAACCGGTCCGCCCGCTGCCTACCGTCACTCTACGGCGACCGTTCTATGGGACCTTCAAGGCGCACTGCCCCTGACGAACCTCCTAAGCGAGGATCCAACTCAAGATGAGCGTCAGTTGGTCTTAGTGATAGGACCAGCAGTAGTTCCGTTCGAAGCAATGGGGAAAGATACGTGGGATCCGATGGAGCCTTTTGGCCAAGCACTGAAGAAAGAGCACTTCTCAATTCACCAAGTGGCATTCAAGAGACATGTCGGGTTCACCGCACCCCATAGCACATTGGTTGAAGCCGCCGACGTAGTCATCTTCATTCTAACGGAATTCACATCACCAGCTGGGGGAAGGAGCCAGTTTGAGTTGGCCGACTCCGTTCGAGAGTGGTGCGGTGACGATCGAATAATGATTCTGGTGACGATTTGTCCACTCCCAGACATTAATCTCCAAGCCATAGGTTTCTCTACCGTGTTACAATGTCACGGATATACTGACGCGGATCTGAAGGATGTTGCCCACCTGATAATGAATGAACAGCCAAGGTCTAATACTCCAGAACACATTCCCACGTCTCCCAGAAGCAATTTCCCCCCCCAGCAATCATGGCCTATACATAAGTGGGATTGTGGGCGGGACCTCATCGAGACACACGCACTGTGGCAAGCAAGCCTCCCAGCCCATTTTCATCTTACCGAGTCTACCCTCTCCTCGCTATTAATGCGAAACGAAATGTCTAAGCACTATGTAGTGCGGAGCCCAGTAGATGGAAGTATTGTTGGATTTTGCGCCACTTTCATCACTTTTGCTGGCAAGAGTATGCGTCAACTCGTCGGATCAATAGCTATGATTATTGTACGGCAAGATTTTCGGAGCCGTGGCCTCGGGCGAATCCTACACAACAAGGCCTGGAGCGACCTAAGCGGAATAGAAGATGTTAGCCAAATCCAACTCGGAAGCACCTTTCCTCGTTTACTCTACGGACCTCCAGTTCCTCTCCACAACGCGAAATGGGTCGAAGATAGAGGATGGTCACTCGACGAGATGGCCTTTGGGAGAGGCCGAATCGTTACTGATTGGGCTATGCGTTTCGCTGACTATCCGACCCCAAACTTTGCCTCGGCAGGACTGAAGTTCAGGCCTTGCCAGATCACGGACCAGCCAGTGCTTCTTGAGATGATTGGCAGAGAATCAGAGAGAAAATCTTATTTCGGATGGCATGACCAGTATGCCAAGACGTTGGATAGCATTCACATATCAGACATCGTGCTTGGCTTTGAAGGAGAAAGCCTTGTCGCATCAGCCATCACTTATGTGCAAAACAGCGGAAGCCCATGTGCAACAGATATCCCCTGGGCAGCTGCGTTTGGGGGGCGGTTTGGGGGAGTGTCGTGCATTTTTATTCAAGGTGAGCCATCTGACAAAAGCCAAAATCAAATTGCTGTTCTCACACCTCCCAGATGACGACCCTGATATGGCAAATCGCCGGGACTCTGTCATGGTCCGGCTACTGCAAGCGTGCCGTCAATCGCTAAGCGAGAGGGGTATGGCTGGTGTTTTTGTTGATGCGATGAGGTCAGATGAGAGGACGTTTGTGTCTCTCGGTAAGTCAGGCTGCTAAAAAAGGTGAACTTCCTCAGACCGCCACTGACTGCAATTTCAGGATATCGTAAATGGGCAGCCTACAGAGAGGTTTGTCGCCAGCGAAACCCACGATAAGGAAGTGATCGTCTATTCGTTACGATTCTACGAGTATCAAAGAAGCAAGTAAAAATTAGCCTAATTTCTATTGCGTCTCTTCCAGAAGAACGGTAACTGTTGGATATCTAAGCTCATCGGAGTGCACTGCTGGAGCTAGACTTTCCCATGTTGTCATATTGCTATGGGTCATGACTAAGATCTAATTCAATCCAAGCGAAGCATCTGTAACTTGGTTCTCACCACCGTTTCGTTCGCATGCCGGACCCAGTATGAGTGACAGGCGTTGGAAAGCAGTCATGGGTTCCGTTCTTCCATTTCCCTTCGGCCGCTCTCGGCCACCCTGAATACGCATATTCTGCCGGTCCTCAGGATCAGCACTTGCTTAACTTTCGATCTGAATTATCCCGAAGCGGGTGGGTTTTTTTTTTTATAACAAAAGCCTACCCAACATATTTTGTGATTCGGCTTCAATAATATGTCGTTCAACGACAGTCTTTCTCTGTGCAAGCTTAAGATCGAGCCAACACCGCGTCCAAATCATTCTCCCGTCTGTTGATAGGGAGGCTGACCGGCTTCCGAGCAAGGTGCAGGAAATCTGACGTCGGGCCGCGGCATTGGCTCGTTTAAGCCAGCAATAAGTGAACGACGGCGCGGCATCCATCTCATGGAATCGCCAGCGTGATTTTCGCAAAAGCGTTGCCAGCAAGCCTCACTTCTGGATGCATAGGGGGCGCCTGGAGCATACAAGGTACACCGCGGATGACGACTTCAGGCATTAAAGCATCCAAACGCGACGGAGACCAAGATGACACTTCAGCTACAGGATATTGACAATATAAAGTACACTTTTTTTTAACAATATGGCAAGAAACCTATCAGCCCATAAATCATCGCCTCCAGCTCTTGGTATTTATGAGAATGACTGCAAATTCTCAAATATGTCAGCTCCAACAATTACTACTTCGTAAGCAAAAAGCAGACCAAGGGTCTCTAGTCAAAAGTTGGCTCTGTGGTCTTCCCTCGGTCCTCCAACAAAGCAAGGGTCCGTCTTACCATGAAGCACCACGCTAACTAGTCTGAAGGTTGGCAAAAATACCACTGTGCAGGTTGTGTAACCATGTGCGCCCACCCGGTACGGCCTAGCCGGAGCATGAACTCTACTAATCACGATATCCAATGCCCAAAACGAGTTATTTGACCCAGCCATGCTTTTTATATCCAATATATGCACACTCGAGATATGACGCATTGTCAGGCTATAGCGCAGGACAGAACTGAGACGTGACCAAAAATCAGCACCCCGGGCACGAATGACTGGTTGTAGGGCTATTACTGGCGAGACGGGCTGTCATATTGCAGTAGCTTTGCATGGGTAGTTGTTTGAAATGCGACCTCATCGTCTTTTCTTTTCAAAGTGAGCTAATAAACACGGCAGCTTCGAAACCCATCCTCTTCCAGGGCAGATTGCTCGCCTAGCACACGCAACGTTGGCTTGACATTAAGACGCACCCTCATCCCGCGCTCCGGCCCTGTCTCACAAGGATGAGCGAAGTACAGATCGGTGTGTCTTGGGTAAAGGAGCTGCGTGCCTTGTAACTATCACGCCATTATCGTCAAGATGAGCCTGGCCACCAAAGGACAACAACACCCACCAAACGCCGGTGAGTAAGGTGGCTAATTGAGCCGTATGCCAAGAACACTAACATGCATTATTCGGCTTGAGGCTTCCGACTGATTGTCTCAAACTTAAGAAGGTCGATGGGGAGGTGTTGCTAAAAATGATAGAAGGAGCATGAGAGGTGATGCAAAATTCATACGCAGTAATGCCCTTCATACGGAGGATCTCTCGGATAATTTACAGTGTGGTATCCGACTGCCAATGGGAAGAAGAAAGGAGACCACTTGGCATGCTCTGGCTGGGTCTTTAAATGAAATGTCCGAAACCCTCTCCATCCAAGCTGAGGCATTCAAACCCGCCGCTGCAAAAAGATGGTGATAACCAAACCATGGTACTTTCACTCACTGCCGTCAGATGACTTTGACTTCCATGGAGTATGTGGCGCCGCCTCTTGAGTAACCATACGGAGCCGTAACAGTCTGACTCGATCACAACAAAGATGTTGCTTGTGCCACGCGTCCCAAAAAGCGTTTATGGATGGGGGATACCAACCCCGCGTTGCAACCTGAACATTCGTGTTACCCACCGTTGTCTTGGGAAGTGCAGGGGGGCAGGTCATCAAATGCAACTAGCAACACACCGTCACCAGCTCCATCACAGGGATGCAGATATCTGGGCTGGTTGGTTGATGATCCAATATCCTTCTCGTGCGGGCGGTACCGGAAATGGAAGACAAACTCGCGGAGAGATATCAGATCGAGGGGTGGGACGTGTTTATTCACAAAACGACCTAAGAGAGAGCCTTATTGCTTATTAGTGGTGAGGGATGGCGCTAGTTCCGTTGATTCAAGTGGTCCTGTCTGAAGGACGAAGCGGTAGGTACACCTCCAACCCAGACTGCATCATCCTACGACGTAGGCCTTGTTACACAGCATCGTTTCCAAGAATTAGCTGCTCGCCACATCCCATGTTGGCAAGGGGGGATTGGGGGGGAAGAAGACAGAAGTCACTCGTCCCGGCTCCGGCGGTAACGGATAATGCTGGTCTAGCTGAGGCATGTGCGGAACGCAAGTCTCATCAACTAATGTACGAGGTAAGTTGCGTGTGTAGTGTGATAGGCCAGTATGAGCGACGGCGAGCAAGGCGGAATTAGAAATAAAAGAAAGGAGAGGGGAGAAAAAAATGGAAAAAGAAAAGAGAAAGAGAAGAGAGAGATGATGATAGGAGAAAGGGGTGAGACAAAGAATGCGTACAAGACAAAGCGCAGTAGCTAGTATCCTACCAACAGCGAGAAACGCAGAACAGCGAAGGAACCTCATGGTGCAGGCAGAGTTACAGGAACTAAAATGACTAGCGACCTTTGGACCGAGGTGCGCATTTTTGGACTGCATATGTCGGTGCTGTGCTTGCATTGTACTATGCTATGTTGTGCTATGCTTACTGCACTAGGAGAAGTACCCAATGTGAACATGAGCTACCTGTACGTAGGGTAGTAGGTCTCCGTACATGTACAAGATATGGACATTTGCTAGTCTGTAGTATTATAATAGATGAGTTTTGGGGGATGAGGGGAGTGAAGAAGGCAGTCAGGGCATCTTCTTGGCAGTTAATCGAGCAAAAGCCAAACCGATCGCTGCAAAAAAAAAAATCTCAGTGTGCTGGGAGATTGTCAGATGAAAGAATCTGAGCAAGAAGTGGAAGCAGAGACTGGTGTGAACAGTCCTGTGAACATAATAAAAAAAAAAGAAATAAAAAAACACAATTATATATAAAAACGCAAGAAATTAAAAAAAAAAACTTTTTGTATCCGTTGGCCAAACCATGTAAAGACGCCCCTTGCCCAAGAAAAAATAAGGCTTGTATCCATTTCTCCCATCATTATATAACAGCCACGTACGTTCTTGTATCACCAATTCATCCCATTTCCTCTCTCAGGCCCATTTTGAGAAATCAAGCGTATCAACCATCGATTCTGTACTCGGAACTGTCCCAACTTCCGTGTCACTTGTCGATGTCGAAGTAACCGAGGAGCGATGAGACGTTTGCTCGCTCGTGCTGGTGAAGAATGTAGCTACGCTTGATCTTCGAAGGCTGGGGAAGCTGTCGCGCACAGTGCTGTTGGGCCTTGACATTGCTTCCAATTGCAGTTGATGAGCGACACCGCCCATGGATGACCCCTGAGATGCGGATGGCGTCACGTTGCCAGGCTTAGGACTGTACTTTTCACGCATTCGCTTGATAACCCTCAGCCTGCCTCGCCACGAGCTGACATGCTCGCCCCCCTCGCGATTAGACCAGACGTGGGAGAAAACGGAGGCATTGAGAGATATGAGCCGTATCAGACTGGGCAGGGCCTTCAGCGAGACCATTTTTGTCTCGGACGCGGGCGAGATCTCTGGGAATCCAGGTTTGCTCAACACCTGGACACGGTAGAACGGCTGCCCGCTTCCCAACGGTGAATCTCTCGTCGCGATGAAAGATGCTCGAGATGCGGGTGTGATGACAATGTAGACAAAGTTGAAATCGCCTGGAAAGGTATCAAATTTAAAAGGCAGACCCGAATCATTAAAGACAATGTTGACAAAATCGTTGCCGATATGACGCTTCTTGAGAGTGCATCGAGGATCATGATCTAGGTTAGTTGGCATCTGCGTCGTGACGTGAAACACCATTTCCGTGACCCTGTCACGCCAGCAAAATGTGTACTGGCCGTCCGAGTCAAACTCACGATCTAGGCCGTGAGTGTTGAATGTAGCCCCCTTGAGCTTCGTTAGAGTCCCGATGTTGTTGAGAAATTCCACATAGTCACTGCTGCCTGACACGTTGGCGAGTATCTCTACCTCGTCCGTCTGGCCCTCTCCAATATAAATAATGCCAACCTTATGGCCGTCGACTGTGGAACTTCGGTCAAAGACACGAATATCCATATTCACAGCCTCTTCATCAGGCAATGGAACAGGCCGCGCAATGTCCGTACCCTGTGGAAAGGGCGAGAGTAGCTGAACTAGTAAGTAGCTGGGTAGAACCGTGTATGGCGACGTCTGTCCCTCCCTTGTGATTTCGCCATAGTTTTTGGTCTGATGTGCCGGCGGTGGGTTGATACTTTCTCGAATCATATATACAGAGGTACCGGATGGCTGCCTCTTGATGACCTGAGCCCATCCAGTGTTTATCGACTGCATCACAGTTACAATACTGTGGCCAACCAGCCATCTCTTCGTAACAATTTCGCCAAAACGGTCGGCAGTAAATAAGGGATCCTCTGACGACTCGTCGACATTGGCATACGTTGCCCTTTGCATAAAATCAACCGTCGTGATTGCACGCTCAGTATCAGCTTGGTCATCGTTATCGCCAGCCAAGTTGCGAATAAGCCAACCGACCAAGTTGGCTCGGTCAGGCAGCTTGAGAGCGAGGAACCAGAATAGAATCACATGGTATGCCAGGGCGTTTACATACTGCGGAAGGTCATCCGAAATGGTAGGAGTTGGCAAGTCTCCAGTCGGGCCTGGGCCAGCTGGCGTTGATGGCTCGCTGATGGTGCTGAAACGACTAGTTTCTCGCTTCTTCTTGTCCCTTACTGACTCTATATATCGGATGCAAATGCCGAACACAATTCTGTATTCCTCTTCTCTGAAATTGACATAGATGTTGTGCTGTCGGCTTAGTGTGGCGAGGAACTCCAGGATGTGCACAGCAACATGAGGCTGCGTAATGATTGTTGACATTTTTGTCAACAATTGTACTAGAGACTTACTCGTTGATAGAGGAAGCTCATGACAGCAGATCGACAAGGCATGAATGCATACCTTTGCACTCCGCTCCCAAGTTGTAATACCATGAACAAATGCCTTCACAATCTCGTCCTCTTCTCCTTTCTGAAAATAGACATGGTAGCTCAGGATCATCGTTAAACTATGGAAGAGACAAATAGCCACATCGGCTCGGCGGAGACCCGACGCATTTGGTGGTTCTTGGAAGCTGTTTGTTCGAATATGTTCACATATGAGCCGCCGTAGTTCCTGGATCTGCGGAATCGAGTTTCGGAACAGAGCATGGTTACTCAGTTGTGATGGGAGATGAACCAGAACAAAGCAGTAGACCTCCCAATCGCAGCCATGCAGGAGGCTCAGCACGGCCTCTAGCCATATAGAAATGTTCAAAACCACAGGCCCAGCGGTGTTCGTGCCCTCATTGGGTCTCTCTTCAGACTCATCGGCATCAGTCTGGTCAGCATCATCAGTCTCGCCATTTTTGAGATCCTTTTCTTCTGAAATATGAGACACCAAGACGGGACTGACTGCCCCAGTGACGCCTTCAGGCAAGGCATCGGGGTCCGGAATGCGCCACAACTGCTGGTGCCGACTTGGAATAGTTCTTATGCCAGCAACACTACCGGACCGAATAGGAAGGCCCCTTTCAGCCGCCTGTCCTTGCCCAAGAGAAATCCCACGAGAAGATCGGGACGAGCCTCCATGCTCACTTCTCGACGACCGTAGGGCCTGGGCAGCTTCTTCAGCTTGTCTTCGAGCCAAAGACTCTTCTGTTCGGCAGATGGTGGCAGCAACGAAATTCGTCTCGAGAACTTTTGTAATGAATATTCGATTGGCCCAGTCACCTCGCAGTCGGCACAAGAGCTTCATAGCGGTCAAGCGGGCATCCACCTCGCAATGGTTGGACTTTGCGATGTTGACCAGGGCGTTGAAAAGGCGTATACTCTTAGCACTGCTGTGGGACTCCATGGTTTGTACAAACATTTTCACATATCCCTTAGCAACCACATTTGAAGGGGATTGTTCAGGTGGGGGAGTGGGATCGTCAGAAGAGCTTGGTGTAAAGAGATTGGTCGATGGAGAGGCAGGTATGGGTGATTTCAGATGATCCGCCAAGACAATGCACCTCAAAGCATCTATAATGTAGTCAAATAGCCCCATTTCACATGATGCTACCACAGATATCATCAAGGACATGATGGCTTCCAAGACGAGTACATCAGTCTCTTCCCCAACGTTCTGAAGAACGCTTTTTGCCAGATGTGGGATAAAGCTCTGTTCGGGGTCATCGCCAACGAGATCAACAATTTCGTAGGCATCCATGATGGTTTCTAAAGACCGAAGACGAATGTGGGACGATCTATTTCGATTGCCAAAGAACCCTTTCAAGACCAATGCCAAGTTATTCTCCCAGCTCAGGTCTGATGGTGAGCAACATCTGAACTGTTGGAAGTAGTCAAGCACTGTGGATACCGTGGCATCTGGCAGCAGAGTGTGGACTCCAGTGAGAAATCTGACGACAGTTTGGCGAGGAACAAAATCGCTAGTCTTCTGATTCATAAGAGCATCAAGCCTCTTGGTCAAAGAAACAAGTTCTCTGTTCACTGATTCAAATGCCTCTTTCGGGGCACGCACTCTGTCAGGATCTTGTTCCAGTTGGGTCACTTTCTTGGCGCATTCTGACGCAGCATCCAGAATTACAGACCAATCTTCGTCAACAATCAGCCGATGTATGTTGTCCTCGCCGTCGTCAAAAAGAGCATTGATGAGCTGGAGAACGAGAACAAATGTCCTAACGGATGACGTTTTCTTGGAAACAGCGAAGAGTCCGTCCGCTAGCAAAGCGTAAGAGACAGCAGGATACCCCTGGTCTGAATTTTTGGATATTAATTTCTGTAGAGCAGAAATGGCGCCACGAATTTCCCGAGTAGTTTCCGTCTCTTTAGCACCCTCAGCGGGGTTGTTTCGTAGGGTATCTAGCAGGATGCGGACGGTTTTGGTACCATTATGAGATTTGCAGAGGTTCGAGAGGGTGTGCCATGCTTCTTTCTGGAGCTTGACGACCTGATTGTAAATGATACCGAGAACCTGGATGCACCCTTTGAGCTTCTCATCTGGTATTGAGCCAAAAGTCACTATGGTGTCAATAACAGCGATACTTGATCGTAGGTCATCTTCCACATTAGTGCTCACACAAATATGCAGGAGCTTGTCAATCAGTGCGTTTGCGGCGGTTTCATCAACATTGTTGAAGCTGAACTTGGTCACCTCGATCAAGAAAGAGAAAATGGAGGAGAGGTTCTTCTCTCCACTCGACTCGGGTGCCCGTCCCCTAGATGATCCTTTACTACTTTTCCCAGACTTTCGAGACGATAATCGTACAGCAGCATAAGTCTCTCGTAGCCAACGAGTTAGCAGGGGAATAAGCTCATAATCAAACCCTGCCAATACACGGCCATGGTTTGTAAGGTCAACTAGTGCTGCAATTTGAAGGTTGAAGTCGTCCGGGCTCGCAGGAGCAGATAGAGTCGTGAAGTACTCCGAGCGTTCAAGGTCGGTGGAAGCAGTATGTTTGACGCATTCTGTCAAGAGTTGCCACCCTGCTGTGCGAGCGGCGGAAGGCTTGGTAGGCTCGATGAGGTCCTTTGCAGCGTACCAAATGTCTAACACGGGATTGAGGGGATAGTCTGAGATGGTAGATTTGAGTGTATTGGCAACGGTGATTCGTTCGTTTAAAGATCCGTTTTTGAGAAGTTCGAATGACTCCATGTGGGTTGGTGATAGTTTTGGAGGAGGAGCATCTGCGGCTTGCGCGTGAACAAACTCAGCCGTGGGCAGGGGAGCGGAGGAAGATGGCGAGGCAATCGAAGGTGCGGCTTTGGATACTTTGGAGCTCGTCAAGCCCCGTAGGACATTGGCGAAGGCTCCCGTACGGGACGTATCTGGGGATGGCGGAACATCTCCTGACTGTGGGGACATGTGCTCTTGCGAAGTCTCAGCGTCCTGGTTGCTCAGAGCGGCTATACGGCGTAGCATGTTAGCAGAGAACCAGATGTCCAAATGCTAAGTGAGCCGGCATCGGTGAGGTGGATCGATTGTCTGGGAGGTAGAAGCAATGACAAGAGAGAAGAGGAATCAGAAGCATTGAAGAGGATAGTAGAATAGGAAGAGGAGGAAGAGGAGGAAAGAGCGACTTCTGGGAGGGGTGTGGCGGTATGGAAGAGGGTCGAAGACGAGGGTATTCAAAAGTGGCACGTTCGATACTGTCGTGCGATGCGTGCGACCAACGCTGCAGTGGTTCGCGGGTGGGATGCAGGAGCAACTAAAGCAAGCTGCGCAGGTAAGTCTCACCGGCGAAACATGTGCTACCGGGGCCAGCAAGGTGCCTGCTAGACCGGAAGGATTGAGACGGAAGGTAGCAGGATCATAGATGGCCACGAGAGGGTCAAGCGACAAGCAGAAAGTCGTGGCTTTGAGGGCGACAATGTTGAAGTTGACGACGATGGCGGGCGCAGCGGATGGACGGCAAAGGTGGAGGAGGGTCACGACGGCGGGGCAGCAACGAGCTTTTGCTTGCGGGAAGACAAGGAGTACGTATATCGAAATGAGCTAGGGAGCAGCTGAGTTACAGGAGATGCGGTTCAGATATCGGCTGGGAACGTTATGCAAGGAGTCTGTCGATGCTGAAGTGTGAGAGGAAGGGAAAAAAAAAAAATGTCAAAAGGGTTTGGGTTAGGAATCCTGTTCAGAAGTCGAGAATGGTGGTAAAGTTGAAAGTCAGACTCTGCTCAGGCAGAGAGGCACAGCAGCTGCAGGGGCCCGTCGATCACGCGAGAGACACATTGCGTCAAGTACTTTTATCAGAGTAGTACCTGTTCCTATCTGTATTTTGCGTTCTCAACCAGGTATCCTTTTCCCAGCACAACCTACACAAGCCAAACCTACATCGTCCCCAAGCAGCCCCACCTCAAAATGGCGGACCTATTGATGACCTAGATTCAAGGTCTGTGGCTAGTGCCAAAGGGAAAGACTGCGAACCTAAGTCTGTATGTACGCTTCAGGGATCTCTCTGTTGCTGCAAGGCACCTTTGAATCAGCTGGCCGTCACGGAAAGGTCCCAGGTACCTGCCTCTGACGGGTTCCATTGCTGACAGCGCCTCCGCCTCACCGTTGCTTGACCGGTCCAGATCAAGGAGCCAATCATGCAAAGCATCAGCGACGTTCCAGACTGGCCAGTTGCTCTATCCGTTCCTGCAGAGCTGTGGATGGATTACGGGGATCAAGAGAAGAGACGAATCAAGACCGTGGTTTGATCAGTAGTAGGGTACTATGTAAAAGCGAGAAGCGGGAGCTGCTGAGTACCTAATTAGCTTGGTATGTCGGATGGGAGGGTGGTGCCTTTGCCTGACCACCGCGCCGAGAACTAAGGTAGGGGATCGAGCAAGCCATATCCTAGTAAAATAGCAACGGATAATCTTCTTTCTTTATTTGTCCCTACTTAAAAATATGTCCCTAGTAGAACAAGTGAATATGAAAACTATAACGAATTTTCTTCGGTCTTCTTCCTCTTGTGTCTTCTTCTTCTTTGTTTCACAGTAGTTTGTTTGGCAAAGCTACATAGGTACCTAAGTACCTAAATGGGCTTGCATGATGCCGGATGGCTTGCTAAGGGTGATAACAACTAACGGAGTCGCTAGTCTTCTTGACTTTTGATAGCACTTACAATCTGCATTTCTCTTTTCTGTACCCGCAACAACGTATACCTATAAATACATATATTGGGAATCTAATCGTCCAGTCACACGCGTACATACACTCCTGCTCACGCTTGCTCTCTCTGGTTAATTATTGCCTGCTTTAGGTACCTTACCTTACCTGTACCCCGGGCCGAGAACCTCCTCTCCTGTGCGTACCACTACACACGTACCTTACGTATTCAATGTGCCACTGTAAATGTAAAACAGATGGGACGGGTAAAAGTCCCCCACTACCTACACAGTTGCCCGGGCCGTGCTTTCAAGCTATCCCCTCCACTACCGAGAATCAGGAAGGGGAGCTACCAGACCAGGCTTAGTAACAAGGAGACCCGCTGCTAGTGGCTCTCAGCACCCTGTGCAACCGTGGACAGTTTTTTTTCTTCCGTTTGTTTGTCCGGCAGCCACACCTACCCAAGACAGGAGCTGACTTCACAACAAGCTTACCTGTACCCAGGTACCCGTGCCTATCAGTGTGAAGCCAAACCTCCTCCACCAACCACTACTACCAACACCACCACCGCCGCTTCCTCTCTTCCTCTTCTTCCTTTTTCCATTACTCAAACACTTTGGACATTCCTCTCCCCCCGCCTCATCTCCTCTCTTTTCCTTTTCTTTTTCACAGTCTCGTCACGATGACGGCCGACATTGGTCATATTGCTCAGTTGCTTGACGCAACCCTCGATCCCGCCCAGCATCGCAAAGGTACCTGACTTCATTCGTTGTCCTCCCAATTGTTTGCTGCCCCGCGATCATCTCACTAATAACCAAATCTTCAATAGCCGAATCGCTACTAAAAGTCGAAACTCTCAAGCCACAATACTCACTCACCCTCCTGAACATTGTCAGCTCGGACACTCTCGCCCTCAAGACTCGACTTGCCGCTTCTCTGGCCCTGAAGAACTTCATCCGAACAGACTATGTGGTGCGTCTGCCAACTCGTGAACATTTCGTCCCGTCACTTTCGAGCCCTTCCGACCCAACGTTCAATCACCCAAATACTGATTTTCCTTTCCCTTGCAGACTGAAGATGGCAAATACAAGCTCCCTCCCTCCGAGGTTGCGGCCATCAAGGAAATTCTCGTCGGCCTGATGATCCAGTCACCCCCAAACATCCAGGCGCAGCTTGGTGACGCTATCAGCATGATCGCCGATTCTGACTTCTGGAAAAACTGGGATACTCTCACCCAGGTATGTCGACTCTAGCTCTCCTTTGTGTGTCTCTGCAGCGCTGATGAATTTTTGCTCTCGTAGGAACTCGTGAGCCGGTTTTCCGCCACCGACCCGAAGGTCAACATCGGCGTACTAGAAGTTGCACACTCCATCTTCGCTCGATGGCGACCCTTGTTCCGCACCGATGAGCTTTACACGGAGATCAACCATGTCATTGAGACCTTTGGTCAGGCCTTCGTTCAGCTACTAGTGGTAAGCATCCTCACTCCAATCCAAACACCCCCCAGATACTAACAGTTCCGAATGCAGACCACTGACAAGAAGATTACCGAGAATATTAGTAATAAGCCGGTCCTCAAAGGTTGGTTCCAGACTCTGGACCTTCAAATCAAGATCATGTACGATATGTCATGCCACGATCTACCCCCAATCTTCGAGGAGAACCTAGCGAGCATCTCCGAACTCCTCCACAAGTACCTGGAATACAGGAACTTGGTGCTGGAAACCGACGACGATACCGAAACGAGCATAATCGATACCGTCAAGGCCGATATTTGCGAACTCTTGGAGCTCTACACCATCAAATACAATGACGACTTTTCCCAGTACTGCCAACCATTCATTGAGAAGGCTTGGAATTTGCTTTCATCAACCGGGAGTGAGACGAAATACGACACACTGGTCAGCAAGGCTTTGCATTTCTTGACAGCAGTAGCTTCAACTCAAAGCCATTCCAACATTTTCAACAACGAAGATGTGCTCACTCAAATTGTTGAAAAAGTCATTTTGCCTAATGTGGCGCTTCGCGAATCTGACATCGAGTTGTTCGAAGATGAGCCCATCGAGTTTATTCGACGCGATTTGGAGGGCTCTGATACAGACTCGAGACGTCGATCTGCCACCGACTTCCTTCGAAAGCTCCAGGAAAAATTCGAGGGCCCTGTTACCACCGTTGTTTCCAAGTACATCAACCATTACCTATCTCAAGATAAGTCGGATTGGAAGGCCAAGGATACCGCCATCTATCTCTTCCTGTCCATTGCCGCCAAGGGTGCCGTCACCGCTGCTCAGGGTGTCAAGTCAGTTAACCCTCTGGTGAATGTGGTGCAGTTTTTCGAACAACACATTGCTCAAGACCTCATTAGCAATGATGGCGTCGAGCCCATTGCCAAGGTTGATGCCATCAAATACTTGTACACGTTTCGAAGCCAGCTGTCCAAGGAGCAGTGGAAACAAGTCCTTGGTCCTCTGATCCAGAACCTAAACTCGGACAACTATGTCGTTTACACCTACGCAGCCATCGCTGTGGAACGTGTTCTGTTCCTTACAAACGATGCAGATGTCCCCATGTTCCCTCGTGCAGACGTGGAGCCCTTTGCCAAAGAACTTCTAGGTCATCTGTTCAAGCTCATTGAAAAGGAGACGAGTCCCGCCAAGCTTCAAGAGAATGAGTTTTTGATGCGCTGTGTCATGAGAATCCTGATCGTCATCAAGGACGGAGCTGTGCCCATGCTGGAGAACACCCTGACTCACCTTATCCTCATCACTAATGTCATGAAGCAGAACCCTAGTAACCCTCGCTTCTATTACTACCATTTTGAGGCTATTGGTGCTCTTGTCCGATACTGTGCTCCCACTAATGCCGCTCTTTTCAACCAGAAGCTTTGGGATCCTTTCCACCAGATCTTGGTCGAGGATGTCACAGAGTTCATGCAATATGTATTCCAAATTCTTGCCCAGCTGCTTGAGTCCAGCCCGAGTGAGACAATCTCGGACAACTACAAGGCCCTGCTAGGGCCCCTGCTGAATCCTCCCCTGTGGGAGACTCGAAGCAATGTGCCTGCTTGCACCCGGCTCCTGTCGGCCGTTATTCCTCGTGCCTCACAGGCTATCATTGAAGGCAACCAGGTCGAGCCTGTTCTCGGTATTTTCCAGAAGCTACTGAGTGGAAAGAAATCGGAAAGCCTGGCTTTTGATATCCTTGACGCCATCGTCAACCACTTTCAGCCGTGAGTGACCTATCGTGCATCGAAGCCCCCGGCAACCTCAACTAACAATGATTTTGTAGTTCGATTTTGGAGCCGTACTTTGGTACCATTCTCCGACTTATTTACACCAAACTCCAGGGGTCCCCTGCAGACTCTTTCAAAATGCGCTTCGTCAGATTCTATCATCTAGTGTCAGCAAGACTGGAAGCTGGCTATGGAGCCGACTATTTTATCAAGCAGTCCGATCAGGTTGAAGAAGGTGTCTTCACTAAAGTGTACCCTGCCTTCGTTCTTGCGGAGACAGAGAAGCTCGCCCGCCCAGTTGACCGAAAGGCTGCCGTCATCTCTCTCACTAAGACCCTATGTGACTCACAGGCCTTTGGCCAAAAGTTCATGAAGGGCTGGGCCAACAGCTGCCGTAAACTAGTGGTACTTTTGGCCAACCCACCTGCTGTCACTTCCGGTAGCGGCGACGAGATTGTCACTGAAGCCGACGTTGATGATATTGGCTTCGGCATGTCATTTACTGCCCTCAACACCTGCAAGGCCTCAGCTCGAGATGACTTCCCTGATGTCCTTGATGTGACCAAGTGGGTCAAGGAGTACATGGCTGCTGCCAACCAGCGACACGGCGGCGCCATCGAGGGCTTCATCAGCCAGCGCCTGAGCCCGGAGGAGCAACATGCCATTGCGCAGTACATTCGATGAACTGTCACTTAGTTTTTGCATGACCGTGTAAGAGCTTTACAACCAAACCTGGAGACAATTTTTCATTTAACAACATGCCATGATTTTGCCCTCATTACCCGCTTCTACAAACACATGAGCAGGTATTATGCTAGGGATATCAAGGGTATGGAAAGATCTAGGAGAGTAAGCTACCTATGTAAGTAGGAGAAAAGAATATCGGAGAACAAGCGTGGTGAAAGGTTTTTCAAAAGGCAAAAGAAAGAAGCGGTAAACTTCCAGTTAGGTTTAGATGACATCCTGCGCAGAGACAGGGGATCTGACCAACAGAAGGGGGGGAGGGCAAATGCCAAGGGGAGGCAGTTCCTGTCCCAAAAATGAAATATACCATTGAGTTTTAATACCACAAAAGATACTGTCTTTCAATCTTAATAATTCTATTTTCACCCCTAATAGTAGGCTATCAGGATATACGTAGATGCGTAAGGAGAAACATCGAGTCAGACCTGGAACATCTGTATCATAAAACATATAAACAACACTCCAGATAAGAAGTGACATGGGATTAGATATATATTTATTTATTTATATATACATATATATCCACCTTTTTCTTTTCGTTTTGGGACAGTTTATTACCAATTGGACAAGCGCTGAAACTATCCATACAACAAGACCAGGGGCACACACCATGGCTTCATGAACAAACAGCCTCGCATCTGTGTAAGTCTCCTACCAACCCGTTGGGAAAAGAAAAAAAACTGTCGTCGATTGTCCGGGCCACCAAAGTATGAAAAAAAGGAATTGTGCCATCCTTGAGCAATACTCTTCCCCTTTACCACCTGCCCAGTCTTCTATGAGGAGCTAGTTGGCTGATGAAGAAGGGGAGAGAGTTAGTCATCCACAGCAGAGAAGGATCCCAGATACAGAAGAGGTGCCTTAAGTTCGAAATATATATATAATAAAGATATTAACGACCCTAATGCACCTTGTATATGTATGCTAATAAGCCTTACAACCCTAAGCATCACGAGTCCTACCCCTCCTCGTCCCCAATCCTCGATATAAGAACCAAGCCCCAACGAATTTTGACAAAAGGGTAATAAAGCTTTATGCAATATGTAGCTATAGCAATAAAAAATTTCAACGCCAAAAAAAAAAAAAACGAAAGAAAGAAAGGAGAAAAAGAAAGAAAAAGAGCTGTTTGCCCAGCAAGCCCTCGCTTCGGCCTCTTCGTAAGCGTCGTGATAGTAACACAAACATTTGGTATCAAATAAATCGTACGAAAACATTTCAAGCCGCTCCCTGTCATGTCGGTATCGTCTGCGCCACGTGTACACGTAACAAGAAAATCAAAGTCGCTAAATGAGGCCGTGATTACAGTCGCGCCACAAGGCCTGTCGTGTTGGACAGAGGTGGGTTTTGTCCATCTCTATGTCAAGCGACTTCTCGTGGGTGGGTTCCGTTCATAGAAAGCCGCTTTCATGGCCAATTATACCAACACTGTTTCGCCAGCCGCATTTTTTGTCGTTTTCATCCCGGTCTCGGTCCCAATCTCGTGGCGGCAGTCCGGTACCTCGCGGGTTCAGCGTACCACGGGGTACAGATGAGGGTTGGATGTCGATCTCGCTGCTTCCCCGGGAACTCCCCCCACTAGCGTTCGTCTGGACGAGCAGTAAGCTGCTGGTGCTCGATAGCCTTTTGGTAAACTCGGTAAAACTCAACCTTTTGACGCTGGAGGTAGAAACTCGCTTGTCCGCATTAGCTCTATTCGACCCATCTTCCGAAGTTTTGCTCGATACGATTTCCAAGTTAGCCATCGCGGTTGCTGCCGCTAACTGAGGAGAGCTGTGCGTTCTCGAATTCGCTTGCGGGCGAGTCCTTGCATGGGCTGTGTGTGGCCGAACAGGGGCCATTTGGCTGGATGAGCTAACAGACTCCGTGCGGAGATTAGCGACCGGGGTCCTGGCGATTGGTGGTCTAACGGAGCTTTGAGGCTGATCGGACTCATGTCGGCCAGCAACGAACATGAGAGCACGCTGCGTTGTATGAGGGATTGATGGGCCACGTCGGTCTGGCACGTGTCCATATGCGTCCTCATCTGACACGTCGGAATCATCCTCATCCTCTTCATCTGAACTCTCGGATGCTTCAAATGCGCTACGCATTGCTATTTGCTCTGCGCGCTCAGCGGCCTCCCTCTGTTTTCTTTTCTCGTCAGCCTCTCTCATCAAAACCTCGAATCGAGCCAACGAGCTCAAACCCTCCTCCCCTGGAACCTCTCGCTCTGATCCAGGGATGTATCGCATCTGGAATGCCCTGTCCAGGATCGTTTCCCGAGGCCCTGGGGGTGAACTAGCTTCCGTGTTTGTCATTGATGGCAGTGGGGTCTGTGAGCTAATACTGTCGCGGCCTCGAATAGGAGAGCTCATGGTCGATGACCGTCCCTGCGCAGATGTCCAACCCTCAATGAATTCGCCGTGATACTCCCCTGTGGTATTGATGGGGGGTGGGAGATCCGTAGGTAGCACAGTGGTATAGTGCTGGCCGGGAATCGGGTAAACAGTATTTTGGATTGGATAATTGGAGCTCGAAGGTGAGGAAACATCGCTCCGCTTCGAGCGCAAACTCAGTGATTCGGAACTGAAGGTACGGGGCCGTTCACGAGGCACTATGCCAGTGGACTGCGTGTTTGCGGAGCTCTTATGCTGGAGGGGGCGGGTGTCGGGTCGTCCAGATTGATTGCCGCTTGTTGGGCGAGAAAAGTAGTCCGAGTTGTCACGGGATCGTGGCGCAAAAGGGTTGCTGAACTGGGGGGATATGGGGCTCTCAGGACTCATGGGCAGCTTCTTGGAGAGAATAGTACGCGCCCATTCATGAAGACTCGGATGATGGTCGTCTGGAGGCGTACGAAACCACAATAATGTCCCACTGAATTCTTTGCTCGAGGATATCAACCCGGCAGCACGACTCGAGCGCCGCTTTCGCTCCTTATCGGATATCGTAACCATAAGAGTTGGAAGAACAGGGCCCTGCTTCCGGTGTGCAATCATCTGAACTTGGCAATCGGCTATGGAGCTGATGGGCCATTGTTGGTACGGTTCGGTATCCTCCTTGAGCGAGATTGTGTAAGCACATACTGTGGGGGACGCATTAGGACCTTTAAGTACGAAATAGGCTCACCTTGTGCTTGTAGACGAAAAGGCAGCATTCATCGGTTGGTGCTTTTGTGAGTGGTTTGGGGACTACGCTGTTGTTACGGCTGCTCGACACAAGCTGTGAGTAGCTGGGGTTCGAGCTGCCCTGTGCGGCATTACGCCTGCCAACAACAACATATCGTGTCTGTACCATCAAACAATTTGCAGTTAGAAAACGGCCCTCATTTTCAGGTTCCGCTGGGTTGTAGTATACAGAACATACCTTCCAAACGGCCCGGCCAAGTATCTGACCTCGATCAGGTGGAACCATGAGCATCCCTTCAAGGTTGTCCATTGTTGATATCGGGCTGAGATCGAATCGTCTCAAGGATGAAGAGAAGGCAGGAACTTAAGAAAAGGTGAGAGGGTGAAGGGGAGTAGGTGGTTCTAGTTGCCCATCAAAGTCGCATCATGGGAAGCACCTGATAGTTTTGATCAAGTATAAGTGTGGGAGAAGTAACCACCACCGGGTGTGAGAAAAACGCCGGATTGTATGTATGTTGAATCGATCCTGGGCGCCAATCTTGAAATGTAATGGTGGCGGCACTCGAAACAGGACCGGAACCCGATGTTAGTGATGATGTATATGCAAACGCAAGGGGGGAGGTTCGAAGGCTGGGAAACAATTCGCAAGCTCTCATGGAGCGGTCAGTCGCAAGATGCCAAAAAAGGGTCTGTAAGAAGTCGGAAATGTCTCAGACAACAGAAAGACAAGAAGAGATGGATGTGGTGAAGATGAATGTCCAGCCGATTGAAATGGGGACGGGACGATGAGGGAGGCGAGGAAATTGGAGGTCCTAGGCCTAGTAGAGCGCGGCCAAGCCAGGGCTAGCACGAGGTTTGGGAGAACTGGCCCACTATATTTTCGGGGCAGTGGGCATGGAGGGGCCCTGGGGGGGGCGTCTCCTAGGGGAGGGGGGGGTCCCTGGGGGCGTGCGTGGGAGGGGCAATGTCAGTGGGGATAATTACAATGAGGGTGCAGCGGGTGGGCAGGCGCCTAAGGAGTCTGATCCGGGTCAACAATGGGAAAACAAGTAAGGCCAAGGTAAGGAAGGTATGGAGCAAGCCCAGAGAGCTTACGTACTTCGTCTGTTTGGATACCTACTACCTCAGGTGCCTTAGCTAGGTAGTCAGTAGCTGTAGCAACTCTCAGGTCCGGTGCTTCTGGGAACTAAATAGATGTGCTTAGTACGGAGGAGAACGCGCGCCGCTAAGGCAGGTACAGTACTCTGTACTCGCGTCCGTTGGAAAGGCACATAGCATGGAGAGGACTACCTAAGTTGCTAAGGTACCTACTGGCTCCTGAACTCTGCAGAAAGGTAAAAGGACTACGCACTACTGTGTAGTGTACGTATAGCATTGGAAGTTACCCAAGGTCGGATGTTGTTGCCCGGGCCTCCCCTTATTAGTCTCTTTCGGCAAGCCTGGGTGCCGTTGGTAGAAAGAGGCGAAATTAAAACTCGAACAAGAAAGGAAGGGAAGTCGAAGGACGAATCTGCCGCTACATAGTAGGATCGACACAAGTAAAGGTACGGAGCACTTCAGTATGGTAATGCTTGTGGGCTTCTGGTCGTGAAATACAACCAACCCAAGGTACCTTGATCAATAAGGTACTTTGTTGGTCGGTTCCCTCTTGAGGTGACGAAGCCCTCTACTAAAGATCACATTTGTTTTTGAGACCAAAAGCAGAGTTTTTCTCCGTTAGGGACCTAATGTAAGGCACCTTGGCATGGTGCGCTTTGGTATGTGAACTAAAATAAGGAGCTTTCGAAATACCCTCAAGACATCTCTTTCATTTATTGACTTGGCCTGCGCTGCTGGCCGATAGGTTTGCGCGGCGTACGGATTAGAATGTGTAGCATTGTATCCCTGTATCTAGGAACAGTACATATACTTTGCGTGCCTAAATTGAACGGGATATGTCTGTCACTAACCGAGATGCGCACATCCCCCCTCAAGGCTGCCCCAAGGAAATCAGCCAGAAGCACGACTCGACCCTCTCCGCCACCCCAACCCTTGCAATGAATCCATCAAGTTGCCCTTCCAGGCAAAGCGAGCCTCTAGGATAAACAAGGCATGGGGTCAATCAGGCAATGACCTCTCAGCGCCCACCGAAACGCACAGAGCCCGGCTGTGTCTGTCCTGATTCCATTGCCTCAGTGGTCTGTACGTCCCGGGAAAACGTATAGACGTGCAGAGTGCAGAGTGCAGTCTGTGCATGCGCCACACCAGCCCTGATCCATGAATGCCACGCTTTTCCCCAGCCAAGGAGACTTCTCTTTTCGTCTGGTCATCTCCCTGCTTGCGTCAAGTAAACTCAATACGAAAGATTGGCGTCTTTCTCAGCGTAAACTTGCTTATTCATACATAGTAATTATTGGCCGATTTGTGTGATCTGGGGAGCGAGTAAGCGAGCGAGCGAGCGAGCGAAACTCATTCTGCAAACAAGAAGCCAGGGTCGTTGCCTCATCTGCCATCGTTCCATCTCGTCAATTGCCTGTTTTCCTTCTCCCAGCCTTACACCCTACCTCATGTAGGTACTGCAGGTATCTTTCTTGCCAGTTGTTGTTGGAGGAGAAATAGAGAGCGACTCTGCCGCTTTGACGAGGCATACCGATGTACTCGAGAGATACAGGAAGCAGAGCATATGTGCTCCAGGTGAAGAAGTAACCTCCGGGTATCTGGTGGCCCCTCTCCGCGGGTAATACCCATGCCTCACGGGCCAGGACGCACCTGCTGACAGGGAACACGACTCAGGTGCCGCTGGAGCTCTTGCAGGATGCTTCCCACAGACGAAGTTCTCTTCGACTATCCGCACATCTCTCTTATGCAGAGTAATCTACTGTAGACGGGATAGGGTACAGTAATTGGTAATTTGAGACACATGTCCACCCCAGCTCCGTCCTCGACTCGGCCAGTATCCATATACTGTGTACAGGACTACTTACCATTGCTTACCGGCTACAGACAATCTAGCAGAGCATGCAGAAATCGGGGAACAAACAAGAAAAGTGAAGGGGAGTCCCCCCCCCCTTCTTCCCCCCGGACCAGAGCAACCGACTAAACTGAATGAATGGACAATCGCATCAAACAAAACAGCTTGCGGCAGGTTTCATTCATTCATCCATCCTTCTAAGAAAATTACTGCACAAAGCGTCTCACAAAACTGTCTTCTGGTCTGCGCTTGGCCTCGCCGGGATGGTGACAGCGGAAGAATAGCTCAGTTACATAGTACATCGTACTTCAGCGCGGAATTGTCTTTCCCCCCCTTGTTTGGGTGTTCGTCCCAACTTTCTGGATGATTGATGGAACCAAGGTCTATCCACTGCCTCTCAAGTTTCAGACTCGGGCTCTTCGGCTTGACAAGCTCCGGGTCTCTGGACAGCCTAACTCCCTAGCACAACATGGTGGGCATCCCCTTGTACGTCGCTATGGGCGTCGTGCCCTGTCCTGGGAAACGAGAGCATGGGTTATTGCTGCTACCCCTGTTCGCTTCCCCTTGCACCCAGCATTGCATCGCAGCACCTTGTGCAACAGAGTCTCCTCGGGAGATGTAGCCAGCAAGCATACATAGAATGCACAAAGTCCCGAGATGCGCATCATGATCTAGCTGTACCGTGTACCCTCCGTTCCAATTGGTAATAATTCTCAACCCCTGGCCGCCCGATGACCGCAACATGGATCGCTTCCTCACCTCACATGCAAGGGAAAAGGAGGCAGATATCCTGTAATAATTCATCATCCACCGTAAATAAAGGAGGCAGCAAGGGAAACCGCAACTTCACAGGTTCATATGGCAACCAGATTCGAAATGTAACTTGGACGGCCACCGCTCACTAAGAGGTTTCAGTATAACTCATCCACAGGCACTTGAACTCGAATCGCTGTCTTCAGTCATAGTTCGCTTCGGGCGTAGTGACAGACCCATCCAAAATCAGAACCCAAGAGAGGCCATCCTATAATGAAAACCTGGGATAAACTGACCTTGACAGAGCGATTATGGGTTAGACTACTTTTGATCTTTTCTATGCTTACAATTGTCAACAAACATACGTCTTTCCCCTAGGGGCGTTGCGTGGAACAAACAAGGTTCGTTGCTGATTTGTTTCAAATTTCTCGAAACTTGGTCATCATCGTCGGTGTCCTTTTGCGGTTACGGAGTACATCTCATCTCGCCCATTTTCGTTGGCCTACGAACTTCGCATCCACATTGGGATCACATTCAGCCCCATGGCCTGCTCCACGACCTGTTCCCCGGGAATATGTTCAGAGTAACCACCAAGAAAACTGCATAGTACTATGGGACGGTGGAATTGTTCACTCCAGTCCGCCCCTATTCGCCAATCGCTATTCGAATATTCAGGATTCTAGCGTTCTCACGTTGTGGTTTGAAGTGGTGTTGACCAATGTGTTGCCAACCATAGCCCTTCCTTTTCATTCATGGTTTTACCTAGCATGCCAATTCCTTCGGCTCACATCTGCATCTGCATCTGCACGCTTCAGGCGCGACTATGCCTGTGTGTTTGATGATGTCGACCTGGCAGCTCAGACCGCCGCTTCAGGAGAAGGAGTGACGATCGGGAACAAATGAAAAAAACGGGCTCCAGGTGTCTACCAGTTGACGATCTTCATCTTTTACGGCAACCCCTGCCGCCACGGCCCTTTCCGCCAATCGCGGACAACTAACCTGTCATCTCGTAACCATTGTCAACTGTCCTCATTACGAAAGGGCTATTATCTGTTAGTGAGATTTAAGGGCGTCAGGTTCTAGATTCCCGAGGCATCCTTGCAATACAAACGTCTCACGATATCACGACGCATTCGTGTTGTTGATATTGTTGTTGTTGTTGTTCTGCCTTACCCTATTGCTTACAGAATATCTCCCTACCAGGTAGAACCTTGTTGAGCTCACGTTAAAGATGCAGAGTCTTGGTGCAATCGCCCAGCATCGCATCCTTGCAGAAAATGCGTGGCATGTAAACCTTAAAAGTCCGCGATGCGAATGGCCATAGCTTGAGAAGACTTCGTCGCATCACTCCTCTCCATAGCACCAACGTCGTCATGCTAATAAAACATGATCATCATAAGGAGGGGGAGTATTGAGACCAGGTGTGATTGGAGGGCCCAGATCTCTGAATCTCTGGCAAAATGTCTATTGGTCAGGATGTCTACTAACCATATCAACATCGGACGAGAGCCGCCTTGGACGGGAACTGGTGAGACTCGCGTATAGAGAATCCAGCAACCCCGGACTACTTAATTTGTGTCCATACCAGCCAGTAGCTGTCAATACGATACGCTGTCGAATCAATGACCTGGTTTCTTGGGTCAGATATAATGGGTGACTGAAGGTCATTTACTCAGACAATAGCCCCCCATTGTCACCATTCGCCATGGCGTCGTGGACGCTCATCAATACAGCCGCACCTAGAGTATGATTAGAAGAGCGCAAGATCGCCTGTTGCCAGGGCTGAATCGTCGTCGTGTTCTAGTGCAACGATGACGGGGGACGTTGTCCAAGTCGGTTAAACCTCACCCGCAAGATCAAGACGTCAACCAACTTGGCGGAGGTAGTTCTCGTGAGTGAATCCATTACAAGGGACAAAAGCCAAACTACAGAAGGACCTTCGTCTTTGCCACAGCCACCAACTGAAGCGGCTGACGAAGTAGACAGGTTTGACAGGATCATTACCATACCCGGATCGAGCCCCGTTCGCCTACGAAACGCAACCTGAGACAAGGATGCAAACTAAGATGGAAGGCTCACCAGAATCCTACTGTACGTGCTCTCGTGGTGTTGTTTTTCTGGGTGTCTTCCCCAGAGGCTCTGTGCATGGAGAATTTCTTGCCATTCAAAAGGATCAATGTATTTGATTAGCCGAGCATTGTCCTTGGTACGACACTTGAGCACATTTACCTCACAACTTTCTGTAACTGGTGGCGTACGCTCGGACAGTCCGTGAGGACAAACAAAGAAAGCAGATCAGTCATTTTGCTTTTTCCCTCGCCGAGTCTGAGTCTATCTCTTTCTAATTGCTGACACTAGGTCGATCCGTCTGGGGAGAGAGATTCATCGATTGGCCGTTGATTGGATTGGGGACATGGCGCTATGCCTCTCAAGCCCTCCCTTTTGAGTATGTATATCCCAAAACCCTGAGGCTGGATGACAGAGGCCGTGACTCCGGATCATCGGTCACCAATGGCGCCGAGACATGTATGCCGCACCATCGGTCTACACCAGTCCTCGCATTTCCTATAAACGAACGAAGTGTCCGATCTTCAACTTGCCTATGACCTTCTTGAGCGAGCTCTGTTCCAGGGCCAGTTTTTTTTTTCTTTCCTTTTTTTTTTTTTTTTTTCTGTCTCAATCCTCCATCCAGGGTCGTTTGATACTGGCACGCTAGGAACGACGGTTTCGCCACATAGGAATTGGGGGGAGAGAAAGTTTCTGTTAAAGAACAGAAGGGCATAAGACTTTACCCGCCAAACGCTACTACGTACTACCCATGGTGTAAATGAAGGTGGCTGTTGATTCCCATTGCACTATGTAGTGAGGCAGCTTGTTCAACAGGACTTCAATTCTCTCGCAGGTACGGAGTGCAGGTCGTGTATATTATAACTATAGTCTGGTGTTCATCATGATTTGAACGCAATGGGCGCACATAGTTGACGATATATCAACATGTCATGTACTGTGTTTTGTGACCTACTGTAGTTTAGATGAAGCAGACACCAAAAACAACAACGAAAACATGTAACTTAGGACCCTGATTCCAGCTCAAAGTTGGCCATGCAAACGCAGAGACGGAGGGGGGGCGGGTTCTAGAAGTCTCACCCTCTACCGCAGTATCTGCAGATAGAGAATCGGAGTGCTTAGGTACAGGATCCGTTTGGGGGGGGGGGTATGGGCATGTTGACACGGCGGTACAGCAGCCCGTTGGTTTGCCACTCCAAAAACCGGCTTCGGCCGTTATGTGGCCCCAAGCGGTCCGTTCCATCGCCGATTTTCCTCTTTTTGTATGTATTCCGTCCAACCCTGCCGGGGGATTCGCGTTGCCTACACCAGAAAAAAAAAAACGATAGTTGCGGTCGCTCCGGTGGGCTTTCAAAGGGTGGAATAGATTCCTCCTTTACCCGGCGGTCCCCACGGCCATCAACCGCGCGCACATGCCACGTTTTTTTTCTTCTTCTTCCTCTTTGTCCCCTTTTGCTCACCCACACCACCCCTTGGTTACCTGTGCTTGGGCTCAGCTAGTGACGGGCCTCCGTTTTGGAAGGAAGAAATTCAAAAAGTCCGTTGGGCTTGACATGACTCTTCCTTCATTTTAGTCTTTGCTTGTTTGTGTTTGTTTTTTTCCACCGCGGCTCAACTAAACACCACCTGCTTACACTCCGGTCCTCAGCTTGGTCACTAGCTCGAGAGTTGGAGGAGGTAAATGGGAGTGAGATGGGATGGGATCGGGGTGGGAAGAATACTCCTTTTGGCATTTCACTCTTGAACACCAGCACGGCATGGCACGTGGGCGGGAACGAATTGGGTGCTATCAGATCGTGATACTGCAAACAGAGTACTGTGTAGTAAACTTACGTTATTATTAGTCCTCCTCCGTATATACCACATGTGCGTAACTTACAGACGATAGCCGGTCCGGTAGTACTGTATGGAATTGCGCAAGTGACTCCATAGTACAGCAAGTAGCTAATAAGGCCGCTTTGTCCTGTCGTGCACTGATGGCGTGCCGCCCTGTACTTCATCTAACCATGGCCCGCATGTCCCCCTCCCCCCCGTCTTCCCCCCTCAAGCCTCCGAGGCCCCCGTCCTGTCATTGCATCGGATCATGCAGGTACGGAGTGTGCAGGCTCCGCATGCAACCCTTGGGGGGGGGGGGGGAAGGGGACCAGTTCCCCCTTCAACTCACCGGCGACAGGAGCAGGGTTTCCCGGCATCGATCGAATGAAGCATAAGCTTCTGACACTGCTCCTCTTCCTCCACCTCCGAGGAAAGATAGAGAAAAGAGGCTTTTTTTCGTTAGAGAAAAGGGGGGAGGGGGGGTATACACAGAGACAGCGAGAGAGAGAGAGAGAGAGAGAGAGAGAGCGCGAGATCGCGAGAGTAACAAAAGAATGCGGACATTGTTCTTTCGTTCGGCCGGGAAGCAAAACTTAGCTTTCCTTAGGGTGATCTACAGGAACTAAGTCAAAACAAAAAGTGTCGACCTGCCCAACTCGGGCGGCCAAGAGATGTCGGCTCCAACTCTATCTTGAGAGCGTCCTCCTCCATCTTTCTATTCGACCGACTTTCTAGCGCCTGTAGCGCCCTCTCAGCACTCAAATCCAAAGAGTCGAAAAGGCTTCGAATGAGGTGGGGGGGGAGGGGAGTGTGAGTGTGAGTGTGAGTGTGTGAGTGGGAGTGGTAGTGGTAGTGGGTGGGTGGTACAGACAACCCTCGATTTTTAGTTGATATGTCGTCCATCCTCGGTCTAGAACCTCGGCATCAGAATAGATAAAAAAAAACAAGTTTGTTGAGATGGATTCAACCCCCCGCGCGCACAAAGGCCAAAAAAAAAACCAAGAAAACCGACATCAAAGCGGCTATCGAGGAAAAAAAAACTACTGCGAACGGACCTACATAGTACCATGGCCCTTACATAGTTACTTACATAGTACAGCCATGTACGTAACACTAACACGATCGAAACCCACTTCAAAGTGCCCAGGTCTACTCGAACGCACGATCGTCAAACGGCGATATGGGCGGATACTGTACTAATCCTGCAAGTAAACGTCGTTCGTTTCCCATGCTTGATTAATCAACTGAAAACACACGTGCCTTACAACCGATTCCCGCTCAGCTAGGGGCCACAATACTATGTAGTTAGTAAGCTTCTGGCTTTCTGAGTTGAAATGTCACTGCTGAGGGTCTTCTAACTTCATTTGTGTTTGACGACAGATGTAATAATCAGTCCATACTTTTCTCTCAACAAACGGTAACTGTACCTTTCATTCAGCCCAGTTTGTCTGGCCCCTACTCCTGGTACTACTACCTACTTACGATAGTAAGTATGTATGAGATCACTCGGCCCGCAGGAAACCACTCATTCCCGCCACCGCCACCCCATATGCCGATGTAAAACTACCCAGTCAACCAGGTCCCTTTTTTGTATTCCCTCTTTTGTCTTATCTCAATTCGATACCCGGCTGTTGGAGCTCTCCTTGCCAACCACCTTAACCCCGTTGCCGGCTAGAAGGAACGGGATTGGTGACGGGACTTGTTGATGGTACCATGAAAAAAAAAGAGCTAATAATCTATACTTGCAAGTAGTCAGCGATACCCTCGTGCGCCACCATCATGCTTGTGATAAGTAACACCCGCTCGCTTCTCTCACGGACGCTCCTCGGCATCTCAACCCCGAGGTCAACTGCCTATTTACTTTGTATTCACGATTCAAGTACACCAGGTGGCCATCTTCATCAAACCTAGGCTCGGACCACTATTTGTTCCTAGCAACATGCAATGTCACCCATTGAACAACTCGGACTGATATCTGTCCGTTGGGCCGAGTCTGGAGTTACCGTAGCCTTCTTCTATCTCTCAACCGTTTTGTAGCCCTTTTGGCTGCATCTAAGCATGGACTTGGCTACTAGCATGGCATTCCTACATGTGTTGGTTGTCTCCTTACGAATCCTCTCTACCCGCCCTCCCTAACCGTAGCTGGGTAACATGAACATCACCGATACTATACATGTATATGGTGTAGATATTGTAGATGAACCATATAAGCATGATCAAGGCCAAAGTGTAAAATACTAATACGTAAAATGGATTGCTTGCACAATGGCAAGTTCTACAGTAAACCATTGAGGCAAAATACTAATAATCCCCATCGTTTCTGACGATTTCATGAAGTCCATCCTTCCTAACCCAATCCTCCCCAGAAGCTCCAACAGCGGAACCAACCGTTGCCAGAGAAGTCGATGCCATTACAACAAAAATCGTCTTGATATCTGCTTCCTCCTCCTCCTCCTCCTCCGCCTTCTCATCCCATCCCCCATAATAGCAGCTAGCATACATGGCTGAAGGCAATATAAATGACACTCACCCTGTTTTCTTACACGGGCTGAATGCCTCCCAAGTGATACCACGCTTCCCCCCTATCTCTATGTAGTACACCGACAACCAAACAAGGGAAAAAAAACATCTCAAGCCTATGTTTCTCGCTTGCATTAATCGCTCCCAAGAACGGCCTGGAAATTTGGAAACTGGTTAACTGGATGTGTTGACAGACACTCGATTGTTCAACTTGGAAGCGTAGTTGAATCAGTCGGTGGATATCCGCTATTCCAGCGAGAAGAATTTGAATCATGCTCCTAAGCTTCATCCGCAGGCGCCCATGTGTTGCTCCTCTGGTAATGAGCTCTGATATCGAAACTTCGTGATTTATTCGACCAGCTAGATCCATGCGCGTTAGTTGATATGGATAGAAAATGAACCACTTGGGATTTAGATCCAAGGGGGTATGATAGAGGGAAACAATTAATCAAAATCAAACTTACACCTTGACTCGTCCATCGTCGCCGCAGGAGGCTAACATGTAGGAATCACCGGGGTTCCATGACACAGCATTACACCGAGGGTGGTGACCTGGTAAGCGCTCGACGGCAGCGCCTGTATTCTTGTGCCATATGAGGATATTCCCATCCTCACTACCACTGAGCACGAAGCTCTCGTTCGGGCCTCCAAAAGAGCTGCGAATAAGAAAGTCGCCGCCAGTATGGCCAAAGAACTTCTGAACCGAGTTGCGAGAGATGAGGTCTATGAGCTGAGCCTCGCCGTCGCGCTTATTGACAAGTAGGTGACGAGAGTCCTGGCTGATGTTGACTGAGGTAGGCCGAGCCTTTAGTTCCATGTCAAACTCAAGCTCACGGGTGATGGCGTTGTAAACGTGAATGGTCTGGTTGTCATCGACGGCAACAAGCCACCGGCCATCGGGAGATCCACAGACATCTTGCACTCGGTGCCTCTTCCCCCAGTCATGAACTTCATCGTCGTGAACATTGAATGTGTACAGGCCGTGGTTCCTATCCAGAGTGCCGACGGTGAAGGACCTACTATCTTGTGCCCAGACACACCCACTCACAGGCTCATCGTAGCGTTTCAGTCGTTTTAGCAGTGATCCAGTCTGGTGATATCAACGTTAGCATGGGTAATAGCCCCCAAATATCTGAACTGGGAATTCTCACATTGACATCCCACAACCGTGCGTACTTGTCCTGACAGCAACACACGATCATGGAATCATCCGGACTAAATGCTATATTCCCAACACCGCCCTCGTGATCGCTCAAGAGACGAATGACGGAGAAAGTCTTTGTATCCCACAGAATGACCTGTTCCCTACTACCGCAAGCTGCTAACTTGGTTCCATCGTGTGAGAATTGGACTTGCCAGACCTCGCCCGCGACATCTGTTAGTTCAATCGCTACCTCGGTAGGAAAATTTCTTCGGTCACAAAGGTGATCGGAGTACAGCGACGGTGATAGCGCTTCTGTGTGATATAAGCATGTATCAATTTGGCTCTGCTTGACTTGATCGAGAAGAACAGCCAGACGGTTTTCCGGGAGCATAACAGATGGCGATATGCATTCTATCCATATTAGCAAATGACTGAAGCCGTGACGTTCATGATGGTCAACATACTTGATAATTCTGACAATAGCCTCTTTCTAGACTCCCCATTAGCACCGTCCCATTCGGCCTTTGTCATAAGATCCTGGGTAGAGCGGCACATCAACAGGCTTGACAAGAAATGTAGCTTGGTTGTGTCGTGTGAGAGTGGAGTTAACTCTGAGCGAAGCACCATGAGGGCACGAGTAGTGTCTCGCTGCTCAAGAAGCTCTAGAAATTTTTGCTGACGGAGCCAGAACCTCATCGCATCTCGATCCGAGCCCTGAGATAGAACGAGTCCGTTCCCAGTATCTTCGTCGGACTCGTACGAAGCACCAGATAGCAGTTGCTCCCCAACAGCCCAAGAGCCACTGAGCACGGCTGACCTAAAGCCGGCAACAGTTGGACTTTCCAACTCATAACCACTTTCTTGGCTGACATTTTCTGCCGCAGTCTGGTATCCCATGTCTGACAAGGCTTGAATGAGCAGTCTTGTGACTTCTTGACGGTCATGGCCGAAGTATGTGGAGGGAACGGTCGTGGAGACAGAGCTGCCCTTGCCGTTAACGGCAGTACGTCCCTTACGACCATTAGTGATGCGAGATGTAGTTGTCCGCCGTGAATGAGGTGTAGATGACCCGTCTGAGAAGATCAAAGAAGCACCATTGTGCTGATCAGTTGAATCACCCTCTCCCATCATTGTGTCACCACGTCTTCGTTTTTTGGCAGGCTCGCTAGTGGTATCGTCGGCGTCAGGGGCTCTCCCACTGCTTTCGGGAGCAGCACCAGGCCCTTGGCGGGTAGAGGAACGCTGACGTCGTCCGAGGACCTGGGGCGGCGCTTGGCTGGAGGATCTGGAGGAACGGGCAAGCGAAGAAGTTATATTCGCCGTGCCAATCGTGGCCCCTGTTGAAGAAAGATATTCGGATTCTGAAGAGACGAAGAGAGCGACGGAGGTTGGATCTGGAATGTGGCTCGAGGATTCGGCGGCCAGAGAACTGGTTTGAGGCTCTGGCGTAGCTGGATTACCGGATGTGTGGATGGAATCGTCGGAGAGGGAGTGGAAACCCGAAGAGTCCAGGTCGTCCTCTCCGCGGCTGTTGACCGCGGTGGAATCGGATGTGGGATTTGACTAGAAGCTGACCAGTGGCCAGGTAGTTATGTCTTTGGATAAAAAAAAGCTTGAGAACGCTTGGCTGTCGAGAGGGCAGCTTCGGACAATATGTGGAGGTAAGGCGTCGTCGGAAGCGGGAGGTGGAGGTGGAGGCGAAAGCGTCAGCGTTGTTGGTGGTTTGTATAGGAAACAAACCAGCAGCGGGAGGCATATGAAAAAGAACTAGCCTCCAAAGCTGCTTGAAGTGATATCCGCAGAGGAAATGTGGTTTGGGAGCGGATGATGAATGTTGAGGGGGAAAGATGTTGTTGTCGGAGGCTGGAAGTTGAAGTTAGGTGGTGTGTCAGGACGAATATGTCCGTGCCTTTCAGTGATGGTGAGGTCAGCTTTGGGCGCCGTGCGGGAATGGACAGCCAGGCCGGGCAGGTGGCATGGCTCTATTTGGGCTGTGGGGAATGCACCAGCCTAGGGAGTGCTTCAGAGGGTTCCAGCACAGCATCCAGTAGATGCCAGTTACTTGGGGGGCCGGAATGGAAACTGGTGCGCTGGTGACCAATACAGGTGGGGCTATTCGGGTTGGACTCCCTGAGCTGTCGCCTTCTTATAGGGGCAAACCCAGGATCTTGGGAGTGCTGGGAGGGGGCACTGTGGCGCTGAAATGGCGATTGACTTGGTGCTGCAGCGAAGCTTGATACCGCATCATTAATAAGGCACTCCTGCGTACAGGCTATCTGGACTCATGACACTGTTCACTGTCGACCTTTGAGCCTCGCAAACATCACTGGCTGAGTGACAGAGAAGCAATTGTAGCTCCAGGGCCCAACATCTGGTGCGTTGAATAGAATAGAATCGAGTCAGGTCTCTGTTCGGACAACCTTGTAAGTCTGCAAGGACACACGCAGGGAACAACATGCTGCCCTCACAATTACAGGACATCACACCACACCCAAAAGAAATAAGGTGCTGCCTTGGGCGCCGGGACTAAGCAGCAATGATAACGACTGATGACGTCTCACCTACTAGCGCCCATCACATGGCCGGGCCACAAGCAACATAGCCCTCTGGGTGAAGAAGGCATAGACTGGCTACCCACGGCCGAAACATCCAGGTTGCTGTCATAGATCTCTGAAACGGAACAGAATCTGCTTATCTAACGTTACGATGCCACTGATTTTGGGGGAAATGCTGTCTGCACCCTGCAGGCGGTCTTCATGCTAAGGAGACCCTTGTGACTCTGACCCCACTGTCTGTGAGCTAACTGATAAGCATTTGGTATAGTTGATGTATATTCCCCTCATTACAGACAGGGAGAGCGGCGAGGTGCATGAATTAGGAAAATTAGTGATCATTCTTCATCTGTTGAATTTTGCTGAGGAAGCCCTTCTCCATATATCTCTACGTATATAAATTTTATCCTCTCTAATTTCTTTCACAAATAAGGTGGGCATCGGGTTATTCCTGGTCGGTAATATGCCTTCGATAGTGGTTTGTTGTGGGTTAGGTGAATCCAGGGTCAGACGTGGGTTATTATCTGGGCACTTCTAGAGTCCTCGAGCACGACTTGGGGAGGGAAAGCCAACCAGATTGTCGCACAAGTATATTCGCCCTTCTCTCTAAGCCAAATGATCTGATTTGGTTGCTGCAGAGTATAAAAGGATGGGTTGGAGTTGATTATTGCTGAGACTGTGAATGGCGTTGTAAATGGACAGATACTTGTATTATAGCCTTGGCCGCTGGCTTCCAACCGTTGGAAGACACTTCCTACTTGGTGTATTACTATGCCGACATCGTTATGCAGACCTAGGAATGGGCTTTCATCCAGCTTCTCTCTGGTAGAAAGCTTACGTGTTTCGTATTTTAACTGCTAATACGGAACTTCGAAGTGACTATTAGGGCGGCGATTATAACCCACTAATTTCGTGTCCCCAGAATGTCACAAGGCTTCCAGATCACATTCCCACGTAAGCCCTCCATGCTCTCTCACATGGTGACGTATTCACCTAGGCTGCAGAATTATTGAACTGTGCTCCAGCCACAGACCAGGGGACAGGCGAGCCTTATCTGCCTAATCACGTGGCCCAAGTTTTCCTTCAGGCAACCTGGAGAACGGATAGAAAATTCGATAACGGCAGCGGGAGGCAAGGAACATGGGGTGGGGTGGTACGCCACACTGTGGCTCGGGATCCCCGACCATAAGGGCGACGCAAGTTTAGCGTCCTTGTCAGGCTCGTGAACTCGGTGTCGTCTTGCGAGTCCTCCCTATTCCACCATCTCAACGAATTTCCATATTTCACGACCAAGAACTTCCGCCAACTTGGCCACCTACCTTCCCTTTCCCGCCCCGAAAGATCATCCTCGATCACATCTGAAGACGGCTGCTTCATTTGCGTCCTCCAGACCAGAAGCCTGAGCACCGCTTCAGGCGTCCTCTCACCGACCAACTGCCCCTCAACAACTAGCTCCCTCCCGAGCCGTTATTCGAGACGACCCTTCGCAACATACAACAACAGCCTTCGATTCGATCGACTCGAGATATAGTTACATTTAATTTGGAGGCCATTCACTGTCTCCACCATGACCAGCTCCCTCGCTTCAAGCGGCGGCATCTCGGATCCCGCCCTCATCCAGTGAGTTCCCCGCGGTCAGGCCTCCTGTATAGATGTCTCTAATAATTCCTGCTATTTAGACTCGTCAACAAGCTCCAAGATGTGTTCGCCACTGTTGGAGTAAACAATCCCATTGATTTGCCTCAGATCGCCGTCGTGGGCAGTCAATCAAGCGGAAAGTCCTCTGTCCTCGAAAACATTGTCGGTCGAGACTTGTAAGTCCCTCTTCACGACTCTCACTGAGCTCCGTGCGCCTGTGGGCTGTCCAATGCTAACCCTTCTTTTCCAGTTTGCCCCGAGGTGCCGGTATCGTAACTCGACGACCCCTAGTGCTCCAGCTCATCAACCGCCCCGCGCAGAGCAATGGTGTCAAGAAAGCAGAGATCGATGCAGGCGCAGACAAGGCCGCCAACCCCGATGAGTGGGGTGAGTTCCTTCACCTGCCTGGTCAGAAGATCTACGACTTCTCCAAGATCCGTGATGAGATCTCGAGAGAAACGGAGGCCAAGGTTGGCAGAAACGGTGGCATTTCCCCTGCTCCCATTAACCTGCGTATCTACTCCCCCAATGTCCTTACCCTAACCTTGGTCGATCTGCCTGGTTTGACCAAGGTTCCCGTGGGCGATCAGCCTCGAGATATCGAGCGACAGATTCGAGAGATGGTTCTCAAGTACATCGGAAAGTCGAATGCTATTGTCCTTGCCGTGACCGCCGCCAACCAGGATCTGGCCAACTCGGATGGTCTGAAGCTAGCTCGAGAGGTCGATCCCGAAGGTCAGCGAACGATCGGTGTTCTCACCAAGGTCGATCTGATGGACGAGGGCACGGACGTTATCGATATTCTTTCAAACAGAGTTATTCCCCTTCGACTGGGCTATGTCCCTGTGGTCAACCGAGGCCAGCGAGATATTGACAACAAGAAGGCCATTAATGCAGCCCTGGAGGCGGAGAAGAACTTCTTTGAGAATCACAAGGCGTACCGCAATAAGAGCAACTACTGCGGAACTCCCTACCTTGCTCGCAAACTCAACCTTATCCTCATGATGCATATTAAGCAAACGCTCCCTGACATTAAGGCCCGCATTTCAAGCTCTCTTCAGAAATACTCCGCTGAGCTCGAAAGTCTGGGTCCTTCCATGCTCGGAAACAGCGCCAACATCGTCCTCAACATCATCACTGAGTTCACAAACGAGTGGCGAACGGTTTTGGATGGTAACAACACCGAGCTGTCAAGCACCGAATTGTCGGGTGGTGCCCGTATCAGCTTCGTCTTTCACGAACTATATTCCAATGGTGTCAAGGCCATCGATCCCTTTGATGTTGTGAAGGATGTTGACATCCGCACCATCCTCTACAACTCTTCTGGTTCCTCCCCTGCCCTCTTTGTCGGCACCACTGCCTTCGAGTTGATTGTCAAACAGCAGATCAAGCGTCTCGAGGAACCCAGCTTGAAATGTGTCTCGCTCGTCTACGATGAGCTGGTGCGCATTCTAGCCCAGCTCCTTTCTAAGCAGCTCTACCGCCGCTACCCCTCTCTCAAGGAGAATATGCACACAGTTGTGATTGCCTTTTTCAAGAAGGCCATGGATCCCACTAACAAGCTCGTCCGGGATATGGTTTCCATGGAGTCCTGCTACATCAACACTGGCCACCCTGATTTCCTAAACGGACACCGCGTAAGGCTTTATATCCATACCCCTGTTCATTTCCCCCTTGTCGCTAATACATCGTATACAGGCTATGGCTATCGTCAATGAGCGCTACAACCCCGCCAAGCCTGTTCAGGTTGATCCCAAGACTGGCAAGCCCCTTGCTTCTACTCCTCGCGCTGCTAGCCCTACGGTGCCTGAGGCGGAAACTGGTAACTCGGGCTTCTTCGGCAGCTTCTTCGCTGCGAAGAACAAGAAGAAGGCCGCCGCCATGGAGGCTCCTCCCCCTACCCTCAAGGCTTCCGGCACCCTGTCCGAGCGGGAGAACATTGAGGTTGAAGTTATCAGTACGTTCTTCTTCTCTCAAACTAAATACTGTTTTTTCATACACGTTACTAACCTTTTTTTTTCTCAGAGCTGTTGATCTCTTCATACTACAATATCGTCAAGCGAACCATGATTGACATGGTTCCCAAGGCCATTATGCTCAACCTTGTCCAGTAAGTTTCTATATATATATATATATATATCCTTTCTGCCTTCCCGAGTATTCGTATGTTATCGACAAGAGACATCTAACCGCCATTCCAGGTTCACCAAGGACGAGATGCAGCGCGAGCTCCTGGAGAACATGTACCGAACCGACAGCATTGATGAGCTACTGAAGGAGAGCGACTATACCATCAGGAGAAGGAAGGAATGCCAGCAGATGGTCGAGTCCCTGTCCAAGGCCAGTGAGATTGTCAGCCAAGTACAGTAATACCTTTCACGACAATAAAACATTACCCCATCAACAAACGCCACCACTCACCCTCCCCCATCTTCCCTTCACGGCTGGCGACACAAGTATCATCGAAATGGCTTTCTCTCGCGACCCCCTCAGTTTTAGATACACCGCATGACCCCCTACTTGGTCCATAACTTTGAGCAATCGCCCACATTCAAGCTCCGTCCCCCTCCCCCCCCTTTTTTTATACTTCGATACCAAATCACTTATTTTTGACCCAACCCCCCCTTCTTACAAGGGGGTGGAGGGGAGATAAAAATTCCTTCAAGAGTAGTAGACTGTCTTATGAAATTACACGGGATCGACGATGATGAAATGATGCTTCTTCCTTGTTTTTTTTTTCTGTTATCCCTATTGTTGGTTCCTTTCGGTTTTTTCATGTCTTATCCCCCCTTCCGCTTAATCCCGGGGGAAAAAAGGGGGGTGGACGCCTGCGCCGGGATGTATCGTCAAGGGGTATTGATGGGAGGGAGCTGGAGTATGGCCGGGTGGGAGGGTTCCATATGTTCTGTTCAAGAACCGGTGGTGAGCTAGGGAGAGAGAGAGAGAGCTTTAGGATGTTTTCTTGTCCACAGCTTTTCTTTCTTTCTCTTTTCTCTTTTTACTAGTGCCTTTTGTTTTCAATGTGCTCATGTCGAGAAGCATAGCAGAGGCTCGGTAGAATTTATAGTCCTCCAGTTTCCACAATTCATCTCAATTATAATCAGCATTTTGGGAGTATTACTTGAACTTGTGCGCGCTAGTTACTTTTCAGTTTACAAATCACACCAAGTCACAAGAGATCGGTAAAATTCATGGCATTAAACATTGGCGTTTATTGGGGTTTGCCCCGTGGGATATCTTAGAATTGATCCAAATATAAGTCCGAGATGCCTCATCAAAGAGCCCGATATTGTACCCATGTCCCTCAAATGTATACATATGCATGTTTTAATCATCATATTCTCGTCTTCCAAGACGCCAATTCAATTACCAAACGCCATAGCCACAAGATGATATATATATATATATATATATATCCACCAAAAAAACCAGAAGTCATATATCTTGGGGGTGAAGGCGAAAGCCTCCCCAACAAGGTAACGTGAATTGACCTTACCAGGAGACTCGTGCTTGGGACCATTTGGGGTCAGTCTCACCAGGTCGAATGCCTCGTGAGCCAACCTGAATATCAGCAACTCGGTTACGAAGGTCAAAGTCAACGGATTGTATCATGACCCGCTTCTCATCAGGGATGACCTGGGGTACTCTCTTATTTCCACAGGCGACCCCTGATTTTGGTTCTGCAGCAAGCACCGCTGACTCCTCAAGATTCATTACCCAGGTAGCAATTCTGGAGATCATCGCGCTATCCCACATGCCCTCACGACGAGGACTACTTTGTAAAATTCGGATGGCTTGGCGGCGGGTGATAGGATCACGACATTTTGTCGCAACGACGAAAAGAGGAGGAACAATTCCAAGATCAGCAGCAAACCGTGGCTTAATATGCGGCGCTGAGTATCCCGGACCTGAAAATGCATCCGCAACGTCATTGCTGTGGAGTTGATCGCGATGCGTGCACTGAGTAGAGTCTGGGCATCTTTGCGCGGCGGCACGTCTCTCCTCATTCGCAACAACTTCGGCAGCCAGGTCAACGATGAGTTGGAATTGAGGCAGGTAGTTATCAAAGTCTAACTCCTTATCACTAAACATCATCAGATACAGCACCTGACAGTTTGTTTGAAGCATTTTCAGAGAAGCGATCGCAGCTTGCTCCCGAGCCGGTACAGATGGGTCGTGTCGAGATTGAAATAAATGGTCGTAGGCATCACTCCAGTTCTCATTCAGATGTTTAAAATTGAGGCCGTAGTCTCGCCACGCCTTAGGTAGAGTTTTCTTAGATTCAGGGTTGACAGTGCTGTATAATTCCTCAAGATACCGCATGATACTCTCATTAAGCTTGTCACAGGCCGCCCTCGCTTCAAGGAGAGAGGTAAACTCTTCGGGTAAATTTAGAGGTTCAAGTGCTGGAGGAGATCCCATCCCACTTGAACTGGGAGTTGACGTCGAATCAGGTGGCGTCGTAGCTCTTTGGGGAGAGTTGAGGCGAATCACGTATGGTTGAGGAAAGTGAAAGGCCATGTCATAGGACTTGGCTTGGATAGCTAGGCGGGTGAACATGGTAACAAGTACGTCCTCGACTGTATCATCCTGCGAAGTCGAGCAACATTTCGAAGGTTCTTGGTCTTTCTGCTGCGAACGCAACCTTTCGAGTAGCCCAAGACCGTTCTGGATCTGTTTGATGGCCTGCCTGTGGTCACCAATAAACGAGTCGAAACAGGCCAGTAACACATTAGCCATAATGAGGGTCGTGTGGGACATTTTATCCTGAGAGTTCATCTCGACGAGAGCGTTGCAGGCATCGGAATATCGCTTTACAGCGATCTGCCAGTGCCCCATGACTGCTCGTGCATGAGGATTCAAGCTGGACGTGCTCTGTATCCCTGGCTCTGGGGTCTGCTCCAGAGTCTGATAGAGCGCTCCGAGCGCAATCACGGCATATTTGATGGCGGGTTGGGAATGACACTCCTGTAATACACGACGAGACCAGAACTCATTATCGAAATACCCAGATAACTCGTTAACAGTATGAGACCTGAATATCTCAAAGTAGGGACCCTCCATAGGCAGGAGCTGGAGGTTCGCTGTAGGTTGGTATGCAGTTGGAGATGGCACCAGAGCCGCAACACTTTGTGGGATGATTTTTTGGCGTATCCGACGAGGTGGTAATACAACATCGTTTCGTTGAAATGGCGAGGCGCCAATAGGCGTGGCTTGAGTACTGGCGAGAACAGGCCTGGGGGCAATGCGGATCTCTTCGAAGGGACGAGCACTGCGTGGCGGAGGAGGATACCCGGTGCAGGCCTTTTTACTTCGAACGCACTGTGTGCAAGATGGGCGAACTTCATCGCATTTTATACGACGTTGTCTGGAGGATAGTGTAAGCGGTCGTCGCGCAGGAGTTGTCAAGATATGTCATACTTGCAGTTGGTACATCCTGTTTTAACCTTGGGCTTGCTGGTCCGTACACGTTTCGGCTTGGGTTCAGCAGCAGGATCAGAGGAGTCAAATACCCTCTGTAAAGAGGGAGCAGGAATAGACAATCCAGAACTATTCTGGCGAAGGGGCCCTGGCATGATGATACCAGTTGCAGCAGTTGAGTTGGTAGAGACAGAAGAAATGTCCCTTTGTCCGGAACCTGCATTCAGATAGTTGGGACTTGTCTGCAGGGAAACGTCTTGCTGGTTAGCGTTCTCCCTACACTGGCCTGTTGCTGGACAGGTTGAATGGGATGTTATCGACGAGTTCAGTTGTGTTGAGTTATGAATTGTCAGGGTCGCATCCGTCGCAAGAGACCCCTCGACTGGAGGAGATAGCGACTCATCTTTTATCCAGTTGGACATATGAAGAGTTATGGAGGCTTTTCTCCTTGGTTTGGTTCGGAGGCTTTAATCCTGGATCTTGCATGGAAGGTCTAGGTAATAGCCCCCAGTAGGGACTTGTCTGTATGATACTTGAACGCTGGAACGGCAGTGAACGTGGGGCAAACAGGGAACCGGTCATAAACCACGACCACGGATACCTTGACCGTGATGACAAACTCGTCAAGGTTGACTGCAAGGATAATTAATTCGAGTGAGGATCAAAGGAGCGACATGACCCCCCTTGATTCTCGATGAAGCGGGTCCGTAGCTCTGGGTCTGATCGTCGAAAGTCCGCCAAAGTCCGGGCGCTCCCGTCTGATGAAGAAGCAGTCCCACAGTATCTGTTGTCGGTGCTCGCAAAATACTAGGTTCGAACGGATACTCTTAGAAGCAAGATGATCAAGAAAAGAAGGTGTTTCGGACAAGGCGATTCCTGGAAAGGAAAACGGTCTTTGTCTACAGCCTCCGGATGGAGTGAAATATGGGTTTCTTCAAAGCCAATGACGACCCAGTGATGTGCAACGGCAAAGTCACGCCACAATTGACAAGAAAGAAGAAAAAAAATATCCAAGCGCCCTGGGGGAATTTTACCGATGCCTCCCAATGAAACTTGAGAGCGGCGTGGCGGTTCTATTTTGCCCAGTTCAGGTCGTAGAGCTTTGCCGAGTGGTATGAAAGGAGGTTTCTGGTAGTGTTGGTGAGGGGACGGGGGGCTCTTGCATCTTTTCCCGTTCGACAGGCTGCACATATTCTTTCTTAACATCAATGCGTCAAAGGGCAGCAACGACCTATCAAAGGGGCTAGAGAATGCAGAAAGTTGAAGTACCTACCTACCTACCTACACAGCTGGGTAAAGAAGACGTGGGGGGGGAAAGCGGCCGATCACCTCCTGGCAAACATGGCTCGAAGTATGAATCCTGGACTGGTTTATACCTAAATACAGTAAGGTGCTAGCGCCACAAAGGTACTACGTACGGTTGGTATGTATGAAGGTAGCTGTCTGGCGGGCGGGGAAGCGGGCAGGCTACCTTGCCGGCCTTGGCAACGCAGATAGAATACCAGTCTGTGCCTGCGTGCGTACCTTTGGAAATAAGGTGTGGATTGGTGATGGATGCATTTCGTTGGTGGCTGTCAATCGGCTAACCGCTTTCTTGTTTGTCGCAACGAGAGAGCACTGGATGGCCTAAGCGCCTTGCCCACAGGACTCCAGGGCTCAGTCACCTTACACGCCGAATTCACTCCCGAACTATGGATACTATGGGGTTTATGCCTTTTTGTTGCCCTGTAGGTAGATAGTATCGCCCTACATTTGCCAAAAAGGTTGCAAATAATGCGCCGATAGGAGCCGTCTTAGATAGAAGGAGGTCCAATATTTTGTGCCCTCTGGATAAACCTCGGCCTCACTTCACTCGCTGCCCAACTTCGATCAACATATCTGTCTCTACAGCCTGTGATCTGTACCAAGGTCGATATCTTGCGGACTCCATCTTGCGCCCAGGTGCTACGCAATGGCGGCCTGCCCCGGCCCGTTACGCGCGGGCCTATCAAGCTGGTAGGCTAAGTTTACCTCGTCCCGATCTCCATTTTGACTGATACATTTCTTGGGTACCAAGCATGGAAAGGCACATCCTGTCGACCGAACGGGGAAAATCCATGACTGTAAGTCCTCGTGTAGCGTATATCCAACAAGGAGGAGACAGTAATTGTAAACCTTCCTACTGCCACTTACAACAAAAAAAAAGTACCGCAGCCGTTGGCAAAGGAGCAAATGCCAAGAAGCCCAAAAGGAATCGCCCCCAAGTATTCGGAGTACACGGATGGCATTGATGAGCCCCCTTGGATCATGGGCCAGCACAACATTAAAGCCCTGTAGCCGTGTGGCGTGCGGCCCCGTGGCCATGTGGTCCTGTCAACCCTGTCACTCCTTAACCACTTGATGCTAGACTACTCTTCATACTTTGGATTCCGCGCCCGAAGGTGGGCGAAGAAAACTTATGGCACAGCAGGTAAGTAGTCTGTTGTCAGGTCATTTCCATGGATAGTGGGTCATCTCAGTAGCAAAATACATATGCTATGCAGATTACTATGTAATGTACAGAGGAAATGGGCATACTATGGTATGTGCTTCATTATTAGAGACTTCGAGGGAATACCAATAATTATTTTGCTACCTTTTTGCTTCAAAGCGGACAATAAACGACCTATACGAAGATGTGGCACATATTCCACGCTAGCGCCTGGGGCTCAAAGGAACCCCCGTCAAACTCGGGCAAAAACCCGATGTGCCGCCTTGATGGGTCAATCAATGAAGGCTAATAAGTTATCATCACCCATGTCGTTAGGACCATCTTGGGCTTGTGGAGTGTGGAACATGTCAAGATTGAAGCTTTTCAGGGTAAAATCGTAAGTGACTCACTATATCACTATACTATGTAGGTAGGTAGGTATTGTAGGTACATTATGTCAGTTACGAGATAGTGTCAATGCTGCGCACCCTGCATGCGTCAAGTTGCTGTTGCTCATTTTCCTTCGACCTTTCTTTTTTGGTAGTCTGTCTCATCCATTAATTGCTCTTCCCCCCCCCCTTCCCCAACTTAATAAAAGGAACGCCAAAAGGTGCGGGCATCGTGAATCTGAGAGCATCATGATAATACAGAGTGCGATACATTCTCGAAATACTCAATCCAGGTAAGTAAGTAGGTACCTAGCTGAGGCAAAGTGCATAAGGTTTATACCAGCCTAGGTACCTACCTACCTACCTCCCCAAGGTATCTGTCTACCTACCGAGACGCATTTGAAGCCCCGCTGCCTTCACATGCCATTCCCCTGTTAGGGCAGAGCTGGGGAACTTATTCCTGTCAATCGCAACGTTGTAGCTCAAGTTGGCCTGATCGCCTACTCTTTTTGCCTCTTCTTGTCCGGTCCTTTTTGAACCACCCATCAGCCTCCTCACTCCTCTCGGTGTATTGTCAGCGCTCGCCATTGCAATGGCGAGCTAGATAATTCGGGCAAAGCTTGACGCCCAAAAGCCCAATCAGGGTGCCACTTTCTAGGCAACAGAATTGTCACCTTCTCTCGAGCCTTGGCATATTCGGGCCTTGTTGTGTGTGGTGTTGAGGCTACAGCATCTCGGCATTTTACTGGCATATTGATGATGATACCGGCTTAGCTAGGAAACTACCAGAGCACAATCTATAGTAAGGGTTCCCCTCTGCTGGGTTTCCCCCACTGAATTAGGGAGCAATTCAACTAACACTACCCTTCCGCTCATCCCTGCCATGAAACAACTGTCAAACCAACTGACAGTAGTGAGACAACGACTACATTTTATTTGCATGATCCTGCAACTTTGCGACTGATGTATAGTTCTACCACCCTTGGTCTTATTCAAAGGTCTAAACTACATAGTATCTATCTTGTAGGAGAACTGTCTATGCCCATGCCAGCCATCTCCATTAGAAATGCAGCTCAAGGGGCTGCATATTTTTCCTTCACCCCCGTCATGGTGACTGGGGATCAGAATATTCGCCCCCTGTCGCCTGATCACGTTCCTCACACTCGGACCAGTCAGTGTCATAACGTATAACTTGCTATTAGGGCTATGTCGACCTCGATTACCACCAATTAAACATCGCAGAGCGCAGGAGACATTACTCGTCAGATTGTTTGGCGTCTCGTATCAAAACCCACCAACATCAGCTCGTCATTCTACACCATCCTTGTGTGATGAAATATACTCTCTTGTGTATGGAGTACCGGATAATATAGAGCGCCAACAATCCTACTGCCATCCATGATAAAACATAATCTCCTTTGTGTATCACTTTTGTCTTGTTTCACCTGAGACAATCCTCGCTATTGACTTGGTGGGCGAAATGTTATCCGTTGTCGCTCAGCCTTGTGATGATAGACATCTGTAGGCAATGATCGCCATTAATTAGTACGCTTACGGATCGAATAGTAGTTAACCCATCAATTCTCTTCACGTCTCAGTACGTTGTGTTCCACAAACGCTACCAAGTAACTCGTCATCCATTTGATAATCATGGCTGAAAACAGCCCTATACTAAGATTCCATTGCTCCATATCTTGAAGTTACGTATAGTAACGCTGAGATGGTCAATTGACAATTTCACTTCACAGAAATCCCCACCTACCAAAGGATCATGGTGTTCACCATCTCAGCTCGTGTATTTTGCCGTTTGTGGATGTGTCACCTTAACCCTGGTCGCACTAGTTGGCCCAAGTATCGATATCCTGGTTTGTGTGGCTCTAGGCATGCTATGGTAGATTAGGTAGTTACATAGTAGATGCCGAGAGTGCTTAGCCTAAAGCTGCCGCTGAATACCACGTAATACTATCTGGGTACTCCGTAAGGAGGCCGGAGTAGCTACTTTGGGATATAAATGTCAATCCCTCGTCGAAGCAGAATAACTACATAGTAGAATAACTACAGGTTCTACCTAACATGGGGTTAACGTTAGGTACAGAGTACGTAATAGTAAAGTACGATGGAAGATTGACACAGTTCCTTGGTCAGAGGGCTCTTTGTGGCCACCTCTTCCAGTTGAATAATACCTATGTAAGGACGGAGTAGTACCTCCATCCAAGATTCCCCTCTTCCCCCAAGGAAACAGCCTGTCTGTTAGCGTCACTTCGGCCAACGCTTATACCCGATGCCGAGCACCCGACAATTAATTTCGGTCCCGGGCTGACTTATACTCCGGCTCTCGCAGGCTGTCGGCATCCCCGATCAAGAGACGCACTAGTCTATCCCGGTCTGTGAAGTTTACAGTACGTACTGTTGGTAGCACTCTCAGTACCCCTGTTGACTTGAAATCATGGTTGTGCTATATACAGTATGTCCTGTAGGTAGCTGTTGGAGAGTTTGTCAAATAGGAAATCCCCGAGTTGTATTGATGCCACAGTCTGCTCCAAATATATTGCTGCTTTTAGTTGATTATCACCCGTTCGCCTTGTTGCGACCCAACCTAAAACAATTGTTCCGCACCCACTGTGCAATTGCACATAGTACATCTTCTTCAACGCCAATGCTGGTGAGCCAATCCACATGACGTAGGTTAATGGGTGAGTAGACACCGATGAATTCTCTGGATACACCTTGGTATCTCTTCAGCAGTTCTGATTATTCTAAATCATAATGTGAACATGCTTGTTACTAGTTCAGGAGAGAGTTGGGGAGCTGTCAACTCACATGCGTTTCAGTGAAAAGGGGAAGCGTCTAGTTCAAGGACAACACCTTTCCAGTCCAAGTTCCTTCTTGGTGGTTTGCTTATCGAATGTGAATTTCGTCTCGCTAGCATGGTAATATGAAATACGTTTGCTGAACCGCTCTCCATCGACAAGAGAAGGGCGTATAACACTTCCTATCTATTCCTACTAGAGCTCTCTTGTATAGCGTCAATAGCTGTATGCTACATCACACTCCAGTGGTATGTCAGAGGTAGCCCTATCTTTCATGTGAAATGCTACTGTGAGCTATTTCTCTACTTCGTGATTGGACGCGATAGATTGACTTCTGATTTCCTAATGAAACGGTTGTTCACATTGGTACTGAGCCGACCTTCCATCACCCACAGTCCGTACGTGCAGTACAGTGAGTACATTAGTTCACGATGCAAATTTGCAATATTATATGTCGAGAAATGTGTAGTCTGAATTTTTCAGTTGTTCAGTTTAGTAGTCGATGTCGCGGAGTGGCTTCTTCCTGTCGAATATGCCTTCGACTTATCAATCTTACTCACAAATGGAATTAGGTTGGCTGACACTGCATTCACTTACAAAGCTTCTCTGATTATGTTTTACTGGTAACTGCTTCTGAAACACCATTAGTTTAGTCGTTTTTGCATAGTCGTCATGTTGATATTCTCATGGTAACCCCATCACAAGCTATGCTAATCACTCAGGTGACAACCTGTCTATGCGATCGTAATCTTTCGCAATCTTCACGCCTCTGAATATAGCGACATGGCGTTTACTCGGGTGTATTGAGATATTCTGGGTTCTTGTTGGCAGCGATTCCATCACTGTATGTATACACGAAATGATGTAGACGTCCTCTACGAATTGTGGATTCACGATGAACTAAAGTGCAGTTGATAACGATACTCTCCTATACTGACCGCAAATAAGGCTCGAAAGGCAAGAGCTAGTGTATAAAAGCACATCCCTGGCTATTTTTACCTCCTGTCACTCTAAATGTCAAAGTATCAAATGTAAGTTGTGGTTCTTCTCGACACCAGTCCCATCTAGTCGAAAGCTATAGGGTAGGATAGGTTGATATGATAAGACTAATAAAATATGGTGAGATCGGTACCTTGTGGCTCTAGCAAATACTGCGTGTTCAGAAGTACCGCCACCACCAATGCAGTTTAGAGTCAGTTGGTCAATCACACACCCAAGAAAAAAAGTTGCTCGTATCCATTGTCGACAGGCACAATTGCATCAGCAACAAGCCGACATCGCGACCGTTTGCCTTTATCCGAACCACGAGACTCCTTCCCTGAGGAGATTTTTCTAGGACTGCCAATTGCGCTTCTCGAAGACCTTCCCAACCTCTAGCCCAAAATGTCGCAGGAAGATGCCCACCCGTTGCCACCGCGCAATGCCTTCATCCACAACTCTGCCATCGCAGGAGCCATCATAGCGCCCATCGCAATGGCCCTGCCGCCTCGAAAGGTGGATATCCGCTTCTTCGTCCTTGCTGGCGCCTTCTCCCTTGCCACCAACCAGCTCGCCTACGAATACACCGGCCAATCTATATACGGTCGATTTGGAAGTCGCATGGGTTCCATGTTTGGCACCGATCTTCCCGAGGGCGCCAAGCGTACGCAGCAGCTCCTGCGCGAACAACGTGAGCGTCAGGCTGCTGAAAAGAAGAGCGAGGAGGAGAAGAAAGGCCTTGCAAAGGTACTCAATGACACCTGGATGGGCGGAGAGAGCGAGGACTGGCGGGAGAAGCGCGCCGAAGAGCATCGCAAGAAGTTTGCTGAAGGTAAAGGCTTCGGAGACATCATCATGGAGCAGGTAGCCGAGGTTTTTAGCGGCAGCGACAAGAAGAAGCAGGATGGCGAGGGGAGCTCGACACCGCCAACGGAGAAGAAGTGAAAGGGAGGACTGAAGGTAATCGACGAGGGGACGAAGAGATTTACACTGGCGCCAAAGACAGCGCCAAAGATGATGTCTTTTGTAAAAACAGCTACATGTATCATATTTACGAACCACCGGAAGAAGTTGGGAATAACGGGTTATTCATCACATATGGGGATGAGAAGGTGGTGCGAACACCACCATTACGGGATCATGTACTAGAGATAACGAAGTCTGTACGAACGTACCTGTGTACAGGGTAATCAACAAAAGCTATTGCGAGAAATATGGCATGAAAACTCCACTCGGTAGTGTTACATAGGGCTTGACGAAAATTTTGAACTGTGTGCCTATGATGCCGTTGGATTACACAGTCGGAGACATTTTGGGGAAGTCATCTTGGACGTCTGATGAGAACTTTGAGAAAAAATGATGACTGTTAACGCACGCAAAAATACTGCGTATTCTAGAAATATGTACTCATAGTCAGATTTATGGTCATGGATCGGAGCATGGATAGATGACAGCTAAATAGAAAGATTACTCTGTACTGCCTTTTCCGTCATCTGAATAATAAGTCCGACATGGCTTGGTGAGTACCGGAAGATGAGCCGAAGCTGATTTATATGCCCCCACATCGAGAAGTCTCAATACGGAGTGTATTCGTCACCGCGTGGCTGCGTTGCATCTCATGGAGCTCGTAAGAAAACGGAAGTGCCCCATGACCCCCTCTTCCCTCGCTCTGGCTGGGGTAATATTCTCAGCCTCTGGGGCACTGGCAGATACGGGCTGTGAACTAGGTAGTTGCGTGGGTGGATGAAGTACACGTATTGTCGTGTAACTCGATGAAAAAATTAGTCCGAGGAGATTGGGAAGAGATATGACTTCAGACGATTCAGATCTCCTTGACGCATGGCTACGATGTTGGCATTTCTTATAGATATTTCAGATGGGTGAACTTGTCATTAAGAACAGAGTGGGATGCTAACATTGAGCCACCCCATTGGTCAGGTCGTAGTTGAGTGATTACCTAGGCACAGATTGACGCAGGAGGTAGAAAACCATTGAAACATGACTTGACCATGGCCTTCTCATGTACGTACCTTGGGGCCTTTGGGGGGAGGGCGAACAAGGAAGTTTACCTATTAATAACCTGTTTTGCCTACTTCGGCAGACCAGCGCGACGGAGTCCATCACATGAAACAATGTGGGTCTCAGAATGTCAACCTTCAGTGCTCATGACTGGTTCTTGTTGGAAGCTGGAACGTCTGATGGTCGGAAATTTCAAGGCCAGCTGTGTCGGTGGGCTGGATGCGATAGTCCATGGGAACCTAGAGGGAGGAATTTCTCATCACTTCATCGACTTCCACCCAGAATAAAATTTTTTTGGAGGGGCAAGATAATACAGTCTATATCTGTATTCTGTACGTGAAGCGTAGATGATCGTCTAGGATTTGCAAACCCCGTTGTGGCAGGGAAGATCTTGCAGGCATCCTGTCAGATAGCGTTGCGTCATTGTCCTCTGGGGTGATCTTGGTGGAGTAGCTTACCAAAGGTGGCCAAAAAAGAGCGAGAAAGAAAACCGGCCTGTTGAGAGAAGAAAAGAGAAGGGGAAAAGAGCTATCACAGTGAGCTTCAGATAGGTCTTTATTACCCCCTTCATACGAGAAATCAACGGTTCAAAGCCATACAAGCCACCTAAGGTACTATGATTGGACTTGGTGGACGGGGGTTACCACTAAATAAAATGGTCTTCCTCGGTTTACTCCAACAGCTTTGCTTGGTTGGTTCTAAAACTGGAACAGGGCCACGCATCACTAAGCCGGGTTGGGCCTTGGATCACCTTGGCTGGACAGCCTTTTGCTCCAGCACAGCCCCGGGACGGCACGTCACCATACTTTGAGTCAGCAGAGGCAAAAGGCTGTGTTTGGAGGCAAGTTGATGAGAGAGGCGGTGGTTAGCTTCAATAGAATTCCATAGAGTACAAAATAACCTTCTCCCATCCGCTAGGTCTCAAGTATCCCGTTTCTCGACCTCTTCTGTCCTCTTTCTCTCTTGCGCGCCCCTCCTGCGCCCTCCCTCGTTTTTTTCGATTGCTTTTCGTCCTTCGCTTGAATGGTTTGATGCTGCGGCCATTCGGCATTTGGTAGCAAGGCTAAAATAAAAATACAGACTCTAGCAGGTGAAGACCCGCTCTTCCGACGCGTTTTAGGTACCTTACGTAGATACCTGGCTCAGAAGCGCTGATCTGCCAAGCCTGAGGCCGCATTGCTTGAGGGGCCAAACGTCACACAGACCCAAAACTCGACACACCCTCGTTCAAGACCGTCACAATAATACACTCTTGTTTGCTCTTTTGTCGCCCAGTTTAGCAGGAGTTTATTACACCTCCACATTCACCTTGCACTCCTCTCCTCCCAGCAGCCTTAGGCTTCTTATCTCCAAGTTGTCTTTGAACCCGGCTACCAAGACATCAACTGCGACCCTTCGCTGTCGAGCTACGGCAACATCTTACAAAGGAAAAAAAATTATTCGAGCAGATCCGACGAGCAACGCGAGTAGCGTATCTCTCGCTGTTCTCCTTCTCAATTTCCTCGTGTAGACTTTTTTTCGGTCGCCTTTCCCAAACAGAACACCTGATTCCAATACCTGGCGAGGCACAGCCGCATTCACTGCTACAGCTTCAGGTAGCGCCGTCGTTCCACGTCTACGGCTCTAGCGAGGTCTTAGCACCCTCCGTTAGCACTTCGCACTATTGCCGCTTTCCCCTTTCTTTTCGACCAGGCCCGAACGCTTCAACCTCTCATTTCATCTTCTCAAAATTAATTATTCTTCCTCCACAATGGCCTCGCACGACTACTATCACGGCCATCAACAGGCTCCGTACACAAGTACGCAGTCTCCCTCGCCATATCACAACCAAGCCGATACACCATCGCCGTCGTCGACGCCCGCTCCTCCCTATCAGGCGGCTTACACAGCTCCCACCTACGCGCCCCAAGGCACCACCACACATGACAGCCCTGTCAATCAACACCCCGGTAACACTCAATCCCCATTCGATACCGTCTTCGACGACAACACCTATCCCATGGACCCTCGACATTCAGCCCATCATGCCAACTCGGGCGACATCTCTCAACAAGGATATTATCACCAAGACACAGGCTACTACGGCGGAGGTGTAGCCGATCCAGCCGCTGCACCTCCTCAGCATGGCCATCCGCCATACAGTCCAGACGACATCCTTCTGCAAGATCGTCCAAATAAGAATGGTGAAGCCGACGACCACATTTACGACGCGCCAACACAGACTGGTAGACGCAAGGAGAGGCGCAAGGTCCAGCTCGGCGAGCTTGGCATGTTCGGCTCCAATAAGAAACGTATTCCTTGGGTCGTATATCTCTTCTCCCTCATCCAAGTGGGTGTCTTCATCGGCGAGATTGTTAGGAACGGTATGTCGCATATCCTCAATCCTCAAGATTCACTTGTCATCAAGGTTTAACTAACAGACTATCAAGGAATCCTCACTGGTTCGCCTATTATGATCAAGCCTCAATTCAACCCGATGATCGGCCCCTCGACGCAGGTTCTTATTAACATGGGCGCTCGATACGTGCCCTGCATGCACAACGTCGACGGTGTACAGAACGTCTACAACGTGACCTTCCTCTGCCCGAATGCAACCTCATTTACCGATGCTTGCGATCTCAGTACGCTCTGTGGATTTGGAGGAGTCCCAAATCCAAATGCCAGTATCGATGGAAAGCCGGGCTTGGACCAGAAGCCAGAACCTAACCAATGGTTTCGCTTCATTGTCCCCATTTTCTTGCACGCCGGCCTCATCCACATTGGATTTAATCTTCTTATGCAAATGACGATTGCCAAGGAAATGGAGGTGGCAATCGGCTCGATTCGCTTTTTCCTGGTATACATGAGCTCTGGTATCTTTGGATTCGTTATGGGTGGTAACTATGCTGCACCGGGCATTGCCTCTACTGGTGCCTCTGGATCTCTTTTTGGAATAATTGCCCTTACTCTTCTTGACCTCCTCTACTCTTGGAAGGAGCGCAAGAGCCCAGTGAGAGATTTGATGTTTATCCTTGTCGACATGATCATATCCTTCGTCCTAGGACTCTTCCCTGGCTTGGACAACTTCTCGCACATTGGTGGCTTCTTGATGGGCCTTTCGCTCGGTATCTGTGTCTTACATTCACCAAATTCGCTTCGAAGAAGGATTGGCCAGGATCTTTCTTACACTGCGGTAGCGCCTGGCACTACAGAGACTCCTCCTCCCTTCATCAAGAACCCAGTCGGCTTTTTCAAAGGCCGAAAACCCCTTTGGTGGGCCTGGTGGCTCGTTCGAGCTGGTTTCCTTGTCATGATTATCGTTGTTTTTGTTTTGCTTCTGAACAACTTTTACGTGGCTCATAGCAAATGCTCATGGTGCAAGTATCTGAGCTGTCTGGTAAGGATTTCTTAATGTGCTTGACAGAAAGAAGAAAACTCTGCTAACGTTTCTGCAGCCTATCAAGAACTGGTGCGAGCTTGGAACCCTCAATTCGACTTCGACGAACAACCACTCATCGAGGTCCATCTTCGGCGTTTGAGGTGCACATATATACCATAATGGAGTGATGTGAGCGTGACGGAACATAAAGTGTAAGGCTATTTTTCTGCTTTTGGATAGGAATGTGCTGTGGTTGAGCTCGTAAAGGCTCTTTTGCGCTGCACAGCGTTTGGCGTTCTCGGTCACGTTTGGGAATTACCCAAATATCGATCGTCGCAAGTCGTTCGAGACCAATTTAATGAAGCTATGACCGACCTTACTGCATAGATCTTTCGGGTTGAACTTTTACGCTGCCCGAAACTGTTACTTGGGGGGTACGTTGATGCGATTCAAAGGAGATCGCTGGCTTCCGGAGGGTAGGAAAAAATCCTGGGATGCATGGACATGGGGGAGGTATTCCTATTACATGATATTGCAGCTCCTTGGCCCTGGTCGACTGAAACAAGGTCATGCCATACCCCGCATATCGTTGGACCAGCTGAGTGCATCTGCATGTGTAGGGGGGCTGGCTTCTCACCGTGGCCTGAATACTAGAAATAATAAACAATCTGTTCTTCCCCTCAATTTCTGTTTCTTTCTTTCTTCGTAAAAATACTCAGTCCGTTGGCCTCATCAGCTGCTCTGGTGGTCCAGACAGCCCAGATTGGGCAATGCGTCGCGTGAGGACGGTTTATGATCACCAACATCCCTACCACATGTTTTCTCGAATCATTTATTCATTTTAGATACCATGTTGCAATAGACAAAACCTGCAAAGGTAAGTTGTTCTCGACTCCTTGTCGTGTTTCTTCTGCCTGTATGATGAATTCCTTTATTTGCATGGCTTAGCTGAACGCCCCTGTATGGGTGCTTGATGCATGTTAGAATGGATGTCTGAAATTTCTTTTTATATCGGGATATGTGAATTTGATCCAAATCACTCTCATACAGTTTACTAGCAAATGCTGACTTGAGTTGATACAGGCGAGGGCCATGGGCCAAAATCTTTGAGGTTCTGAGGGGGGGCACTTATTATGGCAGCTGAGGAGAGCTGCCGTGTGGTATGTAAGTAGGTTGACATTGCCCAGCAAAATACTAGATTTGGTAGATTCAATGTGATTTTTTTATGATTTGAGAAGGTGCTATTGTATTTTATTTTGAATCCAGCAAAGAATTTTTCATTTTGAGGTTGGAGACGTGATTTTTCGCAATTCATTGTCTGACTTTGAGCGACCTGCTGTGACATGATGTTGGCCGTCAATTATTGATGCCTGAGGATTTGAGACGCGGGCCGCCAACTCACGTGACAGACGAGGTATCCATCCTCAACTTGATGACCAAAGGTGGGGCAGTCACGTCACGGTCGACGAAGGGCGCGTTTCGTCGTGGATCAATTAAAAGTCGTGTCGTTGATTTCATCCTCCTGTTGTTAGAATCAGGGTGCAGACTCGTCTCCCAAATCAAGCTTCATTTCCCGAGCTAGCAACCGACAATTCCATCACTCGTTCGACCATATCACATGACGACCAATATCTAAGCTTACCAATCCTTTTTCCTTCTCTTTCGCCTTTTTCTTCTCATCCCTACTACCCTCCCTGTTGACTCGTTCACGCAATGACGAGCGCCGTCCTTCCACAGAAACGGGTGCTGGGCGAGTCCCTCACCCGTCAGAATCTCAACTCATCACCGAACTCCCCGAAGAAGCGCAAAGTTGAACCCTTCACCTCATCACCCGCCTCCCGATTCAAGAGTTCCCAGAACAATGGCCGATCCAAAACCGTGTCTAGCCAGCCGAAGAGCGTCTTCGAATCCGAGGTCCTCGACAAGCTGAGCCAAGATATTTCAAATATGAAGCAGAAGAACGCAGAAAAAGACCAAGCTTGGGAGAGACCACCGGTAGTCGACTTCGTTCCTGAGCGGGACAGTCTATGCTTTCAGTCCATCGAGGCCGAAGAGGGTACTCTTCATGGAGGTCGAGCTACTGTCAAGCTCTTCGGTGTGAATGAGCAAGGAAATTCGGTGATGCTACACGTTACCGACTTTAAACATTATTTATATGTCCCCGCCCCGCTCAATTTCCAACCTAAGGATGTTGCAGCATATAAGGCCTACCTTGAGACACAGGTCGCCCAGCACCAGCCTACAATTCATTCAGTGGCATTGGCGATGAGGGAAAATATCTATGGTTTCCAGGGCAATATTGCCAAGCCTTACCTCAAGGTCACTGTCACTGACCCAAAGTTCATCAACAAGGTCCGAACGACCATTCAAAGCGGAAATGCAAACTGGAAGGGTATGTGGAATACTGGAGGTCAGGAGATCCTCACTTTCGACAATATTCAATACGTACTACGATTCATGGTGGACTGCAAGGTAGGTTTTTCTCCAGCTCTCTCATCATGTATGATGGACGACTTACAATTAAATAGGTGCAAGGTATGTCCTGGGTTGAAGCGCCTGCAAAAACATTCAAACTCATTCCCGACCACCTCCGACAATCGAACTGTCAAATCGAGGCCGAAGTGAGCTACCTTGATCTTGTCGCACACAAGCCTATTGGGGAATGGTCCAAGATGGCTCCTCTTCGCATCCTGTCTTTTGATATTGAATGTGCTGGCCGAAAAGGAATTTTTCCTGAAGCGAATTATGACCCGGTAATTCAGATTGCCAATATCGTCACCAGATATGGAGAAAAGAAGCCATTTGTTCGAAACGTCTTCTGTCTACAAGAGACCAGCTCCATCGTGGCCACTGAAATCCTTGAGTTTGAGAAGGAGGACAAGATGTTGAGCGAGTGGCAGAAGTTTCTTGTCAAGACTGATCCCGATATCATTACCGGTTACAACATTGCCAACTTCGATTTTCCTTATCTGCTAGACCGAGCCAAGCACCTCAAGGTCAATGGATTCGAATACTGGTCTCGTCTTCCCAGTGTCCCATCGAGGGCCAAGGAGACAAACTTTTCGAGTAAGCAGATGGGTAACCGAGACACCAAGGCTACCAATACGAATGGTCGGTTGCAGCTAGATCTGTTACAGCTGATCCAGCGTGACCATCATCTTCGAAGCTATACTCTCAACTCCGTTTCTGCACATTTCCTGGGGGAGCAGAAGGAGGATGTCCATCATACTATGATTACAGAACTCTTCAACGGTACTCCAGAATCAAGACGACGTCTCGCGTTATACTGCTTAAAGGATGCTTACCTCCCGCAAAGATTGATGGACAAGCTGTCCTGCTTGGAAAACTACACCGAAATGGCAAGAGTCACGGGTGTGCCATTTAACTTCTTATTATCTCGAGGTCAGCAGATCAAGTTTGTCAGCCAACTGTTCCGAAAGGCCTTGGAGCAGAAGCTCGTCATTCCCAACCTGAAATCAGACCAATCGGATGATCAGTATGAAGGTGCAACTGTTATTGAACCTACTCGAGGCTATTATGATGTGCCGATTGCCACCCTCGATTTTGCATCACTGTATCCCAGTATCATGCAAGCACACAACCTCTGTTACACTACGCTGGTCGACAAGAAGGCGATTCAAGTGTTTGACCTAAAGAAGGACGAGGACTATATCGTCACACCCAACGGAGATACCTTCGTAACAGTTAAGCAGAGAAAGGGACTGCTAGCACAAATTCTAGAGGAGCTTCTGTCGGCCAGAAAACAAGCCAAGCGCGAATTGGCTGTGGAAACTGATCCCTTCAAGAAGGCCGTGTTGAACGGTCGTCAGCTCGCTCTGAAGATCAGCGCCAACAGTGTATACGGCTTAACAGGTGCCACGACAGGAAAACTTCCCTGTCTTCAGATTGCTAGCAGTACGACTAGTTTCGGTCGACAGATGATTGAGAAGACCAAAACAGAAGTGGAGCAGAGATACTGCATCGCCAACGGATATTCTCACGACGCTCAGGTCATCTACGGTGATACTGATTCGGTCATGATCAAATTTGGCACGAAGGATCTGAAGGAGGCCATGAAACTGGGAGAAGAAGCGTCCAAATACGTTTCGGACAAGTTCGTCAAGCCGATCAAGCTTGAATTCGAGAAGGTGTATTTTCCATATCTTCTCATCAACAAGAAGCGATATGCGGGGCTGTACTGGACCAAGCCGGAAAAATACGACAAAATGGATACGAAGGGTATCGAAACGGTGCGACGAGACAATTGCCTGCTGGTGCAAACTGTCATCGAGAAGGTGTTGAGGATGATTTTAATTGAACAAGATGTGCCAGGCGCACAAGAGTAAGTGTTATTTCTTGGCTTCCGATTCGGGCCGAAGCAGACGCTAACAGTGAGGTGCACTAGATATGTCAAGGAGACGATTGCGGAACTGCTTCAAAATAAAGTCGACATGTCAAAATTGGTCATCACGAAAGCGCTCACAAAGGACGATTATGCCGCAAAGCAAGCCCACGTCGAGTTGGCGCAGCGGATGAAGAAGCGCGACGCGGGTTCGGCGCCGGCACTCGGTGACCGAGTGGCCTACGTCATGGTCCGAGGAGCGGCGGGGGCCAAGAACTTTGAGAAGTCGGAGGATCCAATCTTCGTGCTAGAGAACAATGTGCCCATTGACACACGTTACTATCTCGACAACCAGCTTGCCAAGCCACTGGGCCGCATCTTCGAGCCGATTCTCGGGGAGACTAAAGCACGGTCGCTGCTGACAGGCGACCACACCCGGACTATATCGGTTGCGGCTCCCACGGTGGGGGGTTTGATGAAGTTCGCCAAGAAGACCCAGACGTGCATGGGTTGCAAGAAGCCATTGACGGGTAAAGACGAGAAGGAGGGAGCGGTGTGCGCTAACTGCGCGCCACGTGTGGGCGAGCTGTACAGGAAGACACTGGATCGCGTGTCCGACCTGGAGGTGCGCTTCGGGCGACTGTGGACCCAGTGCCAGCGCTGCCAGGGGAGCATGCATTGCGAGGTGATCTGCAGTAGCAAGGACTGTCCGATCTTCTACATGCGGATGAAGGCCAAGAAGGACCTGGAGGACGCAGGGCGAGAGCTCACACGTTTCGATGCGGATCAAGCTGCTATGTGGTGAAAATACTTGTTTTTTTCTTGTTGGTTTTTATGTTTTCTTATTCATGACAGAGCAAAACTTGTATTGGGCAAACAGAAGCAAAAGGGCAGAGAGAGACAACGCCATGAAAGATGCAAGCAGGCATTATGATACTACACCATTTTCATCCTTCCGTTTATTTTTTTTTCTCTTCTCTCTCTCATGTTTGCTGGCGTCAAGAGAGGGCAAGACAGGCATATTGGTATTCGAGACCAGGATGGCATGGGATTTGATTGAGTGTTGTCGTTGAAAGTACGTAAGGCGTTTCTAGGGTTAGCTTTTGTTCAAGGGTATAAGTTTACGAGTAATTCTGGGTGTCGCCTGGGTCAGGGTTTGTGCAGTGCCAGGGGGAGGGGCGAGGAGAGTGGGTGGGTTGGAGCGCGGGATAACAGCATCCCACCACCATGCAGGGCCACCACCCTCGACGTCATTGCAAGATGATGTTTTGTCTATTTTTTACTCGACTTTATTTTTATTTTACGTGTTAGTTAGTATGCGCCCAGGCTAGTAGCAAAACAGGCAAAATGGAATAGAATGCTTTGAAGCAGAAAGCATGAGACTTGTTTGTGTGCGTGCGTGTGTTGTGTGTGTGTCTGTCTGTCAATGCTAGGCAGCTGAACCTGGTTCTCTCAGGTTGTGGCGTCACTCGTGGACGAGGATGAGGAGCTTCATATCGAAGTGGGAACGGTGGCAGAGAGTGTGGAGGTATCCGTAGGTTCGCAATCTATAGATCTCCCAAGGTGAGAAAAAGGCGAGAAGGGGAAGGGAGGTTGGTAGTAGCATGGGAGGGGAGAGCAGAGAACGGTGAGGAACAAGATGGAAATGGCACGATAAAATACGCTCCGTCCGTTTGATTGCATCTCGAATACGGCGTTGTTCTTGCGCCCCCATCGAACGGAGCAGATAAAGTGGGCGGATATATGGAGAGATGATAGACCGACGGTGAGTTGACGGGTCGCCAGGGCATACGGTCACCTTTTTTTTTTCTTCTCCTCCTAGCAAAAAGAAGTGAAACGATGTGAAAGCGATCGATCGGTTTGCTGGGGGTTTGGGAGTGGTGAGGTTACTTGGGGTAGCTTTAATTACTACGTTGTGTCTGTATCCGTAGAGCGGTGTGAAATGGGGCAAGTGGCCGGAGAGAGTCGGAGAACAAGGATGAAAGAAAAAAACACGGGACGGTGGTGCACAAACGATCCAGACTGTAAGGACAATAAAAAAGGTGGATGGTGGTAACTAGGAGAAAGGAAGGTGAAGGGGGGGGTTGGAATGGGACGAGATGCGAGACATCCGGAAAAGAGTGGTCTGGTCTGTGTTTTAAAGCTTGTTCTCTTACATACAAGAAAATAGTTATGGAAATGGATCTTTTGGGGGGCGAGCGAGGGGGGGAGGGGGAGGGGTGTGTGATTTTTTTTTGTCATGCTAATAATGAGAGGAAGAGAGGAGGGATTAGAATACGTTGCATGCACAAAGAGTGAGGTACAGGGAGAATACGGGAAAAGCGAACAAGAATAGGAAATGAATGAGGACGAAGAAGAACAAGAAAAGAAGCAAGGGAAGTAAAAAGGGTCTAGTTAGTTATTTGTTGATGCCTAGGACACTGCCCCAAGTTGCTGGGATGGTAACTAGTTGTTCGGAGTCTTGTCTTTAACTAAAACCTCTACAGCTGGTTCCCTGGGGCCTGATTGATAAAGGAAAAAAAATGCTCTAAAAGCTGCACACCACGCATTAAAGCGAAAGAAGACTAAGAACAGCTTAATGCAAGGTCTATAAACAAGCGGATGCGGCTTTTCCCTTTCTTTACTCTTTTTTTTTTAGTCTGGAGTTTGATGTCCGGCGCCTGCAACTAGGTATCCGAAGAGAAAGTGGTTTTCTCCTCGGCTTATCCGACCGAAGCAGCACCGCACATAGCAATATGTCTGTGTGTAGTGTGTATGTGTGTATGTGTGTGTGTGTGTGTGCGTATAGTTGGCTCGGGAGAGGTTTGCGACGAGAAAGACTCGGAATCGGGATCGGCCACAAGCTGACTATGTTTTTTTTTGTCAATCAATGACCAAACAATAACTCGTAGTCATAATTAAATAAAACTATCCTCTTCAAGAATAATAATTATCCAACGGGAATGCTTTTCGGTATGTGTATATGTCGCCACTATTGCAATATCTGTTGCTTTGTACAATCACGCCTTGGAGTGCTGTTTTTTTTTTCTCTACCCTCAGACATCTCAAACAGGAAGTATAGAAATAAATATGTCATGTTACACAGGAGAAGAAAAAAGAGGCAACACAACAAAGAAAAAGAAACGAAGAGCAAAAGCAAAGAGAGGGGGCCCCGACTTCCCCGGGATTCGTCATGGATGCGTACAGATTGAATGGTCGCTCACCCACGGGGTTTGGTTTCCCCCCTTCTTGAACAGCATTCCCTTGGAGGGGTGTAACAAACAACGAGATTCAACACAGAAGGATACCCACAAAGTGGCCTGGCTGGGCGTCCCGAATCCCCCGGCGTGATTTTGAAAAAAGGCACCGAAATAATAAAAAGTACTACGTAGCAGTCTGGACAGATAAAAAAAACACAAGATAATGATTTCAGAGTAGACGACTGGCAGAGTAAAAGTAAAGGCAAATAAGGTACCGTAACAAGAAAGCATCTATGAGGTAGCCTCCTCCCCCTGCCGACAGGCCAACCAACCAGACGTGTCAGACGTGAGCTTGTCTTTGCTCTTCTGGGCTTCCCGAAGCCTGAGCGCGAGCAACGATTGGCCAGGGCTTCTGAACGATGTCAATTGATTCTTCAAACAACAAGTACAAGGCGGCCAATCAAAATGCTCTGATAGTATCGCCGACCAAGGGGTGCACGAGAAGTGGATTTCTTAGTCTCCTCCCCCCGGCACCATGAATATCATCATGGCAAAACATGGAGCCACCAAAGCGCTTTGTCGATTCTTGGCCTTTTTGCCATGTCCCCCCTTCGTTTCCGGGAACATATTTTGCCCTTGCGTTTCAAGTAGCAAGGGTGTATGTAGCAAATGCTACGTGCGCAGCACTATGGTACGTATGTAGCGTTACGTAGTGGGATGCACACACTGGGTTTTTTTACGTTTTTTTCCGACTTTGGTGTACAGAGTAGGCTGAGTTGGGTTTGGGCTCTCTCTCTCTTCCCGGAGAACTAAAAGTCAATAACTTAACCTTGAAAGCAAGACCAATTTCCTGCTCGGCCATTTTGTCCGTTGGGCCTTCGCAGGAATCCCTTTTTTTTTTCTTTCAGGGTCCGAGGCCGGTGGTATGTCATCGGAAGGTTGGCCGCGCGTGGTGACTAGTTTAGCCTATGTCTTCCGTTTTCGAGAACCCGATGGCTGGCTACCTGTGCGTCAACTTGTCAAGACAAAGTTGTTTCCTATTTACGCGAGAACGGGTGTTGGTGGTGGACGCGAAAACGCTCGTCCAATCTACGGCATCTACCATAGTAGTATTAGACAAGTAGGCAGATACCGACCGGTCTGGAGTTACCATTATTTCGGGGTCGAGTCCGATTCGGTCCCCCAGGAACCCAGTCGCACCGCCTCATACGGCAAGAATCAGAGTGAGGAGATATCTTACTTCCTCTACGCCTCATTTGGCCTGTTTCAATGTCTTATGGAAGCTCTTTTGAGGCTGTAGTGAGTGGCGTGTGAGATGCAGGCAACCTGGCCTGGGGGTGCGACATCCGGGGATAATATTTTTTTTCTTGGGATTGCCCCTCTGGGGTCCCCCGGGAGGCTCCGCATCACCCATGCTCGAAATACAACACATCACATCGGTTTGTGTTAGTTATTGATTTGATACCACTTAATTCTAATGTTGCTGCATCCCAAGGCTCTGTGAGTGAGAGAGAGAGACACACACAGAGAGAAACAGAAGAAAGTCGCCTTTACTATTCGAGAATGGGAACGTGGGATGTTTGTAAGTGTGGGGTGGTTTGTGAGCTGAGTCAAAGGGCCAGACGAGAGAGAGATTTGATGCCTGCATTACGGTATTGTTATTGTTGTTATCCTCCGAGCTCAGCTCAGGTCGGCGCCGAAGATCCAGCCCGGGCTAACGACCCCTTATGCCAATGGAAAGGTAGCTCAGATGAGGAAGAAGCAAGAATGGGTGGATGATGAATGATGGTTATGTTCAACAGGAACTGAGATAAGATTGTGCACCAACCCAGTCTGGTCTCAGATGGCCCCCCGCGCTGGCGCGCCCCGCGGTAGACGGTCGCATCGCTCGCGCTCATGAGTGCGGGAGGAAATGGAATGAGAGGGGAGGGAGAGGGATGGGGGGGGGAGGGTGTGGGAGTAAGGATAACCTGTCTTGGGGGGAGGGGGGAGGAAAAGCACAAAGGTTTTGCAAATAATTCAAACGAGAGCGGCATTTTGATGCTGATGTGTGGTGGTAGGTATTAGTGATGGTCTTGATAAGCTAGCATGCACATAATACCTAGTATGGAGGGAGGCCATGTAAGTGGACAGTTGAAAGATGTGAAGATGAATGTAGCAATGGAAATGACCCCAACCGACTTTCGGAGCGGACGAGCCGTATGCAAAACAAGCCACCAGGTGGAACACGGCAGTGCGGGTATTAGTTTAGCGACTTTGCCAAGTGCGGTACGGTACCCAATGTCCTGCCAAGTGCTCCGTACTACGTATGCAACAATTACCCTACCCTACCCTCCATTACCTTACCTTACCTTTACCATACGTTTCCCAAGGGACCAAAGACAGGCGTCAATAATTACCTCCCTGAGGTAGTTGGAAGAAGTGGCACGCTAGAGGGTGAAAGAAGGAGGGGGGGTTTGAGTAGCTCATGCCAATTATTCTAGGTTATGTTGGCATTTTGTATGACTTGAAGATGTCCATGACGACAATTAAAAGAAAAGACACAAAAAAAAAACAAGACGCGGAAGAGACGGTCATGGCTAGTAGAGGTTAGCAATCCACGTACAAAAGAATTGACAACCTTCGCACGTATTGTTCCATGCAGGCAAAGTGAGTCCACCAAACTAAGTTACCTTACATAATTTGCATTGATTGGCAGGGTGTGTAAAGAGCTGCAGGACGGGGGGCCAGTAGGAGTGTAACTACAGGGACCCAAGCACGCAGCAGCCGGGGAAAAAAGAACAACCCCGAAGCTTGGCTAAGAACAACTAAAAGGAACTTGGAAAGATGGCAACTCTTAGATGGATTCCAAATCGAAGTATGTTATCTCATCTCAGCTAAAGTCCTCCTCATAATGCAACTTAAAATTAGAATCAAAATCAACTTGCACATCTCAAGCCATCTCAAAGGCGAGGTGATGAAAAGAGGTAGATAGGTCCAACATATGTGCAGATATACTGTTGTCCAGTGCCTTCTGTTGTGCTACCTACAGTAGGTCTGTAATGTAGGTAGGTAGGTGGTGGCAGCTACCGTCATCTCGCCAGCAGTGCGGGTGTTTTGTCTGTGCTGGGGTGCTTGCAGTCGGGTAGTGGGGTGGAAGCAGTGGTGGACTGTTCCTTGGGCCCAGGCTGTAAGTGGTATTTACTGTCGCATGCGAGCTAGCCTCCTTTGCTTCTACCTCTCTCTTCTATTCAACCTCCATTGTGCTATGTAAGGGTCCCTCCTAACTTCGGAGGGGCCACCACCGGCCCGTGGCTGGCGGCGCACGCACACGCCCACTCGCTCTCATCGTTCCATTTCTTATTGAGTGAAGCTTTCATGTCACCGCCAATGGACAGTAGCCAGTTAATTAGTGGCCTGTCCTAATTAGTTGATTATCCGTCCACTTTCATCGGACTATGGAGAACGGAGCATGTAAGCCTAGTCTCCAATATGGGGCATGAAGCATGAAGCATGGAGACTGGAGACTAGAGACTGGAGAATGGAGGGGTGTGCCGCAGCGACGGGAAGCATGGGAGTTGGCCGAGAGAGATAGGGGATTAGTCCGTGTCATGACAAGACAGCACAGAACGGCGGTACTTTCTTTGGCCTTTGTTGTATGTGATGGATGGATGGATAGATGGATGGGAAGATAAACCCAGACCGCACTACGTACTATGTATGGATGTGGATGGGAGGTTGCATTTCTACTTGAGGTAAGTAGGAAAAGTATCGATCCTTCCTTCAATCATCTATATAAACCCTCCTTCCCTCCTCATCCTCTTCCATTCCCCTCTCCCCTTCTTTACTTATTCCTCATTCTTATCCTCACAAACAAACCAGCTTGCAACTGCAACGACCTACCGCAACGCCAAGCAAAACCCAACATAGGAACATCATCACCCCCAATGCAACTCACCATGTCTCACCTTCCAGCCGAGCCCGAGTTTGAGCAGGCTTACAACGGTAAGCTTCACAATACGCCACACTCCTAAATTGACAAGTTTCAGCCTTCTGATATAGACATATACAGAACTCGCCAGCACCCTCGAGAACAGCAAGCTCTTCGATGAGCGCCCCGAGTTCCGCACTGCTCTCGCCATCGCTGCCATCCCCGAGCGTGTCATTCAGTTCCGTGTCACCTGGAGCGACGACAAGGGCAATGTCCAGGTCAACCGTGGATACCGTGTGCAGTACAACTCTGCTCTCGGCCCCTACAAGGGCGGTCTCCGATTCCACCCCTCTGTCAACTTGTCCATGTACGTTGCCATCCTATTCTTATTTTCCCTTGAGCTTTGGGATCAGTTCGATATCATATGAGATCGACAACAACACCTCTCCCACACCTCTCCTCCCCCCCGGCAAATGAGAGACCAATCAGATCTACGCCTCCGAGAGAGCGAGCTTATTGTTACCATCATCAATCGTCTTGGAAGACGCATTTGATAAGAAGATGGTACTGATTGGTCTCTCAACGGGCTGTGCGCAGATCAGCTCGCTTTGATTGATTTTTAGCTCATTCAATAATTGGACTCTTTTACTGACTGTGGCGCCTGCAGTCTTAAGTTCCTTGGTTTCGAGCAGACCTTCAAGAATGCCCTGACTGGCTGTAAGTCTATCACCTCCAATCCACTAAGGCGGCCTTATCTGCATTATCAATACTCTTCCACTTTTTTTGGGCGGGTGGCAAGCCCCCCACCGAACTGGTCTTGGGCGTATCTTTGTCTGCTTTTTTTTTCTCACCCTCCCCCATCTCCGTCACACGCGGGGTGGGTGTAGAAGAGCAAGTAAAAAAGACTCGCATCAAGACTTGAGCGGGGGTGGTTTGTCGCTTTTGAGAGATTGTGGCTTGGATACTGAGTCGTCGCCAACAAGTCTGTTATCTGATGTCAGTAAAACTAACAATGTTTTTCCACAGTGAACATGGGTGGTGGCAAGGGTGGTGCCGACTTCGACCCCAAGGGCAAGTCTGATGCTGAGATCCGCCGCTTCTGCCAGGCTTTCATGAAGGAGCTGTCCCGCCACATCGGTGCTGATACCGATGTTCCTGCCGGTGACATTGGTGTTGGTGGCCGAGAGATCGGCTATCTCTTCGGAGCCTACCGCACCATCCGCAACCGCTGGGAGGGTGTCCTCACTGGCAAGGGCCTCAGCTGGGGCGGTTCTTTGATCCGACCCGAGGCTACCGGTTACGGTCTCGTCTACTACGTCAGCCACATGCTTGAGCACGCTGGCAAGGGCAACTGGGAGGGCAAGCGTGTCGCTCTCTCTGGTTCCGGCAACGTCGCCCAGTACGCTGCCCTCAAGATCATTGAGCTCGGCGGTACCGTCGTCTCTCTGTCCGATTCCAAGGGTGCTCTCATCGCTGGCGAGGGAGCTGGTTTCACCCCCGAGCACATCCACAACATTGCCGCCTTGAAGCTCAAGCGCCAGGCTCTGACTGCTTTCGACCACGATGGTCAGTTCACCTGGATCGAGGGTGCCCGCCCTTGGGTCCACGTTGGCAAGGTTGACGTTGCTCTTCCCTGCGCTACCCAGAACGAGGTCTCCAAGGAGGAGGCTGAGGCCCTTGTTGCCGCTGGCACTTACATCGTCGCTGAGGGTTCCAACATGGGCTGCACCCAGGCTGCCATCGATGTCTTCGAGGCCAACCGCAAGGAGAAGGCTGGTGATGCCATCTGGTACGCTCCTGGTAAGGCTTCCAACTGTGGTGGTGTCGCCGTTTCCGGCCTCGAGATGGCCCAGAACAGCGCCCGTCTCCAGTGGACCGAGGAGGAGGTCGACAACAAGCTCAAGGACATCATGAAGAACGCTTACTTCAACGGTCTTACCACTGCCCAGAAGTACGTCGAGGCTGCCGAGGGTGAGCTTCCCAGCTTGGTTGCCGGTAGCAACATTGCTGGTTTCATCAAGGTCGCCGAGGCTATGCACGACCAGGGTGACTGGTGGGAGGACAACTAAACGAAAAAAAGCCTGGGTCTTCCAAATGCAACAAAACTAGGAGAGGGAGAGAAGAGTCCACCAAAACGCGAACCTACAAGATACCCCCCTTGAGCCGGCCTCAAAACATATAAAAAAAGAACTATCATCAGCCTGAGGTTTTCTTCGGTTTCTTGGCTCCCTTTTCTTTCTGCATTCCCGAACTTCCAATGAAGGAGAGGGCTTTCTTCAGCATCTTTTTCTTGTTTTGCGACTACCTAGCTTTTTTCTTGTTCTCGACTGTCTCGATTATGACAAGATGCATTCTGTATAGGGCGTTTCTGGTTTCGCGATAGACTTGAATGACTTTTGTTTTTATTACATACCTATTTAGCCACGATTATCCTAGGTAGTTACAGATATGAATTAACGTACTTGATATTTTTTGATAAAAAAAGAACAAATGTTTCCCTCCTTTTTATTGATTCGTGATTGTGACGGATGGAGAATTCAGATAAAAATTAACAAGTAGTTATATCTCATATAAATTAGCAACTTGAGGCTGAAATCACCAACGCATACTTCTGGTGAATAAGTTAGTAGAAGTTTGTTCTTTTCCAGCTGCCCTTTTGTGAAAGCAAAATCTATGCTTAATATTGTAATGATCCTCCCGGTGGTTGGCGCGTCGATGGGGTTCTTCTACCTAACTTCCCTTTCTCACATCGCGACCTAACTAACACATCTGTTTGATCTTGATAGTCCTCGCCCTCATAACCCGATGTGAATGATCGGGTCGCTATACGAAACGGGTAATCAAAACTCACCCATTCATAAGTTGACCAGGGACACGTCCGGCAATCATCCCCCCGCACTTCAGTAACCACCAGCCCACATACAGCCAAGGATTTCCCACCGTGATTGCCGGATTCTCGGACCCCGGAGAGGGGGGAATGTGAAAGGCCCATGCCGACCGGGGGCTCCCTCCACTCGGGCCGCCCAACTGGGACACGACCTCGGCTTGCTTTTTGGTGATGGCATCGTAGAAGGGAGGGGAGCTGGTGCATTTTCCCAATGAATGAGCGTTTCGTTACAATACACACAATACCACGAAAAAAAAAAAAAGACAACAGGAATCTATCACAGCTTCTCAGAGCCAATTCTTGCCACGTTCTCTTTACTTAGATACGGGTCGTACACCTGATAGTTTAATCATGACTGGTCCTCCGCCTCTACAAGGTCTCAAAGTCATCGAGTTCGCCGGCCTTGCGCCAGGTATGTTTCTTTTCTTTTCTTTAATTTCATAAATCGCATCATTTCCATCCTTTCCCAAAGAAATCCTTAAAGACATTTGAAATACAATATGCTATCTGAGAAAACCTGGCGCTCGCATTGCTGAATACCCTTCTCTCGCAGGCCCCTTCGCGGGGATGCTCCTGGCAGACGCCGGAGCCTCCGTCCTCCGCATCGACCGCGCCCAGGCCGGCGCCTCCTCTCGCGGTCGTGCCATCCCCAATGAGGACATGCTCACCAGGCACAAGGCTTCCATAGCCGTCGACCTCAAGGCGACCCGCGGAGTCGCGCTCGTCAAGCGCTTGGCCGCCCAGGCAGATGTCCTCATCGATCCCTTTCGCCCAGGCGTCCTGGAGAAGCTCGGGCTCGGGCCCGACGTGCTCTGCGCAGCTAACCCGAGGCTCATCTACGGCCGCATGACGGGGTTTCGGCGTGACGGCAAGTACGCGGCCATGGCTGGGCACGACATCAACTACCTCGCCGTGTCAGGCGTGCTGTCGCTCCTGGGCCGCGAGGGTGAACGGCCCCACGCGCCCTGGAACATCCTCGCCGACTTCGCGGGCGGTGGTGCCGTCCTCTTCCAGGGTGTGCTCATGGCCGTCATCGCTCGTCAAGCGTCGGGCCGCGGCCAGGTCGTCGAGGCGAACATGGTAGACGGCGCCGGCTACCTGGCGACCTTCCCGCGCATGGCTCTCAAGACGCCCCTCGGCGACCAGGCTCGGGGGAGGAACATCCTCGACGGCGGGTGCCCCTGGTACGACACGTACGAGACGGCCGACGGCAAGTACATGTCCGTCGGTGCTCTGGAGCCGCAGTTCTTCGCCGCCCTCGTTCAAGGCCTCGGGCTCGCGGGCCAGGGCTGGGAGGAGCGACGCTGGGACTCGTCCGTGTGGCCATCACTCCGCAAGCTCATGACCGACACATTCAGGGGCAGGACACGCAGCGAGTGGGAGGCAGTGTTCGACGGAACCGACGCTTGCTGCACGCCCGTCCTGGAGTACGGCGAGCTGGAGAGCGACTCGTCGGGGCTCCGCGAGGGCGACCAGCGGCCCGTGGTGACGTTGCGTGATACGCCGTGCCTGGCTGTGCGACAGGGCTCGGGGCCGGAGAAGGGGTCGTCGACGGAGTCGGCCGCTACTGCTGCGGCGGCGGAGGCACGTTGCGGGCAGGGAGATGGTGTGCCGGGAGATGGGTACGAGGGCCAGCCACTGTCTCCAGGGTCAGGAGGTGAGGAAGTCCTGAGGGATTGGTTTGGGTGGTGTAACGGGAGGGAGTATGAGATCAAAGGGGCTAATGGGTTTATGTTGAAAGATGGGGAGACGTCTAAGCTGTGAGTGTTGGTTTTGTGTTGTTTTTAGTTTGGAACTGGCAACAGGCGAGAGATGTACCAACTACAGGACTGTATATCCAGGGCTTTTCCAGGGTGAAGGAAGAGAGTTGTAGCAAGCAAGCGTTGAATATATATATATATATATTGTCTTCAGATATAGGGCAGAGCAGCAATCCCCTCTCCTAAGCGTGCGCAAAACGACAGTTAACTTAGTAACCTTATTCAAATGCTAAAAACAACATATTTGAGTAGGTGAGCAGGTAGGTAGTTAGAATGCCATGGGTAAACGCCGAGGGAACCCATTTTCTTCAGCAACCAAAACTCATCACTGTATGGTTTCGGCCACAAAAAAGGCCTATTCTTCTACTTCCCGCTCCCCAATTTGTTGAGTTATCCAATAATTTTTTTTAGCCAAATTCCTAGTTTAGTAATGTATATCTTAATACGGTAAATGAATAAATAGATTTTGATGGCCATTTCCCATAAGAAACAGGTCGATTCTGGCGCAGTATACCAGGAAGAGTGACGTGAATCGCTTGCGTTTGAAGAGCTTTTGCTTCTGCCAAGGTCCAAGTTTATCCAATTCTAGGCTAATTATGACTGATGTGGTCTATAACAAACCAATGAGTCTTATCAGAGGAAAGGCATGTCATCGTTTGGTCATCGTTTGTTTGGGAACAACCAGATTTACTTTCTATGGCTCCTGATGATAGTCATAATCAAAGAAGAGGGGGGCAAAACCAGACAAAAAGTAAAATGCTCATATTTATCCAGTGATACAGGGCTCTAAGCTCCATCACCTCATAATATTCATCACAGAGGTGGCAGATCCTCACGGCATATCGGGCATTGCAGCCGGAACCTCATCCATCCCTCTAAACAGGCGCTATGGAAAATATGCCGGCACGGCGTAACCATGTACAACCGGCGCGCAAAAACGCCAGCCACGCCAGTATCTTCATCCTCAGATGACATGACAGGCACCTCAAGCACCTCACGGCAAATGGCGCAGTCAATTGCACGAGTAGAAGTGCGTTTCTTCGTCCGATCATCGTCTGACTGGGCTGCCGGAGTCGCACCAGACCCGTCTTCTGCTACGAGGCCAATGGGTAGACCACCGGCTTCGAGGTTATCTTCGCGGAGAAGAGGGTGATAGTCCCAAGCATCAGGCGTCCAAGAAGCGGGAACACCGAAACGTGGGCCAACGATATCTTGGGCCACAAGAATAACGATCTGGAGCCACACCCAGGCGCAGAAGAAAAGGAAGGGGCGAACCTCGATCTGGGCGTAGAGGAAGTTATCCTCCTTCGTCCAGAAGTAGGCAATTGGGAGAAGGCGCAGAATAGATTGGCCTACCACAAAAGGCCAGCTCAAGGCGCGTCGACAGTTGCGTATGACATTACGGTGGATTTGAGGTATCCAAAGAGAGAGATAGACGAAGACGCAGGTATTGAGAAAGAGGGAGCGGATGGTAGGATACCAAGTGGTTGAGGAGACGGCGAGGAATATGATGCAGAGTGAAAACAAAATCATCCTACCGATAATAGTTTGAAAAGACTGAGGAGTCTCAGCTACAGCTGGGCGCTGAGCCGTGGTAGTATTGGGGACCGCCATTGCAGCTTCAGCAATTTCAGCGTCAATATCTTGGTCAGATGGAACGATGATGGGTTGGCTGAACGGCGCAGTAGGTCGGTTAGCAGTCACCGGAGCTGGAAGTAGGGATGCTGGGCCAGTTGGATTGGGAGTAATCACAGCTGATGAGACGCCGCTGCTCGCTGTGGTGTTGGAGGCGCCGGAAGATTGATCGCGCTCACGACGAGGTCGAGTCTCTGGGAGCTGAACCTCCCACACCTTCGCTAGAAAGCTGCCTCCAATGATCATAGAAAGGAAGGCTGTGAATAAAAGGGCGAGAGTCGGCAAAAATGTCGCTTCTGCAGATGACATCCAGGTTGCCGCCGCCGTGAAGGTCATGCCGTCGGCCATAGCCATAATGGCAGCCGTCCAGAAGCTCACGCGGCCCAGAGTAGAAGGGGTGTAGGACTCCTTCATTTGGCTTTTCAGCAGGTTAACTTGTCCGAAGAGAACGAGGGCATATACAATAAGCCATGTTTTGACTTGGTAAATATGAACCTCCGTCTTTGTGCCCACGAGATGATTAGCCTCGCCGGGCGGGAAATCAGGAGGTCCTTTAGATTCGAGAAAGAAACCGCAGTCAGGCGAATAGATGACTACTGACATCTGCAGCCTTGGCACCCTGGGGATGGGAGCGCCTTGCGGCGACTGCAGTTCAGTTTCGATTGCTTCTATCACTGCATCCCTCATTTCCTTGGTCACATCGTCTCCGTTGAATCCGCGAATCTGCAGGCCGGGGGGATAAACCTGACCAAAAAGGATGTACTCGCAGTGGGGTGATGGACTGTACGTATACATGGGGTTCTCAATATCTGAGGTCCAAGGCATCGTCTGGTCGATGTATATATTTTCTTCCTTTCGTGCCAGGGTGCGAGCCAGGGTCTGGTTCAAGAGCCACTGACTAGAGGCAAAGAGACTCTCGCTCGGAACCAGATGCGGGAGCCCAAAAATACCGTCAAATTTCTCGCTTGTAGTCGTCATAAGAATAGCCCCGGAGTATGGCCAGTGAACGCCCCAAAGCCTCATCTCCCAATTGTGTCCTGATCCCTCGGTGTCCTCAATGGCTGTCACACCTTTGACACTGCGTATTGAGTGTCGAGAAGTCTGCGAGCCATCCTCTGTCGATGGTTCAAACTCGCTTACAGTCTTGTTTCCATCTATGCGAAGAATCATCCGTCCGGAACTCCCTGTTATGTTACGTGCCCATGGGACCTTGTGCCCGATCCACTCCATATCTGGTGCAGTATGAGAGAGGTTGTAGCTATCGTAGCCTCTTGGGACAGATCCATTTCGTCGAATCCACTCGCCATGGACGGTTCCCGATGCGTTCATCCAAACCGCCTCTCCTCCAATATCCAAACCCTCCTGCCCCGGCAAGGTTGGCATGGCATATTGGCTGAGTTTATTGCTTTTTTGTCGAAATAGCTCCAAATCCTCCCATGCAAAGTTATCCTCCTCCCGAAACCCCGTCAAGTTCAAGTAGGCGGGCTGGATGTCGGAATCATTACTTGTCCTCGGGGCAAAATCGGCCCAGGTTGTTGTATTCAAAACATCGAGAGCGCCGCGGAACTTGGAAAGCCTGGCTGTGGCTATTTCGGACAGTGTCAGAGACCCGCTCTGGTATTCGCCATCGGGAAGGATGAGCCATATGAGGAAGACGACAAAGGCCAACGCGGCGAAGGGGTTTTGCGACGGCGGCATGCTGTATCAGCACAGTGACTCTACCGTAGCAACATCCTAGTTTAATTGCAACTGAGGCACATTTGCGCCAATACAGGTCAGGATCACACGCGGAATCGGGTGTAAAAGGTGGTGTTGTGAATGAATTGAAGATCGTTGTCGCGTGGTCGATTTGAAGATGACGAAGTCAGGATCCCGCAGCGTCAGGCCCTGATAACTTATCATACCTTACCTGGCAGGTAGGGCAGTCGCTAGTACCTTATATGGTTACCTTGGGCCGGGCTGTACCAGCCCCTGCAGCAGGCACCAAGCCTCCTGAGGTACCTTGAGGCAGGTACCATGACAGAGGCGCAAAAAACGAACGGGGCGCCTGCAGAGGGCGAGAAACGCTGCACTGCCTCACCCATGGCGAGCGTCTTATTCAGTAGGGCTACTTACCTCGCGACTACAGTGTGTCTGGTACCTGGTACGAATACGCAGTGAGCCACATCCTGTAGGCAGGTAGAGATTCAGATCCCAGGTCCAGTTCAACTCATCAAATAGACTAATAAGTCCCATTTTTAGTCTTGAACATGGGTTAAAAAAAAAGAGAATCTCTAAAAAAAAGAAGGCAAAGCCAAATATACTCGTGTGCTTTTCCATTTCCAGCTTCCATAGGGCACCAACTTGCTGTGTCTCTCTTCTCGTGACTTGCATGACTACCAACTTTTTACGTTGCGAGGCTCCGGTGTTCGAATTATTACCTACCAAACTGTTCTCCACCGTCACTCCTCCATTGAACAGTTCAACGCTGCTACACTCCATACCAACCAACAATGTCCAGCCCTGACACGCCCGTCAACAAGCTCAATAAGTCTGAGAGTGTACGTCTACACTGTCATTGCTTTATGCAGGCCCCAGCCGTTCGGTTGCATGGCGTGCGCACCGTTACACGCGCAGACTCGCTGTGCGCAGGCTGTTGATTTGGTCTCAGCCCCCATTGTGAACAAGAACAAGCACCACTAACTCCTCCTTCCCCCCTAGACTCAAGACGATGCTCGTGCCGACGTCTCTGCCGCCGTGGAGGAGCTTCTAAACTCTCTATCCAACAAATTTGCTGGCGTGTCATCAGAAATTTTTGCAAAGAGTGAGTGATCTATTGACCTCGCCATGTAGGCCATGAACAAGGACAGAGGATCTGACGTGGTGTACAGTGGATGAGATGTCGAGAAGACTAGACAACTTGGAAGCTGCCCTCCAAGAGAGCAAGGCCAAGGAAGGGAGTTCATCAAAGTAAAAAACCGCGCAAGATTATCTATGAGTACAATTGAGGTTGCGAGGCGTTTTGGGGTTGTCCTTTGAAACATCTGGCTAGACATCACGAGGCTGGAATCGCTGGCTGATCTAGAGCACGTCTCAAGTCATGGCAAAGACGAAACCCAATAAATCGGCATATGTCCATTTATCCCATTCCCATTTTTCATACACTTTCTTATATTCCCCTATTCTGAACCCATGTTATGTAGAATTACTCTTTACAGCTCATCCTTAGCGTCTTCAGCCTTCTTCTCAACGAAGGCTCGAAGGACGTTGGTCTTAGCCTGGAGCTGATCCCGCTTGGTATTGGCAAGACCACCCTTGGCCAAAATGCCATTGAGTCGGGCAAGCTCCGTGGAGATGTAGTCGCTCTTCCTGTTGAGCTTGTCGAAGACACGAACATAATAATCGGCATACTTCTTCTGAGCAGCATCCTTGATACTCTCTGCCTCCTTCTTGACCTGAGTAGCGATCTTGCTGAGCTCCTCGCCGTCCACATACTTCGCAACGAGAGCATCTAGTGACTCAATTGTGCCAGCAATACGGTCCAATCCACCGCCAGGAACTCGGTGTGTTCCGGCCTTCGTGTTGATGAACTGAATAAAAGCCTCCTCGGATCGACCGCCTTGGTACTCCTCGGGTTCCTTGCTTCCAGCAGGCCAGAACTTGATAGTGGGGTAGCTGGTGACACCCAGGGATCTGGCCCAGTCCTTGTTCTGCGGAGCATCGGCATCGACCTTGGCAATAAGGACATTCTTATCACTGGAGAAATCGGTCGCGAGCGTCTCCCAGGTGGGCGCGAGGGACTTGCAGTCTATAAATAAGGACATGTATTAGTCTATGCTTGCACAACATGCTATGCCATTTGATATACTTACGACCACACCAAGGGGCAGTGAATGCAATCAGTACATTCTTCTCCCCGCCGATAGCTTCGTTGAAGCTCTTCTCGTTCAAGTATGTAACATCGCTGGGCATCTCAAGCTTCTTCTTAGTCTTCACGCCAGTCTTCTCAGCGATGAACTCAGTGAGGCTGTCAAGGTCACGACCCGACTTGTAGTCGGTAGGCGTGTCGCTCTTTCCATCGAACCACTTGAGCGTAGGGAATCCCTGGACACCGAATCGCTTGCCTAGCTCGCGATGCGCATCAGCATCAACCTTGGCGATCTGGACCTTATCACTATGTTGAAAAGCAGTAGCAAGCTGCTCATAAACAGGGGCGAGGGTCTTGCAATGGCCACACCAAGGGGCGAAGAACTCGACGAGGGTGGGCTTTCCGGACTCCAAGACAATCTTGTCGAAGTTCTTGGGGAGGAGGTCGATTACGGCCGACTTAGCGGTGGCTGTAACCGCCAGTGCTGCGAGCACGAAGCTCTTGATTATGACCATGATGGGCGGTGGTTGTCCAACAAGACTAGTTCAAGAACAAGGATAGGAGAAATAATTAGGAAGATTAGGCTCTGAATAAAATGCACTATTTTCCAATGCAGTTTATAATATCGTTTTGTCTCTGTTGCGTCTGCTTGGAAATCAAGCTACAAGATGCCAGTTTTCAGAGAGCTCGGCCCCTCCTGCAAGCAATAGTCCCGTTTGTGGTGAGGTAAGCTCCAAGCCACAATTCGAGAAGCTAATATGTGGGGGGTGGGAAATGTGGCTAATGCATCATCCGTGCTCACAGCACGTGAAGATAAGATCAAGGCCGGAATGTTCGCTCAAGCGGAACCACGTGACCGTAGGCCCTCACGGACCACCCCACACACAACGCTCGCCTGGGGCTGCGCAACCCTCCAATCGGTAGGCGCTTGGAGAAATTCACACAAAATTTCACGCCCACTTTCCCAACCCTTCGCGAATATCAACCATCCGACCGTCAACTCCAGCTTTCGGCACCCAACACCGCAATCATGTCTCACGAAAGCGTTTGGAACTCGCGCCCCCGAACCTACGGCAAGGGCTCTCGCAGCTGGTACGATTCACCATTTCACCCTCCGGCATTCTGCTCCGTCCTGACGGCAGCTATTCCCCCTCCTTCCCCCGATGTCCATAGGAAAATTGACCTCGAGAGTATACTGACATGGGATTTCTTCATATAGCCGCGTCTGCAAGCACAAGGCCGGTCTGATCCGCAAGTACGAGCTCAACCTGTGCCGTCAGTGCTTCCGTGAGAAGGCCAAGGACATTGGTTTCAACAAGGTTAGTCGGGCGAAAAGAAACAATTCTCGGACGAATACTCTCTCTCTCTCTCTATCTTGTCTTCGAAGAGAAGTGGAAAGGCCCTAGAAGAAAATGGACAAAAAAAAGGCTGACCATTTGTGCGCGTCTACAGTACCGATAAACGATGTTGCAACGAAAAATTCTCGGATGGGGCTGGAGGCAAGTAAGGGGACGGAACTCTTGAGATGAAGTCAGGGCCTCGCGAAAAGCATCTCGGAAGGCGGCCGCTTGGAACCGGAGTTTTATGGCTTGCTTGGGTCTGTGGAGGATCGTACGTCTTAACGAACCTGGATCCGAATAGACGAATACCATTGCATTGGACCTCACAGTCATGTCTTTTTTTCCCTCTTCGTCCCTGCGATATCATCATCTCTTGGTCTACGAAGTAGACACCCTGGATGTGCGGCTCGTGGATTTCCATGCCACATGGTTGGAGTTGGTGAAAAAATGATCATAGTCAAGACGATTGTGAAAGGTCTTTGTTTCCACTAAGATCGTGTGCAATGCCAAATGATTTGCCAATCATCGCCCGTCCCCATTCTCGTCGCCATGTCTTTTTTTTTTTTTTTTCAATCCGCATGAATTCCCTTGATTTTGGTACATAATATCAGCTATACCATTCTGGTTACTCCAATTTCGTTCGTCACGTCACGGAGATCGAAAAACTGACTTGAAATCACTAGTTTTACATGTCTTTAAATTACTGCCTCTCCTCTTTTTGGTCTAAATGAAATCGTCAAGACATCGAGAAGAAGTAGAGTGGAGATCTTTGAACCTCCCAAGTCGTAGATATACAAGAGCCTCACTAGCTCAAATGGGAGACGTGGCTCGGTCATACATCAAAAAAAAATTCATACAGCATCCCCATTGTGTCTTCATTTCCGAGCGCCCATTTTTACCATGCCCCAGTTACGAATTTCACTCTCATGGCAAACTCCAAAGTCATCCCTTTTATCGCTTATTTGAGAATGCGAGTGCAGAGACCAGTAGCAACAGTGCGGCCACCCTCACGGATGTTGAATCGCTGACCAACCTCAATGGCATTAGGGTGAGTCATGGTGACCACCATCTCAATGTTGTCACCAGGCATGACCATCTTGGAGGATGCATCGGCAGTGCCCTCGGGGAAGGTCAGGTCAACGGACTCATCAGCAGTTCGGAGGTAGAGCTGAGGTCGGTAGTGCTCCATGAAACCAGTGTGTCGGCCACCCTCATCCTTGGTAAGGACGTAGAGGGAAGCAAGGAACTGAGTGTGGGAAGTGACTGAGCCAGGCTTGCAAACGACCATACCACGGCGGACATCCTCACGGCGGACACCACGAATGAGGAGACCAGAGTTATCACCAGCCTGAGACTGCTCACAGGACTTCTTGAAGGTCTCAATGTCGGTAACCTTGGTCTTGATGATCTCGTTACCCTTACCAACAAGCTCGATCTCCTCATCACGCTTGAGGGTACCACGCTCGACACGGCCAGAGACGACGGTACCACGACCAGCAATAGAGAAGACATCCTCGACAGACATGAGGAAGGGCTTGTCAAGGTCACGCTCGGGGGTAGGGATCCACTCGTCGACAGCCTGGAGAAGCTCATCAATCTTCTCATTACCAATCTCAGGGCGCTGGTTGTTGAGGGCCATCAGAGCAGAACCCATGATGACGGGAGTCTCATCACCCTCAAAGCCGTAGGTGCTAAGGAGCTCACGCATCTCCATCTCGACAAGCTCAAGCATCTCGGGATCATCAATGGCATCGACCTTGTTGACGAAGACAACAATCTTCTGGACACCAACCTGACGAGCAAGCAGCAAGTGCTCACGAGTCTGGGGCATTTGACCATCGGAAGCAGCGACAACAATGATAGCACCATCCATGTTGGCAGCACCAGTGATCATGTTCTTGATGTAATCGGCGTGACCAGGGCAGTCGACGTGAGAATAGTGGCGGTTCTCAGTGGAGTACTCGATGTGGGCGGTAGAAATGGTGATACCACGCTTGCGCTCCTCAGGAGCCTTGTCAATGGAGCCATAGTCGAGGAAGTTGGCGAAGCCCTTCTCAGCTTGACGCTTGGTGATGGCAGCGGACAAGGTGGTCTGGAGAGGTGGAGAGAAAGGTCAGCATTGCAAATTCCCAGAAACCAATGTCAATTGGGTGGGCTTGTTGATTGGGTGAGACAAACCTTGCCGTGATCGACGTGACCAATGGTGCCAATGTTAACGTGAGGCTTAGTTCGCTCAAAGACGGCGTATGATCGGTAGAGGTTGAGGACACCAGCAGCGTTCTGCTTCTTGAAAGCGGACTGGAGGGGGTTGATTCGGCCAGAGTTCAGGCCGTGGCGCGCGGTCCGTAGGAACGGCGCAACGGATCGGAAAGCGGTGGACATGATGAGACCACGGGGTATATGATGACACAAGAGAAGGGTCGAAGAAAACAGATTGAGCGGAGAGGAGGTGGTGGGGAAGGACAATGAGGCAACTCAGAAAACACGCACTGGTGCTGCCGATATGATGCTTGGAAATTTTTATGAGCTCTGCTGGCCCACTGGCTTAAGGGAAGTCGTTTGTCTCTGAGTGTTGTGGGTCCGTTCGGTGGCTGCCGGAATCAATGCTGCCACTGAAGCGTTTGTCGAAACGGGCCACGGCTCACAATAGATAGATCACGTGACGGGATACCGTTGAGAGCTGAGACTTCTATTGCACCCACCTATACTCTAAGCTTGCCCTAATAAGAGCTGCCTGTTGACCAGGTACCTTAACTTGGTTTCATACATGCCTAACTCTCTCGACAGCTTCCCTCAAGTGTCCTGGCGAGAAACTCAAGGCACAGCAGGTAAGCTAATCTGCTGTTGGCCCGAAATCATGTTTTACCTTTGTGCCGTCGTTTTAGCATCCCTCGCTCCAATAGGAGAGACATAAAACCGGATTTGTAAAGCTAGAGTACGAGCTATACATCCTGCAACAAAATAATAATTTATGCGGTCTTGCCCCAGCAGCTCACAGTTCTATTTCATTGACGGACGCCAATCGGTTGGTCTTCATCTTTCGTCTCTGAGGATTGGCGTATTTCTCACGACAAACTGAATGCGACCATGAAGATCTGTTTCTATTATACAGACATAACTAGCAGTGCAGTGCGAGACTGACACTGTGCGAATTGAATTCCGACAAACTCGTTTTCTTCTCTATTTGTCTGATCTTTATAATAATTGTATTACAGTACCTTGTCCGCAAATATATTGGTATAGACTATAGCACGCCAGCTAACGCATGATTGCACAAGGGCTCTACAGCTCTCGCCTTGCAGGACCATGGATCACGTTTTGATGGCGTGTATGGAAACACCAATTGCTCTTAGTCTTTGATAAAGAGGCCCAGGGCTATAAATAAAGATACTTGGAGAATCCAGCAGACTTTTTTGCTATCATTCTCTCTACTACGTAGAGAACTGCCTCCTTGCAGGCTCTCTGCCATGTGCATAAATATCAGAGATACCTAGAAGGAGGTAGTCTAATAGGACACTAAGTTGTCGGTGCATTCAATGGAATAGTCCCCAGAAGAACAATGCCAGTTTTTCCGGCTCCACAAAATGTTCATTGAGTCCAAAGTCGTCGAGAGCAAGGGTATTTGGTTTGACTTGTAATACTAAACACAACTTTACGGCAGAATTTGATGAGGTTGATGAGTGATTAAAAATTAGATAAATGACAGGTGTACTGCCAGTGGTGTCTCTTGTTGCCACCAGCCCTTTTCTGCGTAGAAAAGCCGGGACCATCGGAGAATCCACTCTGGAGACAATAACAGCCGCGCGCTATAAAAACTTCCAGCTCAAGCCCATCTCCCTCAACCTCAGCGTCAATATTGGCTCTTTCTCGCTTCTCTCTCATATAATTACTTGCCTTGCTGGCCTCTATCGCCAATCCGCCATTATTACCATTTTCTCGTCATCCAGTATTGAGAATCGTGCCACGATCCCTCACAATCACCTGTCAACACTTGGCTGTATCACCTCACTCAGCCTTTGTGCTGGCCACCTATCTCCTGTCTCTCTACCATTTACTTGGAGCAACAAAATCTGGAGCCTGCGCATTAAATTTTTTAATCAACTCACGTTCGCGCACGCCTCCCTTAATCAAATAATTCATCACCATGGATTCCGAGGCTCAGCAACAGCAGCCGCTTGATAATGTTCAGCCTGAGCTGAACGCCCTTGGCAAGCTCATGGCGAATTTTCTCCAGTACGGATCCAATGCGTCCAACAATCTCTCCAACACCTTCACTAGCATGGATGCCAAGGGCTGGCTGCGCTTAATCATGGTTGTGGGTGGCTATATGCTGCTACGGCCCTACCTACTGAAGCTGTCCACCAAAGTTGCCGTCAGGAAATTGGAGGAACAGGATGAGAGAGAAAAGGCTGCAGCCAGGGCACAAATCTCACCCAACGAGCTGCGTGGTGTCCCTGACGAAGTTGAACCCGAGCTGGATCCCGAGGGCGATGGCACAGGTGCTGATTGGGGTCAGAGGGCTCGTGTGAGGCAACGAGTGATGTTGAAGCAAATGCTGGATGCGGAAGAGCAAAGGAGGCTGGATGAAGAGTCGGACAAGGAAATTGAGGATCTGCTGGAATACGACTGATGGGATATGTCCAATCACTATTTACCTCAGAAAAAGTCAACGATGACCAAAAGGGTATCAAGGCTCAATGGCATGGCGATTTCTTCTCGCCCTTATAATACGTTCGATTTTCAGCAACTTTGATCTTACTACTTCTTTGTCAATGTTCAGATGTGTACATACGTGCGTTAATCTTCGTTGATGGGGGATCTATTAATCCGATGGTAATTGTGACAGCGACAAAGACCCACGGTCTCCGGCCTCCTCCCACAGAAATAGAAGATAAACTCCAGTCTGGTGATTCCACTCGGATCGGCTGAGCTATTTGCATTGCACGTCCCTCATACCCCAGTGAGACCAAAATATACACTATTCGCATATTTTACATTCATCAGCTCCCTGGCCAATGTCTTAATATAGTGAACTCTTGTACCGTGCCCGGGGCAGAGCCTGAGGATTACACAGCGGGTTCTAGCCAGGATGAGGTCTCTTTGTGAAGCCCAGATCTATGAGCCGTCAAAACTCGGCACTTGTTGGATCCGGCGGATGCGAGAAAACATGATTGGAAGCAAGGTTTAGTGTAGCTCCCTTGTCAGGGTATTTTTCTTTGTAACAGGTCGGAACAGGGTCTTAGTTATATAGTGGCTGATGTGAGGGCATGGCTCAAAAATCCGGTTTGGTCAGTAGGACACGCGAGCAAGTGGGCTTAGCAGTGACAGTGTGGTCCCTCATGGTCTCTCCCACTACTGTAAGTACTGCATATAATGGAATGCATGCTTCACCATTTTCTCTGACAGTGGACCAGGTGTGTGGCACAGAGATGAAAATGCGAGGTTGTTGGGCATGGCCTGGCTTCGTCACACTGCTTGGTCATGCTGTTGGCATGCAGGTGCAATAAATGAGCGCAGAGCGATTCTGTTATTGCTGGAAGAGTCCATGGAGTTCGAGCAGCTGACCACCTCAGGTTGAGGTGAGTCAGGCTGGCCGTTGCCACTCGCTAATTATCTTCCACGCTGACCACTTCTATTCACAGCCCAGTTGAGAGTATTGAACGTGATCATGCCGGATTACCTCGGTTCAGGAAATGAACTCTGGAACTTATCACAATCACACGTATATGCACCCCTATTAAAGCAACAATAGAGTAAAACGATCCTACGACCTACTCAAAGCAGCCTCCTTGGTTGTTATCAGAACCCAGCTAACCAAATAAGAGACCTGGTTCCCTGCGCAGGGTTTCTGGTTGCCGTGGAGCCACACGGACCTGACGTAGAGAGGGGCAACCCAGCGGGGCGATAGGCGGGAGGAGGGGGCTTTCTGGGTAGCAGGTACCACACTCTAGGAGAATACACCGAGACAAGACGGTCACTCAAGTGTCTAAACAAACAAAAGAATAAACAGGATTCGATTCAAGTCAACTCAAACGAATAATTTTATGATGAAAATGAATACAGTTCGGCATACTAATTATTTTTTTGCATTATAAACCAGATTCCCCTATCCCTCAAACGATGCGCGGCACATATGAAGGCTTGATATTGAGTATTGGCCCGGTCTCGATTTGTAGGGTAAACAACCTGGAAGCCACTATTTTCGCATTGATCTTCCCGCAAAAACCCCGGTTGGTATCGTACCTAACTCGCAGCCGACCCCGCCCGCTACAGCCTATAGGTACCTTAACGTTAGGTACCTGACATCGGTGTTAGTTTATGCCCGGCCTTGTCCTATGTCATCCTCCCGCCTCTTGGGCGTTGTGTGAAGCTGCGCCTCCAAGGTTCAACACCTCAACCTGTTTGCCTTGTCTTCGTGCGGCGCATCTTCCTCCACCCAACATTTCCTGGGTTTCCTGCTGTCTTCGCTCGCTGACCTTGGCGCCAGAAGGTTCTCTACAGATTCCTCCATCTTAACTCGCGCCGTTACCCTTCTTTTTATTTATTTAATTTTTTTCCCCCGCCGACTCGCTGCTTTTGTGCTTCCCCGCTCACAGCGGAAGTTGCACGCTATTGCGACAGATCTAAACACCACGCACACGACGCTCGAGGTGATTGGTAGCAACGGCCCTTGACCACTCCGTCGCGGTCGCACTTCCCGACCTCGAATTTCCATATAATGCCCACCCCCTCAAGCGCATAAATCACCTGAGTTTGACAAAATGGGGGACTCGCTGGACATCCAGAACATGCTTCAAACGGGCTACTTCTCCACATCCCGAGCAAGAAGCCCTCGAGAGTAATTGATTCCCTCTTCAATCTTTAAATGCGATCCTAACAAATTTGTTCTCAGACCAACACCGCAATATAGGAGCAGTGCATACTCCCTCCCACCACCGCCGTCCTATGACTCAGCAACGTCTCGATCATACCAACTTGTTTCACGCCGATACAGATTCCAACCCCCACCCCCCAGCGTAGAAGACGAAGAAGTGTCGCTGAAGCGAGAGTATGGAGGATCGAAGCCGCCAGACGACGAAACCCCTTCGAGGGGCGAGATTGAACAGCATCCTATTATCATGGAGGTTCATGAACACAACCCAGAACGTCGGTTCGTCATTTTGACAGGACCACAAAGCGCTTCCGATGGAGGGGAACCCGACAAGAAACCGGGACCTAAGCGACCACGCGAAGGAAAACGTGTAGAAACGAGCTCATATGAATCAAACTCCTCTCGACGATACGAGTCCAGGCCGAGAACTGGTTCAAAACCCGAATCGAAGCCGGAGCCAAAGCCGGAGCCAAAGCTCGAATCGAGGCCTGAACCAAAGCTGGAGCAAAAGCCTGAACCAAAGACTGAACCGAGACTTGAACCAAAACTTGAACTAAAGCCCGAGCCGAAACCTGAGCTTAAACCTGAACCGAAAATTGAACCGAAGCCTGAACCAAAACCTGAACCGAAATCTGAGCCTAGATACGAGCCAAAGCCTGAGCCCAAGCCTGACACCAGATACGAGTACAGACCAGAACCAGCGTTGAAGCCAAATTCTAACTCTGGTTCAGAAGGCGAGAGACCTCGTCTGGAGACGCGCAGGAGCAGACAAAATCTAGCAAAACTGGAGACCGATTTCAGAGAGGAACAGCTGCCTGAAAAGTATCGTAATTATCCTCCAACAAGTACTGCCCCATCCGACAACCCTCCCCCAAAACCACCTCGACCAAACCATGATACTAGTATACAGCCGGATGTTATCACATATAGTTCAGGCGGGCGAGAAAGGGCATATCACGCATACAGCCAAGGTCAAAGCTCTAATCGTCGGTCCCCAACACAGCGATCCTACCCTATTCAGCCAGATGATCGACGATTCGATGAGAGCAATGCTCGTGCGTCGTCGACTTCATCTACAGTTAGGCGCATTCCTACCAATCTTGATCCTGGAGCATCCACTCGAGCATCCTCAGGCGATCGGATAGGCGATATGCGATACCGGGCTGAGTATGCACCGCCAAAACTCGGAAGGAAAGATGCTACACCCACTCCCGATTACCCAAAGTTGGAGCGTGAAGATGTTTCTCGCCAATCAAAATATGTGTCTCGAGATACCGAGAGTCGGCCAGTTGAAGAACATCCAAAGGGCCCAAGAGAACTTCAGCAACGACAGAAGAAGTCCGTGGTTGTGCAAGACGGCCGCGAGTCGAACTCAAACCTGGAAAAGATTGAAGCTCCTAGTGGTCCTCGACTCAGACCAAGAGGGCCAATCGTACCTGTACCAATCCCAACCTCCATCTTCCCAGATGAGAGTCCTCCTGCTGCGCGAAATGCATCAACCTTTCCAGTGTATAAAGAGGACCAGCGGCCTCCATCCCAAGAACGGCAGAAAGCGCAGCTTCCTTACCCCGTGGATGACGACCGCATCCTTGATCCATTTGACATTAGAAGGAAGGAGTGGACGGGAAAATCTGCATACGGCGAAGAGCCAACCATTTCTATGCCTGAAATTCCTTTGCCAATTCCCATCGGTCCAGAGACAGCACTCGAGGCGAGGTCAGCAAGCATACCATCAGGTGTCCGGATCCCTGCTGGTACTTCGGTCCCACCGGGAACCCAGCCGTGGCAACCTCCTCCGTTTGACCCTGAAAGAGATGGTACTCGCCTTGAGAGGCCTGTAGGCTCTGTACGACGGCACTCAGAGAACAGCGGAGCAACTGGTGTCCCAGCAAAGTTTCCTGAATGCCGTCGTAAGAAGCCTGTCGCCGGTATGGTCGACTGGCTCACACTCCCTCGAACTGATTTCAATATCTGCCCTGAGTGCTATGGGTTCGTTTTTGGTAATACAGAGTTCCGGAACTTCTTCCAGCCGATGCTCCGACCTTCAGATGCACCCATCGCTTGTGATTTCGGTGTTTCTCCCTGGTATCGCATTGCTTGGCTCCTTACTTTGAAGAAGAACAAACAAGACTTACGACTGTTCCATGAAGTCGATAGTGCAATTACTGCGACCCAACACTTACCCTGCCCTCGAGATAGGACGACATCACGAAATTGGTTCACCATTTGGGACCCATATACACGACGACCAGTCTACGATTTTATTATTTGTTTGCAGTGTGCTAAAATCATCGAGGCACTACTCCCGAACCTTTCGAACATTTTTGTTCCCGTGGACTCACGATCAGAACCCACAAGGGGGATTTGTTCTATGCGATTCAAGGAGAAGCGAAAACGCTTTGTGATGTATTTTGATGCCATGGAAATTACATCGGATGTTGCTCGCATCGAGCACGAGGAGCCAGACATTCATATGTTAGCAAAAGAACTAGAGAAGATGGCATCCGTCAGTGAATGCCACGAAGACATTCCAATCGGGCATGGTTACTGGCATACCATGCAATTTCTGCCACAATTTACAGTCTGTGGCGATTGTTTTGATGAGGTTGTTCGGCCTCGCCTGGAAGACGGCAATGTCATTGCCAGCAATTTCTACAAGAAACCAGAGAGACTTTCGCTGGCAACATGCCAGCTTTATTCCCCTCGAATGCGGGAAGTCTTCCAAAAGGCCTGTCGAGCGAATGACCCCAAGTATTTAGAGAGCAAGGCTCTGGAAAGGTTAGAAGTTGAATTGGACATACGAGAAAAGCTGAAAAAGCTGGATAGGTCCAATCATGACGAAGAATGGGTTGAGCAGCAGGTAGATAAGTTAATTCGAGAATGGAAGAGGTGGGAGTAGGTGAGCAAGGACAACTATTGGATATCGAAATCGAAGAATGAGAGGCGGCTCAGTTATGGTATATGAACGCAGACACCAACGCGAATTTCATGAGCTATACGTAAAGAATGAGATATACGATTCTAAATAGTCTAGATCTTTTGATGCCCCAACTTTCAACTTATAATTATCAACAGTCTAGGTACTTAATAAGTAGACTACCTTGTTAGTTTTGAGAACCGGAATGCCACAGCTGCTACTCGCTTCACGACGTGCATGGATAGTAGTACCGTATTCTGGGAGCGCGATACTGCTTGATAGCACTGTGATCGCTCCGTAGGTTGCATCACGTGAGCCCTAGCCGATAATTTGAGAAGGTGGATTACACGATGTGGGGTTTAGGGTCTCCGCCCACCAAACCACAAGGAAAAAAAAACCTAGGTGAAATTTATCACCAGCCCGAATTACACCCTCCCACTCCATCACCCAATTTCGACGCCGCACGACGATCGAGGTAAGAATCCCAGCGTTCCTGCTCGGCACAACCCTCAATCTTTTCGCAACAATACTAACCTGACATCCTCTCCAGGTCCAAGTCCCAACCTTCAAAATGGCTTCGCGACCTACCGTCACTATCATCGGCAAAGATGGTGCTCCCACTGGAGCTACCCACCCCATTCCTGCCGTCTTCACCAGCCCGATCCGACCGGACATTGTCCAGCAGGTTCACACCGGTATCGCCAAGAACAAGCGACAGCCCTATGCTGTGAGCGAGAAGGCTGGTCACCAGACCTCTGCTGAGTCCTGGGGAACTGGTTAGTAAACAACTCTTTTTTCGTCTTTTCGTTTGGCAAATGTGGCAGATGGATCAGAAAAAATATTTTTTCAGTGGGATGAAGAGATGGAACACCGCCGCGCAGAAGAAATTCTTCACGGCAACAAGATTGGACAATCCAGAAGGCTTTTTTTGTTCTTGGAACACATGAACTGCGGCTAACATTGATATTCTCCAGGTCGTGCCGTCGCCCGTATCCCCCGTGTCTCCGGTGGTGGTACTCACCGTGCTGGTCAGGCTGCCTTTGGTAACATGTGCCGATCCGGTCGCATGTTCGCCCCTACCAAGATCTGGCGCAAGTGGCACATCAAGGTCAACCAGGGCCAGAAGTGAGTACTCTCCGGAAATTTTGGCTTACGAGGAATTGGGACTGACTTTGGACTTTTTCTAGGCGATACGCTGTCTGCTCCGCCCTGGCTGCCTCTGCTGCCGCTCCCCTCCTCCTTGCCCGTGGTCACCAGATCTCCAACGTCCCCGAGGTTCCCCTGGTCGTTGACTCTGCTGTCTTCGAGAACGCCGCCGTTGCCAAGACTGCTGCTGCTGTCGGCCTCCTGAACGCCGTTGGTGCCGGTGCCGACGTCGAGAAGGCCAAGAAGTCCAAGAAGCTCCGTGCCGGTAAGGGCAAGCTCCGTGGCCGCCGCCACCGCCAGCGCCGTGGTCCTCTCGTCATCTACGACGCTGAGACCGACGGCAAGGAGCTCGTCACTGCTTTCCGCAACATCGCTGGTGTCGAGACCTCCCCCGTCACCGCCCTCAACCTCCTCCAGCTCGCCCCTGGTGGTCACCTCGGCCGATTCATCGTCTGGACCTCTGCTGCCTTCAAGGCTCTTGACGAGATCTACGGTACCACCACCGAGCCTTCTGCCCACAAGCGCGACTTCCTCCTCCCCTCCAACGTCGTCTCCCAGGCCGATCTCACCCGTCTCATCAACAGCTCCGAGATCCAGAGCTCCATTAACGCTCCCAAGGGCGATGCTGTCACTCGCCGCTCTGCTGTCCAGAAGAAGAACCCTCTCAAGAACAAGCAGGTTATGCTTCGCCTGAACCCCTACGCCTCCGTGTTCGCCCAGGAGGCTCAGAAGAAGCAGGCTTAAATTTCCCCCTCGCTGGGTGTGCAGCGGGCAAGGAAGAACTAGGTGACGGAAATGGCATGATTTGGTAACGAGGCGTAATGGCTTCTGGAAGGTTGAGCTCCTAAAAATGAACAGAGATTTGACTCTTTATGAAAACCGTTCCGTTCTTGGCATTCAGTCTTGGGACTTGCATACATATTCGTGTGATATACCATATATGACTTAACGGATTCCTGTCTTCCACCAACGTTTCTCGTTTTTCCTTGCTTGTGACAATGTTAATAGAACATACAAAGTAATGATGACATACTTAATGGCGCCATGAATATTTCAATCCCCTCTAACCCCATATTCCCTGAGAATGACGAACTTTGCCACACAGTTGATGTGAGACGAGAAGGGAGGAGAGTGAGCAATAGTCTCTCCATCGACTCTCGCTTCAACACAACTGTGAGCGTAGGACTATTTTCTACAATTCCCATCCTTCTCTAGCTTTCATAAAATATTTTATTGTTTATTTAGAGGTTTTATTGCCCCCTTTCTCCGCATCAACACAACTCACCAACACCAAACTTGAGCGTTCAGTTCATAACGTTCATCTTCATTTTCAGAAACTCGTCGTCTCAAACGCTGGTTAATTTATTTCTTAGGCTATTGCGGCAATTCTGCAACAAGCTTCTCAATTTCAGAAACATCCTTGATCCTCCAGAACTTCTGCAACGCATTCGCATATCTTCGTGATCCAGCTTCGATATTCTCGTCGCTCTCAGCAGCGAAACACAAACGCACATATCTCCAGCCACGATCAGCGCGAATACCAGGTTCGGCGCTAAAAATGGTGCCTGGTGATCCGAGAACCAGCTGGGGTGCATGAGTTGTGAAGATCAAGAAGGCACCCGCGAGTGTCGGCCCGTCAATGAGGGGAATATCCACACCCTTGGATTTGTAGAGCGGGTGGTTTTCAAAGTGCACCTGCGCCCAGATGAACATACCACCTCGAGGCCAGTCGAATGTCAGAAGGCGCGTCTTTGTTATGACGCCCCATTCGGCGTCGGCCTGCCGGTTAGGCGTGGAGTGCTTGAGCTGGTATGTGTTCTCCTCAAGGATGGAACACATCAAAGTCATGCGGCGCTCGTATTCGCCGCGAAGACCGGCGAGCCAACGGACCCAGCCGTCAAGTTGCCAGCCACTGAAGGTCGCTTTCTCCAAGAGGGGGAGCGAATTAAAAGCGTTGATAGTGGCGCTGGGTTGAGGGCCTCGAATCAGCTCAGCGATAAGGGACTGCACAAAGCCGGAAGGCTGCTGAGTGGTGGCCTCGGTGATTCTGCTCATTTTGTTAGCAAACTAGGTTCAACTCCTGGGGAGGCATCTTTAAATCTTACCGAAGAAGCCGCTCGATAATATCTGGCTGCGCGGTGATCCATCCCAGTCGGCAACCGGGAGCAACTGTCTTGGAGAAAGTATCCAACCGAATGACTCGGCCATCGACATCAATGTTGAGGTACGAAGGAACAAGCGAATCAATGAACTCGAAGCCAGACTTCTTTTCAAACTGGAACGGCTGCTCACCCTGCACAACATCCTCGCCACGGAACCTCGCTTGCTGAAAAACGGCGGAGGGGAATTGGAGATACCAGTAAGGTTCGTCCTCAACAATGAGAACGTCGTATTCACTGGCTACTGCATATATCTCTTTTCTTCGTTCCACGGACTGAACACCGCCTGTAGGGTTGTGTCCCATACTGTACTCAGCGTGGTTAACGATTGAGTTCTTGCACTGAAAGTCATGAGGTTTCTTCTTATGCAGATAGCTTCTCCACTTGAATCAATGTCTGATATTGCACGGGTGGGCACTTACGTTACGGTATAAATGAAGTGTGGTCGACGGCCCTTACTGGGATCCCAATTCTCGAGAACATCACGCAGACCTCCAGGGCCTTCTGCCAGCATCCCTTCCCCATCGATTTCGACTGGCACGACTTGAACGTTGTACGGCTTGATTTGCGTGAGGATGTTTCCGAAAACGAACGACTCACAAATCATGCCAGGGCGTTGTTCAACTGGGTGAACACCTTCATACCAAGGATCGATGATGAGGTCCAACACCTTGGAGAAGCCATCCGTGTTGCCGTTGTTAAGAATAATCTCTGGGCCGCCTTTGTAAGGAGTATTGGGATGGAGGACATCACGAGTGAACTGGCGAAGAAATGAATACAGCGGAGGATATCCCTGAGAGAGGCCGTACTGAAGCGCCGTGCTCAAGTCAAGCTTGAGAGTCGGATCAGACTGGTCGAGAACCTTGGGGACGGTGATGTGAGCCGATGTTGCTTCAAAGTCAGGATTTGGCAGAAGACTGTGATCATTTCCCACAGTGCCGAGCGACAGCTTGCTCAGCTCTGCGAACGGGTAGTTTGGCGAGGGCTCCCATCGATCGGCCTTGGAGACTTTTGCTTCGAGAGTGTCGAAAGGGAAATATTTCACATTTGGCATTCCTGTAATCGAGGCCACAATGGCCCATCGTGTTAGTTTCTAAGGATTTTCTCGGTTGCACAAGAGTGAATAATAGTGAAGCAGATATAAGGACGACGAAAGTTCTTGTTTGATCTAATATTCATAGCGAGGTACGCAGACTTCTGCACACATCGCAAGCACTCAGTGTCCAGCGCGGTGAAGGCACTTGGAGTAATACTATTCCCGCGCACCCGAGAAACTTGATGCCAAAGCAAGGGGATATTGAACGTTGATACGCACCACCAGAGAAGTTTGTGATGCCTGGGATCTTGATAAACTTGTAAAAAGCCTTGATCCTGCTGGGCTCTCTGTTCCTTGTGACAATTGAGTAGTGATGTGAGAGATCCTTAGGCTCAGGCGCCTTCAAAGCCGAAGCTGAGATCGGGGCTGCGGTATTGTCGGCCGTTGCAGAGGGAGCCATTGTGACGAAGCTTATCTCAGGAAGTTTAGCCAGGTAGCTGAAAGATTGAGGCAATCGTATCTGTAACTGGAGGTGATTGGGGTATATAGAAATATCAAGCAGTAAAGATGATTGGTCTGCTGAAAGCCAGAATTTGAGACACGGAAAATAAGAGATGGGAAAGAAAAAGCAAAGGTGCTAAAGTGTCTTCTGCTTCAATTTCAAGGATTGGAGGCATTGAGACGCAACTTATCTCCTCGTTATCTTGTCGGCAATCGTATCAAGGGTGGCAGGGGTGGTAGCGGCGGTTTCGTTTATCCCCGATTGCGGTACGAATGCAGAGCTGGTTATGACAAATCCAGCCATCCCACACATTCTCGTCATTATCATCCACGATCACAACATAAATACATCATCTCCCAACCCCAGGTTTCCCCGGAGTTTGAGGTGGGATGCCACCGATCTTGTTACGCAATAAGACGCTATTTTCCTTGCATCTCAGGAACTTCACAGAAGATGTCGCGATATCTTCCCCTGCAGCCGGACTACAACTCGCTTATAGGTGAGAGTGAACATGGTCTATTCTGCCACGAAATGCTGCATCACGCTTTTCTATGTATAGAATAACGCAAGAAAAAAGAAAATTCTAGATCTTCTCCTCCTCAGCCCAGCCCAGTCTATAGCGGAAGCCCAGCTCCTCTAGTGTTAGAGCTGTGCATCCCATCTGCTCAAACTTCGCCTTTGCCGCTAGGAAGATGGCCCGCTGCCACATTAGTTCGTCGTCCCACCGCGGGGGCTCCTTCGCTGGCTGCTTCGTACTCATGACCCAATCATGGAATTCATTAATGTAGTGACCGTCGTCTAGTGGCTTGAATACGTGCATCGCATCGCCTTCCTCTTGTAGCAGTTTGCGGTTCCACATTTCCATCTCAGCCTTGGGCGGCAGCTTGATATTGTTGGACCACACGGCTGAGAAAGCGGCAGCCTGGCTTTCAGATAGAGGCCATGGAGCAGCCTTCATGTTGAGAGCTGGAAAGGCCAATGTCGGGTGCTGGATGGAGAATAAGTGCTGGTACAAACCGCTCACCCCTCGCCCAGTCGTGATGAACTTCTTCTTCAGGTCATCAGCAAGAAAAGGAAGGCTGTACAAGAATCCGGTGCAGAAGACGATGGCGTCAATGTTCGTCTCAACTCTACCATCCTTAAACCGAACTCCTCTTCCCTCAATAAGGAATTCGTCAATCTCGGCTACTTCTTCGCATCCCGTATGGGCAAGCCTCTCCGCGGGGGTGGGATGCCGGACCGACATGAGAGCAGGTTTTCTGCATTCCTGATTGATCTGGAGGGCGATGTCAAGACCTGATGGGCCATTGCCTACCACGACTACCTTTTTACTTGCGAACGGATGAGGAGTGCGGTACTGCTTAGAGTGAGTACAGATGCCTGGGTATGTATTGTTGAACTCCTTTAGGTTCTTGATATTTGGGATAAAGGGAGTCGAGTAGTGGCCATTAGCGACGACCACGGCATCGAACGTCTCCTTGGTGATGCTCCCAGTGACAGTAGATTCTGATTCCACTTCCCATTTATCGACACCATCTCGCGGGGTTAGTGAGACCAGGTTGATTCTTTGGCAGAAGCGAACCAAGCCCCGCACTTCTTGAGCGTATTTAACAAGATAGTCCTGAATCATCGTCCGTTCAGGGAACAACCTAGCATCCTCGGGGAACTTCTGGCAAGAAAACCGCATGACGTCCAGAGGAATATTAGCATGCAAATTCTCGTACATAGGGGACGTGAACGTAGGAGCAACGTCTGCACGTAGGCGAATAGGCTGATCAGGTGGACAGAACGGGCTTTCTTGCGGCGCCGGACAAGAGGCCGAAGCGAGTCCCGTGTAGTTCCAGATACCACCAACTTGATCCTGCTGCTCAAATACAACAATGTCCTTAAAAGCATCCTGTGCTATGAGATATTTGGCAGCAGCTAGCCCCGCTGGACCAGCGCCGATTATGGCGACTTTCTTTACGTCGAAGGCGGCAGGTTGAAAAGAGCCCATCGGAAGCGGATGTTGGATGTCCCGGGTATTGGAGGAGAGGGTAAGGACAGGAAGATAGAGAAGCAGATGTAGAATGTACAAGGATTTATAGAGGCTGAGGTGGGCAAACAATCCTTCCCAGTTCTTATGCAGCAACTATTTTCACATCATATATATTTACAGGCAAAGGATTAGACTCATAACTCGGAAAGGCACCTCACAACTGCCGGCCGGGGCCGGGACCCGATCGCCCCGGCCCCGATACTTTCCCAAACATCCCGTCCGCACCGCCTTCCATTTTAGGATATTCTGCCACTTTCGAGCTTCAAACGAGCTTGGACTCCAAGGGTAGGTACGTTTGATGCTTGCTTCCCAGCTTCAGCTCAAACTGTAGCAAACAATCAATCAAAAACACACGTCATCGGCGCTATCACAAGGCGGCGACTGCCCTGAAGGGATGCGAGTAGCACCTTGGAGGAGTCACGTGTTCCTCCAGATCATCGCATGAGTCCTCTCTCGTCGCGCCACGCTCTATGACCAGACCTCGAAAGTTCCCCCTCCCGCGACCGCGCATCGCTGGTGCATAATCACCACGAAATATGCCCGATACCAATTTGCTCAATGAGGCGCTCCGCGCTGCTGAGCCTACCCCCATCTCCCAGCTTCACCCCGATCTCTCTGAACAGAAGTTGCGAATCGTCGATGGCGCCGTCACCATCACATGGCCTTTCAGTATAGTCACCAAATCAATCGCATTCATTGTCGCCGAGCGTGACTTCCGACTCCGACGGGACAAAGGACAGGTTCGCATCAAGTTGCATGGTGCCGCGGCGAAGGCTTTCGCAGATGCTTCGGTAGGAGGTGGCGATGAGGTACGCCTCAGTTTGGACGGCGTCAAGTGGGAGAAGAACGAAAGCAACACGCAACTCGCAGGGAGCACCTTGGAATGGCAGCTCGAATTTACCCATCGTCTTCTGCTCCTTATCCGAAGAGCCGATTCTACAACAGATGAAACAGTGATAGACATTGATGCGCCGGGCTTGGAAGCTAATACAGCAAACGATCAGGAAGATGGAGTTGCATCTGCTGACCATGCTCCCACACCTAATGTCGCGATATCTTTACAGGATTCACCAGATGATTCACTGCCCTCAAAGCGCCCTGCTTCATTATCCTTCGAGCCACAGGAATTTTCATCTCCTGCCTTCATCAAACGTGCTCGAGTTTCTTACGGTTCTTTGTTCGAAGGGGGCTTTGATATTTTCGACGAGGACATTGGCCGAAACAACAAGAAAAAGAAGAAATCACGCTTTAGCCTACCTGCCAATGCTTGGAGATACAGCAGTCGATCGCCCAGCCCCGAAGCTGAGCAAGAGCAGGAGCCAGAAGGAGAGAAGGAGCACGAGTTGGAGGAGACAACCAATCAAACGGAAGTGGTCAACCCGGCGATGGACACCATTCAAAGGGCGCAAGATGTTTCTATGCCGACGCCTTCGCGGCCCTCCATGGTTGACGAAGGATGCCAGACAGATGAAGTTGACTTCACTCCAATGAATAGTGTCCAGGTTTCAGCTGAATCCCGCCGCGATCCTTTCTTATTTCCTTACGCATCTCCAACACCACTTCCGAGGACGAGGTCGGTCGAAGCTGCAAATGATGGTCTAGATCACTCTTTGCAGCTACAAGCAGCTCTGGTCGATGGTCACCACGCACAAAGTGAGCCGCCTACAGGCTATTTACGTCATTCTCTTACGCAAGACCATCATGGACTGTCATTTGACCTTGCACATGCACATACTACATCTTATCCGTCTCCAACCAACCCCTTCGCTGTATCCAGCAGTCAAGATATATTGCAGGGGGCTACCGGTGATTTTCATGCCCCAGAAGATTACCCAGCTTCATTTCTTGAAAACCCGCATCTTCCTGCTACTACGATCGAGTCACGTCCAGGCCCATCCCACAGCTCCTCTTATGAACCCGAAGAACCTACGCAAGCCCAAGATGGCACCTCGTTTGGCCCTGGGCCTCATTTCTTTGGATCATACAATGCAACGTCCCAGGTTCGACAAAGTGCCTGGCCCACTGAGGCTTCGCCAACACCCTTCAGTGTTGCAATCGCTAGTGCCGATGCAAGCCACCCGGTAGAGATTCTTAGTTCTTCTCCTCAAAGAGAGCGCGCAGAAAGTGAAGAAATACCATCCTCGCCTTCCGAAAGAACCGGACTAATTTCTGTCCCCCCGCATGTCCGCCCTGAACAACCTATTAACACCAATCCGCTTGATGGGCTCGGGGAAGAGGACGAAGATGAGGAGGATGAAGAAGGGGCCAGCGAGGAGGAACATTACCAAGACGGTGGTGACCGACCTGGAGATGACTACGACTTGAGGAACTACGACCGCGCTCTCGATGACGATGACGAAGTTGATCAAAGTGAAGAAGATGTCGAATCCCATCCCGAGGACCCGGATGAGCAGATCATTAACCCAGAGGAAGAGGAAGAAGAAGAAGAAGAAGAAGAAGGAAACGATGGCGACGAAGACGAGGAAATGGAGAGTGATGAAGAAGCCGCTGCGATTGATTCACAGGCCGAAGAAGATGATGAGGTAGAAGGTCAAGAATATGGAGAATACGAAGGTGATGCTGAAGGCGAATACTACTCTGAAGAAGAGGGCTACGATGAGGATGGGGAGATGATGGAAGATGAGGATGAAGAGGAGGAAGACGAAGAAGACGAAGAGGAGGAAGAAGAGTATGAGGCCCCTCGTCGCCCAGCAGCGTCATCTCAGCCTGTCTTTATTAGCTTACTTTCCGATTCTGAGGACGAACCTGAAACGGCATCAGAGCCAGCAAATGCTCCAAAGGTCGATATGGAGGATAGCAATGAAAATGACGAAGCACTCGAGGAGCCCACCGCTTCAGCAAGTCCCCATGAACAGAAGACAGCCAGCGCCGTGGAGTCGGAGAATACAAAGCTAGAGAAGAAAGTCGATCGGCCAGGTCACTCACAGGAGGTTCAGAAACCTGGGCAACCCAAGGAGATGGTGCAGTTAGCTCAGCCCGGATTGGAGAAAACGGAAATCACCCGGGACGCCGAAGATCCGCAGCCAGCCACGAAAAACACAAACTCTTCAACCCAACTTGAGCAACCGAAGGAACTGGAGGAGACGGAGAAACAGACAACTGATCCCGTCTCTACAGTAGAGGAACCTGCTACAGAACCTTCGGGGTCAAATGAGCTTCAGTTATCTCGCGACGACATGGGAACAACAATGCAAAACTCAGGAGAAGAGCCAGTGGCTGGAAATGCAGCATCATGTCCAGCCGATGAGATGGATATTGATGACAAGCCTTCGGAATCCTCAATGCCTCATAACACTGCCGAGGATATCAACTCAGCCGAGCTGGCCTGTATCGATGATAATGAGAAAAGCACCGCAACTCGACGCCCGTTGGACGAACCTATTCAGGCCACGGAGCAAAGGATAGAAGATGATCAGCAAGATCGTGGTATTGAGTTGTCTGTGGTGGCCACAGAGTCTCCTGACAAAGAGGTGAATATTGGGTCCCCCACAATAGAGAAACAGGAGGGGAAAACCAATGAAGCTGGAGGCATTGAGCAGCCAGAAGGTGCTCACCCCACGACTGGGGAAGCTGTTACCCCAACTGAGGCCATGGATGTGGATGAACCGAACGACGAGCGTGCGGAGAAACGTGAAGATTTAACCGCCACGGCCGATCAAGAGATTGCTGACACGATTGATGCGGTCAAGGAAGTTCGTGGTGTGATTCTAGAGACGGCACCGACCAACATGGAAGTCGACCAGGGTGGCTTGAACCAGGTACCGACAGATGCGGGATCCCCAACTACCCCAGGAAATGGCGTCAAGCTATCGTCCATGACAAGCGCTCCCGCTCAGGAGATCGAGCCTATCCAAGAGGGAGCGGATCCGAGCATGGAGAAGCAGGGTCATGGGCATTTTGACACTCTGGACGCCACGATGCACGATGCTTTACAGGCTGAGGTGATAGCCGAGTCTAGGCCGTTGCAGGCCGCAAACATGCCCGAAAAGGGCGACGGTGAGGCCGCAGGACATGCAGACGGGCCGCAACAGTTGGTGACGGGTGGCCAGATGTCGCCGCCCGCAACTCAGCTCACTCACACCCAGCCGCCATCGCAAGAAAATGGTGAGCCCACCCTCTCTCAAGAAACGTCAACGTTTGCAGACCAGGAACGCCTCGACCATCTGCCCACCCCCGTAGAGACACAAGTGGAAGATATGGCGGCGACAGCGGCGGCGGCGGAGATTGATCATTTCCCCGAAGAGCGCGATAATCAAGACAGCGAGGATGATCTAAGCCCCAGTGATCAGATCATGGCAGAAATTCTCCAACATTCCCCCATCAAGTACGACAAATTCGACGCCAGGTACCAACAAGATTCGCACCCTGTCGTTTCATCGACTGCAATCTCACCTAAGCCTCGGCCTGAGCTGACCGAGACGACACGCGATTTGGAGTCGAATGACAATGTGCCAAAAGCCGATGTTCTCAGCACCGTGAAGTCTTTGCGCAGCCGAGGCCACAGGTCGACCAAGTCGAAATCATCCGACATCTCACTGCCCGAGCCCAGCACCTCATTGGTCAAACCTCCATCGACGCCGAAACCGACCGGCCATGATGATGTCAAGATCAAGAGTAAGCTGGCAACCCTGCGCAAGAGAAGCGAAGAATCAGACCCCAGCATTTCATTAGCGAAAGCTTTGATCCATGCAGAAGGCAAAGGGAATGAAGAAGGCGAAGCAGCGGGCAAAGTAGACAACAGCCCACCAGCCATGAAACTTCGTGTAGCACGGGGCAAGGCCGACCAGCAGCCTGACCCAAGCATCGCACTGGCAAGGGGGATGCTAGCTGCTCAAACACAGCAGCAGCCACAGGCTCCAGTCACCCCTGAGCAGACACGTCCTCGCTCTCGTGGGATGGTAGCGACAAAGAACACGCCGGGCACGGCTGCTTCGGCGGTACAATCCCCACAAGTGGCCGGGCCCTCGGGTGCCCCTGAGAACGAGACTGTGGGAGCCGTCAAGCTTCAGCTGCTCAAGAGCCTACGAACTGAGCTTCCGGATTTTCTGTCGCTTAAGGTACTCAGAAGCTCCATCAACCAGGCCACCGACATTTTAGCTTTGGCCACGACGACACCAGCGCAGGCACATCGACCCAAGCACGGGCCGAGAGATTATATGTTGACGTTGATACTCACGGATCCGTCTCTCGGACCCGCAGCCGTGGCCGTAGCACACATCTTCCGGCCCCACCAGTCATCCCTCCCGGTGGTTCACGCTGGCGATGTGGTGCTCCTTCGGAGGGTACAGGTGGTATCGATGAAGGGACGTGGCTTTGGCGTCCGAGCTAATGATGCTTCAGCATGGGCAGTGTTCGAAAAAACGGATAAGGAGATGCTTCCCCAGATCAGAGGGCCTCCAGTGGAGGTGACTGAGAATGAGGTCAAGTACGCGGAGGGATTACGACGATGGTTCAACTTGTTAGACGGCAAGGCTCACGAGAAGATGGAGAAGGCAAGCCGAAAGACGATGGAGGCGGGCCAGGAAGATGTGAAATGATAGATTCTTTCGGTGTCCTGAGTCTGGCTTTGACATATTGCACACGAATGTTGCAAGTAACTGGGATGAGGAGGTTACGCGCTGGTGCGGAAACTCTCACGTGTAATAATAATACTGAAGGAAAGGAAAGTTATGAGATGAAACAAGACACGCCTAAGTGTTTACATGCATGGACGTTATGGGCCCATGTACTTTTTTGTATGGCAAATACTTTTTGCAGATAGACAAGACTATACACTATCTGTATTCTGAATAGTGAATACGTACGTACGTGCCTGTGCATGCATGGAGGTTTGATAATATATCTCAAATGGAAATCATGCCTCTCCTCCCACTACACACCTCACATCTCACTTCCAGGACAATGGAGGACATCTCTTGAGACCCTGTTGTCAAGTGTGCTTATAATAAGCGCCAGCTCGCAGACTTCGGTTAAAAATAGTGCCTCGACTTTCATTCACTGGCTGCCTGACCTTGAACCCAAATCAGCCCTCACCGGTGACTTTTCGGGGACGGAGCTCCTGCGGGTGACTTTACGCGTTCGTCAGTTCGCCCTGAACACGCAGGGGACTGGACGAAACTCGGGAACCCCGGTCCAGGTGAGGAGAAGCTCGGAAAGGTGCCGACCTGGGAGCAAGCTCGGGGAAGCTGAGGACTTCGCGTATACGGCGTTGGGCCAATCAGCTCGTTTATGCATGAAGGCTTGTTCCATAATTCAAGCTCCCCGAGACGTTTTTATGATAGGGAAAAAAGGGTCTGGAACAGCCATTCGCTCGGGAGGTCTCAACTCGGTTCCTTTAGTCTTTTCTTTCTCACATGCATGCATCACGCATATGGTAGGCACACGCATTATATGCAACTGGGAGCTTTTCCCCGGGATGAATAAAACGCAGACAGGGGGATAACTCGGCAGTTGACATGTGAGGATTGGATGGATCACATGGACGAAGGGAAGTAGACAAGTACAACGGAGGAGGAGGAGGAGGAGGAGGAGGGTGGGTTGAAGGTAGGATAGTCCAGCTGCAAGCCATGTGGCTCGGCCTTTTTCTTTTTACAACTAAGAGCAACTTGGCAAAAGTCCTGCTGACGGGATTTTGACTTGATGGGGGATGGCCCTGATTTCGGATTCTGTGTGTAAAGAGAGGCAGCTCAAGCTCTCGGTGCATGGCGCATCATGCATGCGCTCTTGGACGGGGGTCGGTAAAACAAGAAGAGTCATGGTGGGAGAGGAGGGAGCTTGATAGCTCTCCGGAGTTTGTGACAGCTGAATGGGTTCGGGGGGAAGAGCTAGCTCCGGGAGAGCTACAAGAGCCGCAGGCAAGGGAGCAAAGCAAGCAAAGCAAGCAATGCTTGACATGTAGAAGAGGAGCCAGCCGGTATCGGCAGGGGACGTCATCTCACAATGGCACGTATAGCTAGTGTCAATGTACAATCTCTCTCGCTGACAAGTTTGTTGACTCCTTCGAGGCTGAACTACCGCGCCGACATCGATGGTCTGGGAAGCGAGCGATCTCGGCGTATAGCCTGGCCTGGATAAACGGAGGCTTGGAATTGCAGGGTCCTCGGCATGAGGTACTGAACGGAGCTACGGCAAACAGCTAGTCCATCTGCGTAACTTCATAGCTGATGATACGTCTCTCTATGACTGTTACTCTTTACGTGGTAAGCACAATGACGGGGTTTTTCCCCATGTCAGGCATGTCAGGGGAGGAGTGGTTGAGGGGGGAGGGGGGGGAGGAGGGGAAGAGGCTAACGGCGATCCCACGCCTCTCGGCCCCAGACCGAGCTACTTTGTCTATTCAAAAGGCTATATCCTTGTGTGCGCGAGCGAGAAGGGTGTGAGCTCAGAGAGACCGTCTGAGTGGTTCCGTGCGTGTGGGGGGAGGGGAGAGGGAGGGAGGGATTCAGGTGTGGGTTGCCAGTGTGCGGCAGAATGAACTGATAGACATGAACAATAATCGTTGGAAACTGAGTTTCAAGGGATTTCGTTGTCTGGAGATGGCTGATTACGGCCCCTTCGGGGTTCGGCAAGTTTTCTTTAGGAAAGTTATCTGATGCTCGGAGATGGGAGAGTATAACCGTGGTGATAGACAGGGGGGGGATATGAAACGAAGAAAGCGTACGAATAACATGGCACTATGTTTTCTTTGCTGAGGGTAAGGCTATCGAGTGAGCATATCATGATGACGAAACTAGTAAAGAAAAGAGGAGGAGAAGGGAGATGGAGATGCGAGGTTCGAGGCCCCGCGAACGGCCCGCACGTGTTGTTGGGTGGGAATGATGTGGGCAAAAGGCTTCATCTCTCCCCGAAATGGCCCGGGGAACCGGAGAAAGTTGGGAGGAGTGGGGATGAGTCAGCAGCTCTCGGGTAAGGGACCTTGGGGGAGCTGGATTGCAGAAAAAGTCATGTGAAAACGAAGTTGGGGAGCAGAGATCTGATGGAGAATTGGATAGGGGAAGATAAGAGGGTGCAAAGAGATTAGGTCAATTGATTTTTAAAGAATTGAAGTAAATAAACCGTTACGAATAATCATAGCATCAGTCAGTTTATTGTTCGATGCGTCTTGGTAGATAATCACGAATAAAGTAAGGGTAATCAGATATAGTAAAAAAACTGGTTCAGTGTTGCAGAGTGAATGATGTACTCTGCAGTAGGGGTGTACGGAACAAAGAACAAATACATAATCAGGCATGATAATGCTATATATTAACGCATGGGGGGTTCATCGATACAAACGATGATTCTCAGGCCAGATCTCAACGAGCGCACACACTCCCTGTAATAGTATGGTACCGACCTACCTACAGCCTACAGTAGTGAGAGCCACATTCACAACATCAGATAACCACATACCATGTCATATCATCTATGCAATACCACACTTCTTTTACATACATATTTGTCCATGCAGAAGGCACTGCGATTACTCATTTCTGCAGTACATCTCACCCGCTCAATGTTTATAGTAGGTCTGGTCTATAAGGAGTCAATGAGTCAACTTCCCCTCCTCCACTTGAAGGTCGAGTGAGTTTTGGTCTCCAGTCTACCCTGCAGCTCAGGGCGCCACACCCGATAACAAGGTTGCAATGCAGAGCTTTGGAGACGGGGAGAGAGGGTGAAAGATGATGGCTGGGTCTTGTTGAATAGACTTGTTGAGTGACCCGTATATTATGAGCGTCAGAACAGCCAGCACATAACAATGGCCAGCCAACAAACCCAACCCTGAAGTTGTTGAATATGGGTAGTCAATTAGATCGGCAAAGACTTAACACAATAAGACAGAGAGACAGAGAGACACAGTGATGAATGATGACTATAAACCCTGGGGGAGGAGGGGAATGGAGCAGGGGGAGGGGTTCGAAAAGGGATCGGGATAAAAGAGGATAGGTCTATGCCTCCCCCGGAGTGCTTCACCTTCTTCCCCGGAGCGGGCATCTCCTTGTTGCTGGGATCTTGCATTGCGAAGAAGATGAGGAGCAAAGCGAAGCGAAGCAGATCAAACGACCCCGGAACAAGTCGATGATTTCAAATCAAGCCTGGTAGAACAAGATTTTCTTTTTTATGAAGATACAGTATTGGAATGATTGAAGGAATAATTGACTGATGAATTGGCAGACCAATTGCATTCAGTTATATAGATTGCCTCTGTTTTATCTCTTCTGCCGCATTGACTGTCAACAAAACGCGTTGATTGACACCTCACGCGAGCAGTAGCACACAGGCATACATTACTCCAAGTTGGTATAAGTGTGAGTGCACATACATTACACATACATTACACACACGTAGACACACTCACCCACATTCTCTCTCTTTTCTACGTCCCCTTTGGAATCCACAATCAAACGCTCCCCCTTGTTCTATTTCCTTTCTTTCCACCCTCGCCCAAAAGAGCGGTAATTCGTAATCCCTTTAAATCTCATACGAAAAGCAGGGTAACTCCGTATTCTCTCCATTGAGAATTGGAAATCAAAATAAGTCACAATGGAAAAAGAGACCGCCTGCCGGCCCCCCCAATTCTAAAATTACTGGGTTCGGTTTTGTTGATCATGTGCGCACTGGACGCCACAAAATTCCCCATCTCCTGGAGAACTACAGGCACACCCTGGTCGAGTTGTTAGGTAATGACCGACGCCATGAATGGAGAAATTTGTCTGAATTTTTTTTTGTTACTGTTATTTTTTCCACCGGATTCTAAAAAGGATCTGTGTACATCGATCGCAATAAAACCCGAAGGGAGGATGTAAGAGTAATGGCATGGTAGCAGAGTAATCAAATTAATTTTTTTTTTTGCCTCCCAGAGTTGTCAACAAATGATAGACAACAACAACACCGGGTTCGATCGCGGAACGGGATTGCGCCATGTACCCAGTTAAGCCCCCTCTCTCGACTTACACACGTATACACACATACGCACATCCGAGAAGTAATGTAGGTACTGAGTAGGCATGTTAGTTTGGAGTCTCTGATCGGGATCGCTTGCCGAGACAAAACACACTCCTGTTTGAGCCTGACAAGACTTCCCACACACCGTGTCTTACGCATCAGCAATGCCAATGCCCTGCACACTCTCACACCGGTCTCAGTGGCCAAGAACACCTCCCCAACGGGGTCTTCTCCCCCTCAAGCGAAGAAGCGCCCAAAGCGTATTCCTTTCTTATTCTTATTCTCTTTCTTTTTTAAATAAACTTGGACAAGACGACGGTTGTTGTCATTCTCGTCGTAGGTGCAAGAATGGCTTCTAATTTAGCCCTCTGAAGCTTCGGGGAGTGGAAGTTACTATTGTAGGTCACCTTGGTGGACAAACATGAACCTAGCCACCACTGGTGGGCGCTTCGAGACTTGACCACACAGAGCGCCACTGTGACCAATTGTGCACAATTACCTGTTTGGTATCCGGAGTTCCCTCGTTTGGCAAAAGTATGTTAACCCACTCCAAATACCTTTCGGCAGGGATCGGGGATTGGACTTTGATTATCATCGCCTGGCTAGTTTCTCTCAAGTTCTAACATACTGTACTAAACCTGTGTCTGTGTTCCTTTTGTTTTTCTTTGTGTTAGACGGGAGTGCGTAGTACATAGTCAGTCCTTGGTAGTAGGGGACGGCACTTGAGTCGGGGAAAGGCTCCAGTTTCAAATCAAAGTCTTTTGTTCTGCTCGATCTGGATGGGTGTTTGCGGGATGTGCATGGGGCCAATTGGTGGACCACCCTGGAGACTACCGGAAGCTAGTGAATTCAATGTCTGGGTCCTTTTCTTTTTTGGGGAGGGAGGACGAGACTTGCGGGCACAGCGAAAGGAAGCTCAAGCTTGATTCTTTTGAGAGTTCTCAAAGTTCCTTTTTGCGAGCTCTCTTTCTCAGTGTGGATGTCTTGGGTATCTACCTGAACATGGTTCATTTTGAGTGTCTCAAAATGTTGAGACGTGTTCGTAAATGCTGGACGAGACGATTCCTTGGCCCCCTAAAATAAATAAATAGAAAGAAAAAACCCACCGCCCTCAGCTGGAACAAACGGTGAAGCAGGAAAACAAAGCAGCATTGACTGGCAAATCGCCAAGTTTCTTTTTTCCCCTGTGGCCCTCTTGATGCCCCGGTCAGAATTTAGACGCCAGCGGGCAGCTGTGGGTCTGGAGAAGAGCAGCAGGGCAAGGCAGGCTGGGAGGAAAGGGAAAAGCAAAAAAAGAAAAAGCCTGACTGAACTTGATGAGATGGAGCTCAGCAAAGGTGAGCGGGCAAGCGGACTCCCTTCGGTGGAGGCCCTCCCCATATCCATCTAACTCCCCATATCAATTCCCCTTGGTGAAGGTCCGGGAGACCTTGAACCTCTAGAGGTTAGGCGTTCCCGAGACACCCCTGCCAGCTACAACTGACGGTACGGTACCTACTTACAGTACCTGGGCGGGGAGCCCCCAGAGTCTCCACTATGCAGCAAACGAGGTGATGCAGAGTGGATGATCCTGTGGGTCCTTCCCTCGGTTTTCTTACTTGCTTTCTTTGTGAGGCCTCGATGGTACGTACCTTACACATGGGAAGTGGAGACCTCTCTTTTTGTCCCCTCTCCCTGTCAAATGACTGATTTTTATGGAATCGACTCTGTACTCACTACGTACCTCGTACCTGGGACGGGGCCCCACCCTTCTCATGCCTGACCCATAGCGCTGGCAACGCTGGCGGGTTACCGTTGGAAGCAGATAGCCACGCTAGTGCTACATTTTGCCTGGGGCGGAATCGGGCAAAGTCGGAACCTGCATTCTGGAAGTCGGGAGACATTTTGGGTCTGACTTTTTTTTGGTGTGGATATTCTCACGCCACACACCCACCCACTTTATGCGATTTTGGGGGTGATAGGAGGGATGGTGCTGCTGCTGCTGCTGCTTGGAAATGAGAAACACAACTATCAGTCAGTAAGTTGAGGTGACAATTGTCAGAGTCATGCTGTATTAAATGACAAGTAACTTATGTGGGCGTATATTGTGCGTCTTGGTCGTCCGGCGCTTCAAATTACCTTCCGAGTGGGCAGAAAAAAGCCCAGCTGAGCCTGAACGTCACCACCCCCTTCAAGCCTCCCCCATTCTTTCTTATTAATCAACGTTTTATCCCCACGATCACAATCACAATCACATCAATCGAGACAGATCAGTGGCTTATCGATGTGTGATTTTACATATACAAATCTGAACTTGCCTTGTCATAGGAGCACTCATTGCTGTCATTACATTAGAAGAAAAGAACGTTGCAAGTAATAAGCGCCCACAAGTTCCACGAGTCCATAAGCTACACCGCAACAGCTTATCGTTCCTGGAGGAAGACAGAAATCAGAAACGTGAATCACCTTACGCATGAGTTAAACCCTGTCTCATCAGGAAGATAGGGGATGCATCGAGCGTCATATGGCATGGTTCAGTGAGGAACTGCTGCAGGCACATCCCACACGCACTCTGAACACACGCAACCCTACGTAACGCTTTTTCCCTTTCCTTTTTTTTCTTTTTTTTCAATCAACAGTACGGGTATCTCGGGAAAAGAATCTAGGCATGTCCATAGAAGATGGGAATAGTGTGCCAACAAACCGATCTGTGAGATTAAATTTCACCCATATCTCTCTTAACTTTCAGACGTCCTCTCTAGCTCTCTAGCTCCACCCATTTCGGGCATAATTGCCTTTTGGTTGGCGTAGCCTCATACGGTGAGCTCAACGCGGGGATGACCTCTAGAGAACGTTTGGTGACTTGAAGTACCTGAAAACCAGTGAATTAGGTAGTCCCTGTACGCCTAGTAGACTTGACTACGTATTTACTCCGGAACGACCCAAGGTAAAACAAAGAAGAAGCAGAAAAAACCACCTGCAGCCCTAATGCTCCCTGGCCCGCTCGTGGGGCCTTTTTATTTGAAGAGACTGCGATGCAGTTGCAGCAACCACTAGGCAGCTAACGGTAAGAAGTGCAAAGGGGGCCGGAGGGGACCTGGGTTCTAGTCACAAGGTGTGATACATGCGAAAAGAAACTATTGTTACATACAGAACCTCATCTCAAGTATCAAGCGAATGCTTTGGTTTGAGTCTGGTTTCCATCGTGAGCCTCAAACAGCATTGATTAATGCGTCTTTTTCTTTCTCCTTTCGACACGGAGGATTTTTATTGTATCACGATTTCACACATGTTTTCCTTGCTGCCGCGGACATGGCCTCCCCTGTTTTGGGCGCATATGCACATTCGATCCGAGTCGAGAAAACCAGGGCCTTGGCTTGGCATCGGTGTTGCGTGAGCCATTGCGGAGGACGGAGGTATCGTCAACGGGGGCGTGGAAATCGTTCCCCTTGGTCTCTCTTTTTTCCATTATTGTTATTATTATTATTATCCCCTTCTTATTTCATCCCCCCTTCCCTCACCCCTTATTTCCCAGGGGGGGGGGTCGGGCCGCAATTCAACCTGACGCTTTGGGCTGGCTGGGCGACGATGTTGACGATGTGCTAAGGCAAAGAGGCGTCCTGTGCTCTTATTACTCCGTATGGAATACATGGTAATTACGTAGTAATCGTCCTTGTTGTCGTTTGTCTCCGCCCGCAAACGAATTCCTGGGGGTGGAAAACGGTGAGATTGCCTGTTGACGCTCTTTTTTTGGCCCTTTCTGCCCCGATTTCCTCAAAGGCAGGTCATCGATATCCATACCTAGATGGCATGTCTGTCATGTCATAGGTATCCAGGTCAGGCATTTATCCCAAAGGGGGTTAATAAGTGTCCACTCCCGCCTGGTTCTGGGCGGGCTCTGGAAGTTTCAAGGATGGAGGCCAAAAGGAATAAAAAAAAAGAGGGAATGGGATCCGCTCTCTCTCTCTCTCTCACGACGGACGGACGATGGAGACGAAGACGACGACGACGACGCAAAATAGAGCGAAGGCAACTAATTACGCTTTAGCTAGCAGCGATCCGTCCGCCCCTCCGTCGGAATGAGTGGAGTGAATGAAAGTCCAGTATTTCGTAACCATGTACAGACTACTGGACTTTGGAGTCATTGAGATGGCATCGTGGCCCGGATTCTTCCGTTGTCCCTCATTCCGACCGGCTGTTTTCCACTTCCATTTCTCTCTCTCTCTTTTGCTGGTTAGTTTTCATGCCCATTTTAACAACTAAATACATGTACACATAAGGGGAGAGAGAATCTGTGCAGTGAATGTCCCCGTATGACGCTTATCTCAACCACCACCAACAACACCCCTATAAAAAGCCACTCAGATATGATTGATGAACATGCACGATGAGACAGCGCGCAACAGCATCCCTGACGCCGATAAAAAAAAATAGCTGAATGTCGAAAGCTCGCCGACCGGGACCGGGGTGGCTCATTCTGACAAAGCAAGGATTCCCGGCCCCATCAGCCAACCGGCAGCGAGCCTCGTCCAGGCTCCAATCAAGGCGGTGGAGTCTTGCGGATTTGAGGTGGCTCCCCTTCTGGTCCTCTCACCCCAGTCTGACAATGTTCCATTTGTCCCCTGGTACAAATCTACGGAGAAAGGTGAGAAGGAGGAGAAAATCAAAAAAAAGGAAAGACAAAGAAAAAAAAAGGAATGACTGACATTTCTGGAAAACACGACATGGACTGGGGGGAAAGTCATGCAAACATGTAGGCAAGTTATTTACGTGCGGAGTACATAGTCTCCAGTCAGTCAGTATGAAGAATGTAAGAAAGGATTACCCTTGCAACTGGGGTACATACTAAGCTTCTCTCTCTCTCCTCTCTTCCTACCTGATGTAGAAAGCTGAGCAGCAGCAAGTCTCCTGCATCTCGCCGCTCTTCGGTCAGTGGGCAAACCCTTTTTTGCCCTTTCTCCCCCCCTCTTCGCCCCGGAGTCGGCACCCGTCACCGTAGCCCGGTACGTCCACTCTACTTCCGTATGCCGCAACTGGGGCTCCGTTGCTGTACACACTGGGATTGTATCCCGGCTGGAACAGGGCGGTTCGTATGGGGAAAAAAAAAAAAACGCTGCGTGTTAGTTATGCTCTCCGAGACAGAAGCAGTACACCGCACTAGTAATTGTAGGAGTCATTCGCCCCAACGAAAAAAAAATCTAGGTGAATGTCCGTAGAAGGAAGGGGAGTCAGTTAAAAAAAAAAACAGTTGGCGGCGGCGGTCAAGCACAGTAGAGACCGAACCCGGCAAACAGGACGAGGTCACAGTCCAGTCCAGACCAGACCACGGTGAGAGGTGAAGCACAAACCCTGGAAAATTGCGAGACTCACCCTTCCCATCCCCCATCCCACCGCTTCTAGAATCAGCAGTTGCAGCATCCAACAGACAAGGCCCTGTTGTGTCGCCAAAACATCCAATTGCCCTCGCCTCCTGGCGCACAGCCCCAGCAGCATCGAAGAGGAAGAGATATTTTTCGGCATTGAACATACAACAGACAACGTGTTGTGACCCCCACAATCATCCCATCGGCCTGGAGAGTTGTTCGACCGTTTGCAAATTCGCAAACATCGCGAGCCATCTCTGGGTGTTTGGAAGCCCTCGTGGCTGGACAGCTTCGTTCCCCAGATTCCACTTTCTCACCACCCCTGGAAAATCGAGTCTTTTTTCTTGTGTCCCATCTACAGATTACTTGTTCACCGTCTTGGGACGTGATTCGATTTGACTCACTCGAATCACTCATAACCAATCTGAACTCCGTGCGTATCTCTTTTTCAATTATCTATCACGTTTACTCCTTTCTCATTTCTTCATATCAGTTTTCCCAACAGGAAAGCCCAGTCATCTTTCTCTGCCTACAGCCACATAGCCATACCGCAAGCCAACCCCATCCCCACACCGGCACTCAACCTCGTCAAGGAGAGAGGAGAAGATCAAGCTTTACCAAGATTTCGACATCTCTCGTGTTAGTGCCCTGTCACACCGTGTTCACCACCGAGATCGCCCGCAAGAGAGAAAGCCTCCGCTTCCCACATCAACAAGAAAAAGAAAACTAGAAGAAAAACCCAATACAGCTCCAAAGAAAGCTGTGAAGTGTGGACCACTGAACAAGCGCCCCAAGACTCCAGTTGTTGGCGTTAAGAACGATCCCGCAATCGAGGTACGTACCTGATGATCCTTGTCCTGCTTAATCCGATACCCCGATACTTGCCCCCCTCCCCTCGCCCCCCGCTCTTCTTGCACCTCGATACATGGATATGTACCCTTCGCCTTCGTTCCCGATTTCTGTTTCACCCCCTCCCCCATATGGAACAAGATACCATACACACCCCCCTTCGCCCGTTCCTGCCAGCTTGCCTGCCCAGGTTCCCACGCGGGCCAGTCCACCTTCAACCACACAACAAGGCCCCCCCCAAAAAAGCTGTTGGCTTCAACCCCATCCCGCACTTCTCAACTCACTCACTCACTCAATTCCATCATCACATATCCGATATGCCTCCACTCACTTATTCACGCCCCGAAAGGCGTTTACCCCCCTCCCCCCCTTCCCACTCTCTCTCTCCCCAAACATCCCTATACCCGCCCGCCGGCGCCGACGCCTCCGTCTGTGCCCCAGCCAACAGGGATCCTCCGCTCACTCGGCCGCGCCACAGACTTTTTTTCGTTGGTGCTGAAACCATTCCTCGCCGTCCCGAACACGGTCACCGTCGTCACCTCGAACCAAACCCTGGTCCGCCCTGTGGCCCATCCCGTTTCTCCTGATCCTACTAACTGCTTGCCCTTCTGTCCCCGGGTACCAATTGGCTGATACCAATACCCAAAAAAAGTGACAAGCACAACTCTCAGTCCAAGTCATTGACACAGGCTTGCTACCTCTTCGCACGCCACCCCTACGCTCCCACTCAATCCTATTCTTCCACCTCCTTCTCCGCTTCTTCTCACCTTACTGCAAGCATGGGCCAGTCGCTCTTGGCCATGGCCGTCCATCGTTCGGCTCCCGGTTCTGCCCAAATTGTCCTAAAGCGACTTTTCCACGTTAGCGGCCCCCTGCGCACGGCAACATCGTCTGCTCTCGCCCGCTCCTCTGCTGTTGTCCCCCTCGTCGGTGCTGTCACGGCGACTACTAATAATCGCCCTCGACTGCCGCTCCCCCGTTCCTCCTATTCTTGTTCTCCTCAATCACACCATCTCTTCCGTCCCATGGCGTCGTCTTCGTCTCCTTACAGCACTTCAAGCTCTGACATCCATACACCTCGGTCGTCATCTCCGTCATCGTCCGTCTTCCCCTGCTTGCTGACCCCCATCCTGAAAAGTATATTTAATACTGACTTTCGCCCTTCCAGTCGCAAGCTCACAGATTCCAACCCAATGTCCAACGTAGACCTCGCTGCCATCGAACACAAGATCAAGATGGCTTCCCTTGATCAACACCGCGGCTATGCCCAGAACCACTATGGAGAGGTTAAGCAAGACCGAACCAATGAATACCTCTCAGAGGAGCAGGCCGCTGGTCACCACATCGTCCACGAGCCCTTCTGGAACAAGGGTAAGTTTGTCGTGGTTGTTTTTGGCACCTTACCTTCCTCCATCTTCCAAGTAATACGACTTGTCTTCCTGGCCTCACTGGTCATGTCGGCTGAAGAGATGCCCAACCCTTCACAATGCCAATGGAACGGTAGCTGACGTTTCTGCCTGTCTCTAGGTCTCTCCTTCACTCCCGAGGAGCGTGTCGCCAAGAACCTCACCGGTCTCCTTCCCCATACCATGGAGAGTCTCCAGACTCAGTGCGCCCGCGCGATGAAGATGATCCACACCCGTCAGACTCCCATCGACAAGTACCTATACCTGTCCTCCATCAAGGACCAGAACATTGACCTCTTCTACCGTCTGCTCATGGACAACATCCGTGAGCTGATGCCTCTCGTCTACACCCCCACCATCGGTGATGTCTGCCTTCAGTACTCGAGCATCTACACCCGTCCCGAGGCTCTATATATCTCCATCAAGCAGCGCAAGTCGATCCGCACCATGCTCCGTAACTGGTCTTGCAAGGATCCTCAGATTTGTGTCGTGACCGACGGTTCTCGTATCCTCGGTCTTGGTGACCTTGGTATCAACGGTGTTGGTATCTCGGTAAGTAGCGTCCTGTTGAGGCCCCGTCAGTAGATGGGCAGTCTGACTAACAACATTTATTAGATTGGCAAGCTTTCTCTATACACTGGCGCTGCCGGTATTCACCCTGAGAAGACACTGCCTATTGTTTTGGATTGCGGTACCAACAATGAGGAGAACCTTCAGGACCCCTTCTACTTGGGTCTGCGACAAAAGCGCCCCTCTTATGAGGAGCAGCAGGCTTTCATGGATGAGTTCATGGAGGCTGTTCATGATGTCTTCCCTGATATGGTCGTTCAGTTCGAGGACTTTGACAGCCAAAAGGCCTTCGATTACCTTGACCGATACCGTGACCAGTACAAGTGCTTTGTAAGTTGAGACTGAGAGAGTAAGAGGAATAAATTGGTTCGATTCGCTAACTTAGATCTAAAGAACGATGATATCCAGGGAACTGGTGCCGTCGTCCTTGGCGGGTAAGCAAACCTCCAACATTGAAATCCGTACCACTTGGTATAGGACTAACAGACAATTCTAGTTATATTGGTGCCGTAGACCTCTCTGGTGTCCCTCTTGAGGATCAACGCTTGGTCTTCATGGGCGCCGGTTCTGCCGGTGTCGGTGTTGCCAAGCAGCTGGTCGAGTACTACACTCGCCGTGGCCTGTCTGAGCAGGCTGCCAAGGACAAGTTCTGGCTTGTAGACACCAAGGGTCTTGTTACCAAGGACCGTGGTGATCGTCTTGCCGAGCATAAGAAGTACTTTGCCCGTACTGACAACGACGGCCAGCAGTTCCGTACTCTTGAGGAAGTCATTGAGTACGTCAAGCCCAGCGCTCTTGTTGGTCTGACTGCCACCTTCGGTGTCTTCACTGAGCCTGTTATCCGTGCCCTCAAGGCCTCCGTCCAGGAGGGTGGCATTGAGCGCCGTCCCATTCTCTTCCCCCTCAGCAACCCTCTGACCAAGGCCGAGTGCACCTTTGAGCAGGCCATCCAATGGACTGAGGGTACTGTTCTCTTTGCCTCTGGTTCTCCCTTCTCCCCCGTCAAGGCCCAGTTCGGTGATGGCCCTGTCACCACCTACCACCCTAACCAGGGCAACAACGTTTATGTTTTCCCTGGTCTGGGTCTCGGTGCTATCCTCGCCAAGGCTTCTCGCGTCACTGACGAGATGGTGTACATCTCTGCTGCCGCCCTTGCTGAATCTCTCAATGCCGATGAGATCCAGAAGGGTCTCATCTATCCCCGTATTGAGCGCGTGCGTGATGCCAGTGTCGTTGTCGCCCGTGAGGTGATGAAGGCTGCCCGCCGTGGCGGCGTGTCAGAACTTCCCGAATCTCAGTGGACTGAGTGGGAGGAGTGGGGTGATGTCGCCCTCAACAACTACATCAAGCAGCACATCTACGAGCCTCTCAGCTTTGCTGATAACACTCGAAGCAACCTGTAAAAGGGTTGTTTTTGTGTGCACACTCGTGCGTTTTTGTCCTTTTGATGGAATCAAACCAGGACAGCGGACGAGTGAAGGGGTGAGAGAGGGTCCAGAAAGTCCTCTCGATGAAGTAACCGCACTTGTGTAGAGACCACAGCAAAGCAATTGGGCGTTTTGAGGTCGTGATACACCTTTTTTTTTGAGACCTGAGTGGACTTCCATTTCAGTTGTCTCTTGGCAAGGTCCGCCTCCCTCGCCAACGATCTTGATACCTACATACTCGCGCCATCTGCCATGCGCTCTGATGGCATTGGGCGTTTTTTTTTTGCGTTTCATCGTCTGTGTCATTTGTTAACGGGTTATTTAATTAAATTTTTTGGATGTGATGACGGCATAGAGTTGGATAAAATGAGGGATACATGGCCGCACATAGGAAAGAGATTGTCGAAAAGATATCAAACTTACCTTACCTGCTTGTTCTTTGCACTATTCGTGATATGTTTTGATGATGATAAGTGCACATAGGCATGTCCCCAACTTTGGAGTGATGCCAGGACCAGACTCTGGGAGTCGAAGCGTCGCAAACGTAAATGCTTTGCGCAGGTTGACCGAGACTGTCGTTCTTTTATGATTGGTGAAGTCGATATATGAAGCTGATGACATGTCCGTTCTATCTTACCTCTTCCGTTGACGGTGATATACCTGAAGTTAGATCGCATGAGTAATTGGCCACACCTTGCAGAGTGCGATGTTATCTCGCCAATGTTAGAGAGAAACTGGTACCCCGTCGGTGATTCGAATATGTCCGTTCTCATGGAGTTGGCATCGACTCAACCTTGCTCCTCCAAGATAAGAGGTGAAAGGGAGGCACTGAGGGGGCTCACTCATATGGGCAGGCAACGGCAGCCGTTTTTGAGTGGTGAATGAGGCAGATGACGTAGATAGGAAAGAGAGAAGGAAGAATCGAGATGAAGTGGCATGGGATGGATAGATGGATTGGGGGGTGGGGAGATTATGTGATGCGATGTGTGAAGCTGAGATGAGATGAGATGAGGCCGGGGACACCATCGCCTCACCTCGCTTCACCGCTCAGTGCATATCAGAGGGCAGAAAAAGCACACAGCCTTGCTGTTGCATGGTCTTGGCGAGGTGGTTTCCGTGGTGTTGATACCAGCGCTTCGCATTATCAGATGCAAATGATGTCAAAGGATGAAAAAGCCGAGCAACTGGCTTCGGGGCACGAGCCCCAGATCTAGGATCCAAGATCCAAAGATCCAGCTCCGTTCCAAATCACCCATGACAAAAGGCAATCAAACGAAGCGAAAGAAGGATCGAAGCGAATATCTCGCAAAAAAAAGAGTGAGAGAGGGGAGGAGACCCACGCGTCCAGGCGAGGGCGGTTGGGGGAGGGGGAGGGGGACAGATGTTGTGGTTTTTGTTGCTTGAGCGTAATGTCGTAAGATACCATGTAGACGAGTCGGTAGCCGAGCGGAACTTCGCTCGAAAGCTCGGGGCCGAAAATAAAATTGTGGGGGCGGGCGAACCGGACCCGGGGAGGGGAGATTTTCGATCCTGGGGGAGGAGCAAGCTATGCCTGAGCCAATTTTTCTGGTCGCTAGGACGTAACAACGTAATACTACGTACGTCTTCCCACCAAAAAAGAAAGGCCAAAAAGGGGGTGTGGGTTGAGACATATTCTGGTCAACCGAAAGAGCAAAGATGCCATTGGACGGGGGCTCAGTGTGGGTGGAGGGTGATGGAATGGAACAAGGGTCGCCTTTTATGAGTTGGTCAGATTGCTATATTGGACCCAAGCCATGAGCCAAGTAAGGAGGAGGCTGCATGCAGCAACTTTTCTTTTTTCCTCTTCCTTTGGTGTTGGTAAAGCTTTGGATTTGCCGTCCCGGGTGGGCGCATGGGGCATGAGTTGGACGTTGGTGTGGAGCCCGTCATGCCGGGGCCGGTCCCCGAGTTTTTCGGGGGCTTCTGGCGGCCCGGAGAAGAACGCGGCACCTGAGGTCTCGATGCTTCAAGATACGACACACGCGCCAGGGACACTGCAGCCGATAGGTGCAGACCGTGGAGGAAGCGAAAGGGGGGGTGGCTTACATTTGCATCATTCCCAGACGCCCTCATGCAGCAGCCTGTGCATCGAGCCTCCAGCATGCTTCTCGTAGCCATCCAGCGTTCTCGATTACAGGCCCGACATGGGTCAGGTAAGAGAGAAAGGTAGTCTGACAGCAACAACAATGACAACGACGACGCCAACAGCCGAGACTTCTGCCGTGTCTCTGCCGTGCTGCTGCCAGGGAGTTGGAAAGGTAGCCAGTGACAATCATTCATTTGGACCCCGGCCGTTCAAAAACGTTCCGGTTTTCTACCGTCCATCAGTACGTTGATTTGGTGCCCTTGTCACTCTTCAACTTGCATTGTCACCTCAGAAGATATCAACATGGCGTGTATGACATTTCAATTTCAGGTGTTCCTGGGCGTTGTTTGAAGTGGACTGGGCCCGCTTGCCTATCGGCTAGTTCGCTTACCTGAAATATATTGCAAAAGAAAGTTTTCGATCTGATGCCGACTGAGCATGCATCCTGCTCCTCCACAGTCACCAGTTATGATACACATATATATGTGGAGTCGGCAATGGATGAGCCTTGTTATTTCCTGGGGTTGCAAGGAGTGAGGGACTACACAGTAACGATATATCTCAATGTTGTCGAGTGAATTGAGCCAATTCGTCCAAAACAATGAATTTAACGCTTGGTGGCTAAGTGTACGATAGCTTTGTATAGGTTAGCAGCAGTATCTATCGAAGCACCAAAAAAATTGTATCTAATTATATAATCGGCTAGCGGTCAGTCTCTCAACACGCCCCAACTAAGAGATCGACCACGCCACTTCCCCATCCCACCAAATTTCCTAGATGGGCCCAAGTCAAGTCAATCACGGTCCGAATGTAGCGAGCTTTTCGGCGGGTTGTCTAGCAATTCATTGAAGTTACAACGCAAACCAACAGTTGGTAGTTGACCTCCTCACAAGTCAGAAGCTTTTCGAAGAGGTTGTAACAGAACTGACCAAACACGTCAGAGCCACATATCCATACGCTGGGCATATATCAACTGATGGGTCACAGCGAGTCTCGAGGCCGAGAGTCCAACTGGTAGGGCCAGGAGATTCAACTGCATACTACACTGCAGGTTGACGGGGTTGACTTGGCACGAGACGGAACGCATGGAGAGGGTCCACTTGTGCCTCATGAAGAAATAGAAAAACCTGGATGCCAGTGGAAGGACTGGACATTGATGCGGAGTGATTAGGCTCGTCTGGCCCGCTAAGCTGGACTTCGAAGTCCACTCAAGGTGGGAAGGCCCACCCGGGATGACAAGGGACGGATGAGCTCAAACCAGGAAGTTAGCCGGACGTTCAATTCCGCCCCGCTCACACCGCAATGCGGCATCAGTTTCGGACAGGGCTCGGTACGTGACCGATGGAGGGTAAAGGCCTTCAGAACTTGAAGACCCGCACCGGGGCCGGCCTTCCACCGAGGTCTGGGCCCCGCTGAGGCTGGTCTCTGAGGCCTGGTTTTGGTCATGGTGGTGTATGGAGGCATTGAGACGACGAGAAATCGACGCTGAGGGAAATGAATCATCCCTCATCATGATGGTTACTGTGGCCTGACAAGACCAAAAAGTGCCTTCTCATTTGGACTCTGTCATGCGTTCTCCTCAAGGTGACGATAACTTGAACCTGGTCGAATAAGTGTGGCGGTGAGTGATAGCCAGCTACTAGTCTGTTCGAAGGGCTGTTGAACTAATTTGAAACTGCCAACGTGAGCGCTGGTGGCGTACCTACTATAATGACGGCACCCAAGTCTTGGCTGAGTTTGACGGTGACAGGGTTTATTAGGAACGGTGAAGCCGACTCAAACGGTCATAGAGGGTATCCTATAGTCGCACAGGACGTAATCATCACCCAGGAGGATAGCAGCTTAATTGGGAGCACGACATAACGGGAGGCGCGGGTGCCCGTTATTCGTGAATTCATGGAAGCGGCGTTGAAGATGATGGGGATCCAGGAGACAGGGGGTGGAGACGAAAGGGGACTTTGCCTGACCTCGTGAGCGATTGATCGATGGATCGATGACAGTGCCGCACAGGCACTGTGTGGTACTTGCTTGGAGGTAAATTGGAGAATCCAGCCCCAGTAGGAAGGCACGAAGGAGGCACTTCCAGTCTTCTTGATGCATGATTATGTAACCGCTACTAAATTTACACTGTGCTCTGTGCTACCAGCATTTCATTGCGTAAGAAGGTGGTCCTTCTTCCGTTTCTTGTTTACGTCAGGAGAACGGTAAGAGAAGAGATGTTTGGCTATCAATAAAGGTGGAGGCCAGTTTGCAGGATGAGATCAATTCCAGATTCCTTCTCGTGTCTTCAATTACTTGCCTACCCAACGTACCTTGCACAATCGGTAGGTACAAGCCAGTCAAGCGCCAATTGCTCTTCCAAGTTTGAGCTCAGATACTTGGAACAAGTGAAGGAATGTAAGTGAGTCAGTGCTTACCTTCTATAAGGTAAGGAAGGCAATGCTAGGAACCTACCGAGCTACCTTCCTTAGTAGGTGGTTTATGTAGCTTCACTACAAAGGAACCTGCTTTTGCCAGCCCTCATCTGTTGTGCAACTTTGTTGCATCCAATCTCTTCGTTTACACCCCGGTGAGTCAATAATCTGAGAATCAATCAATTAACAACTCCTTCACAGCTAGCTATGTCTGCTTAAAGATCTTTGCATTCCGAAGCCTTCCGCAACAACATGCACTGCGAGAGCAGAGACAACAACTAGGCAAAAAAAACCATGACCGGCCTCACGCCTTTGACACTCCCATTCTCTCAAGATCACGCCCCCTCCAGAACTTACACCCTATGAGTGTTTTTTATAGCGTCTGAAGGCGAGACGAAAAGATTTCTTTCCACTTTTGATTCGCCAGCAGAGAACTGTTACCACGCTGAAAGAGGTAGTCAGGATTTTTTTCTTCTGCGCCTTCAAACTGGCCATAGCCGAACTTTGCCGACTAATCTCCGCTATTGGTTGACCCTGTGAAGTGGCAGTGAAGATAATGTCTCTGATTGGTACAAACTCGATCCTGCAAGTGAGCGTTCCACCTGTCCGTGAGGCTTCGCCGCCGGACTAAAGGCACTAACGTTCAGGGGCTGCGACCTCCAATGTTATTGATACATCACATCACTTTGAATTTTCGTGGTGGTTGCTTCGTTTGACGTTGAAGTTATAAACATGGAGGAGAAATTTTGTCGGAAATTCAACTACGACGGAAGTTGGCCTCTAATACGGAGCTTGAGGGGCCAATGAATGCTTCTGGCATGGACCACACATGGCAGGGCACTCCGACTTATGAACATGCAAGGCCTTGCTCACTGAACTCCAAGATCCACCTCTGCATCCACCTTGCTCTCCATCTCGATGCCTGCTCTCAGCTAATAGGGCTTTGACGAGGAGTACACACTGGCGCCGTAACCAGTTATAGTACCGGTACGTAGAACGAATTGGAGCTCGCAAATGATTATGCGAATTCCCATGGGCCTTGTCCTTGTACTTCGCACAGTAGAAAGACGGAAAGAACCCCACAACGTGCGGGGCCTGGCTCTAGCGTTTGACGATGCCTCGTGGATGCTTTCCACCTTACACGCCCCCTTTGGCGATGCTGAGCTGCTGACTCGATCCGAGTACCCACCTCATGATGAGTGATTGGTCGCTCCACACTATCGACAAACTGTGGGGGGGAGCTTGAAGAAACTGCCACCCCTAGCAATGGAGACAAGTCGACAGGGATTGAAGGACAAATTGAGCAGTTGAATGATTAACTCTTTGGTGAGAGAATGCTGGGGTGCCAAGGAGCGCCAGTGCGGGCACCCTTTGCGTTCGTGAGAATCCGGAGAAGGTAGCCAAGTTTGTCCAGGCCAGCCGGGTACTTGATTTCCCTCGAAGAAGACATGCGAGTGAGATCTGTCAAGATTGGCGTAGAGACTGGCGAGACCGGATGAGATTATGGCTGGGGAAAACAACGGATGACGGTAAGATTTGATAAGACGCGAGACAGCTCGGACAACGCGGGTAGCATCCCTGAGCCAGTTGACAGATTGGCCTGGGGAGATGTACAGCTACATACAACAATATGGAGTGAGGAAACATGTTAGACAACGAGGTATGTGGTTTGGTATCTGGCATCAAGGTTCTCACGGTCCCTTAATGTGGTAATAGTAGACTTATGACAAGGGGCGCTAATAACGATTTTCGCCAGCTCTAGTGCGCGTACCTTCAAGCAACCCGCTGTACGTAGGGAGTAAAGCATGTTGCTGGTACCACCTCCTCCTGCCTGTGTGGGCGGGCGTGAGGGGCGTGGGTACGGTTTAGGACGAGTTGGGGGAAAATATTGGGGTGATTTGTAGTGGTGTGAACATCGTCATATCAACTGCAACCAGACACGGAAGAACACGCAGACCTGCGCATGATTCTATACATGAAAAACGCAAGGGGACGGAATCGTCGTCTCTTGGTCGTACGTCGTTGATGGATATCGTCTCTGACACTGAGATGAGGTGGGATGTTGTTGGAGGGAGTTGTGCTGAATTCCGAGTTTATGTGCCAGTGGTGTGGTGACGCCAACTGGAGGGATGCTCGAGCTCGCGTAGAACCGGGGGCAGAAAAGGAGGGGGAGGCGTTGTCGATTCAAGACAACCTAGCTAACAGCAATTCTGGGGATTCTGGAGGACGACGGTTGATCAAACCTGGAGAGAGGGGAAGCGCAGGGAGCATTTTACTCGTCGAGAAAGGCTGAAGGCCGGAAAGCATGAGCCATGGCGAGCGAAGATAGCGAACGTGGCCAACCAGACCCAAGGCCATGGGTTTTCGCTACCAGACTCGCGCATGGACGCAAACCCGGGGCCGGACGATTGAAACATGCGCAGCCCCAGACTCTCGACCCCAGAACAGCAGAGTGCATCTTAGAATGCTTGGCGAGCCACGTCCGGTGTTCGGCGTCCAGCGCGTTGTGGTTGTTAGAGGAGGGGGGTAATTACAGGTGAGCAAGGGAAGCAGAAGTTGGCATGTACTTCTTAAGTTGGCTACCATGCTGTGAAGGTCATGATGGGGAATGAGGAGAATATGGCTATCAATGTTTATCATACTTTTTTCCAGTGCAGATTTTTGCACATCTAGTATTCTAATTATCATCATGGATTCGCAGCTAGCCAAAATTTAGTTGGTTGGGGGTTCCGCTTTGGGAGACTTGAGGAGAACTCGTGTTGAGGCTGCTGCTGAAGAACAATAGAGGTGGAAGAGGAACACCTGGAGAGGGGAAAGGCACCTCATGATGGAGTTTTCTTTGCTGTACGTACATCGCAGTCAAAGGTCCGAGCTCGGGTTTTCTACATCGTTCATAGCAAGGGAAATCAGTTTTTCCAAGCTCTTCGCAAATGAGGGATTGTGCTTTAATCATCGCGGAATTCACCCCAGACCGATGGAGTCACGGCCGTCTAGGACTTGGACTTCGTATGCGCTTGCCTCCCTCCGTGGTGGCTTCCTTGGCTCCCCACCCGGTACCTCGGACGGTGGAGAAGGGAAAGAGGGCTTCTGGCTCTGTTCTTTCCATTGCTCACTTGTCTCCATGTCCCGCTTCGCTGCCCCTGCCAGAGGGTACGTGCCTAGGTACTTGAAGGTATACTCATAAAGTATGTAGGTACCTAGGTAGGTAGCTGTTTTTATTGAGTTGCCATTTTGGGTGCCCTTTGATCTCTTCCATGACACACACCAGATTTCCTTCTACTGTCTATCGTAACTACGTCACCTAAATAGACAAAGTAGACGCCTAGAGAGGTGTTCTGGATACCGCCAATCCAGAGATATCTCCGTCTACTTCCCGTAGGTGCTAATTAATGGTGTCCCCCTCGTGAGCGGCAGAAAAAGTATGAAAAAAAAATTCAGCATCCACAACAGGGCTCCCCAAAAATGTCACGGTACCATCTCCAGACTCCATACAGTACGGTACCTGGCTGTGTTTCTTACCGTGTCTGGCGTAGGGCCGTTCTTCTTCTCCCGCTATCCAAAATCCGGGTCGCCCAGATTGGCCACTATGCAGTATTCTGTACTAGATTCACCCTCTCTGTTGGACCCTCTTTCGTTATTCCCCTTCTATGTACGCCATCGACACCCTTTGTCATCCAGCAAGCATTACGCCGCTCGACGAAGGCGTCACACACACACTCACACACACCCTCCCATCTCCACCAGAGCGCGCTGGCCCTGTCTACCCGCCCCAAACTCCTTCGCCCCCCTCGAACACTGAGCCCTCGCCCAGGCTGGGAGTTAGCGACCAGAATATAATAACCATGCACCCCCCCACCTGCCGCCCCCGGATTCCCATCCCCTTGGCTTCGAACTCCTTCGATTTGTCTTCACACATTGTTGTGACTGAACATCTACCGCTCTCCCTTCGGGAACTTGGGCTTTTGCTCCAAACTAAACCCTGGGATCGTGGTTGTTGTTGAGCATCACTTGCATACATCCTCCCATGTGTGCTTGAACAGTTGCCTCTTCCTCTTCCTCTTGCTCTCCACTTGACCACTCAACCACTTCCACTCAATCGACGAATCTCGACGACACGACAACAACTGTGCCGCCAACGACGACGACGACCAATTCACATCGTGCGTCTACAGAAGACCAATCTCGAATGACACAGAACATCGGCTGAATTGCCATTGATTGCCATCTCGACGACGACATTTGAACCAGAAAAATCTCCACTCTACCATTTTTAGTTGCTATTCCCGTCTGCTCGATCGGCCACTGCATTTCTTCATTCACCTTCAGCTTCGTTATCCTCGAATTTGATACACGTCTTCCATCGACAACCTAATTTAACTCGTCGATTACTTTCATACCAGAATTCGATTTCTGTCACCACTACGCTCGAGGTCATTTAAGATTATATTTTTATCCGATCGTAACAATATTTTTCTCCCACGCGCCTCGGACTTTCTACCTCTACTATTTTCATTCGTCCCCGATTGAGAAATACGCCAAATTTTAGAAGCAATGGCCACTGAAACCTCAGAAGGATCTGTCGGACCGCCTTCGCCGGCATCCACGTCAGCCAAGACTGTGGTTACGGACAAGAACAGCAGTAACAGCAAGAAGCGAGCATCGCCTCCAGCTGATTCAGAGCAACCGGCAAAGATCACCAAGCGCCGCGCCGCTCGTGCGTGCGTTTCTTGCCGCGCACGAAAGGTTCGCTGTGATGTGGTTGAGGGTGCTCCCTGTGGAAATTGTCGGTGGGATAATGTCGAGGTAAGCATCAGATCCTCCAGGCTTTTTTTCCCATTTTTTCTGGGCCTGCTGTCAATCCTACGATACTGACTTGACTTTGAATAGTGCGTTGTTCAGGAGAGCCGTAGGAGAAAGTGAGTGGATTCCAATTTCTCTTCTGGGGCCGGGCATTGTGTCCCCGAGACCCTTGCTACTTGCTGCAGTTACATTGGCTGCCTGCTTCTGCGGAAATTTGATAAGAATTGCAATTAATATGTTTTTGCAGGAAGAATCTTCTCACGGCTAGCACAGCCGGACAACCTGCCTCCACCGAGGCACAACTACGCTGCAAGACGTCTACTCATGAAACCACTCCCATCGCCAACGTCAGTGTCAATACCAACGTCAATGCCAATGCCAGTAGCACCCCCAATCCCGCGCCTATGGCCATAAGCACTGCCGATTTGCGACGACCCAGCAGCGGCTCAGCTATTTCCACCAGCAGCATCGATGGGCCTAATAGCTTCATGGGCAGCAATTCTGGGCTTGACAGCCATGTTCCTCATATGATTTGTAAGTTTGTTGGCCCTTTTTTGTGCGTTTTTTGTCTGCACGTTCCTCATTGGTCGGACCCATTTTGTTGGAGAACACCTCCGTTCTCCGCATTTTCAGCCGCTCAGGACCACTTTTCTTCTGTACCCCGCTCCGAGAGTCCCGGCCTTTCACGACCCCGACTTGCAATCACATGAGATGTCAATGAGACACAGTTGCTGACCACGGGACCCATCACTCAGACCAGCGCTCTGGCTACCGCCATGACCCTGTTTTGCTCAACAAGCTGCAGACTACTGATGGCAGTATCACTCAGCGCGTGGGATGGTCCAATCTCATGACCACTGCCTCCGTTTTTGACAGTTTGAGAACGTCGCAATTTCTGGGCTCGCTCGACGAACCCCAGGATCCTTCCAAACTTCCCGCTTTCCTCCGCCCCTTGCCCTCTAAAATTACCCCCGAAGATGTCAAGTATCTCCATGTCAAGGGGGCCCTCACTGTCCCCGCACTGCCCCTCCAGAATGCTTTATTGCAAGCCTACGTTGAGTTCGTTCACCCCTACATGCCCCTCATGGACCTCGGCAGCTTTTTGGGGATCATTAGCAGCCGCGACGGGCGAGATGGACAAATTAGTTTGTTCCTCTACCATGCTGTCATGTTTGTGGGGTCTGCTTTTGTGGATATGAAGTATCTCCGCGAGGGCGGCTACACGACCCGGAAGGCTGCCCGCAAGTCTTTCTTCCAGAAGACAAGGGTAAGTTCGGTGTTACCCCTGATTTCCCGATGACGTGGGATTCAATATTCACATGTGAAACAGTTACTCTATGATTTTGACTACGAGGCCGACCGCCTTATTCTGGTTCAGGCCTTGCTGCTAATGACGTACTGGTACGAAACCCCGGATGACCAGAAGGATACCTGGCACTGGATGGGTGTGGCAATCTCGCTGGCCCACACTATCGGCCTTCACCGCAATCCTGGCTCGACAAGCATGGCGCCCGCCAAGCAGAAGCTTTGGAAGAGAATATGGTGGTCATGCTTCATGCGTGACCGACTCATCGCGTTGGGCATGCGACGTCCCACGCGAATCAAAGATGAGGATTTTGACGTCCCCATGTTGGAGGAGAGCGATTTTGAGATCGAAGCTCTTCCCGAGGACAACACGGTCATCCCCGCATCGTGCACCCTGGTTCGAGATCTCGAAATGCAGCGTGAGCTAGCCATCATGTGCATTGCCAAGGCCCAGCTCTGCGTGTGTATCAGCCACATGCTCAAGGCGCAGTATTCGGTTCTCATCCGGGACAAAATGAAGCCCGAGAACACAACAAACAGCACCATGATGCTGTTCCCTAACAAACAACTCGATAACGTAGAGAGCGTTAACGAGGTAGATCACGAGCTCATGGCGTGGGCCGAGTCCCTACCGCAGTGTTGCCAATACCGCACCCTGACACCCTTGGATGTCAAAGACGGGCGATCTACCGTTGCCGTGCAGCGTACCCTTCTGCACATGGTCTACTACACTACCATCTCCGCGTTGCACCGACCTCAATTCCTCCCGTCGTCCCCGCTCCAAGCTCCTACCACATCCCGTCAGGTCCAAGACATGTCCCGACTGCGTGTCCGTGATGCTGCAATGCATATTACCCGAATGGCAACCGAGCTGCATCAGTGTCGTCTGGAACGTTTCTTGCCCACAACTGGTGTAACTGTCATCCTACCGGCTATGATTATCCACCTTCTAGAGATGAAGAACCCAGCTCCACAATCTCGAGAGCGTGCAACGCGTGGATTCCGACAGTGTATGCGAGTAATGGAGAAGCTTCGTGAAGTTTACGCCGCGGCTGACTACGCTACTGGGTTCCTTGATGCTGCCTTGAGAAAGGCAGCTATTGATATTAACGCGAATGTTACACCGGCTACTGTAGCCATGATGAAGCGGGTGCCTGTTGACTTTAGCGCTCAAACACCACCACCCGAAAATGCGCCATATATGACGGCCTCGGAGTCACTCTTCAATGAGAAGCCTAGAGAGCGCCCGCAACAGAAGTCTGCGGCCTCAACGGCTATGATGCCACCCAATACAGTTAATGCAGCAGCCCTTGAGTTATCAACCAACTCGCCACCACAAACGGAAATGGAGTCTCCCTCTGGTATTACACCGAGCGCTAGTGGTGCTTCAGAAGAGATTCAACTTGATGTGGAGAACATGGACCTTGACTTCATGCAAGGCCACGACGAATTTGACTGGAATGCTGTTACTGGAGCTGACTTTGATGTTGATCAGTGGCTCCAGTTCCCCCCGGAGGGAGTTGTTAACCAGGATGACAACTTGATTGCCGGTGTACTGGGACGCGGCGATCAACCTCCAACTATGTCTGCAGAGCAAGCGTTGAACTGGGCTATCAATGCGGAAGTGGACGCCAATGCCATGCAAACGGACGCACTCGGCCAAGGGGAGATTCCCACTCGGGCCTAGGGCCTCAACACACGTTATCTTATGTGAGATATATTGTTTATGATTTCTTAAGGAGAGCTGGGCAGGAGTCTGGGAATGTTTGTTGCTTTTTTTAGGCGTACGGCATTTAGAGTCTGGCGTCTTTCTTCTCTTATTCTGGTAATTGTTGGGGTGCTGAGCGCGGGCTCGGCCTCCTACCAGGCGCACATATTATTTTGAAATGTCGGAGGCATGAATGGTTTGGGATTGGGGTCTTTTGGAGTACCAAAAAAAGCAAACGTTAAGCATGACAGTTACGAAGCTCGTTCAACTTTGGGAGTCGAAGGTTTTGAGGTATGATGCATGAATGTTGGACCTGTGAGGTGGAGGACATCTATTCATCGCCACCATTTTCTGCCTTGTCATGGTACGGTACATATAAGCTATTGCGAAGACAACAAATAAGAAGAGTGCATAACTATCTATTTGAGAAAAACTTTTTTGGGCGCCCTGATGTGAATGGCACTGTGAAAATGTTTCAAGAAATACGCCAATAACCATGTGCTCAAGGTAGATGGATGCGTTAAGAGAGATCTCAGATGAGGTGGGATGAGGTCAAGGACTATGAGGCGACACTGAATCTGGATTCAGTGAACAACACGTGGGCTGATGAACCAAAATCGAGCGAGATGGTATACGGGCTGTGCGTGAAGTGGCAAAATATCTACGCAGCAGTGATGGAATGATTAGAAGGGGGGGGGGGGGGGGGGGGAAGATGGGATGATGGGCTGAGAGTCTCCGGCCTGGACCGAAGTCGTCGAGAAGCATCGGGATGAGGCTGACATGGCTTACACGACTGACCAGGTGAAGGGCAGAAGAACGGATTCGGAGATGGAGAGTGGTATTGGACGATCTCGGACGAGACGAGACGCATGGAAAGGCCCCCCCACCCCGGTCCTTCGTCTCGAACGGCTTTTATTATGTCGCCATCTCATCTTCGTCTGGACTCTCCGGGTTTGGTTACCCACTTGTCGCAGACATGTGGACTAAAGTGCGTGCGAGCGTCATCCGTGCCCTGACGACTATGCCATTCTCTTGTGCCCTGAACAAAGTACGTACATTAGGCTTCTCAAGTATCGAAAAGGTGTTGCGAGGGCACTCTCAAACCCGTGTCTTTGGTACCGAGGAGAGCTTGTGTGAGATTGGCCTCCTGGGTGGGGAGTCATTGATGGTGAAAAAATTGAGCAACAGTGCATAATGGCCAGCGAAAGACCTATATTAGAGATATGGTATGGAACATAACGAGATATGTGAGAAGAAAATGACCAGACACAATAGGATTGTGGTGATGTGGTACTCTGGTTTGTAGCACGCAGTTGTGGGTCGGAGATGGGTTGTGGTCAGGGGTCATCGGTACGAATACGTATGTGGCGGTGTCACTTCCGCTGTGGCGCCGAGCTTTTCTGTCCTTGTTCCCCCTGTTCCTTGCACTTGTGCCTTGCACTATAGAATGTCTATTTTCCAGTAGGGGATATGCAACGCATCACAGCAATAAGCCAGCCAGTTCCCCCAAACACTCTTACGTTGCCTCATGCCATTGTTGAATCCGTCATGTAGAGCTACGTACTATGTAAGAATGAAAGAGTATTCGCTTTCCTTACTCACTTTCTTTCTTTCTTTTCTTTTCTTTTTTGGTCGTTCTCCTGTCTCGGCCAGTTATCCTGAGTACCTAGACAGGCACAACTGCCATACTGGCAACAGTCAACAGTCGACTTTGTTCCAGGCAATGTCTGTGCCTGAAATGAGCCACTGTCAACTGAGATTCGAGTAGGACCCCAGTATGTTTGGTGGCACAAAGCAACGTTAAACCGGGGACAAAGAGCGAAACAAGAGCCACTATGTATCGAACCGCGGAAAAAAAAGAAAGCAGAGAAAGAGCCAAAATCGGCCAGAGTCGTACTATCCAGGGATTTCGTTCGTCTAACCCCTGGCTGGCTTGGATTCGTTAATCGGTTGATGGGCCAGCAACTCGTGGAGCATTTTTATTAGTGTAATATGCTCGGACTCATTGGACTCTGCTCCCCGAGGGGGCTGGGGATCTGTTCTGGTCATTCAAGCATTGTTTTGTTTTTGGAAGTGATTTAACCAGACCCTTGCTCTTAGAGGACTTAGGTAGACCTAGGCTGTTTTTTAATCGTGCTGCGAGGCCGCTTGCACGTAGTTGGCAGGCTGCTTGTCAAGTTGTGGCTGATTTGGGGTGCAATCATCTACTCCGTACTCCGTAGTACCTCTTTTTTCACTTTCCCTGTCAACAAACAATCGCGAGCCTCTTCCTCTCCACTACCATTATTCTCCCCTTTTTCATTTCTGCATATTATCTACCATTACGCTTTTTTTTTTCTTTCTTTCGTATTCTTTCCAACCTCGGTTCTTTCAGCAAGCCAGTCATTCCTTCGTTTTTGATATTTGCATTTACGTCTTTTTATTTCTCTGTTTTATTACGGGTTTCACCTGCAGCATTCTGTTTCAAACACGAGTCACCACCACGCTCCTTTGCCGCAAATCCCCCGCTCATCAAGTGGCCTCAGCATCTCCCCTTCCAGCGCTGTCCCCTCCGCAGCGCTCTTATGCATACAGACCTGTGATTATCGCTCAGAAGCAAGACATACAGACACGCGCTACGTACGCATAGACGCCGCAAATAGATTCAGTCGAACACCTTCTGGACTGCTATTCGCCAGTCGCATGCCGCAGGATATCTCCCGTTCTGAGTCGTGTCTCGTAGCTTGCCGAAACCCTGCAGTGCAGCCTGCCCAATTGCGCCTCAATCGGATTCGCCCGCGACATCCGCGTTGCTGCGAATTAACAACTTAATTTATTAGCCACGGAGTCTTGCGTACGGTTACTGTACCTGCTTTGTGCATACAGTATATAGTCTACATACTGGTACCCGCCATCCACAATCCGCCCATCTGCACTCCACGTCTGTCAACTCCACTTCTGGTCCCGGGCTAAATCAGCTGGGATAGCTGCTACCGCGAACAAGGCCGAAGAAAACAAACAAAGGGAGAAGAAAAAAGAAAGAAAGAGAAGAATAAAGGAAACAAGCAAAGAGTAAAAAGAGTACCGAAACAAAAACAAGAGCAGAACCGAGCAGAGCTGAAGAAAAGCGAAGAAAGTTTCCCCCAATCGCACGTCAGACACCTTCACCCGATCTACAGGTACGCTTACCTAACACTCGCGACCCGACCGACCCTTCGGCCGGATGCCCCCCCTTCTATTTTTTCAGCAACGAAGAGAACGGGGAAACACTTCTACTCTTCCACTCTCAAAAACCCGCGACCGCGGCGTGGTCCCTGCCCCCCAATCACAGGCACTCAACTTTCGCCTGTGACTTCGTCCGTGCGATCGGGAGCGTTGCGATTTCGACGGGCGCTACTCTGTGCATTCCTCACCGTCTCCTCCCATTGTTCTGGTCCGCGCTCGCCCGCTGCGGCTCGCCATCAATTCGCACAAAGGACGGATCCATTCCTTCATCCGACTTCTGTCAATCATTTCCATTTCTTCCTCCACAACTGGCTGCCTGACGTAGCCGCTTTGCCCTGTCCTTATTTGTGAACACGGCCAGCTTTGTTGTGAGACTAGGGCCACGGCGCTATCCGCTCTCATTCGCTACCTACCTAGCCCAGAACTTCGCCTCATCCTCTCTTGTTCAGACCACAAAGTGCAGAGCACATTTTGTCCGACCAAGGCTTTTTTTTTGTTTTCCATTTCTTCTGATATCAGCTTGAACAACTGGTGGGCGCAACCTTTCACGGACATCCGATTAAAAATACCATCGCAGACGTTCGTGACAGTTCTGCCGAACAGCTCCGCTTCCAGCACCTTCTCTAGCACCTTCTTTCTTCGATATGGGCATCCAAAACGTCACTCGCGCCCGCCCTGTCGCCCTGTCCCCAGGCTCATAGACAGAGGATGCCTTTCACGACCCATCACGCTCCATCATTGAATCAAAACCAACCATGAACGAAACTACTGCACATCTCCTCAAGCCTGCGCGGCATCCCGCGCCCTCGCCCCCTCCCAAAAACCGCCTCACCGATGACATCCTCGCACATCTCGCCCCTCGAACCGTCGTAGATGCATTAACAACAGCCACGGGCACGCTGCGGTCATGTCTTAACGGGGCTCCCATGTCTGAGCGCGACTTCGTTATGCGCACCGCCATTGCCTCGAAAACAATATGGGAATGGGTAGAAGAATTGCAGAGTTGGCCCTGGCCTTCTGAGTCCGGCTCCGGTGGATTCGAGATGCCTAGCACGAAACGAAGAGGTCGCTCTGACCAGGTCGCAAACCCCGACGAAAACGACGATGACTACATGGGCAGCCTTCTTGTCACAGAAGTGTCCGCTTTTGAAAGGAGATTGGCCCAAATCCAACATGAGTTGGACAGCTTGGAGATTGAGGATATCAAAGCACACGTTCTCAACAACCATATCTTGCCCTTGTCGAGACCGGGCACACCATTTGCTGAGTTCACGCGAGCCGGTGTGCTCTCGAATACCACTTACAATCGAATGGAGGACCTGACCGCAGTCGTCACTGCGATCGTGGTCAAGGCGCTACCCAACCTGGCAAAATTGACGCGGCTCTCGCAGACATGGACCCTTCGCATGAGTGTATTGCGGCGTGTTCCTACGTTGCTACTAGCTATTGAGGACGCAGAGGTCGCTCTGAAATCTGGGTGGAATGCCATTTCAATTCCCACTAGAAAGACGCAACAGGAGGAGGAAGACTCGTTACCGCGCGCTTCTACCCTGATGAGGAGAGATTTCGATGTGATGAAACTCGTTCTCGAGAAGAAAATTTCACAACCAGGCCACAGTCTTGATTACATGCTCGATTGCCTCGAAGGCTTACCTGACACTCTTCCCGACGAATGGCTCGATCGTATGGAGGCTGTAGAAAGAAGTTACGCCGAATGGGTTGCAGCGTGTGAGACGAAGATTCGCGAAACGGAATGGGCCAAGGTGATTCAAGCTCAGGCTCCCATTCGATCTCCCTCTCCTGTCAAGACATCCACTGGAATTGCCACCGATGCTTCGGAATCTTTCTCACAAAGCAACGATTTTGTTCCTGAGATATCTAGCGATACCGAGAGTACGATGAGCAGTGATGTGGAGATTGGCCCTATTCCTCTGAGGCTCCCCCGTCCACAGCCTTCAACGAATGGTCGCGGCGATCCTAGAAAGATTTCTGGCACCTCTGAGGCAGAAACAGTCGTTTTTGCTCCTCCAAAGAATGCCAACTTCCCAAACAACGGCCCTGAGAGCCCATCACTTATTGTTACCGAACATGGCGATGAATCTCAATCCGAAACCTTCGATAGCACCGGAGACTCAGGATTTCATGCGAACGGGTCACAACCGTCAACTCCATCCATAAAAAATCATTCTAAATCTATCGCTAAGACACCTAACACTCCAGAGTTTGGATCCATCATTGATTCTGAGGTTGTGGGTGACACACCTAGTTTCATCAGAGACGGATCCCCTGAACTACCTCCTCTCAGACCCCTCAAGCCTGCGATCAGAAACCGAAGCGATACATCTCGGGCTTCAACCATCACACGGCGAGCCTCGAGCCACTTTGATGGCATGTCTAGCGATATCCTTGAGATGTCTGTGTCTCCTGATCTTCGCCGGGCCCGAGTTCGTGAGCAGGAATACTTGCAGGCTAGCCCGCCCAGCTCTCCACCCCTCCCCGAAGCCGATTCGCGCGAGTCGTCTATGACCCCATTCGATAGCCCTTTGATTATTCCTAGGATTGAGGATGACTATATGATGGTCAACAACAACGCCATAGATGATTCATTCAACGACGACTTTGACGACTCGTTCTCGCTCTCCGAATTCTCTTACGATCGCCGGGGGAGCGTGGGCAGTGTAGGAACTGTAGGCGACCAGCATCTTCAGAGACAGATCAAGGAGATTATTTCGAATATCCCCGCCAAGATCAAACTCTCAAACGAATTTCCACCCATCAATCTCAACCCACCTGATCTCCAACTACCGAAGATTAGGAAGCGACCTTCCGTTGAGCCATTCAAGAGAAGTACCTCCAGCGTCTCCTCCCGAGCTGGCACACCATCGTTTACCCTCTCCCCGGATAAGACAGCAAGATCTCGTAGCAGGGGCAAGCAAGAAATCAAAGTTTACCATCTGTCGAGATCAACAGGGGAGGCTCCTATCAAGCTCTTCATTCGATGCGTAGGAGAACAGGGTGAACGTGTTATGGTTCGCGTCGGCGGAGGATGGGCAGACCTTGGAGAGTACCTCAAGGAGTATGCCAGCCACCACAAACGCCGATCTGTGAGTGGCTTACACACCAAGGTTGAGGTCAAGGAGCAACCTCACGTGCAGCCTAGCAGTCGACGATCAAATATGGGCTCAAGTCCCTCTGCTCGTCCTGCATCGGCACTTGAATTCTCCCCGATGAGCCCCCTCGCCGTCCGCAAGACACGACGAAGCGTTGGCGCCACGAGCCACGAGTCACCGCATTTCCTGCCCAAGACGCCTGCACCAATTAAGGCCAAGACCGAGGAAGACCATTCTTCCGAGGAATCACAGCCATCAAGACCAGGTTCTCGTCTAGATTGGACTGAGGATGACAGCTCCTTCCTGGGTCTTGCCGGACCTACAGGCAAGAAGGTCGAGATGAGCGAAGAGAACAAGGCTTGGGTCGAAAGCGTGAAAGAAAAAGTACGACTTGCCAGTGGAGAGCGACGAATCCCATCCACGGGAAGCCAGTTTGGAGAACTGGGCAAAGTGGGCGGCACGAAACGACTGTTTCGAAGGAACGAAGAGCGACGAGAATCTAGGGGTCCTCCTCGATGATGACCGCATACATACTCGACACGTACAACCACCTATACTCACATAACTTATTCATCATTCTTACACACATTCATTTAACTCTCACAGAGAGAGGCGCCAAAGGATGCGGCACAAAGGGAGAAAGGGGGTAAAGGGGAGGGGCCAGGTTTGGAGGGGTAAACTTGCATCATGGAGTTTTTTATGGTCATGGCGCGGCATCATTCGCATACATACACGACATCAGCATTTTCCGGGGTTTCCCTATTCGTTTTCCACAAAAACGAGTCAGTCTTTTATTAGCCAGGCGAATTGCAGGCAGACAGTGTTTTCTTTACAGTGAATACCCAGAATAAATTTCCTTCTGTTACTAAATGGTTTGTTGCTTGGAGCCTACGTGACTTGTGACTTCAATTGTGAATCTGAATCCCGGTGAATGGAGAAGGCCATGTCTTTTTCTTCTTTTTCTTTTCGTTTTCTTGATTGAACTCTTGTTGGTTATATCACTTCAAGTTTGTCAAAGAGTTCACACTCATGGTGAGGGAGGAGATAAGTTCAATCATCAAGACTTATAAAGGAGAGTTCTGGTGTAGAACAAAGAAAAAGATGAGAAAGAAAGTAAAGAAAGAAAGGAAAGCCATTCCCAATGCGTGCCTGTAACGGCGATAAAACGTAGCTTCATAACACAGTTTTTTTTGGTTGTAAAGACAAATCGATATTGCAGTTCATGACCCGACCCCAAAAGAAAATCCAGCCCATCTCCCGCCAATTTTTTCCCATCATTTGATTTCCCATGCTGAATGTAGATTCTTTCTTAATCCGTCTTTTCTCTTGATTGTAAAAGAACGTTCCAGTCAAGCCACCCATATATTTTTTTCTTCTGTTTATTCTTTTTCCTTCTTTGTGCTTTAATCATCTTCAGCATTGGCCTTTCTGGCTAGACGACGCTTGCCCTTGCCACCCTTGGGGTTGCCCTTGAAGTGCTTCTTGCTGGAGCTGGCCTGCACATCCTTGGGGTCGACGCCAGCCTCGATGGCGGTGAGGGTACGAGCTTTGCGGCCGGAGAGGTTCTTGGCAGCGGCAGCACGTCCTTGCTCGGTGTACTGGTAATTGAAGGGCATGGTGACCTGGCCCTGGACGGCGTTGGGGCCAAAGAAACCCTTGTCGAGCTTCTGGGTCTTGGGCCCAGCTGGGAGATCGATCATATCGGCCGAGAAGTCGTCATCTAGTGGGATATCAGCAGAGGCGGCCTCAGCGCCACCAGCCAGGGACATATTGTCCAGAGCGTGGGCGAGAGCCGCCCGGCGCTTCTCGGGAAGATGAAGCTCGTCGTAGAGCTCGTGGTTGAAGGCAATGAAATCCTCAATGCTTGGTGGGGGGGAAACGAAGAGGAGCTTGCCGTTGACGTAGTCCTTTAGGATGTATCGAGCGGCACGAGACTCATCCGGCTGGCCGAGACCTTGGGTCTGGAAGCCACGAGCACGAGCGTAGGATCGGAGAAACTCGCTGGCAGTAGGGACGCCAGTGCCACCCTCCTCAAGGGCACGTGTCTTGATGTGGATTCCGTAGATGGCCTCCAGGAAGGGTTGGGGAATGCGCTGGGTGATCAATCCAACCGGGCCGGTGAACTCGCGGAGTTGATCGATGGGAAGGATGCCGTTGCAAACAAGGTCGGCCTTGGTGGTGGCAAAGTTTGGGAAGACGAGACCGGGGCAATCGCAAAGGATGACACGCTCACTGAGATGGATGGTCTGGAAATGTTTTGTCTTTCCGGGGGTGGAAGAAACAGACACCTTTTTGGCACCGATGAGGGCGTTGATGGTGGATGATTTACCGACGTTAGGGTAGCCGACCAATCCTACTTGGAGTTTCTGGCCTGATTCTAAGAATATGTAAGCGATGGTGTTTCAACAGAGCATGGATTGGGAATCGTAGGGCTTTGCAAACTTACCTGGGTCAGTGGGGGAATATCGCAAGAAAATATCCTCAAGTTCCTCGACAGTTAGGATTTGTGTATCTTCCTCGACCTCACTCGTTGAAGGACCATCTTCCGTGAGTTCAGGCTCTAGCTTTGCGCCTTCTGTTGCCCCCTCCTCTTTCACAGGCTCATCAACTTGCGCCGCTGATGTTGATGGACCTGCTTGAGTTTCCTCATCTGAATCACTCTCCAAGTCCCTTGCCTCAATCAACTCCTTTGCTAACTGTGCGGAGAAGAACTTGTAGGAAATGCCTGCCTGTCGAAGGTGCTTGGCCCAAGCTTTTCGCTGCATGGGAGTCATCATATCAGCCTTGTTGATGAGCAGCAGGTTCTCCTTCTTGGGGTTGACTGCTTTGACATATGATTCGAGATCTTCCGAGCGGAAGAGCAGGGGGTTCCTGGCATCAACGATCTGGACAATGAGATCTGATCGCTCGATAACCCGCCACAACTGACGCCAGACCTCCAAGTTTCGCTCAAATGGGGTCATGAGCAGATCGTTATTTTCCTGAAGCTCCGCAAGTCCTCGTCTCCAGTTCAGGAAGGCCTCACGCTCCTTAATATCCAGCTCCTCGGGGGTGGTGGTAGCATCCCACTTCGGCCTTCGCGGGACGGTCAGACGGCCTCTATGCATTTTATGCTTTCCTAGGACGTCCTTCTCCTCAGACGCGGAGAGAAGATAAGGGTTCTTCTGATCGATGTGAATAATCTTGACATTGTTCATCTTCTCTGCAGTGAAATCAGTGCCGGCCAACTCGGCCGTGGCCAAGAACTCATCGAGAGCGCCCTGCTCAGTGACAGAGCGCATCTTAACCCACGCTGCATCCTGCTTTTCGTTGACAAGATATTGCTCGCCAGTCGCGTGGTTGGTTCTGGTGATGGCTGATGTTCTCTTTCTGTCTGAGCCTTTGCCTTTTCCGAAACGATCGTTCATCAGGCTGTTGCCCAAGCCCACGGACTTCTTGGACTTTGCCAAAACCATCTTGGCGGCGGTGTCCTTCTCGAATTTGATATTTTTTTTCTAGACGTAAAGATATGAGAGACCTATATGCCCAATATCGCCCTGGGTATAAGAGATGTTGAATGAATAAAAAGTCTTTGGTATCTCTTGTGAGAGGGCATGAAGACGTAGTAACTGCCCCGCTGAATAATGACTGTAATGGAGGGGCAAATTTTCGGGGTGAGCGCGCCTGCCGCTACTCGTACTGTGAGTAGCACGCAAAATTTTGCAGACGAATACGGTGCCCACAACTGGGATAACTGTACGATTAGTGATAAGGATTTTTTGCACCCCTCCACTGGATTTTCTTTGCGCCAGCAAGAAGTGGGATCCGGACGTAGCCTAACCGCGAGACTCTCTTCCCAACCCAACACTTCTCATTTCGCCAAAAGGATTTCTCCCTCCTCAGTCGCCAAGATGCCCAAGGGAAAGTGGATGTAAGTTGATTCGTCGAATGCGCCTTGTACCCGCTGCATACACTGACCTTGTTCGTGAAGTGATAAGAAGACGGCGCAGCACTTCACGCTCGTCCATCGACCGCAAAATGATCCGCTCATCTACGACGAAAATGCGCCGTCTATGGTGCTCAACCCAGTTTCTGGGCCCTCCAAAGTAAAGCATCTCGACGATCTGGCCTCAGAGCTGGGCTCCGAAGCCGAGAGCATTCGTGCCAACGAGGGAGAGGCCGCTTCCCACGGCATTTACTACGATGATACCGAATACGATTACATGCAGCACATGCGAGATCTCAACACCGGAGGTGGAGAAGTTGTATTCGTCGAGTCGACAGCCGCCGCAAGCAAGAGCAAGGGGAAACAAAAGGAGTCTCTGGCGGATGCATTGCAGAAGCTGGACCTGCAACAGAAATCGAATGAACTTCTTGACGAGGAGATTCTGCCATCCAAGAACCTGACCAGAGTCACCTACGAAGCCCAGCAGGATATTCCTGATGCTATCAAGGGCTTTCAACCAGATATGGATCCGCGATTGCGGGAAGTCCTTGAAGCTTTGGAGGACGATGCTTATGTCGAGGAAGATGAGTCAATTTTCAAAAACCTCACAAGAGATGGGGAAGAGATTGATGACTACGAGTTTGAGGAGCAAGGGTACTATGACGACGAGGACGACGAGGGTTGGGAGTCGGATGACACGGCGAAGCCTGCCAAAGAATATAAGGGGGGCCATGTTCCTCAGCTCGTCGACACTACACAGGAGCAGCCCGAGGAGGGCCCCTCTCAAGATTGGATGGAAGATTTCAAAAAATTCAAGAAGGATCAAAAGTCGACCAGTAAGGCGCCAGGTGCCCCTGCGCAATCCGAAGCACAGTCGAATTGGACCACAACGACGCATGGCGGAAGGCGGAAGAAGAGAAAGGGAGCCCTTACCAACCCATCGGCTTATTCCATGACTTCATCATCCCTTGTGCGAACGGAGCAGTTGACGTTCCTTGATGCCAGGTTCGACAAGATTGAGGAGGCGTACAACGAAGACTTTGCAGATGATATGCAATCCGTATCAGCCATTTCAACAGCGTCTAGTGTCCAGGGACCCCTTCGTAGCGATTTTGACAGTATTCTTGACGACTTCCTTGGAAACTACACCAAGCCTGGCAAGAGGACAAGCAAGAAGACCAAAGCGCAGACTGGTCTGGAGCAGTTGGATGAAATCAGGAAAGGGCTTGGTCCTCCTCGCATTCGTGGTCGATTGAGGTAAACATGGAACATGGGTATTTGGCTGGATAAAATGGATCGGGAAACGGGTATAAAAGTCGTATTAACCATCATAATGAATCTGAATGAAGTCCTTTCTTAACACGAGTCTGAATGTAATAATAAAACCCCATATGAGTTACTTCACGTGCTGCAATACCCGTTTAACTAAAACCGCAAGGAGGAGGATTATCCTTTAGTAGAGTCACGTGACTGGACAGGTGGCTGGCCTCAAACAAAGAAGGTACCTAAGCTTTCACCCAAACAGCTACCTTAAGGGAGCTCCGAGCGTCACAAACTTTTGCCGCTTTAAGATAGCGCCACTGGAAGCACAAAACTGAGCACAGACAGTCACGCTTAGATGGGAGAAAGGGAAGAGCAAGATTTACAGCGGCGACCACACTAAGCCGTTTGAGAGCACGCGCCTCATGTTACAGCGGCAAAACTCACCTGCTTTGCTTTGCTTTGTTTGAACTCTGGTAACCATCGTCAACTTTTGCATCTCCAGTAGCTACTAATCCACCTCCCACCGATCACACGACCTCGTCATCCTCCCCTATCACGCATTCTGCGCGTTACCGTGTCTCCCTCATGGTGAAGCGATTACCTGGATGACCGCGACGTCCGTTGCGTCATCAAGCCAAATGTTCTCCGCCGCCACCTTTGGCCAGCCGTCGCAGAGCCAGACTCCAGTGAACCCTTTCGCCAACAATTCAACCAAGCCGAGTAACCCGTTTGATGCTGGCGGCGGCACGGGCGGCTTGTCCCAAGGGAAGCGAAACAAACGAGCTTCACCGTTTTCCGACCAAAGCGGCAACGAAGGAAACCGAACGAAAGACAATCCTTTCTTGAAGAATCTGAACGGTAGCGATGGAGCCAAGCAGAACGGCAAAAAGGCTGATGACAGGAAGAAGAAAGTTCCAGACGTGAAGAAGGGTCGCGTCAATGGAGGCGATCACTCGAAGAAGCCAGCAGCACAAAATGCGCGCAGCAATGGACTCAACCCTTTCGCTGGAGCTGGAGCGCGGCCAACCTCCTCCTCAAGCGCTGATTCCAACGATGTCCACGTGCCTGAAGCCCAACAGTCCAACGATCCTCATGCCCGAAAAGTCTACGAGCAGTTGAGGAAGGATAATATACATCCACCTCCATGGCCGTCGCAACCTGGAAATCCCAAGAACAAAGCCGAAGTGACCAAGTTCCGTGAAAAATACGAGGCTTATCGCAGCAAAGTACGCGCTTCATTGACAAAGGCTGGCCTGATAGATGACCCGAGCAAACGAAAAACACTTCAAGATGCCATCGACTTCAAAGGTATTTGCGAGGACATGTGTCCTGAGTACGAGAAGATCACGCGTATCAACGAGATGGATGTACATCAGCCCGAGAAGAACTCCCGCACGACCTTTCCCGACACTCGACGTATGGTCAAGAAGCTTGCCCGCTCTGCTGCCGGCCAGGAAGCGCCCCTACCTATGGATGTCCGATCAATATCATCTCTTCGACGAACGCTCGACTATTTGATCGATGACCTATTGAAAGACGACACCAACCTCCCTGGGCTGCATGGGTTTCTCTGGGACAGGACTCGTGCAATTCGACGCGACTTCACCTTCTTCTCATCTCTTACACCCGATGAGAAAAAGACTCAGGTCTATGTACTAGAGAATATTGCTAGGTTCCACGTCACGGCTTTGCATCTCCTCACTCAGGATGGTAATGCACCAGAAGACTTTGTAGAGCAACAGGAGTTGGAACAGCTTGGCAAGGCCCTTCTTTCTCTACGTGATCTTTACGACGACTGCAACGAACAAAATATCAAATGCGAAAACGAACCCGAGTTTAGAGCCTATTATCTCGTCTTTCATGCGCTCGATCCTAATATTATCGAAACTCTTCAGCGACAATGGAAACCCAACTTGTGGAGAGACTCCGACGAGGTTCGAACCGCCGTATCTTTAGTGGAGGCTCTCCAAAGCACGTTCCAATTCCATGGACCTTTGAAGGATGCACCATCTTTAGCTGCATCTGCCGCCTTTCACACTTACTTTCGAATTGTAGAGGACCCCAAAGTCTCTTACACCATGGCCTGCTTCGCAGAGTGTCACTTCCCTCAGCTTCGGCGTTCAATCCTGGCAACCTTCAAGAAGGCCTTCTCGAGGCCACGCGACACGCCAAAGGACGTGACCGCAGCTATGCTCAATAAATATCTGCGATTCGACACCATTGAGCAGGCAATTCAATTCGCTGAGCTCCACGACTTTGAATTCGGGCAATGCGAAGAGGACCCTTCAAATATCAGTCGCCAATACCTGATGTTGGACAACCGAAAACACCTGCCTCACCTCCGACTACAGCATCAGTTTTCTCAAAGCGTGGTGGAAAAGAAGCGAGGCTCAAGATCGCTTCCGGAGTTGATCCATCGAACGGTCTATGAAGACGAAAACGCTCCTCCGTCCGAGGAGAGCCTCTTCGTTTCCGATGCCGAAAAACCGACCCCAACCCCCAATCCCTTTTCCTCGTTTGGCACTCCCAGTATCCTGGGTAGCAACAGCGCATCGAACAGCTCTCTAGGTAAGATCCCTACCCTCCTTTCACCTAACTTGCATCAAATATTCTGCGTAGCGCGGCTCTTGGGTATCCTTGCTTGCAAGAGCCTGTACGTGACAGGCGAACGGATACTCGCATTCAGACGGAGACTTGAGATGCCATAGCCCATGAAGTCAATTCAGGGCAGCACGATGGCTCGAAACGAACCACTGGAAATCTGGCAGACAAAAGACGCACGAGACCAATGGTTCTGACCTTGCATTCATTTAGGGACCACGCCTAATGGACCCTTGTCAACAACTCCTGGCCCATTTCAACAGAAGCCTCTTCCAGGCACTTTTGCACCGACCACGTCTACCGAGTCAAATCCCATTAATCCATTTGCACCTCAACCACCATCAAATAAAAGCCAACCTCCTTCAATCTTTCTTAATCCTCCAACTCCCACTCTCACCGATGCTAAGCCTCAGAACCAGTTCGGCACTTCTTCTGGAACATCGATTAACCCTTTTGGTGCGCCGTCATCAACCCCATTTGCCACCGGTATTGCCCAAGCGAAAACCCCCTTCGCACAACTGGGTACAACTGCCCTCGCCAAGCCACAGGAAACGAAACCGACGGACTCTTCGTCTTTTGATCCAGGGCCGATCGTCAATGTAATCCAGTTTGATCGGCCGAGCGAGGCAAAGCCTCTCGGGCTGCAGACTACACCAAGTCTACAGCAGGAACTCCCAAAAGCACCCGAGAGCAACTCTATCCCACCGATACCCAACATTCCATCTGCTATTCCTCCTAAATTTCCTAGTTTCCCCCCCGTCAACACAACTCCAGCTTCATCAATCAGCACGCAACCCACCCCTGGACTGAGTTTGGGCGGGTCTACTCTGGCTCCCAGCAAACAAAAGGAAAAGAATGATGCTATTGCAACAGCCACTGCTCCTAGTACATTTGTTTCAAAACCAGTTGCTCAGCTCCCAGTGACTGCCCAAGACCCTCCGAAAACCGACAGCATATTGGGGCTCCCCAGGCCATCTACGCCAAGTCTGCCAACTACTGTTACCAAGCCTGCCAGTCCTCCACCACCAGCGCCACCAGTAGCCCCCCCTGCCCCCCCTCGCGACCTGATGGGAGACTTTACTAAATGGTTTGTGTTGGGAGATGGTGGAATTTGGGAAGATTTCCGGGCCTTCATACTAGAAGACATCCTGCAAACTGTCTACACTACATTTCAGAACGAACAGGAGCGGAAAAGACAACAGGAGGAGGAAGAAAGAGCTATTACAGAGGCCACCGAGTTCCGCGTTTATCACCTTTCAGTCAAGTACTTTTACCGATGGCGAGATAATGCGCGAGAACTTCGCCTGAAAGAGCTACGTCGAAATGGCCGTGACCAGGTACGGGCATTTTATGAGGCTCAACGGGTGGCTCAACTCAAAGCGGAAAAGGAAGCAGCTCGGCGGGCGGCCAGAGAAGAGGCGGAACTTGCACAGCTCAATCGCCCTGAGGAGTTCAAGGAGTTGCTCAAACACCAAGCTAGCAAACGAGAATCAAACGAAACCCTACCGAGCTCAAGGACTTCACCAGGAGTCAGTCGAGAGGAGGCTGCAGCATCACAGATTCTGAATAGACCGCCCTCTTCAGTGAATGGCTCGGTGACTAGCAATCAATCGAGTTCGTCACGATTCTCGACTTCCAAGGGAGGTTCCAAGACGCAGGCCTTGCGGAAGCAGTTGCTCGGTGATCAACCAACCGGTTTCCGCCGATCTTTGCCTCCTCTATCATCTAGGGATGGCTCTCGTTCAGACACAGAATCCCATGTTAGCAGGGTATCTGAAAGATGGCGCCTCAAGGCAATGGGCATTGTACAAATGCCTGATGGCACGGCACTTCCTGAATCTCTCGCCAATGATTCGCGATATGCGAAGAAGAGGCATTCGGGAATTGGCTCGATGGGTCCTCCAGCTAGTCCTGTGGTGCGCCGGGCGTCAATTTCTGGCCTGGCCAATCCGAGTGGGCATACACTTGCAAATCGACGAGCACACGCGACGCCCACAAAGGCAGACGTCATTGCAGCGAAGAACAAGAGGAAACGAGTGACAGAGGATGATCATGAGCAAGGTGGCGAAACTGACTCGAAGGTGCACAAGCGAGTAATGAGCGACGCACAAATTCTAATAAACGAACTTAAAGCAATGCGGGAGGAGATGGAAGAAGGGGCAACATGGTTCCGCGACCAGAACGAGAGGCTGCAGAGCGAACTAATGAGCCGAGGATCAACACCGTGGGACGACGGCACATAGCCCGGAGAGAGAGTATGTTTGCGATGAAGAAGACATTCAAATTCGTTTACTCAACTCAGCAGCCTCCGGGTTTCAGTATTTGTGTGTTTCCTTGTTGGCTTTGGCCGGTGATGCTCAGCACCGGATATACCCCCATAGAATTGGATTGGAGGAGGTTAACGGGTGCCCTAATGGCCTTTTCTCTTTATGTTTCCAATTATTTATTATTATTTTTCATTGTTATTTCCTGTATTCCGACTATTTTGAACTAGCATTGGTCCTGGGATAGCGAATATATTATCACATGTATAGCACGGCTTGGGAGGAAAAGGATGGAGAGAGAAGGACAGCAATACAAGTAACTTGACACGCTTCTAGCTGCGATGTCAGATACACACACACCAGACCCGTTTCGTTCATTTGTGAAAGAGGTATATAACACTTGAGGCTTCATGTGAAGTACTTGTTGATTTATATCATCATTTTTGTATGTACTACCGTCCAAGGTACCTTTGTCCTGAATGCTTAACACAGCTTGTCAATCCTATAACGAAAGACCATCCCCGTGGGTATCGAAAACGCCACTAGCAACTACTTTTCAACATATCATGAATAATAGAAAAGAGTGAGTAAGAACCAAAACGAAAACAAACAAAAATCACCCAGAAAGAACACCAACACCACCATACACAGCTTGCCCCTATTTTTTTGCTCTCTTTGGTGGCGGGTCAAACTTGATCTGGATATTGCGGCTCTCGGTGGGAGCAACGGCACCCCAGGAGTTCTTCTTCAACTCCTTGTTCATGCGCTGAGCCTCCCCTTCGTTGGGTCGAGCATCCCTCGACCATCGTGGCGAGATGATCCGAGGGGAGGCTACCCCAAAGCCTGGGCTGAAGAGGGGGGAGATGAGGTTGGACCGGATAGATGTGGATGTCGAAGGGGGCGTGGGCAGAGCTTCAGAGAATGTGTCCACCCGCGGTGAAGGGTGAATGGGTGGTGGCCAGGGAACAGCCATGGACAAGCTCGTTGGCCTCGAGCCTGGTTGTTTAGTGACCTCCACGGGGCTCACACTGATGGACGAACAAGGGGAAGCCATCCCTCGCCCTCCCACCGGCGGCGTGGTCAAGGCGTCCTGGTAGTAATCGCCTCTCGAGATGTCACTGAACTCGGACTCGCGCGCTCGCTCCTGCTGGTAGAAGGCGAACGGCTGGGGGCGGGCCAAGCGGGCTCGCACGCGGGCTCTGCTGCGGTTGCGGCGCTTGCGGTACTGCACGAAGACGCAGCCCGTGAGGAACAGGAGAACAAGAAGGATACCGATGGCAATGCCAGCGATGCCGCCGCTGGACAGAGAGCTGTTGGAGGGGGACGAGGTCGAACTCGGACCGGATGGCTGGATGGGGGCATCGGTGAAAACGGTACCATTGAGGCTGACTGGCGTGCCTGCAGTGGGCTTTTGCTGGCAGCCTGCTTCGAGTGCGACGAGGACTATTATTTTGTGAAGCTTGTTAGTGGCCTGGGTTGGGGTTTTGAGAAGCTGATATGATATGTATGCAAGGTTGGGGTTAAGAACGAACAATTGGAGACGTAGTTGTGAGATCCTCCAGCTCTCACACAAGAGTAACAGCTGGAATAATAATCCGTAAGCATGACCTTCTTGTCGGCATCACAGTAGTCGTACTGCGTTCTGTCATTGGGAGTCGTGATGCTGGTCTTGAGGGCGTTCTCGAGGGGCCCGCAGGCCTCGGAGGTTACACATGGGCTGGAGTCGATATGGCTGGCATTGGGATAGCCAAAGATGCAATAGTCGAATGCGTAGCGGAGGTTGTCTGTGAGAAGAATATGAGTATGAGCAAAACAGTTCTGAGTCTTCCATGTGTATGAACAAATATAGATCAATGTTGGTAGATTTGATAATTGGTAATGTTTCTTTTTTCTTCTGGCGACTTACACAGATACCAGTCCTGGTCGTTCTGGTCGCCATGGACGTAGTCACTCCCCTCTAAGCATGCGAGGCAACGTTGGAACTGCTGTCCCTCCGGCTTGCTGTTGAAAGATTGGTCGAGGCAGACAATATCATCACCGGTAGTAGTAAAAGTAGCTGAATCTGTCGAGTTCGAGTCTGAGTCAGCGCAGAAGGACGCGCATGGCGAGTTGGGCGAGGCACGAAGGGCTGTGGCGCTGAGCGGGTGCTGGGAAAAGATTGACAAGAGGAAGAGCAAAGGAGACAGATTTGAGTGGCGTATCATGCGAGGCATTGCTTTATTTTGTTCGTTTGTTTAAATGAGGGCCAGTTTTGTGCGGCCAAGTTCATCAGGCAGTGAGCTCTTGAAGTTTGGGAGAATGGGAAAATGGGATAATGAAGGTATGTATTATACCGAGTCCGAGTTGGAGAGGGTTGGATGTGCCAGACACAGCGGAGCAATCTTCACCTGGAGTTGCACCATAAAAAAAATTGAATAATGACAGTTGACAAAAAAAAAAAAATAAAGTAACAAGGAAGGAAAGAGTTTGTAACAATGATCATGAAGCATGAAGCAATAAGCAGAAAGGAGGAGAAGGGGAATCTCGTCAAGAGATGGCAAAAGACTTGGCTGAGCTCATGTCGAGTAACCAACGAGCCAACTATACCGCCAAAATATCCCCCCTCATCTATAGCCCAACCAGGGTATGCAGCATACTTGTTGTCCTCTTACTCCACAAGATTGCAATTTTTAGAAATGGCCCCCAGACGGCCACGAGAACCATGAATCTGTGAGTCTCGTTACCCCCTTTGCAAGTTGTAACATTTTGGGCTGCAGTTTTTTTTGCCGCCGAGAGTTGATGCAATTCACAACACTATTGAGGTCTCCCCCATGTTAGTGCTATGTAGTGGAGTGTTAGCCGAGCACAGTGGGTTGGCTCAGTTGGCTACCCGCCCGTCGGAAGAGCCAATCACCGCCAGCAGATTGAGTTCCTGGGGCGCCAGGGGACGGGCGCTTACAGGCACGATGTTGTCGCTAGCTCTGCACATCTCTTTTGTTCGTCCGGAGTAGGTTATGTGTGTTGTGTGCTTTGTCGCCTAGCTCGGGGGGATACAAATTAGGTAGTTAATGTTAATCAGTTGATCCGAGTGCACGCCTCACAAGGACCTGCCTTATCCAGGCTGCCGGGTCCAACCTGATCATCTCTCTTCTTCAAGCCTTTCAAGATCAGATAACAGGTGCTGAACAAATAACAAAAGCAACCTACCTACAATGCAGAACCCCGACATAATTGGACTCGCATGAGAAAGTTCAATCGCTGTTCCGTCTGAGATTTTGTCAGCTCAGGGGGGGACCAGCACAACAAATGTGCTAGCTCGCTCTGTGCTTCGTAGGGCTGTGTGATCTGCTCTTGTCACCCTGCATTCCCCAGAAGCTAGGGTAGCTATCACAACTCCATTGACTGCAAAAACGTAAACTCCCCCTCGCTTACCTTGAGCCATGACTTGGGCGATTGGTGTGGACAACCAAGACAGCCAACCTCCAAAGTAGCGACTGAGTTCTGCTCGTCTTGCTGTTTTCCTTTTAGAAAGATAAGAACAAGTGCCGTTCAAGGAGATTCCCCTCATGATACGCTTCCAAAGATAGCTCGCCCTTGGCCACCTTGTATGGCCGCCTTGCCGCAGCCAACATGCATGAGACGCATTTGTCATGCCCGCCGCCAAGGCCAACACACCAAGTTGTTTTGTCTGACCACTCTGTTGGTGTCGTGGCTGACGTTCGCGATCTCAGACCCGTTTTTATGTTGATTTGGAGCTCGAATAGCCATATCTCTCATTGTATGATCTTGTCATATTTTCCCTGTCGACAGGGTCGGTGTGGGATCGTGTGGAGGAGGTTCGGCCGGATTCTTGTCCTCACAAGGACATTTCTTATGCGTTTTGGTAAAATCCTAGAGTGACGTCAGCCCTGAATCATAGTAACTTTCGCCAATTGCTGATGAGATCACGGACGCTTCTGAGAGTTGAACTTTCAAGGGTTTTTATCTCTGCCAAAGCGTCAGCTGGAGACTTTACTTATAGCCTTCAGTTTAGCAAAATGGAATTCTTATCCATTGCGCAATCACACCATTTTTCTGCAATTTGCCGTTTTGGTCCCATGGATTTCAATTTCGGCATCGTGGGGAATCGGAGGTGGAGTGGATATTGAGATTCGGGGACGAACTGAACACAAAACTGGAATCGCGCGATTTCTCGGGTAATAAGACCTAGATTCGAGGAAATAGACATCTTCAAATCATATTTAAATTGTCTTCTTGTTAAGACGGTAGGCCGCTTATGCAAAGTACCGGATTTTCAGGTAGAGTGATCCGAGACGAGGCTGCGGCTGGGAGCAAACAAACGGCATATCTGCGATTGATTGATCCAGCCGTAGATTGTACTTTGGGGAAAGTCTAGAAACCTATCAGCAGTCTCTAAATACCAAAGGATCTTCTCTGAAAAGAATACCTGACCGTGGCACGTCCAAAGAGATCAGACGGGGCGCGTTGTATCTCACATCATCTCTGTGTGGCTATGTAACCGTTTCAGCCTGCAAGTGTCATCAGTGGAAATTACAGAAGGGTTTGGGGTTTATTTTAGTGATATTAATGCGTCTTCTGAATTGGGTTGCAATGCTAATGAACCTGTTGAGGTGCCGGCACGCGGTAGGTTTCATGATCGTACCTGAGCACCATTGGTGATATCAAGGGCGGGGACGTACTCTGAAGGAGATGCTATGTTCAACCTGTGATGGAAGGTTTTTTCCTAATATTCCTGTTTAATAATGAGGTGGAATTCTCAAACACAAATCTTTGAGGAGATGTAGCCACGTTATGGCTTGGTTGAAATGTGGCTGCAACTGCCTTCCCGTGTCTAGGTACCTTACTTGGGGGACAATTGGGCAGTCGGCAGAATCAAGCCTCGTCCAGGGAAGTGACAAGATCAACGGAGGCCCAACAAACCTCCATTGTGTCGAGGAGCATGGTATGGGATATTTGCCCTTGTGTAATAGAAATGTGATGACTACGGGGATAGTAAGGAAGATGAACTCTCTATACCAAGCCAGCAATCAGCTGTTTAAGTACAGATATAAATGATTAATATTTATTTCCTTCTTTTCTTTACTCCTTACGATGATGGGGATCTTCTCAACGATGATATTCGTCAAGCTGAACCCAATCACATACTTGCTAATGAGATTTTTATTCTTACTAACAACGCACTTTCAGTTGGAGCATCTGATAGGCTTGACTTCAGTCACGCGGCACCAAGAGGTATCCATGCCTCAATCTCACTGAACAAATAGAATGGTGTCAAGTATCATGAGTGCTCCAGGTCAATGCTCATCTCCCCCCAATCTGTAAGTCTCTCGTCGTACCTACTTGGCAGACATGTTCCCCCCTCCCCCCAATTTTCCCGTGCCGCAATTTCTCCAACTAGAACAATTTCACCACCCCCCCCCCCCCCCAACAAAGGACTGATGTTGGTTGTTTCCTGTGTACTATTCCCCTTCAGAAGGTAATGGGTATCTTTAACCTATATTCTCTGCTTTCCGCCATTCTATCCCGCGGCACTATCGTTGGCAAAGGCTGACAAAGAAGGCAAGGCAGCAGGAGGGTACTTTTACATTCGTGAACAACCCCAGCGAAGTAGTTTGATGAACTAAAGAAGATCGCCCCTTACATACGGAGAGGAGTTCTAAGACAGTACCTCCTTCTGTTGACCCAAGTTGATCACCAGAGCGACACGTCAGATGAGCACAGAGGGTGTGTGTGACTGCCCATGCAGGACATTCAAGACACAGCACTCCACTGAGGCTTTTTCTATTGACGGCCAACAAGAGGCACAGCATTCGTACATGGTGGGCCGAGATCGGGACCTGAGCTCTCTGAATGCTACGATACGACATTGTACTATGTAGACACTGGTAGATAAATGGTATCTGGGGACAAGACATGGATGTGTTGAGACCATAGATAGAAATGGACAATGGACAGTGGATAACTAATGAGCCGGCTTCACTCGCTTTTCACGGCATATAAAGCTTACTAGAATACCCAGGGTATCCCCATCCAAGTGATCGTTTCCCTTCGAAACCAGGCAGTATCAGTAGCACAGAATCTTGACTATACGTCACCTACATCTTGACTGCTGGAGAACTGCATAGCAATTGGTGAAATAAGGAAAGTCCCAAGTACAGCACCTTGCATACCCAATGCCCTTTGCGTGATTCGGCTCCACACCTCCATTCCACCTTCTGAGAGACTTGGTGTTTCAAGGATGTGTCGTGGCATGGAGCGTGTGCTGTGACATGGGTGTGCTGAGTTGGTAGATCACGATAATCAGACGAGCGCGGATTAGAAGCAATCACAGTTAAGAAGAGGCCTGAAGCGCCTCCCAGTTCTGAAATCGGGAACGGGCTTGGGGGCAAAGCCATCCACACACATCTCTAAGGAGATGAGAGAAGCTAGATATGTCCCGAGATGGTATTTCGCTATCTCCACAACGTTCTTTTGAATACGGGGCTCTTTGAAGTGAGCATTACAGGACCAAGTGCTGGCTTTCCTTGACCCTGGAAGAAAAAGCCCCAATATAAAGATGATCAGAGATATCACACCAGACAAACCCTCTCACAAAAACAAGGTGGCATAGGCCATCGATTGGCCAGAGCATGGACTTCCCAACCAGAGAGGCTGCCACCATGCAATGGCTAATCCAGGGATTCCCTGCCACTATACAAGCAGAATAGTGGAAATTGAATTGAAGGTCCACATCCCCATTTTTTCATGCCCAGTACTGTTCAGTAGAAGGGGTATTTAGTCACTACTCCAAAGAGGCCAAAGGTCTGGGATAGGAGTACCTATGACGAAATGGGTAGGTGGAAAGTTGAGACCATACTCTGAAAGGACTATATTTTTAATCGCATCTCGGGGATCCCGGCCTCTTGGTGGACACTTCTTCGAGACGCTTGACCACCAAGGCTTCTAGCGCAGTTATTTGATCGGTACTAAAAGCATTTCGATGTGTTTGGTGAAGCGATTTTCGATCGCTGTCGGAGGGGTTGTTGTCGATGTAAGTGTTACAATTAAAAACCAAGTAAATAGGTAGGTTACCGTTGACTTGAAGGCTGCCTTCTCCCTTGAGTTCGATATTGTTCCATGAAGTCGAATGCTGGTGATGGGAAACTTGAGGGATCGTCTGAGACTCAGTGGGTGCTTGGATGGTGGGCAAAGACTTGGCGGTGCCCTGTTGTGACTTCTCATTCCGCGCACTCTGAAATGGACGCACCGATTTCTGCAATCGCAGCCGAGCCTTTTTCGCAATTACTGAGTTCATTGGGAGCTACTCTGAGCGAACCTTTGAGTGTCTGGGCTGTGTGACAAACCGGCTAGGAAATTTTGGGTTGATTGATGGAATTGTTTGACTGTGCGTAAAAAGTGTGTGTGGGGGGTGAGATTCGTGCTCAAAGAGGGCTGTCTGGCGCTAGGTAGAGCGGGCCGTGCCTGTTGGATCAGGTAAGGTAAACTAGGACATTCCTCCCTGCTAACCCAGGTACCCGTGGGTACTTACGGCTACCGACTTCGCCTATCCTCCAACAAACCCGAGGTCATGCATAATAGTGCATGCAAAGGTGTGTATGAAATCGACACATCGACCTCATTCTTCAAATCAATCAACAGATGACGAGAACCTGTATCATCCATCTATAGATTTCCAGTATGAAGTTGCATAACAGGAATGCGAATTCACTGTGGAATTTCAAAAGCAATGTCAATGACAGGAAGTGTCCCTAAAGGACAAGGATCAAGGGCAAGAAGACAATCTTGGAACAGAATCTTTTTTGAATTCTTCATCTCATCATGCGCAAGGCCATGTTGGGCCTCAAATTTCCTTCACACCCTTACAATTGTAGTACTTCGCCTCATCAGCTTCGCCAAGTACATGCATATTCTCAATCGGTGTCACCCTGCCGAGCATGCTGGCCGCTGCGCCTTGTCCTTCCGTCCTCTACCCAACGTCGTCACGCAATGGCCTCCTAACCAAAACGTGCTTCTCTCTCCTTCATGGATCGTTCTACTTTCTTAAACACAATTGAAATTTGCGCGTTTCCATCCCATTTGGTTATCTTGAGGCCCCCAGACGGCCGTTCCCCCGGGCTTGCCGATATCACCTCTGGTGATCATAGGACTCTCTTTGGTGTAAGGATATCTTGATCATCTTCTGTTGGTTCCCATTTACTTGCTTCATCTTTCAAGCTCTCTATTTGGGTAGAGACCCACTCATCCCTCAAAATAATTTCCTCTTTGTTTGCTATCATCAATTTTGTTCAATGCTGTTATGAATATACCGCCAGTTACACGGAAAGTTATCAAATAACCACTTTGCTTCGAACAGTACCACGCCAAAAGTCTGCTTGGGAGTAGCAAGAAAGAAAATTGAGAAGACGTTGCCGACATATTTCGAAAGTCTCGCTCTTTCGATTCTAAGCGCCCTTGAAGATCCGTTCTCAACTGTGGTGGGTGGACTCGATGTCTGGTTTGCTGGCATCCCAACCCCTTTCTCACAAATTTTCGAAAAGGCGTCAGCTACCCAAGTTCGTCGCCTATCAACAGCTCTCACCGACAATTTGCCTGGTTGCCTTATGACTCTCTTGGTTGTTTCGTTAATCTCTTGTCTCTGGCGAGGTCGTACTCCGCCCCCAATGAGGCTCTGCCTCGCCAACTATTCCCAATTCACGCTCTGCTAGAAGAGATTTTTCTTGAATTCAGCAACTTGATGCCCGATTCATGCCTTTGAAACCTTCCTTCTGGCCTTTCGAAGCGGCCATGGTAACCATCTCATAGGATTTTCCCGGTGCCACGTTATTGCAGCCATCACCAGTCTTGCACATTTGCACACCATCTCGCAGACATTGCAACTGGAATTCACGAAGCCATCACCAAAATCGACCTTTCTGTGCCTTCACCGCCATTTCTATCGTGCTCTATTCGAATCTCTTCCTGCCCAATCTCGAAACTATCGTCATGTGGCCTGGCTTTCGCACCTGAAGCAATGGCCGAGATTGTTGGGGTCGCTGCTTCGGCAGCCCAGTTGGCTGGGATTTGCTTCTCGTTGCTAGACATAATAAAAAAGATAAAAGGAGGCTCTTCAGCACTCAAAAGATATCATCAACAACTCCAAGAGCTCAGCAGCCTCTCTGACTCCATTTCCAAAAACCCCCTTCTTCAAACTCCTGAGATTGGAGATCAGACACATACAATCTTGTCAATCATTCAAGACAATTGTCTTAACTCTTTACTTCAGAAAAATCGGTGGCTTCAGACTTGGGGCCTATTTCATAGAGAGCGAGATATCATTGACATTTTTGCCGTGCTTGAACGCCAAAAAGCAAGTCTCTCTCTGGCCATCGAAGACATCCAATCCAGAGCACTGTATCAGATCCAAACAGACATCAACATCATGGCTCAAAACTCTTCCAGCTCTGACCACAAAGCGCTGGACCAATCTCCTGAACGTGCTTCCGATCAAACCCCCCCAACGATCTTTAGATCGTCAACTGGCTGGGTACACACTAGTCCTCTAGAAAGAACCTTGACTGGCCTTTCCAACATGATAGCAACTGATACCCAAATTATTGGACAAGGAATCTACCAAGGCGCATTGGACAAGAGTATCCCTCACACTCAAATGCCTTCGCGTTCCGAACAGAATCTCCCGCAGTCAAGTGCGTGGGATAATTGTTCAGCAGGAAACGGGGTTCACCAAATCAATGGTTCTGCGGCTTTTCTTCGGGTCAATCTGGGAAAGAAACAGTCGATTGGAGCGGGATCTACCTATACAAACTGTACGAAGAAAGGAAAAGGGGTTCAAATCAATGGAATCAATGTGATTGATCATGGTTCTAACTTCTCCACTGATGATTTTGAGGCTCATGGCAGTTGGAAAGGGTGTCATCATCTTGGCGTGCCTTCTGATGGCTCTCAATCTTCTCAACAACCGAATACTTCCGACGACGAGAGTACTCAGCTCAATGGCCACACGCTTACTCAAATCCCGTAATGGGTAAATGGATTGCCAATACCTACCCGGTCTATCTGATGATGAATTGTCTTGATTTGCCCTTCGTCGGGTGAGCAGTTGCTTAGCTTGATGCTGTGCACAGGATTGAATGAGGGTTGGAGAAAGTTTTTTTTATCACTATAAACACACTCTTTTGGCAATATTCTGCTTGTTAGGCTTTGTAAGAGTCTATCTTGAATTCACTCATTATTTTATACTGCCTTACCTTACTTAGATAAATTACATTCTTTATAGACAATGGAATTTGTGTTTACTGTCTTCTTATAATGGGCATTTATAATTCCGAAGTATTGCTTTACAACCCTCTACTAACTGTGCGAGCAAGCTGGGTAGAATAATTAGTTGTTGTTTTCATAAAACTAGTTACAACTGCTGTAGTGCGATATTCAATAAATTGCCTGATCTCAACTGTTACTTACCTATCCTTAGTAGGTTTCTTGTATAATAAAAGAGAAAGGAACTGCCTGCGCTGAAGACGCGATAATGCTCAGATTGGGGCACTAATAACGTCCTTTTGAACAATGTCTTCCCCACATAATTAAAGAAGACAATCAGGAAGAAAACCAAAAATAAAACGCCCTTAACTAACTTGGCTCTCATTTGATGCTTCAGCCAGGATATGAATTACCTTTGTCCCAGGCGTAATACTGCAATTACAGACTGATGAAGTTAACTCAATTGAGTCTTAGCAAGCCCCTTGCCGCGTTCAAAACTGCAGACTTCCAGTGTTGGGACGTCGTCAGCCTCTCTACAACATCTCTGCAATAATGTATTCAATACTTGTCTGACCGGTACAGCAACGCTTGTACTCATCAAACAATGCGCCTCAACCAATTTAGATATCCATAGGTTGGGGATGAGACGAATATTCCAATGGAACCCAGGCCCCACCCCACAATGACCTACCTGCTTCGTGGCACGGCTATCCGCGGTAACGCGAAATACTGCACTACATTATTTTTGTACGGATATGTCCAATAAAAACTACTACCGGAACCGTCCTCCTGAAGATTCCTAGCTATGTCGGCCAGGACACTCTGACCACAGGTTCCAAATACAACCGAGAATCCTACATTGGTTAGTATTATGCCGGCTATTGTCAGAATAATTGAGAGCCTCTAGAGAGTGAAGAGCCCTGAAGCCGAGGACAGTTGTTTGGTAGCAAAGGGTAAAGGAAGGGTCATCTTAATAGACACTTAAGACCTTTTTTTGCCTTATGCCTAGAGAGACTACCTAATCTGAGCTCTTTTTTCATCACAATCTATTAAAGTCCCACCCAACCTTCACCATATATATATATATAACAGAATATAAGCAATTTATGAATTTCATTTTTATTCTTTATATGATAAAATCTGCTATGCCCTTTCCGTCTATTATTTATTTTAGACCTTCAGCTTGAGATATACCGTACCAGTATGCTTAAGCTCTCGTTCTCTAACAAAAGCATCATTTCTCCAAATTTCGTAAAATATCTTAATAGATGCCATTCCCTCCTCGTATCTATAATGCGATGTTATTTCTGCCCTAGGGAGCTTGAACCTTGTATCCTTGATCCTGTCAATCATAACATCCGGTTGCTCTCCCGGAACCAACTCGAATATGACCCCCCCCCCCCCCGGCAGATCCTTCTCGTTCTCACGTGGGTATCGCTTCAGCACATTGAGACGCATATCGTTCAGCATGGCTGCCGCGGAGGGATCAGCATCGGCGGCAAGAAGGGGGATGAGAAGCTTTAAACCGTCGTACACGGGTGAGAGAAAAGATGAGATCATGGGGACGGGAGAGTTGGTTGGGATGAAGGATGGGTAACCTGTGCCGATGGAACTGACGACCATTTCGAAACATAGTTGGCTAGCTCTTCAATTGGACAAGTGACTTCAGATGTATCTCCTTGTTTATGTTGAAGGGAATCGAAATTGGTAGTGGCGGCTCTAGACGAGGATGATGGACAAAGCCAGGGGTCACTTGAAGTCGTGTTTTCTGGATCAGAGTTGGTGGTTACGGTGATATGCTCGCCTTGGTGGGAGCGGACAATTGAAAGATGGGAATGGGCTCGGGTACGCTCGTGGTTGACACGTCGCCAATATCGAGTTGTAGAATACCCTCATTCAGTTGTAGCGCCGTGACTGCGGACGTCGGTATCTTATCCTCGAATTCCTCTTTCATGCCATCTCGAAGCTCGCGGACCAGATACTTGCTGAAAATTGCTGGATTCAAAGTGCGAGTTTTCCAATCGAAAACCGCATCTGTGGTTCCATCTGACTTGAAGTGTCGTTCGCCGAGCGTCTCTCCAGCTTCGGGCCTGCTCGCAGTAGTATTGATCTTTTTGATCGTGATGGTAAGCTCGTCCGCGGTCAGATCGTGTCCAACTTTGAAGCACCGTTGATGCGGTGGCATAGTAAACGCAATGCGCTGTAGATCAGGAGGGGCTGCGTCGAAGAGGATATACATGGTATCGGGGGCGATGCGCTTCTGGACCAAGATCCCCTGCTGTGCTGGGGTGTTGGCTGGAGGTTTAATATTTGTCTTGGACGGGTTTTCAAGCGTCTCTGAAAATGTAACTTCGACTGCTAGATCTGGAAATCGCGTCAAGAAGTGACTACGAAGAAGGAATCCATACTGCGGCATTTGGACATGCCGGCCGCCCAGCGTCTCATCTGGGGTTCTTGGACCTTTGTTGATGGCTTCTTTAATTGCTGTACGAGCAGTGTCCTCCTCTGGCTTGGCACCCCAGTGATTGGCGAGGCTGAGAGCTCCATCAATGAGAGCATCCACCCAGTTGGCATCAAGGAAAAAGAATCGGAGGGTTTCCTGGGGTAGGAATGCCGGGTTTGGAAGCAGATATTGCGCTGGAACATTGGCTAGATGGACCTTGTCGAGGACCCACGAGTAAACAACAGCATAGTCCGGGTTCACGGGCGTGTTGTGCTCGTTTTTCATGACTTGTCCCTTCTCTTCTTCTCCAGTCCCATCTGTTTCAACAGCCATGGCTAAATCCAAAGCGGCCTCGGAAGACTTGATATGCGGAGATGATTGTGACACGAGATCAAGGGACTTGATCTCAATTCCGGCTTCGTTGAGATCTTGGTAACGCCACCTATTCGCACCTGTGGTCGTGGCAGAACCACCTCGCGTGCTCAGAGGCTCGTTGATGCGATCCAGATCTCTCAGCAAATCCACCATCCTCCCAGCCGCACAATGGCGAGACCCGTGACCATCATCGCCAAAAACAGAGTGTACCTCTCTCTTGGCTGCATCAAGTGAAAATGCGTGCACATGTTTTCTCAGTCTTGATAGAGCGGCGCAAAACGCATTGTCGGCCATGGCCATCGTTCGTCCAAGTTGCCACGCGTTTGAGTATGTCGTGTCCATCATCTTAAGTTTGGGATCGAAAATTGCCAAGTCGTTCCCAAAATTCGATTGCATAGTTATATTGGGCAACGGGTGCTTTACCTGCGTTGGCACCAAGGGTCCACGAACAATAGCTGCGGTCACTTCTCCCGTCACCGTCTGATGACGAGCAAGGGTGTATCCGTCTCGTGACCGAGCGGCAATGAGGGCAGGCAAATCGAGGAGTCCTTCCTCTATTCTGGCGGGGAGGCGAGGCGGATGTTCATCAGCCTCATTACCGGTGCGGAGAACGGTGAGATGCTCGCCGAGGTTGGTGAGCGAATGGCGTGTGCTAGCCATGTTCTTGGAGGCAAGACATGTGTAAGTCCAGCTGTACAGACTTGTCATGGCCACCAAATCACTGTTATTGGGAACGGGCATATCCTGGTCCCACGACAAGGAAACTAGGTGAGCAATCATCATACTCGGCTCTTCTGCAACAATGGGTCCGGTTCGACGACTGATGACGACGCTGCATATGGCCTCGTCACTCTCTGCTCCTGCATTGGGCATGCCATCTGTGGCAATATTTCTGGCATGCGCCATGAAGTTGTACCCGGAAACATTCAGCTTGTCGGCCGGTCCCTCCGCATCGACAAACAGGTCCGTAAATAATGAACCAGGGAGTATGATGACCTCTGTAACCTCCGCTGAGTCTTTGGCGTCCAGCTTCTCGCTGAGTCCAGTCGTATTCACCAGTCCCTGGATCCCACCCAAACCTGGCGTCTGCCTTGAGAGCATTTTCAGGGTACACGTCTCACTTTGCTTTCGGTCCACCTCCTCGGGCATTCTCTGTAAGACATGTTGGATCTGGGTTTGACTGAGCTGCAGCTCGTCAAGAGAAAATACCAAGAGAGCAAGCCATGTAGTACAACTTTGAACGTTGCCCGCGTCTTCATTTGGAGTAACATGAGCTTCTGAGGGAGCCCTGGACCAAGGCAAATGGGGATCTTTGAGGACAATGTGCGGCAGGACTGTGTGTTCCACGCTGATTCCTGGTGTGGGATACACGGAATCTACAGCGTTGGGCGGAAGGGAGAAGCGAGGAGCCATGACAAAGGATTGGGACAGAGGATCAATATGCGCCACACGACGAGCAGTTGATCCGCTGCCTTCTTCAACTGGAGCCGTGATCGTTTGCTTGATAGAAATGGTATGCAGGCCACCAATCAGAGAAGGTTCGGAATAAGAGAATGAGCGTGCCTCTTCAGGAGCCAGTTCGCGCGGCTCATCGTTGAGAATTTGCTGGTCGTGTGGGTGGATTAACCGACGATGTGAGGACGGCATGGTGCTTGCTACTTTGAATTCCCCAAGAGCGTCCCCAAGATTGGAGGCGTCAATTGCTTCAATAGAATGGAACCTGACAGGCAAACTTGGTGCGCTCCCTCAGGCAAATAATCGACCAAGTAGTCGGAAAACCCTCACTCCCTGGACGTATCATCGCGGATACACAGAATCCACTCATACTCACGCAAAGAGACAAGCATTGCGCGCTTGCATAGATAGTTAAATAGACTATTGGCAACTTTTTCTGCCTAATGAGACTGGTGGGACAGTACGCTCGTGTCTACTACTAGGGACATAGGAAAAATGGATAGTTTCCTATCCCCCCTTCTAGCTCAGTGTGGTGTATCGGAATGGGGAATGCTGTGATCAACCAACCCAACAGGGCAATCTAAAGTAGACGGGAGAGCTTACCCTCATTAGTACAAGGTTAAATATGGCATGCGTGTGATAATTATATTCTGCGCCATACTGTTGACTTGGTGCCATCCCCTGTCTATATTGCCCACTATCGATTGCAAGCGCTTCGCACTCGTCCGTATTAGTCGAGACCCTGGGAATGACCCCCAACTAAAAGCAGCTATTGTGCTGACCAGCGAGTAGCTTGAGATCCGTGGAAAGAGATGATGAAGAAAGAGACGCATCCCCTTGTTTAGCCGTGCTCAGGCAAGAAAGGTGTATCTGGCTCCGTATCACCCTGGTTGCGGTTGAGGTTAAGCGTAATGGGTGAACTTGACTTAGAAATCTAACATTTTTAGAGACCAGAGATATACATAAATGTTTTTTAAAAAAACACATTATATTATATATATTTTATTAGCGGCATTGTTCGCTACCACTTTCTTGCCTTTGCCACAGCTAAAGAGATATGATAACATTGAGCAGCGGGGTGTTGAATCCGAAAACCAACTACGAAGGTTTTTTGTCGTCGGGCTTCTTCTCCCCTTCATCTTCATCAAATACTCTTCAACCATTGTATGTGGACCCTCTTCAAATCTCGCCTCTTCATCCTCCGACGCTGTGGGAAGCACCATGTACCGTTCCGGCGTATCCTTGGTATCTCCAGTCATAGGATCGAATGTGTTCGCGCCCTTGAGATAACAAAGCTACAGCCTGCTCATCTAGCGGCCGCTGGCGAGAAACCAGAGAAACGTTCATCCTCAACTGCACAGCTGGACTGCTTTCAGAAAACGACACCAAGGTGGGGGAGGCCAGCTTCGGCTCCTTGTTATCCTCACCATGTACTCGGAGCAGCAGCAATGTATCTGGGTTGGTGGCCATGTTTGGCGATGATGAAACCATGTCCAAGAATGCATGGGCGGTGAGGCCTGGTGAGCTCGAGTTTGCAATTATGCTGGTGTTTGCGGCCAGTGTACTCAATGAGAAGGACAACAGGAGGGCAGCATAAGAAAAGTAATGGAGTGTGGATATAGATAAGACCTGCCGGAAATCTATACCCTACCCATGCGACTCACAACGGCCATTGAATGGACGGTGGAGGTGAATATTTATCAGACAGAGAACCACAAAGGCTTTCCATGTTCTGGAAGAAGAGAAAGGTTCAGAGAAACGTTGGTTGGTCAAGCCTGTTGTTAAGAACGTCCCAAAGAACCTCTGGGGAGAGTATGATCCTAGAACAGACCCAGCTCTCAGGGGCAATGCCGTCTCCTCATTGCTCAACGCACCCAAGGCTCCTGGTAGTATGCCGCTCGACATGGAATTGAGCTTTCAGCCTCCTTTGCCGTCCACGTCCAAGGATAAGGTAGACAAGTTCAGCATCGTGTCAGACATGCTGAAGCGGGTGGGCAACAACGGTTACCCGTTTTAAGGAGACTAGCAGTGAGGCAAGTAATGCTTGGGCGCCCTTGGCTAGATAAAATACGAAGACGAGTGGAAAAGAGTGAAGGGTACGTGGGAAAAGGATGAAATGAAAGACAGGGTAGATATTGTGGTTCGGCTATGGACACGTCTGATGGGTTGGAGCAAGAGGATGGGAAAGCACTAGTAGGAACGAGGCCAAGTCCCATGCTCACCCAGTTTTAGGACGTGATTCCTGCACCGCCTTAGACAGCTGTAGCGGCGTAGAAGCTCATCGAGCAGTATAGCCACCATGTCTATGTTGTGGTATAACCCACCAACGCGGTGATGTGACGGCCAAATCAGCAACGCTTCATTCGAATCTACATGTGGCTCTAGATACTAGAATACGATGCGATACAAATGCCATAGCTACTAAGTACCTCGGAAAGGGTTTTGCTGTGAGCTCAGAATGTGATGTGAAGGATTTTGATGTCGAGGTTGCTCTCTTATCCATATAGTTGACTGATTGATGGATATATTCTAGCAGTCTTGCGGCTACCCTATAGCTATATCCAGAGAGGCATGGCCTCTTGTTAGTGGAGGTTTTGGCAAGTCGGCAGTACCAAATGACTTTACGATCCATCAATGAATAAATCCCGTTCAAGCAATGTCTCCCACAGCACAGCTTACAAGGGGTCAGAAGGGAATTGAGAGAGAAAAAAAAGCTCTTTAATGGCTTGCCTCACAATGTTACAGCCAGCATAGGAACTAGATAAATACATTTTTATCTCAGGCGTATTACTGCAAATTACGGACTTCGTCAACAACGACTTAACTCAATTGAGCCTTGGAAAAGTCTTATCAATAGTATCTATTGCGGGCCAAGCGAGAAGTTAACCCAGAACGCTCCAGTCTCGAGGTGAAATGTGGCTGGTAAATGTGGCGCCAAGGTAAGCTTTGCCGGTTTAGGGTTGGCTTTGCTGCGTGCGCCACAGCCTCGCAGCTTTCCGCATCTGCCCCCACAGCCTTTCAGAAAAAAATTTGGAAAGCTTTCCAACCACCAAACCACCCGGGCAGACACCGAAGGAGATCACGACCACCGCCGTTCCTTTCCTCGCCTGAAGCAAATTTTCTGCTTTGGCCCGGTACATTATCAGAATCTACATTTACGGCAAAGTTCAGAAGACACCTCCGTCGTGAACCATTCCGACCAACATGTCCAAGGAACTCGCCGTCGTGAAGAAGGGGGAGGAGCATGATGAGTACACCATCAAGCCTCAGGCCGTGACACCTGCCATTGACACGAGCTCGTGGCCTCTCCTCCTGAAGAACTATGAAAAGCGTGAGTGATGGGCTCCGGCGATGAGCAATTCGAATCGCCGATTGCATTGAGAAGGCGTGAAAGACTGACATCCCATCGCAGTGTTGGTTCGAACGGGCCACTTCACTCCCATCCCCAATGGCTGCTCGCCTCTCAAGCGCGACCTCAAGTCCTACATCAGCTCTGGTGTGATTAACCTTGATAAGCCTTCTAACCCCTCCAGTCACGAGGTCGTCGCCTGGGTCAAGCGCATTCTTCGGTTAGTCAATTCTCGCTGTTTTTTCGTTCGCGCCAATCGCGACTGGTTTTTGGTTGTCTTTTTTTTTTTTTTCTTCAGCTGACTTTTTCTACCTCTCTCCAGATGCGAAAAGACTGGTCACAGCGGTACCCTCGATCCCAAGGTCACTGGATGCTTGATTGTCTGCGTTGACCGTGCCACTCGCCTTGTCAAGTCCCAGCAGGGTGCTGGTAAGGAGTACGTTGCTGTTATCCGCCTTCACGACAAGCTCCCCGGTGGCCAAGCCCAGTTCGCTCGCGCCCTCGAAACCCTTACCGGTGCGCTGTTCCAGCGTCCCCCCCTGATCTCTGCCGTCAAGCGCCAGCTCCGTATTCGAACCATCCACGAGAGCAAGCTTATCGAGTTCGACAATGACCGTCACCTCGGTGTCTTCTGGGTCAGCTGCGAGGCTGGTACCTACATCCGAACCCTCTGCGTTCACTTGGGTCTGCTTCTCGGTGTTGGTGGCCACATGCAGGAGCTTCGCCGAGTGCGAAGTGGTGCTATGGACGAGACCAAGGGCCTTGTTACCCTGCACGATGTCCTCGATGCCCAGTGGATGATGGACAACACCCGCGACGAGTCTTACCTTCGCAAGGTCATCTCTCCTCTCGAGACCCTCCTCACTGGTTACAAGCGACTTGTCGTCAAGGACAGCGCTGTCAACGCTGTCTGCTACGGTGCTAAGCTCATGCTGCCTGGTCTCCTCCGCTATGGTTAGTCTCCCTGGAATTGTGGGATATTTGGATATTTAGCTAACAAAAATTTGACAGAGTCTGGAATTGAGCACTACGAGGAGGTCGTCCTGATGACCACCAAGGGTGAGGCTATTGCCCTTGGTATCGCTCAGATGTCTACTGTCGAGATGTCGACTTGTGATCACGGTGTCGTGGCCAAGGTCAAGCGCTGCATCATGGAGCGTGACCTGTACCCTCGCCGATGGGGTCTTGGCCCTGTTGCTCAGGAGAAGAAGAAGCTCAAGGCTGATGGCAAGCTCGACAAGTACGGCCGCCCCAACGACGCCACTCCTGCCAAGTGGACCACCGAGTACAAGGACTTCAGCGGTGACGCCTCTGCTGCCGCTGCCGCTGCTGCCCCTCCCACTCCCCAGAAGCCTGCTGAGGATACCAAGATGGGTGATGCCGATGCCTCGTCGCCTGCGCCCGAGGACAAGAAGCGCAAGAAGCACGAGGGCGAGACCGCTGAGGAGAAGGCTGAGCGAAAACGCAGAAAGGCTGAGAAGAAGGCTGCCAAGGCTGCTAAGAAGGCGGCCAAGGGTGAGGATGACGATGAGAGCGATTAAGGTACGCGGACACCAAGCCGATGGAGGACTGAAAATTGTCGATATTGGGCGGTGTGCGTGCTGTACCATACATAACTCTCCCCGAGTCTCTGTCTTTTTCTCTCTTGTTTGTTATTGTTCAGTTTTGGGGGAATCACTTTTGGCGTTTGGTTTGAATCGAAAATCCTGGTAGGAGTAGATGAAGGTACTCAAATGCAGTAAAAAAAGGACGATAAGCAAAAGCCAACAAAGCAACGTAACGGCTACGTGACGCAATGAAATGTAAATGGCAAAATGTGGTAACAGGACACATGACAGATGGTAGAGTGATTTGGCACCTGGGAATGATGAAAGCGAGGATGACGATGAAGTGCTATGAATCACGAGCTGCGCTGTGAGACTCCGTGGGAGGATTACACCCAGAGATTCCGCATGAGTTTATCTCTTCTATCTATGATGCATGTTCAACGACTTTGGCGAAGCCATTATAATTCTCTTCATCTTTTGCACACTCCAAACCAAGTTGAATGTTTCTTAAGGGAGCAGGAACATAAGTAGGAAGAGTTGATGATCGTTAGCATGTACAGTCGGGAAGCATGTGGAAGGGTATGGAAGGGTAAGACCAGGATAATAATACCTATATGGTATATTTCTAAAGGCCGAGTGCCCGATATAGCAGGGGACAATGCCATAGAGCGATGTCTGCGCATTGTTGCGTGGCGCTTTATGCTTGGTGGATGTAGTTGGGTAGTGCGACAATGAAAAAGAGATGAGGAAATCGAAGGATGATGGCATTGACTCGTTTCAAACAGCCAACAAGAAGAGCCGAAAAAAAGAAAAAAGGTAAAAGTGACAAAGATGACAAACAGCTTGTTGGTTGTTGAGTTGGGATGTTTCGGCTGGACACCCTGAAACAAATGCCCCATGGTGAATGATGCACGCGATGCGCTGGCATAGACTTGACACACAGCTAGGGCCGAGGGACAGAGAACGCATGACGGAAAATTAAAGAGCCTGTAGGAGCAAGTATCAGAGTTGCGCTCTTATTACTGATCTATTGCAACGCGCGAGTTTCGTGGCCGCATCACAGTATCGGCGGCGGCTTTTGATTGTGATGTTAGCCGCCCATTTCAACTCGAAGTACCACTTCCATATTCACCTCACCTATAAGGATGTAGGCACGTAACGACAAGATTCATGTGCTACAGCCACGACCATGATGTACTCCGTCTACCCACAGTTTAGACTAGTAGATATTCCTTCGTTTCAGCGAGTGATGATGATCCTCTTGTAGGCGATGCCCATGGTTTTCCCAAGGGCATAGTTGGGGGTATGACAACACACCCACATTTCTACTAACCTACCAATCGCCCGGCTTTGAACGGGTAAGTTGATCCTAGCTTTCGACCGAACACTTCTATTTCATCCCAGCTCGTAAAGGCTGTGTCCAAAAAGTTGCGTCACATCACGTCGTAGTGTCGGGCTTGACGGGCCTGATTTGCGGGGGTCAAACTGCATAGACTGAGCCTCATTAGAGAAGGATGAGGAGGCTGCTGTGCGAAGTGACATGCTTATGTCAACAGATCGCACATCCGTTGTGGAACGGATCTATTCATCCATTCATTGCATGAATTTATGAGGTTGCGTCCCCTGTGTGGGCTGTGCCAGCGGCGACCTCGATATGCAGCACTCGAGCCACCCCTTTGCTTTGGCTCTGTTTCTGCTTCACCTCCTTTTCTGCCAACAAGAACAAACGGAGAGTACAGAGCGTGCATGACGCACGTGGAATTGGTTCCTGAATACATTGACACAGCAGAATCGCCTAGAGCGTCCAGTTACGAGCAATTAATCATCCAGGGATGTGGCTAAGGAACTTTTTGTTTTTCCGCTGTGGTTTCAGTTCCCTTTTTATTTCCAGACTTTTACGTCTTCTTATCCGTGTCTTCTCTCTCGTACTCCGAGACTGATCTCCATATCCTGCAGATTTTCACCATAAAGGCTTTGAACCTGCATACATACCCCTGTCTCCTCGATGAAGTCTAACTCACCACTTCATGCAAGTATGTTCCTGTGCCTGACAGAATCGTCCCCACTTGGGTATATCAAGCCGTCTACTATGTGAGGTGGCGAGAGGATTGGAAGGATTCAAGTTTAAGTTGATAGGATGAACAAACGACCAGGTTGGCCTGGCCTAGCCTAGCCTGGCCGCATAGAAGGCCATGGTTGGGTTGTGTTTGCGAGAGAGCTGTTGCAGTTGCGGATGCATACAAGTATAAAGACTCGGAGGAGTAACATTTATTTGCGCAGATAAGGAAGAAGAGAAGAGGTCAAATGTCTTCACGAGTTCGTGGGATTGAGTGACAAATCTAGACCAGGACAATCATTGGCAAAGCAAACATCAAACGGGAAATACTGTCAAGTGAGGCAATATTTCATTGAGGTGTTTGTACAGACTCACATATCTCCTCTTTCTTGAGACTGGCAGGCGGTCATTATTATCATCACACTCATCATCGGTACAGGCTCAACATCTACCTGCACCGGAAACCAACACACACTTTTACTTCAAAAATGTTTCAAAAGGCGAGCTCATCTGTGAGCCTCTTCCTATTTATACTTCTCATTTTCCTCCACGCTGGACGTGTTTCAGGCATCCCCGCTCAGAGAAGGGATTCTCTATCTTTTTCTTCAACTGTTGTGACACAGTCATTATCCTCCAAGACTGTTCGTTCTCCAATCAAGATCACTCTCGACTGGTCCAACGCAAAACGGCATAAGAGACAAACGAACGGCACTCTTGCTCCAGTCATTGACGCGGACTTCCCAGACCCGAGCATTCTCCAGGACGCGGACGGCAAGTGGCTCACATTCGCGACCAGCGGTAACGGACATCACGTTCAGATCGCCACAGCCGACGAGCCCTTTGGCCCCTGGACGCTGCTCGACCAGGAAGCCCTCCCAGATAAGGGCTGGACGAGCGGCAGCAATTACTGGGCACCAGACGTGAGGCTACTCCATGATGGAACTTACATCATGTATTTCTCTGGCCAGCTCAACTCCAGTAGCTCTCATTGCATTGGCGTGGCGAGGTCCAACACGAGTGCTGGTCCCTACACCATCGAAGGCGATGAGCCTCTCATCTGCCCTCTCGATCAGGGTGGCGCTATTGACCCGTCCGGCTTCTTCGATGAAGCCACGGGGAAGCGCTACATCGTATACAAGGTGGACGGTAACGCAGCCAACACGGAAACACCACTGAAGCTGCAAGAGGTCGACGCCTCTGACGGGTCAACACTCATCGGCGACCCGGTCACCATCATGAACCGTATTCCAGACGAAGACGGACCGCTGGTTGAAGCGCCGGACCTGGTGAAGCTGTCAGACGGGAGATACCTGCTCTTCTTCAGCAGTCACTTTTACACGGACGACGCTTACGACGTAAAGTACGCGGTGGCTGACACCATCGACGGGCCGTACGTGCGTGGTGCCGAGCCGTTGCTCTCGACACCGCAATTGGGATTGAAGGGGCCCGGAGGAGCGACGAGCTCGGAGGATGCCAGCGTTTTGGTGTTCCACTCGTATTGCCGGGAGAAAGTCAGATGTATGTATGTGATTGGATATGGCGTCCGTTGAAATAAGACAAAGGGGAAAAATAGTCATGGCCGTTTTCAATTGAGTGTGGATATATATGGTACTAATAGAATGGATAAAGGAAGCGTTTGGTTCTAGCCTTGCCCAGGGATTGATCGTATCGATTATTTTCAGTGCATAATATGAAAGAGACGGAAAATAATTCAAAATCTCGTGTCTCCTTGTTGCAGATGAAGATGAAATGAAGTATGGTACGGTACGGAATCAATTGTACAAGATGCCAGAGCTATTAACCACCATGAAGGAGAAAATATTTTACTATGCACTCTTCTTATACTGGGCCGCCGAGTCCCCGATTTGAGTGGCTCCCAAAGCATGGCTTCCTCAAAATACGAGTCGCTAATTCTACAAACGGAGCTGTCTGGTCTCTTGATCTATTCATTCATATTCTGTTCGCTTTGTGCGAGCATTCACTGCAGTGGCACGCCATGTTGACCATCCTGTCGCGTATTACCGTAAAACACCCGTCATTTGAGCAAGCCGGTTACATACTCGTTTATGCACATGGCAATGTAACTCCTCGGGCAAATTCTAGAATGGTCACGGTACCTGGATGTGACCGCCAATGTAACTGTGTTGCGGTCGGGGACCTGTCTCTCTACCCCAAGTAGAGGGAATGATTGGTATCACCTGGCTAATAGTACGGTAATACCACTGATTTTGATACCCTCCACTCAGAGAGTTGAAAGGTATCCATAACCCGAGTTGGCCATTGATTGCCAAAACTCAAAGTCACCAAGCTGGTCCAGGGCATTGCTTACCAGCACGTCAGGCACCGTGGTGTTGAGGTCCGCCGGCGCCGGCGGTTGAACCAGATGCAGGGAACACCATTCCATGAGCGAGCGGAGACGTTCCGCGTACCTCGTCAACAGGTCTTGGTTCTCGTGGATGACTATGCGTCTCGGGCCCCTCACCCGGCTGGCTGCCTCAAAGTGGTCACTGAGTTTCTGAAGGAGCTCATCAATCTTCGCAATCTTGCTCGCCGTCACCGCGTCCCAGTCAGGGTCCTCCCAGCATAGTAGCCTGATGATCTTGATTACGGCAAGCGCGAGATGGGCCGTGAGGGCGAATGTGGCGCGTGACAGGTCGGCCACAGGGCATTGGAGCAGTGACTCGCCCAGCGTCCTCGCATTCTGGAAACAATCCCACACCCTCTGGGCTCTTGTGAGAGCGCTTCCTGGCCACTCTGAGGCTGGAATGTGGATTGCAGGCTCGAACAAGCGGATGAGAATAGCTTGATAGTGGCTGCACAGAATGGCTACAAGAAAAATTGGACGGTGAGCAACGAAGGTCATTCTGTCAATCTAGGGGGTTAGACTTACTACTTGACTTGAGCTCCATGGGTAACTGTGCCATCCATTGATCCAACTCAGTGCGCATAATCGGCATGGCCATTGCATAGAAACCTCGCTGGGGACCGCGATCCATGGCTTCAGAAGATTCCATGAACATCTTTGTAACTTTGGCGGCAATATGCTGTACTCGAACGAGCTGCACTAGGAGAATGTCGGTGGGATATTGCTGGTCTCGGATCAAGATGTCACAACATCGTTCGAAGTAGCTCGAGTACCCCAAGCATGGCGACTTGCTAAGAAGTAGCGACACTCTTTTTTCATTCATATCAGACTCAAGTGTTAGAAAATGGCAAAATAGAAGCAGATCAGGTGCGGCTAAGAGAAGGAGAGAAGATATGAGACTCACGAAGATGCAATGTAAAAAAGCCCCAGGACGGTCCTTCGCTCAGGGTTCGTGTGATGCTCCCTGGGCTTAATCTCCATTCGCAACACTTTTGCATCCTCGACGAAGTTCTTTGGTATAGGACCTGGGCCTTCCGGGCATGTGTTCAAGCCTGCATCGCTCACTAGGCCCGCTGCTAACTGGAGGAGGCTTGTTTGCCGACTGTCTGCGTAGTAGCGAAAGTCGTTCCTATGGAAAAGTTGTTAGCCTGAGTCCTCGCTGATCCAGCTTGTCACCCAATGGTTGCGAAGATTTTAGAATGCTTTTTCTTCCCTGCTGGATTCAAACTGGGGGTTTGCACGTACCAAGCTAGAAAGATGAGAATGGCTTGTAGTAGTTCCAAACGTCTGGCGCCAAGCACGACGATCTGATGGGCAATTTGATGGCGAAACCATTGTTCAAATTCGGCCCGGATGGACTGGCTCGGCGGACGGCAAGCGTGAAGTATGACCTTCAAGAGAACCGGCTGTTCACGCGACATTTCGTAAACGTTGGTAGATGCCAGTGGGACGAAGGGGAACTGGGGGAGCATAGTGGTCATGTACTCATGGAGGACATGCTCGGCCTCCTCGAAGGACATTTTGTAGCCCGGCGCAATCTCCACAACTTGCTCGCGAAGCTGCTGTTCCTCAACTGCCGAATAGAGACGGGGAGGGACCGGCTGGTTAGGTCTAGGGACATCTGACAAAGCTTGCGATATTGGGATGCATGTTGATGACACAAAGGTCCGAGAAGGTGGTGTTTGGTTTAGCTCAGGGGATGGAGTTGGTTGACTTGATGGTGAGGATTGTAGCAGATGATGCTTCTCACCAAGCATCGACATGATTCCATCCAGTTTCTGCTCAATTATCTTGACCCGGCTAGATAGGTGTGAAGATTTAGGTTAGCATTTTAGTCTAAACAGTGTAAAAAGAGAAGAGGTTATCGGAGGAGGAAGACTGACGTCGACTTTCCCCGTCTCTTCCTGGGGCCAGGCTGGGGTACTATGCATAAAAAGTCCCCTCTGAAGCATCTTGAAATATTGTTCGTTAGCAATGGTCCATAGAAGATCCGGGGCAATTAGCCATTGATGCTAGTCTCTTTCAACCCACCTTTCACAGATAGTTACTCCTTGCTTCTGTCTATTGCTCCAGACGCACTTCGCCTTGGCGCGGGCACAGCTCTCGCAGGCCCGGGTCTTGTGTGGGACTTGCGGCAAGTCGGACATTTTCGTGTCTTCCAGATTCCGGGGCACTCCGGCATGAGTGGCATGGATTTATATATATATGGGAGCGTGCGTGCTATGAAAAAGAAAGAAAAGCCCGGCGGCATGGAAGATGGGTAGGTAGTAGGTTAGATGGCTGTAACTACACAAACGCAAGGGTGGCGGGACGGGGATCAAAATGCTCCCCGAAAGGGCGGTGGTATGATCATTTTAGGAGTCGGCAGCTCTTCTAGGACCAATCGGGGATATTCATCGGAGGGCTCCACAGCCCGGGCCGGACTTCAACTGCTTCCCGCCCGAGCCCATGCTTATCGGAAGTCCGCACTAATGGTATTAATACCCTGGGACTCGTCCTCCAAGCAGCGGGAGCCTCCTTTAGGCGGGCATCAATTAGAGATCCGCCGCCCGCGAAGCCGTATAATACAACTGGGGATGCGAGAAGATGGCCACGATGAAGATGACTAGGGTAGTTAAATAAATTACGAATCGTTCCTTTTAGTAGTATTGTTCTTCGTCTTCGTCCACTCCTTTAGGCAGTGCGCCCAATGCTCTACGTGCGTTGCTGTTAGTTGTTCCCTTCTTCCTATTCTTGTTCTTGTTCTTGTCTTTCTCCTTCTATCTCTACTTCTCGCCCGCCAATACCGATGATGTCTTCCAATTCTCATGAGTTCCACGAGCTCTCTGACGGGCCGACAACTCGTCAGGACGTCTACACCCCGACTTTGAATGAGGACGCGGCAGCCTCTATTAGTGTGCCAGCAAAAGCTACTACAGACGAAGACGAGCATTCTCAATATGTTAGCGGCTTTCCCTTGGCATGCATCGTCGCCGGCATCGTTCTTGCAGCCTTCTGTCTTGGACTTGTAAGTTCTTCCAAATATTCTGACCTACAGAACTTTTTGTTCTCTTCTTTTGCTCCCTTTATCGGAAACAACATAATGACACACGCAAACCCCAGGATCGTTCCATCATTGCTACTGCTATCCCCAAGATCACGACCGAATTCGACTCTCTAGACGATGTGGCTTGGTACGGTTCTTCGTTCCTCCTGACAACCTGCTGCTTCCAACTCATGTACGGAAAGCTGTACGTCGAGTACAACATCACTTGGATTTTCCTTTCTGCTCTTGGGATCTTCGAGGTTGGCTCAGTTATATGCGCAGCAGCCCCGTCTTCTGTTGCTCTAATCATCGGCAGAGCGGTTGCCGGCGTTGGGTGCGCAGGTCTTACTTCTGGAGCCTTGATCATCCTAGCCCAGAGCCTACCGTTAGAGAAGCGGCCCATCTACACTGGTGCGATTGGTGCTTGCTCTGGTATTGCCCAGATCGTTGCCCCAACACTAGGAGGTTAGTTACTTTAAGTATGTGTCATTCTGTACTGGCTGGGTAGACTAACAGTAAGGTCGTTTGATATGCAGGCGTGTTCACGGATCGACTCACATGGCGATGGTGTTTCTGGATTAACCTCTCTCTGGGAGCTGTGACTGCTATCACCGTCTTCTTCTATGCCAAGTTTCCAAGCAGACCCAAGTCTGCCGGTTCCAGAAGCTTCCGCAAAACTCTTGAGAAGCTAGACATTCTCGGCAGCCTGTTCTTAATCCCATACCTGATATGCCTCCTGCTGGCCCTTCAATGGGGAGGAACGACGTATGCTTGGAGCAACTGGCGGGAAATACTCTGTCTTTGCCTCTTTGCCGTCCTCTTCCTCGGTTGGTTATACATACAGTACACGAAAGGCGAGAATGCGACAATGTCTTTTCGCATCATCAGCCAACGGTCTGTTGCCAGCGGCATGATATTCTCCATGTGCATGTGTAGTGTCATGTTCCTCATTGCTTACTACGTTCCCATTTGGTTCCAAGTCGTCAAAGGCGCCTCAGCCGAGAAGTCAGGCATCAACTTCTTCGCAGTCGTCGCTCCAATAACGGTCGCCTCTATTCTTTCGGGAGTTTTGGTATGTATATTCTCCTTATTTTGAGGCATTGAACAGTCGTAAGAAAGGCATGGTCGCCAATCATCTGCTAACGAGATAACTCACAGACGTCGCGCGTGGGCTACTTTGTTCCTCAAATGATTTGCAGCAGCGTCATCTCATCAGTTGCAAGTGGGTTAATATTCCGCTATGACCTAAATACACCCACGGTATATTGGTAAGTTTCATTGCAAATACTTTGGAGAACGAAAAATGTTTGCTGATACTTCTCCCAGGGCTGGCACACTAGTTATGTTCGGTATTGGGCTAGGATCGGGCCTCCAGATGCCCATGATTGCCGTTCAGACTGTCCTTAAGGGCGATGACGTCTCAATCGGCACGTCCCTGATTGTCCTCACACAGACATTAAGTGGTTCTATTTTCCTCGCGGTCGGTCAGAACCTCTTCCAGAGCAAGCTACTCAAGGAGTTGGCAGCCAAAGTTCCGCAAGTTGATCCCAAGGTTGTGATCGGTAGCGGTGCTTCTGGCCTCCAAGAGACCATGACCAAGCTCTATGGCGAGAAACTGGCCAGAGGTGTTTTAGAAGCATATAACGTAGCTCTCCAGAGGTGCTTCATGGTTTCCATCATCCTGTCAAGTATTGCAATGATTGGAGCACTGGGAATGGAGTGGAAGAGCGTCAAGGCTGAGAGCAAAGCAAACTCATCCCAGAGCAATGAGTCGTCAGGCTCAGACAAGGGATATGAGTCAAAGGCATAATTTGCCATGGAAGCATTTGCTGCCTTTCAAAAGTTGAGAATGATAACGGGCTGGCTGTGCTGCTAATTTTGAAAACATTCCCTCCCTACTCTCTGTATATTTTGTAGTTATAGAACCTATTTTTAGATAGAAATTAATAGACATGTAGATATTTAGAGCATTAAATTGAGACTCTTTACAGACCTAGGAAATGAATGCGTATTTAGATTTTGATGTAATCAAAGGTACTAAGCGAGCTCAACAATGATTAGAGGCGAGAACCTGGCATAATTGCCACTAAAATAGGTAATTTGATTATCAGATACAGTAAACTCTACAAGACAACCGTAGTGCAACGTAGAGAAATTGTTTGTTCAAACTTGTGCTCACAGAAAGTAATTCATGATAGAATTGACAAATCTGAGAGTGTGTCGACCGTAAATATCAAGTCTATCATTGTGTGAAAGAACTTATTCCTCTACGAGTTCTTCTGCGCTACTCACTTACACGGGGATGAAGAGATGGCGCCGCGTCGGGACTTACTAACTACCGAGATTTGGTTTATGTAATACACTCAGTAGGTGCCTAAGCCACAGGCTCGGGACTTAGACAAGCCGACCTTGTCCATGGTGAAAAACAGCTTTGAAGAACCTCTTCTTCCAACCCAAAAAAAAGGCTGAAACAGACCAGTCTCTTCCCTTGTTCGCTTTCCTTCCTATCCGTTTCTCATTTCGGAATCATGTCGATGTCGACGGCGAGGTCCATGCCAGCGCACACTGACATACAAGAGGCTGCAGCTGCGACTCTTGCAGCCAAGCCCCAGCGATTGTTTGCATGCTTGCTCTGCCAACAGCGCAAGGTAAAGTGCGAGCGCAAGTTCCCCTGCGGAAGATGTGTGCGAGCTGGCGTCGAATGCCTGCCGGTCTCTCTCCCACGCCAGCGACGGCGCAGGTTCCCAGAGCGAGACTTACTGGAGCGACTCAGGCATTACGAGACGCTGCTTCGCCAGAATAATGTCAAATTCGAGCCCCTTCACACATACCCAAGCGAGGAAGATAGACGTTCTGAATTTGAAGATGATGCCCGTTCAGAACTGCCGGGGATTGTCAAGCAAAAAACAGGGTACAGAAAGAGGCCAACTCCCTCTCTTAGGATAACTGAATTGACCTTGGCTAGGAATCTTTGGAAAACCATAAGTCGAATGGTATATACACCTTTTTTTCTTTGCTATTCTTCTTTTGCTTCTTCAATTAATTCATAGTTTGCTAATAATCTTTGGAACAGATCGTCGATCTTGATGATACGCAAGACAATGATTCTGTACGAAATGCCATCGCCAAGCACGTGTGGGATATCATGTACCAACCCGAAAGCAACGACCACCTCCTGTTTGGTTCACCCAAAAATGTACAGCTTATTGCTCTACACCCGGAACAAGTTCAAATATTCAGGCTCTGGCAGGTATACTTGGAGAATGTCAACCCTCTGCTCAAGGTCACACACAGGCCCACCCTGCAGGCACGCATCGTCAATGCCGTCTCTGATTTAGCAAATATCGAGCCCGTACTAGAAGCACTCATGTTCAGCATTTATTGTGTCTCTGTTTTGAGTCTCACAGAAGAAGAATGCGATAGCCTATTTGGGTCGCCGAAGAAAGACATTTTGGCGAGCTACCAATCTGGGTGCCAACAGGCACTTTTCAATTGCAAAGCTCTACAATCTAATGATCAAGACTCTTTGACAGCGTTCTACCTCTATTTGGTAAGCCTCTTAAATCAAATCAGTTCGGAGAATGAACCGTAATTCTAACCAAACGCTCCAAGGTCTCTATCAGACCTAATACAGATCCTCGGTCGCTATCCTCGATGCTTACCCTTGCGATTCACATCGCACGACGCATGGGAATTCATGAAGAGACCAGTAATTCTCAGTGCCATGCTCTCGAAGCTGAGATGCGCCGAAGGCTATGGTGGTCACTAGTTATCTTCGACGATCAGGTTTGCGATATGCTTGACTACCACACGGCAACTCTAGCTCCTACTTGGGACTGTAGGGCTCTCCTCAACGTGGATGACTCCGAGCTTCGGCTGGGGATGAAAACGCCACCGTCAATACAAGAAAAACCCACTGAAGCACTCTTTATGGTTGCAAGAAGTGAACTGAGCGACTTTGTCCGTCACAGCACCTTTCATCATTCTCTGAACGACAATGTTCATGCAGAGGTAACTCACCATTCCGGACATGTGGCCATGGTAGAACAGATTATGGAGGATAAGTACCTCAAGTTTTGCGACTCAGATAACCCACTTCATTTCATGACCATCTGGACGATACGAAGCCAACTTGCAAAACAACATTTATTGGAACACTATTCAGTATACTCTTTATCGTCTACGCAGCAGACAGAAGAACAGCGAAGAACAGCAATCTCACATGCAATAAAAATGCTCGACCATGACACAACACTTATCTCCTCTCCTCTCACAAAAGGATACCGATGGCTTATCCAGTTCCACTTCCCCTTTATTGCGTACGCCCACATTCTTCAAGCTTTGAGACAGTGGGCTGCAGACGAGCATTGCAAAACAGCTTGGGATGCCATAAGCAATAACTACAAGGCTCGCCTTGAAAATACCCAACAGGGTAGGTCCATATTCGTCGTCTTTTCTCGAGGCGTCCTCCAGGCCTGGAAAGCCCGCGAAGCGTTATCTACACGAGAAAAGTCGATGGAAGAACCACCATGGATTGTCACGGACGTTAGAAAGAAGCTTACACAGATGAAACCAAATCTGCCACAAGCTGGTGATAGGGGGAAACTCGAAAGCACTGCACTTGTCAGCATGGACGAGTCTGCGGGGGCGACCGTCACAAACACAGGCTTTGGTGACTTTGACACTGAAGGACAGTGCTTCACAGGTCCAGACCAGGGCCTAGCGGAAATTGATGCAGACCAGTTCTGGACCACAATAGATTGGGGTTGGCTATACGTACATAGTTGGTGAGGCGATCCATATTTCCGTTTGATGCGAATGGGACAAATGGTACGGTGGCTGTTTTTTTTTTTTTTGGCGTTATACTAGAATGGCTGAACATTACGATATCAAAGGAACACTACGGGGTAGTATTTGATTCCAGAGCGAAATTTAGAACATGTAGTTACATCTTTCATCAAGCTGTAATCCATAAGTAGCAGGATAACAAGAATCCTGATTCCCAATTGTTACCCTGCATCCCCTCCTTCAGGCACCAATGTTTACCGTAGTTTTTACGGGTAAGGTGTTGTGACTTTTGCAAGCGAAGACGTCCTTTTTTTCTGCCCTCGTACTTCCTTCAAACTAGAATAGGGGGTATAAGCATTGGCATCGACTCGTATCCAAAAGGTGTTGTTTTGCTTCCTCGGCTGACACTCTCTAGACCAATACCAAGCGTGGACCGAGAGTCTGCTAGTCAGAAAGAAAACCTCCACACAGGCCAGCTCGGCGGCCAGGTTGAGGCCAGGAATTCTAGGCCAGGCTCTTCGGTATTGAGGCCTCGCATGATCGGCGTGTGGGCAGCAGTATGGGCCTACAGTTGCTGGTAGATAAATTTTGTACTGTGGCTGGATCTCTAGGGTAATCTCTATCGAGGCATGTTTTATCAATGGCAGCCCATCGTAGCATATACTGTGTGCTATTGACCCAAAGGCGTTTGATCCCTATGAGTAAGCTAAGTACGCATGGTTGATGTGATGAACTCAGTCTAGACTAGTTGTGATACGTTGCCCGAGATCTCAGGAACATTTTTTTACATATGGTTCAACACCGAGTTTCCTGTATTGGTCCATCATAGAGTGATATGGCCGGTTTCACACAAGACGAGCTGTAATGCGACAACATCGCAACTAGTATAGTGGTAATATTGAACTTATTATTGGTCAAGCTGCGTGTGCCTAACAGGTTTCACGAGACCGCCTTCAGCTTACCTCTCTGATACCTATCCATTCAAGACATAGCTTGCTGCGAGTGACAGCTTATATCACATCCGACACCTTTTAAATGCATGAGACGGACAAAAAGGTTCCCCAAGGGACAGTGCACTCGCAATGACTGCTTCTCGGCACGTATCACGCACTGCACTGGGTGGCCATCCTCAAACATCAGGGCTGGCCAATTACCAAGTGTCTATGATGAGACAGATGGAATTTCATCGCGAGAATAGACGTTTCGTGTTAGTATGGGAAGCATAGCAATTTGTTTATTTTTCAAGTAGGTAGATCATGTGACTTGATTTAGATGCTATAATAATACGTGGAACATCACATCCTCGGACATGTTTACGTTCCATTTACACAGGAATACTGGGCGGTTACGGCTTTGGAGGCCCAGAACGCTACCAAGACACTATCAGCGCACTATCAAATCACTACTTGGGCACTGACACTATTTCGACCCGGCTATGCGTGATGAGAATTGTTTGGCGCCCTGAATAAGCCTGCTCGAGCATTTGATTACTTCGTATAGTACAAATTGTGAATAGCCCATGGAATAGGAGGACTGCCTTCAGCAGCGGAGCCCACAGGCTGTCAGGCTAATTGTACCTCCAAAATAGTTTATTTACCCCTCGTCTTCAGCAACCCCCCCTCCCCCCCTCTCTCTTCCCAATTCGCGCTACTGGAGACTAGACAAGGACAGCGGGCACGGCCGAACGGGATGCCGATCGATGATTGATCCCCTAACCGCGGAGACCCCTGCAGATGGGGCCTGGCACAGCGGGATCTGGCTGACCAGTCTGTGTGATGAGCGCTGTGACTGGCTGGAGGCAGACTCTCAACACCACACAACCTGACTGGTGAGCACATCCTCCGGCTTCTTGCCGACCAATCCCGGTTGTCGTCACACGCCTTGAGTGGTTGCAGCTTCAATGTCGACTTGCCTAGGACGATCCCACAGAGGCTGGACCCCAATGATGGAATCTTATGGCCCCCAATCAAGAGTCTCCTCTGTCGCCATGATGGATCCGTCCTCGGCGCCTCGCACTCTCACACCGCGCCATCTTCTCCATCACGCACATTGCACTCTATCCGTCATCGTTCCATTTTTCCCTTGCTTTGCCTCCTCAACCGCCCTTGCGACGTAGACATCATCAGATTTTTTCTGTGTTTGCCGTCGCTTCAAGGAATCGCCCCTCCCCTGGCGCAGAATCGCCGGCACATATCACCTCCAGGCGGGCGGCTGTTGGTACCCTCCGGATTAACTAGCATCTCCATCCACGAGCGATAATATACAAAGCCTCCCGTCCCAGCCCCTCCGAACTTGGCCCCCAAAAAGAACCAGAAATACGCTTCATTCATGCTGGGTCTGTAACACAGTGTCACCGTGCTCTGAGTGAGCTCCCAAATTACCCATTCACAATTATCACCACTCGAATTGTGACCGCCTGGCCGCCGATCAATTCATCTCATACGTAGCTCTTTTTTTTCCAACAAAAACGCATTCATTCCTCGTCAGGGCTCGAGATGCCGTCAACTCAAGCCATGTCGCGCTTTGCGACATTGACGACAACTCTTAGCCTTCTGATCCCAGCTTCAGCGATCCTGGTCGCCAACAATTCGCCATGCGGTACCTTGTGCGGTAATGTCCTCGACGCAACGACTCCAGCCGATATTACTTGCTCCGAAAGCTCCTACATGAGCGGTAACGGCGCAGTCTATCAGCAATGCGTATCGTGTGAACTGAGCAGCACATACACTACGGGGGATAATGAGACGGATACGGAATCGCTATTGTGTATGTTGGCTAGTATGCAAAAAGTAAGATCTCTTTAGCTAACTTGACGCTTCCTAATTCCAGACAACGTTCGATACGCGTCAGCATACTGCCTATACGGTGTTCCAAACAACAATGATATCATTAATACTCCTTGTTTAACGAGGTATGGCTGGTGCCGGTTTTCACATTCATCTAGTCTTTTTTTACTTACATGGATGACAGTAACGCCTGCGGACCTTTCCGTGACTCCATTACATTCAAGAACCTCTCATCCAAAGTCGGTGGTTATGACTATTGTGATAGTTGGCCTACAAACAGGACCGATCAATTTGCCGGCTGCACTGATTGCCTTCAGGCAGGAAATGAATACTATCTCTCCAACTGTACGTCTAATCTCAATTGCCCCATCCCGCCCTTGAGGTAAACCGCTAAACTTTTCCTATCAGTCATCACTGTTCTCCAAGCCGGGTGCGAACAGCGGCCAGTCCCCGGAGTCACCCTCTCTCTTGATGGAAGCGTCTTCTCCGACGATATTGTCAACATTACGGCGCCGACTCCCACTGCGACCGTGGACCCGAAATGGTTTGACCAAGGCCCTATCACTATCGGAGGAAAAGTTGGGATTGCGTTTGGTGGCTTTGCATTCATCTTGTTCCTCCTTGGAGTCTTCATCATCTGGAACGGCAAGCGAAAGCGAAGAGCTTTCCTCAGCAAGCTCGAAAAGAAGCACGCAAATTCTTGGCCTGGACCTATCGACACGTCCCCGGGAGATATGCGCGAGACTCCTCTAAGTCAGAGACCGCTTCGAGGCTGGGATGACTCGCCGATGAGCGCTCGATCTGAGAAACTTTTCCACCAGCACATATCACCCTTCTCCTCCCACTACAACAGTCCGGTCAGCGCGACCGAGAGACTCGCCCACTGGCCCGTTATGGGCGCTCACCCCGAGTACCAGGTGCCAATTCAGGCCGAGGGGGGCCCATATGGCATGGTACCTAACCATCAGCATCAAATGACGCCCGCGACAGGAGCCAGCTCATCTACCATGGTACATTCGCAATACCTGATGACCCCGCCAGTTCACGGCAGTCCATCGCCTGCCGTGGCCCCCCATGGAAGCGATGTGTCGTCACTCAGCAGCGGAAACTCGGGCAAGGGCAAGGGAGTTCCGGAAGAGTACGAGATGCAACCAGTCGAGGGCGGCACACACCCGACGATGGGAGACCGTCAGAACATCGCGTCGACATACCCATCACAGCAACAGCAAGGATCCTACGAGAGCCGCCCAGTTGATCAAAGCCAGTTTCATCCTGGACAAATGTTCCCAAATATGTACCAACAGCAAGAAGCGTATCTTCAGCGTGGACTTTTTGGGCTTGATGATGATATCAAGAAGTGAAGCCCTCCCACCCCTATGTGGATTGCAGGCTGGCAAATTTTTTTCATCACTACTGTTTTTTTTTCTGTTTATGAGCCAGGCGTTTTTGTTCTATCGGCGATACCAATGGCATTTTCTGTGTTTTGATATGGCTACAGATGATATCTTCTGCCAGCAGAGGCAGCATCTGAATTTAGGAGGCGGGAATGATATGCGTGGAGCTAGGTCCAGGCATTGTCCTCAACAAATCTGTTAGAGGTACAGAATAAGAATTAATCTGACGACTGAATGACCAATTTCTCTCTTCGTAATCTACTCGTAATCGTAGACGGTGTAATTGCTTCAGACGGTAACCACGAAAACGAATTCAAAAGGCAATACTAATTGTTACAAACCAATGTCAAGTACATGGTAATGGATAGGTACGGTAGGTGTATATAATTACTGCCTATCGCTGCATGTTCACAGCGACCCGCTGGATGGATACCATGCACGTGACCATTTCCATCATCTAGCCATTCAAATGTGGCACAGCCCACCCGCCAGCCTCGTCATCATGGGCCTCAGAGCTGCCTTCATCTCCGACACTACGTCAATTACCTGTCTTCCACCCTCTAGCACTTCCGCCGGTCGCCTCCTCCCCCATCCTCTTCGCCGACACAGCCTACGCCTTTCTCCATCAAAAGCACCCTCTTGCGCCTGATCAACGCGCTTTATCGACCGCACGATCCATTCGTATAACCCCCGAGTTTGATCACCATGGAAGAGGAGCGTCTTTGGAAGTTTCGACGGCCTGAGTGGCTTAACAGCATCTGGGCCCGCAACGCCGGTGTCTACGGCGCTGGAGCTCTTGTACGTCTCTCGTATGCGCCTTGAAGTTTACTGGCCCTCCCTCCTCTTTTGCGGAAGCGTGCAGGAATGTCGCACTGCGATCGGGGAGTCCGCTACTGTAATCCTTCGGCGCATTTTGCCTCTTCTCGCTCTCAAAAGGTTTATCAAAGTAGCTAACACGCCTCTCCCTTATTTCGCGCATAGTTCTCCATCGCATTCTACGTTATGCTCGATTCCGCCGTCTGGTCTAAGTCCGCACACAACGGCTCCGACGTCCACATCAAGTTTGTCGACTGGCTGCCCTTCATCTTCTCCAGCCTGGGCATGCTCATCATCAACTCGGTCGAGAAGCAGCGCCTCAGTGCCGACTCGTTCAGTTATAGTGGATCTGGTGTCGCATGGAAGGCCCGCGTGGTCCTCTTCCTGGGCTTCGCCGCTCTCGCCGGCGGCATGGCTGGAGGTGTCACCGTGTTTGTTCTCAAGTTCATCGTCCCCAACGTGGCCATGCCCGCCTTGGGCATGGGTATTGAGAATGTTGTGAGCAATGCTCTGGTCGGCCTCAGGTAAGTGATCGGAAGAAATAACATTGCCATTGCCGCAGTTCGAGTACATTGCTAACGCTAGTGATTTTTATTCAGCTCTGTTGTGCTTTGGGTCAGCCAGAACATGGAGGACGAATACTCGTACAACCTCTCTCTGTAGACATGCAGCAAAGTCGTAGCAGATAAGATTGACACAAAGTTTTCCCTCCCACAGACAGCGCATACAAACTATGCGATATTGTCTTGGAATTTCGGGTTGTATCATATGGCCTAGTGATTATGACGAGGATAGGGCGTCACATGGGCCATTAGTCAAGATCCTCCCCTCGTATGTGGTCCAAGCCAACTGCAGTTTAGAATTTGGGGCTTCTTCCGTTTTTTTTGGTTGTTTGATGAGTATTACTCAGAGAATTCATGGGGCACTTGGGCGTGATAATATTTTAGCGTTAGGCAAATGCATTCGTCGTGTTACTTTTAATTTGTTTCGTCGTGAATTAATGTGAATTAATGAGGGAATGATAATTCATACTGGGCGCTTTGAGATAGGCTGGGAAGTGCGTTGACATAACATCAGAAACACGCATGTTTGTGTATGAATACATATACAAATATCTATGTATATGTGTGTTTGTGTGTCTGTTTATGTATTCTGAGTTAAGTTTCTTTCATTCAAATAGTTTCTGTGCGCAAGCAAGACGGCGGTTATCCATTGGTAGTGATGCATACAATACAGCCAGGCAGAGCCAGCTGCGACTAATAAATGTCGCCTACAGCTCTCCCTTGCCAAATCCCCACCTGCATCCAGAACATACCTACCTACCTTCAGCACCAACACAGCGACCTATCTGTATCAGCAATAAACATTGTATCTCACATCTCACCATTTCGTCTCTCCTCACCACCAGTTCCCTCCCCTTCACCGCCCACACCCACCAAAACCCAGTCGCACGTGAACAGTCTCCCCTCCCCCCCTCCTTTCTTTGCCTCTAAAAGACCTATTCGCGACCCCCATGGCCGATCGCTCTCGCACAGTCGCCACCAATGGCAGCAACGGTGTCGGCGGCGTCGCCCCTCGCACGCGCAACGGTGTTGGTGGAAGCATCCGCCGAAACCTCTTCCAGAGCCAGTTGACCCGGCGACCCAACGCCAGCTCCCCCGCCTCGGCCGAGACGCTGCATCTCGATGTTGATGTGCTCTCCGATACGTCAGAGATTGTGGTTCGCGACCAGCACGGCGAGATTGAGCTTGGCGATCCACCCACGCCCATATTTGAGGACGAAGAAGAACTGGGATTTGATCATGGCCAAGAAACTGAGAGTGCGTAGGCCCCCGATTTCCCTCCCTTCAGCCATTCCCTCACGTTTTACCACGTCGTGTTGTGCTCCAAACATCAATGATATTGTATGCTTACAAGTCACGCAGAGGAACGACAGCGATTGGCTGAAGCCGTGAAACATCATCGAATTCATCAACAAAGTAGTGTGCCAGATCAACCCCAAGGTTTGCCACCCAATGCCCCGCTCGTTTCTCATATTACGTAGTCGCTAAATACGTCCTTCTAGAACTCCTCGAAGCCGTCAAGGCAAGCCTCAGAGCCAAAGTTGCGGCTCTTGCTGAGGACAACTGGATGTTCGAAAGGGAAGAGCACTCCCGCGGGTAGCCATGACACTCATCTGCCTACCTTATGCAACGCCCCGCTGTCTATCATTTTTCTTCCAGAGAAGGCGGCAACTATGATACAATAAATAAAGGACCCGACCATTAATCCAATCCCTCCGGCGCAGGGGCATCCAGACCCCGCGGGGCATTTCTCCGCTGCTGCTGAGGCGCAGGAGAAGGCGCACCCCCACCGAACAGTCCGCTCATCATATCCATCAGAGGATTGCTCTTGCGAGGCTGGGCGATTCCAAAATACATCTCGCCAATCATCTGCAGCGCGTCACCCCAGTTCTCGGCCTCGTTAATCTGCGTGGCATACTTGGACACAAGCCCCTTGTAGAGCTCGGGAGTGGCGCGTTGCACAGCCATGAGGAGGAAGCCGAGGAAGTTGAGGAGCGGTAGGCTAGGGAACACGCGAATATCACCGTTAGAAGCTGCCACGTCCTGGACACCGAGAGTAGGGACATCCTCGCTCAAGGTGCTGGTAAATAGGCGGTAGCAAGTGTTTGCGGCACGCACGTTGCCGACAAGAAGGTAAGGCAGCACGGCCCGGCCAGCGAACAAGCCTGCCTCATGAGGTTGCCCCTCCTTGTACCAAGTATATTCCATCTTAGTCAAAACCTCGGGAGAGTCCTTGGTTCCCAGTATCAGATGTCTCTCTGCCTCGTACGTGTCGTGCTCTTCGGCGTAAAGCGATCCCGCAACGTGGTGAAGTTCGGGGTCGCCAGCCGGGAATTCTCCAAGCTTGGCTGACCATCTGTCACATGCCTTTTGTCAGCGCCGAACTGTCCTATCCAGATGTCCCACCTTGACTGTAGAAGCGAGGTACTCACCCAATCATGTCTCCAACAAACTTCTTCCTGGTAGGCTCCTCCGGATCGAAAAGGCGCAGGCAGTTCAGAAGCCGACCCTTGGAAACGCTGTCGGGCTTGAGCTGGGCCTGGTTGTAGACGTCGACCAGCATGATGCACAAGTCGCCTCCACTGCCACCCTGGCCAGCGCGAAGTAGAGACTCTGCGACATCTGCGAGGATATTGATGGCCTCGGGCCACTGGGACTTGTTGATGTAGCGTTTCGCCGCGACACGGGTTTGCTGCTGGGCCTCGTAGTAGTCGCACTCGAGAATCTTGTTTCTCAAGCGGTTGACAATGGCCTGGACCTTGGTCGTCATGTTGAAGGAGTGGGCGTGGAAGGAAGGCGAGGGAGGGGGAGAGAGAAGAAGTGTCGGCCGGGGAGTAATCGCAAGACGACGAGGAAGGCTATAACGGGGAGAGTGGGTTAAGGCGAGCTCCCAGTGTCAAAGATATCGATGACGGCTTTAGCTCGTGAGGATTGGGAATTGGTTTGGAGGGGTTGGCCGCAAGGCTCCATGGAAAGTCCAAGCTCCTGGATTTAACGTGTTACCCCACAAGTTGCACAACAGGTGCTTGCTGTTACAGAGTATGCCTTATAAACCAAGATACTTGTCACAGTGTCCAAAATCAGCATGGTTGCGCTGTCCACAGCGCGAATGGTTTAGTGGTAAAATGCGGGCTTCCCATGCCTGTGCCCCGGGTTCGATTCCCGGTTCGCGCACATTGATTTTTTGTCTGTTCCAACAAAGCCTTCCTTTTTTTTCTTTGCTCAGAAGGTAGAGGTTCTGAATTCGCACTTTGCTCTCTAGTTTGGCAGAATATATATATATATATACACTGGCGTTTCATGGAAAGATTCGTTGCGGTGATGAAAGCGTGGCCAAACAAATAGCCTTCACTCACTGCGGACATTTGGAGGAACTGAACCAGCATGGCTATATCAAAGTACTGCTGGTAGATTACGCTTTTTTTTTTTTTTTTTCAGTCAGTGCTCGGTCCAACTGTTCAGTACATTGGTGTCCATGTTTGATTGTTGTTGGTTAGAAGTACTCAGGAAGGCCAGGCCTGTCATACAAGGTTACGTGGTCTGGTCTTCAATCGTGGCCTGGATCTGACCGGGATTGTGCAAACCCTGAAGCGTAAGCGGTGTATGTAAGACGGGACGGCACAAGGGTTCATTATTCATGAGACCTAAAAGAAAAGAAAAGAAAAGAGATGGGAAGAAAAGATGCATTGAGGAAACGAAACATGCAGATGCTAGCTAGAGACATTATAAAACTTCTAATTAGGGCCAATTGCTAGGTGAGAAGGGACATGTCTCAGGCAGAGGTACCGACTTAATGCCAAGGGTGAGTGGGAGGATGTCGCGGATGATTTGAAGGCCAATCAACTTGTTCGAGCGACAAACAGTAAGTATGTCGTCAAGATGTAAAGGGAACCATGGTCTCTCTCTGTGATGGGGTGTCTATGATGCAGAAGAAATCGTGGACATGCATATAATAATAGGTTACACATTTGTACATGGAAAACGTCGTGCTTCCAAGCTGCTTCTAAGGCTTCAATCTGAAACTGCATACACGCGTACTGCACTGTCCTCGTGAGATTAAAAAGATTGCCGAGGAGGGTGTCAATCGATCAATCAATCAATCTAATCCATCCTTCATCTCAGCAGGAAGCAGCACGCGGCCACATTTGTTAAGGGTGTAGTGGTAGCAGCCCGGCCACCGTCATTGCGAAATGAAGTTGAGTGGTCATGTAGCTCTGGCGAAGGATCCATATATGCAAGACTCATCACTATCACATCTGCCCAGTGCAACTCGGGCTAGGCGTGGAAACCAATTTGGGCTTCCCCGGGAGAAATATTGAAATGGATGTCCGTTTTGCGCTTGTGCAGACTGCGTACAGTGCTACTAAACTCGATTGGATGGCATTCTGGGACCTGGTCCGCGCGCCTGCGGTAAATTTGTTTGCTGGCGCTTTTGTAAAAACGTTCCGGCTGGACGATGGATCCGCGAGTTAGCCGAGCCTGCAGAGCGAGCGAAGGCTTTTGACTCAAAGTTGAAAACCGAAGTTGATTACTCTGCTCTGACGATGTCTTGTGCAGTAGGTCTGGTGGATATTAACCATCAAGCAAGAATCTTGAGGAAGGCCTTCTCTACCTCCGTTATGTAATTAACCACCTACTTACATTGCAATATTGGGTACACTGATATCTACTGTAATGTGCACATTTTCAACCTCTTCTTTGACCAACAAATCAATCAGTGCAGCAACCACGAGCCCAACGGCCGACCCAACCAACAGCCTGCTCATTAGCTATCCTCTGTCCTTGAAACAAGCCTTACCGAACGGGCGCAACCCTCCGACAAAGCAAGAGCGTTTTCTGAACTGGCAGGTTGGGAGGGCCGCGACAACTGGCCGGCGTCTGCAAGACCACTCGGTGACGTCTGATTTGACGATGACATCTCATGGACCCTCCTCCATGCAAGTGCAAGGCCCCCCCGGTCACCCTCCACGACCTTTAACCGCCGAGCAGGTTACCCGTTCAGCTCTGATTGGAGGTGGCGAGAACCTCAACCCCAGCGAGTCATTCCGTCCATTGTCCCTCCTATTGGCTTTCTCCATGTTGCTATTCTCGTCATTTACTCTCAGTCCTTTCCACATTCGCCCTCCCCCCTCTACACAGTAACCCCCCCCATGCCTCTTGAGCGACTATCTGTCCTATGAGGTTGTCGCATCTCCCGCCTTGGCCCGCTTACATCTGTAGATCTGCCTCGAAATTGAACAAACTAATGCAAGCAACCATGTCCGTCGTGGTTATTCCCAGCCGCCTCTCTCCCCCCGAAAGAAGATTTGGCCCGCCTTGAAGTTTTGCCCAAGGTAGTCTGCAGTCGTTCATAAACCAGGCTATTGCTTTCTACATGCAGCCTTTTGTCTTTTGGTGTATAGAAGTCCTGGTTCTCCTTGCTTCTGTTCTGTGTCCCCCTTCTCATTGACGTCTCTGGGAGCTGGTTTCCTTAAACCCTTCCGGTGTTCCCTTATTTCTTCCCTTTTTCTCTTGTCTGGACTCTGGACTTGGAGGCGTCATTCGGGATTCTTCGGTTCTGTCATGCTGGGCACGATCTCCTTACTTCGTGCCGTCTTCTTCTCGCCCTGACCTCACCGGTCATCATCTCTTCTCGTTTCCTGTACCAGGCCCAGTCGAACCCGTTGGCTGGTTGAGTTCTATCTTCCAACATGTGGCAATTCAGTCTACGGCGGAGCCTCTTGGCTTCATTACTCTTCGTCGCATCTATTCACGCTTTACAAGTCACACCAGGCTCTGACTGTGAGGCTCTCTGCACTGACGCTTCCGCCGACTCGGACTCGACCAATGTCAACTCGACGGATATTTCATGTGTAGACAGCAGCTTCACGAAAACAGGGAAGGGTATCAAGTACAAGAACTGCCTCAACTGTCTACAAAATAGTAATGCTACTCATGGAGATGACAGCGATGTCTCCGCCTTCCTCTGTATGCAAATCCTCTCCAAGCCCCAGTCCATTTATCTTCATATATATAGACCTATTCCCCTACGCATGTCTAACTCTCACTCTAGACAATATCCGATACGCTTTCGACGTGTGCATCTTCTCCTACCCTGAGGAACCATCAACTGGCACTATCAATTCACCATGCAACATCGACGGAGCGTGCGCCCCTCTTGGGAAAGCCCTGAAAACGTCACTACTCAACATGACTGTTGACGACCAATTCGATTACTGTGAGGCTGGTAGCTCGGCCATGTCAGGAGGAAGCTATGGTTCCTGCATCAGTTGCCTGCAGACAACAACTAGCCAGACGTACTTCTCAAACTGTGAGTATATGGTTGCTTGATGCCTTTTTTTCTGCCAGACTTTGAAATGAAACTGACACCTTCATCCCTTTAGTCCTGGTGGCTCTTCGAGCAGGCTGTGTGCAGCGCCCCAAGGCTGGTGCCCTCATAGGCCTCAACAGCACAATCTTTACATCCACGGTTGCGAACATCACCAACCCCGCCACCAGCACAGCACTTCCCGGTGATGGAGGAGCCCCTGTTGGAGCAATGACTACCGGAGCCATTGTTGGTATTGCGATTGGCTGCGTCCTGGCCTTTATCAGTGCAGCTGGTCTCTTGTTCATCTACTGCCGGAAAAACCGCCGTGAGCGCTTGCAAATCGACTCTCCCCCACCAGACGCGTCAATGAATCAGTATGCTGGCATCCGAAAGGGTCCCATCTTCGCCGATCAGGCACCGAGATCTCTCCACTCGTACAGCAAATCCGAGTCCTTCAGCCACGGCGGTGGTATATCCAATGGACAGTTTTACGACAAGCTAGAGGCAGAAGGCAAGCAGCCTACTAACTACTACCAGCTGCCACGCAAGACGAGACATGCTCCCTCGAGTAGTCTTCCAGCACACCACGCATATATTCCGCAGGTGGCCAGCCGCAACCTTGCGTCACACTCGTCTCCCATGTCAGCCTTGGGCATTTCTATGGACAACTCGTATCGTCTCCAACCCTATGTTCCAGCAGCTGCGGGATCTCGCGTCGATCCTAACTATTTCTCTTCCAACTTCGTCGCTCACGGCACTGGCCCCGAAGTCAACGATTCGCAACCTTGGAACCAGAAGCCGGATGAAGTCTCAGGGCCTCTGCCAACTGCTGTTGCTGCTCCGCCTCCTCCTCCGCCTCCTCCACCGCCGCCTCCTCCCCCAGTCGCTTCCAAGGTCCCGGCCCTCAGCCTCCCATCCCTGGCCAAGTTCAAGCTGCCCAAGAAATACACCCCCCCTAATGTGCTGGGCATAACTGAGGCGTCTGCACAGAGTGTCGAGAAGCACGATCAGGAGCACTCTGAGCTGAACATCTCGAGGCCGGTCGCAGTACTGGATTCGAGGTTTCAGGACAAGCCCTTGCAGGGCGGACAGGTGCTTGCGACGGAGGCACCCGCTTACTTTGCAAAGTATCTGTCTACGGGGAAGAAGAAGTCCCCCATGAAGAGCGGGAACAGCAGCAACAGTAAAATTCTGTGGTGATGTGTGTTAAGGGTAATGAATTCTTCTTGGGAGGCTACAATTTGATTTAATGTCCTGGAATGGATAGTACATATAGCATGGAGTTTGGAATGGTGGGACGGCCTTGATCTGGTTATTTGGGTCACAGTATATATACATATTCTTCTTCATGCAATGCCACACTAGAGTCGAGGGACGGAACAAGGTAGCATTGTTGCCATGAAATAATTTATTCAGTTTCTTGTTTCTCAATCAAGTTCCATAATCATTTACAATGTACTATTATTCTTCTTCTCAATCTCAACCCAAGCGGTGTCCTTGACCTCGGGTTCTCCACGAATCAGGGAGAGGACCCCTCGACGCACCTGAGCTGCTGCCTGCAGGGCCTGGGCCTGGGTTACGGATTGCCGTACCAAAACCTCGCTCAATGATAGGCGACTGCATAAGACGATCAAGGAACGGGGGTGTAGCAAGTAGGTTGGGACCGCCGCCAAACTCGGGCCAGATTCGGGACAGGAAATCGTAAAGGTGAGCGGCTACGAAGCCCTCAAGCTGGAGGAGTATGTTCATGGCGCCGCCGGGCATGAGCAAGTTGATAAGAATCATGCAAATGGGCGTCAACTGGGCAGGGATGGTAATGAAATAAAAGGTAGCCTTCATGCCTCGTTGATCTTGGGTCACAGTGTACGCCATGGATAAGACTAGAGCGCTCAGGAAGGTGTAGAAGGGTAGATCAGCAAAATAGTTGATCGTCTATAGCAAATGGCGTTAATACCAAATCACATTAGGACAAGGAGAAGCAATGCCAAAGTAAAAGAAAAATTAGGATTTCTAGGATAGAAATGTAGGGAGCAAAAAAAAACCACTCGAGTGAATAGAGAACCACACGAGCCATCCATATGACATCCCACCATGCCTACACCTCAGAACGACCCGGAATGCGAATGATGGGTCGACCGAAGTGCAGGGGTAATCTTCCTCATTTCCAGGAACCGTGATAGTAGTAGAGGCATAACACTATCCGGGCAGATATATGAGGGGGAGTAGTAGGGCAAAGGGGAAAGACAAGAGAACATTGCACAAAACGAATGGGCCTATGTAGCTTACCAATATGGTTCCACCAACGAATATCAGATACCAGACAAGATCAGCCTTACGCGGGAAGCGTGGGTTGCCAATTTCCATCTGGGCCAGGTAATGGTAGAGGAAGTACGAGTCAAACAGCAGGCCGAGGCCACCACCAGTGACCAGGAATGAGGTTACGGGACGCCATATTTGGGGAGGGATTTGCCACAAGAAGCTGGGATGATGAATGAAATAAAAGGCCGGTAGGAACTTTAGCTGGATTGCGACAGATAGAGTCGCGGCGACAGTAGTCAGAGTCCTGAGGAATCGAGTTAGAATGGTCATAGACGATTAGGTGAGGGGAGTTGCATGAAGCTTACCTTGCAACGGGTGGAAGCTGCCAGTAGGTATCCAGCATGCTCTCGGCCATATTGGGCAACTTTGCTCAATGGTACGAGGGTATGAGAATGTCTAGTATAGTTGACCAGGAAGAAATAGCAAAATTCAGAAAAGCACCATCAAACACCAGCAGCAGGAGAGACAGCAGGTGGAAAGATGGTGGTTTTATGAAGGAAAAGAAAAACACGGTCTTAAAACAAAGCTCTGGGTGAAGTGGCACCCTGCAACGAATTTCTCATCGTTGATGCTTGCGTGTCATCTTTTGTTTTCGGAGTAAGAGATGGACATGGAAGAAATTGGAAGACAGGACGTGGCTATAAAGGAAAAAAAATTACAGGTGTGGAAACCACTGCTTCGGCGGAGCAACAGTGTGGAGACCGGGTAAAGCCATTGGCCGAGCCTCCGTGAGATGCGGCTGAGGCTTGACTGCCTGTGGCTGATGACGAACCGTGAGGCTGGTGCAAACTTGAAGGCTAGAGTCGAAAAAAAAAAGACAGGCTGGGCATTGGAGCGAGTGGGATTGCTCGGCATTGGGCTACGAATCGTTGACGCAGTAAAGTGAGCTAAACTGGGGTGGGAACTTGCTCGTCTTGTAATAATCGTATGAGCAACTCCCAGGGCTGCACATCATCCTTGTAAATTGTAAATACCGTTTGTTCTGTTCCTGGCATTCCAATCCGGCACCGCCAATTGTACAGAGTATCATCACCAAATTTCACTTCCACCCTTGCGCGCCACAAGCTCGCAGTAGCTACAATGCACAGCAGCGATGGCATGAGGGGCGAGGAGGCGACCAATGCCGCCCAGGAGGCCACAAAGGGAGGTCTGATGGGAGCAGCTAAATGGGGAGTAGGCGCTGCCATCCTCGGCGCGGCGGGATATTTCTGGTCACCTTTGTATCGAGGAACGACTATTCAATTCAAAGTGTATGATCTCATCCTATATGGATATTCTCTTCCTTTTTTCCTTTTCTTCCTCGTTAGCTCAAAGCTCACATTGCTTTCAAGGTACTTGCAGATGTCAGGTATGGTCTTGGGAGGTATGATCGAGGCCGACTGGTCTTTGCGGCGGTATGAACAGGAAATGAGGGTGCGAAGGAGGTTGATGCGAGAGAAGACAAAATGGGAGCAATACGAGGCTGAAATCGCAAAAGAGAACCAGAAAGGAGGTAACTAGGATGCATGGTTCCTCTCTGCAACAGGATAATGAAGGAACTTCATCATGTACTATCACATCAAGAAAGAAAGCAGCCCCTAAGCTGGCAATGTATAACACACACATCTCGGTTGTTGTCATATTTTTTTAATCCTCATTGGTATAGATTCCTTCCAACTCCAACGCCAAAATATGCCTCTATCAAACGCCTTGAGACCTATTCTATTCTCACTTGGAGGTCACTCGAAACCGCTTGGGGTCCATGTTGATTTTGCATAATCGAACAACGCACCCACTAAGTTGCAATAACGTCTGCACTCCTTCGAGCACCTTCATGTGAGTGAAGCCAATCTCCTTGATAAACTCCAGCTTTGAGTGCTCGCTCAGCGTCGGAATCGTCTTTGTTACTTTGAACATGGTACTGATGATATCGTGGCTAGAGTAACCAAGGTCCCAAAGCTCGCGCAGCGTGTCAAGTGCAGAGTCTACGTTGCCTTCGTAGCATGCTTTCAGCATGGCCTGCACCTTGATTGGGTGAGGCGAGTCGACAACCTTGAAGACATTGTCACCTGACACGAAACCGAAACCTGCCCAAGTGGACTGCAGGTTGTTGATGGCCTGTCGCATGTCTCCCTCGGCACTGAACACCAACGCTGCTAAGCCATCGTCGCTGAACTCAACCTTTTCCGCCTCGATGATCTGCATCAAACGCTTTACCACCTGGGCATCGGTCAACTTGGCGTATCGGAGGATGGCGCATCTCGACTGCAGAGGCTCGATGATCTTGTTCGATTGATTGCAGGCAAATGCGAATCGTGTGGTGTTGGAGTAGATTTCCATTGTACGTCGCAGGGCTTGTTGGGCGCCGGAAGTCATGCTGTCGGCTTCGTCGAGAATGATGAGCTTGTGGCGGCCGGCGGGCAACGTGACCTTTTTCTGAGCAAACCCCTTGATTCTATTTCGCACCACATCGATACCTGGACCCTTAAGTTAGTGTGAAACTGGGAATTCTTCCTCGGGATGACACGAACCTCGTTCATCACTCGCATTGAGCTCTAGCACGGCCTCCTTGTATGAATCTCCTAGCAACTGGCGAGCTAGACATAGCACGCTGGTTGTCTTTCCAATTCCAGGCATTCCTGAGATGATGACATGGGGCATATTTCCTTCCTTCGCAATAATCTTCAACCGTTCGATTGTCTCTGTGTTGCCGACAACATCGTCGAGGAAGACTGGGCGATATTTTTCCACCCTGCAAAGTGGTTTGTTTAGCTCTGCCTGAAAAGCAGTGCAAGCGATTGGGGGAGGCGGTAAACTCACCAGGGAAGTTCATAAGTTGAGGAAGAATTAGCAGTTACCTTGGAGGCAGAGGTGGAAGCCTCGCCTCGCTCTTCTGCTTTCTGTGTTGGCATCGTGGAGATTTGTGAGTGTATGGGGGGGAGTTTGAAAGTTAGAGATCAGAAGCACGGGATAATCACTTTACGCGATTCAGAGGGACGACGCGTCTAGGGTGCGTTGTAGGCTGCGATGGGAGCTTTTGCCTGCTCTTGCTAGCCAAAGTGGTCCGTGCGTGCCTCCCAGTAGTGAAAGGCACCCCACCAGGAGACACCGCCTTCCCGTCGCTATGGCAAAATCTTTGATGCAACAACTTTTTGTAGGCTCACTACCTTTCCGAGCAAAAAAGAAAAACGACTACGATACGACCTCGCTTACCAGACCACGGCTTCGCAAGTGTCTGATAAATTAATTTCACACTCCGAATATAAGCGACTGCATTGCACCTATTCTTGCGACTAACCCCCCCTGGACACCTGAACCATGGGTGTTGCGAAGAAGACGAGAAAATTCGCACAGGTTGGGATGCCTCTTATCGATAAGCTCTCTCAAGGCGAAATTTACTGACGATTGTCTCAATCGCGCGAACAGGTCAAGCGAGTTATCGGCCATCGCGATGCCCGGTTAAAGGATAATAAGATCAAGGAGGAACTGGCCGCAAAGGAGAGGGCGGCCAAGAAGACGATCAATGGTGAACTCGTTCGCGAAGCCCCTCAGATGCCCAGCAACATGTTCTTCCAACACAACACCGCCCTCGTCCCTCCTTACAACGTCCTCGTCGATACCAACTTCCTCTCCCACACTGTCCAGCGTAAGCTCTCTCTTATCGACTCTATGATGGACTGTCTATATGCCAAGTGCAACCCTATCATCACGTCATGTGTCATGGCCGAGTTGGAGAAGCTGGGCCCCAAATATCGTCTCGCTCTTCGGGTTGCTCGTGACGAGCGTTGGCAGCGATTGGAGTGCGACCACAAGGGCGTCTACGCCGATGACTGCCTCGTCGACCGAGTACAGAAGAACAGAATATACATTGTGGGAACCAATGATAAGGCGCTGAAGCAGAGGTTACGAAAGATCCCTGGTGTTCCGATTATGAGTGTGGCGCGGGCCAAGTACGTGATAGAGAGGCTACCTGGAGCACCAGATTCATAGGGTTGTTTTTTTTTTTTTTGTGGTTTGAATTTTTCTGTTATTCATACACCATTTGCCGAGTATAAAAGAAGCTTCATTTTAAGATTTCACTTTTTTTTCTTCTCCGAGAATCTCGTTAGTGCCGTGTGGTGATGTAAGATACTAGTCGAATCGTGATGGTGCATCTTGGACCGTTTCGCTCTTGAGTTCGGCGTTAAGCGGACTCATTGGCTGCACGGACAACATATAAACCCTGAGAGACTGCCGTTGTACTCAGCCACGTAACCCACCCGGTCGCCTACAAGAACTGATATCTGGGTTCAATATTATACTGCGACATTTGATATACATACATTCGACTTGCCTTTGTATAGGCGCATTTCTACACCTGAGTCCAACTCGGAGTGGAGTACTGACGCAATGGACCAAGACTCTAGTCCCAATGACATCTCCTCAGCATCCGGCCCCGAGCGCGACGTTTCTTCAGCGTCCGGACTTGAGCGCCACAAGCGCTCTCGTATCGTTCTCTCATGTGCACCTTGCCGTGCCTCCAAACTCAAGTGCGACCGCGATCAGCCCTGTGGCCAATGCGCCAAGAAGGGCCGCACTGAGCTGTGCCAGTATGCTCCCAAGCCCGAGAGGAAGCGCCCGCCCAAGGGCATGTCTGCGCGCCTGAAGCGCCTAGAGGGGATAGTTCGTGGGATGATAGATACTGAAACTGGCGAGGCACCAGGTGCAAAGCATGTGGATGGGGACGACTATGCCACGGGACCGGTAGTTGAAGGACATGTTGTGAAAGGGGAGAAAGCCATGACGTATGTGGGAGCGACGCATATCATGGCTATGCTCGAAGATGTGAGTATAAAGCAAAGAATAAGCAGGCTTGATTGTCCTATCTGATCCACTGACATTCTTTCAGATCGAAGATCTCAAGTGCTACTTTGATGATCAGCCAGATGAGCTCTATGACAGTGAGGCCGGAGATTTCATAGAACCCTGCGATGTGTTGTTGGGCTCGAGGGCCGGTCCCAAGAACCGTGAAGAGCTATTGAGCTTCTTACCGGAACGTCAGGTTGCAGACAGACTTCTCATGAGATACTTCGGCTCCATGAGTCCTTCTCAACGTTAGTTTTTCTTCCTCCCCCTCCCCCTCTCTCAGGAGGAATATGACCAGACTGGACGACTCACCATTCAATAGATATCATTCACCGACCGACTTTTACTCGCGCTGTAAGTAAACCAGATTCTGAAGACGCAGAGATATCCTTCTCACCTTGCATAGTACGCCAAGTTCTGGCAGAATCCTGATGACGTTTCATGGCACTGGATAGCCCAGCTCTTCATGATGCTCAGTCTTGGCATCTTCTTCAACCACTATATCAACCCCTCCGAAGTTGAGGGAGACTCCCCCGTGCCAACACAAGACCGAGTGAGGCTCTACAAGAATTGTGCTGGGTGGGCCTTAGTCCGGGGCAAGTACACGCAGCCTACTATTGAAACCTTACCGGCGTTCCTCCTGTTTGTGGAATCCGACTTCATCTTCAACCGTGCTGGCCAGATGCAATGCTATATCCTCTCCGGTGTGTGTCTCCGCCTGATGCTAAAAATGGGCCTGCACCGGGATGCGAGTAAACTGGCCAATATTACCACATTTGAAGGAGAGATGCGTCGTCGCATGTGGAACATGGCAATCCAGGTTGAGCTTCTCGTCTCCTTCCACATGGGACTTCCGAGCCACGTCCAGGGCATCGAGACGGACACGGCCGTGCCGCGAAATCTTCAAGATGAGGACTTTGATAAGGACACAGTCGACCTGCCTCCTAGCCGGCCGTGGACCGACTACACACACATGACATATCCCATCCACAAGACCAAGATTCTTCGCGTGTTCGGCCAGGTTGCTCGTCAGGCACACGCTCTCACACCACCAAACTATGCTGAAGTTTTAAGGATTGACAACCTCCTGCAGGAAGTGTGGAAGGATATTCCAGCCTTTATGCGCGTCCGGCCACTTGAGGAGTGCGTCGGCGACCCGCCCATGCTGCTTATCCAGCGCTTTGGACTAGCCGCCATCTACAATAAGAGCCGATGCGTATTACACCGACGGTACCTGGCAGAAGCGATCCCGAGAGCCGAGCACAACTACTCGCGCAAGCAGTGTCTCGAAGGCGCCATGACGCTGCTTACGTATCAGTACATCATCTGGGAGGCTTGCAAACCCGGTCATGCCCTCAGCCACAACGGATGGTTCGTTTCATCACTTGCAGTACATGACTACCTCCTCGCCGCTATGGTAGTGTACCTCGTCATCAAGAACGAGCACTACGCAGAAACAGGAGGGGAACTTGAATGGATGGCTCAGACGACACCGACGCCTTCAAAGGCTGAACTGACTGACATGATCAAACGGTCGTACCTCATCTGGGCTGAAGCCGCGGCAACCGAAGCCGAGGTGAGGAAAACGGCTGACACTCTGGCCACTATGCTGGCAAAATTGGGCTGTCCCGTCGATGGTTCTGCGAGAATGTCAATGCCCGCATCCCAGCCCCCAATGATGGATATCCGCCATGAATCTTCCTCCCGAGGAGCTCCATCGATAGACCCCAGCCCCATGGGGACTTTCAAGAACGACTCTGACCTCCTTTTGTCTACGATACCAAGTAAGAATGACAAAAAGAAGACCCGTGATGGGTGGATGAATCACAGGAAACGCTGATCTGAATTTAGCATCGACATCCGGGTCCAGATCTGGATCGGGCCCAAGTCCCTTATATCCAGACCAGTCGGCCGAAGTGACTCCCGAAACTAGCTTCCCGGGACTAGAAACTACCGCTGGTAGTGTTCCTGAATTACTTGAGTTTGATGCGTCATGGATAGACACCTCAATGGACAGTATGGATTGGGTGAGTTCAAGAAAGATTTACATATCTACACGGCAACATTACCACACAGTAGCGAAGACGATGAGTCGAAATGCGATTGAACACATACTGACAATCCGAACAGCGCTATCTCGACATCTCTCTAGCTCATAGCCACGATGCTGGACGCAACGAGGATACCGGCCAGACATGGATGCAGCGCCCTCCACCACTGGAACAGTTGGAAATGGTTGGCCCTGGAGGATGGGGCCAGGACATCAAAACCTGGGGAAACCATGAACTAGGGGGATAAGATAAAGCCCGGAGGAATAAACGAGGTGCTGTCAAAGTCGTCACAGCTGAATGCCTACTGCTGCCGCCGGATTGGTGGAGAAGATCGATACACCCCCGAGTTCGCGAAGCCCACCCGGCCTCTTCCCTCCCTCCTCCCAAACATAACATACAGTTGGCTGAGGGAGGGACGGGATAAACCACACCACTCAACAAAATGAAGCCACTAAATACGTACGTACTATGCGGGTAGAATTTCCTGTCCCTCAATAAGTTAGTGAGCATGGAAACAACCACTCATCACTATCCCCTCCCCTACAGGGAACAAGGGCGCAAAATGCGCCATGGCCTTGTGGAACAGACAAATGATGACTCTTTTTTTCCTGTTCATAAGGGGGGGAGGGGAGCTTGTGTGCATGTGTGTGTGGCGCCTACAGTAGGACGGCATATCCAAGCTGGATACTCTCGGCCCGCGCGTCCCCTTTTGCCGCAGGGACAAAAGGAGAAAAACGATTTATCTATCTTGTTTTGAAGAGATGGGAAGAAGGGGGGGGAGAAGAGAAGATGCCAAGTCCGGGGCACAGTTGAACCCCGCATGGCTATACCACAGGATGGCAACACCAATCTCACCACCCTGTGAAACTGCAGAGTCCAATGCAGTGAGTGGTGCAAACTGGTCGGTGCTTTCAGAATGGCCAGCGGTCCCTTGCCTGCTCGGGAGATGGGTAGTTCAGAGTGCGCACAGCATTTCAGGTCGTAAATGCCCATGTGCTGAAGGTTGTGGTGGTGAGGTGAAGTGCTGTTTTTTTTCTTTCTTTCTTTTCGCCAGCCATCCTCCCATTCATAACAGCAGCTGTAGTATCGTGGAGTCGTGGAATCCTGTGGTTGGGCACAGTCCTCTTTTTTGGTCTCTTCTCTTGCCTTTGCTTTTGGGGCCTCACATCATCAGGTTGCACTCACCAGCCTGAAAAAGCTCACCGAGAATGAACATGGTCAGACTGGAGTCGTTTTCATTCGCCGGTTTTTTTTTGTGAAAGGATGCAAGGGGGAAAGGAGGGCAGTAGCACCTTGATAGTAAATATATCTCATTAAGTAGCAAAATCAGTCCAGTCTACAGATTTGAGAGAGCTGATGATTTCATCCACGTATTGAATTGACTTGATGGATTATTCTGCGATCATCCTTTTTCCAAGGTTTCTACGAACATGAGATGGCACTGACTCTTTGTTTCATTTATTTCTTTGAAAAGAAGATTATTTTACCTCCTACTGTTTCTTCGTGTTTGCCTAGGAAATGTACATTGTCGCTAACATTGGTCTTTACAGTTGCAGTTGCAGTTGGCGTTCTGGCCATGACGCTTGATGACCTTGCTCACTGATAAGCCATCCATTTCTTATTTAGGTAGTTATCTGGAGAGATAAGAGCTGCCATTCAGCCCAATGGGCCCTCTACCTGAGAGTACCCTGTTGTACTGTACCTCCCACCTCCGCTTCCAGCGCCATTCCCTCCCCCCCCCCCCCCCCCCCTCCCAAAAAAAAAAAGCTCTGAACGATGCTGCACTGTTCCCTTCCACGGTTATCACATCCAACTGTATATCAGTCAGTGCACACACTTGTGCCACCACACTGCAGCGCCTGGGCCGCACAGCAATATGGCGACTGCTGCAAGGGTCATGACGTAGCACATAATCACTGTCCACAGTTGGACGACAGTGGGATAGCGTTGCAAAATCTCGTGGGCAGAGCCGCGAAGCCCGAAGGGCAGCAGGGAAGGTTTCCCAAGAGTTGGTTCCGCGGAGATGTTGGATCTGCGCACATCATCGATCCACCCCCACTATGCCTACAATATGATTACAGACTCAGACTGAGCACTGTCAGATAGGCACCGTGGGATATATGATCCTACCAATATGTATAATTCAAGGCACATACGTAGCAAAATAACGACCGCATTTGGTTGGACTTGTATCACTTGTTACCTGAGACAGAGACTCACAGACGTCCGAACAATAGGGAGACCCAAAAAGGAAAAAGAAGGAAAAAGAAACAGAAAGTACCACGCGCGGCCGGTCTTCTCTCTCGTCATGAGACTGGACTGATGGCTAACAATAATATTTCTGTTGATTCATCCGAACAAAGCAAATAACAGCTAACTACTTTTTATCCAAAACAGGACGAGATGTTTCTGATATAAACTCAGACATTAACATTGACTCACCAGTATTCGTCTATACCACTCTGAGCAAGTACCGTGCTCGGACTTGTTTGCACATACCGTAACATTGTTGCTGCTCCGGTGTCTCTGGCTGTGAGACTTGTTACTTGCGGAGAGATATCGTCGCCAAGGTATGAGGATGTGAGAAGAATGACCGCGAGGGGATTGGGGCGACCATCAGCGACGTAGTTGAATCTCTCACTTTCTTGAACCCAAACATTCCTCACCTACATAGGCTGCAACCCGCAGATAGCAGAAGGTGAACAAAGCAAGCTGGTTATTGCAACAACCCTTTTGATAGGTTGCCGGTTGTTCCAGTATACCAAGCGGGCCGTTCAGCGCACGACTTTCCAGATTTGACCCGATCTGTTCAAGATTTGGCCGAAGCAAAGCGGCCATGGTGTAATTTGCTGTTATCGCTCCCAGCCACAGACGGCAGGCTTCAGGTGCGACAGCGGCTGGCTATTTTCTGCTAAATTACTTGGCAAATTCCTCGCAAAGTCAACAGCTTGGGGTCGGTTGACAACGGCTGGCACTGGTTTTTCGAGACATTACAGGCGATCTAAGTGAGAAACAATAAACGATGAGATTAGGCTTGAAGCACCCAAGCACAATGGGCCAACAAGCTCCTGGGTTCTCAGCGCCGAAACCTAACGTAGAAATGGTTGGTTCCTAGTCTTCCACAAGGGCCAATGTAGTGAGAAGAACATATGGAAAATTAATCAATCACCAAAATGCATGCGTTAAATTGAGGACGACCCATTGGCCAACTTGATATGCATGTCGATGATGCCGAGATGATTCCTTGTTCCTACAAAAGCCGAGGAAAGAGGGGCGTGCATGAGGGAAGACCATTTGGTGGTGCCCTCGTCGAGCATATTCGCCCATTTGTTGTGCGAAAAAGGCTAACTTAGAGGGGGGCTTTGACTGGCGCTGAACCACTGATGTGCGCCAATTCGCGGGGGATGTGCCTTGACAGGCAGTCAGTTAAACCACCAACAAAAATTTGTACCTACAGGATAGCATAACACTACTGTACGGAGTTCGAACCGTTGTAAGACGAAGCACAATAGCCCATTCGGTGAAGGAAGGGAGGATCCAATCTAAAATCGAATAGGAACGGTCACCGCTGGCGGGGAAGCGGCTTCGCAAACGGTCGACGACGTCGGTTCTTTTTTCCCTGGTAGTTTTTTTTTTTTTTTCTTCATGTCGGGTGACCAGCAATAAGAGAGATCCATATCCCATCTCCAACTCGCCGGCGCCGCTATCAAGGGGCGTGGAGCAAATAAGCATTGCTCAGATCGGGTGTTTGGGTAACTCGATGAGAAATAGATTCGGGCAAAGTTTTCTGACTGGAGAACTGCGCAGCGTGGCCTCGAAACTTTTACCTAATTCCCACGCTACTTCGGTGTCAACTCCTCTGGCGAAGTACGAACTACGAGGCGAGTACACACTACGTACTGTGCCATTGCTGAGTCGGGTTGGTGGCCGTGGACAGACCAGACATACATAGTAGGTCGTACGGAGCACAGTACCGTCTGGTCCACCACCACAACGACAAAGGAGCCTTACACCCATCCACCACCCCCCGCGGAAAGAGAACAGATGGGGCGGCTTGCTTTCGATCTGGGTGTTGTTTTGTCTGACAGGCCAGCTGCGGCTGATATTGGATGCTCTGGGGCAAAAGAAAAAAAAAAAGGTAGGGTTTATTAGGAAAAGTAGACGCAATCGTCCTAGGATTTGTCGACTGCGAATGGTCAGTCGATTCTTGTTTCTAACATAATCGCGTAAATGATGAAATAGATGAGGCCATTACAAGCGTAGACGTGTGATCGATACTTCATACGGACCATGCTCTCGGTATGAAAGTACAGACCGATGCTTAGGTACTGTACATACTTGGAGGGTTGCTTGGATTGAGGAAGGTATAGTTGAAGATGTGACATCGAATGAAGAGTAGCTTTGTCCCAAGGCCGAGGCAGAGCAAATATGATGCCTTAAGCGGATGCCTCGAATTATTTCATGGATGGCAACAGCAAGAACTTACCAAGGAAACATCGAGCACCCTTCCTTCTTCCCCAGCTCAGCTAGGACTGATGCAATAAACTGTTTGGATGAGGGGATGTAGGAGCCGTGAGTTGATCATCTCAGGCACGTCGTGCTTGGTCTGGTGTCATCATGCCTTCATCCAAACAACAAGGTTCGATCATAACAATGTACCACTCCAAGGGTCTCATTATCCCCATATCATCCATTTCTATCAAGACTCAACTCTGTATTCCGTCGATGAATGTCGAGTCTCCCTGTCGCCGGCGGCACAATGCTAAGACACAACCGGACGCGGCCATGGGGTCGAGGACAAGGTCTTAGATCGGGTGTACTTTGTAGCAATGTTCTGAGACTACCACGACCGCTGGACTGTGTCGCTAAAGGGTGTTGCTTTAACACGCCAACTGGCAGGTACCCAGGTAAAAGGGACAGCGGCATAGAGAGAGATTGGATTGAAAACCTCTGAATGGTCTCGTGATGAACTGGTGACCGGGGCCCGAATAGGTCAGAATTCGTTGTCGTCAAAACGAGCGTAAAAGCAATCAGGTAACTCCTATGTAATAGAAAGCTCTGGGAGGTCACTGGCCAATCAGAACCGGGGAGCGGCCGATGCCGCAATCCCACATTTTGTGGCCTGGGCTTTTGGCTGGAGCGCACCCCATGTTTTCTTCACGATGTCATCACAAGGATCATATGAGCACTTGTCAACTCGGCGCTCAGGCGCTTTGTTGGTGCTTCCCAACGGAGTGCATGATATTTCGTGCGAAGTATTTCGTACGTGGTGGTCTCAGCTTACGGTACTTCGCAAAGACGGAGGACTGGCTGCCTTAACTGCCGGGATGTGTTATAATACTGGTGATGGAAAACTATGGGGAAAGGGTTATTTGTCTTGCCTGAAAGCCGTGCAATAGCAACTAAACTGAAAAAAAGATGGGTGTTGCTTGGGATCAACGCTCACAATCGTGGATGTATATGGGCAAGAATAGACCTTGATATATATATATATATATATATACGTATTGGCCATTCGATGATAACGATGAGGGCTATCAAAGCAATGCATCCAACCCTATCTTTTCTTATCTATGACGAGTGAAGTCAGAGGAATTCGACTCGACTCCTTCAACAGATAGCAAGATAGTGGTCTCGGCGGTTCTACACGCTACCAGAGCTCTGACCCAATGAATCAACATATCAATGTCTGTCAACCTCCGAGACATGCAAGGCAAGCTGGATAAAGCAAGACTTGCCCCAACAGTCTGGATTGCTCGTTGAGGCACAAACACACAATTGACACACATATACCGCCTGATTGGCTATCCCCGGAATCCCTCAGTCTGGCCTCTGCAGCAGCGCGTTCCCGGATGCATGGCTCCAATCGATCTTGGTTCCAAATCAACTTACGGAGAGCTTGGCCGCTCACCTTCCAACCATCCCTGTCTTCACTTCCAACATCGGACCAATCCGGCAGACCGGACCTTGACACACACTGTCCGCCGGTGGCGCCACGATGAACGTCCGTCTTCTTCAAACAACGACATTCAAATCGAAGGCGAGTGGACACACACCTTTTCTGCCATAAGTAATATCGTCAAGGAAAAAAAAAACCATACATGCCCCAAGTCACGAGCGACAATCGATTGCGCTGATTGGTCTTGGCGTTCCCAGAAGCCTTGTGTTGTGCTTGCGCAATCCAAATTTGCATTGTTTTGTACTTGGGTCAAGCTAGGTCCCTCGGTCTGTGCCGTCGCTGTCCCCTTCTGGGTTGGTTTCAAAGTGTTTTTGGTTTTGTACAACTTTCACGTAATAAAGTCATTTACATTTCGATTCAAGCCACTAATCGGAGACACCAGCTTTATAGGAATACCACATGACTTGTGTAATATTTCAAGTTATATTAACTAGGTAGCTCTATGACGAGGACGGAGGATTATGTCTGAATCAGCAGAATGGGTAGATAAGACAATTCCTAGACAATCCGGCTCCCCTCAATTCATCGAGGCGCTTAGCCACAGCAGCTAGAGAAAGATATGGACGTGCCTGTAAGCTGGCATATACCTACCGGTAGTTGGATGATTGAGGAGATGCACAAGGTGAGCAGTGGACATCAGCTAAAATGGAAAAATTCTATCAGTCTTGCTATTGTTTTTTTTTTCTCCTTTCTTCCATCGCTCGCCAATCAATCCATCACCCTCATCAATTACCCCCTTCACGGCCGCACTTGTGGTGCTGGATTTTAGGGCCATGGGTGAGGAAAAAAGATACAAATTCTTTTGTACTGATAAGAAGCCGATGGTCCGGGGGGTGGCAAGGGCGTGTGAGTGACAAAGAGTCCAAGTTGTAGACAACCATAACACAAAAAGGGAAGGAAGGATGCTGCACGGAGGGGGCGCATGTATCAATGAGAGGCAGGTACGGATACGGCTGTACCACGAGGCCGGGAAGGAAGGCCGGGGTGAGGCAGCATGGACTGACAGGGGGGTTGATACCGACTACGCACATGCAAAGAGAGAGAGAAGGAGGAGAGCACCAACGCAAAAGCGTAATTCCAGCCGTGTATCATATGAGGTGCATGGCGGGTTACAGCATTGAAGGTGAATTACTGTGGTAGTCACGTAAAGTACCCAAGGTGAATGGGTGAATGACAATCTAATTATGCTCCTGAAAGTCGCTGCCCTCGCACTGACCGAAAGGCGCCTAATCAAGGTTGTTTTTAGCCCGGATTTTCCTGGGGTTCCATAGCGGATCGTTATCAGTCGGTCGGAGTCAGGGCTTACATAGGAGCCTTGGCCAGTCACCTGAACGGAATGCGCCATCCGGACACCGAGCGCTGTCAGTGAACAACGTAGCAGTCATGGCTAGTCTGCCAGTTTACCTGCCGGGTTGGAGATGGTCAGACGGGGTTTGTCAATGAAGGAGAAATGAGTATTCAAATTGGTAGGCTTGCAACTTGAAATACACAATGTCGGTACGTAAGGTAGTCTGCACGAGCCGAGATTGAGGAGAAAGTACATACAGAAATTCTACAGCTTACATGCATGTCCCATCCTCTTTCGTCTTTTCGTAGGTACCTACTGTACCTCAACGTCGGAGGCAGTATATCTTGGTGCTGATCCTTTGGCTCCATCCGGTAACACCAAGGATGAGTGATGTGCGACTCTTGCGTTTAACCGTTATCTCTGAGTTTTCACGTATGCCACATGTGCTCCTTTCTGTCTTTGCCGCACAACTGCTTGTCCTCTTTACAACTAGGCACTAGTGGTCATCTTGGACTCTCGTCTTCGTTTCTGTCTACCCCGGGTTCTAGGTTACAGATCCCCCAGTTTCTACTATTTTCCATCTCCCCTCATTTTGCTTGCCCCTCCGATTACCGACCGAGTCTGGGAAATCCGACCGTTCTTTCATTGATACCCCTGCATATCTGTCCATATATAGTAGTATCCCAGCATTCATTTGTCTATATTGCTAATTAATTGGTACTTCCAAGGTACATGACGTCGTAGTAGCCTAATTGCTGTGCGCCAAAATAAATGAAATAAGGCGAGTCAACTCGGGAGATGCAAAAAGCCTGGCTAGGTATCTACTCAGTATATGATATCCATCGACTCCCGCAAAAAAAGAAAAAAGAAAAAAATAGATAAAGGTTTGAAAGTACCAGAAAGATTAATAAACTGAGACAGTGCAATGAGGAAAGCGAATATATATTTTCCCTGTCTTCAATTTTTCTTTTTTGTTTTAGCATGATTGATAAAGAAATGACTGAAGGCGTATACATAGTACTATTCGCCCCCCCTTGAATCACGTCACCCACCAGTCCTAAAACAGGTCAAGTCCATGCCGGCTTGGGAGGAAAATAAATCGGCTCCTCAACCAGGAACTACCGGTTAGTTATCAGTCAGCATGAATGGAAGGACAGCACCTCCATGTCTTGGTTATATGATGCATCCCATACGGGGGAATCCGTGCATTGGGTATCGAGATAGGAGACATGAGATAGGGAGAGTGGTGTCTGGCCTGTCCACGTCTACCTTACCGTATGGAGTAATCACGGTGCAGATAATCTGCTTGCTAATCTACAGCACCTTGACAGGTACTTACATCGTATACCTTATATCAGAGCACCAACTGTCTCGGATCCAACATTTGGCCCAGATAGCCTCCTTCCACCGATCCTCAAGGTTCTTCTGACCTTTCGACTCTCACCGGGCCGGCCTTCGTTGGTGCTTGTTCTTGTTTGGTTTGGTGCAGTTTCCCATCCCGTCTCGCCCATTCAGCGTCCATGGGAGCGCCGTCTCATCTAGCTCGCCCTTTCGGCCCCAGATCTGGAGCCTTGCCGTCAATTTCTTGGTGGGTTGGCTCCGTGGCTACATTGCCCTTTTCAAATCTCTTGGCCCATCTCTGTTTTCCCCGACCGCCTCGTGCCACTTCGCAGCCATTGCCCTTGCTAGCGGGACCCCCTTTATCTGACTATACCGACACCCTCCGATTGGGCAAAGGCTCATGGGTACCTTGGTGCGGACCGCTCAAAGTGCAGCAAGTACCTACCCCTCCAACGCCGTCCCAACACACCGAGCAATCCCCTTCCACTCTCCATTTCTTCCCTGTAGCCCACTACGAAATCCGAATCTAGAATCCGGGCAGGGCTTGCACTGTACCTAGCAATCCCTCTGAGAGGTACATCACCCCCCCCAAGTACATACTGTACTTCCGTAGAATACAGTTGCTCCCCGAACAGTAAAGCCAAGCAACGCAGCGTAGCGCACCCAACCTTTTTCCCTCCCTTTGTCTCTACTCTTTTCCTACTTTACCTACTGCCTGCCCTCCTTCGTCCGTTACAATACATTACCCAACCAGCCTGCCTACTTCTGACGTTGCGATTCTTTTTCTTGAATCCTTCTCTTCTCGTAATTGACTGATCGGCATATTTTCTTTCCTCGTGCAACTGCTCTGTTAATCCTTGTTCTGCTTTGGCTCTACTGCAACTCAACCTGAGCCGACGACAGTCCCTCACACTATATACCACAGGATATCCCTCCCACATCACGCGTCAACAGCAATATCGTCAACGATATCATTAAATTACCCTACTGCCAACCTTACCTTACCTTACCCTACCCTCCCCCCCCAAAAAAGCCCCGCCGCCTTCGTTTTCTCCAAGGGCAAACACCAACGAATTTCGCAAAGAAGACGCCCCTCCCCCAAAGGCCATAATCCACCTTCACCCACATCACACGGCGAGCCCACCCTGCGTCTACAGTCCACTTCTGCGCCGACTTCGACCAGGGTTTCTGTGGTTTTTTTTTTCTTCTTCCCTGCGTCTTGGTCCTGGTCTTGCTCCTTTGGTCCTTTTTTGCTGTTTTGGCGTTTGCTCTCGACCCTTGGGCCACCTTTTCCCCCCCTCCTGCTCCGAAAGTCTGGCCCCGCGTTGACTGGTCTCTCAAATCCACCAACGATCGATTCAAAGAGGAGAGGCGTGGGCACCAGCATATTTGGTACAAGCCCGTCGCAACGCCGCGACCGAAGCATCGTGACCTCCCTCGTCTGGTGGTTTCTTTGCCTTCTTCTCTCGTCCTTCTTTTTCCTCATCCTCCTCCGCCTCTTCCCCCTCCCCTTCTTTATTATTTATTCTCTGTACCCTTCCTCAACTAGTCCTTGGCAAGACTTGACGAAGAGACAAGGCCGTTCCCTTCCCATCCCATCCCCTCCTCACCACCCCCAGGAGCAACTAACTACTGCCGCATCCTGTGCTGCTGATTTCGTTTCTGCACCTGCATTGGCCGGTCCTGTCGCCCGCAGTGTTCATAGATCCACCGCCATACGTTCGTTTTACGTACTGCCCTCTGATCTTTTGTTGCCATCCCATTACCTTTCGTGGTCCTCTTTGCTCTGTGCTCTCCGCCCGCCAACCGATTTACGTCTCATTCGACAAATAAAACCCCGGCACTGGCTTGGCACCGTGCAATCACACCCTCCGAGTGAGACGCGCGCTTCTTCCTTCACTTCTCTCTCTTGGTCCTGCGAATTCCCTCCTCGGCTTCGAGAGAGCGCGCGATTATGCCCGCTCAACTAAACGGGTCCATGACCGCCAATATCCCCATCCGAATCCCCGGCGACCAGACCAACACCACCACTACTGTCTTGATCAAGCAGCATAAGCACTCGCGATCATCGTACTCCGAGTCCTCCCCTCTCGCAAACTCCCGAAACAACTCGTTGACATTCCGACCACCAAAGAGACTCATGTCCAACCCCGATAAGACTATCGCCGTCATCAATGCTAGCGGAAGGCAGGCGGCATCCCTCATCCGTGTCGCCACCGCTGTTGGGTATCATGTCCGCGCTCAGTTGAGAAATCTTGAGGGCGTTGTTGCCACAGAGGTGTCAAGCAACCCAAACGTAACCATTTTCGTCGGCGAGCTTTATAACAGACACTCTCCTTCCGAGGCGAATAGGGATGTAACCAAGCATGGTCCTCTTGTTGGTGTTGGCGTCAACTACGAGTTGATCTCAAATCTCTTCCGCGGGGCTCAACTCGCTTTCATCAACACCACATTTTATGGCGACGAGATCCAGATCGGAAAGGCCCTTGCTGATGCTGCCAAGCGCGCGGGGGTTCAGCACTACGTCTACTCATCGATGCCTGACCACGCCGCATATAACTCTAAGTGGCCTTCATTACCCCTCTGGGCTGCCAAGCATGAAGTTGAGCAGTATGTGCGACATCTAGGACTTCCTGCCACTTTTGTCTACACTGGCATCTACAACAATAACTTCACGTCCCTCAAGTATCCCCTCTTCTGCATGGATCTCCAGAAGGATGGTTCGTTCGTGTGGGAGGCGCCGTTCCACGAGGATGCAAAGCTACCATGGTTGGATGCTGAACATGATGTCGGGCCTGCTGTGTTGCAAATCTTCAAGGACGGGCCATCCAAATGGAAAGGGGAACGTATTGCCCTCGCGTATGAGTACTTGAGCCCGAGAGAAGTTTGCAGGCTCTTTTCTCGAGGTGTCGGTCGTCCAGTACGCTATGTCAGGGGCCCCATCGAGATTAATGTCAGAATCCCTGTTGGCTATCGAGAACAACTTGTTGGGCTAGAGAAACTTTTCAGCCCGAAGGAGAGGGATTTCCGGAAGCAACCTGCCTACTTTGGCGACCCTAAGCTTGAGATCAGTTGCCCGAGCGAAGCTTTGGAACTGTGGGAAGGTCCCAGAGGAATTGAGGAATATGCGAGAGAGGTGTTCCCCTTGGAAGAGGAAGCCAATGGCTTGACGTGGATGCTGGAAGATGAATATAATAACGACGAGGAAGTTGATATACACGCGGCTGCCACGTCTGTCGAACAACTAAGAATCAACAACGATGACGAAGATAGTGACGACGACGACAACGACGACGTATTAGTCATGAGAGGTCGTAAAAGGGACGAAGAAGGGTGGCTGGCATAATGGCTTCGTCTTTCACTCAGGGGATATGACATACTCGTTCTTCAACCCTCTCGACGAGACACAAAAAGAAAAAAAGAAAGTTGGGACAAAAAGGAAAAGCGCAGGAATTAAACGAAAGGAGATGACATCAAAAAGAAGAAAAGACAGATCAGGAAATGATTCTGGGAAATCCATTCTGGGCCGGAAAGGTGGCTGGCGGATCGGACGGCGATATGCATTTGGGTTGAGCGGAGTTGTGCTGTTTATTTGGATAAGGGGGATCCAGGCCTATTCATTATGATTTTGAGACGGCGTAATATTGGGTGATTTGGTCTGGAAATGAGACCTTCTTCATGGCTGGTTGATGACGGATCTTAGGAGAAGATGTGTGAAGAAAAGAAACTGAATATAACGAATCACCAAACCCCCGCCTTTGCGGTTCTTGCCCCTTGCTCACTGATTTCCCTCCCGTGTCTTTCCAATTTGGCTTAGAAGACTACAATGTGTTCTTATTAAACTCACCAAGATGTTTGATAGTTTCTGTATACTCACCCAATCTAGACTTCTCGGGCGAGGATGAAGGGCGGCAAGCGATGATGCGTAATGACGAGCAAAGATACCCACGGTAACCAACAGATTGTATATCCTTATCAGGGGACCAGTATCAGGAAAGATATCGCTTATCTATCTGTCCACGTCCGATAGATGATCTGATGCGATGATGACGTCTCGGTCTGAACAAAGATGGGCGATAAGAGAGTATGGGGAAGGGAAGAGAAATCTCGGAGAACTCGGTGGCAGGAGATTTGTGTGGGATGCAGGCACTTGCGGGCCGGTTTGGCCCATGCTTCCCTCACTCCCTTTCTCCCTCTCTCTGTGTGTGTGGCTTCTCTTTCAGTCTTCTTTCTTTCTCCCCCCACAGTCTATTCACTCGTCGCCTGTGTCAAACCGGCTTTGTTGAGCTGGTGGGCTGCGTCACAGGAGATGGAGCGTTGTGTGACGGCGGGGACAGACAGGGCGAGGTAGGCAAGAAAGCCATTTGCAAGATATTTTCGCTGGTCAGCAAGGAAGAGATGGATGGCTCAGTAGGAAGCGAGCGGGAGAGACGGGGCGAGAGATTGAACCCATGCTGGTAGCAAAGGAGACGGGCAAAAGGAATTGTCTGGGGAAGAACGATGTGGGAGAAGAATTTACGACCCGGCTTCCCAGGTGAAGAAGAAGAATAAAAAAAAACGTGCAGATCTTGGGGGTCTCACCGCGTGTGTCTTATACCAATCGCCCTCCGTCGTCTTCTCGATCATCCATCATCTTTCATTCTTGTGCCCCCGCTCTCACTCACCTCTGTTCCTCTCCCGCTGGGTCTCGGTTCGCCCGCACGGCCCCGTGGGGTTGAAGCACATGGCGAGCGGGTTTTTTTTTGTGGTAAGCTACCTACTTTATTTCATTTGAATGGCTCTTGTCTACTGTCAATCATTTGACCAGAGGAAAGGCAAATAAGTGTGAATGGGGGGAGAAACCAACAAAAAGGAAGGCCGTTTGGTTTGGTTGGTTGGGCGTGGGGGGTTGGCTATCTAAGTCGAGGGACAAGACAGGGTCAAGGCGGGCGCGGGCAGCGGTGGGCAACGCGGGATGGGGGGAGCTTCGATAACTGAAGTGCCTATTACGCACACAAAGAAAAGGTGATATGTATGCTGTGCATGCAGAATACCTAGGTAAACGACAAAAGAGAATGCGGGGGAATGGGAGGGCAGAGGAGGGCAAAAGTGGGCAAAGGGGGAGGAAAGGGTGAAAGCTGGGAGCTTGCGTCTTTGAGGCTGCAAGAGTTGCAAGGGATGCAAGGGGAAGACGACAAGTTTTATCCTATCGGATTACATTTAGCAATCTTTCCATGCGGAGGGTTTGCTGCTCAAGAAAGACAAAAAGAGCCACGGTGCCACGGTGAGCTGGGGTAATTCCGCTTTTCTTATCGCCAACCAGGGCCGAAAGGCCAACAACAACACACATGAGATGAGAAGCGTCAACTAGCCTTCTGACCCCCGCACCGGGAACAGGTCCCGTGAAAGGAAAGAAAAAGAGGGAGCAGGGAGTCTCCCGTCTAGACTCTGGAGAAGAAGAAAAAAAGTGTCTAAAATAGTACAGATATCATGACTTGCACTGAGTGACGCAAGTGTCTGTGTCGGCACGAGGACGGAGCTTGGGTAGCGGACCGTATCATGATATCCAGTTGGATGGACGGTGATTATTGACAACGCCACACGCCAACGCAGCAAAAAAACAAAGTGCCACTATTTCCCCCAAGGCTTACTTCGACTTACATCCTTGTTTAGATTCAAGTATTATGAAATTGTATCTTCAAATATAACAAAGCTTGATGATGGTGTTGACACACAGTAACTGATTTGACTGAGTGTTTTCCTTGGTCAGCCCACGGGGCATCATCACATAATAACCAGAGCCCCTCCTCTTCCCCTTTCACCCGGCTCTTGAATATCCTGATTTCTTGAGCCCTTTGTCGTGTTTCTTCCTCACGTCTGCGGTTACACCCAGCACGGCCCCCCTCTCGGGAGGATATGTTCAGATCATCTTGAACGATTGTCAAGATTTCCGGAGCTGGGGCCAACAGAAACATATGCCGGTGGCAAAAAAAACACGCGAAAGCAGGTATTGCTACGAGACCATAGGTCCAAAACATTACAGCAAGGGGGCGATTTACATTAGTGAAGCCAACAAGGGGGATGTGATTTGCACCTAGACCCGCCGATAAGACCGTGGTGCAAAGATCCACCACCTCGCTCATTGACATCGTGTGATGAGGGGGTCTTGACGGAATTGTGTGTTCTAGAGAAGTGTATGAGGACGAACAGGTCGATGAGAGAGTAAAAAGCACGTACAACCCCGGATGGTTCCATATCCTGATTTTGAAATGTGTCACATAGTCTTCTCCAGAAGAATGCATTGCTCAATCTCTTAACACACTTTGCACATGTCGTACTGGGTGGCCGCGACGGCCATCAGGAAGCAATTGACTTAAAGGAACACCAAATTGACTGATCTTGATGTGATGTGAGCTCTCATCTTGACCTTGTTGCAAGGCGGGATACAACCTATGAAAAGAAATCGTGAAGACAGATAAGAGATAAGAGGCGAAAAAGGGGGGAGAGGGGAGAGAGGGCTTGGGATTGAAGGATACGACGTCATCGAGAACACCTTGTAAGCTCCGTCATTGCAACTTGACACCTGAGAGATGAGGTGCCTGTACTTGTTGCTCAAGGTCCTTAGTTCTTTACTTGAACATTTAACGTAGTACCTCTGAGGATCAAGGAGAGGATGGGAATCAAGAAATACGGTTCGGGATAGGGGATGAGCCGAGCCATCGTATTACTTATCCCGATCATTTGTAACTCGGCAGCAAGGACCCCCTCCTGGTCTTCTTGGGGGCCTTGAGTTGCTTGGTTTCGTCTCAGCTACGCCAAAAGGAGACCGAGATGCAGCATACGATGGCAAGAAATGTGTATACCAGTATCCCTGGGGGAAGAGGACATACATGGTTTTTTTTTATGTCATCTCGATATGGCCACTGAGGATAGGATACCAGCCTTGCTGGAAATCTTTAGTCAATTCAATTGTACATTGTCCTCGTTTGTAACGAACTAGGTCCATGACATTTTCGATTGAATCACAGCATGAGCCTGCATTTTAACAGGAGATACAGGTTGTGACCGAGGCTTGAGACTGAGAGTCGTCCTACCTGGACCTAATAGGATATGTTAACTATCTACCATTGAAAAAGAAGATTTCAATTGTGTTGGATGATATAGAAAAAGGCCGTATCAAGCACAAGATGACATTTCTTTGAGACAAGGCTCTTGAAATTGGTCAACGCGCGTCAAAGCAACACCCATGAAAGCTATGATTTCAATCAAGCATCGATTTTCTCGCCCAATTGATAACCGAAACCTCTAGTAATATCCTAAGAACAAAAAAAAGAGACTATTCACGAACTGTGTGTACATAGTATGAGGCAAATGTATGTTGCGTCCTTCGAAGTCCAGGCTGGCCCCCCTTTTTGCATATCCATACGGGCCAACAACAAAAATGGAAAAAGAAACACAAAAAAAAAAGAGAGGACAAGCTCATAATATGAACTTGTCGTGCGTGATTGACGACCACGCCAGGAGTCGAACCTGGAATCTTCAGAGGATTAAGGGATGACCGAAATCTGACGCCTTAGCCATTAGGCCACGCGGCCGAATTGGGAAAATGAAGTGTTATTGAGGAGAATGTGGTGGGCTCCATGGGAGGGAGAAGACGAACAGGGCACGATTCCGAAGGGAGTTGGGTGGTGTATGTGTTGGACAAACAAAGATGGAGTTGAGATGGAAGGCATTCAACTTGCCTTCCCTCCCCATAACATGAAAAATAGTTAATATTATGCAATTTCAGCACATTGATTGATTTCTTGGGTCTTCAATTCCATCATTTCTCTTCTCATTTTTCTTTATTCCTGTGGTTGCGAATAGTTTCTTTGTGATGAAAGTGCTAGGCAAACGCCCAGAATCCGGTGTCCGCATAAAGTATAAAGTAGCAAACATGCCGCCATGAGAGATGTTCATGTATGAACTCATCTAATCTACAATTATCATAGTAACCGCCTCTGACTCTACTTTTTCTCATGTTAAAAATTTTTATACATATAAAGTAAGGTACAAATATATTAACAGTTACTAGTCCCCAACCACAACTCCTCGCGGGCAATGCCGGGTCCTGGTCTAATATGCGCGCTTCATGATTTCTATTCCCTTCCCATCAAAGTGCCTTCTTTTTTTTTTCCCTCTCCCCTTTCCCCCGGCTAGAGGTTCCTTATATATCCTCCTCCTTTCCCATAAAGAAAAAAAATTTGAGAAAAATCTTACAACTTGCCCTTCAACAAGTTGGCAATCATCTCACGGCCGGTGATACGGGTGGTGTGCCACAGGGTAGGGAAGTCGAGGGTGCTGGACAGACCATCCGCGAAGCCGAAGAACAGCATGGGAGGGATCCAGCCGCGAGCATACTCCATGGCGAAGCAGCCTTCAGGCATCTTGTACTGCTTGACGTCGCCGCGGCGCAGGTGGTGGATGCTGCCGGCAGGGTACACCTCGGGCTCGTACTCGCCGGGGACGTAGGCGAGCTGGGTGCCGGAGAGGATGTGGAAGTAGTCGTCGGCCGTGTGGCGGCCAGTGTGGCCCTCGGTGCCAATTGCAGTGCCGAAGATAATGAGGTACTCAGTCACACCTGGAGAAGAAGAAAAAGAGAGAACGAATTAGCACGCTGAAAGGGAGAGAGAGAGAGATGGGGAGAGGTAAAGAGAGTCTTACTGGCGTGGATGATGTACATAGCACCCATGGCACCACCGGCATTGTTGAACACCCACTCCTCGTTGAGGTTGATGTGAGCGGGCAGCTTCTCGTGGAGCTCGGTGGTGATGTACTTGACCACCTCGCGGGTGTTGTTGCCATGCTGAGCCAGGGCGCGCTTAGACAAGTCGTCGAGGTGTTCGAGATCGAGGACGTAGAACTTGTCAAGGTTCTGCTCCAGGACGTAGAAGACGGAGGCCAACAGACCGGTCAGCAGGGCGAGAATGCCCAGGAGACGGCTGATGCCGCTGGGCGCGTTATCGGACTTGGGCATTTTGGTTCCCTTTTTTCTTCGTTTCTTTCAACAACTAATATAAGACGAAAGATTGCAATTGAGAGAGAGAAAAGGATGAGGAGCAAAAGCCTTCAGTCAATTGGCCTGGGCTGAAGGTGATATGGAAGAAAGTGAAGATGCAAACCATACAGATCCAATGGATCATGGAAGGGAGGGAGATGGGCACGATAATTAATTTAGTTTGAGGATATTCGCAGTGGAGAATACCAGGGGGGTCCCCCCTCCTCCCCTACCGCAGTAGCTTACAATGGACAAAAAATTAGAAGCGAGACCATCTCATCTCATCTGCCGGACCTCACCGCTTCGGGACCCGTAAACTCCGCGTTCTACGTACCTTGTTAGCTTGTGCTCAACTTTTGGTACCTGGAGTAACGCTTCCTGGTTACTCTCTCATATGTTTTATTTTCTTTTTGTGTTTTTTTCTATGGAGTCCCCTTCTGAAAAAAGTGAAGCGTTGAGATTTGGACGGGGAATTAGCCGGTTGGTTACTTTTGTCTGTACTCCGGAACTACTGTGTAAAAGGGACCCGTACTCTAATGGCGTCCAGATGTGTGTACCTCGTCCTTAACCGTTTTCGTGTTCGGGTTTCATCCATCTTCAACCCTCCATAACAAACCTGGTTGAACTACTTGACGTACATCCAGTACATCCGCCCTTCTAATGCAGCTACTTCCGACATGCAGGCAGACAAGAAGTAATCCAGCAAATGGGAATCATTCATTTACCAACTCAAGGCAAGGTAGGTAGATAGTAGCTAACCATTGATGAAATGTATCTGTACTGGGCTTTTTTTCCCCTCTTCTCTTCTCACAGTCGAGTCCTGACAAGTTTCAAAAAGTCTAGTATCTTCCTATATTTATTATAGTGTATTGTCTCCCACCAATTCATTCCCTCAGGACGTGGCTCAGCAAACGCCAAGTGCCCCCGTGAATTCCAAGAGTGCCCTGATTCTCGTACATAGATAGTAACCACCATATCTCCAACGCCTTCGTACTGTACGTACGTAAGTTACATTACAAGCTGCAAGAAGAGCAAGCAAGCAGTCAAGCAAACAGATAAAGAGGAAGAGCAAAACAAAAGAAAAACAAGAAGAAGAAAAGATAGAGGAAGAGAACATGAGCAAGCAGAAAGAAAAGCCAACCCCCCTTTAAATAAGCCCGCGGAAACCATGCAATAAGCGCTTCATGTCGTTTTCAAGACCGCTCTTCGCTCATCTTCCCTACATTCACAGACCTTTTTTTTTCGCACCCCTTTCCCCCCCCAGTTCAGATTTTTTGTGCTGTCCGCTCTAATCAAGATCGGAATCACCCAGAACTGTGTCTCCATCCACACCTGGTGCATTGTCTGGATCGTCCATCTCCTCCGGGAGAATGGTTTGATCCTCAATATCGCCGTCATCCATATCTCCCATTGTGACATCTCCAAGAGTCATGTCACCAACCGTGATATCACCCAAAGTCTCATCACCCATCGTCATGTCTCCAACAGTCATGTCTCCATTGACGTCTCCACCCAGCTTCGATACGTCTCCTTCTTGCTCGGCATCTTCCTCCTCCTTAATCTCCTTCTTCTGCCGAGGCCTCTTAACCGGGGCAACAACGCCAAGTGTAACATTGTTTGAACCCCACCGAGAAAGTCGACGAGCTGATCGTCTTAGAGCAGCGGCATAGGAGCTCACTTCTTCACCAAAGTCGTCGTCTTCATTGGCAAGCAGGCACAGCCCACCAATGCCCGTCTCTCGGAATAGTCCTGAAGCTTTATCGCTAGCAAAGGCAAGATTGTGCGGGATCGCGTCCTCGTCATCGCTGTCGTCAAAAGGACTCTCCTGTGCCTCTATTCGCCGGTATGCTCTGTAAATAGCGCCATCCTGGCGTCGTCCCTTTCGACTCTTGTGATGTTGCTTGCGGAGGCCACGGTCGAGGATGTACTCTACCCTCTGTGCTCGGTTTCGCTCAACAGCCAACTGATGTGCTGTAGGTGGGCGAGGCTTCCTAGCAATCACACCTTCGCCGCCGCCATGAGCTGGCGAGGAACCCTCAAATATTTGATACTTGAGAGGTGCACCGCGCCTGGCTGAAGCCAAACCTCGGCCAAGGGCTCTTGGTGGGGGAGTGGATCGGGTACTGTCCATGTCGGACTCGTGCTTTGAGGGCCTGATTCGAGGCAAAATAGCTGGTCCATCTTCGAACGGTGGCCGAATCTTGCCGCGCTTATTCTCTCGCTCGTTGAGATAAGCCTGATCCATTTCGAGGATCTTTGCTCGAGTTTTTTGCTTGGTCTTGCCAAACTCAATTTCCTCGGGCGTGTCTACGTTCTCCTTGGCCTGTTCTTCCGCCGTCATCTCCTTCAGCGTAGGCACGCCTTGATTTGCCACGTCTAGGCCATAGTCCACCCCCGGTCCGAACGGGTTTTCTTCGCAGCCTTCCTCGGTAAAATCGGATTCGAGGTAGAACCACATCAACCAAAGGAAGGCTGTTGCGCGCGATTTGCTGGTGTATTGGGTCTTCATAATGAGGTCATGGAATTCGCCCTGGCGAGGAAAATGTAGCTCTGCAATCTTCTGGGCAGTGTTGCACATAACAAAAATGAGGTTGACGGGGTTTGTCCTCGGAATGCCTTCCTCCTTGATTTTATCTAGTGAATTGGGCTCGTTCCGATCCTCTGCGCCGCCCTTCAAGATTGACTTGAGTCGAGGAGCATCCTGAAGTTGCTTGTAGGCATGACTATCCTGGTGGGCTTGGAGGGAAGGAATGGCGTGGTAGGTTCGGAGCTGAGCTCGCATTTCGGGAAAAACTAAAAGAGGTGGTTAGCATGGGGGAGAAAATGCCGTGGTGCGAAGGTGAAGGTCATTTACTCACAGTTAAGTGTGGTGTTCATGCGACCCACGTTGACCAAGAGGCAAACCATGGCCATGCCCTTGGCAGCTTCCCTGTCACTCAATAGTTTATCTCTCAGAACCTTGCTGGTCTTGGTGCTGCGAGACATGGTATCGATGTAGAGGTCGGCGAAATTCTGTTTGGGTAGCTTGTCGTCGTAGGAGTTGGTGAAAACGGCCTGCTCATTGTCGAAGACGGCTTTAAGAAAGTCGTATTGAATATCCTCTCGCCAAAGGGGCTCGCCATCCTCCTTCTTCAGGTGGCGGATCTTTCCAATCTGTTGTTGATTGTTGGCATCCTTTCCTTGTGACCCTTTGCCCTTTGCGCGGGTGCTTTTTTCCACAGGCTCGGGGGTAGCATCGGCCATCTGAGTGTCGCCATCTTCGGTAACGGTGCGAGACGCAAAGGACTTGGCTTCGGGTTGCACAGGTGAGCTTGGAGGCTCGATTTCTGGTGTGGGAGAGCCGGAGGCGGAGGACCGGTCCGCCATGGTTGGCGAATTTATTAGGCTGAGGTGGTGACAGAGTATTGGGGGGAGGGGAGGCGGAAGGGAAACTCGTTCAAAGCGTTGTGTGTGTATGATCTAAGGGCGCATGTCGATGTCGCAAAGAAAGCTATCCGAGCGAGTTGAGAGGAGATTCCTGATGAATGGTGGTGAATTGATGATGGAAATGGGTGATGACGAGGTGGGATGTTGGTAATGAGGGAGAAGGTTTTGAGCGCGGGTGAGAAAACGAGGATGAAGATGGGCACAGTTGCTGTCGGGTGCGACGAAGGCCTAGCCTCATCCACGACAAAGCGCCTCTCCCCAGGTTGCTGGAGCGCGTCCGAATGATGTGCTGAAGCTCAGTGGATCTTGGTGGTGGTGCCTTGAAATCCCCTGTGGCGTAGCTCCGAAAGCAAGTGGCTCAGTTCCACTCTGAAAGTGGGTCTGTGCTTGCCAATTCTGGTCCTGTAAAGATTGTGTAAGAGAGAGAGTGCGAGTGGGAGATCCGGGAGACCAATGTTTCTTTCCTTATAGCAGAGGGCGGCTCAATTGTATTTGTAACCACGATATCGACTCTCACGTGTTGAAAACTACATCGAGCATATACTTGGGTTGGCCGTGTGTTTGACAAAGTTATCTTACTCTTCAGAAGACGTATGTACGTAGCCCCTGGGTGTACCTGCATATTTTGCGCCAGGAACAAGTGAAAGGGAGGTACATGTAGTTTTTAGTTCGACAAACCATTTGCGTTTATGCATCCGGAGCATGCTTTTTTTCTTCTTTTTCTTCCTGTCTATATTCCAAACCTTTGTTTGATTTGATTGCGGGTTGTTCCAAGGGAACATTAATCATTTTTCATCTTACGCATCAACAAAGGCTGATGATGCCGCTGGAAGTGAAGTGAGAACAAACTCCTGGTCGTACTGTGGCGGTGCGGCCCCTTCTCTTGTGGCGTCAGTGGCCCATGCTTGGTCGCTCAGTGCAATTTACGGTGCCTAGCGCCTCTCGTTGTGTTTTCCTCCCGACAGACTCGCATTTCACCTTTGAACAGGAAACGTGCAACTAACATCAACAAAGCTCACGACCACGGAGCAACCGCCCTCACAAAGGCCTTGGCCTCTTCTAGCGAATACTAACCCATAGCAGCGCGTCGAAAGAACCTTTTGTTGTTTCGATATTTTGCAGACGACTATTTAGCAATTCTTCCCTTCGCATCTACCTTCTCGACTTGACAACAGTAATCTCCCGGAACACCTACGACCCTCGTGCGCAAATATCCAGGATCTCCCCTACTCAGCTCCGTCACAGAGCTCTCTCTCTCTCTCTTCGAGATGGCAACCCCCGTCAAATCAGTTCCCATCAACAACCCTCCCGTCACCGACAGTCCTGGCACGTGGAGGCATCCTCGACTTGACGAAATCACCAGGCGGCGCAATGCGACCACCTTCTCTGATAAGAACGTTTACCAAATATTCTCCAATGTGATCGCTTTTTGCGCTCTCTGGGCTGCCCATCTGGTTCCGAAGCTGCAAATGGGTTCTCGGATGTGAGTAAACATTGCCCCTTTTACTCGCTGCTGGTGTCTCAGCTCTAACCTGCTTGACTTGTTAGATTTCCTTCTTCCGTGACTTTCTACTTGAGTTGGGCATGGTTCATATTCAAGCTCATTCCTCTCATCAATATTGGCATCGCATGCCTCCCCCTCATCCGACCGAAAGACGACATCACCGATATCGCTCTTACCCCTGCCCAGCGCAAGTTGCTGGGTCTTCCCCCTGCTGCTGTCGCACCCACTCCCGACACGAAATTCAGCACTCCTCCCAGATACTCTCGTACTCCATCGATAGCTGGATCTGTGGGGAGCAGGGGAAGCTACAATAGCTCCCCTCTCTCTGGCCGTGGCAGCCCTGCGGTTCAGGGAAGCGGGTCGCCTTTGGGTAGCCCCCTCTTCCAGAAGAGCGTGAACGGCTTTGGCAATGGTCGACGGTCATCTATTGGTTCTGGAAGTCCTTTCAGTGGAAGCACCTCCACCAATCTGTTCTCAGATCCTACTTCGCCTAGTCCATCGGGCGGGAAGCGAACAAGCGTCGGGTTGAATAGCAAGTGGTTGTATGAGAAGGGAAGGCGCTCATCTGGAAGTGCTTGGGCACACTAAGCAGTAAATTCTTTGTCGTAAAATGAAGGGTTTGTCCTAGGGAGGGCCTTAATAGAGCTGATGGAAATCAGGTGAGCAGAGTAGTCCATAGCATGCCCCCCTTCCGTGTTTCCAACCGCATTGATGTCCTTGCGGCTGGTGGCGTTTTGTATATGATCTAATTAACAAAATATCTACATAATATCTGAATTTTCGTTGGTGTCATTGGTGATGCAAATGTGCGTGACCGACTTCAGGTAAATGGAAAGGTGTTTCTGTATCTGCGAAGTACGCAGGTAAGTTACACTACACGATTCGAGGAAACATATTCAGCTACAGACCCATACTCTCAGAGTGACTTAACGGTAGCAGCTCGACTACTGTGCTGCGGAGACCATTCAACGTCAGTTTGGCGCAAAATCACTCCAGCACGAGTCTCCAAAAAGCTACAGTTACCTTGCAACCTCGGCCTTCTTTCTTTGTTTCCCTGTGGCGTGGGTATGGTGCAGACCCCAAGAAAAAGCACGGTACTACTGTAGAACAGGTGTAATTCAACTCTTTTTTTACTCTATGAATACCTTTCATCCAGCTTGGCTGCCTGTGGATGTAGTGTCGAGAACGGCCAACCCTCCGCCGATTCGTCAATTGGCCTCATCGGGGTTCGGTATTTCCGAAGCAAACCCTCCCAAGCACGCCCCGCTACAGCATATGAGACTCCTCCAGAATTCATGGTGCCCAACTACATCCCTGAAGTCGAAATGTGATGTGGAAGCGTTTGAGTACTGGCGGCAATTCCGGTCATACATCCGGCAGTTGGGCCCCCGCACTTCCATTGAGGCCATCAACCCCCCCCTTCTCCCCGTCTTCCCCCCTAAAGCATTGAGTGAATGTCAAAGAGCCGAGATTCTCCGAGTAGTGAGACCAAAAACCCCCCAAGGAAAGAAAAGTCTCGAGTTTTTTTTATTGCACCCTCTTATTGTAATCCAATAATCTTCATACATCTTCATTTTCCGATATGTCTGTTCAGAGCGGCCCGTGGAAACTCCTCACTGTGAACACCGCCCCAGAGCGGGCGAAGCGTCTCATAGGGCGTATGATTGAGGGCCTGAAGGATCAATATGATATCGAGCATCTTGGTAACTGCGAGAGTAAGCTTTGCATTATTTTCCCTTTCTAATTATCCATAAGTCACTAATATTTCTCGGTCAGGTATCAGCGAGGTTCACTCTAAGGTAACAGAGTACCAGCCCAACGTCATTGTAAGTTTTCCTTCTCTGCATACTTGATTCTGTATGTAGATGGCAATATTGACATCGGAAAACAGTTCTGTGCCTCAATGTGGACTCCTGAAGAAGCCGATACAATCTTCACAACCGCAAAGTCCGTTGTGCCGAATATCAAGACACATGCCATCCCCACGGGACTTCAGGTAGAGAGAGGGCCAGATGCTGTGGTTGAGTACTTGGTTGAGGAGGTTCCAAAGCTTTTGGGTTGAATACATAGGCAAAGGATAGACGAAATAAGAATGGAGTGAAGTGATGGAAAGAATGAATCACCAATGTTTGCTTGACCTATAACTCGTAGAGGCAAAACACTACAACTACCTCACGATATGTAAGTGATATCTCAAATATGTATGACAGGAAGGTTCAAGTTAGAATTGATGACAAGCAAATTTAAATTAGGGGTTTGAGAGCGAGGGAAATATATCTAATTATGATTTCTATTCTTCTAGTCTTATGCTCCTCTACTTATTTCTAGCGATCTACACCTCATTCTCAAAGACATTAACCAGTGTTCCAATATGGGGCAGAATTTCGACCGCAAACTCATCGCCATCTCTAAGCGTCTCCTTGGGAGTTCTGCCCAAACCAACACCAGCAGGAGTCCCAGTAATAATCACGGTTCCGGGGGGGAGGGTGGTGCTTTGAGATAGGAAGCTGACAAGCTTAGGAACGCTGAAGATTAAATCGCTGGAGAGGTGGTATTAGATAAAGAGGGGCCATCAGTTCTAAGAAGAGAGTCTCTTACTTGATACTGCAGTCTTGAAGGACATTTCCGTTCTTGGCGCCCTTGATCCACAACTTTGAAGGGTCTGGGATCAGAGACTTGAGGGCCAAGGTTGGGCCTGAGAAACTACAGTTAGATGGGTGGAGATCATTAGAATGTTTAGGGTAGAGAAATTACCAATTGGACAGGCACCGTCAAAGCTCTTGGAGAAGGACCATTGGCTCTGGTTAAGCTGTGAAGTACGGCTTGAGACATCGTTGGCCGCGGTGTATCCCAGAACATAGTCCATGGCCTCATCTTCACTGACATTCTTGGCAGTCTTGCCGATGACAATTGCCAGCTCGGACTCATAGTCGCCACAATCGTCAAGTTGAGTTAGCTTGGGAAGGATGGTAGGAGCTGGCCAAGGGTCGCCAAGGGATGTGCTCGGCTTCCTAGAAGGGGAGGTCAGCGATACAGCTGACGGCTGGTTCAATGGCCTTGGTTTGCATACATGAAGACTGTGGGGATAGTTGGGATATCCATTCCAACTTCAGCGGCATGCTGCTTATACTAATAGATAAGTGTTAGATTAATGGACTTAAGAGAGCATTATCGCAAGGTTCTGAAATTGTTTGGGCTTACTTACATTGAGACCAATGCACCGAATAGTGCCAACCTCGTGTTGAGCAAGAGGAGAGAGCACGCGGCTAATGGTTTCGGTAGCGCCCGTATCGCTCCCAGGGGAGAGCACAGAGGAGCCTGAGAAGACATTGACGGCAACCTCGAGGCCCTTACGCACGGCAATGCCAACATCAACATCCTTGTCAGCAGGCTGGCCGATGAGGACTTTGGAGGGGTTGGACTTGGGCACGAAGCGCACGAGGCCTGTGGGTAAATATCGAAGAGCAGCGTGTCAGTGAATTTGCGTGCTATCAAAGGGGGGTCGAAAAAAAAAGGAGTTGCAGATGGAGCACTGAGTTTCTCATCTTGAGGGCTCATGAGAATAAGTGTCAAACACGTACGCTGGATAGCTGATGAGGCCATTGAGATTATGTGAAATGCCTGTAGGGTATGCTTAGTGATGTGGATTGGGGTTTGCAAATGACGCCCAGTTTACTCTGAGTACCTACGAAGAGGAATGTGAAAAAAATACGTTTCCCTTGGAGCTTGGGTAAACCACTGTCTCTCGATAGAATCTATGAGTACAGGAAGGTTGACTATGAAGTGGACGCTGCGACTTAGCCATGTGAAGCCGACGGCCGACGGTCGGAAGACAAGGATCGCTTCGTTGTGGGATGGCTACTGAATGAAGCACGTAATTCGGTCTACTTCGGTACAATACGGCGCTGCAATTACCCACCGATCCGCCTATGAGACTGGAGAGTACGGATGGAAATTCCGATGCAAATACAACGGAGATAAAAGGGGACACAAAAAAAAAGATCCCACCATGTTCAGGGTGCCAAAGATGCTGCGTAATCCGAGAAGCCGGCTTCGGCTGCATCTGCGCCGAAAGGTCAGTGTCAACGGGAAGCGGGGCGGAGGTGCGGGGGAGAGCCATCATGATGAGCCCGGCCATGAGATTCGGCAACTGGGAGAGGACAATATGTCGTGTACGTATGTGTGTGTGTGTATACGTGTGTGCGAGTTGCATTCAAAACAATATCAACAAGGGGAAACGGATATCTCGACAAGCGAGACTTACTGAATTGACGAATCAACGTAGAGATTTGATTTGAACTTGCTTCTTCCTCCTTTCTTCCTGGATTGATAAATCCGTTTCCGCTCAGCTGTTACGTTTGCCGTGAATACAACCCAGACTCTCTCATCCATCCACTCCCTTTCATCGTACCATTCTATTATTGTCGGATCAAAGCCCGGTGTGGTCAGTTCTCCTTCAACTTCAAAAGTCATATATACCTGAGATAATCACTGCCTTGCATTTCTCAGTGTAATATCCCTTCCTATAAATATTCATTTACATGATCGGCTAAGAGTGTACATGTAGCTCAAAATCCAACCCGAGGGAAGGGAAATCGATCATCTATCATTAGTTCTAAGAAGCAGCTCTTCTTCACAACTGCACCAAATTGACCATCATGAGTTCGCAGTCAACAGAGGCCCCGGTAAGCGGCTTCCGTGAGCACCTCCCGGATCTCAGCCTGCCCCGCTTCACCACAATGAAGGAGCAGACGCCGTATGAGTACGTTGCGGCGTTCAAGGAGAGCGGCCAACCTCCGTGGCTCCATGGCCTTTTCCTTCATTGGCGCAACCTTCTCAAGGAGCCATACAAGGGCATCACCAACGACGGCAAGTTTACTCAATCCCATTTTCAACCTCACTTCCACTCTATACCTAGCTCCGTAATGTGATTAACACGCTCTTAGGCAATGTTCGACATGGTCTTTTCGACCTGCATGATGATGGTATCCCTATAGACGCCATTGTGCAAGCCACTGAATCTTTCCTACAGCTCCTCGACGATGCACAGCGCCAAAAGACTTGCTACCATGTAGACTCTCCTGAATGGCGCACCTGGTCTAACCCTGAATTCCTACTAAGTGACAAGGGAATCCGGCTCGAAGAGATCACCCCGGCTCAGAAGGCTGCTGTCCTTAAAGTCTTGCAGCTTACACTCTCGCCCGAGGGCTACCAAAAGGCCATTGGTGCCATGCGTGTGAATGGATTTCTCGGTGAACTCGTCGAGGCTCCCAACATCATGAACGAATTCTCCTACAACTTCGTGCTCTTTGGCGAGCCCTCGATTGATGCACCTTGGGGATTCTCCTTCTACGGTCACCACCTCTGTCTCAACGTACTCTTCTACAGAACGCAGATTGTCATCTCTCCATGGTTCACTGGCGCCGAGCCGAACTTGATTGACGACGGTCCCTACAAGGGTACGCGCATTCTCCACCGAGAGGAGGCTCTTGGTCTCAAACTCATGCAGAGCCTCCCCGCCGAAACCCAGGATAGATCACAGGTTTACAAGCTGATGAAGGATCCTAAAATGCCATGGGGCCGCTGGAATCATGATGACCAGCGCCATCTGTGCGGTGCCTATCGTGACAACCGGGTTGTTCCTTACGAGGGCGTTCTTGTGTCCGAGATGTCACCGGCTCAGCAGGAGTTGATTACCGAGATCTGCAGGGAGTTTCTATCCTATCTCCCGGCTAGAGCGCTCGAGCTCCGGCTCAAGCAGGTCCAGAGTTGGTTCCATGAGACTTACTGGTGTTGGATTGGGGGATTCGGCGACGATGATCCTTTCTACTACCGGATTCAGAGCCCCGTCATAATTATCGAGTTTGACCATCACTCTGGGGTATTCTTGGCTAACAAAGAGCCAGCGAAGTTCCACATCCACACGCTGCTGAGAACACCTAATGGTGGTGATTACGGCATGGCATTGCGACCGTTGATCCCTCGGGTGAAGCAAGAATACCTGTGGGAAGGCTAGAGAAAGCTTGGGGACTATTGAGAGTTGTAGAGCAGAACTGTTGGAATCCAAGAAAGAAACAAGCAAGCATTTTGAAGAAAAAGGATTAATCTATTTCGCCTATGAGCTTTATTCGTCTGTGCATATCAAGCGGGCGGAGTCCATATGTAAAATAGACAAGCTTCGCGAAAGGTTTGGAGGTTCATGCGACTGATAAAAATATCCCAACCTAGCTGATCAGTCAACACAGCCACAGCAAAATACTGTCCCAGTCGACCAATAATGAGTAGGATCATGTTGAAACTGATGAGCGTATGGCATGTACGTGTACAGTTGACATGTTGATGGGAGTGTGGTTAGGCGCATCGGCCCGCCGTTGGGGGCCTAACTGACATGTTGTGGCAGCGTTTCAGCCTGCGCCCTGAGAAACCAAACAGTGGGAATGAGGGAAGATTGAAATAGCTATAATTATCATCCATTCTCACGGAAGACCCAAGTCCCGACCACTTACAACTTTTCTTAGAATATCGTGAACGTGTAGTGATGATAATAATAGCTATCTGCTTTGGCATTGATCCAAGCAGTCTCGAATATGGGTGGCTCGCCTCAGTTCCTGGCATTGTCGTAGACAACAGCATCTATTGAATGCAATGACTTGAGCGCAGGATTACCTACCTATCATTAGAATAAATGCTCGTCTCGGGTTGGAACGGGACGCAATATGCAACGAAAAACTCAGAGCGCAAATATCAAGTTATGAAGATGTCAGATGCACCAATACATAATCTATGAAATGATATGAGAAACCAAAGTTATACGTGGAAAATATTCTAATAATAAAACTTCAGAAACAAAAACCCGTGTCGGTCACTCGTTTGCCCAACAGTGCTGCACAGTGGTGTACCATGTCTTCATGGTTGGCCCACAGTTCAACTTGGAGAGATGACGGGAGCTTGCTGCACACTAAATAAGTGGCGGGAGGAACCGTTGGCCAGATTATGGCCTGCAAGATGTTCGGTAGTTGAAATCACTAGAACCAACAGCCCTCACAAGGGAGTCTATACTCCATACAAAACATGATGCAGTCCAGCTGAGCTGGTGACCACTAAAATACGAAGGAGATCGTCATTGGGCTGAGAATACGATGGCCCCCAATTCACACACGTGCGTCGTCAAGCCTCGACGTAACAATGTCTATTCCGGATGAAGGCTTTGGGTCTTTGGACACGGTCCTTGGGACACGGTCCGATTTCCATAGCCTATTACTCTAAGGATAGTTACGATACGAAAGGGGAAATGGATTAGTTGGATTGTTTTCAAAATCTGACAGGATCATATTTTGGAAACGTGCTGACTGCTGACTCCGGGCCTCTTCCATGGCGTGTCTGTGCTGTGGCTGTGTGTATCAGCGATCTCAGTGATACGACAGCCACGTGGATAAGTATATCGGGACTGAAGGAGAAGGGCTATGAGAAAAAAAAAAAAAAGGGGGGGGGGGGGGATGCAGTTCACGGACTACATACAAAGAGATTGAGGGGATGAAGAAGAACGAACAAGAGGGACAGGAAAGGGGAGAAAAAGGGGGTAAGGTGATACTATGGTAGCTGAGACGGCTGAGTGGTGCAAAGGAAGAAACCTGGTAACGTGAAGCAAAACCATGGTAGCGAGACTACGGGACGCTATTTCGTGATATGTTGTAGGCTTGGCCCCCTTTGAACAAATTACGAGGGCTTTTCGACAAGATAGCTCGCAGCAATAAGTTACATCGTACGGTCGCTGTGACGATGCATACATATCAGTCCATACGATTATGGTGCAAGACCAACTCTCATCCACTCAACTTGCTAGTGCCCTCTGCATGCCATACCCGACCGTACACTGTCACACATTGTGATGAGCTTGGGCAGAGGCTTCCTAGCTCTAGGTCGACGGAGGGGTCACATCTGGAGCTGAGAAGTCCCCGCAAAGACCGGGATTGGGCGGCTAAGGCTGGGCTGCGGTTGGCTGGCACATGCTCCCTTCACCATTTTCACCCTGGGGTGCCGGGGGTGCCAGGGGGACCAGGTGCCAGGTGCCGCATCTTTTCCCACTTAATGTCAAGACGGAGGTGACGTCCATATGCACTTCATGCAGTAGTATGGAAGATACTTGGTGGTGCTTTTTCCTTTTTTCTTTTTTTTTTTTTTTTCGCTTTTCCTCTTTGCCATGTTCAGCGGGGGAGGTCCCGAGATGAGACGGACCTAGGCACACTTTGAAGTTCCATCCATAGATGCCTTGTGTTCTACAGGCTAATTACTCCGTACACACTGTAAGGTAAGGCACTCCTTTCCATACCTAGAGCGCTCATCAGGGCTGCCCTCTTACGTCAATCCTACCGGGTCAGTGCCCGACCCCGCCACGCACCATCCCACCACCCACCACTTACCTCACGCAGGCACAAACTCACAGGGCACACACCCACTAAAACGTTTCCATCCCTTCCCCTACCCGGCCTGGCCTTGAGGTTACCTTTTCGTATCAACACCACCCGCAGAAGGAAACGAAACATAAAACCTTTTTCATATCGACATGTTCAAAACCTTCGGCGAGCACTTCATATACTGGATCGGCCCCCCGGATTCAGCGCTTAATTAGGCGCTGTCCGCGTTTGATGCAAGCTGTAGTTGACCGTCTGGTACTCTCTCTGCCTGTGGTTCTGCTGCTGGGAAGCTTCATCATATAGGTTATCTACCTACTGTACCTATCTCACCTACTTATCCAGCTGGCGTCTTCTTCCGCCGTCCCTTCGCAACATCGCAATACCAAACCTCCTTGTCGACGGCGTTCTTGCTCTTCATCTCCCTTACAGAGCGCACCAGCCCAACCAGCAGAAAAGATGCGTATCGGCTGCTTGCAGTTCGCGCCCCAGCTGGGAGACGTCGACAATAACTTGAACCGCGCGGATGCCGTTCTACACAAGGCGAATCCAGGCGACCTGGATCTTCTCGTCCTGCCCGAGTTGGCCTTTTCTGGTATGGATTCACTGCAAAACACCACTAATTTATATTGCATCCAACCATGAGACTTCCCTTTCTCCATAGTAGCTAATACACTCCTCCCCCCAAACGCAGGGTACAACTTCAAAAGCCTTCAAGATATTAGACCCTTTCTTGAACACTCTGGCTCCGGTATCTCCTCTCTATGGGCTAGAACCATGGCTCTCAAGTACGGCTGCACCGTCGCTGTCGGTTATCCTGAAAAAGTCGAGTGGTCTTCAACTTCTTCTCAGAGATCTATTGGCCCAGAGTACTATAACTCTGCCATTGTGGTCAATGAGGATGGTGAGACCATCGCAAACTACCGCAAGTCTTTTCTCTATGATACCGATGAGACATGGGCACAGGAAGGCGACCGCGGATTCTACGATGGCTTCATCCCCGGGCTAGGGAACGTTTCTATAGGAATCTGTCAGTTCATACCCTCCCTTCCCCCTTTCCACCTCATTTATACATCTATTGACGAATTTTCTAGGCATGGATCTCAAGTACGTTACTACAGACTAACATCATGTCTCATATCGATATTTCCTTTTTTTCTTTTTTTCCTGTCTGCTAACTGTTCCTTAGCCCCTACAAGTTTCAAGCACCGTGGCACGCCTTTGAGTTTGCCAATCATGTTTTGCGAATGGACTCAAATCTTGTCATTGTATCGATGGCTTGGGTGACTAGGGAAGATCGCCGCCGCTTCACAAGTTTGCCGAACGAGCCCGACATGGACACTTTGACCTATTGGGTTACTCGACTTGAACCTTTGATTCGCGCCGACAATCAAGATGAAATCATTGTCATTTTCTGCAACCGCACTGGCTATGAGGACGACGTCACGTATGCCGGCACGAGCGCCGTTATTGGGATCCAAGACGGCGAAGTTACGGTATATGGCTTACTTGGACGCGGCCAAAAGGAGTTGCTCGTGGTGGATACAAATGACCCCCCTTACGCCAAGATGGTCTATCGGCCTGATTATACTGGTGATCTGGAAGGTGAATTAAAGAGCCCAGAATTTGACAACCCTACGGATTACGATGAACCTGTGGAAGATGGGGATGACTACGAAGAGCATGCTTCCGAGCATGGCTTCCAAAACCCTACAAGCGATGGAGATGGAGAGGTGAAGAGGAGCCCAGAGTCCGCAACATCCCTCTCACCGACGTTTCCACTCAGGTCAGAAATGACGGAACGCAGCAATTCCCCAGAGAAACCAATGTCGGCGCCAATTTCTTTGGGCGACAAGACAGAGGCTGCTGCTCTCGATAACCTCGCAGCTTCAACTTCTTTGGCACCTAGCCCGGCACCTCAGCCTGTTCGCCCACGCCTGATTATCCCTGAAACTCCATCAATTTTCCCCGAACCACGTCTTCTGGAACCTCCTCCTAGCGCTATATCGGTGGCATCCGAAACGTCGGTTCACTCAGAGAAGTCGAACGCATCTGAGGCTTCTGTTGCAACCCTACGATCCAATCCGAGGCCACCAGAAGACAGCACTCCATATCCAGGATTGCACCCTAGAGGCTACTGGTCAAACGATCCACTGACGACGTTTGACGAAGAATCTCCTATGTCTGCTCCCTGGTACTGGCCTTCATCTACCAACCACCTTCCGGTACCGAGTGCAGCGAGTGTTTCTGCTGGTGGCCTCGTGGGACGGCAACCTGAGCCATTCCCTTGGTCATCCATAACTTCCGAAGTGCAACCTCCAAGCAGGCAGGACGTACCTATCCATATACAAGGATACGAGACTGCTCAAGAACTTGGGGATGCCAAAATCAATTCTCAGCCGCCGCTATCCAACAATCTCTCGCACCGAACACACTCCCCTGACCAGCATTCATATTCTGACAAATATCAGACATCGAAGGAAACTGTACAAGGCGGTAATGACCCGCAGTGGCGCCCAGAGACGCGATCTTCTTCCCAGTCACAATATGCAAGTGATGCTCGTATCGAGGGACGATCGCAGACGCCGTTGTCTGAAATTGATCTCACCGAGGCTATTTCATTCTACCTGGATGGCCTGCCACAGCATGAAGAAATGGTCGATAAGATACGATCGGAATCAAACCGAATCATGAAACCTGATCAAAGCACGTCATTTATGCCTAAAGATCACAGTCAAGGTCGGGTTGGCGAGCCGGAGCTAGAACATGAGATGATTCAAATAGCCTTTAGCCCGACTACTCTGAACCATGATGGAGGAAGCTCTCACCGTTCCTCATCGCGTGGTAACCGCCAACATCACCGGAGCCATTCCCACTCCAACGTCAATAGACATGGCAAGGAGGAGGATCGTCGTGCAAAATCCGATTATGCGGCAAGCAAAGTCAGGTCATCATCGCAGGCCACCCCTCGCGGACGATCTCGAAAAACAAAGACGTCTTCAACTGGCGGGACTGCGCCAAGGATCCGGCAGTCAGACCGAACTTCTTCCGCTGACTCGACCCGAAACGATATGCTACATTCTCGTGGTCAGCAGCGTGCAGGGTCAAGGAAAGCTCACAAGCGTGACCCTTCATTCTCTGGGCACAGATCCCGACAAAAGCCGAAAGAGGAGGTTATCAATCTGAAAGAACCACAGACCGTCTCCTTTTCAAGCTTTCAAAAACATGGCCACCCCCCTTCTCACAGGAACATCGTGAACGAGGACAAGAGACCCTCTGGTCAATCGTCCCCGCAAGTGAAGGTTGTGCCAAGTCCTGATACCGGCAATCTTTGCCCGCTGAGTCCATTTGACATCAAAGACGAGTCACTATTCTCAGACGATAGCCCGTTGTATCAGAGTAATAGTAACTTTAACGACTCGCCTGTATCCATATCTCCTGGAGGAGAGTCAAGTGATGGGGGCGCTCCAGGAACACTACCAACCTCAATGACTCCAAGGCAATTACGAGTGGTGAGCCTCTTTAATCCTGATACACCGAAAGCGATGGTCTTTGGTATAGATGATTTCGAAACAGAAATGGCACGCGGGAGGTAGGAGGGAATAAATGGTCATGGCCGGGACAGGACCATTGCTAAATCTCAGTGTTGTTTGAACAGCGGCAGTTTGATAAGAGAGGGAGGTTGACGGCGCTTCCACACATAAAAGTGCTTGCTATTTCGATGATACCACATAAAGACACCCGCACCCGCCTCTCATTCGTTTCTGTCGGGTTCTTTACTTTTTTTTTTGTTAAATGTTTCCTTTTTTTATTATTATATATCGTTATCACCTCCCCAAAAGTATTCTCTTGCCATTGCATTTGTCTGCTTGTGACGACGGGCAAGTTGGCGCGGTTTAGCTTGGTCAAAGTCGAAAGCATAATTCACGATGGAAATGTGGCGGGTTGGGGGCTTTGCTATGATACCATGGGCGTAAGATTATGTATGTATTGCATATGTCAGAAGAAGAGGTGAAGTAGAGTATATAATTTTTTGGGGTTCTCTATCCATCTCAAGCAATCAACATCTTCAGTTGGATTTTTTTCTATTTTTTTTTTTTTGAATACATAATCATATTTTGATTCAATCTTAGATTGTCGTGTCATTGTTGTGTTTGGTGGGAGGAATTTAGGAAGCCTGAATCGTCAATTGCTTCACGGGTTTGGAGGGTAGGCACACTATAAGGCCCACATTTGTTGAATTATTATGACCTCTGATCTTATTACAAGGTAATTATTACTACCCCGCCGGGGCCAACGTTCACTTTTGACTAAGGCAGCGAGGGTCTCTTTAACGGAACGTACTAATCTGTATGTACGGAGTATGTATGTATGTAATTTACGTGGATGATGTGCTTCATTAAATTAAGTTACGAACTGGACCCTGGAAAAAGCCACCAGAGGCGGCCCTGGAAACGGCCGTGCATTTTATTGACGATTCGTCCCACGAGGTGGCCCAAAACCATCTGGGCCCGGGGATCTATTGGCTGTGGTTTATTTTCTTCATCGATTCTACCATGTAAGAACTAATTATAAAATCCGGCGAACTACAAGTGGAATGATGAGGGTTCATCTGCGGGTGAGGGAACCACGATTGCCGATGGACCGTCGAGTTGTCGAACTGGGTACCTGGCCTCACAGAATGGAGTACGAAATAGATGGAATGGAATGGTGTACCCTCGATGAAAAGGGGGGGGAGCCCAGCGCAATTATTCATAGGATAGCAATCTCTGACTCCAAGTCGCATGCCCTGTTTCACACAGACGTGAAGAATGACAATTGTCAGTTGTCCGATTGAAACCGCATGTTGCAAGTTTGGTTTGGCCGAGAACAACGACTGGGCGCGGAGGCGTCATCGTCGTCGTCGCCGAGTGAACCAAGGAAAAAGAAAGGAAAAAAGAAAAAGAAAAAGAAAAAAAAACATGTGCTGTAGACCAATGAGCAGCCATCCCAGTCCGCATGACATGGGATTGTAAAGCATGCAGATGCCAGATGCACAGGATTGCGTAGACATCCAAACAAATGTACAGTACGGGTTGCATGTGTGTGTGTGTGTTTGCATGCCAAACCATTCCTAGGAGGAGAAGAAGAAGAAAAAAAAACCTGAACTACGGAATTGATCTGCATACTATGGAAACTTGGTACCAACATACCAACGTAACAAACCTGCATGGTGTTTTTGTTTTCCACGGCAACGGGGAGAAGATGGTGTGTATGTATTTATGTGAGTGTGTGTGGGAAACCGACTTGGCAATAAACTGATCACCCAATGATGTTTGGTACCTGGCGGGATGGGATGGCAACGGTTTTTGAAGCGAACGGGCGTGGTGGGGAGAGCCGTTTCCTTTTTATCTCAAACGATCTAACTTGCAAGTCCGCACGGTTTCGTTGTGAACAAAGTTACCTGAGGTAGGTACCTATCTACCTTTATGAGATGCTTCAACTCAAGAGCACATGGTTTGTAAGTTATGAGCACGCGACGCACGCAGGACTGCTACTGCAGGCGCCATTCCCGCTCGCTGCGAGGGCGAGAAGTCTGGACGAACAATTGGGCGAATAGAAAAACGCCTGCTAGTAGCTGTCACAGAACAAACGCAGGGTCGGTCGGCGTTGAGTGTAAGGTCCGGTCCCTACCTACCTCAGGCAAAGTAAATTTTTGCACGCGGTACTCCGTACCTTTGAGCAGGTAGGTATGTACGGAGTAATCTGTATTGCATGAGGGGATGAGGGTACGTAACTTTCCTGTGTTGTGGTGTGCTACCTAAGATACGTAAGGTTGGGTACCTTACCTATTATTATGCACCTCTAATAGCTGGCGGCATGTCTAGTCCCGTTCTAGATACACAATTGTGGTCAGCGAAGAGCTGAAAGCTGCCGTTGAGGTTTTGACTCCTTTTTTTTTTCTCTCTTCCGCTTCCACCCTCTCTTCAGTCCTATTCTATCTGTTCTGATCCTTTTAGTAGGTACTTCGTATTCTTCGCTGGCTAGTGGGGACCTTGCTAGCACGTTAGAGACAAGGAGCGCAACTGACCTTATTTTTATTATTAACCTGCCTTCAGTGATGATCAGCTTGTAAATTAATAACCTACCCATGTTACTACTGTACCTACATATATCGCTACGGCTATTGCAGCATTGCCCGCACGGTGTGCAGGACAAGAAACAGATTTGGGGGCCACGCAGCTGTCCATCCTGCCATCCCATCCCCCAGCAGCAGTGGCAGCTGAAGCAGCAAACAGGAGCAAACAGTGCAGTGCAGTAACAGTTTAGCAACCAGGAGAGGGCAACGTAGCGCCCACAAGCCCCCCCCCCAGCAAGGGCTGTGCCTGCGTAGTGCTATTCTCCACTCCCCACTCTCCACTTTGTCACTTTGTCGACGCTCGCTCCTCCATTCTCCGTGCTCCGCCCACTCACGTACTCTCACTCTCTCTTCTGTTCTCCTGTCTGGTTCGGTCTGGTTCCTGTCTTGCGACGACTTGTCCTGGACCTAGTCTTACTTCCCTCCTCCCGCTCTCCATTCTCTCTCACCCAATTCCATTCATCCCCAGGGGTCCCCCATCAAACATCAGTATAGCATGCTTCTGCCGTGCTGAGTAGGCGCAATACCCTTTCACTGGTTTGCGCTCTATTTCCGCTCTTTTATTCCCTCTCCCTCGTTTTTATTCCTTCTTGGTTCCATCTATCCAACAGCGGTACACCCCTTGACCCTTTTTGGCAGCCCTTTTTTTCTTCTTTGCTCCTCGTCCTCACTCCACTCACTCCCACTCCCACTCCCTCGCTTCCAAACCGCGAGAATTCTCGACTCATTCTTCGCGCCTTTTACCCTTCGACTCCCTCGCCCTCACCCGCTCGACGTGTATTCGAAGGGAAACTCCTTGGTTAAATTGAACTCCTTTCTGGACGGAAATCGACACTCCGAATCCTCAATTACGAAGTATCCGTTTTCGCGTTTCGATACTCCAGACTCACTCCCCTGACTCGACCTCTCTACCTGAGACACGCGAAAACACCACGCCCGCTTGCTAGTACACCGACTATCCAACATTACATATATATATATTCTTGTCCTCGAAATACCTATCTTTTCTACCATTTTTCCTTCCCGGTTTGGCATCGCGACCCTCGATCACCATGCGGCCTACCTTCTTACTCCCCAGGCGAGACTTGGTGCTCTCGTCCCTTGTCTCTGTCTCTCTACTCAGCACTGCCATTTATGCTGCAGATGACAAGACGAACACTCAGCCCTCCGACACGAGCAAGGATACCTCGAACAAGGATTCTTCCAACAACGATTCTTCCAACAATGATTCTAGCAAGAACACTGCCCCGAGCCAGGATCCGTCAAGCAACGATTCTAAGAACACGAACAACCCAAACACGGCCCAGAAGACCACCAACAACCCACCACCTCAGACTACCGCAACTCAGAATAAGGATCCCTCTACCAATGATGACAAGCCATCCACGGACGATAGCTCGTCAGAGACTAATCTCGCCCCGCCCAAGTCATCGACCACTACGACAAGCACAACGTCTTCTGACTCTTCATCCGAGACTCTTCCCAGTCTCTCAAAACCTGACATCACCCTCACTGGCATGCCCACATTGACTGGCGTCTACGCAATTCCCACTTATCCAGCTCCTTCCGTCCCTCCAACCAACAACGCCCCATTCATGCAGCACTCGAGTGCTCCTGACGGAACAGTCTTCATTGCGGTGGGTGCCATCCTTGGCGCCTTCGGTATTGCTATTCTTCTTTGGCGTGTCATTGTTGGCTTCCTTCTCCATCGATCCGTCGAGCGTGCTGCCAAGGCTCAGCACGACGCCAACGCAAAATCCGGGTTCCCTGCGCCTCCCGCTCCCTTCTACAAGTACACCGACAATAATTCCACAATGTCGCTTACTGCCGGCCGAGGTGTTCGCCGTACAACCCGTGGTCCTATTCTTTCCTCCACTCCTAGTGCTTCCAACCTATTCTTTTCGCCTACTGCCGCTGCTTCAGGAGGCGCTGCTGGAAACCGAGCATCAGCCTTCCTACCCTCAGGCTTCTATGCTGCTGGCACTAGCTCTCCTGGAGGTCATCACGAGCACTCTATTAGCTTGACGAATCTGCGCCCTGATTCCCGTGGACAGTATGGCGGCAATCCTTCGCGTAACACCTTGAGCGCAACTCCTCCCGATTCGCCTTCGTTCCACGCCCGCCGTGACATGAGCAACACGTCCCTCAACTTGACTCGGCCACCGAGTCAGCGAGCTCCCAGTGCTTTCCTCGACGACCTTCTTGCGGATGACCCGTCAGCCCTACCTCCCCCGCATATGCCGGGTTCACAAAGGCATTCGTCCCACGGTAGCGCAGCCAACCTGCAAAATCGATACTAAGTGTGTAACTGGTCGAGCGGGCAAAAAAAATCAACAGATGCCGGGCGTGTAGCTTTTACGGTCCGGTTTGTCCTCGATCAGCAAAATCAAAGGTTTATGGGAAGAGGCTTCATTGGTTCACTCAATTTACGGCGTCGGGGATTGATATCACTTTTCTTTTTGGTTTCAAAGGAATGACTTGTGGATAACTCTGTACTGTTTTGCTCTCAACAAGTACATTGGGTTAATACTCTTCTTCACCTTACGGACTTTTCTTTTTTGTTTTTATTCATTTCTCCTTAATTCGCTAGTACTACGGATACCAGCGGGCTTTTTTCTTTCTTTTTTTTTCTTTGGAAAGGGGGGGGGTTTCGAGTTGACTGTCAACAAAAGATGTTTTGGCTCTCACAGAGGCGGATCGAGGTAGCAAGCAGTACTGGGAAAGTGTCGTTGTGTTGTATAGCGTCTCTTAGACTAGGGTCAGAGGAGGAGTTGGCCCAGCTGGGAAGCCAATAGCTGTCTTTTTTCTTTGGTCAATTCTTTTTTTTGGCTATTTGCAGCAGGCCTTCTTTTCTTGGGTTGAGTCGTACGTACATATTTTACGGTTTGAATATGAAGCATTGATATAACAATACTTTGGCATAGAGCATCATGGATGTGAAGAAACTAGGCAGTGACAGTATTGTGTCTCGTCGGGTTTCACGACGTCGGATCTTGTTTGTGCTATGTAGGTGTAGAATTGAAATAAGACATTACATGGCATCACGTTGACAGGTGGGATGTTTCATTCGTGATCACTGACATGGCGAGGAGGTATTACGTATATCTCATGATGAAGTTTCTTGTGACTTTTTGTTCCTCTCAGGATTGAATACTCTCGCATAAGACTTGCTCTTGTCACTATGTTCAATCACATATTTCTATCTCGATAAACAGCATTGTATAAACTGAAAATATACAGAGAAGGGGATGTGGTGATCTCAACATGTAATCTAAAGGACGTGCTATAGGTACTCCATGCAGACTAATGATGGGAAGAGAGGCACATTATATAGGGTTAAAATTGATACAAGCCGTATATTATTGTATAGTATATATATATATATATATATATATATATTCCTTCTAACACAAATTTGAACCCGAAAGGCCTTTTTTTGGCCCTCATTAGATGAATGAATGCCCCTTTTATATATATTCTGAGTGGATGAACCTCAATTCCTACCCGGTATGGAAGACGGAGAGAAGATTGTTGGCTTGATGGCTCGATAACCATCCTCCCTTTTGGTTGGTACACAAAGGGATATAATAAGGATAATAAAACAACATAATCACCTACTTCTCAAAACCTCCTTTTTTTTTCTTCTGCACAAGGCTTTTTTCTCAAACCTGTTTTTCTTTTTTTTCTCTTCCTGGTTTGGCTCATGATCGGCTCTCGTTCCCTGCGTCGAGACCCTCCATCTCCTCCCTCGCACCGTTGATATCCTCCATGCGGATACCGCTGCGGTCGCACATGCCCCTGAAGATGCCGCCCTTCTTCCACAGCTCCAGCGGCGTGTCCAGCTCGGCGATGCGACCGGCGTCCATGACGCAGATGCGGTCGTAACCGATGATGGTGCGCAGGCGATGGGCGATGCACAGCAGTGTCTTGCCGCGGAAGCCGGTGGCGATGGTGGACTGGATCTTGTCGTCAGTTTCCATGTCGACGGAGGAAGTGGCCTCGTCGCAGACGATGATTTGCGCGCCACGAACGAGCGCTCGGGCGAGGGCCATGAGTTGTCGCTGGCCGAGGGAGAAGTTGAGACCATCTTCCTCCACGACGCTGTCGAGGTGGATGCGCGAAGGGTCGGCGCGGCGAGCGGTGTCAGAGGAGGAGTCGCCGGCGCCGGCCTCGGGGGGAACAAGATCGGCTTGGCGGAGAGCGGACCAAAGCTCGAGATCGGTGTGCTCGTGGAAAGGATCCAAGTTGCTGCGGACAGTGCCGCGGAAGAGCGTTGGATCCTGCGGGATAATGGCCAGGCGTGTGCGCAGGTCGTGGAGACCGATGGTGGAGATGTCCACGCCGTCAATGGTAATGTGGCCTCCTGAAATCTCGACAAGACGGAAAAGAGTGCTCATGATGGAACTCTTGCCGGCACCGGTACGGCCAACGATGCCGACACGCTCGCCACCCTTGACGTGCATCGTCAGACCCTGGAGCACAAGAGGGAGTCCGTCTCGGTAGCGCATCTCAACGTTATCAAAGACGATCTCGCCTCTCTCAGGCCACTCCTTGCGGAGCTCGACGGTGTGCAGAGGCGCCTCCTCCTCCAGCTCAGTGCCGTAGTAGTACAGACGCTCAACAGCGTTCATGGCGTTCTCGACCTCAGCAAGCTGTCTCACGGAGAACTGCATCATACCGACAATGGACAAGATGTAACTGAGGACTAGGCCGCCGATGGAAGGGTTGATGGAGAATCGTGACGTGACAACCAGAATAGCCACAGTGAAGACAAGCAACGTACCGATCATATCAATACGCACCGAGAGCCAGCGCTGGTTGGCAAAAGTGATGTAATATGCACCGTTCATCTCGTCAATGGATTCCCGCAGCTCGCGGATGAAGCGCTCCTGCAGGCCGTAGGCGCGAATGGAGGCCACGCCGCTGAGACCTTCACCGAACTTGGCAAAGACATTCGAGCGCAGGACGGACTCGAAACGCTTGACCTCACGGGCGGATGCGCGGTAGTACGAGGCAGCGAGCACGAAGATGAGATAGAGCGGAACGAGGGCGATGGCGAAGTAGTAGAAGTAAGCGATGATGAGGATGAAGACAGAGGTGATCATGCCGAGCGTGAGGAAGAACATGCGGATGGCGTCCGTCAAGTTATTATCCATCACATCAACATCACGACTGAAACGGTTCGTAATGCGGCCCAGTGGCGTAGTGTCGAAGAAGGACATGGGAGCGCGGAGGACGCGGGTGACCGCCTTGTGAAGCATGAACTTGGACGAGTTGGTGCCGAGGATTGAAAGAAGCACGGAGAAGAGGAACATGAGAAGGGCCTGGAGGACACCCAGACTGGCGTAAATGGCAATGTACACTCCTGTGGACAAGCCGTACTTGTCGGATGTCCAGTATGAAAGCCATAGACTGGTCATGATGTTCGCGCCCTGCGAGAGAAGCAAGACAAAGATGACCAAGGGGGCGTTGAAAAGAGTTCCAGAGGCACCAATGTAAGCGCCATAGACGGACCAGGGGACGCTGGCCTGGGCTCGCTCTTCCTGCTGCATGAGGGCGGCGCCCTTCTTCTTCTTCTTTTGCTTGTCCTCATCGCCAGCAGCCTTATCCTCTTCTGGCTTCTTCTTCTCCTCCGGCGTCTCCACGGCTGTAGTCTCCATGAGGGCCTGGAAACCCTTGTGCTCTCTCATGAGATTGTCAAAAGTGTCGACGGCCTGGATCTTGCCACCCTCCATCCAGATGATTCGATCGCAGCGGTTGAGAACCCAGAGCTGATGCGTGGCCAGGATACGGCACTTGTCCTTGAGGAGGCCGAGAATAGCATTGTCGAAAATGTGTCGGCCTACATGGGCGTCTACAGCGCTGAGAGGGTCGTCCATGAGAACAATGTCGGCGTCGAAATAGATGGCACGGGCGATGTTGAGACGCTGTTTCTGACCGCCAGAGATGGTAATGCCACGTTCACCAATCTCCGTCTGGTCGCCGTTGGGAAGCATGTCGAGATCGGCCTGCAGAGCGCAACTGTGAATTGATGTTAGCTTCCAGTAATTGGTTACTCAAGTATGAAAGTAAGGGAAGCACTTACGCATGGATGACCTTCCTGTACCACCTCTTGTTCATGTCCTTGCCAAAAGTGATGTTATTCTGGAGCGTGGTATTCTGGATCCAAGCATATTGAGGACAGAAAGCTCGAGAAGCTCCAAACACAACCTCACCGTCCGTCTTTCGCATGTCACCAGCCAGAGCGGAGAGCAGCGAGCTCTTGCCACTGCCAACAGAACCGATGACGGCGATGAGCTCGTTCCGCTTTACACTGAAGTTGAGATTGCTCAGCTTGAAGGGCTCTCGCTCCTCGACAAGGGTGCTAGCGTTATCCTCTGCAGCAACACCAGTAGTAGTTGTAGTTGCGTTTTTCTGAGCAGCCGAGGAGTCCTTGTTCTTCTTAGACTTTTTGTCCTTCTCGCCACCCTTTTCGTTTTCTGCCGTAGGGGTGCGTTCCCACGTGAAAGCACCGTCCTCTACACGGATGGCATCTTTGCCTTCAGTGTCCATGACAATATCTTCGACCATTTCCTCCTCGAGAAGGTATTGCTCGATTCGCTTCAAAGAGGACCATGCGTCGACCACCTGGCCAAGGACAAGGGGAAGCAGGTTCAGGGGAATTCGAAGACCGTTGAACAAGGCCAGCGAGGAGAAGATTTGGGAGGGAGGAAGATTCTTGTGTGTCAAGGAATATGCGATAAACGACAACATCGATGCAAAGATGGGAAGCGACATGCTCACAGCATTGAGGGCATTTCGAATGGCCAAAAGCACCTGGATCGCGTAGATTTCCCTGTCACGGTACTCACCCAGTCGGCCCAGGAAGGCCTTTTCCCAGCCAAAATACTTCACAAAACGCACCGACTGCAGGATTTCCTGCGTAAGAGACACTCGCTGATCTGTGATTTTGTTGATGTTCTTTCGTCGCTGGAACAGGCTCCTGATCGCTCTGGTGAGCAAGGGCATGCAGATGACCAGGAGACCAAAACCACAAAGGGCGCTCCAGGTAATGTTGACCAGGAGAAGGGCGAGGGTGATGAGAACGAGGATAGGGGAAGTCCAGATCAGATGAAACAGGGCAGAAGCCTGGTCAACACGGTACGTATCGACACTCATCAAGTTGACGATGCGACCGTTGCTCCAGCCAGCGCCGTCAGCGTCAGGGTTTGGTTTGCCCTTCTTGTCCTTCTTGCCCTTCTTCTTAGACTTTTTGTCGTCGGCTTCCGTCTGTTCCTTGGTCCCATTCTCAGCTGGCACAGTTGGTTTGCTGCCGCCGGCTTTGGCTCGGCCGGAAATGCGCATGGCTTTCTCATAGATGAGTCCGATCAGGACAGCTCGAGACTGACCACCAACAGCCATTCCTCGATAAATGAAGTGACTTGTTCCCAAACTCTGTGTCATCTGCATCAGGGTGATAGCAAACGCCAACCCAACACCGCGACCGATGTGGGGGGCCTGTCCTCCAGTCTTATGGGCAACCCAAGCGTCGGCAGCAAACTGAATGAGGTATCTCAGCGTAAAGGGGCTGACAACTTGGACGACGCTAGTATAAAGAGCACAACAGCCGCCAACCCAGAACTCTTTATGAAATGTCTCGTGTAGCGCCCAGAAAAGGGGATTCTTGTCGCCTCGCTCGTTACGTCTCTGAAACGAGCCTTTGAGCTTTTTCGTGAGAGGGTCGGCAGCCCTGTTTGGGTTGACGGTCCAGATATCATTTTCTTCCAGGGACCGTCTGTATCCAGCCTATGGACAGTTAATTAGCTAATAATCCTAAAAAAAAGAAGAAGAAACAAAAAGAAATGGCATGAAGAAAGTAAAGAAGAAAAGAAATCACTGTGTCCAAAAAAGTTCGCGTGTAGTGTCTTTACTAGGGCACTTACCGTCATCAAGGGTGCCATCCACTGAAAGGTCAAGAGACTGAAAAAGCCGGCCTGGAATTCTCTGCTAACTATTTTCTCCTTTGGCACTGGAGGGGGAGGACCCCAGCGGAGAGGGTTGAGCTTTTTGTGCCATGGTTTCTTTTTCTGGTTCTCATCCTCAGGGGGTTGGTGAGTTGTAACCTGGGTCACTGTAGTTGCTAGAGATGCAGCAGTAACAGCTGCCCTTAGCTCAGTACCTTTGACATCCTCATCGTCCTCGAGTTCCTTGGATTCACTGATGTCATCGCTGATCTCGTCTAGCTTCTCGATCTGCTCATCATCTGAGTGGTTGGCCTGGTCCTGGGTGGTAGGTGTGATATTGATAGCTTGATCATGAGATGGTCTCGTCTCCTTATCTGTGGGATCCGACATGTTTGTGTTGTCGAAACGAGATTGCTTGCCCCAACTCAACACTCACGCCGAGCCAGTGTACAGCAGACGTGAAATGAGTGCGGAATAAACTGAAGGTTGTTGATCGTGGGAAGTTATATTAGTTTGTCCTCTCAAGCTCTAAGAGCACGTGTCGTTGACATCCCAATGAAGGAAACAGAGTGGAAAGTCTCTCTAATAAAACAACAATAACAATGTTGCCCTTACGGCTTGAAGTATTAGGGATTTACTTTAACGGGTAGCCGAAGAATAAGTGAGAAGAGGGAAAGCGACAAGTAAAAGGAATGACTGCTGGGAATCACCAAGAGTAGGATTTTTTTTTTTTCGTCACTGAAAAAGAGACACAAGTTTAAGGAGCGGGAGGTGTGCGGGTAGAGTCACTAGTTATGACGACGGCACCACTTGAACATTGGAGCTTTGATTAAGAAGAAGTAGTTCGTATTAATTGCAAAAGTACGTGGATACGGACTTCGGAGCATACAAGACTCATCGGCCGGTAACTAAACGTTAGGGGGGCAAGTGAGTGGATATGCAGCCTGAAAGATTGGGTGGTGTGGGCAAGTGGGAGTGGACTCGACCTCGATGAGCTCTGATTACCAAGCGATCCAAGTTGGCTTTCTACCCATGACGGTGGTAATGAGAGGTTCGGAAACGGTGCCTAGTTGTAGAGCCCGATCCGGTGGGCACCCGGGACATGGGGGTGTGTGTGCGGACTGGGTATAGCACCAAGTCCGGGGTTGAGAAACTTGACGGTGGTGATGCATGGTCAAAGACCAAGTACGAAGTAGATGACGAGGACACTGCCAGGGGTTAGCCAGCTAGCCATCACAAGAGTTTCGTTTGAGCGGACTGGGAATTAATTAATTAGGACAAAGGGGGGGTTAACCAAGCATGAAAATGAAAAGCAACAAACGGAGGAGCGAAACAAAACGGACAAGGCAAAAGAGGCGACAAGCCAACGCGAAAGCCATACATAGTAGGAGACATTTGTTGGGAAGCACATAACTAGATCAAAAAAAGACCACATCTGAGATGCTTAGCTCTCAGTGGCAACCGGTCAAAAGCCGACAAGGCAGCCATGGGCTCACATCAACATGACAATGCAGATGGTTGTAGGTCCCTTTGGCGTCGGACTTCGGGCAATGGGTATTTGCATTTGCGAGCAAGCATGAGCAAGCATGACGACTGACCCGCGCGGGCAGTGTGGAGTCATGCTTGAGTTTAAGAGTATTCGGGATGCTTGAAGAGCATCGGTCTTGAAAGCAATTGGCTGGATCTCAAGCTTGCCTCTGGCTTGGTGTGTTGTTGACGCGAAGAGGGCACAGAGAATGGTTGACGAGTCGAATGGTGGTGCGGGGGGAGCTGCAACTATCTGCTAAGAAGGTTCTGATAGGGAAGGCAAGTTTTTTGATGAGCCAGCTGCTTGCTCTGGTCGGAAGTCGGCAACATATCCTGGAAGTCGTACGTACGTACTATTCTGTATGTGGTACTGCCCTGTGCTATGTACCTACTGCCAGAGGAGTTAGGAGGGTCACCATGAGCTGAATTAGGAATGAGGCTGGCTTGCCAGGAAAACAGTGTGAAACCGTTGGTTCAGTGTTTGCCCCCCAGGGCTCCTGGGCACCAGCCGGAGAGAGCCAACCTTGGACGACACCGTGCTATGTACTACATACATAGTAGGTAGTATGGGCAGTCGGAGACTCCAGGAATACCGAAGCCGTCTAAAATGAATAAATTCAGCCGCATCGTTGCCAATATTGAAACCTAAACTGTCCCACTTCGAGTCCCTCTCTTTGCACGCTCAAAACCCGACACAACTTGGTGCCTAGGCGAATGCGACCTTGAGTGCCATGCCTGATACGTTGAGCCGCCCCCTGCTTTAGGCAATTCGCACCGGAGATAAAATGGGAACTCCATTACGAAGGATACGAAATTGTGCCATCATAAAAGTGCAGAAGGGGCACAGTGGAAAGAAACAAAACAGGGATACCGGGGAGCTTTGTAAAGGTTCGGTTCCGGTTCGGCCAAGTTTGGGAATATCATTCGAGAAGCGGAGTAGTCGGCCGTAACTAAAACCCGGTCGCATCACGTGCCCAACACCGTGCTATCCACTCCATCGGCTCCACCCTCCCGCACCCGTGGGGCAGCCACTGAAGGAGGAGCAAGCATCATAGGGACTTCTGAGCTTTTTTTTTTATTTTTTTTTTAGAGAGTATTTTTTCTTACAGGGCTGCTACCCATTCGGCTCATTTTTCGCCGTCGTTCCGACTTTGACTGGTCCATTAGACTCTCCGAAGGTGCAGGGACGCTTCTTGCATTGCTGCTACCAGGAAGTCGCCTGAAGGGATTCGCATTAACCTTCATCCCGGTGGCCTTCTCTTACGTTTCCCTCGCCATCCATCTCCATCGGAAAACCCCCCATTAGCTATGGCATCTGTCGACGATGTTCCCTCGACCGCTTTGCCTGGCAAGATCCTGGGACCGGTCTCCAGGTTTGCGCCTGGCGCCGGCACCCATATCTACGAGGGCAACGTGGTTTCTTCACTGATGGGGCGTGTCACTGTAATACCTCCAGCGAAACCCCCCGGTCCTGCAAAGCGACTCAACAAGATCATCGCCGCGACGAATCCCGAGGAGCTGGCTACCATTACGGTGTCTCGCCATGGAGCTAAACGCGAAATCCTCCCCGATGTGAACAGCATTGTGCTCGCGCGAGTTGTGCGATTGATGCCCCGGCAAGCAATTGTGGTTATCCAGCAAGTCGGGGACACTGTCTTGCAGACCGAGTGGCAAGGCGTCATCCGAGTGCAGGATGTCAGAGCGACCGAGAAGGACAAGGTCAAGATCTATGAATCGTTCCGACCTGGTGACATTGTGCGGGCGCAAGTGGTAAGGCTTGTTGATCTCATGGTCGTCCAGGATCTAGCTAATCATGTACGTGCCCACAGATCTCCCTCGGTGATCAAGCCAATTACTACCTCTCAACGGCATCAAACGAACTCGGAGTTATCATGGCGACAAGTGAGACTGGAAATGACATGGTCCCGGTCAGCTGGAAGGAATACAAGGATCCAGAGACGGGAATTGGCGAGCTCAGAAAGGTTGCCAAGCCAAGCTGAGTTCCTCATATCTGACTTGTCTTGCTTGCTCCCCAGCTCTGTCCCCCAGTAACCGACGGATTTCTGGAATGCGAAAATTGCAACCCGGATCGGGAAATTTTGGAGAACCTTCCAACCTAAGACCTGTTTCAAATCAAGTCACACTCAGCCACAGTAAGCGGCCACAGAATGTGTTTGTTTCTGGTTGCTGGACGGTAAGGGGAACATATGCTTGGTGAAACGTTTGCAGAGCAGTTAGATTACGGGTAAGCTCAGCGGTGTCCTCACAACTAGCCGCCCACCGCATGGTGGGGTGGCCGCTCACAGCCATCAGGAGCTCGATAGTTCTCGGGCCGTAAAGGAACCGTGTCTCTACTTTTGCCACAGATGTGCTTATGCCCTGGGTTCGATCACAGAAGTTCATTCTCGAAGCGCCATGGAAAGGGAAAATAAAATAGATACCCCGCCAAAGAACCTTGTACAGCTTCTGGAGTACAGTACTTTTGGCAACATAAAGTTCGGGTTGCGGAACATGCAGCCGCGAAATGATAGAATGATAGACTAGGGAATCAATGGAAATAAAAATGACAATGCATTACGACTCTTCATCTGCATGTACTACGTTTAATGAGCTCTGCCTGTATATCCTTTGATGAATCAATCAAGTGAGCACCATCTCGTTGTAATTGTGAGGCTCGTATTTTCCAGATACCGCTTTCTTATTCCGTTTTCGACGGTTTGTTCCCTGTTGCACCTCCGTTGTCGACTCCACTTGACCTTGCTAACGACATAGAGAGAGAGCTCGATGGGGTTTGGTGAAAGAAAGAAAAAAAAAATCCCCGAGTGACGGACTAGGGTTGCTGATGGGCTGCTTAATTCACTGTTTCATTCTGCGAATAATGCAGCAGCAGTGGGCGACGAGAAGGCTCGTTTGGAATCACGGGTGGAAGAGTTAAGTGAGGCGATTTTGTCTTATATCTCGTGCTACTTCTGAGGCTGTGCTGCACAAGGAGAGCAGTACGACAAGCCACTTCGTACGAGAATTATTAACGGGTCTGATACCTACTAATTGCTACTTACTTACGTACGGGCACTGGTTGGTCGAGCATGCGCTGACTCCATCGATTCTGGGACAAAGCCACCCCAAAAATAAGCCACCACCTTTTCAGCTTTCTGACAAGTTACCCACTCAATCCGACTCCTTCTGTTCCAAAATCGGACAGAAGACCCTTATTAAATTCTCTCTTCGCATATTCGTGACACCCTTACAAACAAGTCTACCTTTTTCTCTCCCTTGCCTTTTCTATCCAATCTTTCTTTTTTTCTTTTTGATTTTTTTCTTTCCCATTTGATCCAGCTTCTATCTTGGTGGGACTACTCACACACAACGCTTCGAAATTCGCGCCATGTCGTCGACAATGGTCATGACAATGGCGACCCCCCCTCTCCCAGCCCAGGGCACCACCGGTTTCTGCCCTGGCTGCGGTTATAACTTCGTCGACGAATCTCACACTCAACTCCTTCACGCACAAGCCAGAATCCAGGAGCTGGAGAATCAGGTCCGCCTACTGAATGAAAAGGCGACCGCTGCCGTAGATCGATGGGCCGACTATGAGGATGAGCTCACCAAGCTGCGCGCACAACCCCCCCCTCAGAACGATTCACAATCTCGACTTGACAATTTCCCACCACCGCCACCACCACCGCCTAAATCACCGACGCATCTTGCGAACTCCCGCGTATCCGTGCTTCAATCTGGAACCTCTCGCCTCTCTGCGCTGCTCGCCCCGCGCAAGTCCACTCCCGAACTACGCTCACTCGAGACTCGTAACCACCACAATCAGCACCCAACCTCCCGGAATGGCAGCAGCCCCATCCACCCTCCCTCACCATCAAATGAAGACCTCCTCGAGGCACTGAGCCGGGAGCAAAACCTCCGAAAGGAAGCCGAGACGCAGGTCGCGGCCACGAGCAAAGAAATCGAAGAGCTAAGCGCCGCCCTATTCGAGCAGGCCAATCAGATGGTTGCCGACGAACGACGAGCACGCGCGAAGCTGGAAGAGCGGGTGGGAGAGCTAGAACGGCGGGACCAGGAGAAGAGAAGAAGGCTGGAGAAACTCGAAGGTGCTTTGGCTCGAATCGAGCGGGTGAGAATGCTGCTGGCAGAGGATTCGGATGGCGCCGAATCACCTGATGAGGAGAATCCAGAGGCTCAGGATCCTAATACGAAAGGACGTGGGACCAGCACAGCAACTAGGGAATCAACCACCTAAGAGACGAATCTGTGCATGCAAAGACACGAAACACTGGGCACTTCTCTCTATGTGAAGGCTTCTCTTTTTTTTTCCTTCCTCTCAGCCAGAGATGATGATATCTACAACGATACATCAGGCTGTCTTTTTTTCCAAGTCATAACGAACGGGAGCAGGGGGTAGGAACAAAAATTACATCCAGGTCTAATGATGGGGTTTGGGGGGAGGGGTTCTGGTCAACACAAAATTCAGGTTCGGTGCAGGAAATATGTTTTTTTTTTCTCTTTCCTCCCCATACATAGGGAAAGGGGCAGGGTATGTTATTCGGGAAATGGTAATGATTGCTTTGGTTTAGGTCATCTACAGGGTTTAGGAATTTTGAGCAGAGGCAGCATTGGATATCTCACAGGCGTTTTGTTATTACAAAGCCTGGGGGAAACATTCGGAAGTCAACACATTTCGAAGGCGTTTGCAGGTTTTTTTCCCGATGTATGTTAATTGTGGGCGTTTAATATAGGTTTGCCCGCATCATATGAATATATATGCTCCTTTCGGTTGTCGTCTAAATAGTAATCAACCATTCCTCGCTTCGTGAAACCAAAGTGTACAATGCCTCCCCCTCACCTCCCCTTCTCTCCTCTGATGCAGAACATAATTGCCGCCTTGCGTGCACACACATGCGCCTGATAATCATGACCTAGCCACACCCCTTTGCTGGGGCAGACGGGCAAGGTTTCCTACATGTAGATATTCGTAGATATAAAACAAATGATTCATGCTCTTACTTTCCAAACTCCCGACGCCTCGAGTTCACCCTTTTTTTTTGGTTTTGAAGAATCTGCCTGTTTTGCCAGTGGTTGGGTCTTGCGGATTACCGTTTAATCGTCGAAACCGTTCCATGACTTCTCGTCATCTGACTTGGCCTGGCTGCGAGGTTTGTTGGGGTTCTCCTTTGATTCCACGGCGGCAGCTTTGCGAGGGTGTGCGCCAGAGCCGTTTGGAGATTCGGACCTACGTCGCTTCTCCCCCTTTCGAGATGGAGAGGCGCTGTGATTGCGGCCCTTACCTTGCTCCTTCTTCGGCGAGGGCTCTGGTGTCTTCTTTCCCGCCTTTTCGGGGTCAGAAGGGGGAGGGGAGACGGATGAGGGACCAAGGTATTTGCCTGTCGGCTTACCGCTCCACGTAGCCAACATGTCGGCAACCTTAGGGCCCCAGACCTTTTCGCCTTTGGCTAGATCATCGAATTCAAGACAGGTTGGGCCGCCAACAGTGAAATCGCTCTGTCGTGATCGGCACAACTCCGACATAAGGGCAGCCGAGTCCAGCTTGGCGCCCAAATCGTGACAAAAGCTGCGAATATAAAAGCCCGACGTCACCGTAAGGCGGACCCTGACCGCAGGAGGGCCCTCGTCACTCCAGGGCGGAGGAGTGTCCTTATCCGGGGCGTCAGGAACTAGGTTGGCACCCTTCTCCGAATATTGTGGCATTTGGCCCAGCGCGCCAGACATCAAGGCGGGGTTCTTGGATGGCCGCGATTTCTTAGCAGGCGCATCTTTGATAAGCTCATCTTGGCGCTGCTCGAACTTGCGCTTGAAGGACTCATGCGCTGCTATCGCTTGATCGTCCTCCTCCTTCTCTTCCGGGCTGAGTTTCTTCGCGTTGTTTTCCTGTTGCTTCTTGATCCTCCAGACCTGTTCGGCAAGATTGCGCTCTGCAGCTTCTGCCTCCTCGGTGGGCCACCGGAAGTCGTGCTTGCCAGGCTCGTACCATTCCAGCATCTCTATCTCTGTGATTTCGACATTGCGACCCTCGATCTCGCGGGGAATGGGCTTTCCTGATCGGGCGTACTCGTACAACGGCTTTCCATCCATCTTCAGTGCAGAGTAGAGAGGTGGGATTTGAACTTGAGGACCTTTGAACTTGGCGATTTCCTCCTCCACTCTTTCGCGGGTAATGTGATCATAGGGTCGCTTAGTGAGAACGCGACCAACTCTATCGTAGGTATCGGTGCTGGCGCCAAAGAGGATGATGGTCTCGTACGTCTTGGTGCATTTGAGGAACTGTGGAAGCTCCTTGGTGCCGCTGCCAATGCCTAGAATGAGGACGCCGGTCGCGAGAGGATCGAGGGTACCGCCATGGCCGATCTTGACTTGCGAGGCTTTCTTGATAGCTTTGCGGCGTTGGAACTGTTGGTTGCCCTCCTGGACTCGTTTGGCAAGTTCGGCGGCGATCAATGGCTGGAAGAAGGTGGAGGGGTTGAAGGACTTTTGGCATTCGCGGATAACATGGGCAGAGCTCATACCACATGGCTTGTTGATGGCTAGAAATTGGCATCGTGTTAGCCTTGAAAAATGGGCTGGGCGAAATTGAGACCAGTCAAGCTTTTGAGAAGAGGGTGTAAGAAGAAGCAAATGCATCTTCACATTTTACAAGACTATGCGAAAGAGATTTAGACACAGTGAGCAGAGGTTAAACATACCAAACACGCCTTCTCGGACAAGGTCCGAAGCCATCTTGAAGCTGAAGGGGAATTTCATACAAGCAACCCCGTGTTGAAGGAGCAAAGGGAAAAAAGAGGAAGCAAAAAAAAAAAAAAAAAAAAAAAAAAGAGGCTGTCAGATCGGCCAAGAAGCGCGCGAGAGGTGGAGCAGGACGGGTTGCTGGCTGGCAGGCTTTGGACGCATTCACTAAGTGGATAAGTTAATTGGGAGCGAAATAAAAATGGTAGGTCACCAAAAAAAATGTTACCATGAATGGAATAGTGACCTGTTGACATTGCGCACTGGGGCCTGAACAGGCACAAGGTTGTGACCTAGGTGGTGTAGATTCGCACCAGTAAGTTGCGCACCAAATCAAAAGCTAGCTTGACAAGCAATCTAGACCCAGTGCAGTTACTGCCCGATAGCGGTGACGATCCTATCTAATCGCTCGCATGACTGCAAGAAGGGCAGTCCCTTCAATGCTTCAATGCTTCAATGGAAGCCGACAACCCCGCGCTTGCAGCATCACTTCCTAGTCCCACTATTGGTTGATGGACTCAGGTACCCACCTGCATCTTCCCCAATCCCCAATCCCGACGACGGCCAACCTTTGAAAGGTTGTGTTGCTCTGTCTTATTAGGTAAGGCAGGTTAGGTAATTACAGTAGCTGGAGGCTTTCCGTCGGGAAGGGACCTTAGTCTACAGGAAGGTGTACACACGGGATCAGGGTCAATGGAAGGACAGAGGGACGGAGCAGTCTACACCTAATCTACCTACTTTCCGTGGAAATCTTGTCATGCTCCGAGGCAACCACCCCGCGACCTGCATCCTTCACGCGTCAGGCCCTAGACAATTAAATTCTCCATACCATCCTTCAGGTCCAGCACCAACACCAACATCGACACCGACACCGACACCGATACCACCTCGCGCCGCACCTCTCTTCCCCATTCCGGCTTATCTGCATTGACTTGCTTCCCCTCGATAGCATCTCAAACGGCCTACCTTCGCCCTGTGTCCTTCCGTCCGACATTTCATACTTTCAAAAAGCGGCTTCCTTTTCTCCAACTAGCCTCACGAATCGAATCGTCAAACCTCTTCCACCCTCCGCTCGTCGAGCCGCAGCCCTTGCGCAACCTATCGATGGGCCTTCAGGAACTAGGCTCTTCACCATGGTCGGACGTCATCGCCGAGCCTCCACGTCTAGTGTCGAGACAGTAGACGAAAATCAGATTCAATGGCGACAGGAAACCTCCGTCCTGAAATCGGTCCCCAAACTTAGCGACAATAACACTTGGCCTATATTCGAACTCAGAGACGCTGTCATCTTAAACAAGGATGGTCACACCTTGGAAAATGCGCTCTATGTCGCCTCCAGAGGCCCCTTCATAGTCCGCGGGACACTCATCATCGACGATCCCTCACAAAAGCAACACCGTGAAACCCACCTCTAACTCCTAGAGCCACCTCTGACCCGATGGCTAACTGTTTCTTCAGTTATTATGAAGGTCCGACATTCGATGCCCATAGAAATCAGGCAGAGCATCTCATACTCGATCGGTGAAGCTGAGGATGGCCAACCGTTGCTGTGGGTTTCTGGCAAGGGCGGCTGGTACGAGATAGTCCCTTCAGACTCATATCTCCCCATCTATAATAAAACGTGCGAAGCCGCCACCCTCTACTACCGTATTATGGACATAATTAAAAGCGAGGGACCCAAGAGGCAAAAAAAGGGCAAACGAGCCGATACGATGACTGAACTATCCCGCATCTTCCACAAGGTTTGTTCCCTCGCCGAAATAGCTAGAGTTCTCGGACTGATATAGCATGATAGTATGCCGCAGCGATTGGGGACGGCTCAACTCTTGAGGAAGTCATCGACCGGTGCAAAGAGCATGCGTCATTCATGATCTCTCAAATTGCCACTGAAGACCAATCTGAGTTTGACTGGGAAACTACCCTCTTTTACAAGTGGCTAGCCGAGGTACATGATGTATGTTACACATTCATCAAGTGAATCCAAGTACTGATCTTGACATAGAATTCCATGGATAAGACCAGCTTACAATCTGATCACCAACTTCCACCCCCTCAATCTCCTCACCAAAAGACACTGTCGCCGTTCACTCATATAGCACAAACGTTGCCGTCGAGGACACGAGAAGATTCATCAACATCGTCGTCCCCAGCGAGGTATTCCTCGCCCCAAACTGAGTCAAGGTCAAAGATAAATAGACAGCGTTCAACAAGGTCGCACCCAACCATGCAGGATGAGAGAAATCAAGAGAAAGAGATGTCTGAGCCAGCCACTACCACGAATACCATACTTCCGGTTGGCGATCCTGGCACATCTGGCAATAGTCCGACATCTCAAGCTCTGGGGCCAACCCCGCCATCGGCGATCGAACCTCAAACGCCGTTTGAGTCTGTATTGCAGGCGTTCGAGGATGTTTATGAAATGACTCACGAGTCTCGTCAAGGCATGACAGTCAGTGCAACTTTGACCAAGATATACTTTATGTACAAATTCCCCAACTATCGAGAAGGTGGCTCAGGCAGCTATAAACTGCCTGTTGTGGAGGTACTACACTATAATGCTGGAGAACTCTTGAAGGTTATTGATAAGGAGAAGTATGAGAAGCATGAGGTCTATGCATGGCTTCAAGAGCTCCAAGAAAAGCAGTTTGATCCAATTGCTATCAATCTTTGGGATTTCCCATATTGCTTAGTCCCTCGTGGTAATCGCCCTCGGGATTCGAAAGCTTCAGCTGGGCAGCCTAATCAGGCATCCAAGGGCCCTGAGAGAGATACATCAAGTAATGTTTCTGGACCCTCTTCTCGGGCTGGCAAGCTACCCAGGGGACCCTATTCCGGAAAGAAATCGAGCTTGCGCCCCAAGAAGCGAGTTCACTCCGAGCTCGAGAGTGACTCAGAGACGGGAGAGGTGGAACCCATAACGTCCCAATATTTTATCGACGGCGAAGACATGGATCTAGATGATGTCGATGATGCAAGCTCGCCTGAGGACGCCCAGGAATCTGATCTCATCAAGATCGTCCTCCGAGCCGACAGGATGCCTTCGCTCATTCCCAACGGTCCCAATGAAACATGGATTTGCGAAGAAGAAGACTGTGGCTATGTCGTCCGCGGAATTGACGTAAGCGACTGCGAGAAGCGTATCAAGCATCATTTCCTAAGCCATGAGGATCAGGCCAAGCGAGTCAACTTAGCCGTGGCCGAAAGTCGTGGCCAAATGCCCATAAAGTACGCATACTTCCCCCCTTTTCTTATCCTTGTCGAATTGCACTCTCCAAATTCGTCCCCTTCCTCCGCAACCCTTTCTCCCTCAACGTTGACAGCTTCTCCCCGAAACGATTGCGTTCCTGCCAGTGCATTAAGGAATAGCACTACCCTATCGGCATCTTCAAGTAGACCACCAAGTGGGACAGCGTCGAAGAAAGCCAGCTTCCGTGCCCACGTCAACCAATTTCGACGACTCCCTCACCCCGTCTCAGACAGAATTAGCAAACTAACCCTGCCATGACAGTCACCTGATGACGAAGCTCAAAAGCCTAGGTAGAAAGGCTCAACTTGACGAGCAACCTTCTGTCGAAGGCGTTCAACTCCCACAACGCATCAAGCGGAAGCTAGTGACCTGATCTTGCTTATGTTCATGCAAATATATTACGTTTTTCTTTCAATTTTTTCGTTTCGGTTTTGGTATCTTCTCAAAGAAACATATACCATGCACCTGGGCTCGGAGTTGTTCAATTGGTGGGTTAATAAAGGACTTTTGGGATATGCATTCTACGGAGCAATGGCCGTAAAGACATGACTAAGGGGAACGGACACGAATCATCATGCGAGAAAGGGTCCCCAGGTTAGAGTCCATGAGAAATGAATACCTTCCACACACTGTAGCAGTATCCTACGCTTGCAAATCACCAACACTTGCAAGTGAACTCAGATCGCGGAAATGCATATTGGAAATCAAAGAGACAAGGAATACCAAAGATTTGCAATGAAATGATTTTAAAAAATATACAGAGTCCCGATTTAGCAATCCCCTTTTATACCCGTATCCATCCCTACCAACTTTGAAGGTCCCACCCGCTACATTACAGAATCTCGGACTCGGTATCCTAAGCCTTGTCCTCTCCATCAGTCGTCGTTGCCCGATCCTTGGCTAGCTTGGCTGCCTCAATGGCAAAGGTTTCCTCTATGGCACCGAGACGCTTAAACACACGGAGCCAACGACGGCCCCACTGCCGAATCATGGCCTCGTTCTCAGTCGATCCGTCTCCATCTTCCATCTGCTCGTCCTTGCTTCCATCAGCCCAGCTGACCAGGGCGTCATCCATAGCGCTGAACAGATCCTTAGTAGCCTTGGCCTCCTTGGCCCTGGTCTCCTCGTCGGCGTCGGGAGAAAGCAGGAGCTGACGTGTTCGAGCGCAGACCTTGGTGACAGTATTGGAGACGAGCTCGAAGATGTGGGACTGCGCCAGAGCCTCTCCGCCCTGGGCGCCATTGGCCGGGGTGCTTGCAACAAGGGCCCAGTCCACGATGGAGAGGGGAGTAAGAATGGAGTAGTTGAGGAGCTTTTCGACGATAGAGAGGGCAACGCCGGGGTGTGGGTGCCAGTAGGCCATGACGGCTGAAATAATCTGGGCACGAGCAGCGCTGGAAGTGTTACCAGCGTCAAGCAGTCGAGTCTTGGTGCGGTCGATGCAGGCAATAACGTGGCTCAGGGATTTGGAGCCGACCCAGCAGATCGCTGTTACCAGGACATCCGTGCTAGCAACCAATGGGTCGAGAGCCAGCTCCCGAGCCTGAACCTGAATGCTTTCAATGAAGGGTTGAAACTCTTCCTCAGGTGCCTTTCGACGGAGAAGTGCACCTATTTCTTTTCCTTCCTTCGAGAAAGGTGTCTCTGTACTCGATGTTAAACGAAAATCCAACGTGTTTTGATAGAATAACTGATTTCATAAAAGAAAGACTTACCAGGGTTGTTAAATTTGAAGTCAGGCACATCTTTCTCCTTTTCTGGTCCAACTAGGGGCAAGTATGGCTCTGGAAGAGTCTTCTGGATTCTCTGAGCAAAACTGAGTCGTACTTCTTTGTCAAGAGCACCCCTGAGGAACGACTTGCTGGGGTGAAGATCAGGCAGTTCACAGTCCTCTGACCACTCAGTCCACTTCCAAGTGAAGCCAAAGTTACTGAGATGGTGAGAGAACCAATCAAGGAACCGATAGCTCAGCTCAAGATCCATACGAGGACTGTTACGGTAGAGATATCTTATAGCCCTACCCAGACTAGGAGCAATCGCTGCCGGTGCTAGCTTGCAGGCCTCAGTCAGGACGGAGTGATAGTAGACAAGCTTTCGCTCGGGTGTGGGCAGCTGCAGCAATTGAGAGAAAACGGTGTCAACAGCCACATCTTCAGGCTTCCAAGTGGTTCGTCCCGAAGGGAAGTTTCGTAGCTCGTCAAACGGTGTGGCGCGTTTGACAAACGTGCCCTCCGCGAAGTAGCAGTCGAGATCCATAAGATATCGTGCCGTGACATTCCTGTTGAAGTCAAGAATGTTAATGGTATCAATTAGGCCATCCCTAATCAATGACGCAGCAATGTTGTCAACAGCAGGGACGGAGGAGACCTCCTGGTCAGAGTATACAGAGAAGTAGATCTCGGGGAACAGAGGACGAGGTCCAGCAACCACAGTAGTGGGAATAGAAATCGGAGGGAGTTCATGCTTGGGGGCATTGGCAAGTTTGTCCTGGATCTCTACGTCCTCCACAGGCATCTGCCAGGGTCGCGGTAGGCATGCAAGCTCCCAGTCTTTGGCAGCTTCGTTCTGCAGTTGCTTTTGGAGAAGCATGCACAGGCTCGGAGACGCACCGGGACTGTCAGCGTTGCCTTCAGGGACGTAGGGGTCGACCAGGGCTTGGAGAGCATGAGGTTCGGAGGCAATAATATCTGTCTTGTCCATCAGGTCTGCAGCCTTTTGCTTGAAGCTCTCGGGAGCTACCGCCATAACGTAGGGGATCGTAAGAAGAATAATCTTAACAAGCTCGGTGCCAATGGTCTAACGTAGTCAGTGTCTCGGTAGTTTCAAGTCCCGTATGTCTATAGACTTACATCATCAGAGCTGGCAGTCTGAAGATCCGCAGCGCGACTGAAAAGCTCTTCAAGAACCGGAAACAAGCCATCGCCTTCCAAGAGAGTTTGTAGACAAGCCAAAAATTTGAGGTACAGCTTTACATCTCTCCATTCACCTTTGGCGATCTTGCTCTCCGTAGCCTGAGTAAGGCGTGCCAGGACCTGGTCGACTAGCTCAGGCTTCATGGTGTTGATGATTATAATGACGGCGGCGACAAAGGGGGTCTTCAGAGGTTGCTCCAAGAGCAACTGTTGGACAAGGTCTAGGAAAGTATTTCGCAAGTTTTCGTCATCGTAGTTCTCAGCCACCATGTGGGCGATTGACCGAACCTCATCATTCCATCGGCGCAAGGGGGAGTCGGCGATGCTGAGAAGCTGCCGGCGAACTCGGACAGGAAGAGGCGCCGAATCTGTTCGTCGGCGCTGGTGTCGACGGTCATAGTGGTCATCGTCATCTAGCAAAGAGGAAACAGATGGCGTGTTAGCTAGCTGCCGCAGGAGGACGCGCCTCACCACTCAAGGGGAATCCTCAGGCAAAGACATGGAGATCTCACCTCTGTATCGCCTCTTGCGATTATGATAACCGCCTGACTGGCGTCTGTCGTAGTCGGCCATGATGCGCGCTTCTGATAACCCGTGGCACTAAAGAGTAAAGGTCAATGGATGAATTTGCGCGTAACTGGTGAAGGCTTTATTTGCTGAGGCTATGGATCTGCTAAAAGTTGGCCTGCATTAAGCTCCAGCGATCAACTAACAAGGCAAGACCACCAAGTTCCATTTCCGCAGGGATGCCTGAGGCATCGAATAATTGAACTGAATTGACGCGGCGCGCTCCAGCAATCCATCCCCACTCCAAAATTCAATCAACGACCCTCGAAGATAGGTAGCTAGGTATCTACCTTACTTGTTAGGCGTCACAAAGAATCACTGTCCGTCCTTTATCGCCCTTCTTTCTTTCTCTCTCTTCTCGTTTTCTCTCGAACTGACTAGGTAACTACCTATATACAACAAACATCACCATAGTGCACGGAATACGCAATAGGAAAGAAAGGTCTCCATAGGATGAAGGCCAGAGAGTCTTTCGTCATCCCACTATCAAATATGCACATAAAACTACCTTGTACGTGAGTGTTCCCGTCATTCTCATTGCTTTGCAAGCACAGGTGAATAGCCAGACCCGGGTTTTCCCTTTTTTATCTTATCTTCTTGCACCACTCGACGAGAGTAAGAGCCGAAATCTTTTTCTTCAGAACATATAATGCCACAGGGCCGTCCACGGCCAACTTCAATTGGTAACTTCTCCACATCAAAAACACGATAGGTGCCTGGTTGCATCATCCACAAACCAATGAGGGGACAAGCCTTTCATACATCTCAGTGCCTCCCTCCATCGTAAGCCTTATCTTGAGAAGCTCCTAAGCAACCATGAAATCTCAGAGCGCAGTCCAAATTGACACAAAACAATCCTTTCTCTGTCGTTTCCCAAAGAGTTTTCCATGGTAGCAATGTCGGCCCTCGTGGGACGCGGATAACGAAACACACCAGCCATCATCTGTCATGCATCGAAACTTGGTCTAAAAACGTGATTCCCCGTGATTTGCATCAAAGCTAGCCTCTCGCGGTGGCAGAGCTTGAAAAGCACACCACTGATAGTGAGTCCGTAGGGGCAGCACAAAACGCCCATTCCCGTCCCGGTGGGGAAAGACTCCTTAGCCATCCCCCCGAACACACCGACAAATCATCTCGCGTTTAGCCCTTCAGCCGTCAGCAAGCCGAGCCTTGTCGTTTACTCCAAAGTCCGACGCTGTTAGCCTCAATATTGTATTGCGCCTACTCTTCCCCCGGCCCAGGGCTGGCCTGGGCCAAAGCCCCCCGCCACTCTCATAGCAATAGATCGCTTGGAGGTGAGCACGCGGATCTCCTCCAGAGCCGCGGAGAGCTTTAGTGGGGGTGGTAGCACAGTGCTCAACTACCCCCGTCTCGACCTGAGCCGTCTCAGTCGAGTTTTGCCATCATTTCCTGCTTTGTCAGCGGCGTGAAGTTATCGATGTCGAGGCCGTGAGAAGCAAGCGTGGGGCGGACATGTGGTGGAACGAGTTGATGGTTCAGGGTTGGGGCGATGGAAAGTTCTAAATCCAGAGTCAGTCTCTCAAATGCCGTTTCTTTGGTTTAAGTCAGTTGACACATACCATGACGAGTAAAGTCGAACAGAGGAGGCAGCTCTCGGAGCTGACCAGAGCCATGTCTGGAATCAGGCAGTTTGGTGCTTGGATCGCGAAGCTCGTCGAAGAAAGGGTGAATCATTGCGTGAATTGCCGATTGTCGCTCAGTGGGAGTATACTCGAGCAACCGGGCGATGAGGTCGATTGCATTGGCATCGGCCTTGCGGAAAACCTTGTTGAAGGGATGAGGCTTGATCTGAGGGAACTTATGCTCCATATAGTTGGGGTTCATAGTTCGAATCTGTTCTCGAGTGGGGGTTCCCAGCACCTTAATGATCTCCACCAGCTGATCGATTCCAGACTCGCCAGGGAAGAGCGGTTGACCAAGCATCAACTCAGCCATCACACATCCGGTCGACCACACATCTAGATAAGAATTAGTTACGAGGAGATCAGAATAGGCACGCCACTCATGTCCTTACCAATCTTGGTGGTGTAATTTGTGGCACCAAAAATCAGCTCCGGGGCACGGTAATATCGCGAGCAGATATACGACACGTTGGGCTCGTTCTCGACCAGAATCTTTGCACTACCGAAATCACACAGCTTGAGGATGCCACTGTTGGGGTCGAGGAGGAGATTTTGGGGCTTGATGTCGCGGTGGCAGATGCCTTGAGAGTGAATATAGGCCAAAGCCCTGAAAAGCTGATAGATGTACAGCTTGACCTCCAGGATCGGCATTGTTGTCTTCATCTTGTTGAAGAATCGAGAGGCACGGTAGACTGTCTCGGGAACAAATTCTTGGACTAGATTCAAGTAAACCTCGTCTTTCTGCAAGATGGTTAGCCTATGGAAAACAATAGAATAGATGGGCTGCTGACGCGTTCGCCGTTCGAGTAGTAGAACGCCTTCAGTTGAACGATGTTAGGATGTCGGACAATGCGCATGATTTGAAGTTCGCGGTTCTGGGGGAGAGGCTCGTTAGATTGATGACCTGAGGGGTATGCGCGTAGATGAAGCTACCTTGAATCTCTTGTCTTGAAGAACGCGCTTGATAGCAGCATCCTCTCCTGATGGGGACAGTTTTGTTTGAAAAACAACACCAAAGGAGCCATTTCCGACAATTTTGCACTGGGTGTACTGCAAATCTCGAGTCTCTCCAGTGACGCCATCCTGAACCTTTTCTCGAATTACTTCTACCCGACGTGTCAGTTCTGGCGAGTGGACGAGGAAGCGTACGCCAGCATTGGCAAGAGGACACAATCGATCACAAAAACTTACCTCCCATCCTCAAACTATTGAACGCATTTGGTCGGTGGGCCGACATGTTGAAGGCGATGTGTCCAAATCAAAGCTGATTGTCCAGTGGTATTTGAAAGGGAGAACCCGGGGCGTTCTCAACAGGTGAGGGGAAATAATGTGCTAGATCTTGGTGAAGCCGTGGTGGGCAACGGTAATGGGCCAATGACCGGGCTGGATTGAATCGAAGCCGACGGCGTAGGCGAGTGTCTTGGTGGGATGCTGCGTGAGAGCAAAGCTAGACCGAAGCCGTAAGACAGTGGGTGCAGAACTGGGCGAGTTGATGTCTCGGTCGACGGATTTCTACGGCAGCAGGCGAGCCCAGTCGAGAAATTTACGTTTCAGGCGTCAACGAGAAACAACCAAAGAGTATGAGTTTGGTTGTGAGAGGTTGGCGAGCTGCGCAGTCTAGAACTGGTGAGTCGAGTCAAATCGACGACAGACAGCGACACGTAGGGAAATGGGCAGAGCCAAGGGTATCTGGGGAAACAAAGAGAAAAACGAGGGGGAATTGATGGTGGTTTTGGTGGCACGGGACAGGCTGGAGGGGAGAGCGGGGCGGAGGGGAGGGAGGGGAGGGGAGAGGGAACGGTGGGCGAGAGAAGTGGGCAGGGACGGGTTATAAAAAGGTGCTGGGTAGCAGAGCAAGAAAAAGGGACGTCAGGATGGGCCCAAATATGGAGGTACCCTTTTTGAGTGGTGGTGGCGACGCAGGTGAGGAGGGCCAGGCGCCAGTTGACTGAGGGCAAGGAAGAGAAGGGCGAGAGGGAGAGGAGAAAGAGAGGTGTTAACAGGCGTGAGAGGGCGAGGGGTGTGTGGCAGGATGCGCTATGCCTCTGCATGCATCAAGCAGCATGAGTTGAGTTTTTTTTTCACTCTCTTGCTCGCTTTGGCCCTTTTCCCTGAAAAGACCCCGAGACGATGCCTAGCACATGCAGGCGAGAAGTAGCAGTCACTGTGCGTCCTGGGAGGTTTGGATATGCGACCTTAGACTCCGACTCAAGTGAAGCTCCATAGGACAGAGGCCCAACGAGATGACAATACCAGGCAAGCTGGACGAGCTGGACAAGCTGCGCAAGGGGCGGGAGACAGGGCAGGTGTGTGGTCAAAGAGAGGTGTGTCGTCTAGTGGACACGGAGGCTGGCACCAGGCGGGTCTTGAGGGCGGGGTGCTTGATGGAGCACGCTCGTGACAGCCCAGCGACAGAATGCTCGAAGCAGGAGAGAGAATGGGGCCGATGGCAGGAGGATAATGTGCAAGGGAAGATGGGAGGTTTAGGAACCCAGGGGGTAGAATAGATAGGGATGTTCTCGAGGATGGAAGCCGAAGGACGCAGAGAAATGACGGGCAGATAAACTTACGTTAATGGCAGATTTAACGCTGTGCTGGCGATGATGACGAAGGTGTGTGGCCAGTGGTTGGTGGTAGTCACGGAGGTGACTTTTTTGCAGGCTTGACGCAGCGGCTAGCACGAACGATGGCGGATGAGATCCCGGGAGGCTGAGGGCCTGAGGCGACAGACAACCGACTCAGGCTGGTGGACAAGGGGCCGTGGAAATGTACACAAGTACGTAGTTTGAACTTGACCCAAGTAGAGAATGGCCGTTGACCTTGGCAAGATATTTCTTCGCCGTCTGTACGGTCTACTATACGATAGGCGTCCTGCTTGGCAGCGGTGGCAGAGACAAGAGAAAGTGGTGCAGCAGGTAAGCGCGGTCTTTGGGAGAGGGGACGGCCCGCAACCTCTGTGAGGCTCTCGACTTTTTTGGAGGTCGAGTTAGGTTGGTAAAGTTTCGCGGGAGGACGTCTGCCCAGCGGTAGCTACCAGCTTTCGGTATCGAACGCGGAGGGGGGACGGCGACGGGAGACGGAGAACGGCTCGAGGATTGGGGGTGTTAGAATATGATACGGGCGGGGGATGCGGATGTGGATGTGGATGTGAATACGCAAGGCAGCGTAGGGATGGGTTGGGGAAGAGAAGCCGCAGGTCGGGGAAGCTGGCCAGCGACAAACAAAGGATGGGTTGGAGGTGATGGTGGAGGAAGAATGCTTGACGTGTGGTAGAGCGAGCTGAGCCTAAGCTGGGCCGGGTGACTGACTGGTTGACTGGCTGGCTTGCCTAGGAAAAGTTACAGAGCTCACTACCAATGTAGGTACTCACTTGGTTGCTGTGGGCTCCAGGTGGTGACGCTGGTTTTGGAGGTTGCTGGTGGGGGCTTTGCGGACCGTGGTCACCTTATTAACTTAGGTAGGTTGCTTGGGTCAGGCAGGTCGGGCAGGGCACTTCCAGGCTCTGGGCTCTGGGCCCTGGGTTCTGGGCTTTCTCTGGGGCTCTCTCTGGGCCCTCTCTAGACTTGGACTAACCAAAGTTCGCGGAACATGGTATCACACCCAGAAACAGAGCCCAGTCCGCACTGGATCAACTGGCGGCTGGCCCGTGACCTTCAAGTGGATCACTACCAATCTACGTACCTACCTCAGCAGCCAAGCAACGTAACAAGGCATGCACCTTAGGTAGGTAGCTAGGTGGGTAGGTGATCCAGTATCACTAGGAGGAAAGAGAGCACAGGTAATTTGGTGCGGGGCATCCAGTCTTAGTTGAGTCTGAGTGACGGCATGGGCAAGGGCTAGCTTCTCAAGTCAATAATGGGCATTATTGTATGCATGACAGCAGCGTCAGCAACGAAGTCATAAAATCATAGGCGGCGCTCGTTATGGTGGGGTTTTTTAGGGAATCCCGAAGCAACGAGTGCAGACGGTTATATGGAGGAATATGTGAAATCGTGAAACTGCTCGAAACTAGAGACCCAACCAATCAAGTACTTGGTCAATACTATGAGACAGTATGCAATAAAATGATACACAGCAAATCAAAGCTGGCGGCATTTCAGAAGCTTTCGTCGGAAGAGCGGAATCATTCATATTCTGCAGACACCCCAGATATCTTGAGTCTCGCCTAGTTAGTGAGGAGACGGTAGAAGGCCAATATGAGTGAGTGGCAACAACATGACATGGATGTATAAAGATAATATTTCTATGTCTCAGCACCGGATATATAACCTTGCTTCGAGGTTACCTCCAGCAACTAGATGAGATCCTGAGCACAGTGTCGAGGCTGAGCAAAGACTCCTCAAGCGAAGCGAGTAAGTCAGAGCAATGTGTCGCCGATGAGTTGGTTTTATCAGGCAACAGTACAGTCCTTAGCGCAGATTATTAAAATTCAATTTCAAGGAGCATTGGAACTTGACATGGATGCCCAAGAAGGCGAGGGAGCTTGGATAATTATGTACAGAAGCTTAGCTGGCATAGATGCAAAATAAACACATAGCTAAATAAATAAGTGCAAGAAAGAAAGAAAGAAAGAAAGAAAAAGGTCTCAGAGACAGGATCACAACCAGTTTGACGGTCATTTTCCCGGGAATAGGGGCCGAAAACTCCTAGAAGAACACCTAAACGCGGTCTCATCGTCGAGAACCTGAAATAGAATCGAGACTGCCAGGCAAGAAATGAGATCGGACCTGTTCCTATGAGACCCACATGTACTGGGTTCGCTTGATCATGTGCTCATCGTGAAATGACATCGACGGATGTAGCGCGTGGCCTGAGCGCTAGGAAGATGCTCCGCACGGATGCTGAAAATAAGGTCAGGTACAGCTGGATGGTCAGCAACATGGAAAGACTTTGGGTGTAATGATCTGTATTTCCGTAAGCAGTTCTGTACTTATGTAGTAATGTACAAGGACTCCATCCTTACCAACATGTCTCTGCCCTGCCATGTGGTCATTAGCTGATGCTTCCCAAAATACCTCCCTTATTCCTCAAGAGTCTCCACATTCAACCGTGAGATAATCGAGGAAGTACGAGATACTCCCGTGTGCTACTCCGTACCTTATGTAACGACCGCGTCTCGGTGCTTTACGTATCCGGTACCTAATGGAAGGTACGTAATCTACCTACCTTAGAATAGGCAAACAACCAATTCCCTACCTTATCTTATCTTGTACCTGCCTACTAAATAGGTGGGTATAAAGTCCTCGAGTCACAGACCGCTTGCAAACATTCTTCTGGAAGAAATACTGTTCAAGGTTCCTTCTCGATTATGCAGACTGATGTAGTCAAGGCACTTGCCTGCCTTGGGTATCGAAACACCTCCCTCAAGTACCTACCAAGTCTCCAGCATTTGATAAGGAGGCTAGGTAGGAACCTGCAGCAAAAGTAGCCCAGAGTGAGCAGTCCAGGGAAAGTTGCCTTGCCCGTCTAGTAATGGTTGGTACCTACCTAATATTGTGATTAAGTCCCAGGCCAGGCAGGTAGTTGGTCAGCCAGATTGCCGACATATTCAGGGATCAAGTATTTTTACTATTGTTTTGCTTTTGGCATCCTCCAACTGCGGCGAGGGCTTTGGTCAGCAAATTACACAAAAGCAGCACACAAAATGTAAATCCATCTGACGCTGCGCCAGGAACCCTGGCCAACCAACCAACCAACCTGCAGCATCTTGCGCCAAGCCCTGTCCAATGCAGTCCAGAATGAGCCTTACAGATTACAGCAGCCCCCTTCCTTCCTCCAGGGAAGCCACCACAAGATCGTGTGTACATGCACCCGTGAACACCAGCCTGCAGAGGCGAGGTTTGTTTGAGTACCGGGCCGAACCCAGGTCCTGAATATCAGATCTCAGGCTGTCGCGCTTCAGCAAAGTAGTTATGCTCTGCTACGGACTCTCAGAGGCGCCTCCTGTCAAGCAACCTACGCAGGACTCGAATCAGGAATTAAGCATTGGCGGCTCAACGCGATGGGCCGGGGAAGGGATTTGGAATCCACTCTGGGCCAAAAACGGCGTCCGTCTTGGTGGATAAACAGAGAGCATCGACCTGCTGCTGGCCTAATGCGCGGTGCGCGTTCCATCCAAGGCATGTCTTTTCCTTACACAGGTGCTGACATCCACAGCAGCAACATCACATGCACGTTTTGCAAACACACGCTCCACCTCGATCCCGCTGGTATGCTAGTATACTGGGATTTTGGGAGAGATTGCTTCTGCAAACCTTAGAGAAAGTGTGACGCAGGCTCTCTCTGGCCTGAATGGGCCAGGATCTGGCTCATGCCTCGTGGCCCATCTCAGATAATGGGATTGTAAGGGATGCATATTTATCCTCTCAGCCTACTGAGTGCCTATCCACATGATCATGAAAGGTGGCCCGACCTTTGTTCGACTCCAATCAATAACAGAAAACCGTCACCTCACCTCACCTCACTTGATTTCATTTTTGCCTCGCCTTACCTTGCCTTACCTCGCCTCACCGCAGCTTAGCTTATAACATTCATCCCTGCCATTTCATGAGCCCCGATTCCATACGAAGTATTGACAACTCGGTAAGAAGTGGTCTGTAATTAGAAATTTTCTTTTTATGAGGATTGAGCGCTAAGCCTGAGATTCAACTATTTCGGTCTGTTCAAGTCGCCTAGCTCGACTCTTTTTTTTCGTAGGCGATACCATAATACAGGCAACAGGGCTCTGCGGCCCCTATAACATATCCCTTATATCAAATAATCAGCCTTCGTACCATGAGGACTCCATCAATATGCAATTTGCCGACGGGGACGTTGCACAGCGGTTGTCGATACCAGGCAGGTTAGTCTGGGCTTGTATCCGTACTCGCTATAGATTATTCCGCCTGGTAATGGTTGCCAAAGTCAAGACCACAATATGCAAAAGCTTCTCTTGACAGGCATATGGACAGCGGGGCCGGAGCACGGTGAGGCTAGGTGGATCCTTCGCCTCGAGCTTTCGAACCACCAGGAACCCATCACCCTCCGAGAGAGCGGAACAAGACGTTTCCCTGGAGGTATAGACCTCGTGCCCTAATTATGTATCCACAACGAGCCTCTTTCGCGAGTCAATCCGGAAGCTTACGATGTACGAGGTAGTAACTACGCTGTAATTGGCGTCAATCTGTGTGGATCGAAACTTCCGGGATCGGGACTATGGTCACCAGATATTCTTGTCATAGTCAATACCTATTCACCAATCATCTTCTTTGCTCACCTTACTTTTTCACAATTGAGATCCCTTTATCACTTTTTCTCAGGAACCAGGCAACTTGCTCAAAAACTCTCCCCTGGCGTGGGGGGGAAGGGGAGCTCTCTTCCGGCAGTCCACCATTCCAAGCCCGCGTGCGTTCTGAGTGTGTGTGTATGTTGTGTGTGTGTGGCAATTGCCTAGTGATGCAGGTTATAGTGGAAGTGACCTTGGCTGTGTTGTGGCAGCTTGCGTGTGAGTGTGTTTGCGTGCGTGTGGCCCGCTGGGTACAGTCTGGTCATCATCAGTGGAGGAGTCTACGTCATGGTGGGAAAGGACGTCATTCTACAACATGTACCATGCTGTATGTGCTGACAATAATGAAGAGCAGCGATAAATGTTTATAATTGGAAGAGACACACGCATGGCAAGTCTTGGATGAGAGAGCATCAAGAACAAGTTCGCTTCTAACATTCGACTGGTCAACCGATAGCTGGCAGTATTTCATGGCCAATTCAATGCCTCTGAAAGGAAGGGAGGTCTAGGCCAATGACCCAGCAAGCACCTAGGTAATCAACAATGCGACTGGCCAACAGCTCACCATTCAAGGGTACATGGTACCTAACACAATTACGAACCTAATTGACCCGGAGGCGATGGTTGGAAGGCTGGGAGGAGGGTCAGATGGTCTCATGACCTGTCCCATGCAACGCTAACAAATGGCCGGGTTTAGGTTCGTACAACCACGACCTCATCTGATCAGAAAGAATCGGCAACAAAAGAAAAAAAAAAGGGGGGACTCGGAACTCCCTGTTGAGCCATTCAGCCACTAAAGAGTACTGGCCAACTGAGTTCTTTTTTCATAAGGTATGTAGTAAGCTTCACCACTGTCACAAGATATTTATCATGTACGGGAACCACCTAGCGCACGGAATCTCACTGGGCACGACCCGCCAAAGCCCAATACTGCAAAGCAAGGTCTTTCATAGCCTGCCAATTCCAATTCGCCACGGCTATTCGCTGCGTTCAAGTGCAAGGGAAAAAAAAAAGAGGGCTATGTTGAAGAGCTCACACCTAGTCTCATCAGGCAAACGTATCGATGGCTTAGTAGATAGAGTTGGAGCTTCTCACCTACTATGTGATCAACACATTATACGGCACGGATTACAGAAAATGAAGCTGGTGCAAGAGCTCAGATCGCTTTCACTTCTGATTCGACCATAGCAACTGCGAATGATGTGCAGTAGGTAGTTACATGCGAGGCGATGTCCTAGACGCCACTGAAGTACCTCGTTACAATGTGCACAACATGATGTTACAATGCCGCTGAAAGAAAATGGGCTCTCCATGCTGCTTGTCGCAACCTGGTCCATGAAACGAACTGTCTTGTGGTGGCATGTTTGCCACAGCTCTGGTATCGCTGTGTCACCCGATGAAGTACTACCTTTACATGGCGAATTCCAGCAATGTCATTCGTAAACAAACTCCCGTCTCTGACAAGGGTCAACAAATACATCTGTTGACATTGGTACGGATTACTTAGGCGAAGGCCAGAATCGACTTTGATGTCGTGCATTATCTCATTTCATTCACGGTTCAGCATCAAACATTGGTGGCATGCATCCATAACCCAATATTTCTTGTTGGTCTCCATACACACCAGTTTTCTGTGTTTCGTATTTTTTCAATCAATCTTACTGGCTGTTTGGGTACCGATCAAAACCATCATCCCCTGATCCTTGGATTTCTCGGTCAACTCTGCCTCCAGTGTATGCGCCGAACAGCTACTCGTTATTGATATTATCCAGCAGAGCGCAAAGGGTTTTCCTCTCTCTCATTCACCCATTGCTGTGGCCCCATTTTTTTCGACGCAACTTGAAAGTATCTCGAAAATGGACATGTCTGTCCTGTTTCTGATATAGCCATTGACTTGATGGCAGGGAAAAAAATTACAGCAAAATGGTAATTTGTCGACAGCTAACAGCAGGACAAGGTTGGTGATCAGTACTTGGTCTGACCATTGGTTCGTGGTCAAGGGTGACCCAAAAGTACATGGATGTGTGTCTGTCGATCAGCCGGGTAACTTAGCTGTCCTGGCCCTTCCCAAAAGCGTTGGTGAGGCCTTCAAGGGACGGGTATGTCCATCAACATGGTGTCAGCACGATCAGGGCACATGGTGAAGGTCCTCTCTCTCTCGGTTGGCTTGCGGGAAACCATCCCTGCCTGTTCTTACTCAAGGTCGGCCGCGCTTTTCTGGGTACATCTCAGACAGTACAAGATCCCAGGTCAAGGGGCCCTTCCCTCGTTGAAACGATGGAACGGTACCACAACCCTAGTTGAGATCGTGACATCCATCACCGTGAAGCCTAGTCCCTCCCGAATAAAACAACTCTTTGCCCTGGCCCGATAGTGTTCAGCACAAGCCTGGAGACACGCCCGTTTCAGTAACGAGTGCACAGCGACCTGGGTCCATCAGATGGGTACAGCGCAAGAATGGGCTGCTTTAATCCATCTGATGCCTTGTGATCATGCCCATCCACCAGGTCACGGCGTGTCGCAGTTCCCTTGCAGCAAGCAACCTGCGGCTACCTCCAACAACATCACGAGGTTGAGGAGATACTTCGTTTATTGTCTCTTCCATTTCTCTTTCGAGAACGCAGCGTGACCAAGCCCGACGTGATGACTTGTTCGCCGCAGGATCGACTGGACCAGATCTTGCGTCTGATAATTAAGGCAAATATTCCAGGTTGAGTGGTGTCCGCCTTACCTACCAGTCAAAAGGCAGTATAGGGTAGATTATGTGCCAAGAGGCCGACTACCAGCCAGAGCTGTTTCGATCTACACTACCACTTTGCGACAATAGATCTCATCTCCCCTTGCAGCAAAGCATCGCAAATACCACAATGTATTGATTTTCTTCTTGCTCTCTTTTTTTTTTTTTTTTTGTTAGGGTGGGGGGTTAGGGGGGGACGCACAGAAAATTAACCTGCTTTATTCTAGTTGACTGTCAATTCCGAACCAGGCAGATTCGGCTCAAGAAGAAGCAACCCTACCAGTCATGCTCAGGGCGACGAACAGTGAATAAGGCAAACATACCATATCGCTGCCCATGCGCTTCGCCCCCCCTGAAATATGTAGGGTGACGTGTTGGATGTCCACTGAGGCCTCAACAGTGGCCGGTGAAGTGCGTCCCCTGTACATAACTACCATCACACCTCCCCGACGGGAATACCAACAGGGCACTTACACATGCCGTACCCAAGACTCGCCTGGGCCTCTTCTGCGCCCGGGCTGAAGATGCACCGAAGAATAGAGGCATGGAGTGTCTCGATACCGAGCCAGCCAGACGCTTCTATACCGTACTCCATACCCGACAGTCCGGTTGCAGTGATACGAGTACGATGTGTTGATAGCAAGCTCATGGACTATTTTGTGGTTAAACGGCTCGCACATCGAGCGGCCTCAAGTCATTGGAGAGGGACATGTATGTTTCTATTATCAGAAACCCCTCTCCACGAAATGCCGGCGGCTGTCTCTGTTTATTACTGGGGCTTTCTGAGAAGCAGCCCAAGGTTGGAAGTCCTTAAGCAACATTATACCACGCATGCTCTGACTCGCCATGGCTTGGTCTTTGCCTGCCCCCTAGAGAGGGCGCGCGTAAGAAGACATTGACGCCCAACAGATAAGTTACATGAACTAGACCAAATCTTTTCTACATACACACGAGTCCCTGTATGTGCCACACACATGCAAGGAGTAGGGATGTACTGTATGTAATCGAAGAGCACGGGCACACGAGAGGCCCATGCTCGTCCCGTAACTGGATCGAAGCGCAACCTGAATAGGTGAGCCCAACCTGGAGTTGAGTTGAGTCTTCCTCCAATTGAAGCAGGACATTGCTTTGGCTTGGCCAGACCGAACCGAATGAATCCCCGTCATACGTTCTCTGGCCCCCAGGGTCGACTGTGGCCCGTCCCTCAAACCCTCGTGGCTCACTGAATTTCATCTCCGACTCTCGTGTTGCACTCTGAGACGACCATAACTGCCTTGTGCCTACATCCGACCAAGGTATGTATAGTCTTCGAAGGACAATATTAGATCGTCATCTCTTAGTGACTCTTGGCCTGGCTTTTGCATGCCTTTTGCCTGACTTGACATTGGATCCATTGATTTCACGGTACGAAGTACGTAACTCCTTTTGTATTTACATGCTCGGACGTCTAGCTAGGTACTCTACCCCCTACGTTTCTATAATCTCTATTTTTTTTGTTTCTTTTTTTCAAGCAACCACCTTGTATCTACGCTCTTCAACATATCGGGATCAATCGTGATAAATCCTACTTCGCACAGGAGCAATAAGCTTCCTATCAGCTCTGTGCTGTCACGATGGCTGGTTGTACCAAACTCTTCGCAACCAATGTATCAATCAGTCATTGACCTTGCCCTCCCCGTTCCCATCTCCCCCCCCCCCCCCCCCCCCCTCCCCCCTGACCTGTAAAAAAAAACATCATCTCACAACTCCGTTTTTCGATTCACGGTTTGGCTCATGCACGCACCACCTCGTCCTACTTCCGAATCCGCATATGCCTTGCACCACATTCAGCGACGTGCATCAAGCCCACGACAATGTCCGAGGTTACCGGTTCGCCCAACCCGCCTCGCTAGCTTGCCGACATAACCTCCCCCCTCCCCCTCTCCCCGGGGGCCAAGTGCATGAAGAGCACAAGCTGAAGCGGCCTTACACCCAGTGACCAACCCCTAAACAGGAGAAACGAGAAGCCTTGTGGTTGAGAATGTGAAAAATGCTGTAACATGATGACCAAAAGAGACACGAGAGACATACCTACAAGCAACCTGGTCTCTACTCGTCTCAGCTTGGCAGGCGAGGATGCCTCCTTTTGATGCACTGCATGGTACAGTACCCTTTCTGGCTTCCAATTGTCTGATGTCTTTCTTGCATGGATATCTGCAATTATCTAATATCGAGCTGCTTGGATCGCTAATAAATTACAGGCATGTATCCCAATGTCATGATGACCTGTAATCAGCCCCGTTGAAAATTTGCAGGAGCAGACCCTGATCCATTGCTATAATTTCTGTAGAAAGGTCAACCTGAACACAGGGCGGCCATGTCAGAAGGTGGAGGATTCATTGTGAGAGGGTGCCTTGCAATCCAAGACTCGATTGATAAAGAGCTAGGGGAAGCTGATGGCTGTTCTTGAGACCTTTCCGTCCCCTCCCGTCCCTCCCCCCCTTTTTTTTCATACCCGTGGGACTTGGAAGTTACTTTCTCAATGCTGCTCTATTTCCGTCGATCTCTACGGAGCTTTGCTGCACCGACATGGGGTGGTTCTCTAGAAAACGGGTTGTCGTTAGCTTAGTTCCGCCCTACGTTGAGACAGGCACGGAACAGGCTTGGCGAGAGGTACGGCAGTTTTTCTCAGTTTAGTAGGCTTCATGGTACTGAGTCCTTACCAGGAGTGGTGAACCTGACGTGTCATTTTTCATTCTGTAACTTATGTAGCTTTTGGCAGTGGGTGGGAACTGAACGGTGAGTGCATGCGACAGGCACGAAATGCGAACAAGTCATCTGATCATTCCTGGATCATATTTGGGTACCATAATCTAATTCCGGATTTGGATTCCCAATCCTATATACTGTCAACTCCCCGGACATTTTTGAGATACTGTAGCTCTTCCTGAGCTCGTCAATGTTGACTACCGCAAGCGAATTTGATAGTTCACCCACAATGCTCCACTTACAGGGACTAGGTACTGAGTCTGTCCGTTCCTCCATGCTTAGTCTTCGTCATCTACCTTGTCAGCAACCATGTCCTTTGCCGGATTGATAACTCTCTCAACCGGCCGTTCCACGGGCTCAGCCGGGCTACCGATGCCACTGGGAATCGGAGTAGGCTGCAAACTTGGGATAGCGCTACCCGGGACGGGAATCTTGATGTCCTCTGGCGAACCTGGGATTATTTTTGGGTCGAGCCCAGGGATATGAATGCGCTTGGCCTCGTTCTGATAGGCGGCAGGGATGATTTCGATAATTTCGTCGCGAGGAAATTTCAGCATGGGGATGTCCATAGTAGAGCAGTGCATAAGGTATGCGTATAGTACGCGGAGGACAGACTCGTGCGCAATTATGAGGAGGTCATGCTGTTCTCGCTCAAGCTCAAGGATGATGGGTTCGAGACGGACAGCCAAGTCGTGGTACGACTGGAAGCTAGCATTAGTACGTTTCCACGAATTCTGGATAGTTCTTGGGATGCGGTACCTCTGCACGGGGATATCGGTGGTGGTACGGGTCAAGCTCATGCTTCTCTACCTCGTCTGGGTAGATCTGGCGGATCATCCGCTCGGACATCTTTTCACAGACGCCTGGGTTTATCTGACTGAGCTGCGTGCGCTGTCGAACCTTGCAGCCTCTTTCTTTGAGAGAATCTGATGTCTGGACAGTCCGAAGTTTCGTTGAAGTCCAGATGGTAATGGGGGGTAAGGGTGCATCAGATCCGCCCTTTTCAATTTGAGCCAGGCGTTCTTGCTCACGATGCTTCAGGAGTGCTTCGGCCATCTTCTCGGCGTACTCTCGCCCTTCTTGTGAAAGGGGGGCATCCGCCTTGTACAAGTCCTCTTCAGTTGACGTACCAGCTCGGGCGAAGAAGGTCTTGCGAGACTTGATATGCAAATTGGTAAGGTAGAAGACAATTCGGTGAGAAAGATAATTAAAGCTGACGTTGTTATAGAAGAACTTTTGCCCAGCGTTGATCATTTTGATGTAGTTCAGCTCCTTTTCGTTCATGGTTTCGAAGACGGGTATCTTCATTTCAATCCTCCGAAGATATAGTTTGGCTGCTTCATCCGGATCCATACCAGCGAACTACGAATTGATAAGCTTCATGGCATCGCATGGGAACGAACCTCTCCAGAACTCACATCAGGGGACGAGATTTTAACGTTGCGAGCGTTCTCCCTGAGGAGACGCTCGTCGTCTACAAAGGATTCGATGAACAACGTCTAAGTAGGCGAATGACAGTCAGCCAAAAGAAGAAAAAGCATTGAAACCAAGTAAAAAGCATACCTGGACATCATGCTTTGCAAACTCCTTGGCGAGGGATCGGCGCCCACTTGCGGTGGGATTGACTGCATCATAGATGGCTACCTGACCATTTTCATGGTTCAACCACGAATAGATGTCTTCACGACACTTCTTGAGAATCTTCTGACGCAGTATCACAGAGGCGGGGGAAGCATTAGGAAAGAAGTAATCTTCAGGCACTGCACCCTCAGGGCCGACAGTGGCTCTGCGGTAGTCTCCTAGGTGGAAGATGCGAGTTTTGACACCCAGCCATTGTAGGTAGCGAGCCATGGACACACAGATGTGGCTGCTGACGTCAGTCGAGCTCAGGTCTCAAGGATGATGCACTCACGTCTTTCCTCGCGCAGGTGGCCCAACCATGGCGATGGCTATCCTACCGGAATGAAAAAGGCGACCTGACATCGTGCTATAGAGCTGGGCCGGGGCCAGATCTTGACCCTCAGTGATGTCGTGAATGCCATCGATGAAGGTAGAGCTCCTACGTCGATAGCGGGGTGCGTTCGCCGCAATCTCGGCAGTTCTGTAGCCATTAGTTCAGATCCATCGTGAGGGGAAAAATCCCAGAGTTGGATGCATATTAATGAAACCATATGAAGGGTCATCCAAAATCCGTCTTTGACGGCATCATCCCATGCCCCGCCATCGCAATCTTATCGTGAGAGCCGTAAATGAGGCTCATATCATCACGGATGGATGGATTAGGTTGAGAAGGATGTGCCATACAACAAGACTATAAGTGCCTTTATATTTGCATATAATGAAAGCAGGAAATACAGCTGATGGGAGAAATGAGACTTACAAGAGAGTATCCATGGTCTGTCAGTCCCTGTCGATGCTCCAAGGTCGATGATGATGCTTCGGGTGAAATCGAGATTTGGGACACAAATGAGTTGATATTATAGGCTTTTGAGTCTTGGAGAGAAGAAAGAGAGTGAGGCCCGAGAAATTGGCCTCAGGAGTCGAGCTTATCGTTTGTTGAATATAGTGAGCTGTTCCTGTCGCCCGGAGGGGTGATTCAACTAGGCCTGGTGTGAGCGCCAGTCGCCGGCAATGGATTCAGAGGGTGAAATATTTGAGGTACCGAGTGAAGATGAACCAGGCCTCGTGATTATGTAAACCTGAGGCTCGTTGGAGGAACCCACCAAGCGGTGATGGGTGGATTTCTGGTTAAAAACCGACTCGAACAAGTTGAGGGTAAAGTGACGGTGATGATGTGCGGGACATTGAAAGTGAACAAGGGTGGGTGGTACTTGCAAGGTCTTGAGGCGAGTACGTACACTCACACACACATTCACAAGACTTGCCGCCGACATGGGTACATATGTAGTGGCTCAATCATGATTGCACTAGCCACTCTTCCCAGTCACAAGCCACTCGCGGAGGCTGAAGAGCAGAAGAGGAACCAAGCAGCAAAGGTACAGTAACTTACTGCCTACCCGTACCTAGCCGACTTGGCTAATGCTAACTTGTGCTTTTTGGCACTAAGGGGAATGTCGCAGGAGGACAAGTAGACTGGTAGGAAGCAGAAGGCATGGATGACCGATATTGGTCAGCAAAGAGAAGGTTTTCCCCTTCGACAAAAGATAATGAATCACTTCTGTCACCGACGTCACATCATACAAGCGTGTGATATGAATGATGCTAACCATCTCTTGGACTGAAATTGAATTGAAATAAGATCAAGGTCCCATATCAGACATACCCACATGGTAAGAATACCGTTAATAGTGGTAACCAAGTAGCCAGCCTTGTATCCCTGGGGAGATTCCACAGATAAGAAAGTGTAATCCGCAGGATGTAGTTACATAGTAGCTTACATGAATTGAGAGCAGAGTTTTGCTTATTTCTAATAACCGAACTGGGCACCGTGGATACTCCATTGAGAATTCACTCAAGTGCTGCTTACCATGTTTTGGTTTCTTAAGACAGCTCTCCCATTCGTGTAAGAGGAGCTCCTGTGAGAGAAATTGCAACTCAGATCATGTCGTAATTACAGTATTGGAACGGTGTGATTTAACTTGATATATAGTAATTATAGTATACGTTACTGCCCCAAGCAGACCGGTTCACCAACAAGATGTCATGGACGGCTAAGCCTCGGCTTCATCGGAACCCGGAAGATACAAATTTCCGCCACAGAAAACCGGGCAGCCGACGCAGCATCATTGGTGGCTCGTGCTCCTCACTAGGGAGCTGTCCGGGGCCAGATGAAAATTATTCTCCATCTCCGTCCTATCGACATCGCAACCGACGACGAGCGTCATCACGTTTCTGGCGTTCACGTAACGGGATTCCTTAATACCAACCCTGGGTTGTTCCAATAGCCTCTAGGCTCTCTTCCCCCCCTCCTCATCCTCTAGGCCTCGCATAGGTTTCGCATCTTTTTGGCCCCCCTCCCCACCTATTTCTCGACGATTCCACCTGTCTTAAAAAAAAACCGACCGATATAAACCTCAGTCACCATGGCTTCCGCAGCATTGGAACCTCTTCGGTCCCTCCTCCTCTCCAACCCTGTCGCCTCTGTGCTAGGTGACGCCCTCAATTCCTTCCATGAGCGAAGAGCCAAGCTCGGCCTGTCCAACCCTGGAACTATCGAGAACCTCTCCAAGGAAGTTCAGCGCGATGTCTTCGTCAACAACTACATGTTCACCGGCATTCGCGCCGACCTTACCAAGGTCTTCAGCATGGCGCCTCTCTTCCAGGTGTCCCACCAGTTTGCCATGGGCGAGCGTCTGAACCCTTACACCTTTTCCGCCATGTATGGCACTAGCAAGGTATACCTAAAATCCCGAGCCAACAAGCCTCGATTCGTGATAATAGCCAACCGTACTGACACTGACCCTTCAGGTCTTCTGCCAATGTAACGTCGATAACGAAGGCTCGCTTTCCGGCCGATTTAACTGGCGATGGACAGACAAGCTCGTCTCCAAGTCTCAGATGTCCATCTCTCAAGGCGGCCAAGATATGGCTCAATTCGAGCACGAGTACACTGGCGACGATTTCAGCGCCTCGCTCAAGATGCTCAACCCTTCGTACCTTGAGGGCGGCCTTACCGGTATTTTCATTGGCAGCTACCTTCAATCGGTTACCCCCAAGCTCGCTCTTGGTCTTGAGACGTTGTGGCAGCGACCTGCCCTGACCCAGGGTCCCGAGTGCGCCATCTCTTACTCCGCCCGCTACAAGGCCGAGGACTGGATTGCTACTGCCCAGCTCCAGGCTGCCATGGGAACGCTGAACACCTCTTACTGGAGACGGCTCTCCGATAAGGTGCAGGCTGGTGTTGATCTGAGCCTTGGCCTTGTCCCATCTCCTGGCGGTCTCATGGGTGGCGGTGTCCAGAAGGAGGGCGTCACCACTGTTGGTGCCAAGTACGATTTCCGCATGTCCACTTTCCGAGCCCAAGTCGACTCCAAGGGAAAGCTGAGCTGTGTCCTCGAGAAGCGTGTGGCCCCTCCTGTCCTGATGACCTTCGCTGCCGATATTGACCACTTCACTGCAAGTATCCCCCTGGATTTCGTGACCTGTTGATTTGAAACTAACCGTATTGTGCAGCACCAAGCTAAGATTGGTCTCGGTGTGTCCATTGAGGCCGCCCCCGAGGAGCTCCAGGACCAACAGGAGGCTCTCAGCTCTCAGCCTCCCATTAACATCCCCTTTTAAATGGGAAAGTTGAAAATTTCCCAACGACCTAGCGCAACAATCCCAATTCCGCTCCCCGTTGATGGATTAATCTAATTGTAAAAAACCCGATGCTGAACAGCGCGAAGAAGCCCGAACCTCGAACCCTTCACCCCTGATGTCTTATTAGTTGTGCTTTCTCTCACATAATGATGCCCTAACGATCTTGACGGATCCATTGTATCATCACTCTCCCCCTCAACCCCCTCTCCTACGACCTTTAGTTTTTGAGGTCGATCTTGTTGTCAAAAGTTCCTTTTTCTTTTTGCTCGCACTTCCATCCACATAAAGGAGGCGTTTGCGAAATGGGAGCTTTGGCAATGTGTATATTACCCGCCTGACGCCGTGTTTCTGTTGTTTATGAACTGGGCAATGAAGGGAAGCGTTGCTTGAGGTTTCGGTGTGGGCAGGACATTATACGGCATGGCATGGCACGGCACGGCACGGCACGGCAAAGGGATCAAGGGCAAAGCCGGGTTCTATCTTCTCTTCCCTCTCGTCATATACGAGGTGGTATAGTTGGTCGGATGCATCTCTAGGGTGGCTGTTGGGAAAAGCCCCCCTCCCCGTCATGTATTGTGTATATGGGAATAGACAAGCTCATGCCATTTTTTTTAAACAACAAGAATAACCTTGCATGTTTCTTTGCTACAGTCTCAGGCAAACTTGCCAGAGTATTTTGGTGCAATTGCATTTGTCTCCTCTCGTAAAGAGATCCTCCAATCACTTCGTAATACCCTACTGCTTGGTGTGAAGGCAACACTCGATTAAAACTCCCAATTACATCCGGTGCAACAATGAACAAGCTCGAATCAGTTCATCGGCAAACAATCAAAGACTCGAGAGATTTGTGAGGACTTCTTGTATACGACTTGTGTATCAGATTCATTGCCTCTAGAAAGATGTAAAAAAAAATAACTGTAAAGGTGCAATACAACGCAATCGCTAAGAACGCCATGCTAATTCTGCGTTTTCCTATCCCATGTAAATGCGCATGTGGCAACAAAAGGCCACCACTGATTTTTCTTGATCCCACGTCATTATCATCATTCTTTCATAAGCCCCTTAGGACTTGTCATCACCAACTACGGTAAGCCAGGCACCGGGGATCGACGGCCCTCGAGCTTGACTTTGCCTCACCGACAACCCATATACAACATGCCTGTCCCAAGTAAATAAAAAGCACCTAACATTTTTTTTGGTGTATCTTTCGCGCGCACGCGCGTATGTTCCCGTGTCTGTATTTGATGTGCCATCTTCAAATGAGCCGCATTGTTGTTGTTTTTACTCCATTGCATCCTGGTAATTCAACAGTATACCGGCTCACATGACGGAGCATTCTCGCTCGGGTTGGGAGCCGCTCTTGTGCTTGATCTTCTCTTTCGACCGGATTCGCTTGTGGCTGTGCTTATGAGTATGGGAGTGATGAGCGTGCGATTGCTCTGGTTCTTGTTGGGTCTGGTTCTCATCGTCTTCCCTGAAGGATTCAGGAATCAATGGTCCAGTTGAGTTCAGCGATGCCGTCCCTAATATATTTGCATCCCTCATATCTGCCAACAACTCTTTGCTTGGTCGCATGAGTCCCACGTAGCGTGTCATAGAAAAGCTAATCCTATTTTCGCCTGTCTGACTGCTGGGCCGACTACGGTTCCCCTTGGTAAATCGAGATGCTGCGCGTGATAGCCGAGATCCTGTAGCTTCTTCGTTGGGCGTAGCAGTAGGAGAATAAGAACTGGGGGTCACTGCTGGTGTCACATATGTCGAGTCAGCCAAGTTGAAACTCGGGCGTCGAGAATCGCTGAGCAATGACCGGTAGTTTTCGCTACTTCTTCTGCCTGGCCTGTCGCTCTCTGATGACAAACGAATGCTGGGTGGTTTGCTAGTTGTTAATGCAGCAGTTTCAGCTGTGGGAGTGGGATCGAAATAACTGTCTGTTTGGCTGAGGCTGCCCAAACGACTATCATCAAGTCTTATTGGGGTCGGAGGAAGCTCGAAGCTGATCTTGGAATCATTATATGAGGGTGGCTCTGTCTCTGTATCCTCCACCGAGGGAGGGGTGACTTCAACCATCGGTACGACTTGGTAGAACAGGAGGTAGGGCATCTCGTCTTTTAAGGATTGCTTGATGTCATCCACATATGTAACTCGATTTTCGATTTGGAGATCGTCAAAGCGAACCCATTGAGCTTCTTCATAGTCAGGAGGTGGATCAAAGTCATGTCGGCGATTATCGGTAAGTAGCTTCGGTGCGACTCTGGCAAAAGCAATGTAATGTCCACTCTGCAATGAATCTCCTCGATGGCAGATGACTGATTGCAGAACAAGCTTGTACTCGCTGTTTAACATGTTGTTCTCCTCCTCAAGCTTGAGGTCATCGGCCATCATAAAATGAGGAAGCCTTAGACAATCCGGAATGTCGATGAACGTATTGTGCCGCTTGGGCTGACCAGATTCGGTCATGGCATATCGCTTGAGGCAGATTCCAACAACTGGTCTTCGATCGAAATTTAGCGCCACATCAACGTTGTTTTGGGGCTCGTTGCTGGTCAGAGCATGCCATGCTGGATGAGATCAGTATTCAAGTTTTAGAGAATGGCGACGAGCTTAACTTACGAATCAATCTGAAGAATTGCCAGGCTGGAATCGTGACTGCCTTTACCACGGTTGAGCCCTTACTCATAGCCTTTTGCAACATCGTAGGGCTGTCAGGGTTGGATGGGTTGCCCTGCTCGTCTATGAGGACCCTCTGAATGACGCTCGTTGATCTTGTCCGTAGAGTTGGTTTCTGTTGAGCAGTAGCCGGCTCTGTGCTTGAGAGCTTGCCGCGGTCCGTTTGTTCAGCGGTTGGGGTTTCGGCATCTTCGTCTGTATTTCGCTCGGGCGATATCTTCAAGGAGGGCGATGCTGGCTCTTTCTCAATCGTAGGAATCCGTTGCAAAGGAGAAATAGCAATTGGTGACGCGGTGACGGTTGGAGTCGATGCTTCACCCAATTCCTTGGTGAGTAAACGTAAGGTGTCTCGGTGGACTAGTTTCAGGGTTTCGCTCCTGCTCCTGGTGATATCCTGCAGACTGGACTTCTTGGCCTCCTCACTGTCTCTTTGGACATCGACCTGCGCATTGAAATACTCCTCCAAGCAATCTTCAAGCTTGATTCCTTTCTCCTCCGGATCAGGTGGCACCGCAAGGTTTAGGAGCCGTTCGTACACAACTTTATGGTCATCCTTATCCTTTTTGCCCTGATGAAAAAGGTCAACCTGTAGGGAAAGGAGGGGTAGCTGTAAAGTTTCTGTGAGGAAGGCGAAGGCTTCTGACGTGTCTTGCTGTTCAAGCAGGCGGGCATCTGACCAGCCGCAGTCTGCCAGGGCATCTTGAATCAGCTTAGTCTGCACAAAAGTCAGTCAACATTGTTGTGTGATGAGAGAGATGAAGGGAGGGTTAGATTGGGGGCATTACCAAGTCGGTATGTATTAGGTGTCCAGTCCGTAGCATGTTTACCCACATGCGCAGCAGAGTTACTAGTTTCACGCGGCTGTCATCCTCTGGAAAGTCGTTTTTGAGCATGCACTCAAAAGCATCGAGCTTGGAAAACATGGCGAAAAGCAATGCATCAAGATAGCAAGTGACGTTGCTACGGTTCACAGCCCCGACCATCTCGATTGTGGGGTCATAAGGCAGGATAATGCCAGCGGCTGCCTTTTGCTCAATGTCAATAAATTCAACCGCTTTCCTGGGGTCGCCATTGGCGAACTTTGTGGCCAGGATATCGCTGATATGATCAGTGGTAACACCCGTGATGTTCAGCTCGTCTAGGCGCCTGAGGATCTCGTCAACCTAGGATGACCAGTGTATCAGTATTTGAATTACCCGATCGGGTTTAAAAAAATGGCTTACATCTTTTCCAGTGTTTCCAGTGTCGTTTTCTTTCTGCTCAATGTCGAGGGACTTTCTTGAATTATCTGGTTTGAACATGGCCATGAAGGCGCCAGTTGAGAGGGGTCGGGGCTATAGCAACCGGGGTTGTCAGCGACTCGTCACAATCAACAACCCCTCCGAGACTATGAGAGGGGCTTGGCAGGACTCCAACGCTGGGTAAAATGCCAGAGCACATGGAACGCCGTATCGCATGTCTGAGGACGTACCTTGCTGGTTTTTGGCATCGTTGGGGAGGGGCCTGGCGATGTTGATTTAGCTCGGCGACTGGAGCCATTCTTGTCGCGGAGACTGAGGAACTTCCTGGGAAATTCCTTCATGATGAAATGAACAAAGGTAGCAGAGGGGTAGTTGGAAGAGAAGAGGATGCACTCGCGAGATTTAGCGAGGTGGAAGCTGAGCGCCCAAGTTCTTCATCATTAGGGTCGTATTCGACGGCTTGTTTTGGTTGTTCAGCTCGGCTTGCTCTTGTGGTGGCGGGGAGCAACCGCAGCTCAAGGTGTTCGGCTTTCAGGACTAGTCCGAGTGTTCGAGATCGGCGGGCAACGATGGAGGCTGAGACAGTGGGTGAGCGACGAGAGGAAAGATCGAATTTAGACGCAGCGCAACTCGAAGCAGAACAACGAAGACAAAGCAATGTGTCTGAGCAGCGGCTGAGAAGAAGACGCAAGGTGGAGGGATTGGTTGAAGGAAGGTGATGGTCACTGGAGAGCGAATGGCAGATCGGCGAGAGAGCGACAGATACGGTAACTATTATAAAGTCCCTCCCACAGGGCAGCAGGGAGGTGGGTTGCAACTGGAGCTCCAAGACCCAGGCCAACCTTACCATATAGTACAAGTTTCCACAGGTTCCAGCGCCCGAGGGATCCAAAAATGGATGGGGGGAGGACCTATCCGCCACTCCAGTACATAGTACATAGTACCCTCACAGGCATCCATGTTACTGTGCTCAGGGCGTGATATGGTCAGGTACAAGACAGGGCAGAAATAGGATCTCAGCTAGTCTGGACATTGCTAGTTGCAGTTGGTAGCGGGGGGCGGGACGGTGGGGTCTCGGCGGTGGTGTCAACTGTTGAGGGTCCTGTGAGATGCCTTGGCCTGCCAATCGTGGACAGAATTGTGACCCCATTGGATCACATTCATCCCGGAGTTTCTTCAGTCTAGTCATACTGTGCGTACGTATCCATGGGTTGTTTTCTAGGTGTGATTCCGCCAATCGATAGGGTGCCAATCGGTCCCTGACAACCCTGACTGGTCCCTGAACCAGGTTGCAACGAACGGTCAGGCACTCTGTAGCTTGGTTGGCAAACCTTCGTTTCGGTGCAAAAAGGTATTTTTGGGTGCCTAGATACCTACCGGTGATAAAACAACCACCAAAGCCTCAAAGAAGAAGAACTGTCACCACCATGAACACTAACAAAGCGGCTGCCTTGCAAGCTTGCGCAACGAGAAACAAGCCACCGTCTGATGCGAATGAGGCTACGTAATCCACCTGGATAAGTGAGTTATCTTTTCGATCAGGTACTCTTCCTGTGTCCGAGATAATCAAAATTCCTAGGTAGGAAGGTATCTTTGGAGGTTCAGTCAGTGCAACAACCTAATAACCAGAGTAGGTGATATGACGCACAATGAACCCTCAAGTATATCAAGCATGTTGCACACGTCCTGTGATTAGTTTTGCTTGAATTACCTGACCACGAGCTCATACTGCGAGTAGTTGATTTATAACAACAACTAGTTACGCGGCCTTGCCTTGTTGATATTACGTCTTGTTCGTGGTCTCACGTGCAGAAACCACATGACATGACTGACTGACGGCGAACCGGTCCCTGAAAGCACCCATTCAACAAGACCTATGAAGCACAGAATGAGAACCACCAACGGTTTCCAATGACATACATAGGAAGCATGCGCGTATAATTCAAACTGGTGGGAAGGGCAAAAATGTAGACAAGTTGATGAGAGCTATCAGGCCGCCCCGCCCCCTCATCCCACGCACCCTGTGAGGTTGCCAAGTTGCCCCTCAACCCCTCTCACCCAAACCATCTATCTCATCAAGTGTGTGAAGATCCATGCAGGCGTACTCCATAGGGAAAAAATTCTGTGCATGTTATTATGGGGAACCCAAGTACTCAACTTTGTGTTTCGTTGCTTCGTAAGTAAGATACCAACCGATACTTACTTAGTAGCCCTGCTTGGCATCCCTACTAGCAACGCCACCGCCACTGGTCAGGATGCCTGGAGCACACGAAACACAACACATCATAGTAGAGCCATCGCTAGGTCATGTTGGCCGCTGTATTCGTGCTTTTACCTACATGAATGAGAATGGTCCTTTTGTCGGAAGGGGTCAGTTTCTTCCAATCTCGAGGCGCTCGAAAGGCTTGCCGCCTTGAGTGTAGAGGCTACCTACTCTCGGGGTACAAGTCGCCAAGACAAATATAATGAAGCCTGGCGGGCAATCGGCAACCCCGTCGGATTCGCATTGCACATCGCATCACCCACCTGCACTGCGCCGCTCCGAGTTTGACAATGACCTACAATTACCCGGTGCTGCCCAGAATACCCTCGGCCAAATTGCTGACACAGCTACGAAGCGATTGAAATTTTATTAGCCTGATCGGCTGAAGGTCTATCACCAACCAGCTGAATACACTTATTTGCTTCTATTGGTGGATTGGCCAAGCTACATAACGCCACCCACTGAGTTGAGAAGCATCCGATGGGAATCGCATGATCCGTATCGCATGCTCTCTTGTCAATTCCTCCAGGGAGTAGCGTACTATTTTTTTTCCCACCAAAAGAGAACATGGCTTAGTGCAGATTGTGACGCATATTCTCATACACTGTGGAGTTTATCGGGTTTGAGCATCTCTTTGCATTCGTCAAGATTTATAATGTCAGTGCTCACAAAATGGGATCCGTAACTACAGACATCCCGTGCTCAAACTTCTGACAGCCTGGAATGAGAATTTATACTGGCTCATTAAGAGATTTTGTGAGTTAAAGCCAACCGAGTATTTGGTATCTTACACTCGGTCCTGTCGAACTGGTAGATTCCTAAGCTATTTGTTACTATACTAAACTCTGAGTTATAATCGTATACACTTGGCGAAAGCTGGGATTTGCAATTGTCACTTTCTTCTATATATTTGGTAAGTACTATATCACTTATCACTTTAAATAGCGAAGATAAGTCGATTAAGGCTATATATAAAATTGGGCGAAATATCAATAGACTTTATATTACCTCAATTACTAAATCTTGCTAGCACTCACAATAACCAATAAGGTCGTAATATCTCAATTCTTTAGGGAGGTAGACATCGCTTTTTTGCTACATTATTTGGGGACAGAAGCATAAAGTACTATAACGTAAGTATAGAAGAGTTGCATTTCTCAGCCTTGCATACAATATAACGTACATAGAAGTCTACATTGCAAAGTTGGCCTTTTTATTAAGGCCAATCTTACACTTTGTAAAGTTAAGACTTAAATAAATGATGTCGGGATTACATGAAGGACACGATATAAAGGAGATATAATGTATAAACCTCGAGCCATTCGTTGATTTTAGTAACGAGGCAAGACAGAGCATTGTATATAGTGAGCAAACTCGTTTTGCACGAGATTTATAAATGACTTTGGCCTGGACATAATGAGTGGTTTTAATCAAGTAATCGAATTTATTCATATAATGCGTAAATGCTATGGACTGTTGAAGACATTGGTCTCAACGATGTGGTCGCATAAGAATATGTGAGGCTGATTGCACCAGCCACATGTGGCTCAACCAACGCACTAGCTGGCGTGGGGATTGGAAATTTCCAACTCCACGCGATACTCGATTTTCGACGACGACGACGACGAGGAGAGCTCCGAATTGCGCGCCAATCCATTCTTTCCCCTTGGCACCATGGCTTCTCTACGCGAAGGAGCTCGTTTGGCGAGCGCATTGGGTCGGAGACGGCTTCCCTTGGGAACTACCTCCTCCGCCAGCAGATTCGTTTCCTCGCAGGCCGAAAAGCCTGCGAATGCCCTCTCAGACCTCGACAATGCTTCATCGTTTTCCACCCCTTCGCCTGCTGAGCAAGAGCTTGAGGCTTTCACTCAGGCTGACAAGACCAAATCAAGAAATAAACAACTGCCTGGTAACCGGTGAGTGCAGGAGTTGCTGTTGGGGAAGCTTTAGATGTAATTCGCTAATATAAGAGCTCAATAGATACCAATACCACCCTCCCAAGTACTACCGCGGCCCTCTCCATCCTGTACAGATGCCACCTTCGTCCGATCCTACTGCTCGAGACTTTGTTCCTGGTCCCTTCAACTTCCCCCGGTTAAAGCACACTTACGATAGCACCATTGCCCCGGACTTGATGACTATGACCTACACCCACGTCCCTCCAGGCACCATGCTTCCCGAGTCCAACAAGGGCGTGCTGCGAGAATGGGACGACTCCTCACCGTACCATAAGAACCGTCCTCGTCGAGGTCCTCGTGGTGGTGGCTCATCACGTCTAGGAATACTCGAGCGAGATATTGAATGGCACAACATCCCCGAGATCGAGGCCGTGACTATCAACTCGTATGCGCCCCTGGGTGCACAGAACAAGGAATATCTACACGTCAGTCGAGCTGTTGTCCAAGCTATCAGTGGCGCTTTCCCCGAGGTCACTCACGTCAAGCACGGAGTCGTCCAGTGGGGCGTCAAGAAGGGCGACAAGGGAGGTTGCAAGGTGACATTGAAGGGTGGCGCTGCGTATGAGTTTGTTGACAAGCTCGTAACTTTGGTTCTTCCCAAAATCAAGGACTGGCCTGGCATCAATGCCTCAACGGGAGACGATGCTGGTAACCTCGCTTTTGGCATGAAGCCCGCGTGGATGGCCTACTTCCCGGAGATCGAATTCAACTATGATGTAAGTTCTGATGAACTGGTTGGCATGTGCATGGCCTCTATACTAACATGGACTTCCAGATGTACCCCGCACGATTGATGCCAGGCTGTGACATTTTCATCAAGACGACTGGTACTTCAGATAGACAGGGACGTCTGCTCATGCAGGCTCTCGGGTTCCCCTTCTACGGCAAGGCCACCCACTAAGTCAAGAGCAAGATTATTGACCCGTTGGACGTTGGACTGTAAAGCAGAATTTATCTTCCCAAGAGGTTGATATGTAGCATAGATCATGTAACGACTTATTTGTATCATATTGGGCATCTAAAAGGGGGGTTGTTTGCCCGCTCATACACATGACTTTTTTTTCATCCTTCCTACCCTCTATGTGTACCAGTTGTGATGAAAACATGAACCAACGACGCCTCGACTCCGTTTCCTTGTGTAGATATTTTGCAGATCATTCGTCATTATTACCACATGCTTAGGCTTTCTTAATCTTCTCCCTCAGCCCATGTACGATCTGGTCGACTTGTTCCATGTCGGTTGCATCGACCTTGGCTGCCTCATGACCCTTCTTGGTCAGTTCTTCGACGAAGAGGTCCATTGCAGGCTGGTAGTTCCGGCATGCAGAGCTGAGAGCATACACAGCTTTTCGTCGCACATCTTCGTGCTCATCCTCATTTGTTGCGAGGTGTACTAGACGGGGAACACCATGCTCGCCCATGGCGAGCAGACGCTCCTGGGTGCGAACGTTGTTTTGGACGGCGGTACCGATGCACCAAGCGGTCATCTTTCGGACTTCTCTCTCTTCATGATGTAGCTGCTCCAGCAGAGGTGTCCATAGACCAAGATTGGCCATGTTGTTTGCGTTATCGAGGGACTCGATGAGTTGTTCGAAGTTGTCAAATGCAATGAGCTTGTCCTCCAGCGAAATCTGCTCCTGATCGTTTGAGGAAATAATTTCTATCGCAGCCTTCATCAGGTCCGCATCTGATGGGCCACCCATGATTGAGGCCAGGAGCTCTGGGGTAAGATCGGAGGTAGGCGGCTTTGCATTGGGATCGTTCCTCGAGTTCTCGGAGTTTTCAATGCTCCATTTGAGCAGGCCGTTGAGACGCTTGTCATCCATGATGTAGGTTTTAGTTAGGGCTGCTGTGAATAGGACAGTTTGATGTGTAGGGGAAAATCAGGAATATTTTCGTCGGAGAGATAATGGGTTCAATGTATAGTTTTGAATATACTACCCATGTAAGAGGACGTCGTCGCGGGGTTGAAGCTTTTTGGCCCTCAACTTTTCACATAGCACATCTGTAATGACAGGGATCGCCCATTCTGGAATCTTCAGGAAGCCACTACGACAGGAATAGACTAGTGTCGCACACAAACTCACCATGGCCTGGAAGATTCGATGCTCCGTCCGCCGGCGGGGAGTTAGTCAGCTGACCTGGTAAGTTTACATTTTCAAAGCTCCAGTGATTTACGGTAATGTACAGATTAGGTCCCTTGCCAATCCAGTGGGCTGGCGAGTAAAAAGAGGAATTGACATTCTGCTCCGAATCTAACATCACAATTGCAATAGTCTCACGACTAGTAGCAAAATTGTACATCATAGTTGATGAACACCTGGGGCAATCATCCAACTTTGGAGTGAAAGGCACATTAGGTTGGTGCTTCGTTCAGTCAATGTGCCCCACCATGCATGGCTGCCCCTCTCTCCACGTTGCCTTGGATGATGCTCTGAGGTGAACGAGCGAGACCGAAAATACGCCGCCCAAAAAAAAAAAAAAAAAGGATCCATCTAAATATACGCACACATATTCGAAGCAACCCTTGTTGCGTGCTCCTTACCGAGTCGGGAAGAAACGTAAATCAAGAAGAAGTAGGGGGGATGCTCTCATGACTGACATGTGTTCGGCCACGCCCGAAACTGACGGCAAGATAATTATACTGAGTACTATATGGCTGCCTTGACCTTGGATTGATTTGGGGAGGCTGAGGCTGAAGAAAGAAAGGTGTGGCTCTTGGAACAGCACGATGTAGCCTGGTGGAATTTTTGCAATTTGTGTGAGCGCAGCGCCGAGGCTGGCGGTCTTTCATGGAGCCATTGGCACCATTGTACCTCACCTATTTCGTATAAGGCTTGATTAAAAAGTACAGATGTAACAAGCGCGTTCACTGAGGCGACCATGGCTGGGTGGATTCCCCAGGTCGGCTGCACAGGGGAACCAGATGGGTTCGTCTCTCCAAGGGGGAAGGGTGGACGATTTGTTGGGGCGCGCGGACCTTTGGAGGAACAAGGCGAGAGAAGATCAGGTTGCACACTGTACTGTCTGTATTCGTATGAGCGACTACAAGAATACTTACCATGGCAGCGGCGGTGCAAGAGGATGCTCCAGCTGTGTCAACCATAGCCAGTACCGTGCATCCTGACTTGTCTCACATGGTATCTCATAGCTGGAATGCATCTAACTGGCTGACCCGGATGACACCAGGCAAGCCAGATAAGCGGGCGGAGTTCCGTCCGCCACACTGCAAGATGTATGGAGCTGACATCCAGGAGCGGCTGGAGGGGATTGCTGTCAGAGGAGATGAAGCAAGATATAGAAGAATTAGATGAGCATGGAGGTTAATACCATCGAATATAAAGTTAAGAAGGTGTCGATAACCTCCTCTACGTTTCCACCGCTAGTGTAGGTTCTACCCTAACTTGGGCTATGATGAATAAACTGATGAGGCTGCCAGCTTGGCCCGGTGAAACGAATGTCTTCACCTGCCTGGATTGGAATTCGAACTCCAGCAAGATCCAAGATCCACTCCCGAACGGGTTGTGACGATGGCAGTACGAAAGGTGGAGGTACACCTAAGAAAATACGTACTGCGATACGTATTTCGTATGCGCACAGCCGTATACTTTACGTCAACATTGCCACGATGATTCCGCACACGAGATACATACATAGTAGTACACTGTTGCCTTCCGTCTCCCACAGGAAAAGTACCATACCATACCAAACGTGCGTTGTTGGTTGCTCTGGTGGATCCCACAATACACCAAGCATCTGGAGGCTGACGCTGTCCTTTTTTTTTCCAACCTCCTTCACCAGGCTCGGGGGTAGAACCCCCGGCTCCTCCGGCGGGCCTCTATTCTCTCCGGAAGACCCAGATCTAGCTACTTTGGCGACAGGGAAAGAAAAAAAAAAGGCCAGGGGAGATTGCTCGTTGCGCAGCACTGTCCACGAGTAATCTCATTTCATGACGACCGTTATCAACTGTAGTTGTAATATGCATTTACTCGAATTTGGTACTTGACACCTAATATCCATGAAGATAGAATGAGGAAGGGTAACCGTGGAAATGGGACAGTCTCCTGAGAAGTCAGGTCTGCGGCTTTCCTCCATCTGTGATAGTGTGATGAGTTCCAACTTTGCCTCATTGCTGGAACTGGCTGGACTCCGAGTGGGTAACCTTGGTCATCTTTATTTGGTGCCTTAGGTCGGCAGTGTTGTTTATTTCTTCCCACAGAGCTGCCTACTCCGTACCTACCTATGGCTGAGCTTTCTCCGCATTTCTTGTCCCCCTAATCAATATATCCGTGGTAATTTTGGCAGGCAGGCAGATGCTTGGCTAGGTTGAAGAATAGAAGCCTCGAGGCTGCAGCATTAAAAAGTTCCTCAAGTTAGAGCAGTTGATGACGACAGTGCAAACATGTTTTGTGAGGAGGCTGAGGCGAAATCCAGCTCCGAGAGCACACATAAAAGGCAGCAACAAAGAACAGGTGTCCTGATGATATAAATGAGGCTATCTCGGTATAGCCATCATTTTCAAGAGACTAGTAGTCACTGTCGATAGCCACGGGAAACAGTGACATCACTTGTCATTGCTTAGCCGCGTAGTTCCTCTCTCTCTCCTCAGCTCGAACAGCTTCCTTCACTCACGGTTTGCACAACCAACCCGGCGTCCAGCCACCAGCTACTGTCATCACCACGAACCAATCAGCCCAAAGCAGCAATCCAGATCCCTCAGGCTCAATTTCTGCCACCTGTGCCATTTCTCCCACTGTGCTCGTTTCCCACCAAACAAGGTAGGCGGTCTAGCCCTCCCCCCCTCTTTCGCAGGCTCCTCCCCCTATCCAACCGCCAAATTCCCCCTGCAAGTTCCCCCTGCTCCCAGTGGGTAGCGGCCATTCTACCAGGTGTGTAGTGTCCACCTCAGCATTTCGGGGCCCGCCCACAACTTTCTTTGTGACAGCGTCGCCCAGTGATACTTCCCTCCTTTCCCCCCCCTCCCACTTTCCCCTTCCCCATTCCTCCCATCTTCCTGCTCCATCCATCATCAACCTCTTTTTCTTTCCTACCCTCCACCACCCAGTCCGAGTCGCCTTCTCCCCGACCCGTTCTTCCATCAACTCTATCGCCTTTTCTTCGTCTTAGTATCTCGTGAGCATTCTCCCCCTCCCCTTGCCATCACTCTCCGCCTCTTTTTGGCCCTTTCCGCCTTTTCCTCAACTCTTGGGAACCTCGCCGCTAAACCCGTTTCTGGACAGCTTTCCACCGTAATCCACAGCCATGGAGGGTACGTCGCATCACGTCGCCGCCTTGTTCGGCCTCGTCAATTTGGCCAGAGTATCGCGAGATGCATCAAAGGACCTTGGCTAACCTGTATCCTTGCTGTAGAAGAAGTCGCTGCTCTCGTTATCGACAATGGGTAAGCTTCCCCGCCTGTCTCACCGACCTCCTATCGCTCCCCCGCCTTCTCTCCTTGCCTGGCAACACCATGGCATCGAACGAGGACCACTCGCGTCCCTGAAAAGAAAAAAAGGCATATGGAGCTTAGGAGGGCGTGGATGCCTTTGTTCATTTCATCATTGAGATACTGACTTTGCCATAGTTCGGGTATGTGCAAGGCCGGTTTCGCCGGTGATGATGCTCCCCGAGCTGTTTTCCGTGAGTACCCACCCCACTTCCTCTCTGCGCCCAACACCCAAGGATGAGGTGTCGTGTGCGTGGCAAGCCAATCAACCCAATACTGACTATCTCATCAAGCTTCCATTGTCGGTCGCCCCCGTCATCATGGGTAAGTCATAATCAAGTTAATTTTTTCTAGAGCATGTCAACTAACAGATTTACGCAGTATCATGATTGGTATGGGTCAGAAGGACTCGTACGTTGGTGATGAGGCTCAGTCCAAGCGTGGTATCCTCACTCTGCGATACCCCATTGAGCACGGTGTTGTTACCAACTGGGACGACATGGAGAAGATCTGGCACCACACTTTCTACAACGAGCTCCGTGTGGCTCCCGAGGAGCACCCCGTCCTGCTCACCGAGGCTCCCATCAACCCCAAGTCCAACCGTGAGAAGATGACCCAGATTGTGTTCGAGACCTTCAACGCCCCCGCTTTCTACGTCTCTATCCAGGCCGTCCTTTCTCTGTACGCTTCCGGTCGTACCACCGGTATCGTGCTCGACTCTGGTGATGGTGTCACCCACGTTGTCCCCATCTACGAGGGTTTCGCTCTCCCCCACGCTATTGCTCGTGTTGATATGGCTGGTCGTGATCTTACCGACTACCTCATGAAGATTCTTGCTGAGCGTGGATACACTTTCTCCACCACCGCCGAGCGAGAAATCGTCCGTGATATCAAGGAGAAGCTCTGCTACGTCGCCCTCGACTTCGAGCAGGAGATCCAGACCGCTTCCCAGAGCTCTTCTCTCGAGAAGTCCTACGAGCTTCCCGATGGTCAGGTCATTACCATCGGCAACGAGCGATTCCGTGCTCCTGAGGCTCTCTTCCAGCCTTCTGTCCTGGGTCTTGAGAGCGGTGGTATCCACGTCACCACTTTCAACTCCATCATGAAGTGCGATGTCGATGTCCGAAAGGATCTCTACGGCAACATTGTCATGGTAAGTTTGATAATACTGAAATACACTCGTGCCACAGACAAGAAGACAAACTCTAACCTTTCAATAGTCTGGTGGTACCACCATGTACCCTGGTCTCTCCGACCGTATGCAGAAGGAGATCACTGCTCTTGCTCCTTCTTCCATGAAGGTCAAGATCATTGCTCCCCCCGAGCGAAAGTACTCCGTCTGGATCGGTGGTTCCATTCTGGCCTCCCTGTCCACCTTCCAGCAGATGTGGATCTCCAAGCAGGAGTACGACGAGAGCGGTCCTTCGATCGTCCACCGCAAGTGCTTCTAAGGTATATAAAATTTCGCCATGAATAATTGAACTTGTCAAGGGCCACGAATAGATAGCTAACTAGACACTAGCGAACCCCCCAAGAAACCGAACCCTCCCACCCTCCACGCAACGACGGAAAGATCATGGAGGTCGCAATGGATGCGGAGCCCTGGGTGTTTGGCACGTATCGCAGGCGAGTCTCATATTTACGAAAAGTTTTTGACATGGTCAGAAGGGTGGGCGTTGTCTTTTCTCCGAAGAGATGTGATGGCCCCTGTGGTGTAGGCGCGTACATAATGCGTGCATAGGGGTAGAATGTCGAGGTTGATCATACAAATACTTTTTTGCTTCCGCCTAGACTCGTTGAATGGAAAAGTGATGGTAATGCCAACTGAGTGAGAGCTTTCTGGTGAAGAGCGTGCACTGGTGGCAATTTTCTACGTTGATTCAAGTTGTAGGAGAGACGAGATTTTTAATTCTTATACTCGCTGTATTGTGATTGTTGGCTGTAGCTTGCTTTTTGTCGTGGGAATGTCTTGATCTCCTTGCGGAGTTTCGTATTCTACTTTGGATATTGACTGGGCGCCACTAACATTATCGGCGGTCTGCTTCTCTTCTTCCAGTTTCTTGTATTTCCTACGACTCTTCTTGGAAGCACTCGCGGCACGCTTCTGTTTCACCATGCCAACAATGGCAGAACGGCTCTGATCCCCATTCTTGAGTTCATCGACGCGTTGAGCTAGTAGCTCACGGGCGTGTTTACGGTTCTGCTCTCGGGAACGGGTAGCTTGAGACTTGACGACGATGCCTGTTGGGGTGTGCCGGAGTTGAACAGCTGAATTGGTCTTGTTCTATAATGGGGGACGAATGGTGACGTGCGTTAGTTGTGAGCTATTTGGCTTCCAACAGCATGGAGTCTGGTGGGAGGAGAATGGTGCTAGGCTAACAATCTTTTGGCCACCAGGGCCGCTCCCCTTGATGTAGAATTCCTCAATCTCAGATTCTGGGGGAGCTTTGGGTCGTGACGGCATGGCTTTGACCAGCACGGCGGGAGACGTGCTGAAGACAGCATGGAACGAGACCGAGGTCGAAGGGCGGGGACATGTTCTCGCAAGGGGAGATTGGCAGATGATTCGGAACATGTTGGAAGAAACCATTAATTATGTTGATTTCGGAGCTATGGGAGAATCAAGATGTGAGAATTGGCGCCAGCTTCTGGAGGCAGGTTGCACAGCTGGACGAGCTTGTCCTGGACGATGACGAAAGGTTGAACCTCAACTTGCAAGGCTGATGGGAAGTTCAGTCTCCAATCCATGCTCCACGCCACAAGCCCTGCAAGTGATGCGCCACAAGCTTCACGCCACACACAACGGGAGGAGCGTTGACGAGTGGAGGCCAACCGCGGTTCCCGCAACCTGTGTGGCCCAGGCGGGTGACAGCGCAATCCAGGTACAAGCTATCAAGGTACCCTTGCGCAGCAACCTAGGCGGAGTAGTACTACCGGTAGTGTACCACAAAGTCGGTTCCCCTGTCCAATCACTCGTAGCACAATTTCGGAGACAGCGGAATCGACTGGTACCGTTCGTTTCATCCTCTCCTTTACTTGTCCAGCACTTTTTACTTCCACTCTGCAAAAGGCTTCATCAATACACGCCTGTCGCTGCTGGTCGATCCGTGTTTTTTCTTTCTTGTCTTTGGATATAATTCTACGATAACGAGCGCCTTTCACGCCGCGTGCAACCTGCCCCATCAAATAGGCCCCAAGTACTGAGGAAAGTCAACGTTCAGGAATCCAGCAAATATGTCTGTCATTGGATCGTTCCGCAGATGGTTGAGCCTCAAGCAGTATCAGCTTGAGGTCACCTTCAGTGTCTACATGTTTACTCCTTGGGAGAAGTTCTTCTTTAGTAAGTCTGCCAGTCGACCTGTTCATTCGACCCAAATATTTCTCTCCAGAACAAGACCCCGATCAGACGACGAACGTGTATTTGGCGTCGCCTGCCTCCGTATCCCCACCAACGCACTCAACTGCACATTCGCAAGCTACCCTGCGAGTAATCAGGCTGACCATCATACTCATAGACTCGATCGTCTTCCTTCTCTTCAGCCTGACCTTCATTGCCGCGTGCCTATACCTCCCACACCACATCTCCTTCCTGCTTGGCCGCGCGTGGTATTACATCAACGGAGAGCACATCAATGTTGCCGAGGCCGCCCTCGAGGTGCTGCAGGATATGTCGGCAAGTGCGCTTGCTGCGGGGACAGCGACGGCAGCTGCACGAGAGGCTTTGAAGGAACTGTGATCGAGATAACCCGCTCGCTTATTACTTGGGAGCAACAAGAAGCAACTATTTCTCGAAGGGCGATTCCGAAATGGAGGATGTATCGCGATTAGGCAGAAGATTGAACGAAAAAGAATAATACTTGGAGGCAATATGCATCCATTCGTGGCAGGCAGACAAAATGCTTCATACGATGGCGTTTGTTTTGGGCGGGCATGTGCATACGCATGGTTAAATAGATCGGCCAGATCCAATGGTCTAATGATAATATACGTTGAACATTACAATGAATGTCTATTGTGTACTAGAATGATCGAGATGATAGATGGTGGGTTTAATGTGAAGCAGAAGTTAAAGGTTAGGGGAAATTGTCATCGTCTGGTAGTCTTAGAAGTTCATAATGAGAACTTTTAAGGATCGCTGCATCGTTCTTCATGGATACCTCTGTCCTTCTAAGTGGTCTTGCTTGGCTCTCAACTACAGCCCTTCCCCGGCATAGGTGCAACGATAGTGTGGCTATAGAACTGGAAATTGGGTAGAGGGCAGTGTGATACAGTTGCTGGGCCTGTGTTGCTAACAGTACTGAGAAAGGCCAGGAAATAGTCCTCCCCTAAATCGGTTTCGCTTGACATCAATAGAGGAGAGAATGTCAGCAAACAACATCATATGTGCTCAGTTAGTCACTTTTGACGTAGTGTATTTCTGCGACGTTAACCATCGGATAGAGGAACAAACCTATGTTTGTCACATCTTCGTGAATTATACGTCGGGATTGACAATCAGTGTGATGCCACTCATCAAATCAGTCATATCATTTTGGCCATTATATTTTGGCGACTAGTCACCAGTATAGTACAGCTGTCATAGGGAGTAAGTTCAAGCGTTCATTGGAAGAATCATCAATTACTATGAACCTCCAAGATATTCTTGGCTAAAGGCATACACCCGAAGTGAGCTATCCTCGCCCGCAACTGCGACCTCGAATGGTCGGCCGGCACCCTCTCGAGAGACGGGCCGCCAGGAGAGTTGGAGAACTGCCTTTGGCAAGCAGAATCTGTAATGGATTCTCATGTTAGCTGATTTTGGTTCACCTATTCACACGCTCTCTTGAAAAAAAAAAAAGGGAACAAAGAAAAAAAAAAGAGAGAAACAAGGTCAGCGAACTTACGATGCACATGCTGGCTTCTCAATGACCTCGGAGCCATCTTCTTTGATCAAGCACAATATTAATTTTCCAAGTTCAGTTCCGACGGCAAGGATGAGCCTTCCATTGACCAACTGCGGCAGGAAATCGACGGACGTCACTGGAGTGCCACAAGCGATAGATGCGGTTTGGGCAAACTGAACCTTTCCGTCCTCTCCGGTCTTGGAGGCCCATATGCGAACCTGCTTGTCTCTACCAGCAGTGGCGAAGAGAGGAGCTTCAGATGGTGCCCACGCTGCGTCCAAGATCATACGGGTATGGCCCTTGGGGTTGGACTGAAGTAGCTTATACGCGGCATCCTCTTCGGGGGCTCGCTCGAAGACGGCCCACTGTCGGTCTCGTCCTACACTGAGGAGGTAGTTGTCATCAGCAGAAAAACGCAGCCGCGTGGCAGTGAGAGAGTGAGCCGTCAGAGGGGGTCGCAGCTCTGTCCAGCGCTCTGTCTCGAAGAGGCGGATGACAGCGTGGTTGGTGGAGCTTGCTTTGCAGGCACTGGCCACAAGCTTGCCGTCGTTGCTCGTGGCGAGGCACGAAATCTCGTATCCGTGCCCGTACAGCTTCTCCGTCTCGGGCCAGAGGGTGTGGCGAGAGAGAGTCTCCTCGTAAGGCGGGTGGTCAATTTCGAGATGTGACTTCTTCACCACCGAAGCAGGATCCATGGCGTCGCGATCCCTATCGTCGATTGGCGCAATCTCCTGGTCATCGTCCATAGTATCGATGGCCTTATTCGAGAGACCAAGTACAGGCATGTTGGCTGCGTCTGGCATATTTCGGACATTTTTATCATTGCCAATCCCAGCTAGGCGATTTAGCATTGAGGCGACTGCCTTGGGCTCGCTGAATACTCGCATCAGCTTCTCATCCGCGCCGGACACGAACTGCGAATCTCCAAGCGAGTCGATGCAGTTCAAGTCATAGCCGTGAATCTGAGGTCGAGACATCTCATGCCATGTCTCAGGGTCGGAACCTTTCCATCGTGTATGTAATCGAGTGGTTTGGTCTGAACTAGTCGATAGGAGGAAGTCTCCATTCTTAGCCCAGGAGATGCCAGTCACTGCTCGGGTGTGTCCCGTGACGGCAACACAAGGCCGCCAGCTGTCCTCCGATGCAACATATTCCCATCGTCTCCAGCTTCCAGTTCGTCCAAGGGTTGCCACCGACTGGCCGTCAGGGGACCAGAGACCCGTCCAGAAACCACCAGTGCTGCCCGTGGCAGTAGTAGCACCCTTTTCTCTGCTAATCTCACCGAGTCTAACCATGCTGACCCAGATTCCAGAGGAAGGGTCGGCCTCCCAGATAGCAAGAGAGTTGTCTGCCGAGGTGGAAAGCAGCTGCAGCTTGCCATCCGCCTGTTTACACCATCGCGCACTGTAAATCCAATCCTCGTGGCCTAGGAGCAGCGCCTCAAAAGTGACCGAGAAGTCCTTGCCGGCAGATTTGAGACGGTGGGCTTTGTTTGAGGGCGACTTCCCCGGCAGGTAAGCGTCGCTCTCAGGGTCAGAGCCACTGGCTGCTAGGGCCGGCAGTTCCTTGCCCTGGTGAATTCTCCAAATGCGAATGTACTTGTCCTGACTGGCTGATGCGAGAAGCAAATCGCTGCCGGGGCTATCAGTTTCCTTGGTGAAGCTGAGAGACCTAATCCAACCTTCATGTCCGCTGAGAGTAGCTTGAACCTCGAACTTGATCTGGTCAGCTTTAGCTTCAGCTGTCAGGATCTGAATGATATCCCGGGTGCCGGCGGAGGATAGAACGATTGCATCACCGCTCTCATCGAGGTAGCTAAGAGAAAGGCAGAGGGGGAAATATTTGGGAACAGTCTTGATGGATTGCAGTAGTGAAAGCTGATCATTCTCAAATCTCCAGATTTTGATTGACGCATCTGCGGAACCAGTTGCAATTATCCATTGGGGAGACTCTGCTTTGACTCTCAAAACAGAGATGCAGTTGATTGCTCCGGTATGCTCTGAGTAAGTTTGAAGAGGGATAAAATCCTCACTTTTAGAAGATGCCTTCCAGGTGATGAGTGTCTTGTCATCGGAGCCAGTGATGAGATAGGCCGAATCGTCACCATCGGCGTCAGGCAGGAAAGCTACGGCCTTGACAAGTTCTTTGTGGCTGCTCAGAATGGCTGTGATACCCTTTGTCGGCGTAGCCTTGATAGTAAAGAGAAACCCTGGTTAGTGTATGCTTGATGGTGAAGCTGCAGGGGAGTGAAAGATGGAGCAAGAGACTCACAGCAGGCCTCCACAAGGCAACGTTGATGTCGGAACCGAACGCTAATATACCGCTGCTACTCCAGTCGGCAACTGCAGTCTGCCTGTTCGCACCTGTCGACAGGTATTCGACAGAAACGGGAGAACTGGCCATCGTCGGGCTTCACCTGTCACCGACGTCGTCGATGTGAGTCTGAAAATTGTGTCCAACTCGGGATCTGATTGGCTGCGATGGGTTGACATTGAGATCTGTGTGGTGGAAAGCTGCTTATGTCATCTTAGATTTGCCCTGTCCATTGGACGCAGCCCGGATTTGGAGCGAACAGCACAAAACCCATAAAGGTTCTTCCAATTACCTTGGATTATGTTAAAATCTGGTTGCAAAGAAAAAAATCCCAAGGCTTTATATGCCGAAATATTGGCTTATCCTTGTTGAAATCGCATTCACCTATGCCGAGTGAGCACATTGGTAGTGTATACAGCAGCAAAATACAGCCATCAAGGCCATTCCCCGCAAAGCAAAGACGTCAGTGACCATTGAATAACTCAGCGCACTTGGAAACGCACTGAATACGATTGCCATTCAAGTCACGGTGTATCCCTATTACAAATCTAGTTTTTATGTTTCAATAAAGAATACTGCCAGAATAACAGCCTGTCACATTCCGTTAGCAACCAGAGAGTGTAGATGTGGTTCGCAGCAACTGAGAGCCCTTCATGAGGGGACTAACGTAGAGCATGTGGTATTACTCAGATCAACCCGTCGAAGACAAGGAATTTACGCAACATTCGTTTCTCAGTCTATTTTTCAAACTTAATCCGCGTGGACTCTGTATCGCTCATTATTGGTCCTGATTCCAGCCATGAAGTCTGTAAAAGATTGAATCGTCTGCTCACGTGATAACACGTTGATGCCGTAAACGTTACTTGGATATTAGGAGGTAGGTACCTTAGGTGACACCTCCTGCAGTATTTCCAATCTCAACAACACAACTAAAAACCTCTCATCCTAGTAACCTAAGGTTGCTTTCGTGTCCCATTTGCCTCACCGAGGCAAGGCGTTGGGTTATTGTCAATCATGCAGTGCCGCTGAGCATAAGCCGACCGTCAGCCTACAACAAGCGGGACTAACACGCTCCGCGGAACATGGTGGTGGACACCGAAAGGCTACACACAAACATCGAAAGCATCCACGATCTAGCATCCCACTCTAGATTACCAACAAGCAGGCATCCAAGCTGGACCAGGACATCAACAACGCAACATCACAGCAACCCGGCAGCGCAGCACAGATCTTCCATAGACCCTGCAAAGCTGAAGGGACCGGGTATTCGGACAGTCCGCCTTTTTTCTATCGCATCTCAACTGCGCCCCGTGCCGCCGGACTTGCTACATCCAGCAAGAACTGCAACGACAACGTCAACTCCTTCGTTTCGCATCATCCTACCCAGTTCTCAAGTCCTCGCCATGGCCGACGCCAACGCCGCCAGCCTGCAGAAGCTCTCCATTACCGTTGAGTTCTCGTAAGCCTTTCATCTCGTTCCCTATTTATGAGCTATCATTTGTGCCACTAGCCCTCCGCCCTCCGCCCTCATCCTCCCTCTCACCTCAATCATGCACACCCACCCCCTCCCGTCTGGCGTCTGGCGCCTCCAGCAGGCCTGTTAACGGTGCTTCTTTCGAAAGCCTGTCCCTGGGAGCTATCCGCTATGCTGCTGGATAGGCGCCTTTCAATGGCTACCTACGCGACGTTTTCTCTTCTCCCATCTTTCCCGCCCCCAGCTTTCTCCAATACAGGATTCTCGACAGCCTCTCTTTACCTTCCCATTTTGTGCTTCAATTTTCTTTTTTCTTTCCTGCTTCCTCTTTGGCTCTTTTTCTTTTAGTTGATTCCTTTTCCTAATCATTCTAATTTTATGATGCTTTCCTCCCCCTTGAATTCGTTCGTGTTTTTTTACTAACCCCCCCGTGTGGGTGCTCACAGTGGCGGACTTGAGATGCTCTTCGCGAATCAGCGCACCCATGCTCTCAGTCTTCCCGCCGTTGACAAGGATCAAGGTCCGGTCACCATCGCCTATCTCATCGATTACCTATGCGAGCATGTCATGAAGGATACTCGCAAAGACTTATTCGTCCTCGATAGTCATCTGTATGTCTTTGATCCGTCCTGACCTACTGGCCTCCTTTACTTTACCCCTTCAACCCCCTCCCCCCCTGTCAATGCAACCTCGTCATCTTCTAGTCGCCTCCGCGTAAGCCTCCTGTACCTCCTGTACCTCTAGATCTTATGCCTACATGGTGTTACAACCATCCCCTCTCCCCTATTTTTACACCATCTTACCTTGCCTTGCTTTCAACTCGATTGGAATATCATAGACTCCTATAATATTGCTACGCACACTCCCCTCTCTTCTCTGCTGCAAGTGCCGGCATCATCTTCTACCGGCCGCCACAGGATCTCAATGTTGGATCAACCCCCTCCTCTCACGCTCCTCCCTTCAGCTCTCTTGTTGTTTTCTCTTCACCCCCCTCCTTTGCAAATAGCCTCTCTCTTGCGTCGTGTAGTTCAGAAGCTGATGAAGTGGCAATAGTCGCCCAGGTATCCTGGTCCTGATCAACGACGCTGACTGGGAACTCGAAGGCGAGGAGGCTTATGAGATCCAAAGTGGCGACAGCATCTTGTTTGTTTCAACTCTACATGGAGGCTAGGTTTTTATCAAAACCGACAGTCTTTGACTGCATTTCTCATCGGCCACTCGTTGGCCCGACCTCTGTTGAAGATTCGAGATGCAGCAAGTCTTGTGCAACAATCATCCCTTGCATGAGACCTTTTTGAACGGGACAGAGTTAGAGAACTTGAGAGACAGCGTCGGCCTTTGGTTATTATTCCTTGGCAAAGCAAGATTCGGTCTCAAAGTTGTGGTCCAGCCCCCCTTGTCTTGGGCCGAATCGCCTTCCTTGGGGTTCTCTCCCATGGACTGTTGCCTAGAAGGTCAGAAACAACTTCCTGCGTTGCCTCTTGCTCCCTTCTTTCCAATCTAAGTATCTCTATCTTGGCGACCTCGGCTACCAGAAATCAATCAAGTAGTTACCGATATAGTCTGCCGCCCAAATCACCTTTGCAAAGTCTCATATTACACTTAGCCCACATTTCTCATAAGATAGAAGACAGCTTGTGGTGGTAGTCATTTTCCCTACTCAACTCAACTCATGACCTTTTCGCTCCACTTGGCAAGAATGCTCGTCTTGCAGATGGGCTCGCCGAGGAGATTGGGTTTGCATCTAACTAGACTCTCAAGCTTTGCCGCTTACATTTCGTCTATCCTAAACATTGAAGGCAAATAGTTGAGACGACAACGGAAAGATGCATGCATAGCCACCGGGCCGCCCGATGTTACTTCATTGAGAAAGGGAAAGCAAAAAAGAGGACATGTCTTTTTCGTCCCGTGCCGTACCGTACTCAAACCGTTCACATAGCCCTGCCTTTCTATCTGCTTCTTTCCTGCTGATGAGCGGTGAAGATGCATCTGCTGGAGGAAAACTACGTGAGACAAAACATGTGCATGTCAACTGAGACTCTGATGAGTCGCCTAATGTGGTGACGTTTGCTTCTCTCGCTTTCTTCTCACTCTCTCACTGTATACACGAAAACGACGATCCCCTTGTCCATTTAGCCGCTGGACATTTCCTCCAGCCTCTCTTGTGTGAAGCGGTGAATCCAGGCCACATATCTCAACGATAAATACATACAGTTCTAGTTTACTGTACGCATCGACCGGAATATGCAGCCTTGCTCCACCGTTTGTTTGTTTTGTACTACCATACCTATCTACTTACATGCTTTTCTTCCCCTAGCTATGCAGCCTCTCTTCTCAAGAAAGTGTCCCGCATGCTGATCAAACCTATCAGCGACGCGAACTCGAGACAAAATGCTTACAATACATCGAGGCAATGTTCGTTGGCAGCCATCCTCACATTTCTATCGCCACTGCTCCCTTTACCGCCTTTTTTTTCCTACGTAAAGAAAAAAATTCCTCCATCTTCGTCATGCTTGCCCCATCACTTCCAGGACGGAACATTCCCTAGAGATCAAATTGCTGCCCGACCAAGTCGACATCTTAGACTCGAACACGGGGCACCCGTTTCCTTTGGATAACTGGTTAGTCCTTGTATCTCGGGAACAAGTCTGCATCCGAAAGATCAGTCGTCTCCATCGTACTGTCGTTGACGGCATCAAGGATGACGACATTTACCCCAAGATTTTTTTCCCTCGCTTTCCACGCTGGGCCAGGGAAAAACCGCTGTCTAGGGCATCATCCAGCATCAGCATCTCATATTTTCTTCTAGCGAGGTTACAATGTGCGAGCAAGAGTGTGAACAAAAACTTGTTTTGGGTTCAGTTATATTTTTTTTTCTTTTTCTTTCTTCTTTCTTTTCCTCCACAAACCCACTGGAGTATGTAGTTTACTTCATTTTTTTTTTTTTTATTTTTTTATTTTTTGGAACTTTTTGCCTCCATCAACGAACAAGATACTGAAACCCATCCGCGATCTGAAATTTTCTTTTTCCTTCTTCCCCTTTCCAGTGTGAACCGACAATTAATTACTCCATACCAAACTTCTACTTAGTTCCTGTGTTAGGGCTCAGCCAAGTCTGCAAGAGCCCCCGTTCTGTGGCCAACAACTCATCTTAGGGTACCTCCTTTTGTGTGTGTGTGTGTGTGTGTGTGTGTGTGTAGATGGGTGTACAGAATAGGTGCAAGTCTCCGTACGTACGTACATACATACAGTCCACGTGTGGAGGCACAAAGCTGGAGGGGGGCCGTGGCTGTAGCTCCACGCGATATATGCAGGGCCCATGGGAAAGTCCAAGGATTATGCAAGTCACAGCTTTCGTCCCAAGTCAGGGAATATCATGTTCATCCCATGGGTCGTCGTCAAACAGCTGCAGTAGCTAGCCATTGTTCGATTAAGTAGAAGGGGTGGGAAATAGCGTCTAACATTGCAACAAAGCCGACAATACGGTCTTCCAAGAGTAAGGACATGTCCACCCTCCTCCACCACATACTCCGATGCCATACAGAAGTGCTCTCGGGTCTGAAAACCCCGTGATGCAATGCATTTCCCACACCCCTCAAAACGAATAAGCTCTCGTAAACAAGAAACAAGCAGATAAACAAGCAAAAGAGCAGCAAATCCAGAAATCCTCTCCCAGTTGGGTCCGCTTTTCCCAGGCCAGACCAATTAGTCCAAGAAATATGCCCAAATGAGGGGAAACTCCCTCCAGCTCCAGACCAAACCTCCCATCATCCGGATATCCTTCGCATCAATCCCAAAAAGGAGGATGAACACACACAAACGCTCCGACCCAAGTGCCAATGATTAGAAGGAAAAAAAAAAGAGAGAGAAAAAGATAAAACAATAGACAAGAACACAACAAGCCTCCGCTGTTGTACATGAACAGATTTGTCGAACAGAGTGACAAAAAAGAGCAATAAAAGACAGCAAGATAACCAACCACCTTCGGGATGACACCCGATTCGCAGGGAAAATGTTGAGACAACCGCCGTGAAAGCAGACAACTTTCGTACCTTTTGAAGAGATGAAAAAAAGAGAAAAAGAAAAAGAAAGAAAAAAGAAAGAAAAAAAAAAGGACGACTCCCACCTCCCCTTGCAGCGTTGGCCATCCTTGCCAGAACGCTCCAATTTTTTTCTGACTCCTGAATTCTCCGCTCCCATTTTCGATTTCCGTTATGCAGCAGCAAAAGCGCAGCAAAGATCAAACAAAATACACCGCCGACCGACGTCCCAGTATTGTCGCGCAAAAATATGAACAAGAACAAGTCAAAATTCATGCTGATTTGCCGCCCTCATTGTCCTGTTTTATCCCTGAAGACCGAAATCATTGATTAACCCGGCCACTTTTTGTTTTAAATTTGCCTTTCCTTTCAAGGCAGTGAAGTAAGAACCTTGGCAGGTGACTTGTATCTTTTTCGTGATTGTCATCATATCGTAAACTGATCTTCTCAATACATCCGCTCGGAGAAGCCCATGCCACGAGTGTGCTCGTTCTCGTACATGAGCCCGCTGGGGTTGGATGGTTGCACTGGATGGTGCTCTCCATCCATCTCAAACATGTCGTAGCCACTAGCTTGATGGCCACGTTGCATGTTGTTGTTCATCATACTTGGGTGGTTGCGGCTCATGCTGTAGGCAGCCAAGCTACCAGGGTGAGACACCGGATGGTGCTGGTTGTGAGGGTAGGCCTGCTGTGGGGAGGGGATCTGAGGAAGAGGAAACTGAGCGGTGACCGGAGGCGTAGGCGCTGTGGACGGCGACTTTGAGGCCGCTCTCAAGGCCGACTTGGAGCTAGATTTGGAGCCGGAGCTAACCTTGGACTTTCGCTCTGCGACAGTGCGGGCCTTGCCACGTCCTTTGATCCCCTTGTTGCTGTTTTTGTAGTGAGTAGCGAAGTACTCAAAGAGGTCACGGTCGTTCTCGGGGATCTCGTGGCCGCAGTTGAGCATGTGGGCAAACTTGGCGGTGAGGACTTTGAGGGTTTGTTTGTGAAAGTTGTTCTGGTGAGTCTATTCCCGCTGGTTAGCAGCTTTTCCACATCTTCAATGAGTCCTCTGTTATGTACCTTCATGTTGCCGAGCTGCGAAAAAGTCTTATTGCAATCATCCAGCTTGCAGATGAAAGGCTTCAGACCCTGATGTGTCTGCTCATGGGCCCTGACGTTGCCCCGTTGAGCAAATCGTCGCCCGCATTGCTCGCAAGAAAAAGGTCGCTCTCCGGTGTGACGGCGCACATGAGTCTGGTTGCAGGTTAGTAAGTTGGTCCTTCCAAATGGAATACTAGGTTACGTACCTTCAGGTTCCCAAGCTGAGAGAAGGTGAGCTTGCAGCCAGGAAAGTCACAGGGCTATCAGAAGTCAGCTTGAGTAAACTCGTTGCGGGATATGGTTAGGGCATACATAGGGCTTGTCTCCAGTATGAGTTCTGCGGTGGATCTCAAGGTGTGTCTTCTGGGAGAATGTCTTCTTGCAGCTTGGGCCGTCGCACACATAGCGCTTCCTGGGCTTGCAGTCGACCGGTACAGGAGTGGTATGCTCACTACCTGCCTCTGATGAAGGAGTCATAGGATGCTGCAGAACCTCAGTCTGAGGCTGCTTATCTTCCTTTCGCTGGATCGCCTTCATCAGCTCGTCAACTTCAGTCTCAAAGTTAACCTGTAGCTCAGGATTGAGTGTCTCATTAGAAGTGATGGTCTTGGAGTTAAGATTTGGGTTCGATGCGGATCGTGTAAGAGAGGCCTGAGAGTCGCTTCCAGCAGGGGAAGGTGCTTGCTCCCCATATGGGTGCTTGAGGTCCCTGGAAAATGGAACAGTTCGGCTGTTGTCGGCGTCATGTCCCATAGCTCGGCGGTCGTGGTATTCAGGCTTGAAGTGAGGAGACTGGTGAGGAGGAGTAGGTGGGCCATGATAGGCTCCAAACTGATATTGGCTGGGAGCCTGGTAGTGAGGAGGGGGCGCAATGCTGTTCAATGGGCCAGAGCTGTACGAGGTGGTGACCATATACTGGGGAGCCATAACTGGGCGCTGGAGAGGAGACGAGGTGGTTCGGTTGTCGAAAGGCATCATGGTTGAACCTTCCATAAGAGAATAGTCTCCGTGCATTTGCTGAGGCCAGCGGCCCCAGTGGGAGGGTGCCGAAGGCGGACTGGTAAGAGCCATCTTTCTTGCTGTCAAGATTGACAATAGTGATGTCGGAGAGTTTCCCCAGAGACTACACAGGAAATATTCTTGTGAGAGAAGAGAGGCTCTTGGTGCTGGTGGTAGAAACTTGGTTGTTTGTTCAATCTGAGGGAAGTGAAATATGTAAGAATAGTCGAGGTGCCAATGTCAATGGGCAGATATAAGTGTCGAAGGAAAAAGTAGTCACAACTTTGTGGAGAGTTGCACTTCCTGATGAGAAGTTGAGAATGAGGCAGGGTCGATTGGAAGTTGAGATCTGGGGAGCGAGGCCGAACTACATATATCCGAATGGGATTTGCAAGGCCGCTTGATTTGCGACAAGGGTCAAATCTCTTAAGCCAATCGAGCGGTATCCTCGCAGATCCTCTCACAAAGACGGCGGGTCTGTTCTTGGAGCACTTCTATGAGCAGGCCCCGGGATAGCAAGAGAATGGTGAGCCAGGTCTCTCGTCATGATTCTGGCCTGGTCATGCTCCCCCACCCGGCGGAAAGAGTGAGAGGGGGTGCTTCAATTGGGGGGTGGGAAGGGGGGGTGGGATGGGATGCTCATCAGGTCCAGACGGCAATACAGGGGTGGGCATGGGAGTTTCTGGGTCACTGCAAGTTGATCAAAGGATGGGGGCAAGGGTGCCGCAAGTGGCTTCGCCCTAAGGGCATGGGGACACCACTTGCTGACCCATGTCACATCCTCTGTTTTTCTTTTGTGCCTGGCTGTGGGCTTGGGAGGTGTTTTATGTCGTTTTCTCGCCTTTTAGATGTTGTCCTTCCAGTTACCCAGGCCGGCGGGATGAGATAATCAGAGAATGCTAGACAATATTTCCCATTTCCTTGTAGATCTGCCTTATACCTCCTATAGCTTATTGATTTCGTCGACTTTCGATAAGCCAAGGCCATCCAAAGTCGGCCACCTGTTGGTGGATGCGAAGTAAGAATGAAACCCCATTGACCAGAGCTCAAACAGACACGATCCAGTGCCCCAATACCTTTTCTTTTGTGGCATTGCTTGGTCATAGTCCAGCAGTAGGTCTCATCTTTGGGTATTCTTTCACTTCCAACTCAGACTTGAAGTTGACTTTAGACGTGGGTGTGCCATTCCGACGCGGGATCTCGACAAGGGTCCCAACACGCTAAAAAAAGGCGCCGCTGCTGGGAGAGCTTGGAGCTTGGGCGTGGTGGGGAGGCGTGAGAATTTGGGAGAGGCGTGGGCACAAAGCACAAAGCCGTGATGGTGATTGAGAGTCTTGCCGGGGTTATCCTTGGGTCCCTGGCATCCAATCTCAGAAAAAGTTTTTCTCCCGTCCTCGTCTTCTCTCAAGCCATTTGTTCAGCCCGGGCAGGACCGGTGGTGGTTTGGCTTAGGCCCGGCTGTTGGTGCCGGTTATTCTTTCCGGACGGTGGCCTCCGCCAATCGTGGACGTAGCACACCCAGCACCGTTGGGATGCGAGATCAAGGCCTGGCTCAGTTGGACCGTTTTGTCCTGTCTGGACGCGGTTGAAATGTCTTAGACCGACGCACCTTGGGAGATGCCATGTCTCACTTCTGTTCGGCGCCGAAGTAAATCAAGGTCGCGGCAGCTCAACGCCTCTGTGTCAATGGTTTCAGAAGGATGCCCCAATCAGCTAAACAATAGCGGCGAAGACAACGCCGTCGTCAGCTGGCTTGGGCTCGCCTCCACCGTAAAAGCCCAGCCGACTTGGATCCGCTCGACGGCGCCGGGCCTTGGGGTTTGGCGCGTCCCCTCCGTCTTCCCAGAAGAAGACGGCGGCTTCCGCAGTGCAAAAAAGTCTTGCCCCAATGACCCCGTCACCTGGCCTGAATTGCTGAACTCCGTGCTATGCAACTCTGTGCTGTCAGATATCGTAACTGTGCTATGGCGTCCCTGCGTAATGCTAGATCAAGCAGGACTTGTGCACCTGCGTAGGCTCCCTTGCGTACAAGTCAACCTCTGTCGCCTAAGTTCGGCCCTCCCGCATCCCCGATACAGACGGCTCGAGCCATCAGAAGCTCTTGGGCCCCTCGCAAACTCTGCTGGCTTCGTTTGCTAGTTGTTCTCCCATCGTGGCCAGGCGAGATCGACGTGTGCTAGGCCCTCAACCCATCTGTCCCGCCGAGGCGATGCCTGCCTCGGGCCCCTTCTGGAGTACTCTCCAGGTTGCGTCTCGAACCGAACCGAACCCTAACATTAACGGCTTGGTCCGGTACAAGGTGCAAGAGTCAACCGTTCATACACAGGACCAATCCTGAACGTTGATCAACTCTGACTAGCGGGCGGCTCCGCAACTCTGAACTCACGTTTTTGTCTGAAGCAAGACATATGCCTATGACTCTAGCTCAGTCCCATAAAGCTGATCAGACGGCCTCCTGCCTACACTGTAGCTCCAGGTGCCTGCCTACAGACAACGCCATGAACCACTCGGATCCCATAGCCAAGCACGGCAAATTGCAATGTGTGGTTCCTGCTGCGAGTACTGCACGCTTTCCTCCAACCCCCATCTTGGCCAATTGTTCTTGGCGTGCCGACCTACTTGGGGTATATCGATAATAAAGGTACATATCATACATTGAGGTTGAGAAAGCCAATGGAAGGGCATCCTGTACAAAGGAGGAAAACGGTGCGTGGTGCACGGTGCAACGTGATACCTGGGCACAAGCTGGAAGGTGCAGACCGTTAAGGCTATCCCGTTATCCTTTTCCGATGCACCGTTGGCAATCGCGGCAAGAGGCGGGTACGTGCTTGCCCTTCAGATGTCCCTGGACCCTTCAAATAAACGCCGCCGCATACTAAACAAGGTAGGAAAGGTTCAACTGTGTAGACGGAGGAAAGTACCGTGAGGAAGGTTATGTTCAGTTTAGTACTAGCTTACTTTTCTCAATTGCTCGCGTCTCCATTCTTTGTTTCCTCACTCTGAAACCCTCCCGCCAACGGTTTGTGCTTTCTAATACGCACTGCAATGAAGCCGGCAGATGAACACAGCACAATCGGTGCCCGTTCCTTACTTGCCCACCGTACCTACTTTCCATCAACCCGACTCGGCCACCCCAATTCAACCGCGGCCGATTTTAGAGACGCACTTCATATCCGGCCATCCCAATCACAATTCCAAACGGTGTTCCGGGGTCGGAAGTCTGTCAATGCACATACAACCAGGTCAAGCCCGTAATCCAGTTGTTTGAGTCACCCTTTTCGCGGAGTCTTCTTGTCCGGTCAATACCCGGCGGACTTCAGCCTTTGCCTCTGTCACCTGTCTGTCATTTGCCTGCTGCCATTCACCATCCCTCCCCTCAGGGCAGGGCCATAACTGCATATCTTGCACGTCCAAATGGAGGATGGGGCTGTCCTTCTGACATGCCAGGGCAAGTAACAGCACTCCGACCCTCGTCTTCTCTCAGCGGATATGCTCCTCTCAGGTCTTCTGGTACCCATGAGGGTATAGATTCTCGTCGACGTGGGTGTGTGTGAGAATCAGCCACATAATTGCGTCCCCTCAAGGATTTTTGTTTGGGGGGAGAGTGTTTGCCCCTTGGAGATGAGGCTAGTGGCCAGGGGTTGACCCATTTTGCATGAGCAAGGATCATGCATCTGCGATTTGTTCAATCGCGAATTCAAGATGCCTTATTGTGCACCAAGTTGCGGACCAATAATGTGACCTTGTCCTTCAGAGCACATACCGGCACTACACACGACGCACGCAATGTTACCTCCCACCAGTTCCCAATCACCATCACATTTTGATGGCTCCGACTCGCTGAAAGGTGTCCGTTGTCCTCGGAGGATGAAAAGGCGGGCACAGTAGCTGAAAAGCTTGGGACTGCGGCTTGCCAATGAGGAGCTCGGTATGAAGTGACTACCAGAATCAATCAAACCCATGGGACTTAGTGATACGGGGTCAGCGATGGCGACTTCTTTTATGCATTGCTTTGAGACAGCATATCTCTCTCCGTCTCAATATAAATGGACAACTTAGGGTAGGCTGCCTCCGGCAGTACTCCTCTACATCTTTTAGTTATGACACCGACAAAATACACATTGAGTGAGAGATGATTCAAAGGCTTTATGAAACTCTTACTCGGGATGAAAGATTCTATCTGAAGTCAAATATAGACTTATTACTGATCGCGAGGTTACTATTGGCCACATGTGTGTTTTGAGAATTCGTCTTGAACTACTATTTTTGAGCCACTGCACAATAGCCATCTGCCCTGCACGTTTGCGCTCTGCCGTCCCCATCTTACCCCAAACATGAATCTTTTCCGAGGCTGCGTCGTGTCTCACCCAGCTTCAGTAACACAAATGGGACACACTTTAGATACGAACGGAGCGCAGATCCCGCAAAGGCAGCTGAAATGAATACGTACATTGTCAGCAACATACTGTACGCAACGTCTACAGAGGAGCTTCTCGAATTCAATGGTCATGATACAGAGTAAGTAGGTGGATGACTTCTCTTGGGCAACAGGGATGCTAGCAAGCAAGAGGCATGTTCCAACAACTGGTGTTCGCGATGGGAACGAACACCTCTCGCGCACTTTTCACTGCAGATCTCACTACACATTCCTGTTATGGCCAAACTGCTTGTTTTTCAACAATGAGATGTGTCGTCTTTCCTCTTTCCTCTCAATCCGCTCCAAGATTCCGATTAAAAGGCGATTTGCTGTATCCGAAATTCTTCGGGGGGATCCCCAGATCGGAGGCAACCCCGGTCGCAACGTCTCAGTCCTCCAGCATCGTTATGGAATCACGGGACACAGTTTCATTAACGACCCTCTGGACGTTCGTGCATTGTGGCCCATAACGGTGCACTCCAACAAGACGGTGTTGTTTTCTCAGTCGTCAGTTAGCGCGAGGAAAGATAGATTTTTATCGGCACACCCTGTTTTGACCAAGATTCAATGCCTGTTTGCCCTGAGGTCTGGCGACTTGTAATGGAGGGGGGGTGTCAATGTTCTTGCTAGCTAATGCCACCACCCTCCGTCGAAATGGGTTTATGCACCAGATATGACATATCACTTCAAATACATATGAAATCAGATTCATCACGGTCCCCGATTTCCACGACAAACAGACTCACGGGCAATCGAGCGTCTTCTCGCAAAAGGAGTGATATTTCCAACGATAAGGAGCTGGGCGCTGGGATCTTAGGGTGGCATCTTATGCACTTGAGTAAATACCAAATCCCAAGGTACCAAATTTCGATGCGAGGCTAGAGCCGAATGGAGAAGCTTGCTTTGCCCGAAGCAAAAGCTGCTGAAGAAGCTCCCGTCTCTTTGTCGGACTTTGTGCTCGCCTGGTAGGAGGGACCACTGGTGGCCACTGGTACCCGCACCGACTGGAAGGCGTCTCTAATAATAATACTGTGTTAGGTGGAGGAGTTACATTGCTCATTCCCTTAACCCGGATGAAATTGAATGAGGAGAGATCTGGCGAGATGGCAATCTCGCATTCGCCGTTGATGGTCATTCCGATCTACTACCACATACGTAGTAACTATGTAATAGGCAGGTTTTTGAGATGGGAATCGAGGAGCATCTCAGAACCCGATCTGTTGTCAACCTTGCCTCCGAATGGTTGGGACATTCATCAGTCTATCCGGTCTAGGCTTTCGGTGTTACATCCCAAAAGAAACTCATATCCTACTCCGTACAAGGAAACTAGAAGAGTTGGTGGGCGACCCAGCGCCGTGGTTGAGGCACTTGAGGCGCGCTGCAGCCGCCTCACGGAACACTGGCCGGCCTGTCAAAGCTGGCTGACCAGGTCACTTTCAGGCCAGCGCGGTGCGCCTTTTGGGCACAGGCATTTTCTCAGAAATAAGCGACTGGCTTTCATTGATGCGCAATAATCGGCACTAGGGCAAATGCCGAACATAAAATTTCCAGCATAAGGTAGCCTTTTACGTCGGCGTGAACGGGTCAAGCTGGCGCAAAAAGGAGCCAGTGGGAACCAAGCTGCATAACGTTCTCTCCAATTTTAGGTCGAACACAGCAGGAGACTGGAGACAAACCAGGGCGAACGCCCTGTGTGGGAGAATTGTGATGAGAGGCGTCTCATGTGGTAATTGCCAAATTTGGGCAAACAAAGTGGGAGAGGTGGCAGAGGTGGCAGAGGTCGAACAGGGGTATGAACCAAGCCTTGGTCCAGCCCCAGACCAGGGGATGCCACCATGACGACAGGGGCAGGTAATGAGTGAGCAGGGGTCCGCGGAGGTTAAACGCCTTCGTCCCTGACTGCCGCGAATCTCCCAGTGCGACTGTGCTGCGTGCGCCTCGGCGGGAAGACCAGGGTAGATGGGTGTCAAGGGCCTCTCAAACGCTGGCGACACGAAAAAAAGACAACAACATTGGGGCAGATCTCGATGTGCCGGTCAGCGTGCTGATACAAAAAGTTTATGAGAGACGAAAACGAACTGCACAGCTTGAACACCATGCTTGTCATCAATGCTGGGTTTGATTGACCGGGAGGCATGGAGGCGGTCGGGACTCTGGAGCGCGCGCTCATTCAACTGCCCATGATCCCCTCCCCCCAGGGTGCTCGTAATTCCAATCACAACAATAGTTTGCTCCAAGGTAGCTGGGCAGCTGAGGTTGAGATGGGAAGACTTTTCGATATCAGGTGGCTATAAGGGAATGAAACCACTTTTCTCGGGAAGAAAGAGATGTTTGCTCACCAGCACACGTACACCTAAAGCCCCAGGTGTGAACTGTCAGGCTGGTGGCCAGAACTGTTCAATGTACTGTGTAGAGTGCCGCAAAACCAGCCTAGTGACCAGCCAAGCCCTAGTCACCTTGGGCAAAGTTCCCAAAGGTTTGGATGAGTAGGGCGATCCCCCGACTGATTGGATGTCCCACCTGGGTGGGCAACCAGGTACATGGATCCAGACTGTTGGAGACAGACCCTTGGAAATGAGAATCCCATGTCTTCCCTCCATTTCCGGACCACGATGAGATGATTGTGCCTGGATTGCAAAATTTTCTGCTCTTTTTCAGGCGGTGATATAGCAGAGACACAGTCTTATTCTTTTTGTCCCATCATCAATGGAGTAGCCAGCCACGAGACACCATCGGAAGCATGGCAAGAAAAAAAAAAGGTGGTAGACAGGGGGCCTCTTGATCCCAGGGTCGCCGGTGGGCTCCGGTGGATGAATGCTCCGGGGCTACGGGGCACATACGGGGACGTCGGCAGCCGGAGACGGACGAAGGCAGCAAACCTCCGGGATTTTGCCAGAAAACCGCCAGACTGTTATTGAAACCATAGTGATTGGCCGTGTTCCTCGGGAATCGTTTGACCCGCACGCATCGCGGCGTTTGAATTTCTTGTTAGTTCTAAAAAAAATTATTCTCGGTCATTTGCTGCCGACGAACGGCTAGCCCTTCGTGAGAGCTGAGGAAAGGTGGTTCGGTTCAAGTTCGATTTTTCATGACACCATTATTCGTCCCAGCCCGAATGCGAGACGGGCGTCAAAATTTTCGAGAATACAAAAATACAATAAAATGAAGGCCATAAAAGGGCACGTGATACGGCAGTTTGGAGTTTAGTCAATGGATAAAGAGGACCTATGGGGTTACTGGTGTTGCAGAAGGTGGCCCGATGCCGATGAGAACCCGGGGGACAAGCCGTTTCATTCCTTCAAAATGACTCGGCTAGCGGGAATTGCAGGATGCGAACTCAAAGGTGTAGTCTGGTGGGACTACGGCACCGGGCAGGACGGCCATTGGGGAAGTTCACGGGTTGGTGATGCACCAACAGACCGTCCTACGAGGCATTGCATGTACGATACCAACAGAGGCGTCCCGAAGACCACGCGATTCCTCAGGCATAGTTTTCGTGTCGAAGTGAGGGGGGGGAGGGGGAATAACCCGGCCACGGGTAAAATTGGGAATGGGGAAGGGTGGGGAGGGTGTGAAGAGGGAGATACCTGTTGACCGGTTGGATAGAGGAGGTGGCCTCGTTTGTGTAGGACTCGGTGGTGGGATGGATGAATGGATGGATGGACCCCCAACAAGTTTGTTGAGTGACATGAGCTTTTTGTGCAGACAAGAGAGAATTGCGTGGGATGAGAGGAGGATGAGAAGAAATGAAGTGAGCCACTCGCTGCACCAAGGGAAGAGAGTGCAGCCTGTTGATTTGCCGACTAGAAATGCCATACCATGCCAGGCAAATGTGATGCAATGCGGCCTATACATGTGGGCTTTGTTACGACCTGCATTTCTCGCATGCAAGCCGACTTACAACAAGAGAAACACTCATTAAAAATAAGAATAAAATAGTTCCGAGGAGTAGCTCCAAGCAGAAAAGTTCTCCAACCAACATTACCGCTTCTGGCCTTACATTCCTGTCAAAGGAAATTGATTTATATTAAAAAAAACCCGAAGTACGAATACGTAGCGGCACAAAAAAAAAACATGCGACATGTATGATCAGAGATGCCTTTGACGGTATGGAGAAATTCTCCGGCTCAGCATGGAACAGCCGTCTTAACTATCGTCCGCCTCTCCACAATAACAACATTCATTACCGAGGGCCTCTGTGTGTTCACTCACAAGCAAAAGCCAGTGCCGAATGAAGTCGCCAATCCCCCAACCTGCTGTTTCACTATCATGCTCAAAAAGTGACGATCACTGATGCGATTGATTGCCTCCCACATAATTACCCTTGTCCGCGTCTGGGTCATGTGGAGGATGACACCACGGGTCCCGACAAAGGTAGACGAGAGCAAAATCAGAAGAAGTAAAAAAAAAAAAAAAAAAGATCAAGCAAGCAAAGGAAGGAAGAGAAACATTCCGAACTTTCTCCCTCTTCACCAGATATCCACGGCTGGAAGCCACACCCTGCCCTTGGGGTGCCTGTGGATGTCATGTTGGTAGGGCACAAGGCCGTATTGCCAGGACAGGGCTGCGAGCTCAGAAAAGGGTCCTGCATCCACCCTCGCTGCAAGTTGCGTCCATCTTATGCCCGCCAACACCCGAAGCTATCAGCCGCACAATATACAGGGCAATGCTTCATGCTCCATCAGACTTGGTTATAGACTCGACCTTCAATTCCCTTAATTACTCCATACGGGGTCCAATATTAGGTCTGCAAATACTTTCGTGCAAGGGCGTGACTTCACGGGGATAATGATATTCCCACCTGGGTCCCCCGGCCCTTGCATTATCAAGGTACATGACCACCAGAGTCAGCACCTAGAGTAATTAAGGTAATTATGTCCATCTTATTCTCAGGAAAGCCTTGCGGTTGTCAGACTCCACTTCTTATTCCCATGGATGCTTTCATCAAATTACTTGCTTTTTTCCTAGTATCTGTCTCCTGTCACTTTTTTTGGGTGGGGAGTGGAGGGGAGGGGAGGGGAGGGGGGAGTTTCCAGTCGCCTTTCCTTTCTTTTTTCCACCCGTTACTATTCCTTACCATTTTCGTCCTTTCATTATCCTAGTCCTTGTTGACTAGTAGGGTATTATTCTTTTATTTTTATGAAAAGAAAAGAAAAGAGAAAACAAAACCTGGGCTGATCCGCGGGGGTGCCGGTCGTCGCCCGAATCTTGGAATTTGCTGGAAACCTTTGACGCAAGGGCCATGCAGGGGAAGGAGGTTGAAGCAGGAACGCCTGCCTCATGCTTAGCCCCTTGTATCTCTTCTCGTTGGTCAATGATGAGTGGCTTGCACCACGGACGGTTTGAGGCCGTTGGTTGGAGCGGGTGGTGTAAGGGAAGTGCCCGGCAGTTGGGATTTCATTAAGTAAAAAAAAAACCTGACAAAAATGCAGCAAAAAAACGTCATTAAAAAAAAAATCAAAGTTCTCATTTTATATACGTATAAAACTCAGTTGGACCACACAGGATCCAGTTTGCGGAGTATCATTCTGGCTCTCGGGCCCGACCGAAATATCACACTGCCTGGGTACGGCTTGGGTACTGCCTGGGTGCAGCCTGTACACGGTACTTATTTCCTTTTTGCCCATGTGTGTCCCATGTGCTATCCCCATCCTCAGCATGGTGCTGGGAAGATTGAGGCACCAGGACTGAAGGGGGCGGGAATATCAAGAGAATAGCAAAAGAAGCAAAGTTCCTCCCCTTCCTTTTCAGCCCCAAATGCACCCCTGGTCTGATCTTCCGATCAACACTAGAAAAAATAAAAAAAATACACTGCTTCGTACACTCATCCATATGCAAATAAACCAACCCCCCCTTCCTCTCCCCTTCCTTCCACAATGCAATTGTCATGTACAGGGTAACACTCCATAATGACGATGGGGTTATGCAAGGTACCGCGACAGACAGAGCAGATAGATGGACCCTGGATGGGCGAGACCGGCCCGTGGAGCAGACTCGGCTCGCAGCAAAGGTCAGACGAGCCTGACACTGGCGGGCAAGGAGAGGAGGATCATACCGAGGGTATAGGCTTACCAACTGTGAGTCGGACAATGTGAAAAAATTCATTCGCCCCAGTCTCTGGACCATGGCTGCTGGAGGCTTGCAATGGCACACCTTACGGCATCGGCCGCTGCGTCCTGTCAGTCGATCCAGTCCTCAATGACCTTTGTACGATTTCTATAATTATGTTTCTACTCTACTTCTTCCTTCTTCTTTCATACTTACCTTCGAATTGCTTCTAGCTGTCTTGTTATTTCTCCCCTACTGATGATTTCTGCCCAGCATCGATTCAGTACCACCAACCATGCATCATCAGACACATAACGGGTTTAGTGCGCGACTAGATATTCAAAGTTGCTAACAGAACGCGGGATGGCAGAGAAGCATTTCTGCAGTGTTCCATCGAGTGCGACGGTTTCTTTTTTTTTTTTTTTTTTTTGTTGTGTTGTCCATCTAAACGGTGCCCGTGCTAACCTTGGAGTTGATCCAGCCGAACGGACGCTTTGCCCTTTTCTTACCGTTTGCCGCCGTTGCCCGCAATGACGATTTCGCTCGACGGTCCGTACCTTGTCCGTCCGGGCAAGGGACGCGGAGTGGACGACCCGTCCCGTCGGCCCATGGCTGTCAACTTCGCTGGCCCAAGTGCTGGCTTTCCTCCTAGTCAGACACAGGAAACTTTGGCCGTCAGTGCGGTTGCGGTTAGTAGTAAAAAAAAATGACGCGGCGTTGGAATGGTCTGTGAGCAAAGGACAGATGCTGGCCCTGGCGGTTCCGGGGAAGCGAGAATACCGCGACACTGGTCATTGGGACAGAAATTTGCTTGGGGGGGGAGGGAAGGGAAAGGGAGGGGGTAGAAGAGAGGCGATAGCGAAAGGGGGGAAACCAGGATTCCAAGCCGTTGGGCACGCTGTGGCATCGCTTCAAAGAGACGGGGGGAAAAGACGTGATGTCGACTACAGCAAGAAGGCGAACGGCAAGACTTCCAGTTTGCTGGACGTGCTTCGTGTATATGCACGCTTACACTACAATCATGGCCGATAGCGCCGGCGTTCGACTTTCTAGTGCCTCGCCGTTCACAACTTCCCCCCGTGGGAAGCGGCTTATTCAAGACTAGAGGGCGAATAACGGAGCACAAAAGCACACATGGCGAGGCAACAAATGGCTTGCGTCAATGAGAGTTCTTGTCTCCCACGTCCCGCTAACAGTTGCTGTTCCAAGAACAATCCAGGGAGGTTCCTGTCCAACCAGATATCGCCTCGAGGATCCGCGCCTCAAGGATCATGTATCATGTGGGGAAGAGAGAAACCTGGCAACTGGTAACAAGCGAGTTCCCGTCCCTTTGGGGCGGATGCAAATGTCCCTTACTGAAGCCCTCACAAGCAACTTACTGCTAGGGTGGGATGGCTTCTTGACGGATTACGCCCACGAAGCAGGGTATAATTCCGTACCCTTACCAAAATGCCAGGTGTAGCGTCTCCTGGTGGACGGCGAAGCAGTGCAGCCTAGTCTTGAGCTGGGCAACGGTCAATGGCTGAGCCAGATACCTGGGCCGAACTGGAGCCCTTTGAGATTGTTCATTGGGAGCGTCGGAGAGGTGGAAAAAAGCCCCCCCCAAAAAAACCAGGGTCATAGTGGGTGGCCGAGGCCGCTCTTGGGTCAGTGCTTTTCGTGTCCGCATCCCTGGGTCTTGGGTCATGTCTCCATCAACGTTTTCCCTTTCCCCCTCCCCAAGCAGTCACGAATCCCAGGCTGGAAGCTATGCTAAAGTTATGATGAGCGGGGGGTTCGTAACGATCTCTTTGTCCTATTTGCACCGCTCTGCGGCCGACCCGCTTCCCGACCCGACTGCAGGGTAACATCCCATCCCCTTCGCCAAAGGGCCCAATGAAGATGCTGACGGGGTATGAAAAACATCTCCATTCGTAGGGGGGGGAGTCAAGCGAGTTTCCCAATAAACGGGTTACGTTTATCCCGGTTTAGTGGCCATCTAGATGCCTTGTTTGCCTATCAGCACAACATCAACTGTACTTTGTAGTGCGTATGGAGTATATATATTATGATGCACTTTTTATTTTATCTCATACGTGGTTAGTTTGTGTGGACATTCTGTCTCCACCTTGAAACAAGGCGGGATGCGTTCATCATAAATTAATATGTCATTACTGTGTAATCAATGACTAGTACATAGTAAATTAACTAGAGTGGGAGACCTGGCAAGCCTATCATTTGCCTTTTTTTTTTTTAATTCCTTTTTTATTTCCTTTTAATGAGGAGGGAGAAAACCGGCAGAGGGAACGGGTTGCCAGTAAACACTGTTACTACCATTATTTTGAGTGGGTGGTCAATGAACAGGAGGGGGAACAACACGCCTTGCAATATCATGTACATACGCGGCCAAGCTTGCGAACAAAACGGCTTAGGATTTTATTTAGCAACTAAATCTATGCGTGTACGTAACGAAAGACGGATGGGAAACGTCCCGAATGGACTATTGACTCGACTTTGCCCTACGGATTAAAGGGGGATGGGGGTACGCGTGTATTTGACGCCACGTTTTTTTCCATACCCTGCCCATCACCTATTACTTGGTTAGATACTGGGCAAGGGAGGGTTAGGAAAAAGATGGGGGTCATCCTTCCTTGTTGTTGTCTCTCCATGGGGGGACAGGCAATGAGAAAACAAAGTGTGTCGCAAGCTTTGGGGGTGCGTAGAGTACGATTTACTAGTCGAATGGGACATACGAAGAAGATGAGAGAGACGGATAAGATTTTTTTTTAATTCCTTTCCCTTCCTATTACATAGCTCGGTAATCTGTACATGTAGTAGCTCCAATGACTATCCAAGTCCAGGTGGCATAGTGCTGATGTGATAAGAAGACAGATTGAAAGTTGAAGACTGCACTGGGTAACGGCAACTTCCATATGCCTCCACCCTTGGTTGAACACCAGCCCCTGTCGATGATGATGGCATTTCTGGTCTCTGATCATCATTTCGCAGCCTACGTAATACAATGAATGTCCATGTGCTGGAATCGCATCGTTATCTTCGCGCCTCATTCTTTTTGTTTGCCCTGTCTGGCGATCTTCCGCCTCGCCTTTTCCCTCCCGCCTCACCTTGCTTTGTGTGCTCCCGTGTGCTTTTGGCTCAAACAAGCCCCTGTATTCGGAACCCAGATTCCTGGGAGGACCGTCTGAGATCTTCATCCAGGTTTGCCCCGTTGGGTCACCGTATGTAACCCTGCCGGGAGCAGCTTACCAGATGCACGGATTCAGCTACCGGGGGAAAAGGGGGAGGGGGGAGGGGGGGAAATCCTATGTCAGAAAGAAGAGGGGGAGGAAAGATTGGCTTGTTATCCCTCACTTTACTATTTACCAAACCCTGTAAGTAAGCCAACTACTGTATGTTATCAACCAACGCATGAATACACTGCATCGTATCAAGCAGTCACTGTGCACCTCGTTATCTCTACCCGTTTTGCTATGGACTGGTGGTACCTTGCGATCCAACCGTATCCAACCGTGAATTAAGCCAACCAACCAATCAAGCATTAGTTACTCAGTAGAGACGGGCTGCGGAAGCCCGGCTTTTGGTCCGGGGGGCTCTGGTTGCCGTCCGCCGTTGTTGTCTCAGTCCAAGACATTTACAAAAGAGGGGAGAAAAATGAAATAAAGAAAAAAACGTATCCCGCATTTTAACTTGCTGAGGCTTTTGTTGCCCGCGTGTTTAAGAGCGACCACAGGATCGAGGCAAGGGAGAATTAGTCTGTGTGCAAGAGGTCGGTGCAAACCAAACATGATGTGCCTTTGCAAGGGGGGGTTCGGACAGGCGTGTGAGCCATGAGCGATCAATCTTGCGTCGGAGTCAAAGCTGCCGGTTTGCACCACCAGGCCGCTTACGCAGCGACCTCAGGCTGGCCTGGCCTGTGGCGTGTGGTAAAGTACGAATGCAAATACCAGCTCGGGTCCACCTAGTTTGCTTTGTGAATAAGAAGTCTAAACGAGGGGAAAGGCAGATGCCGTTTTCTTCGGCGACAGTGCGGGCGGGGATCGGAGTTAGGATGAGATAGCGACCAGGCAGGATCTTGGAGTGAGGGGGAAAGGGGGGGGTGGTTGGGTGTGTGTGTGTGTGTGTGTGATGTGGTCAACCAAGATCTCGTTACTGCATAGGTGGGAAGAAGAAAGAAGGGAAGCCCTCTCGGCATTGTTAGAAAGTGGGCGTGGTGGATGCTGGCTGGCACATGCTGGGTGGGTGGATGAGGCCCTGGTTGGCTGCGTTTGGTGATGTTGTGATTCGGATGGATGCTTCAAGACCCCAACGCCCTGTCACCCATCACCATCCACTCGGAATCCACCAACCACTAGTAATGCACGCACAGGTCTCGTAGTCGTGATGTATCACCGATCCGGCAGTGTCTGTGTGGCATCCAGAGCGTCCCCGTGATTTGCTTGAGTCAGCGGTCTTTTTTTTTTCTTCCTTTTTTTTCTTTTTTAGTTGCATATGAGGCTTGACCTCTTGATCCTTTGTTTTGCACACCTTTTTTCGTCCGAGCTTTCGAAGTAACGTGATGCCTTGTTTTCTGTCAACATAGTAGGCCTGGTTAAACTACTATTTACTATCTAGTTGTCCATCTATCTGGCTGGTTGTTTGCCTCACTCACATACCTTACTCTATGCGACTTTACCAACACGATAAACTGCAACCCGGCTCTCGAGAGGCAGCGTCAATAATCTTGTAAGACAAGAGGATGCCGGCCTCGAGTACATACTAGTTATGCATGTACATGGTAATTGATGATCCAGGGCCAAGCTGTTACGACCATTACATGGTCGAGTCTTGCATCAGGTCCCGCGAATATCGATCTATCATATTTCTCGACACTCTAGACTCAACTGACTGTCACTCCACACCCATACATACACACACACACGCACACACATACAAGGCTTACATAATTCCCTCCTCTGCATTGATTAGGACCCCTTGCTTATTTGGCGAGTTGTATACATATTCACATCCAGTAAGGACTTCGTGGTTGGTTCCCCTTCGAATGGGGGGCAAGGGAAAGGGAAGGGAACTTTGTTGGCATTGCTACCCTGCCCTCTTTCTTGGCTCTCTCTCCACCTCACTCTAAACCGGCCCGCTCTTTAGGAAAATCTCTGAGATGAGATCCCGCACTCTGACGGGATTAGCAGGTTGCATTTTCCTGCCGAGCCAGGGTTGATTTCCAGGTTATTGACGCGACCGCTCCGTTGGGATATTGGCTATGGGCCACGCAACGAAGCAAGCAAGATGAGGCTGAGAGAGAAAAGGCGTCATCTCCTGTAACCGATGGGTCGGTATCGATTACTGTTAAACGGCCTCCTCCTCATCCCCCTTCATCCCTCCCCCTTTTTCTTTCTTTTCTCTTGTCTCTCACCAATGATCCCTGTACGTAATAAGTTATGACAGCTGTAGGAGATTGTTCCTTAGTTTTTACGCAGTAATCACTTCTACTTTTAGTGATGATTGTGTCTCACTTATCTTCCACGCTCATTTTATTTATCGCTTTTGGGGTGTGCGTGCACAGTCCCTTACCCGTCAGTCAGACTCAGGCTGTTACTATGTATGATTACTTATTTCATCCCGCACTACCCGCAACTATGGACGGGTTCGACGGTTGGCTGACGGGCAATGACCATGGGCCACGGCCCACGGCCCACGGGGACACGGGGACACGGCTAAATCTGGGTCATGCTCTCGGGAGCGCGGCGTTGTCGGCCTTTTTGCTTTTTCTGTGCGAGGTTTACTTTGTAACTCTGCATTCTTATGGTCGCTAGTTATCGTACCCGGGCGATTTCCCGTCCCTCCTCACACTTGTTGATAAGTTAACATACTATACCAAAAAAAAAAAAAAAAAAAAAAGGGCATTTCCGCCAGCTTACAATTATTTGAATTTGGAGAAGCCCATCGCAAAGGAATCAATAGCGTTGCAAACAAAGTTGCCTCCACAAGACGTGATGGCTGGACCGAGGATGGTGGTAGCGCGGGGGTGTCTTGCACATTCCGCATGTCAAAGACCTGAGGAGAGAGATGCAACTGAGTCGACCAATCAGATGATGCGGTTATCACGATGAGTGGATGGCATGTTTCTGTATAGAAACCTATTTCGTGGCTATGGCGTCTTTCCCGCCTCACACAAACTGACATGCTTGGAACAGCAACAATAAGACACATTGCCTCGAAACAATCGCGAAGTACTTATTTCACGCTCTCTGTATGTATAGAAACAAAGGTCGCTTGGGAAGGGCCTGGACTCAGCTGGAAGAGCTGGTCTCGGCCCTTTCGCTACACTCTTGAATACCACTGTACTTCCAGACGCCCCCTCCCTCACTCCCTCCCTTTATCGCTTGGACCTATTTTCGAGAACTACGGTATCATTTGTGAAATATTCAAGTTTGCGCCACTCGTACAGCCTATGAGCGATCCTGCGGTCATTTTAGCATAGCCATGACAGATTATGCACGACAGTCATGGCATATTCTCGCCAGCCAGTATAAATTCAGTTTCGAGGCATGCCGCGTGAAAATGTGAAACATAATAACCTGAAATGTCTCGGGGGGAAGACGCAAGGAGGGGCCGGAGGACTGTGCAGAGAATCAGGCGTGTCTCATAGTAAAGTCCAAGATAGTACTCTCCACAGATGGTGGCAATGCTGGCGATACTGGCGATACAGGCGGCACTGGCGGTACTCGTGGCAATGGTGGTGGTGGTGGTGGTGGTGGTGGTGAAACTGGAGATATACAGGTAAGTAGGTGGTTACTGACAATGTTCGCGATGAGTATTCATGCGAGCTATCACACTGAGCACCTACATCTGGATAAGAATTGGCGATCAAGAGCCTAACTGAGCCACCGGATTTTTTTCATCTGCCGTTTGGAGGCGCAACTACTGTGTAGATGCCTCACGTACGATTATTACATTGCGCCAAGCTGAATCCAAATGCAAGCCTCCCAATCCAGCCTGAGGCTTGTCTTCCCTGCAACATTGGTGGACGCGGGATGAGCTGGAAAGCTCTATGTTTGGACGAGTGTGCCGTGTCCGTGTGCCAGTGCCAGTGCCAGTGCTCGTGCCAGTGCTCTCGCTCCGGCAGATGCAGTCATGGGTGCATGTGTGGTCATGGCAACAAAAGGTCAGGTAGACCTTGGACTGCGAAGTACCTTGCACTCAATGCGTACCGAACCGGTTCGTGCAGGGGGTGGTTGGTCCAGGCGGATAGAGAGAGCATGGTATCGAAACAACCTCGATTACGCCTTGAAAAATCTCTGATATCAGAATGTCTCCTCGTTTCCCGGTCCTCGAGACGGGGGAACGGACAAGGGGCCTTGCATTCGGGTACGATGTATTACTCTGCGACGTGCCTCAATGCGCGACACGGCGATACATCCTCCCCAGCCCCAGGTCTCAGGCAAGCGAATACTAAATCCTTCCTGCAGGACAATGTCAAGAAAAAAAAAAGGAAGTAAAGAGCCCACATTAGAACAAGACGCCCCCTCCCTCCTGAGAGAAGAGACGCTGATAAGTGGGTTGCAGAGTCTTGAGTACATCAGTTAAACAGAAGACCTGAGACAATGGGAACTGATATACTGTAGTCTATACGTAGACTATGTCTGTGTCGTTTCGAGAGAAATAACTATAGTATACTGTGTATCACAGGGTATCGCCCAGTGGAAACCCGTTCAACAGAGTAATATACAGATGTATGTGATCGAGGCAACGAGGTCAGAAGTTGGTGGTGAATAATGCCCCATGAGAGAGAATGGAAATACCATGACTGCCGGTTCTGCACAGCTCCAGGTGATCAATCAATGTACGCCCCTACCGTCCTTTAAAAAAAAAAAGATACCCCTAATGTAGATGTCGTATGGCGTGTCGAATGCAGCGCAAACTGCTATAAATGTAGACGGAGAACATCGATATGAGGTCTTGTGCTGTAGTTTGTATAAGCGTGCCTTAGTGGGCTGTTAGTGGTTTGTACTATGCCAAGCGTGTTGGTTGCCTGCCACGAGTGGCTGTGGTGGACATGAAGTGTAACATGAAACCAAGGATTTGATTCACAACTTTAAACTATTGCTTTTTTTTTTTTTGGTTGCTGCCGCTTCAATCACCCCCGCAACACTTGGTAAGGCGAGGTCGAAGAACCCATGAGAGAAAAATAGACGGCAGGAGAATGGGGGGAGAGAAAAGAAAGGAAATGAAGGAAAAAAAGAAAAGATATTTCCCAAAGAGATGATTTGCCCCGGCACTTTGGGCCGCTACCATGGATGCGATCAAGATCGGGTGCGGAAACGGGGCAAGCTCACTACTGTAGACACACAGACCTCGCACTCCAGCGGCACGGAACGCCGTCGATACAAGCGCAGGCGCAGGCACACGATCTGAGTTAAGCGCAAGTCCGTGACATGCGTCGAGTCCCGTGTCAATGAGGCAGCCGGACGGGCGTGAGGGGGTCCTCTGATACGTGGATATACATAGAACCGCCTGGGCGTGAGAGGTAGAATGTAGAGGTAGAGGTGCTGTAGGGACCCAGCAGGTTATGCATGGTAGACGAATGGGCGATTATCATTTCAGCGATAGGTCTCTCGGACCTTCCGAGTTGATAGGTGGTCTCCAGTACAGCACGGGACACCAAGAGACGGCCCAGAGTCTACTTACAGTAGGTACCTTCCTAGACACTATAGGCTATGGGCTGTGCTGTGCTGTACGTAAGAGACACCGACGGGGTTGATGAGAGAACTGCCGTCCTTGGCCAGACATACTGGACTAGTTTCCGCCCAGCTTTTACGGTGTCTGTTACACGACGCACGTAAGTCGTGCACAGTTATTGGATGCCTCCATCTCCATCAAAATGTTCCATATTGGCCTAGAACAAGCAGCAGCCCTCAATATGTCTTTCTGCCCGCCTCCCCGGGCGACAGACAATTTAGGGGAGGGGAAGGGGGGAAGAGCCTTCGCCCTCTTTGCCAGCAACAATCGTGCTAATAAGTGCATGGGCCTACAGTACCTATGGTAGGTATCGGCGACATGGGCGGGAACGGTGCAGAGTTGAGATTGGTGGCCACATCGTGATGTGATAAGAGAGGGTACAGTACCGGGCTCCCAAGGACTTCCAGTGGACTTCCAGTGGACTTGCTACCTGCCCGTGTTTGCTATGACGTTCAACGAGCGTAATTGGCTTGCTATGCTCATTTCCAACTTTCCCATCTTGGCCGCGAGGGGGTTCGTCCAAGGCCCTCGTCCATGCCTCGATGCCTTTTTTTTTCCTCCATCTCACCGAAACACCTCATCGCAAACCCCCCCCCCCCCCGCGCCACCTTCCATCTCAAATCTCTCACCCCCAATCGCCTTGACATGTCCCAACGACCGGGCCTGTACGTCCTATGTGCTAACCAACTAGAGTTATCTACGGCAGCCCCTAACCAAGCTGTCGCGGCTTTTTTTCAGCAGCTGCCGCCCTCCATGACCTGGGAGCTTGAGCTTGAGCTTGCCACTCGTCCAGGGCGGTCCCTAAGCGGTCCCTGTGGTCGCTTAAGTTGCCTTCCCTTCCCGAGCGGGTTGAGTCCCCGGAGACGGTGCCATCTCCACCATGGCGTTTCCCGCACCCAGATCAGCAAATCCTATCTCATGAATCTGGAGGGATCGAGTGCATCCAAAAGGTCAGCGTCCGATGTAATCTGTGTCAGGGGTGGCTCAAGACTTGAAGGCCAGTCTCCGTACTCAATATCGTCATCGTTCACCATCGTCATCGTTAGCTCAATCCGTGTTTGCTTTCTTCTTGTTTCTCTTATTCTTCGTCTTCCTTTTAGTTTTTTTCTTCTTTATTTCCTTTTCTAATCAAAACCATCCTTTTTTTGTCATTTCTTGTCGATTCTAGTTATTTTCTCTTTCCTCGTCGTGGGACCCAACCCCCCCTTGTTGCACCATCCATCCCACATTATTGTAACTGGACCCTTTCAAACCCCCCCGGTCGGTGATAATTACCACACCTTCTCGTCATATCTCAGATTTGGTCCTGTGCTTTTGCGACATCCAAAACAAGCCCTATCAAGGCGCGCAGAAGGGTGTCGCAGTGCCTGATGGCAAGACATAGTTTCCGAGTCTGCATCACTGTGCCGCCCGGCCTAGCGATACCGCCGATCCCATTGTCAAGTGGCCGATATCGAGAATTCGAAGACCTGGATTACCGGGGCGTATTCCCATCACCATGGTCGAGTTTACCCCCCCTAGCCCAAGAGCCCAAGAGCCAAGCACTGCTCCGGCCACCACTCGCACGGCACCCAAAAAACAAGGCTCTGTGATTTGGCCGTGGTTGCTCTGAAGGTTCCCAGTGCGGTGGTACGCGGAGGATTCTGACGTGATGTCGCTCAACAAAGCACCCATGACCGTTGACAGAAATGGTGCATGTCAATAGGTTGTACGACAGTTGATCGTTTCCTTCTATCCCTTCTTTCTGAGCCCACCTTGGCTCTGATAGAATTGTCTCTCCTCAAGTCATCCGTGCTCATATTGCAGTCCTTGATACTGTGTTGATAACAAAAATACGAGTGCTCGAGTCTATTACCGACAGCCCCCCCGCAACCCCCAGATCCGCTCCACAGGCTGATGCGTTGCAGCTGTTTTGTGAGGTATGACAAGAAGGTGCCTCGCCATTGGTGACAAGGATAGACCATAGAGCCCGACAAATATCGGGCGCTCTACTTTGCCCACTCTCCCAGAATGCGAGATGACCGTTCGCACAAAAGAAAGTCTAGACACCAGCGCCGGAGGGGCGGGACGCAAGGGCGGCTCGCTGGTCCTGATTGGGCTTATTGCAGATGCGGCAAAGCCACGAACACCCCGCTGGTACGGACCTGGAAACCAGTTTGAGATGTCTACTCGATTCTCTAGTTGTGCTGTTATGGAGCACGCTTGCACGTTTCTGGTCCTGATTTCGCTTTGTTTTGCTTCGCGTCACTTTGCTTTGTTGCACGTCAATGCTGTATCGCCGATGCCTTGTGGCTTTGTGGAACTACGGAGGAGTTCTCTCTCCATTTCTTTGACGGTTTTGGCTTGATCTTGACCGAGAAGGTGGGAGTGCATTTGTTCAGAGGGCCAGGGTTGAGGCCCGGTGCTCAGGTGACATCGCGCGAGGGCATCACCTCTTTGTCACTTCTCTCTTCTCCTCCGCCCCATGCTCAATGCCCGTACCGTTGGGATTCAGCTCGTCGATGGGGGCATCTTCTCTCCTCTCTCTGCAGCCTCTTCTTGTTTTCTCGATCCCCGTGGCCCCTGGCCATCCTTGGCCATCTGAACCATCGATCGACCTCCTGTCAAGCTACCTTGAGCCCCCCCTTCTTCCCCTCCATCCCCTCCTACTGCCAGGCCTAGCTCCTCGTCCCTGTCAACCATGCTCTTGCCTTCCTCTTCAAGATTGCACATCGTACAGCCGTTTCTCTGTTGCGTCGCCTCAGCCCATACCCAAGGCACCAGCCACTACTACTATAGGAAGGATAAGGACCCAAGGGAAATTATTACAGGGTAAGGGGAGAAGGGAGCTAGATTGGGCCGGTCCCAAGTTGGCGGGACTTCAAGGCATGAGAAATTCGGTGACTATTGCAGTCCAAGTCTGTCCGAATCGGCTCGTCCCGCTTATTTCGGGCTATCCCTTTATTCCATTTCTTGGCCTCAGACGACTACACAGTATGGCGATAATTTTGCCAACAACGAATTTGTTGCTATTGGCTTATTTTCCTGTAGTGCTTTCACCTGAGAAAGCTTATATGGGCTACACATAGCAGCTTTCACTAGTATGTAGGGCATGCAAAAGGTATATATCTATCATTTAGTTGGAACTCTGCTGACCCTCATTTTCTGACGCTCACAAGAGCCACCCTAGAGCGTATCTAGAGGCTGGTTATTACCATCAAAACAACAAAACCATAAGCATCCTGAAATGTGTTATGAGTACGTGTGCGGGAGGCTCCTCACGGGAAGACAGCCCGCCAGACCGGGATTCAGGGGATCCCTTCATCAGATTGAAAGTAATTCAATGCCCGTAGCGAAACAACCCAAGGACGGTTCGACCACGGTAAAATCATGCGCGAGGATATCTGTCACATTTCAATACTGGTCAAGGACTATGTCACATGCTGTGGTGTTTTGTCGTTGGGGGTGTGAGGGGAGAGAATAGAGATACTGTCGAAGTCGACGCTTACATCCGGCTCCCATGTTGTTCAGGATCCTTTCCCCTACTCATACGGGGGCGGAGGGCTTCCGTTTGAAGAAAGCCGTTGTTTTCTCCTGTCGCAACTACTCGCTATGTAACGCTCCTATTTCATCAGCCTTGCCGCTCGTCGGGCATAGCCACTGTCGAGCTGTACTTGGATACCTGTGTCTTCGGACATCGCCTCGCTTACCATTGCTCAAGTGGGCAACGCGGAACTCAGTTCGGCGGACTGCGAAGAAGTGTCGGTCAAAGGCGAAGAAGAGATACTCTCATACAGACGGGACATTTGACTGTGTATGAAGTACCGGCAGCATGGCAGTGGACTTGGATCTTGCATCTCGAAGGGCTGTGTGTGAGTCTACCATCTCACCTTGCAAGGGGCCTCGGTTCCGAGATTTTTTCAGAGGGGCCACGAATAAGCAGCGGCGCCGACGATGGAGACGGTTTCAAGCTACTATTGAGAAGAAAAAAAAACGTTTCTCCTCCTAGTTTCTCTCTATTTCCATCAAACTCCCTTCTATAGGAACTAATATTTTCCTTCCTTCCCTCAACGGATCGGAATGGACTGATTATCGTTTATTTTGGCGGGGGAGGGCGGAAAGGTGAACGGTAACCAGGGTAGGTAGGGGCCTACTGTAGGTGTGTGCTCAGTTTTTGAATCCTTGATTGCGCGCGTTTGGCGACAGGATGGATGAATGAATTGGTTGGATCACCAGCCTCTTATTTTCGCCTCCGGGGCTGCTTTGAGGAGTTGATGGAGTCGATTTTGACAGGTTGAAGAGTTTCCTGCGTACCCCGGCTGTGATGAGCATGGGCATCGTGACCTTGGCTTCGTTCCTGGTCTCGTCCCTTTGTTCCTACTGGTGAAACGGGATTCCCGAGAAGCCGGAATCACCAAGGCGTCAGGGTCTGCGAGAAGGGGACCCTGTTCACCTTTGCCTTGGGAGAGAGAGCTTCGCGGCTGTCTTCGGGACCGTGACGGGCATAAACTTGTCCGTTTGTTGATGGAGGAGCCTTTCACACATGGGCGGGAATGACCGGGAGGGAATGGTCGCGATGTCGTTCCATCTGTGGTATGATTGCCCGGGTTGTTTTCGTCTGGGGTCTACAAATTCATGAGAAGAAAAAGGTTTAACACGGCTTAAACAATGTCATTGAACGGGATTTGAAGTTTGCAGGTGGTTCCGTAGGTGGCTATTCGTAAAAAAGAGCGATGTTCGTTGGCGACTCCTGAGTCCTCAGCCCGCTTACTGAAAGTCGCGTGGTTCTTGCGTATATGTTTGTGCTTTTCTTTGCTGCATAAGGTGCCTGCCTGTAGGCTTATGTGATGATTCCACCTGGACGAGGACGAAGAAGATGATACGGAAGCACCACCCCTTGAGTTGAAAAATTTGCCAATACACACCTTGCTGAGATACTCGATGGTGTTTCGATTATAGTGGTGTGTTTTTTCTGAGTCAATGGCTTGGAACCGTTGAGTTATGTCCACATATGAGTGATTCGATGATTGTTTGATGAAAGACGTGGGTTTGTTGCATTGACGTGGCCAAGGTATAGGGTAGGCTCCTTGACTTGGTAGCGACTTCGCATACGTACTTACTTGATGCTCCAAGAAGATGAAACAAGGTAATTGTACATCAAATATGTCTGTGTTTGCTTAATTTACACATATTAAAACGTTCTTGGTTCTGTACGGGTTATTAAAGCGTGTTCAAGTTAGTTGCTATTGTGCTACCTGTTAAACTGCAAAGCTGGTTTAATGACCACCTCATGTGCGGAAGAAAATATTGGAAAATTGTTGTGAACCTGGTCGACAGAACGCTTATCCTACAGCTACTGAACGAAACCCGTATATAGGTTATACTTTTACATCCGGGGAGGAGCTCTGAAACTTGGAGATGGGCAAAACAATTGTCTTAGATGAAAGACAATATCGTGCGTCTTCGTCGGTATAGAGTCCCTACACCTTACAACGAATGAGTATGTTCACGATACTGGTGTACGGCGAGCTATAATGATTCTCTTCCACTTGATGTTAATAAACCTCGGCATTATTCTAACTGGTAGCCACTAGGAACTGCACTCCTCATAAACCTGAACTAATCCAATACGCACCATAGCTGCCCCTATATCCAGGTGTCAACCAAGTGTCCCCAGGTGTCTGAAAGAGAAGTCAAATACGTGCATTATGACCACTGCTAAATCAACTACTTCGAAAATGAATACAGTTTACGCTGTGGCCCTTGTTCATGGAACAAACTGCAACGAACGAGGGCGGCGCTGAGCTGGATTGGGCGTGAATGAGGATAGCAAACCACCCTAACTCGAGTTTATCTGCGCTGTGGTTATCCAAACGCCCAGGTGAGAGTCTGCAAATATACAAATACAAATGAATGTGTTGTGTCTAAATGAATAAAATCACTTCCTCCATCCATCTCCGTCTCTATCTCTTCGCTCCTTATCATCCAAGCAGAGGGATACTTCGCTCAAGCCCCAAGACGAAGAAGCATCACATTCAACAAGTCTTTCTATTTCCCCTTTCACCCAATCATACACAATCTGGCAGCCATGTGTCAAATCACTCGCAAGTATCACCACTGCTACGTATGCAACTCCATGAAATGGTTGGAAAGCAAGAAGGAGCTGTGCACATGGCAAGACCAGCAAGACGGCATATTTCCATTCGAAGACGAGAATGGTGTGTCAGCATGCGTGCTGGATGAGCGCAACATCAAGTGCGAGGATGTTGAGCCCGAGGAATGCCCTTTCTGCTGCCGGGAAGAGGAAAAGAGACGCCAAGCTCGCGAAGAGCGCAAGGCAAAGGAGCGTGAGAGAGAGGAGCGTGAGGAGGCAGAGAGGAGGCGTGCGCGCGAAGGGGTGGTTGGTGATGCTGCTGAAGCAGCTTAAATGTGAGTGAGCAATTTGCACCTGGATCTCGAATCAACTACTCTTCTTTCTCTTCTTATACACAAGTTTGAGGTGCTAATATCAAGGGTTTAGGTGTGAGCATTGATCCAACCACCAACTAGAGGTTGGAGGCGGCGATGAATGGCTCGCTGCTTGACTTCCTTGTGGAGTGATGGAAATCGTCAAGGAACTGCCCATCAGTCAACGCATAAAAAAACATCATGAATCACGATTTGCTGTTTGGGTTTAGTACATGTACCATAGCGTATCAGAGCAGGACTCGGGGCAGGTAACATGACATACTAGTCCAACGGCGAGACTTGACGACATTGCAGCATGAGATACGACCAATTGAAAGACAATGTCTCTGTCTTATTCAAACTCCAAGATGCAGAGTAGTGAACTGTGATTAGAGTGACGTGAACAGAAGGAGAGCGTGTCACTGACCCTGACTACTTATATAGTTACCGTGTGTATATGGCTGCTCTCCTCGATTTATCTCTTCTATTAAGACACGAACTACACAAGGACTCTAATCCTGGTCGCCTCAATATCACCAAACGAAGGTACAACTCTCAACCACTGCTAAACATCCCCATCATGTGCGAGAAGGAGATTGTTCAGTGGAGCTGCGGCGGTTGCCAGAGGTACACCCGCTCAGATCCGCCCGTGATGGTAGAATGTGTCCTCAAGCAGAACGGACGACGATGCGAAGTTAAAGAGGTCCGCCCTACTATATACGAGCCGTGGGAGAAGTGTATCATCTGCGTACGGAGAGAGCAAGAGAAGAAGGTAAATAGAGACAAGGGGTAGTCTACCTCAATCAGAGGTGGTTCATTTGGTGATTTATAGAGCAAGAAGCTCCACACACTCTCTCAGAAGAGGAAGAATAAGCAATAAATCAAGGATTTGAGGTATTCTTAATCGATCCCATGTGTTTCTACACCCAATTTCAAGAACTAGACACATTGATCAGTCAAGGCTGGTTTCTCTAATTCAGGTCTTCAGACGCAGCAAGTTAGCCCCTCCCCATCTGCTTCATAAACCACCCAGTAGCCATACTCACGACTCCAACCCTCCAGATGTCGGAAAGCGAGAGGCCGAATCAAGGCCGTGGTTTCACTATAAAATGGATACGAGCTTAGCTAGTACTCAAGCTCAGTTGCAAACTCTGCAACACAACATAAAGTTCTTGACCAACTACCAAATAAAAACAACCACGAGTATCTCGGAGTAAGTTAGCAGGAACAGAAAAGACAAGATGTGTCAAAACATGTTCTTAGGTTACTACTGCAACAAGTGTGAGAGACAGATTAGCAGAATTCCCGACGGGACGATCCCCTGCGAGGCCTCCAAGAAGAAGGATTCCATAAACTGCATAATGTCAGAGAGGGAGGAGAAACATTGGGTTGACTCGAGAGACTGCGAAAGATGTTTACGCAACCGGCAGCGCGACGAGCAGCTCATCGACTTTATGGAGACAGAGAGGGATCGACGGGAGGCTCAGAGACGGGACTGGGCTCGCCGGCAGAGGGAATGTGATATAATGTAGAGAGGGAGAAGATGTAGCAGTAGGTAGTTGGCAAATATACATTGCGTGTTGCTGTATCTATGCATATTGTACCAATGAAGCCCCCTTGCTGTGACAAAGCGACAACTTTGTAGACCATGTATGCGAAGCAATGTTCTAGGACCCGAGTGATTCTGACGGATAGTCGAACAGAGATACAAAGAGGAGTGAATCACGATTAAGGATTGTCCATATAAAACCCCTTCTGAATCTCCAGTCCGCATATTCTCTCCTTGAACTCCACACAATATCATTAACCACGTTCAATCAAACCAGACAAGAAAGAACCCAATCAACCAAGAATTACCATACTACCAAATCAGCAATGTGTATTCAACACGTCAAAGAGTTCAACTGCAGAATGTGCAAGGGTCTTCTTCGCGCCGAGGATGATAGAAAGGACCTTTGCGAAAAGGCAGGCGACGCGAACCCCCCTGGCTGCAACTTGACCTACGAGAAGAAGACGATCATGGTTGAGGTGATTGAATGCCGCGACTGCACCGAGAAGATGGCGAAGATGGCCGCTGCTATCGAAGAGGATTGCAAGAGGCGACATGGTATCAAGGATTGATTGAGAGGTATGGAATAATTAGCTGGAAAAGACCATTTCATGATGTTGAGGTAGGGTGACGTTTTATGCATGGAATTGAAGCATTGTGGTAGAAGGGGATAACGAGGGCGGTAATGATATAAGCTCCTGAATCCCTATTGAAGTAACCAAAAGCAATAGTAATAATAAAACTTGGTTGTATCATCTATCATGAGAAGTACATTCAGAGAGTTGCTCTCTTCTTGCCCAGTCTATCAGCCGTCGTAGTAGTATACATAATATACAAATACAGTCTATCATGCGCCCATCCCTCTTGTACACACCAAAAGCGCAGTATGTTTCTTCTCCTCTATACCCACCGTGGCAGGTAAAATTTCACATTCTCATACACCAAAAACGTCACCCAAGTCGCCGGCATCACTCTTACTACACCGGGAACGAGCCCGCGGTAGAAGCCGCGGAGTCCCTCTTCCGTCCAGATCCTCGAAACGACGCCCCGGAAACCTCGACCGAACCGCTCGTCGGCCTCGTAGTTCTGCAGCCGGCTTCGGAGTACCTGGTATGGGTACGTGACCGCCCCGGCGACCAGCTTCGCCATACTTGATAGTGCGACAGTAGCCTCGGTCGTCATGGGGTGGTCTTCGCCGACGCCCTGGCGACGGAGTCGCCGCAAGTAGTACCATCGCTTCGCGGGCTCGTACACAGCAAATTGCACGGCTCCGTGCGACACCCCAATCAGAGACACAGCCAGGCCACGATAGAAGCCGCGCACGCCCTCGGTCGCCAGAATGGTGCGCGCCCCGGCCAGCATGGATGGGTAAGCACCCTGGGTGCCGCGATCCGACGACACCATGCGAGTCTTGAGAACCCAGATGGGGTTGGTCAACGCCGCCGTGGCAGCGCCGGAAAAGGCGCTGGCGGCGAAGTAGTCACCGGGGGATGGGCGGGCGCGGCCTTGGGAGGCGGCCAGGGCGCGCTCGAAGCGTGACTTGAAAAAGAAGAAGGAAGCCCAGCTGGAGGCGTTGCCGACAAGATTGGGCGTTAGACCACGGTAGAGCGAAGCGAGTGGTTGTGGGCTGGCCGCGAGGGAGCGCAAGATGGACATGGTCGAGGGACGGACCGATGAGGGGCTGTGGGAAGTGCGAAAGACTGGAGATAAGAGCCATGATTTTTTAGCCTTTTATTTTCATACTACAAGACGGGGAAAGATTAAAGTAGAAACAGGAGAAGAAAATATCTCCATGGGAAGTGCGTACTCTGCATGCGAGTCTTCACAATGTCCAGCGGATGGACGACTAAGGTGGCGACGCTGCCGGCGCTGAGGCCGGCCATGGACTCGACGACGGCGGGGGGGAGACCCGCATGCTGGAGGTCGGGCATAAAGATGAAGTTATAGAAAGACCTCGAAGCTCCTGTCACATCGTGTGAGCGAAGCAAAGCGAGTGCACAGCAAGCAAGACGACAATGGTTGGTACTGGAAGGTTGAAGTTCAGCATCAACCCAAGTGAAAAAAAAAATTAAACTGGGTGATGCGGAGCTATCTGTAAGTAATAAGTCATCAGTCCGGGGGCACCGACGTCACCATCGATTTTTGGCATTCCCCCCAGTTTGGGTATTCAAAGCTCATGGCCGACTAGGCAGGAGAAAAAAAAAGTAGGATTTTGTGTTGGGATGAGGATTTGAAGAATTAAGAGTGGTTTTTTGTCATTTCAGACATGTATTCTGGTTTGCGTGGTGATACAAGCTTTATTCGTTCCAATACAATCAACCCCCTCCCTCGCATACGCGGGATCGTGATCCTGGCCTTTCCATTGCCACACGATTTCCCAACGCCATAAATGCAGGTGGTGCTGCTTCAGCTCGAAGTCTTTTTCCCATGACATAATATACAGTAAGGTGGTTTCAGTTCGGTTTTGCGTGCGTCCAGTTTTTTTGGGCTCAAGAGCTTTAGGAGAGGGGGGAGAGAAGGCTGCGGGGTGTTGGGTTAGCGCCCATGTCAAGGTCCTCAGAAGTAGGTCAAGCTCAAACGTACCGGATGACCGAGGGTCGAGGGTCGCTGCGGGTGTAGCCTGCGGGCAGTGTCAGTTTCGAGAATCGGTTGGAAAGCGGTCGTTATCGAGGTGTCGTCGTACCGAGGTAGAGGATCAAGGGAAGATAGCCACTGGGGAAAATCCAAAGTCAGTAACAAGGTCGAAGAGATAACAACAAAACGTTTCTATATTACGAGGAAAACATACTAGTGGATGGCAACGCGGGAGATATCGATGAGCTTGGCAATGCGCTCCTATAACCTTGGGTTAGTTCCCTCCGAGTCGAACGGTTGGCGAAAATGGACAAAGCGCGCACCTTGGATTCCTCGGAAAGGGCGAACATCTTGATGGCTTTTTGGTTTAAAAGGAAGCGAAGCGACTCGTGTTATAAATCCAGTATATAGCAAGAAGAAGCGACAACAGGGACGCCAATGACACCGTCGGTGATGGGATTCGGGCAACCTTTTCGAAAGCTGTGAGGACGCTTGCGTTTGTATCCTTGACGGTCTCCAAAAATTTCGTGATGCGATGGACGGACCAGGGAAAAAGTCGCTCTTCCGATCAAGCGCCAGGCGCGCGCCAGAAGCGGACTAACTTCGGCAAAGCTGGAACCTCATGAAGGCAACGCCAACCTCCAGCCAAAATTTCTGGGAGCATTGTAGAACAAGTTTTAAGAGGCCAAGGATACCATTTTCCGTACCTGTTTTTTCTCATTTGACGACGTTGTTTTGATGCGATTCAAAAGAGTTTTCTTAATCTCGAGTAATTGATACATAGAGAGAGAGAGAGAGAGGATTTCTCTCACCCTACCGACATCATGGCGCAACACAGGCATTGGTGAGCTTCCCTACTTATTAACACCATTCACTCTAGATGAGAGCATCCGACTAATATGCTGTTTTTTCTTTGCTCAGGGAACAAGATAAGGAGGCGACCGTCTACATTGGAAATATCGACGAGCGCGCGACATCCGCAATGGTGTACGAGATCATGCTGCAAATGGGCCCCATTCACAACATCCACATGCCACGCGACCGCGTCACCCAAACGCACCAGGGCTTCGGTTTCGTCGAGTTCCGCACGCCCAACGACGCCGAGTACGCCGCCAACGTCATGAACGGTATCAAGCTGTACGGGAAATCTTTGCGCGTCAACAAGGCCAGCGCGGATAAGCAGAAAGCCGCCGAGGTCGGCGCCGAGCTCTTCGTCGGCAACCTGGACGCCATGGTGGACGAGAAGATTCTCTACGATACCTTTAGTCGCTTCGGGCCTTTGCTGAGCCTGCCCAAGGTGGCGCGCGAGGAGAGCGGTGCGAGCAAGGGGTTCGCCTTTGTCAGCTTTGGCGACTTTGAGAGTAGTGATGCAGCCATTGCCAACCTACACGGCCAGTACATCCTGAGCAAGGAGGTATCAGTACAATACGCCTTCAAGAAGGATGGCCGAGGAGAGCGTCACGGTGACGACGCTGAACGAGCACTGGCCGCCGAGGCCAAGAAGCGAAACATTGTCCCCGAAGCGCAACCTGTACCCCAAGCCTTTCTGCAACCGCCACCCGCCGCCGCCGCCTCTGCCTCCGCACCTCCAGCAACAGCTCCTCCTGCCGGCTTCGATCCATCCGCCATGGGCGCAATGCCTCCAATGGGAGGAGCTCCTTCGCAAGGCATGCCCGCAGGATTTGCGCCACCTGCCCGAGGACCTTCCCCGTACAACGCCGGAGTGCCCCCCGTTGGAGGCCCCCCCCGAGTCCCGGTTCCTCTCCCTCCTGCGCCGTCTGGCTTGCCAGCGAGACCGCCCCTGGCTCAGAGCGGCTTCACCAACCCAGCTGATTTCCACCCAGGAAGCTTCCGACCACCAAGCGGTGCAGCGCCGCCGCCTGGTTTCCCCGGAGCCCCCCCGCCTGGTTTCCATACTCCTCCAGGTGCAACTGGCACTCCTCCTCCACCCCCTGGCTTCATGCCTCCTCCAGGTTTTCCACCACCTCCCGGATTCAACCGTCGGTGAGCAGGTACATAAACCCTCACAAAAACAATTTATATAGACACGGCCATTATGACGGACTTTTAGGGACGGTTTGTAAGAATGTTCTTTTTTGTTTTGTTTTATTCACCAGACTCAGGTCGAGTCACCATGTTTGGAATTAAGATAAGGCCCTCCTAACTCAGGACCAAGACCAACAAAAAAGCGATGAAATTGATCGCGGACTCTCTAATTATCCCATTCCCCATAAAAAGCAGAAGATGAGACCACTCAATGATGATGCGGTCAGGTATCGTACAGCTGTCATATCCCAAAAAAAAAGACTTTGGTATACAAACCGTTCCAAAACAACAAAACGTTTCCCTTTCTTTTGTCTGGCAAAGACCATGCCTCAACGCCAGGTTTGCAGTAGCATGCACCCTTTCTCTCTCTTTTGTTTTGATCATCTCAACGCCCAGAAAATGCCTCGTTCGCTTCCCTTGTGGCCTTGTCCCACTCTCGCGATGCTTCGTCGTGTTGGCCTTGCACCTCGAATGATTGCGCAAGCATCCCGTCTGCGACGCTCTGCCACAAGACGTTGCCGCTGCGCTGCGCCTGCTTGGCCGCTGCCAAGGCGCTCTTGAGGGCTTGTTCGCCTATGACATTTTCGAATAGCCGGCTTCTCATAATAGCAAGCGTGACGGCAGCGCCCAAGACGTTGTTGGTTGACCGGGAACCGCCCATGGCAGCCTGAATATGTTGCTTCTGCATGTTTAGCTGCTGTGGAGGTTCCGTGACGAGGGCGGCCATGACATTATGCCACGCTGTGCGCAGGTCGATATTATGGTGAACAGAGCACAGGGGCTGAAGCTGTTCAATCAGGTCGAGTGTCTCCGGGTCATCGCGCTGAGAAGGATGTTGCATAATCCAGAGTCGATTTAGTGCCGCAAGGAGAGCCAACTCTTTGTGCGCCGCCTTGATACCAGTTCCGCGCTGCGACAGGCTGAAGCTGGGGTTCTGGAAAATGGTGAGAGCAGCTTGTAGGTCTCCCGTACCTTGGTAGTAAACCCCTGACAGATAGGTAGAGAGCAGTCGAAGGATGCTCTGTGTAGATGGTGTAATCAGACCCTCCAGATTGTCGATGAATTGTTTCGTCTTGACCCATTGGCAGTGACTCGCGGCCAGAAGACCTAGCAGGATGTTCAGATAGGTCTGAGTTTCCACTCGCCACTCGCGCTGCCTGATAGCCTCTTGCAGCGATACGGACGCACCATAGCGCGTTCCCGCCGTTTCCTTGTCCCCTGATTGTTGTTAGTGGAGGTTTTTTTATTTTTTCAAAAAGAAAAAAAAAAGCTTTGAAAAAAAAAAAAGAAATTCTGGTTGACTTACAGTCGTCAAGGATTTTTAGACCCTCTCGCCAATAGTCGGCTGATGCTGCCGATCTACTGCCGCTGGGAGATTTGTGAAGATTGGCCAATCCACTGAGTACATGCCTAAAGCTAGGTTAGATTATGTGTATTCAAACAGCATTGAACTAAGGGCCATAAGCTTACACAAGCGACCTCAGCTCCATTGGTGTCATAAAGGTCAGGACTAAAGAGTCTGTGGGTGAATCATGGTCTCCTCCACAAACGATAGTTGATGTATCGGCACTGATCGTATGCGCTGTTGACGGCTGCTTTTTGATAGGAACAAGGAAGTCAGCTTTGAAGTTGAGCGCATGGTCGCAAGTATCGATCCTCTTTTGTAGGTGGCGTAATTTCTGCGCCGTAACATCTGGGCTCTGGTGATTAATGCTAGAGGCTAGGTCTAGCAAAAGAGTCATCAAGTCTAGCTGCATGATATGAACCGAAGGGTCAAACTGGAACTTTGCCGCCTGGGCGATGCAGGTCTGGACCCTTTCCATATTGCCGTCCTTAGTAGCCTTAAGTAGAGTGAGACCTTCGAAGATGGAAGCAAAGACACTGAGGGCCTTGTCCCCGCGCGAGTTGGCAATGGTCTGGATGGATTGAATGTTGCTTAGGGCGCTAGCATCAGCTGTCTGGCCGACTTCCATGTGAAATGTGGCTTTGAGCAATTTGAACGCATAAATCCAGTGGACATGTTTGAAGCTGCGCATCTAGTTAGCTTAGAGTATTGAAAGTGTGGCAACGGGTAGTATAACTAACGCTTCGCAGTCGGAAATATGGCGGTCAACGGCATTCAAAGCGGCTTTGTGGTTTCGCTGAAACAGCACCTTCAACATGAGATATTGCATGCAGTACTTCAAATCGAATAGGCGATGCTTTTCAATCCCGGTTAGCTTTGATCTAGAGAGGAAGACAATTTCACGTACCTTGTCGCAGAGCGTGATGCCTTTGGTGAGAGCAGTTTCGGCCTCCATCAGATTCTCCGTCTCTTCCAACATTATGGATGCATATCGCAACCTCATCCTTGCCTCTTGGTGCGGTGATAGTCTCTTGCTCTGTAAAGAAGCCTCTAAGCAGGCCAATCCCGTCGTGATTAGGTTTTGGTATTCATCCACACGGAGGGGATCTAGGGACATGGCCACATCGTGCACGGAAGACCGAGCCTTGCCAAAACATTCCTCAGCGACCGCCACCATCATCTTAACAGTGTCGACCGGTCGAGCCTTGGGGGTTATGGCTGGTGATCTCTTGGTGATGCTCGGTGATCGCGCAGTGAGAGCCGGAGAATTGCTCACCGACGAATGAGGGCTAGGTTTTATCCTCGGAGTGACCGCTCCTGTCTTCTGTTGCAACGGCTGAGGCTGAGGCTGCGGAGTCTTGAGCATGATGTCCATTGGCTTCACAGTCATCGTATCGAGTGGCTTCACCGTGATGCTCTCTAGTTGCGCCGGATTGATATTGTCTGGAGTCGGCGGGGCTATTGGAGTGCTCTGGGATTGTCCCATGATGGATAGCTGAGACGGAGAAATATGCTGTATGTCTTGTAGGCTGACAAACGTTTGAAAAGTCTCCGGCTGAGGTTGTTGTTGCTGCTGCTCTTGTTGAGGTGCCTCGGGAGCAGGTTTGGGGGTAGGTTCGGGGATAGAAACGGGTTCGAGAACGGGTTCTGGTATAGGCGCGGGGGCAAGTTCTTGTACAGGCTGCGGCGGAGGTTGTTCTTGGACACGCTGCAGGGGGGGTTGTTCTGAGGGTTTTCTCGGCATATGTTGATTGAAGGATGGTTGGCTTTGTGGATGTATGGTTGGTCGTTGAGTTTGGGGCTGCTGGTGCTGCAGCTGGTGCGCCTGTTGTTGTTGTTGTTGCTGTTGTTGGTGGTGGTGCGCTTGTTGGTGGTGCTGGTGATTTTGGGGCAGCTGGTACTGTTGGTGATGCGGTCGCTGCTGGTGCTGCTGCGGCTGCGGCGATTGAGGCACCGACATCTGGAATCCATGTTGCTGGTTTATCGTCGGCGTTCCAATAATCGATGGCCGCCTGGGTGATGGAGAAGGAATATGGCGCGGGGACTGTTGCTGTTGAGGAGACGCGACGTGTTGGTGGAAGATTTGGTGCTGCTGCTGTTGTGGCTGTTGATGCTGTTGATGCTGCTGTGGATGGTGTAGTGGTTGGAAGTGAGGTTGCTGTTGAAACGCGACTTGGTGCTGTTGCTGATGATGCGGTTGTGGTTGCGGCGACTGTTGGTGTTGCCATACGCGTGTAGGTTGCATATATGGCGAGGCTGCTGTCTGTTGAAGCATCTGGGGATGCCCTGTGCCGTGAAAGGGCGACTGTGGCGACGGGTTAAAGCCGCCTTGGTACGGTGCCATGCCTCCATATTGTGCCATCTGCTGCTGCTGCTGCTGTTGATTTTGATGCTGGTGCTGATGCTGTTGCATCTGCGGGAGATACGACTGTTGTTCCGGTAACTGTCCCTGGACTGGATAAAACTGCTGTTGAGGGTTTCCGTACGCCTGGGGGAAGCCTCCGCCAGGTCCTCCTCTCGCCGTGCCGTTGGGGCCATTGTGGCCCATATACGGCTGGTTCATCGACGGCTGCTGGCCCTGCTGGCCCTGGCCATGAAAGGCCTCGGGGCCGCCGTAGTTCATATCCTAGGATTTCGTCCCGAGCAAAGCCTCAACACCATCCACCCTCAAAGGTCGAGTTGTCGGCGTCGGCGTCGTCGTCGTCGTGGGGGCGCAGCCGGATCATGGCATTTCTCAAAAGCGCGCGCCTTCAGCCTTAGATTCGATCTGTGCTATTGGCGTTGAACGATTCGTGTGTCGGCTCGATGCGAATCGCCCTGTTGTCGTCGGAATTCGTCTGGCGACTCGTCTGTCGTTGAATGTATCTTCAGCGTGTTGGAGAGTTGGGTCGGAGACCCGATGCGACCGGGACCCGATAGTTGTGTCGCAGGGGGCTCTGATTGGCTTAGCGTTTCTATGTCTAGCGCATTTAGCGCTGCAGCGTGTTCACTAACAATTCCGAGTCCTGCTGGAACAGTTCAAGATTGCGGGCATTTACAGCTACCTGGTACTGTGAGTACAGTACCTTGCATGCTTCCCCAGGTACCTCAGGCTCCCTGGTGATCTTGCTTGCCTACATAGTAGGTACGTACCTTCCTGGCCTCAAACTCCTAATGATGTTGGGCACTCTCATGTGATAATCCGCAGTTCATGAATTGCAAGCGACAGAATATGGTGAAGGTATGAACCACATCAACAGTCGTTAGAATCAATCCCATATGTATTATAACAAATCCTAGTCTTGAACTAAAAGCAACTTCCGGAAAGAAAAAATAAAATAAAGAGATGACAAAAACACCATGTTCTGGCTGATCATGTATTCATTTCGAAACGTGCCATTAGTGATACTCTTACAGAGGTAGGGATATATATACTAGAGGTCGTCATCGGTGCGCCCTTTTTGTTTCTTCCACATGATGTCCAGATTCCAAACCAAATGCCACGCTCGTCTAGGGCCGATTTCAGAAAAGAACAGTCAAAAACGTATCAACAGAACAATGCAAATTCCCAGCGCCAGGGCATGCAAGATCCCAACCCCCCCTTGGGGTATTGAACAGAAACAAAATAAAATATCAAAGAGAAAAAAAAAAAAAACGCCGGCCTGTCAGTGGCCCTTAAACCAGGGCTTGCAAATTTCTCTGAATAGTAGAGCAGACACTTCTCGTGGCATAATTACCCCATGCATACCCATTCGGCAAACACGCACCATCGCGCAGTTCGATCTGCCAGGACAAGTCCTCTCCAGACACCCTTCTCCGAACATTTGATGATCGTCTCCCAGGTGCCTCCGTCGCTGACTTCGTCGCTGCTAGATAGACGGCCAACGTGGATGCCCTTACGATCCTCCTTCCTCATAAGACGGAGAATCTTCCCTCCTGGTGTTTGGATGGCCAGTTTCGCCGGCTTCTTTCCAGCTACAGTGCCACTAGCTGAGCTGGGCTGAGAGCTAGCATTGGATGCTCCGATACTCATCGCGGATCCTGGTCGGTTATAGGGGACAGGACTAGTGCCACCAGGATTAGAGGAAGGAGTGAGAGCAGACTGCTGACCGTTGGTCAAGGAGCTCGGGTGTTGTCTGATGGCGAACACAAAAGTGTTGTTGAGAGCCAATCGTTGACATTGCGGTTGAACAACATAAATATCATGTCTTTGAGCATGAGGTGTCGGATGCCTGGTAACGAATTCATAAGGGGGGTTCTCGCCTGTATGAACAATAGGCAGGGCGAATGCCAATGGGTGAGGAATATCCTTGATGCTATGCATGAGTCCCCGCTTACCAGCGTAGACCTTCAGCGTACCTTGACCCTCGTCTCCGGGTAAAAGAGCCTTCACGGTGTATCGTTTGATTCCGTTGAACCACTCAGCCTGAGCGAGGGCTCTCTTCTTGACCACTTCGCCACTCTCAAAAACGTCGCCATCAGCATCTCGAGTGTATCCCCTTACCTCAACCTCAGCTGCGATCTCAATGTCTGCGGGCACATTGAATTTAATATGGACCATTTCCAGGTCCTCGATCCTGGTGGCTGATGTATTATAGCCCACCATCTCAAATCCATTCCGGAAGAATGGCGCTGAAGTGCAGGGCAGATTGAGAAGAGTCTCGTGGGCTACTGGAGGAACAATGTGCTGCTGTGCATGATGCTCAGGAATATGTGTCCAGCAAATTTCAAGAGGCCGAGTGAGGAACCACCAAGGATCAGCAGATGTACTGCTCCAACTCGAGTACAAGTGTCGGCGAGGGTTTGATGGACTGGCGAGACAGCAGTCGATCATGCGCCACTCGTTGTCAATTACAACAGTGTTCCACCAGTGGTTTGGTCGAGGCATGATATTGATCTCGGGGATCTCGCCTGGAGTTTTGAGATAACCTCGAACAATCTCACAGTGAATCCCAACAGCAGCACACATCTCCATGACTAATACTGCGTACTCCTCAGCACAGGCCTTCTGGGATGAAATAACTCGTCGGGTATCAATCTCTCCCTCAAAGTCCTCTTCCCAGTTGATCTTCTCCGCTACCCACGTGAAGATAGCTCGTAAGCGCTGTACGTCGCTGCGATAGGGGCGGCACACGTAGGTAGTAGCAAGGCTTGCAGCTGTTGTTGCGCTAGAGAGTCCACTGATGAACCTTGAGTTCTTATCTACTTGAGAGAGATTTAGAGTATGGTAACTGATAGGTTCCTCAACAGGTTCACCATGAGCGTCCTCATCACCCTCGACAGCTTCGTAGAGCTCATCAACAGGGTTGAGCGCCGGGTGATCCATCATTTGACAGCGTTCACGCCTCTCTACCATCTCGTTTTTGCTGATGGAGTTGGATCTGTTCACATCGCGGCGAACTTGAACCCAGTCTACACTGCCGCCAAGACCCATCTCGCCAGCAGCATCGCGACCATATGCCGTGTTACCCATGCTGGTCATGGGATTGGATCCTGGGGGAAGTGACCGGGCGAAAGGAGATCGGCTAACCACCTCTGACCCAGACACTAAACCACCTCGTGTGCTGGCAACTCCGGTCTTCGCTGTGTCGAGAATCTTTCTGAAGATGTTCCTCTTGGGTGGCTTAGGCTGGACCAGACCTCCGAGACCTGGTGTAGAATCATCGTGCAGGCCAGCCTGTGTTTGTGGCCGAGTGGTGTTGGTGTTGGCGTTGGCGTTGCTGGCATGACTACTGTGGTATGTGACTCCAGTAAACGGCGTCTCTGGTCTGTCAGCATCGATATCTCGAACGCCTAGGGCGCTGTGAGCTCGATTTGCATTGCCATTTCTCGCAAGGCTCCCTGCACTGGTAGTACTAAATGCTCCAGCTGAAGTACCGCTCCAGAGTGATCGGCCGCTACTTTGTGTGGATGAGCTAGTATTGCTTTGATTTCCCGAAGAAGAATTGGTGGCATTTGTCTTGATTGTAGATGTTCTCGCAACTCCTCTGCCAATCTCATAGGCCGACTTTCGAGCTCGGAGCTTTCTTTCGGAAGAAGTGACAGAACCTCCCATTGAGGATTTTGGTCTCTCGAATGGCACATTCTTAGGGGGCGGCGCTGGCGGCTTTTGAGTCTTTTGGGAATCTTGGCGGTGCAATTGTTCGAACTGTTTCTCCATCCGCTGAACATAGCTATTAAGCTTCTCATCGCCATTACCGTTGGAGCCATTCTGTGATGACACTCCCTGCGATGATTCACCGCTCCAGGTTTCATAACCTTCATCTGGATGCGCGATACCCAATGAAGTTCTTGGCCGAGGTCGTTGTTGTCGATGCTGGGATCCTCGGGGTACCATTTCGAAGGATTCTGGTGACCAAGGATCTAAGGGTGTCTCCGGAGGTTCATCTTCTCGAGGGCCATCCAAATCATCCAAATGACCTAGCTGTCCTAATTGCTCCATCACTCCGTCCATTGCCTCTCGGAGGGGTGAGGGTGTCATGCCGCCAGCAGGGGAAGGCGGAGCGGGAGACACAGCACCAGGGGTATATGGGATATAATGCCTGTCATCAAAAGAGCCGCGTGGTTCGTGCCTGATTGGAGGAGGAGGAGGTCTGTATGTATTGTGAGAGTTTTGTCTTGAGATGTGGTGGTTATAAGAGCCGTTTGATTCGTGGCGAACCATTTCCATAGACCCGCGTTGCTGGTCACTGGACCCATATCGAACCAATTCCATCGACCCCCGATGTGCGTCATTTGATCCATGATAAACCATGTCTATCGACCCTTGGTGGTAATCAGTTGACCCATGCCGAACCAGTGCCATAGAGCCTCGATGCAAATCATTAGATCCTGTTCGTGCCACATGGCGATGAGGAGGCGGTGCAGGAGGAGGAGGAGACATTTCTATTTCTTGACTTCTTCGATAGCCTTGGGGGAGGAAGGAAGGTGATGGTGAGGGAGCTCTGGAAACATAGTGGTGAGGCGGCGAGGGAGAAGGTGCCCTCGAGTTCCAACTGTTTTGACGGGAATAGTGGTGAGACGGCGGAGGCCCAGGTGAAGGACCTCTTGATGCATAAGCAGCATGAGGAGGAGCTGGTGAGGGAGCTCGAGAACCGTAACTATGGGATAGATGTGACGGCGCTGGGGACGGCGCTCTTTGAGAGTAGTTTTGAGGGGGAGCTGGCGACGGCGCTCTTTGGGAGTAGTTTTGAGGAGGCGCTGGTGACGGTGTCCTCTCAAGTTCATGGCTGCTCTGGGGTTCTTGACTGCTCTGGGCAAATGAAGCACCAGAGTTCTGGCGCGCCTGTTGCTTGGGGGCTGCCCGAAAGGTTTCGGGTGTCTTTGCACTCGTGTAATGGGGCGCCTTCGCATATGCCTCGAATGGCTTCCGGAACGACTTCGACTTGGCCGCAGGATTGCTAGGAGGAGTATTATTCGGAGGAAGAGGGCTGACGGACTTTGTTGTTGGTCGGAAATCTGCCGGAAGTACTTCGACGAAGTTTGAGGGAAAGGAACCAATTGTTCTTCGGTCTCGGTAGAGTCTGCCCACCCACCATGACCCATCACCAGCATTGAGACATTCGATCAAGTCCCCTTCTATGAAGCCCAGATCACGCTTGGACTACCAAAATGTCAGATGGTTGGATTGGCTGAACAAGTAGCCTAGCAAAAAAAACCTACCTCTCCGCCCCAAGAATAAACGGCCCTACACCAACATGGAAACCGCGTTGGGAGTGGTGGTGGTGCTGGGACCATGATTCCGAGATGACCGCGTCAGGTCGAATTCTCGACGCGACCAAAAAGTTTTGAGGAGACGTTCTATACCGGGATAGAAACAAGCATGTCATATAACGGCGAACCTTTCAAGGTGGAAAAAAAATTGAAGTTGATATGATACGTAGACCATACAAAGGTGAACACGGAGATTCTGAGAGTGGAGGTCAAGGTCGGATGCTGTTTGGTGAAGTTGATGGTGCTGCAATTATTTTTTATTCGTCCACGTCAAGACTCGGCGACTGGATCTACTGAGGTGGTTTGTAGAATCCAAGAAGGCAGTAAGAAATGGCAAAGCAGAGAGAGAGGGAGAGAGGAATAAAGAAGCGCTCAGACAATGCGATTGTAGTAAAAAGCACGAACGACCATGGCCCTGCATAAGTCGGTTGAGGACCGAGACGCCCCCTGGAGCTGCTGCCGCCACACCGAAACCAGGCACAGGCACAACAGAGGGGAGTCGTCTGCGGGTTGCTACGGAAACACGGGCAGGTGGTTGATGTCCGGGGGAGCTGACAGCCGCTAGTGGTCGCCCCGCCCACGGACTTGACGGCCATGAGCGCTACTCAGGGGGAATATCCAGGAACGACGTCAGAAGCTTGCCACAAAATACCCAAAGGTGAGAAAGCCTGTTGTTCCTCTTTGCTGGGAGTCATGACATGGGAGCCTGGATAATGCAGGGACTAGTCGCAGCCGACAAGATGAGTTGTCGCGTCCCGTCGATGGATGCAGGGTCGAATGAACACCCAATATTGTACGAATACTGGATGATATTATAATACGAAATAACTTGGAGAGATGCGATGGGACTGGGACATAATAAACAACATCTCAGGCAGGCGGCGAAGCGGAAAAGTAAATATGTGTTCAAGCATCACAATCGTATGGAGTGAAATTCTTTTCCCTCATCAACCATTGACGCAGAACCTACTTTATGAGAGTCGGAATTGCTTTTTAATGATGGAGTTTGGACAGGTTTGTGGCCGCTTCCCTCCACTCGCACTGAAACTCGGCCTACTTGTCTGAGATGCTGGAAGGATACGATATTGCTTCCATTTCGATGCACACGGCCCGATGCTGACTGTTGAGTTCCTGTTGAGAACGCGAGAATGCGTCTGTATCGTAAATATACCAGTACTATATAGTTGCTTTTACGACAAGCACCATGCCACAAATCACATTACGGTAGTGCGAAGTGGTATGTAATTGATGTGTGCATGATCAATTCGTAGACACCCGACCCGGGCCAATTTACAAGTCAGAGTGCTTAGGGTAGGTAATTTACATTCAGGTCGCTGTATCAGGCCCCCGCTGGAATTGTTGATGCGCATCATGAGCCTGCTGGGTCTTATTACACAGTAAAAACCACCAAGCGTCTGAGGTATAGCGGCCGGCCGTAATTTGGGGGTGGACTCCCGCTACCCAGTAGAGATTGACACTACCGCTAGACAAACAGAACGACTGATTATGCATAGGTACCAGTGGACTATTCCACTTGTACCGAACACTGCTGCCACTCTCTTTAAAGCTACCTATTCCCTGGTGGCAGGCTACCTTGCCAATTCGAGACTACTGAGTCGAGCCATGGCAACTGTCACTGACCCCCCATCAGGCCCATGCCTTACCCACACCAGCTACCCTGCCTAGTCGGGTACCTGGGTAGCTTTTTTTGCACCTGCATCAACCTTCCGACCTGCAGCAGCGCCAATCCATACTTATCCGACACCAGCAGCCATATTCATATGGCTAAAAAGCCTACGACCCCCAAACCTCCCAATGTGAAAAAAAAGGAAACCTTTTTCATAATGCGCTCCAAGTGGCTCGGCTTGGTACCATTGCATGTTCTCTCGTCATTTCTCTGCCGTCTGTCTCTTTCTCATCTCCTCGTCCTCACTTTTCTGCCCAATCCGCTCCAGACCAGAGCTGTCCCAAACAGGCTACTAGTAAACAAAGGGCCTTAGCTTCGCACGCCCCGAAAACCACCCCCCGTCTGCTTACCCTGTTCACACCCCGGCTCCGGCTGTCCCAGACAACCATTCAGTCCCTCTGTCGCTGCAGCGCCCAGCAATTTTAATAATAACTACGAATATCAGGCCCATTTGCGCTGAGGTGCTTTTACCTCCATTCTATTCTCCTACCTCTCCATCGATATCCCTCCTTTGGCCATCTGCCTCTTCTCCCTTGGTGAGAGTGCATATTATTTTGACCGGTTTTTGCCTTGCCATTGCCATTCCCGCTGCTCAACGTTTCTGCAACCTCTCTCCGGGCCGACGCTACTGATACATACGGACACTTGCATGACCGCAAGTTGAAATGGCTGACGAAGGCCTTGCTGAGCATTACCAAGTCCTCGAGGAACTTGGCCGTATGTTTTCCTCCATCTTCTATATCAAGCCTTACCTCTAACATTCATAGGGGGGAGTTTTGGTGTTGTCTACAAAGGAATCGAAAAAGCCACGGGCGAGACTGTTGCCATCAAGCATGTAAGTCCTCCCCAGTGGCGTTGCTGGGTCCACCAGCCATAGCTAATATCAAACTCTTCAGATTGACCTCGAATCCAACGATGACGATATCCAAGATATTCAGGCCGAAATCGCCGTCCTGAGCACTTGTGCTAGTTCCTACGTCACACAGTATAAGGAATCTTTTCTACGAGGCCATAAGCTATGGATTATTATGGAGTATCTGGGCGGAGGTTCATGCCTCGACCTCGTACGTGAATATCTATATTTCCTGCTGGTTAACCTTCATTCTTGATTCCAATTTGACTAATACTGGCTTATAGTTGAAACCCGCCAACTTCAGTGAAGCACACATCGCCATCGTTTGCCGCGAACTGCTCCTCGGTATCCAGTACTTGCACAGCGAGGGCAAGATACATCGAGATATTAAAGCAGCCAACGTTCTCCTATCAGAGACTGGCAAGGTCAAGCTGGCCGACTTTGGTGTCGCCGCCCAGCTGACCAATATCAAGTCGCAACGAAACACCTTTGTCGGAACCCCTTTCTGGATGGCCCCAGAAGTCATCCAACAAGATGGATACAGCTTCAAGGCTGATATCTGGTCTCTTGGCATCACCGCCATGGAGATGGCCAATGGTGAACCTCCACTGGCCCATATCCACCCTATGAAGGTCCTATTCCACATTCCCAAGAATAGTGCCCCTCGCCTAGAGGGGCCATTCAGCAAGGAATGCAAGGATTTCATCGCGCAGTGTCTTACCAAGGATTACGACCGTCGTCCTTCAGCCAAGGAGCTCCTACGACATCGATTCATAAGGAACGCTGGTAAAGTCGAGGCTCTGCAGGAGTTGATTGCCCGCAAACAAATGTGGGATGCCAACCAGAATCGACAAAAGCATCCCATTTACTACCAAGAGACTCTTCAAACCATCTCACCCAAGGATGACCAGCAGGAGTGGGTATTCGAAACTGTCAAATCCATCGCTCCCGCCAAGCGGCCTACTGTCAAGCAACACCGCAAACCCTCCTCCATTTTCGCTGCTGATGAGGCTTTGCGAAGATTGGATCTGAAGGATGCTCCCTTGGGAAGCTCCTCCCCTGCGCCTGGCACTGTTCGGCGGAGAACTGTCCGGCGGACTCCATCTCTTGCTCAATCCTCTATTCGCTCCAATAGTGGCTCACCTCGCGGCTCTGTGCTACCCAAGAAGCCCCTCCAGCCGGACATGTCGTTTGGTAATTCCGGATCGACTATGCGTCTATTCCGCCGGGTTCCATCAGACGGTTCCACCCACGGTGTCTTGGGTAGAGGTGGTGATCCAGATGATGTTTTCTGCGATGAGAACGCATTGCCGACAATGCTTACCCCCATTGAACCATACGGCAAAGAAGCAGTCTTGGGACGCCGGCTCTACAATAAGGCTGTGGAACCGACTCTTGCCGAGCTACATGCCCAAACTTCTGCCATGCAAAAGCGGGAAGCGCTGGCCAAGCTTTCGGATGCATTCGCAGCCCTGGATGCCGTAGACCCCGAGGGAGCCTACCACCTTATGAGCAACCTGGTGTCGTGTATGTCGCATGATAACAAGCTCAGTGCTGCTCTGCTTAGGCAACCGGTTCAGAAGATCCCTGATGACGGAACGCCTCAGGGCACTGTGATCGTAAAGAACTCAACTCCTCAACACAGCCCATCTAAGCTGGTACTTGCCTCTAATAATCCACATCTGCGCAGCCACCGCCGTAAGAATGGCGATTCCCCTGAGAAGGAATACAATGAGAAGTCTTCGATGGAGAGCAAATACCCGGGTCAAGAGGCACAGCCTGGCATGGAACATTGCCAGCAGCTCTCTGATGTTCTCTACTCTCGTTGGGTCGATGGACTACGACTCCGCTGGCCAGCCGTCTGAAGTTTCCAACTTGGGTTCGTCACTGGCGGTTCTTCATCAATGGGCAAGGCGAAATTTCCAATGCGTGAAGGCTAGCATTGCTTGCAATGGAAGCGGGAATCCGCTCTGATTGCCGGTATAAATGCTTCTGTACGATTATGCAATCTAATGTATTGCAATTTTTTAATCTTTTTTTCTTTCTTTCTGGGGTTCTTTGGCGACTGGGAGCCTCGTAAGGCTAGGGAAGGCCAATTCATCTCGTTATCGACACTGGAGATAACCTCACTTGCAATACAGTAGTATGGTGAGAGGCTCTGCTGGATTGGCCCAATAGGGCATAGTATAACGATATCTGGACGATTACTTGCTCCTTTCTTTCTCGATTGCATTTTACAGGGGCATGGCGTTTATGGTACTAGGTCATTTTTTTGTGCGAGGGATATGGCCGGGCGGGTGGTATGCTGTGAATTTTGAACTCGTTTTGCTTCGAGTAGATAGGTAGGATAGGCTGTTTGTCTCCTGTCCATGAATAAAAACTGCCTGCATTTACATTCCTGATTATCTTTCTTTCTTATTATTTTTTTCCCCATCTTGTAGTGACTTTAGTAACCAACACCGCTGGCTATGGCTATTATCACACAACATGACCTCGTAGAGGCTGCAGAACTCTTAAACCTCGGCGGCTTAGCTTTCATCGCCCGGGCCCAGGGCTAGCTTGATCCTCCAATTCTTGAACTCATCGGACAGAATATCTCCGTGACCTGTCTCTTCCACCTTGTATACTTCTATCGTTGGTGAGCGATGCTGTCTCGCAATTCTCCACACACCTTCATCATTGATGGTCTGTGTGAGCCCTATGGTTGTCATGCCCACGATTAGTTCCAACCTAGTATCCAATAACAGAAATCACAGTACAAGGAGAAGTCAAAAGGGGGCTCACAATCTAAGAATACGCCGGCAAAATTAACACACATGTCGGCGTTCCACTTAGGGTCGGGCTGGGAATTGACAGTCTCAGGGATTTTTTGCGTCTCAATCTCCTCGACGTTGACGAGAATGCCATCTCTCGTGCGAAAACCGACTATTATCTTGGGCACACCAAGTAGGAATGACTGGATCCAGTACTTCATCAGCTTGCGGTGGAAGTTTTCCATGTCACCGGCGTTCCGGATCTCTGCAGAAGTCTTGAGTTCGACCCAGTTGATTGGACTGCCTTTCACTTGTGGTTTTGAATCCCAAACTGCAACCACCGAGATTAACATAAGTCGAAGGGGTGGAAAGGACGTGGCGTCAAAAGAAACACCTACCTGCATCGACCTCACCACCTAGGCAGAGAGTAGTCTTGCCGATTCCAGTGCGAACGATGGAGCAGTACTGGGCTTTGTTGTTTACGACTTCGTCCTCACGGCTCTCGATGTAGTCCCGCGAGGTCTCACCCCAAATATTTGGTATGGTTGATAGGGTCTCAAACTTGTACCCTTATTGAACCCGTCAGTTTACCCAAGACAGCTCGAATCAAAACGAACTTACCCCAATATTGCATTACCTCAAGAGGAGGTCCTCGCCGTCGCTGACCGCCTCCCTCATTGGCTCTCGAAGCCATCTTATATTGATGGTTTTCCTCAACGAAGCTGCTCCACTCAGTTTTGATGATCAACAGGAAACATTTACCCATTCAACCACTTACAGGCATCCCTTTTTTTTTTTATTTGCACATGGTCAGTTTGTAATTTAGTCAATGGAGGCGTGTAACGTGCGTACTTGATAGAGTGTCGCATTCATTTCGAACCTACAGGCATCAGAACATGAGAATGAGATCGGAGATGCTCAGTTGTGAATTATAAACCTACCCATCCATCTGATCGAAGGGAGTTGCCATAATCTAATCAGAAGTGTCAGTTACTGAACTTAGTAGAGCGGTGAAAAGTATAGTGAAGACCTTGGTCATCATCCCCCGCCACGTGACGAGGTTAGCATCAATCTTCTTGCCAGTCTCCTGTTCGTAGGCAATGATGGCCTTCAGAAGACTGTCAAGATGCTCGTTTTCGGAATCATCCTGCTTTTGAAAAGTCTCAAATCCCTTGGAGAGGTCTGCTCCCAGCTGCGGCGTGTAGTAGTACCGGAGGGATGAGTCGCCGAGGTGGAAATCATGATTGTCGTCGTAAGAGAAGCAGGCGAACTCCTAGATGGTGTAAGTGGGAAACGGCTCGTTACGTCTGGAGATGGAGATCTCATCAATTATGCCGTGATAGGCCGTTATGGCTCATAATTGGACTTACCTTAGGTCTCTTGATAGGTTGACTGGCACCAAAGAATCTACCGACGGGCTGGATGGAGAAGGACGTCGACATGACTGTCAATCCAGGTGAGGGATACAGAATGAAGGTTATGAATGAATTCTGCAGCGAAATGAAGATGGGCCAAAAAAGAAAAAATAAATACACCAAAAATTTAACCTTCACTTAGTAGATTATAGAGAGATGGATACACCTTGACGCTTTGGTTTCAAGGTGGCGTCGCAGAGGTCTGGAGGGCAATGTGTGGAGAGGGAGGTTGAGAGGGAGAGCCTCAGGCTCTTGCGCTACTACCTACGGTCGTGTTAAAATACCAATCCACCCACCAGTTGAGGCTTGCAGCAGGTACCGTACCTACCTACAGATGGAGAGATGGCCCAGTCACCAACAAAATCGTCGGACCATTCAAAGCAAACTCCTCATACATCTACTTAAGTATGTATTCAAACTTGTTGCCTGTGATTCCCTACTAATGCATCAAGATAAAGCAAGATTCCCACAATTCCACGAATCCGGTATTCAGGGGCGGAGAAGATCGATTTCCGAAATTGCGCTCTGTAACTTGAATGGTCCCTTGACTGCGTCGTCGCCCTGAAGTGCTGGTGGTCTTAGGTACTTCGCACCGAAGTTTCAACAAAGGCTACAGAAGTACCTACCTACGGAACCTGATACCGCAGGTTTAATGTCCCTAAGGTTGTTTGTCAAGGCCGAGACCAAGCATAACAAACATCCACTCTGAGACATAAAAGAACCATTAATCCCATGAAAAGAGTAATAACCCACCGAACCTGCTTCTGCTATAGACTATCTAATACCAAGTACTTGGTCCGACGCATTTGTGGTGCAAAGAATCAGAGCTGTTGTCCGCCCCGTCCCAGGTGTTACATTGAGAACGCACCTCAGTTACTCAACTCTCCGTTCTTTCTGATCGTTTTGCAGCTAAACACATATTCCTCTCCCTAAAAAGCTCTTGTTCTCGGAAAAAGCTGCAAATTTGCGCGCCTCAGTATTTCTAATTTGAAAAGGTCTCGTCTGCTTTTATTTTCCGGTTTGCAGGTTCATCATTTGAGTAAGCATCCCTCACTTGCCTCCATGGTTATACAGCATGGTAAGTGGCTCGTCGTCAGTGCTGAAGTTGCCCACAGCCCGCCCCTAAGATACCGCTAACTCCTTGGCCTGCTGCGCTGCTGGTCCCCCAAGTTTCAGAACCATCCTCAGCATAAATCACGTGCACTCGCGGAACCTCGATCGCCTGTTGCGTCAGTCAACACCTCCTTGTCAGTCGGTTCGTTATCATCGTCGCCGTGCCACGCATCGGTTGACTTATATCACAGCGTCGGCTACCCCACGGTCTTCGCAAGCTTCCAGGTTGGACCAGTGCGGTCGCTGCCATAGCCGCAGGCATCAGCTCCGTCTGCGACAAACTATTTTCTTACGCGACGACTTATACTGCTCCCCTCGTTCGTCGCATTTGTGTCTCGCCATTTCTCCTACCGTGCCCATGCCCAGGCAACGCCGACAGCACAAACCTAAGAAACCTATTTCACGCACCGCAAGAGAAAAAGAAGAAACGGGCTGGTGGACTATCAAGTGTATTCTTGAGGAAAGGAAACTCAGGGACGGGACAACTGAATACTTGGTGGACTGGGAAGGGGAAGATCCAAATACCGGCCAACCATATTCTAGCAGCTGGGTTCGCATATCCAATACCAACATTTGATTTGATGCAGGCTGACCACCTTTCTAGACCCAGTGGGTGACACCAGACAGTCTTGAGGAGTGGGCGGCGCAAAAAAGGAAGCAAGCGACTGAGGTTGGTCTATCAAACGCACCTTCGTATGATAGTGAGGAAGACATACGACCCTTCAATTGGCGACGAAGTCTTCAGCGTCCGAATGAGTCCACAGTGAGGTGGCCTGGGTTCAAGAACCCTGATCATAAAGAGCGCCCCAAGAACACGGAAAGGCCCCAAATCCAAGATAGACCCTCGGAAGAGCCTCCATCTTCTGTCTTCTCTACTGGAACCGGCGATCTTGAATCCCAAACCTCCGCTTCTATTCACTCCGAAGCCCATTCTTTCCCTAGAGGACATAGGATCGCTATAGAGTTCAGTAAGCCGCCTGAGTTTGATCCTACGGAGTACCAAAGTGTCGCGGCTTCTACACAGAGCAGCCAGCTACTCTCTCAACTTGAGGAAGAGGATCACAGGACTATTCTGGCAGCAGAGCTCAGCCAAAGGACGATACCTGATTCTCAAGAAGCTTCAGGTCCTTCTAACCTCCAGTCTTTTCCTATCGGAGCTCATAATACCACTCCATCGGCACCAAATCGATCATCATTTCCATCTTGCATTCCGGATTCGCAAGACCAATCGCTCAGCTGTCCAATCTTAAGCTCCCAGAGTCACTGTGAAATTTCGATTCCTTCGACACATGATACATTGTCTGAAGGACAGACTTCTTCAAATAGTGACGCAACTAAGTTGGATATTCCATCTCGCCAGCCTGAACAATCACAACCTTGCTCTTTGGGCAAACCAGAATTATTAACTGGCGTAGTGAATTCGCTTCGAGACACTTCCTCAACTCTGAAAACACCTTCGACTGACAGGCTAGAAAACGCAACGTCGGCTAGTGTCCCTCACGGGTCCGTCTTTTTAACACAGCCTCTCAATCGATTTGAAATAGTCGATCCGACAAGCTCGCTCCCCAACTCCCTTGAAGCCCACTCAAGCCGAGAGTCTCAACCTGATAGTCATATTGGTCATCTCATTAGGCCTAGGACCTCTCTATCGAGTCTCAGGGAGTCGCAGGAAGCTCAATACATTCCTCGGGATTTTGACTTCTTCCCGGGAGGCGTCACAATTAGTGACAGCGTTGAACGTAGCCCTCTATCAGGTTCTGAGAGCCGCCAGGCTTGTGCTCCAGGGACCGTACCCCGTAATAGTCGCAAGCGTTGCCACAGAGATTTGGATCAAGGACACTCAACTGCGAACATTTCCCAGCTTACCTCTAACGTTATGACTCCCCAAGCTGAAAGCCAGTCAAAGTCTGTAGCAGACATGGAGGAGTCAGGTCCAACGCAGCGGTCAGCAGTGGATGAGCTTAAGAGCTTGTTTAATTTTGGTGACGCTCTACTCCCAGGGGAGGATTATGGCATTGCTGGTGATGCCCCGCTTCAGGACGAGGAAGAAGAGCCCTTGCCGGCGCCATTACCAACTGGTGCAGATGTTGCAAGCAACCCAGAAACTGCCCCTCAAAGTGCAGTCACTTCAACAGAGGCGGACATTTTCCCAAGGCCGCCTCTTGAAGTGGAGCCCTGGAAGCCTGAGGTCCTGGGAAATCCTAGCCAGGACATGCCTCCTCCGTCTATTTCACCCGCTTCTATCATGCACAACCCGAATATTTCTTCAGTCGATGCACTGAAGAATATTGTTGATATAGTTTTTGACAGTTCAAATTTGGTGCCCGGCCTCCCAGATGGCACTATCTCTCCCGCGGACATAGATTGTTCGATAGGGCCAGGAGAAGCTTCAGGTACATTGTCGATACCGTTACCAAGCCACTCTGTGGTCCCATCGGGGTTTGTAGGGAGCTCGGGACGAACTATTGCGATGGGCCAAGGCTCACAACATGGGTATTCGGGAACATCGTCCTCCTCAGACGGAGGTGCTATGCCTTCGGAGCACGTCATCACTTTGCCATTTCAAGCAAGCAGGCGCCCATACTATGATGACACGCTTCTCGAGTATAAACGCGAGGCTGAAGAATTTGGCGAGATTTTCAACAGTGAAGTCTACAGAGAACCGGACGAGCACCTGGTAAAACAAATTGACGAGTTGTTCGGCCGCTTGTTCAACATCTGCGATTATCCACAAGACGTTGTTGGTACAGAATTGGAAGATCTACCAGCAAACCAGCAAGCGAAGTATTCGAACGATGCCAATCCAAAGTTCAACTTCACGTATGAGCTACTGGATGCCATCCATCAGGAGAAGGAAGTTCTACTTCTTGCTCGAACCCCAGAACTTCTTAGGCTTCTTCACGCTCAAACGGAAACACTAGAACTAGACAGCGAATGCCGTGGTTTCGAACAGCCACAAAGTTCTGTCAAAAACTCTAGCGTTCGTATCACTCTGGCCCTTTCAAGTGAAGACATTGATCCGTTCAAATTTGATGTCATCATTGGCTTTGACCATACATTTAACCACTCGCCGGTTTCACGGCGACTATCATCAGCGACTCCCGATGAGAAAGCACCACTTGTATTGCACTTGGTGACAACCCATTCAATCGAGCATATTTATCTACATATACCCCAAGACCTCTCGCCTTTGGAACGAAAGCATGCCCTGCTGTCAGGCATTGTGCAAGCACGAAGTTTAATAGAGGACCCTGATACAGGTTATCGCGAGCCTCATCAAATTGCCAAATTATTTTCAACGTATTTGAACGATATGGCAGAGAGTATTTCTTGGGAGCCTCAGTCAATCCCCGATAATGTGATCGACTTCTTTCTCAATACCCAATCTCTAACTCAGGTACTGGAAGAGAATAAGTTGATGACAGGAAACGGGCTAAAGCGCAAACTTGTAAGTCCACAGAACTTTGAGGAATATTATAGATGTGTTATTAACCTGAAAATAGGATGCTGAGCATGACTCTGATGACGCGAAGCGGATGCGCGTGCTTCCTGTGCTTGAGCCCATACTTGAATCTAGTGACCCTCCGCTTCCACATTCGATTCGGGAGCTGTTGAAGTCGGCTATGCCAATAGAAGACCAGAAGGAAACCATGTCTAGAATCAATGTTCCATTAGCTGTGCTAGATGCGCTAGCGAAACAGGTTGGTTGAGCATGTTAAGGGCCATTTCGTTGCTAACCACTCGCAGATCGCTGAATCCAAGCGCCAACCAGCAGCAAGTGACATCGAATCTGAATACAAGGCAACGATCAGTCGGCTTGAGAAGCAGGTCAAAGAATATCAAAGAACAACCAGCAAAACTGAAGAGACGCTCAGACAAGCACTGCAAGATCGATCTAGCTTCGAGACGGCTAAGCTTAGGGCTGACGAGGCTCATAAAGCTGCAATAGATACTGCCCAGAAGGAGTCTGAGAAGTCTCAAAAACGAATATCAGAACTTGAGTCTACCGTAACACGCTTGACAGCTGCACCCGATGGATCAGAAGAGGAAAGTCCTTTGGCTAGAACTGAGAAGTTGCTGGAGGAAGCCCAGAAAAAGGTCAAGATGTTGGAGAAGCGATTGGAGAATGCTCAACACGAAACCGACTATATTAGGAATATCTATCAGGACGTCAACTCCAATGCCAGCGCGCTGGCCGCGGATATTAAAACACTGAGGCAGCAGAACGAGGATCTGCAGCTCAAGGCCTCAGAAAACCTCAAGCACATTCATCAAATACAGGCCGATACCACCAAGGACATTTATCTCAACAACATTGCCGAGCTTAAGACCTTGGTGCGAGAACAGGAGTACGAGCTGAGTCGCCTCCGTGAAGATCGTCTTTTCCGCAACGGTCGCCCGTCGACACGCCAGGCCAGTGTGCCACGCAGTCCCCGGATGGGTGTGATGAGTCCTCGACCCGGGCGTGGATATGGTTCTGCGAGCAGAGGCACCAGCCCGGCTCCTGGTGATGGCAACGGAACCAGCGTGCAGTTCATAGGTCAACAGCCGGGCAACAATCGGTTCGGTTCCCATCTCAGAGATTGACATTGAGAAGGGTCAAACAGAGGTATGAGAGACATGAACCCTACATAGCAAGAACTTGCAATAGGGGAAGCATCGGAAAGGCGACTTTTGCTTTCTTCATTTTTTTTTCTCTCTTTCAGGACAGCTCGTGATCTAGGTTGGCAGGTTATCCTATGTCACGTAGCATCTTTTTAATGAGTCCTCCATCAGTCAGCGCACATAGAATTGGGATGGGAGCTGTAGCCTAGAGCTACTTGTTGTTTTAGTTATTTTTTTCTGCCAACAGGACAGTTCGATAGCGTCGCATTGTTGTGATCCGGGTATACGGGTACGGGGATACATGGGAAGATGGAAATCAAATCAATAAAATATTTGATGGCATACACAGTACTGTTTGAAGATCTATAATGTGAATCCAAGCTGAGTTACGTGTGAACTTCTGGTTTGTGTCTTTTGTTTGGTTTGGTGAATAAGAGAGTTGGCATTGGGGTTCCGATGAGACAATGGACTGAGGGCATCAACAGCGGAAGCGGGAGAGACTGGAGTAATCTGGAGGGTGAGAGAGAGAGAGTGATGACAGCTGGGTTATGATCAGGTCTATTCGCTCACTCATTAACATCCGGAGCCGGTCGGGTAGGTTCATAAAACAAAACGTAGCAAAGTGAGTGAGCCGAGTTTAGTGAGGCAGCCGGGGTATTCAATATCAAATTTCGACAAGATTAGCATAGATGGAAAAGTCGCCAGTTGTGCCTTGGGGCTACAACACAATCGATTTGGGGCTGCCGCAACCAAAAACTCCCCCTTTCTACCTCTTGCTTTGGAATGGTCCCTTCCGAAACTCTGCTAACATGTACACGGGGGTCTCGCCCGAGAAACAAAGAAATTTTTGGCATGCGCCCACGACGATGGTGGATTTGGGGGTCGTCGTTCTTTACTTCTCCTCAGGGTAGAGCTCCTCCTTCAGTGGCACACCGAGCTCTTCTCGCAGAGGCTTGAGCTCCTCGAGGTACTGCTCGTACTGGCCCTTGTTCTCAACCTTGGTCTTGATGCCTAGAAAGCGAAGATAAAAGAGTCAGCAAAAGAGAAATTGTGACAGATATGCCACACAAGTCGTCTGCCGTCTCGTCGTAGAGCATGTCGTCCAAGGGGGGGTTGGTGTTGTCTCAATTGATGCAGTGAAGTAGTGGATCACCAATATTCAATTGAAGAGAAAAACGGATCGGTCGAACGGACGGCGGTGACGATGTGGGCTCAATGGCAATGATTTGCATACCTTCGAAGATACGGACGGCAGTGCCAAGGTCGTTGACCCGGCGGGCAGCCTTGAGGGCGGCAACGATGACGGAGGGGGAGGGGACGAGATCGTAAGCGAAGGCGTTGTTCAGGTTGCGCTATAGTTTTTAGTGTGAGTTGAAAGTCATACGACATTTCGGAGGACAAGGTGCAAAAGCCCAGAGAGCTCGCGGGGCGCATTACCTGAAGCTCGAAAACGTCCTGGACACCGTCAAACTCCTTCTCGAATCTGTAGAGTGACAAAATTTAGCCATTGGCGTTGTAAAGAAGCGTGGGCGGGCGCATTGAAGGTATTCGGGAAAAATCGCGTGGCAAGCAGGATTGGCCCAGTTTTGAGGTATCTTTTTTCGGCGATGGCGGGCAGGTTGGCAGTGAATTGCCAGTTTCCCACGCATGGCCAGGGCCAAAAACTGGCAGGACCGAAGCCATTGAGGGGGTGGTGGGAGGTAATATCTCACCTGGCAGAGAACTCCTCAAAGGTCTCCTCGTGGTTGTCGCTTCGTCGGGGCATGGTGGTGGTGAAGCTGGCGACGGCCGAGCGGGTGACCAGGGGCTGGGCGGCAGCCCGGAGGGGAGCGGCGCGGAGGCCACGGGTGGCGATGCGGAGGGAGGCAGACATTGTGGATGGAGAGGAGATTGTCTGTAGGAGGATGAAGGTATTTCGAAGGGCGAGGAGCAGCGTCGGTGCGAGGAATTGGAGTAATTGGGCCTGGGGTGGGCTTTTTCCGGCTCGGGTGATGCTGCAGAGTTGTTTGGGCGAGGCACAAAGTCGTCTGAGGCCACTTCCTGGGTGACTCAGCAGGCACTAGGCCGGATTCTCGAGTGGTGGGGGGTTAGCCGTGCGAATTGGCTCGGCATTGCAGCTCCTTGCTTTAAAAATGTATGAGTGCAGTCCGTGCCCAATCTGAAATATACTGTCTGCCCTCTGAGCTTATATCACGCCAATTCCATTCGCTACCCAGACTTCAGTGGGCACCTGGGAGCCAGAAACAAGGGAAAGGCAAGTGCCTCAGGCGTCAGGCGGGAACGGACGGCAGTCTCCATCTTTTCTGCTGTTGGAAATCGGATGATTTTCAGTCGCCGACTGTTATTTACAAAAAGGAAAAAAGAGAACGAATGGGAGTGAGAGGTTAAAAAGGATTCGGTGATATAGCAACAACATAAGGCACCTAGCCAATGTACAAGGCTGCATGTGCACAGCATAGAGGAAGGTTTTTTTTTTCTACCTTCATTTTTTGGTTCTTTCATTTTATGACTTCTGTCAACCTCTTCAGGAACAATCACCAATCAGTTAGCTTCCAAGAGCCCATTCGTCCGTCATCTTTATTCACTGCAGTCTCTGAGCCAAGTCCCTCAATTGACATTGCCTTCAAAGCTCAATACAACACTGACAAACCGGTACCTACGTAATTACTACGTGTATTTGCGTGGTATTAGCACGGGTTTAGCCGCCTATCCCACAGGAAGGAAGTAGTCTTGCTCCAAAAGGCTGACTAAGATATTTGACAGCTTGTGGTAGACATCCCATGCACGCAAAATCCCACCCAACCTTGGAAGCAGGCTGCCTGGTTTAAGATTGAGATGCTACTCGAGTAGACCTATACTTCAATCAAGCGACTCTAAGATGGCGATTATCTACTGTAGAATGGTAGGTGAATTTCATTCCACTTAATGTCAGTCATCGATGAAAGATATGTACTTCCTTGCCATCATTCCCTTCTTCTGTCAAGACAGTATCATATGAAATTATCATATCTTCTCAGAGCCGAAATATGATCCTTCCTACATAGATCGTATATGGCGTTCAATTATTCTTCTTCCTACTTTACATCCTACGCTTTTGGCATAGAGGATTCGGGTAATCTTCGACGATTTTCCGAGTTCTCCTCCGATCCACCAAAGTTTAGGTTGAACTTGGAAGCAGTGGCCGTATGCAGTATTAGAGGTCGTGCCTCTCGCAGTTCTAGACAAGACACCTTCATGCAGGGCTGAATTAACGGGAGATTAGTTTGGAGCCATGTCAACAACCGTGCTCCCATCAGTTCAACGTCATACGTGCTATCCCTATGCAGCGTTCGTAACAGGACTAGAGTGACTTCTTGTCCAATTATCTAAAGCCAATTCATGGCTTTGGAGCCTCGGCCTCCGCGGGCGACGCGCAAAAATGCCTGGGGTGCGTGTCTTGTTGCAGGGCTCCACTCCGAGTCCCATCCAGTTAATCACGTGCCATACACCGCAAGATGACATGGAGGTGAAAGGGAGATCATCTTATTGGCTATATCGGCGGGCCCGGGAAATCACATGCGAAAGATTATCAGCTTAGAATCCAAGCATCGTGTCCTCAAGGACAAGGGGGCCGAAGGAGAGTAAGTTAGCTGCTAGCAATTGTCTCTCCCTTGGTGCAGCTGCTTGTTGGTTGGTTATCAAAACAACGCACAACGAGGAGGGGCGGCCTGCCTGCAAGGTTGCTGCTAATATAGTAGAGATACTTTTTTTCTTCTCTTGGTTTACGTGTATCTTGGGCGCATGACGCATGAGGGGTGAGCATCTCTGTCATTCAGCCAGGAACCATCTCACCTCTGCACCAATCTACGTGCGCGATCTAGGCCGCAGAACAAAGAAAGAAAGACGCAAAGCAAAACGTTGGTCGAGGAACTTTGCCACTCCACTGTAAATGAATGGAAAGGGGGCCCGAAGTCAGGTACCTGATCTAGTAAAACCGTCCCTGAGCCCGGCTGTGGAGAGGTCACTGGTAGCGCCCGTAGGTACCGGTCAGTCCAATGCTGTATGGGACTCGGTAGTGTTGGGCTCTATTTTTTTTTTTTTCTTTCGGTTCTTAGGTAGGCCCCTAGGCACCACTACAGCCAAGACTTAGCCGGACCCAGCGGGACACTTCCCAGTTGGAGCCAAACGCCCTCTGATGTCAAATTTCCCCTTTTTCGATGCGCGCCGAGTCTCCTGCCCCAGAGAATAATCTTCTATTTTCCACCTCCTCCCCTCCTACTTCTCGACTTCTTCTCCCGTCCTTCTTCTTTTTCTTCTTCTTTCCCTCCCCAATCGCTATAATTTAGGCATTCGTCCTACATCCTCCTCTCTCTTAACGAGGTTTCCTTCTTCTCTTCTTGTCATTCCTTGACCTTATTTCACTTGCTGTCCCCTCCGTCGCATCGCCGTTGGCTGTGTCGCGTGGAAGACCATCTTGCAGCCTTTTTACTCTCTACCTAATCAACCAACTTGACTCGAAATCCGACTGCCCAGCATGTCTTCTGCGGCTCCCGCCACGTTTTTCGAGCAGCTCCCGCTGCCTACCATCGATCGTCCCTTTGGTATCCATCTCTGGCCCATCTTCGACAAGGCATGGACTGCTTGCGTGGGATATCCCGTGGACGAGTTCGAATTCGTTCCTTTCAAGACCCCCATGTCCACGCTGAAGTCGACCTCCATCTTCATCGTTATATACTACATCATCATCTTTGGTGGTCGCGAGGTCATGCGCAACCGTGAGCCTTTCAAGCTCAAGTCGCTTTTCCTCATCCACAACTTCTACTTGACTGTCATCAGCGCCATCCTTTTGGCTCTGTACATCGAGCAGCTTCTTCCCACTGTTGTCCGCCACGGTATTTTCCATGCCATCTGCCACGCTGATGGAGGCTGGACTCAGCCCCTTGTTGTCCTGTACTATGTCAGTCAAACTCCAAACTTTTGCCTTGCTTCTACTTCTCCCTTGAATGTGTGGGGCCTCCAGAAACTAACATTTGTTGCCAGCTCACCTACCTCACTAAGTACCTTGAGCTTCTCGATACTGTTTTCCTTTTCCTCAAGAAGAAGCCTCTCAGTACGTCTTGCCTATTCTTGCATATCTACAATTCGAAACTCAAATGACTAATTTAATCTAGCCTTCCTTCACTGCTACCACCATGGTGCTACCGCTCTCCTCTGCTACACCCAGCTGATTGGTTCCACCTCGGTCTCCTGGGTTCCCATCACCCTGAACCTCTTCGTTCACGTCGTTATGTACTGGTACTACTTCCAGAGTGCTCGTGGTATTCGCATCTGGTGGAAGGAGTGGGTCACTCGTCTCCAGATCATCCAGTTCATCATTGATATCGGTAAGCTTCTCGATTAATGTGTGCCACGCTGCATGAAACTGACCAGGCTAGGCTTTGTCTACTTCGCTTCCTACACCTACTTCACCTCCACCTACTGGCCCTGGATGCCCAATGCTGGCAACTGCGCTGGTGAGGAGTTCGCTGCTTTCGCTGGTATGGCGATCATCAGCTCCTACCTTGTTCTCTTCATCTCGTTCTACTTCGCCACTTACAAGCGTGATGGAAAGTCGAGCAACACCACCCGCAAGAGCCTTCGCCGCATGAGCCAGGCTCCCCTCCCCGACCTCAGCTCTACTCCCATCAAGGGCAAGGCCAATGGTGCTACCACAACTGGTGCCAAGACCAACGGCAACACCCCCCGATCTCGCAAGGCCTAAAGCAAATGATCACAATGTGCCAGCGAGAGCATGAGGTGTGGCTAAAAGATGGGCGGCCGGCACCCTGAATGTGGCCACAGAGCAGTCGTGCTTTTTGACCATGCAACCGCAAAGCTTCCGGTGATCAGCTCAGTGGAGGCGGAGATAATGGTTTGATCTAATGCACACCCGGCGGCGTTGACACGTACATACATATAAACAGCTGAGTTTGGAGATTTGTGTTTCATTTTATGTTGCATTAAGAGGAATATGGAGTGGCTCCTGGGAGACAGGTCTCTAGAGGATTAATATCGTGTACTTCATATGCGGGCAGTCATAATGACGGTGTGGATGGAGAGGATGATCTTCATGGATGGTTTCTTTTTTGTTTTCCCTGGCGAAAAGGGGGGAGGGGCATTTCGGTGGAACGGGCAGAGTTGTGATGGGAACCAAACAACCCAAAAAGTCAGGGCCGAATGTACGATTTGCGAAAGCCGGAAACCCCAGGCTATGACGATCTAGCTTAGTACCCTTGTAATCACTCTTCGCTAATACTGCTGATGTATGATAGAAGTCTCGTGGCTTTCTCTCTTTGGTTGGCGTTGATATGAGTTGAGTCCAGGGTTGGGCCAGTAGACGATAATAATTGATGTACCTTGTACTGCAGCTTTGTTCCTTGATCTTGAGAGAGCCAGAAACGAAAAAAGTGAAAGTTCGAGTTTCAGTGCACAGAGGATGTCAGTTCTAAATTTTCGCTTTCTCAGGACGTCTGATCTTGATATGACGGAAGTCTGCAATGTCTGTCCAAAAATTGATTTGATACACATTGAATAAGTCTAAGCTACGTGCTTGGCAAACGCCCAGATATGCCAATGCTGTCAAGCGCAAGGATGACAAGACACTAGGTGATACTGATAGCGCCCAGCAAAGGTGTGAATAAAGTGATTCAATCATTCCCTAGCCAAACGGTTGAATTCCTGAGAAAGGATGGCAGACAACAGAGTACCTATGCAATAAGCATTCCGTCCTACTACCTACCTGGTTAGGGTGCCTAGTGACGAAACATCTCGGCCAACATGGGGTGGGTGACTAGGGTGCTATGTATCAGAACAGAGGATCCCCTTCATCCCTTCTAAAATTTATTGCTTGAGTTAAGAATGTGGGAGAAGAGTTTTTGCCTGTATATGCGTTGTAAGTCGTATTTCTGCATTTTAGGTACCTTGCTTGAGATTGAAATGCCATGGTCGATGAGAAGGTAATTTACCTCGCGCATGCAAGCATCAGCTTACTCAGAACATAAACAGAGTAGCGAAGTGCCTAATTAGAAGAGTTCAAAAGGACCTCAATAGCTGGTTGGTCCAGCAAAAGGAATCTCCCTACCAAAGGAAACCTACCAAAAGAAGGAGAAAAAAAGGCAGGCGTAGGAAGCCAAGATTCGCACGGCATGGGTAATGGTGAACTAGGTAGCCAAGCGAAAAAGAAGAGGAAGAAGAAAAGAAAATAAAGGAACAAAGAAGTGCACGGATGATGAGAATCTTGCAATTGGTCAAAACATGACGACGAAAACCAAGATCGATCTCATGGGGAACACCTCTTGGCAGTCGGGGATTGTGAGCAAGTGTTTGGGCTCCATAATCTTGTACAAGATTAGCCGTCGTAGTATTTAGGCAGGGGTATCCTGCTGGGGTTAGTCTGTGTCCCCTCCAGTCTGCACCCATTAATCTACGGTAGCTTGAAACAAAAAGGGCTGGCTGATTCAGTAAGCGACGGAGTCTCCTGGTAAGCTATAGGAACTTGCGGCTTGTAGAGGCCGCCTGCTTAATATTCACGAATGTTTTTTTTTTCCTTTTTCTTTTTTTTTTAAAAAAGAAATTATCAAAGACAGCCACTACATACTTACCTACCTGCCTTGGGGTAAAATACCTAGGTAAGGTATCTACTCTACGTAGGAAGATAGCTGCCTGGTAATGAACGAGCTGCCAAGAGCAACGGGAGGGTAGATCGGACGGCTGTTCCAAGACTGGTGCAGTGATTCTTTCTCGTTCTAGTCCCTCTATCGTTTCTTTTAGCAGTACCAGAATATCCAGCGGTAGATAAACATTCGAGCTTCTTCATCACTCCTCTGTACCTAGTCTGCAAACAAAGTTCTCAGGCTCTGTCTACCTTTTTTGATTGCAAGGGGCAAGGGACTACGTACTACATACAAGACATTGAGGAAACAAAATACCTAACTACCTTAGTATCCAGGTAGGCAAGTACTCCTGCCTATAAAGTGCACCCTATGGTACCTGGGCGGGCATTTGGTACTACAGTAATCTGTTTAATCATTAATAAAATGGCGGGGTGAGATCAGCGCGCTTGACGCTTGCCAAAAGCTTGTAACAGTCAGGTCCCCAAACAAGCGCTTGAGACCAAAATGGTGCAGTCCACATGTTCCTCCTGTACTGACTGGGCACCTCGGTACCTTATTGGGTCCTTATGGCAGTACATAGTACACCCATCCATGTAAGGTACGGTAGGTAAGCTGGCTATATTTCCTTCTCACTCTTAGCATCCCTATTCTCTGTGTAGCACAACGAACCTCAACTGAAAAGAAAGGAAGAGAACATCTACTCCTTGGTGCTACGGGATCACCAGCGTACTACGTATGTAACTCGATGTTTACGCGGCAGCAAGACGGGATAGAAGAAGAACATTGATTGATGTTTGAGGAGCAGATGCCCGTTGAAAGTCGATGCACCAAGTGGGAACGGCTTTTCCCCCCTTGCTGTTAGGCTGCGCGGGTAAAAAAGGTATGGCGCCCTGTAGAAACGAAACCCACCCAAGTCCATCGTACATGGACCCTGGCCCAAGTCGACTACTGAAGGACTCACTGGACATCAGCAAACGACAGCAGCAGCGCCCAGAGACAGCAATACCGACATCCCAAAAATTCGTGCAGAACTACTGCCCGGGAGGCGATAATCCAAGCCAATCCCAGACCAACCAGCTTACCGAGCCTTTCCAAGTCCAGCTGTCCAACACTGTCCGACTTTCCAAACTTGTACCTGACTGGGTATGACCCTGGTCCCTTGGCGCACTTCATTGGATCAACGACACTTCCAGTTGTTCTACATCCTTCCTACCTAACGTTACCTACTGTACCGCCGCACCTACTCTGTCTCCCCTCATATTCCCTCCCTCCTGCAGCTCTCCCTCTCCCTCTGACTCTCCCTCCTCACTCACTCACTCACTCTCTCTCCTCTCCTTCTTCCAACATTGATATACGACACACACGGACACACGCGTTCTTCTCCCTGTTCTTGTCGCTCCCCTCTCTTTCTTTTTCCCTTTTATTTGCTGCATCCCGCTTCCCCTCCCTCACATCTGTGCGCTCCACCTCAATTGGCATACATACATACCTACCAGCATACAACTGAAGGGTACCTTGCCCAAGTACCGTCACCGATCAGCTTTCCCACCAACCAATACACCTCACCTACTTGACCTACCGACCTGCCCACTAGAGGGGGCAAGGTAGGAGCCCGACAAACAGCAGCCATGCGCTTCACCTTCCGACGCAAGAACAAGGACAAGCATCAGAAACAGATATCCCAAGGCAACAGCAGCTCCGAGCCATACTTCTTGCCAAAAGAGCTCCGGGCACCTCTCCCACGATTCCCTCCGAGCTACCGCTCAGCCCAGCTACTTGCCTACCTTCCACCCATCGTCCTTGAGCGCATCTTCGCCTTTGTCTGCCCGCACTCTCGCGATGAGAGCTACGATACGTGCGAGGGAAGCGCAGCTACGAATGACTCCGAGTGCATGCTCTGCGATTTGCGCGACCTTTCACATTGTACAGCCGTTTGCCGCGCTTGGCGGCCCGCAGCTATCCGAGTTCTGTAAGTTCTCCCATTCTCTTCTTGGACTCTCTCATTCGTATCAGGATGCGAGGTACTTGCCCAAACGCATTGAGCAATAGCCAAAACCAGCATTGTACATGTTGCTAACTCAGCTTGCGCCATGTAGGTATCACAGCGTTCGCATTGATCCTGTCCACTACTGCCCCCGCGAGGCATGGCTAGCAGAAAGACGCAAGAAAACCCACCGCTTCGATCGCAATGGCATACCTGAGGATCCCGCCCAAGCTCGCCTTCGGCTCCTGCGCCGCACTGTCCGCGATGATCCAACCCGGATTGGCAAGTTGGTTCAATATCTCAAGATGCCATATATGCTTCGCGAATCGTCCCATGTCGAGCTTGCCCAGACCATTGCGGTTTTGCCGAACCTTCAGTACGTCGATTTGCCTGAGGGAATGTTCTGCGACGACCCGAATTATGCTACTCTGCGACTCGAAGTCCAGGCCCGTTGCCCTCAACTACGCAAGATGACCTATAATGGAGGTTCTGAGCGAAGCTTTGCCATGCTAGCCTCTGGTCGAGTTTGGCCTCACCTTGAGGTTCTGGAGATCAACAACCTTCAAATCGATCCCATGACTATTCGAGCCGTCCTCGGCAGCTTACACAATCTCCAAGCCTTCAAAGTCTCGGGAATGCCTGCCCTCACCGATGACGTCTTGTCTTCCGCCGACGGCCTCCCTACCCTTCCGCCACTCAAGGAATTGGTTCTCACCGATGTACCTCGTGTAACTATCCGTGGGTTGATTGAATACCTCGCTTGGCAGGAGACCCAGCAGGCACTCACAGTGTTGACTCTTAAGGAAACGGGCGTACACCCTTCACACCTGCAGGAGATCCTAACAATGGCATCTTCGTTGCGAACGCTCGCTATCCAAGCTAAGGTCATGGAGCAGTTTCCCAACAGTTCTTCGATTCGTCCATTGGCGTCACGCTCGATAGAGACTCTTCGCTACGAGATCAATGCCGCATCGTCAGGCGCCTTTTCTAGTATTACCACTGGCTACTACACATATCTCGCCACTTCCATCATGGATGGCGGTTTACCCCGACTACGTCGCTTATATGTGCATGACGATTCATTCCCGGATCAGCTTCAAGGCCTCCCTCCTCCAAACGCTGCTTTCGCTGCTGGCCACATGCGATCAGGATCCAACACATCTGTCAAGTCAGCCCCAGGTTTTGGTTTCTCAGCGTCTATGAATAACCTTGCACCTGTTGCACCCCCTCGTCGGCCTATGGCAAACGCACCCCCAACCCACCGTCTGAGTTCCAACAACCCCTTCGCTTCGCGAGGCCCCAACGCGCTGCCACCAACGCACACTCTCGAGGTTTTTACGAAGAGCGACGAGTTCGGCAAGTGGAACTTTGCCCGTGTTGATACAGTCAGGGCAGTCGCGCCATCTCGCCGGCCGGTTAGCCACTATGGCCTAGCTGCTGATGTGACAGGAACAGGATGGAGTGGAGGTGACGCTCGGCGAAGCGTCATGGTCGGGAACGGAGCGGGAGGCTTCTTGGCTGTTCCCAATCCGCCTTCCAGCAGCAATGGGCCGGGATATGAACCCACCGAGTCATGGCGACCTCACAGCAGTGGAGGTGACTCGAGCCGAGATTTATGGAGATGATATTACGAAGACTCAAAATGCCTTGAGGCGCTAATATCTAATAATGTGAAAAGCAACCAGGCGTTGGTTTTGAAATTAATATTTGACTGGCACAGCGTTGTCCTCTTTACCAATTCATGAAGAACCTCTCGCAGGGCGAAGGAAGTATCACATAACACGGCAGTGCCGTGGTCAATGGATGAAGCACAACTACTGTGATCAGGTCCAGGCATAGAGAAGAAAGAAGTGACATTGAAAAGACTTCTCATGGCTTGCAACAGGAGGGGAGCAGGTTATGCTTGCGACATCGATAGTTGCAAAATGTTCTAATATGCTTGCACGTGTTGTCGAACACCAAATACCCTCACAGTTAATGAAATATTTTGGGAGCTTAGAATGGGCAAGCAATGCAATGTCATTTTCTGGTGTTCTCCTGAAGACAGAAAAAATTCCTCAGCCAAAATCTATGCCCACAGGCCGCTTCTTCTCGACATTCCTGGAGTTCAATTGCAGCGGGCGATAATCATGTGTCCTCAGTGTACCGAGACACCTGGCCAGGTGGCCACCTGTCTTGCCATCACCGATCTCGACTTTTGTAACCTTTATGTGTCACCGGTAATGCCTATCGGCGGCTGAAAGCCCGTCAAGGCCCGCCTGAGACAAGCTGGCGTGTGAGCTGGAAGGATTGGAATGACGAAGTGCTCACCCAGTCTCGCGACGGTAGAAAGTGAGGTTATCACCGTACGTCTTCTACTAGTGCGGCTTGCAGATGTACCGTGTCACAATCAGACACCACTTGTCACTTGTCATCTGTCACTTGTCGCTTCCCTAGTCGCGACACTGTGTTGCTTGTGAGGTCATCGCATACCTCATGGGCTTCAAGACCAAGCCCAACCCCTTTGACCTACGTGTACTGCACGATCACACACTTCTGAATGGAGGACCGGAAGCGATACTCACTGGTTGGAAACTGGGTGGTGTGTCGATGTAGTGGCCAACCTCACCAACTTTATAGTGATATGTCTCCAAGTTTGGCCAACCTCCCGACAAATGCGGAGTGATTGGCAGCACGAAGGCTGGCTGCATATGGAAAGGAGGGGAGGTGATGCCAGGGATTACCCTGTAGCAGAAGCACATTATTGGCAAATGGGCAGAGAAGCCAAGGTTCTGTCATGCAGAAGGATCAAGATATCCAGTGAATTGGGGTGAAATTCAACCAAAAAAAAATAATGATAGGGAGATGGAATCTTGGAATGCAAGCGGCTGTTTTCTGTTCCCAGAGCTTGCACTATAATTCGTCTGGATATTATGTGGATGAGTATGTATGTATTGCCAGCCACCAATAATAACGTAACTTTTGCATGTTTTAAACGTCTGTGCAAGAAGGTATAGGATGATATCGAGTTGGATTTTAGGATTTTTGCGGACTCTCCGTCTCCCAAATTATCATGGGACTTGATATGAGACAGACAGCTCAGTTTACTAGTGTTTCGATTTGAATATTGCTGTTGTTCGAATGAGTTGAGGGTATTGAGCTCGGCCCTGGATTCTACGAGGCGCCAGAAGAGAAACGCATTTCAAGAACTCTCTTCAGGTACCTGATTAACTCGACAAATGAATTCCATATCAAGTTGGGCCAGTACATATGTAGCAAATGTGTCCAACAGAATGGTTTAGTCAATGTGATCAGCAACAATAAAACACGTGTTGGTGATTTTCAGAGGGGGGGGAACAAAACTGCCGATATCTAAACAATTCGATAAAAAGCAAACATATTCATTTCAATTGAAGAAGGAAAGCTCCAATTTTCCTAGAACAGTCAACACTACTGATGGAGCTAAAAGAAAGAAAAAAACATCTTGGAGAGGCGAGCGTGGCCTGATATGCTCGCAAAGCGCCATGTGCCGCCTCACTTCCGTCGAGAGGGTCGGTTTCTATTGCTATCCACTGCTGCCCAGTTTACAATGTCACGTCATAACCTTCACATTTAGCATACTAGAGTACGTATTGTTTTTTTTTATTTCTTCTTTCTTTTGCGGTGACGGGAATTGAGTATGAAAAAAAAGTGCTCACATGACGCATAAAGTTATCTGCACCTGGAGTTCCTAGTAGATCACGGATGAGCTGGTTCGTGGTGCCATTGCTGCATTTGACGAACGACGCCGGTAAATCCAGGGGAAGCTATACTGCAGCAACTGCAGATAGATGCACGAAGGGAGCCTCGCTGCAAATCTACAAGCTACACGCAGGACAGTACAGTTCACCGAACGGACTGATTCTGCGATTATGACGGTTTTCGTGGGGCGGTGAGCCAAAAATCATTGGGCAAAGTTGGTTCCTAACCTAGACGGAGACCCAGATAGACTGCAACCAATGCTAACTACCTACCTAAGGTAAGAGACCTATGTATGTAATGCAAGGCAGTGTAAATAGATTAGATTGTAGCCTGCAGCTTTCAGCCTTCAAATGATAGTGTCAAGAATGTCTTTGGAGCTAACATCCATCGACAGTCACCTTAAATCCTTCCTTTTCCCTCCCTAAAAATAACCATTACCTCCGCGGTATTTCCTCACTCATATCCCGAGACTTGTTCACGCTGGCCAACTCACCCCCCATATCTTCACTATTACTTCATACACAGCCTTGCTAGCAGTAAGATAGGACTGATCGACCATGTGCCTTAAGTTTGCCAGTCCTTTCCTTGGTCGTGTATGCAAAAAAGACAGAAGTGACATATTTGGACATTTGCCACGCTATACGAAAAAAAAAAAAAAAAAGCAAGGTAATTCTCAATATCCAGGATTCACACGCTCCATGTCCCTATTGCTATCATTACATCATAATATGTATTATTTCATCAATTCCCCGTAATTCTTTCCTCGTATTTGTGCATGAACCCCGATGATTCAGCTGTGCTCGCTTGAGTTTTTTTGCCTCTTCAAAACCCCAGACTGTGATTCGGGTTCAACGCTCGGAAGTGGGCAAAAATGCGGCTTCACTGCCTCACCCGAATACCGCCCCAAAGAACCTAGTGAGTTTTTGTCTTTCTCGTGTTGGCTGGTAAGTTACCGTCAGGATTAGTCTCTTCGGTGACATACCAACGCCTCCATACTGTATACCTTCCATCCCTCCCCCTCCCCCTCTCCAAAAGAAACATGTTCGAGAATAGAAACGTATATACGTAGTAGGCATTCTGACCCCGCAGGGCTGAGGAATATCAGCGGGTGGCTGAAGGCTTTGAAGGTTGTTCCGAATGACTTCAGCACTAAACTACGCACTACAGCAATCTGTACCCTACCTTATCTTACTTTGACAAAACCTGGGTACAGAGTGGGAGTGGTAAAGGCCGTTCCGTCTTATGGGGATGCAACGACGGGTACACACAGCCTCACAAATGGGGAACCTGTACTCTCTACAGGTTAATTATGTCAACAATATTTCTCTTCTGGAACTCCCGACTGCAACCCTCACAGCAGCTGCGTCAGACCTCTAAACTGACGCAGAAGCGTGTAAGGAAAGCTGGCTATCCAAAGAGCCAATTGTATTGCGGCCAAATATCTGCCCATGTTCCACATGATGTTCCACATACTGTAGTCACATTTTTTTTTTCTTCTTTCATCCTGCGCGAAGGAGTTTGGTGCATGGTCGCCGAGGTACCTAAGGCGGGCTTAGGTATTTAACCACCCTCGGTCCGTCTCGTTACGGACACACACGAGAAAAGAGGGCTAAATTTGGGTGAACGGCAGGGGCCGCCGCCCGGGGAACATGACATCTCCATCTCCATCTCCACTCATTCTCAACAGCCAGCCGTCCCGGCATTCCATCATTCCGATGCGGCGTATTCGTAGTGGGGAGGTGAGTAATTTGGACGACTTTGAGTCTTCTGATTCTTTCGACAGGCACGCGGCCACGCGCAGGGACAGTTTGGCAATGGCACGGAGTACAAATCCCTTTTGTCAATGCGAAAATGTTTTGCGCTTCCCCCGACTCCGGTCGCAAGTGCGTTACATACATAGCGCAAAATGGGTTTAATTCGTTTCGGAAATATCCTTCGCCGACCGGGATGGTTTGAAGTATCAAAGGGCGAGGCACACATAAAACAGGCAGGGCATACAACTAAGAAACCCTCCCGCGGGGGGCATACAGCGCATTGGTTTAGAGAGAGGGGGGGGGAAAGAGATAGAGTGGCAAAGTAATGCATCTGTGTTCTGGTGATACTGGACATGGATTAAAGCAGAGCAAGAAGCGAAAACAATATGAACAACAACAAGAAGTATACCGTGCATTGACAACCGTTCCCACCTTTCTCACTTGTGCTCGGGAAGGGTTGAAGATGAAACCACGGTCTCTAGTCGCGACTCTATGATATGAAATCAACGGGTTTTCATATCGTGTAACATCTTAAAGAGTATCAAGTTGAAGAGTCAGAGTTACTTCCGCTGTATACTAGCCACGATATTATAGATTCACAGCTACGCTTACTTTTTGAAAAGCAGGGGAGTTGGTTGGTTGAGGGAACAATTTGATGCTGTCAATGCTGTCGAACCCTGTATGCCCAAGGTATATGACAAAGAACGTGCGGGCGGGCGGGGACTGTGACGGTTCAAGATAAAACTTAAGGCGAAAGAAGGAGAAAAGGAAAAAAAAAAAAGAGACTAGTAAGTCAGAATATCTCGAGACAACCAATATCTGACAGAAAGTGGCAGTCATGAATCAATCAAGTGTGTGCATTCCGCTCTCACATTCGCATGCGCATGCGTCGCATCACGCGGGTGAAACTGAAGCAGAAGCGAGCTGCACAAGCAGCAATGCGTTGGAAAGAAGAAAAAAAAGTGGAGGGAGAGTATGTGCATACCTACATGCCCGCACGTACGCACGCAATATAGGCAGCGCTCCGTTGCCTTGTTGCGGAGGCAGAGACCAGAAAACAGAGAATAGATAATGATATGATACTTGATGAGTGGTTGTAAGAAACACTAAAGCGGGGAACCCGGAGAAGAGGGCGGACGGAATGCGACAACATGGACTAGAAAGAGGGGGGGAAACCGGTTTTGGGCGAGTCAATGAAACAGAAACAGCTGCAGTATGCGCGGAGTTACAGCGGGAGGGTATATAATAGAGGAGGCTTGATATACACGTTAATCCCCTCTTTTGTTTTGGGGTTTGAATGTTTCTTCCTTTTGCCTGGGAGGAATAGGGTAGCTTTGGGGGAGGGGAAGGGGGTTGGCGATCACACAGGTTGCCCGCCCGACGCCATGGATTCGTCAATTCTGAAGGAAAAGAGGTCCCCCTCTTACTCTTGTGCTTAGTGGACTTCGGGAGGGGAGGGCAAGACAAGGCATCAAGAAAAGCCAATCCCAGTTCATAGTTCTCGTCGGTGCAACGGCTATGTGGCCGTCGTGTATTCATTTTTCTCGTCATCTGTGACTTAGAATGATCCATATAGTCATTTTTCTGACATTCAAAAGAGGGGGGCGGGTGGGCATGACAGTCAGTCATGGTGATGGTGTATACAGTGTTCTCCGACTTTAGGCGAGCTATGCGCCGAAAGACAACCAGGTTCTTTGAGCAATGTAACAATATCCAGTATTATACAGCGCAATTCATGCTGATGTCAAGGAAGTGGCACAGAGGGCTGACTGAACCAGATTTGTTGTTAATATCTTTTGCTGAGCAGCTTTCCCTCTCATTCGCCTGTGCTTGTTCAGATGGTTGACAGCTCCTTCCATCAGCCTCAGCCTCCAAGACCCTAAATTTGGAATATTTTCTTCTTTATTTATTTATCCTATTTTCTTTGGGAAGCTCTGGTGGGTAGGGACAGTGGAGGATGACCATTTTTAGATACGAACTAAACCTATAATAGATTAAGATTAAACGTGAAGCTGGGGTGGAGACGGGCTGTCCAAAGTGGTGGATGGGCAATATGGGGACCTGTGTGTTGGGTGGATGGTGTGTGGCTGGTGCAGACGTGGCTCAAAAAGCTAGGTCCTCTTCTTTCCAAATACTATGTACATTTGAGATGGAGAGTGGATTGTGGGGTGCTTCCTCTCTGGCTTCCGGCCCGAGGTCATGACGCCATGGGGCTTTTGAGGAATGAGGCCCAGCCACTTGAAATGTTTGTGTTGTTGTTTTTTCAAGTCCTTTGGATGAAGACTCCCGAATAGGAAAAAACATCAGTGAGATGAGGAAATGGTCAGCAGTGCCCAATTCAATCAAGCTCTTCAGGCATTTCCTTTTCTTTTGTATTGGCCTTGAAAAACTATGTCTTGAAGTGTCTCGACATGTCTTTGACGGCGCATTTATCTGAGCAGGTACTTTGCCCTAGTTAGGTACTTGTCTTGATACCCGACTCAGACCATTTTATGGAAAATACCGTAGGGTTGCCACCCGCACGAAGGTTTCCGTCAAGTACCGCCCAAGCAGAGCAATATCTAGGAACTTACTTAATTTTTCGCCTCGATTTCTGGTTGACCACTCTTCGCGCCCCGAGGATATGGTACTCGAGCTTGTAAAGCTTCCTGATTCAGTTGAACCAGTCTGTGCGGCACACAGACAAGACCTGGGTTCCCGATGTGATACCACAGCGAGGGGAGAGAAAGCTTGGGTGACCACCAATGAGCTTAGGGTCCCGTGTCCAGAGGGCGCTCAAGCTGAAAGCTGGAGCCGCTCAGGGGCCCCTCTCACACACCCTCCCAGGACAAAAAAGAAAGGAAGAAAAGTTGGTGGCCTTCATGAAGGTCGCAGAATCATTAGTCTACTGTGCCGCCTTTGGTCGATATTAGAGGTCTTGATTTTTGTTTGTCGTAGACGCCCGTTTTCTGCAGCGTCTCAATATCCCAGCACTCTTCAACGGAATCAGTCAATTTCCAGATAAGTGCAACCAGACCTCTCCCCCTTATGTCAATGCTCCACGTAGCCCCGGGGGTGGTTAACTTCCTGGCCTGGCGTTTTCCTGTCCCGTACCGGTGGTCTGTACAGTGTAAGACATTTCTTACGCGTTGAGTAAATACCCTAATAATCTGCACGTCTGTGAAATGACGGGGGGCGAACAACTGGCCCGCATCAACAAAGCCTTTGTTGTGATCGGAATATTTGTCTCCCATTGTCTACCAAAGGAGGCGAAGTGCTTTGCTACGTAGCCGTCAGAAGAAGAAAAAAAAAAAAAAAGGCGAATGGCGATTACGATAACGATGGGACACACTGGACAAGACAGGGCTACAGAGAAGGGGACGGATGAGATGGTGATAACTCTGCCCGTGGCGCGCATCAGATGAACCTGCAACAACATGATCGACGTCTCAGCATTGTCATCAGGTGGCCCCCCGCGTGCTCTCCATTTGCAGGGACGGCCAACCTGAGACCGTAAGTGACGGGGGGCAAAAGTCTGGGCTAGTATCCAGTGAAAGGGCAGAGACGCCATAGGTACATGCCAGTGTCGCCAGGGGTCCAGCAGCTTGCCAATTGGCAGTGGAGGAACGGTTTGAGAGAAATGGGGGTCGAAGTTCAGGTCATTTGGGCTATGTGAGGGAACCCGCACACTGTACAGTACAGTGATCATTTTCTTCAAAGAGGGGCAGAAGAAGAGAAAGCGTGACACGACGCCATTCTTGAAATAATGGAGAATGAAAATCGCACCGGGACAGGGAGGTACGATGACATGTTTCGTTCCGAGAGATCTGCTAACTCTTGAAGGGAAAGGTAAAGGTACCCATTATACCAGACCGGGAGTTGAAAAGGGAAAACTTCCCCTCCCCATTGTCCCCCTCACTCAGGGTTGAAAAAAAAAAAAAATTTCCCTACTCCAAATGTCGGTCTACGAAGAATGCCCCCCTCCCCCCTCCCTCTCAACTCGATCGAGAATGAAGCAGGCTTCAGGAGACGGGGAATGGATGGAGTCCTTCCCCCCCCCGTTAGGCAGTATTGGCTGTCTTGTTGTCTTTGTGTGTCTGGAACAGGTAGGGAGCATGAGCCGCACTAAGCCGTGATTCGCTCCTCTACGTCTGGTACGATTGGCGCTGTCTCGGCGAGAGACTGACCAACGACGTCTCAACGATGCAGGTGGAACCGTCTGGCGACGGAACTGTAACACAGGACAAACCCTTTTCTGTGATGTCCTCTCTCTCTTCTCTACTTGGGCCTGCGCGTGGCGCTTGGAGACAAATCTCGATGAATCGCGTGTCATGTGCCCTTTTGGGTTGAGTCTCTTCCCAAACGGAGTGAGCAATGCTGCAACAAGAATTTGATGCACGGTGGGGAGGGGAAGTAGAATTTATCCAAGTAAAGATCCGGTTTCAAGCTGCGCAATTAAAATAAAAAGACACCTTTTGCCCGTTGATAGGAGGAGCAAGGACAAATTGAGAAAGAGGAAGACACAGAGAGGCTGATTTGAAAGTGTGATCGCCAATAGGATGCATTAGCCTCATCCATCGTGGTGAGTTGGCCAGGAGTTGGCGCAGGTGGATGGATATGCCGGGGCCTCTTTTGGACGTACCGCTGTACCGTAGAGGTCGTAGACAAACCAACCTGACTTGGGTTTGGTTTATTCTGTGCTGTAGAAAAATTTTGCTTCCCTCTCCTCTTTTTCTGTTTTCAAACCGCAATCGAGTTAGGCATTTAGGTACGATCGCGACTAGGAGGCGGGCGGGTGGACGACGGCACCATTTTTTTTTTCGTATTCTTCATCGCTTGTCCCACGTCCTAAAGAATGTTGGAGTTGGAAGGGAGTCATGGTGGCTGCAATTCTTTCACGTCTTCACGCTCACCTCCAATGGGGTCATCTTTCAACCAAGGCAGGTGACCTCTGAGACACACACACACACATAGATATACATACATACACAGACACACACATTCTCTCTCTCTCTCTCTCTGCGGCCTGATTTCAGCTAGCCTTTTGCACACGCTTCAACCAGTTGGCATACTTCATCCGCAGGTGTTAAATGCCAGATGAGTGAGTGGCTGGCGAGTCACAGTGATGCGGCGAGCGGATTGGGCGATGCCGGGCGCAAAGGTGCGTGTGGGGTTGCTGAGGTGTGGTCAGTGGTTGGATTGAGAAGAGTGTGATAACTGGGTGGACTACATACGCGGAGCCTTGCCTGCATGAAGAGAGGAGCTGGTGTTGAACAACTGACTAACTGAGTAGGTAAGTGAGTGCTCTTTCGTACATTTCCTCCTATGTAGCTTATTCAGAGGGAGCCTCTAACATACTGTGTAACGAATCGCTTGTCAACTTTTCTTGGCGATTTGACTATCTATCCACGAGGAGGCTGACAAGATCAAGGAGTCAATGAGCTTTTGTCTGTAATAAGTGTTTATGGCCGATCTATGGTCCACAGATCGTCTCGATTTGTTGGGAAACTCTCCATCGTTATCCCCTTTCTTCCCTTTCTCCTCATTAGTTATCCCCCTCCTCTTTTCTCCATTCCCCGTGTTTCCAGCGCTTGAGGCATGACAACACGATGTGTGGCCTGGAGATGTGAGGCCTGGGGGGCGTTAACTGCCAGACCGGCCACGGCGCGAAAGCAAACTCCCCTGGCACTGATCTGGTTCAGAGTCCTCCAAATCGAATTGATTTCTGACCGAATATGCGACCCATGCCATCACCGAGGAACAGAGGTGAGAAATCGCCAAGGTAACCGCGGCCAGCAAAGCAAGGTGGCCTTATACCGGACCCCTTCCATGTAGAAAAACCCTGGAGTAGATCGTGTTCCTCGTCCCAAGTATTGTGAATATGGCAAGTATTCTGTAATTTTATCTTGGTTCCTGCACTGTATCCGGGGGGAAGTGAACATGGTCGTGGTGAGAGGGCAATATTAAAGCATTCATGCAGCGACTAGATCAACTTGACCGCCCTCCAAAATGGTAACATGGCGTTGGTCTCTTCATACATCAATGCGTTCATCCACACAGTATCATTGACCTGGGGGAGAATGGCAGAATCACCTTTTTTTTTTTTTTTTGTTACATCAAGGAGCCCCTCCTCCCCATAAGATCCTGACCTCTGTCCATCCGCCCTTTCTGGTCAATGAGACAAGGATTTGTCAATGGGACCTGCATTTTTTTCGCGTGACGAGTGCAGGTCGAGCGACTGGGCATACCACGAAGCGGCGTCCCTTTTGGCTGTAAAGATACAAAAAGACCGGAGCCCAGGACTCATCCGAACCTATCACCATGCTGCTGCACCTGCATGAATTCTTTTATCTTTGTCATTCTTCACCTCTTTTTCTCCTGCGCTTGTCGTTTTGCGTTGACTACCCAGGCTAGGTAAGGTGGTAGGCAGGTAATGATGCAAAATGTAGGTACGGACTACAAAGTCGGGCGTTGCATCAACACGCATCCCTACCGAACGTACAGACGTACATTACAAGTTGCTTGGTTAGCTCCGCGGTGAACAACTCATCGTTCAATCGACCAATGACGGAGCACTGTCCGCGGCGCCCGGCGACCTTCAACGACGGAGCGAGAGAAGAAGAGAGAAGATACTCCCGAGAGAGAGAGAGACGATGTGGCAACCCCTCTCGAACTGGACAAGGGGAAAGCCCACAGAATCCACAAGCATACCTCGATCTTTCTTCAGAGTCCAAATATTCAGTGCGAGTTCGTAGCACGTGTTGATTAATGACATTAGATGGAATATTACTTTTGGGTCAAGACTTGTAGGAATATTAAAAGATCTGTCACTAGAGTTGAGTGGAGTCTACAGTGGGCTCGTAAATCTTACTATGGTGCCTATGGTGCTGACATCGAAGATACTATTTTTGCTTGAATGGCGATTCATCATGAAGCCGTCCATTTGGAAAATTGGAGCTGTAGTATGGTGTTTTTCCCTTCCCTCTTGAGTGGGTTCTCTCTTCTGTGCCTCTCTGTTGACCAGTGCCGTAGGCGCGTGCCCTTGTTAGGACCCCTTGGAGTGAGAGATGGGACCACAATCCGCTACGGAGTACAAATTGCTTGGATGGAACAAGGGTTATCTATCGTTCGTGCCTGGCAGGGCGCTTTAACCCAGGCGAAACGGCAGAAGAATATCCGTGGCGCGATACCGCAAAGAAGCAAATAACGTTACCACTTGCGTGCATAATATGCTGGGCACACTTTTCCCTTGTAACCTGTACGTAGCTACGGTATTTTGTGCGTTGGTTTGTACTTTGCATCCAGTATTCACTACCTAACTTCCACTCATTACTCCGTGTTTCGCATGCGTCTGTAAGGGTCATCAACGAAAGTACTGGGCAGACTTAAGGTACATACATAAAGTACCTAATTAAGGCACAATTATCAGTGGCTTGGCTGGGAAGGAAGGAATTTAGCAACAACGTGCTCAGGCTGAGTCCCCCTAGACCCCGCCAAATGACGGAGGCAAATAACTACCTGGGTCGATGGGGAGATAACCCAACGGTCTTGACTTTGAAGATTTCCGTAATAGATTATCTAGTGAGCGGGCAAGCTGCGCCTGAACGCCGTAGTAGGTTTTCGGGGAGGGGTGGGCGATGAGGGCTTGAGGGCATGTACTATGGTAAGATAGCTTAAATTTCCATTCTTTATTAGAGCTCCGGTGAGGCTGGTGCCCGCAAATATGTACATCCATGGATGTGCGGTGGTGGCTGTACTACGTAGTTTGTGATCACGCCCACAAGCCCATTCGCTAAATAAGCACAAGTCACTTTTCGAGTTTAGAGACCTAATTATTACACCAAAAGCTCGAGTCTGGCTTTCGGGTGCCTAGAGACGAACATTGCCGGCTGTAAAAATGTCAGATGGTTGCCCAGAGTTTGCCGATCACGCATCACGCCGTTTAACAAGCCACTCAGCTTCGCGGTCCAGCCCGACTAAGCTACGGCATCCTCAGAACCCTTAACAGGCACACTCTCGGGCATTCCAGAAAATGAATCCATTGACTACTGTGTATCGGGAGGGGAGGATTCGGAGAAAGGACGAGCTGTGCCCGGAGGAGTGCATCCCACAGCCCCTCTCTAGATTGTAACTCCATACCGTGACCCATCCTAAGATACTAGAAAAAAAAGGGCTACTAATTACTGGCGATGCGTAAAGGAGGTCATCTGAGTCTTGGATCAAGAAAGACGCGTTATTATTACGTCTAGGTAAGGAGACATAATAGTACGGAGTACTGTACAAACTACTTCATCCTGCAGATCTCAGGCTGTAACCTGTCCGAGGCAGTTGCCGTTCAAACTGAGACACTGATGGAATCTTGGGCTGATGGATGGATAGATAGATGCACACGGACGTAGGTTTTGTACCTGACTGTACCTATGCTGATGCACAACTCCCACGTACCTTAAGTTTGTGCGGTCCAATACATATCCAGTAGCATAAACGAGAGATCAGGTGTAGGGAGTAGGGAGGAGGGAGGAGGGAGTTGAGTGCTTCAGCTCAACCTTTATCCCGTGATCCGTAACTTACTCCATACACCATGAGCTGACGCGGAGTTTCGAGTGACTCGACTTTGACTCTGACTCTGACTCTGCAAAGCAAGTTGTGATGTGCAATCGACACATTACGGGCTTGCTAGAATGGGCAGGTCATGGAAGTTTGGAATAATTACGCCACGTTCTAAGATGAAACGCGGCCCTGTTGATGAAGTCCCCCAAGGCTGCGATGGGTACAAGTCACAAGTGACCTTTTTTTTCTTCAGGGTTTTTGGGTGCAGCACGGGGCGCTGTAAGGTAAATTAACCCCCATTGCGTCTGGTCTTCAGACGCTCCTACTGCGGCACATGCAGTAGTACGTATCTCCCTCGCGTTGCCTGTTTCCAGTCTGCGACTGTGACCGACTTGTCCTACTGCGTAGTAGCGTTACCATGGTACCTAGTGTGGGCTTCGTTGGTGTTGGTGCTGGTGATGGTGATGATGATGAGTGGAGACAGGAGATCCGCCCGAAAATCCAGCAAGGGCTCCAGGGTCCGTGCGTTTTGTACACAGTATCGGCAGCGCAGTAGTCGCACTGCCGCGTGCTCGCTGCTGGTTGCGCCCCCTTCGTACACTAAGGTTGACTTTCAACCCAACCGTCAACTGGAAGCTGCACCCTGCGCCAGGAGGTGGCGGCAGACGGGGCAGACCCATGCAAGATAGGTATCCACAGGAGCCACCCATGCGTCGGGTCCCTGGCAAGGGACCTTGGCAGCAGACAGGGGAGTCAGGAGTTGGGGCAGGGACGACGGACGAGGGACGATGGACATGGATGGGCATGGGCCAGGGAACGTGGGAACGACGAAAGTCTGGCTCTGGTAGAAAGAAAGAAGACATGACCGCCATCCATCCATCCCATCCTACTTAACTACTTGCTTGCCTTTCCACCCCCCAGCCCAGCCCATTAAACGGGTCTCTTGGTCTTGATTCTTGATTCCATTCATACCTTTTGACTTTTCCTACAAACAACAAGGAGAAGCAGGATCAGTGCTCCGGTGGTACTGAACTTGAACAGCTTCAGCTTCAACTTCAGCTCTAGCTTCCGCTTCTTTCTTCTCCCCTTTCTTCTTCCCTATATCGTGTGACCTCCCTTTTGTTCTTGCCGCTGCTCTTGTTCCTAAACCGTCTCTGTCCTGCCTTTCGATTTAACGCCCCGACATTCCTCTTCTTCTCGCTTCCCACCCACGTCCGACTATTTCTTCCTGTCTTGTTTTTTCTCTTCGACGACAAACAGGCATTCGATATTCACCTAGCCTCTCGAGGGAACGCCCACACACACACACACATTTTTGGTTCATCCTCTTGCCGTCCGACTTGACGTCTGTTTGTCTGTGTCCTCCCTCAGACCAGGCCAGACAAAAGTCTCACTTCCACGCCCACCCACAAAAGGGAATCCAATATCGTGCCAGGCCCGTCATGTCTCAGTCTGTCACAACCGGACAGTGCATTCCCTCTGCGAGGGAGCATGATCCTAGGCAGGAGCACGTTCCAAAGTCATCTCCAGATACCGCGTCGAGCCTCGCGGTTCCTCTTATAGACTCCGTGCCCACCTCGCCTTCACTCTACTCTGATACCGACGACGACCAAACACAACCAAAGATGAACACCATGCTTCCTCACACTACCAGCGACCAGGCTCCCGCTCTGCCTGAGAAGAGTGCCCGAAGAATGTCAAGGATGCTCGGCAGCATTGTTCCTCACAAGCTGCCTTCTACCGACCAGCAGCCCCCTCTTGCTAAGCAATCTGCCCCTCACGATGTCTACCTGTCATCCGAAGAGGATGCATCTTCCTCCGCCGACGACTTTTCCGACTTTGAGTTTGATTCCAGCAGTGAAGACTCTGAGGAATCCTCCACCCGACGAAGCAGCCAGGAGGACACTGCTCGTCTTGTCTCTGTCGTCTTCTCCGGAAAGCCCAGTATTGTCGACCTTCCGAGACGATCTATTTCACCAAGCAGCAGCGCAAGCGATACTTCTTCTCGACCTCCAAGTCGCCTCCGCAGAATATCCGCACTCTCTGCTATCGATCGCCGAGCCTCTATGTGCTCATCTCCTTCAGGATCTTCTGTTGTGTCAAGCCCCGCCGTACTACACCCTCCCCGAACCAGCAGCATGCTTCCCAGTGGCCGACTGGTCAAGCAGAAGCCCTTGTTTCTCAGCATTGATCCTTTTGCCTCGAAGCCTGAGGAGCCAGAGGAGAACGAAGTGAAACCAAGACCATCTACAGGGGTGTTTAAACGAACACTCAGCCTAGTGCGGAAACGTAGCCGTCCTTCACTGAACTCATACTACTCTATATCTCGCGACAACCTGGCCAACATGCTCATGCCGCACCACATGGAACAAGTTCGTGAGGAGTCAAGTCCGGAGTCAGCTTCCGCTCCTGCTCCTCCTGCTTCTCGCCCTGTTTCTCGTCCTCCTGTAGCCTCTCGCCCAGTCAGCAGAGGGCCTGTCACTTACCATGATATTGTCACTTCTGCTAAGCGAAGAGCCCAGACGATGCCCATGTCACCAATCTCCCCTGTGTCGGAGCCCCCTACAACTCCGTTGACACCAAACGGCACCCGCCAACGTCTACGGTTCTCTTCTGCTCGGCGGTTGAGTATCAGGGCGTGAGCAGAACCATCGCTTCTTTTTATCTATTTATTTATTGAGAATGACGCCATCATTCTCCTTGTACGACGTTTTACGACTGGGCTTGGCATTTATACATCACTGACTGGGACTGGTGTTACACGCGGCTTACCATCAACATCTTCAACCTCTCTTCTCTTCTCCGCTTGTGTTATGGGGTCCTTTTTTTTTTCTACCCACCCAGGTTGTACGGCGCAGGGGCTTTTTCTGTTGTATTTTTGTTTTGGTGGAACACTTGGGCGGACTCAAAATGAATGCGGCGTTTTTATTATGGGATATTATCTTCTTTGGGCTATGGAACCACTTGGTTTTTTGGGATGATGGTGATCACCCAGCATACACGTTTTTTACACCATACAGGGTTCGCCCGGGACAGGCGACTTTACTTTCGTTAATTTATTGATAATGAGGCCGTTGTCATTTGAAAGGGAAAAAAAGACAAGGCTGGCCAAGGAACAAAGGAATTAAGTTTTTTACGAAAGAGTCATGAGATGGACAAAGATTAGCTGTTACTCTCGTTTTTGCACACGCAATACCAACTCGCGATTATTATTCGTTACCGCACTTTAAGCACGTTCCAATTTCTATTTGCAGTGATTTGTAACTTGATTTCTTTATGTAGAGTATAGTTACAGTACGGTACGGCACGATACGGTACGAATGAAAGCATACAACCTCGTCTTGTCGAGTTTCTTGTGCAGATGCCGGTATGCAAAGGCATGTGTACACCATCTAATTAGACATATATCTACACTCTACATCAAAGACCTGCAAACATTGCGCGATGGAACATTTCACGCGACGGACAATTAACGCGTCTTGCCGCAACTCGGATCGCCCTGTTTTTACTTTCTTGACAAAGGGATGGGGTTTCTTGTTGAAATTTCATTGTGTTCTCCTGGGTTTTGGTTCACTCTACATGAATCCCCGTTGTGGGCTTAGAAAAGGGAGAGAGGGAGTGATGGCCGGAGATGGATTGTGCATATATAATAAAACATTGCCACACATGTATGTATATATATGCATGCATGCATGCATGCAAGTCTTCAGTATTGTCTTTTATTTTTTCCTTTTTTTTTTTCGTATTCTTCACGTCAAAGCGCAAAATACTGTATGAAACTTTATAAGAAAGGGGTCAGTGCAATAGAAGACGAACATAAAAAAAAGAAAGAAAAAAAAGCAAGTAATGACTTTGAGTATGCATGTCACAATTCCCCCCTCACATACGTTGACCTGACGATTCTGGATGTTCTCTGGTGCTAGCTAAGCTACCCATGACTACAGAACAGGAAAAAAAAAAGAAACGAAAAAAAGAGAGAAGAATGAGACTAGAAGCCCTATGTTCAATTGGGGAATGAGCCCATCTCTTGGGGCAGTTAGTCAACATGAGCCGTCGAACCATTCTCAACTAGATGGGGACCCCTGGCCGTTGTTGCGGTGATGGAAGGATGGAAATGGCAATCTAGAAAGGCTCAAATTGAAGCTTTTCGTCATTTGGGTGTCATCACGTACCTACAATACACCACGCCCTATGACGGTCTATAGATTATATCGGCAATTAATGCATATGTCCAAAAATGAGAGTATACTGTATAGATACCTACTGGAAAGTGAGTGACCTCTCAGGGATGGGTCTGTAGATGTACGCATGTAATTATATATCATCTATTGTATGTATGTAGTAGTGTTATGCTGTGCGTGCTGTGAGGTGGATTCCGTACATTGCCCAATAAGAACTACCATGCAAGATTTCTTAGCTTGACGATGAATCGGATGAATCTTGATCTGCCTTTTCACACCGAAGGCGAAGAAGGAAAATTGGATGGACGAAAGGGGAAGAGACCTAGAGGCAGGGATGGAAAGCAGAGGGACCAACAGGGGACAAGCGACCAGGGACAAGCGACCAGGGACAAGGGGAGGGGACAAGGGGAGGGGAGTCAAGGGTCGAGATGTATAGACAAGGTGTGTGCCAGGTGTAAGTAAGCTATTTGTCTTGATCTGTAACGACGGTATCAGTAATCTGTACTCTGTGCCGTACAGAACATAGTCTACCTAGGGACCTTTATGTAACAGATGATTTGAGGTAATCGGGGACACGTCTTGTCCAAATTAAACGTCTTGATCCCATCGTTTTAGTTTCAATTATAGTCACTAAATGTTTAGTCTGATTATTACCATTCTTATGCTAGTTATTCGTTCTTTCTGGGGGAGGGAGAGGAGGAGGTAGATCAAACTCATCAATATCCATTTATTATATCTACATAAGTTGGGAAGTTGTGTCTTGAAAGCTTGGTTTCACAGTATAGCATACAATTGTAGCCTATTCTCGTGGTCCTCTCCCACATGGAAGAAAAATAAATAAATAAGTAAGAGTTGGCTGGAAAAGGGACAGTTGATGCTGTATCTGTAGCTGTGAGTTTCGGGAACTCATCCGTGACATCTCAAACTTGCATTCTGTTCTGGTTCTGTTTCTATTTCTGGTGAAGCTTACATATACAGTGAGTGTACTGCGAAATACGTCTTTTGCTCGTCATCAGCCTTTCCTTTTAGCCTCGGCGTCAAGTTCAGTGCTTGGTTGCTCCATTTTTGCGGAAAATGAAAACCCCCCAAAAGTCACAAGTTGATTACACACTATGTACTTTACTTTGATCATAAGTAGAACAAAAAAACCTCCGATTCCTCACATCATGAGATGTGGGGGAGGGGAGGAGTATGAAGGGGATGATCTACGAAATTACTGTGTAGGGGTTGAATTTCGGAAGCGGCATGGGGGGGCAGAGTCACCTCACTCACTCCATACTGTGTAGTTCATCTTCCCTCCCTTGCCTTGCAAGCTGTCTTGGCTTGATACGGAGCACAATGTATGTATTATTATTAGTCTCCTCCTTCTTGGTCCGTGTTTTTTTATGTGGGCAACGGCTGCGGCGGCGGCGGTGGTAGTGGGTGGATTGGCCGTTCATTATTTCGTTACAGATACGAACTAACCATTTATCATTAGCCTTGTCCGCCTCGTCGATCCATCATCATCTTTCCCAAGGGGGGGTGACGGGGTGTGTGTGTGTCCGGGTTCTTTTTCTTCCTTTTCTTCTTCTTTAGCCTTGGGCTTTTCTCCCAAAGTCCCAACCCGAAACGAGAACCTGTCAGCCAATTGCAGCTCAGGTTCCATTCTCATCTCACTATCCCTCTCGCCTTGTTGCCTCGGGCTTTTGGCTCCTCAAGCTAGTCAACTAACTACACCGGGAATTATTTTTTGTGAAAGCTCTGGAAGCTGCAAGGCTACTACGGCCACTGTGTACAGATTACGCCTTGTCAGGATGGGGGCAATTACCGAAGTAGCCATTCAATAGCTTATAGATTCGGAGGAATCGCTAGCGGGCATGAAATGGGCATAGTTACACTTCGAACAAAAAGAGATGACAGCAACAATTTCAATTGAACATACACACTACACTGTGTTGCGTAGTGTAATACGGTGTATTGATGACAGAGATAGGCAAAGGTAGGGAGCAACAAACGGCCTCGGACAACGGCCTCGGGTTCTGGTCGGTATCAGGGACAGGATATTCACATCGGCACTTTGCCAATCGTCATTACTACGTGTCTCTTATCAATACAGGCAGGCATACAGTCTATGTATGTATTGCATTTCGATTTTTCACAAATCACAAATTCTCCTTCAAACACATACCCAAAAAAAGCGGGAGATGTGTTCAGTCATCACAACTGATAATAGCTGAGACAAACACGGGACGCGGCCCTACTGCACCACGTTGGAGAGCCTCATCTCAAAATTGTGGGCGTGTTCAGCTAGTAACAGTACGCACAGTGTCGTGTCGACGTGTCTCTGTTTTTTTTTTCCCTTCCCCTTCCCTTGAGGAGACCGCGTTCTCCTATCTGGGCCAAAAGATCAAGCACCAAAGACGAGATAAATGAGTGGATACTGACAAGTCAACTATTTGCTTCATTCAGACTCGAAAGTGGTCCCTCCACGTGCTTGGTCAAAACGTAATGGACATACCAATTCACTTGTCCATGTTTATTTGCAGTCCCCTTTGCTGTCTGGATTACTACTGATGGCTTCCCAGCTTCCCGCTTCAATCTTGAGCTCAGCCCCCTTTTTGGGCGGAGGTGGGCAGAAATCCCATTGCCAAACTCAGAGCAAAAGTACATTCACCTATCCGTGAATGACCTTCCCAAGGGCACATGTGATACAAAAGAAGGACAGGGAACTCGCCGCCTTCAATAGGATCTTAGATATCAACGGCAACTACAGTAGTGAACTCGCAGTCGAGAAGAGTATAACAATTCATCTAGAGATGGTGTTCTCATTCAGCATGCCTTCAAGAGTTTGGAGCTAGTTTCAAAAGATAGCATACACTTCGTCCCTTCGTCTTACATGAAGCCACAGCCAATCCCCTTTGCGCATCAATAATAAATTTAGTAAAAAAGAAAAAACAGTTCCTATCAACTGCCTAACCTATTAACAGGAATAGGACATATGTATCATGCGGATGAACAGGCAGAAACAATTACTAGGTACAACTTGCTTCTTCGGATGGCAAAATCCAACCCACCTCTTTCCTCTCTTGCATTTCAACTCTGATAATAACAAGAAAACATGAAGAATGAGAAATGATGTTCACCAAAGCGTTATTGCTCTGATAGAAAAAGGCCGACCTGCGCCATCACTAAGGGGCGTTCGCCGATCCATTTAGAGGAATATTGTCCGAGGGGCTTTGTGGGATGGGCTGCTTGGCTCGAAGCGTCAAAGGGAAAGGGTACTCATCAGGATCCTCTTCCTCACTGCGTACAGTTGAATTAGCATATTGCGTATTGAAAGACTTTTCGTCATTGTGCAACGAAGAAAAAAGGGCCAAAAGTGAAAGGATGAGAAAATTCAACACTTACGGGAGCTTCCAGGCAACATAGTCTTCGGTGGTGAGGCCCTCGTGACCTTCCTGAATGCTAGCAAAGTCACCAGGAGTCATCATTCCTGTGCGATCTCGGGGAGAGCCCGGCACCGAGAATGGTCGAGAAATCTTCTGCTCCACGCCAGGGATGAAATCATCTTCCTCATCACCGGTGAAGGATGTGGGATAGGCTCGGCGGAGGGCCAATTGTCGGGCCTTAACATACTCCATACCCATCCGCTTCCAGTCGAGGAGATCGCTCAGTCGTTCCGTGCGGTTTCGCTGGTTGATTCGCTGTCGTCGACTCTTTCCACAGAAATCAAACATAAAGGAAGTCAGCTGGTTGACGGAGTCATCAACCCCCTTGGTGCGACGGTCCACGATGTAGATGCCGTAATCACTCGAGTTTTCAATGAGCTCCTCCATGTAGCAGCCGAATCCAGAAAGGTTAGTAGTGATGCTCGGGACACCCATAACGGTACATTCGGCCGGGGTATATCCCCAGGGCTCGTAGTAGGAAGAAAAGACGCCCAAGTGACAACCTCGAACGAAATCATCGTAGTCGAGAGGAAGGACGGGGTTGGATGAGTTGAGGAATTCAGGATGGAAAACAATCTTGACTCGGTCCGTGGGGTCGTTGAACAGCTGAACCCGTCTGATCTGATTCAAGACGGGGTCTTCGTGATCGTTGACCATATTGTGGGTAACGATAGGTGGGAGACCATGTCGCTTCATAGCAAAGAGGCGGCGGCGGAGCAGAACACGATCTTGTGCAGAGATGAGTTCCTTCTCATCAGGCATGGGGTCACCTTCATGCCACTTGAGCGATCGCTCGAAAATACGTCGCCCGATGCTTTGCTCAATGACATGAGTAGTGTCTCGAAGGGACTTGATGACCGCTTGGCCCCTGAGGGCCTCGACAGTGAGCGAGGTCGTTTGTGCAGGCATGATGACGAAGGCCACGACCGTCGTTTTACTTCCAGCAGACTTGAGACGGTGGTTGAGGCGAGCCAGGGATTCAATGAACATGTCAACACCCTTATTTCGGAACTCGTATCGACCTGCGGTAAAGAAGTAGAGGGTATTATCGGGTTCAAAATCATAGTGTCCGTAGAAATGACCCCGTACAAAATCGTGGATCTTCTCCTTGGCTTGCTGATGGAGATTCTGAAATTCGTGAACAGCCGCGAACTTTGTGACGTTGAGGCCGTTGGGTAAAACGCCGTCGGGCTTTCGTTTCAGTAGATGCTCCGACTCAAAAGCGGTGATGTGAGAGACGGTAGTAAAGACGTCGCAGGCATGGGCAGCAGCTCGCTCGATACAGTATCGGTGATAAATCCCCCGCTTTCCAGCTTCAGCGTCAACATCAAACCACTGGAGATTGTTGTAGAAGTCGACAGAACCGGCGCAGAGATAACGACCAAGAAGGGTAGCATGGGTGGTGAAGATGGTGGTGATGTCGATCCGGCGCTTCTTGCACAGGGGCAATGCGACTCCGGCCAGCCACTCGTGGAAGTGTGCAATCACTGCCTTCTTCTTCTCATGAACGACGAACTGCCAAATGGTTAGTGATAAAGGTGCTGAAACTAGTACAATAGAATTTTACCTCTCCCAGGAACCAAGCGACCAGGTACCCGAAGACAATGGCCTCGTTGGTCTCATCATCGTTGGGAGGCGATGGAATGCTCGCGATGTTCCACAGGTCAGTCTTCCAGTCGTTCATGTGGCCATAAGCGGTCTTGGTGTCAAAAAGAATGACCCTGGGGGCACCCTCGATAAGCCATCGGCCGTATAGGATGCCGATTCCCCGATCCTTCATAGACTGAATAGTTGCAGCGATCTCGGGGTTCGTGGGCTCCATCTCCTCCACCTCGACAGCAGCCTGTAGTCGTCAGTATGTGTCAATGACGTAGCGGCAAGCACAGGGCGTGGTTGGGGAAAAATACATACCGACTGATGGTTAAGAGGACCGATCAAGGTATAGCGATCTCCATATTCAGCTGTCGTTACTGGAGCTTTTGACTTGATGACGGAATAGATACCACCGACTAGGGGAAAGAAGAAGATCAGGTTAGCGAAGGCGCATCCGACAAGCAGAATGCGTCAAAGGCTCACCTCGATGAGCTACCTCAGTAGCAATCTCAAAGAGCAAGTGGTTCTTGATGTCACGCGTAGGCGCTTGCTCGTCCGTAGAACTCATGGCGAGCTCGAAATTTTAGGACCGTTGAGCGTTGAGTAGTTGGAGGCTGATGATCTGATGGGAGCTGCCTTCAGGCCAAAGCACGGAGGCCAAGTGCAAAAGCAAGACAGAGGACGGAAGAGAGGATATTAAAGATGCTGAACGAAGGTGAAGCTGTAGAAGGCCTGGCAGAAGCCAATTGATGAGGAGTTGAATGGCTCAGGGCAAGGTTGGAGTTTTGGGGGGCGAGAGTTGGGAAGGAGGAGGTGATGGTTCGGTTGCGTCACTGGAGACACCGGAGACACTGGAATCGGAGCTGAATGTAACGAGATCAGCGAGCGAACCAGGGCTTGATGAGCACAGAAAGCGGGCGGGGGTCGTTGCGCTACTGCTTCTCGGTACGTACAGCCCGGTGCAGGACCTTAGGTCGCCAAGTCGCACATGCGTATGCGCTAAATTGATGCGAGGGATGCTGAGCTAGACAGTGGACGTACCTAAGCTGGGTTGGCTGGGAACTAGCAATCATGTGCGTGCGAGGAGGTGATCACTGGAGACTCGATAATAGGCACTGGAAAATGGAGATGGCTTCACGGTTCGTGAAGGCGTAGAGAAAAGAAATGAAACAAGAGGGAGAAAATTAAGGATGATGCTTTAGCAGCAAGCACAGAAGATAAACAAGGACCAACAAAGGATAAATAAATGTCTACACAGATAAGAGTGAGACAAATGCGATAGTCTAAGCAGAAAGAAAAAAAAAAAAATCCAGACGCAAGGGTGGTCGTCAACAAGCGATCGATTGAGCAGCCCTTGCTTCCAAGCTAATAAGGCCGCGATCCCAAGCAGAAGTGAGGGGATAAGCAAGAGAGTGACGAACCGCCGACGGCCGGTGATTTGCTCAGTGGAGTTTCTTTGTTTTTCCTTTTTTGCCCCCATCGCCTTTTTTTGGGTTCCTTGTTGGAGGAGCGGGTAATGATAGCAGGCATCTGCAGCATGCAATCTGCATAGGTAGTACTACGTACGAGTAGATCGTATCAGTGCTGGGAAAAAGCACCTACTTCGGAGGGTCTAGTGGGTCGCCCAGAGGATTGGGGGGCTCGGGAGCGCCCAGGGCTGACTTTTTCCAGGTGGATGAGCACCCAGACGGGCATGGGCTCTCCACCAACCACCCCAACGTCCGGCCAACTCCAAGTCCAACTCGCCGAGACTCTCCACCTTTGAAGTTTTTCAGGTACAGATGGAGCATATCGTACGCGGTTTGACCTTGGTCATTACAGGAGATGAAAAAAAAAAAATAACAATTCATTTACGTACAGGTAGGTAAGTTGGTAGCTAGGTAACCCTCTCATCTCCCCAGCTACTATGTAGTACGTATGCTATGTATGGTGGGGAATGCCCGTCTGTAGTTCCTCATCAACAATCTACCCGCCAACATAGCTACAGTATTGTAAGTAATAACTCATCACATCTCAATTGCCTCAGCTGTCCAAGAGTTGAATTTTAGGCCCGGATCAGGAAATCATTTGGTAAACGCCACCTTATTTTGCCTCATGCCTAAACTGTGCACAACGTGGGTGGAGAAACTTCCTCTCTTGGACTTGAATGCGGCGCCTTCAGACCAAGGCCAGCGACTGTAACCTCAAAGATTTGTTGAAATTTCCGTTGAGATATCTTGAGGAAAAATTTTCCTTTCCTCTCTTCGCCACCTGCGTTTTGCTCCTTTCCATGCATTTGTGCAATGTGAAAGACCCTGGTCTGTTGCTGGGAGAGGAAATTTAGTCCATGTTTTTTTTTTTTTCTTTCTTGTTTTGCATTTCGATTTAAACTCTAGGAACTCATTTAGCCTGCATTAACCACCACACACTCCCACTCAAGCTGGCCTTGATGAACACAACACCAAACCAGACTCCAAACACTCACACACTGTACCAGCTGGACACACCCCAATTGGCTGATGATTGACATATGGTGACGGCCACGGCCCTCCATCATGCTTGTTTGCTTTTTCGATTGCTCGCATCTCGAGCACACCCATGCTCGTGGGTCTAGACCGGGATGACGACATGGAATGCGGGGGGAACCTCATCATACCAGGTCGACTCGTGCACCCCACATGCGCAGCTTTTGCGTCCTGAGTTGGTCTCACGTCTGGAGACTTGTCCTCGATTTCGGCCGAATCAAGATGGATCTCGAGGCCTTTTTTTAGTCGAATCCACAAGACCAGCACTTTGCACCTTAACTTCAGTGCCGCCGAGTTGTAGGAACCAACTCCATTATGCTAATGAAGCTTAAATCTTCACCTCCAGTGTTGGAGACATCGATGTGTTTTGTTCATGTCTGATGGAAGCAGACTTGATGAAATTTCTATAAACAAGTTTTTACCACTTCCTCATCCCCTACAATGGAGATATCATTTTCCTCAATGTGATGTTCTCGAACCCCCAATGGGTACATGCGTATTCATTCTCCTGGACTCGCCTCGGCTCCATCGCAGGTCTCACCTGAACGTCCTTTGAGGCTGTCTCAAAATCTTCACTCCACTTGGTTTGTCCATCATATCGCTTAACTCACCAGGTCTCAACTTAGGTAAACTGGCAAGTCCCTTGGATGGGAAGTTGTCGAGCAGAAAGCGGAATATCATCGCCCTGAGGCGCATCGAAGTTATATATTTCGTAGCGCAATCTCACCAGTCACTTTACCAAAGAGATGGAATCGATTCAACTCACAGATTACAACTATCTCCATCACCATACCCGAACAGTACACTACTCATTGGTAAAGTATTCATTCCATAGATATTGTTACTGATAGTACATTGATCATTGGTAAATGCTCACTTAACCAACCGCGAACGTTTCTAGCGGGATGTGGGGGTTGCAACTCCGTTTTAATCCACTATCTTGATAGCGACTTGTTTAATACCTACCAAATTAGAACCTCAAAGGCTAGAATTAATAGAGCATTGACGAGTTCCATTCCTTGCCTAACAGCGAGCTACCTAGTGACACGATGTTGATTAGCAATTGGAAAGGTAATTGAAGAGGATTTGTAGGTTGAAGTCATGACTGTTATCATCACCTTGCTGCAGTTAGTCTTTCTTTCCCCATAGACCTATAGCATCCCGTTGCCACATCTTAATACAGATGATACAGCTGGAATAAGGGACCAACAGACTAACTAACCCGCACGCTTTGTTATATGGGGACCTGCAGTAAGCAGGTACAAACTCTGTTCCAACCATCAAGATGGAGAATAATATAACGTCAGCCTTGTCTCAGGAACTCTTGCTGATTGGCCAGGTGTACGCCATGAAAGGCCCCGCGGTGGGGCAGCAGCTGGCAAGGCTGCCAATTTTTTTCCAACCCAAAAAAAAAAAATTTGGACACTCGCTCAGTATTTTGCGGAAGGCTTCGCTAGGACATTGCTGAGTTCCACCGCATTTGGGATATCTCCCCAGAACTATTGGCTCTCTACTCGACTAGCATACCCATATACCCCTGCCTGATTGCTTTCCCGTCCAGCACATACACACTTCCATACAAAGCATCACAAAATGGGCGACGTTGCGCAGGTGAAGGTCGTCTTCACCACCACGGAGCAGGACCTGGTGCTGCCCGAGGAGAAGAAGCAACTTCTTGTCCCAGCCGGTAAGCTCGCCAACAAGTCAAATTCACTTGCAATTGGCGCTTCGCACTACTTGCAGACACTTACAAAATTGTAACAGATATCAAGCGATATGACCTTTCCCGAATCCTCAACTCTGAGTCTATGCTCAATACCTCCTCCCCCATCCCCCTCGACTTCCTCGCCAACGGCACGTTCCTGCGCACCTCCGTCGACGAATACCTTGCCACCAATGGCCTGTCCTCAGAATCCACCTTGGTCTTGCAGTACGTCCGTAGTCTGCTTCCTCCCGTCTACGAGGCCAGCTTCGAGCATGACGACTGGGTCAGCGGCATCGATGTCTTGTCTTCAACGTCTCCTGCTGGTCTCTTGGCTGGTGATGCGGGTGTGCCAGAAAGAGTTGCCAGCTCTTCATACGACGGCCTCGTAAGAGTTTGGAACCCCTCGGGCGACGCAATCGCAATCTCCAAGGCCGGTGGTCACACTCAAAGAGTGAACTCCGTTAAGTGGATTTCTCAGAAGCAGCTCGCCTCCGCTGGTTTAGATCGAAAGATCATTGTTTGGGACTATAGCGAATTCCAAGACGGCTTCTCTGGTACTCTCAAGGCCAATATGGAACTCTGGGGCCATTCCAAGGACATCAACAGCATCGATGTTAACGGCTCCACCAAGCGCATCCTCACAGCCTCATCTGACGGCAGTATCGGCCTGTGGTCGTCCTCAAAACGAACTGCTCCCCAGGCCGACCCCGAGAGCCTTCCTTCGGCGCACAGCACTAAGCGTACGAAGCTCGCGAGCGCTGCCAACACTGCCCAGCGAGGTCCTCTCGCTATGATCTCAGTCCACGACGATCCTGTTACCGCCGCCATTTTCCACCCTACCGATCCCACCGTGGCATACTCTGCGTCTAAAGACCACACCCTTCGAACCTTGGATCTTACCACACAGCGCGAAGTCAGCCGGCTGACCACCATGCACCCTCTTCTATGCGCAACCGCTCTGCCGGGCTCTTCCCTCATTGCTGCGGGTTCGTCTGCCCGTCACATCACCCTTCTGGACCCCCGCGAGTCCGCTTCCACTACTTCCGCCATGACTCTCCGCGGCCACATCAACATGGTGTCGTCGCTCGCACCTTCGCCAGAGAACGAATACTCCCTGGTGTCCGGTTCGTATGACAGCACATGCCGAGTGTGGGATCTACGTAGCGTTCGCATGGCCACCTCTGAGGAGGGCGGCGGTAGTGTTAGTGAGCCCGTGTACACCATTGGCAGGGAGTGGCTCAAGGGCAAGAAGCTTCCTTCAGCCGGCGACGGCGCCAAGGTACTAAGCGTTGTGTGGGATAAGACCTGGGGCATTGTGAGTGGTGGTGAGGATAAGAAGGTGCAGATCAACAGAGGGAGAGGACTGTTGGCCTGAGAGAACATAGAACGGAGGGTAAAGAAGAAGAAAGGCGAACTTGGTTATGAAAATCGGGAACTCAAGGGTACATATATTTTATGTCTGTCTAAATTCAAGCAAATCGTGCCTACAAAAAGCACCAATGGGCACGTGGCCATTTCACCAAACGCTACACCATGTTTATTCTTTGATCTCGTAAGCTTCCTTGAACAAATCCCTATATTTCCCATACATGACGTTTTGCGGGTCGAGGAAGGACAAAACTTCCGTCTTCAATCTCTCCTTGGAGTAAGACACCTTTTCGAGCGTGATCGACTCGAGGATATATGATACAACGGTATTTGTTTTCAGAGGCGGATCACGTAACAGTTTGGCGATCGAATCTGGGGTGAGGTCCTGGTTGTTGTACCATATGAAATAAGATCTCATAGCGGACGGTTTTGCTACCAGCCTGGCATTCCTCTGCGAACGGTACAGTTGGAGTTCGAGGTTAGCTGCAACGATTCTAGAGTCAATTGCCTTTGATGGAGTCGTAGATTTGGAGGATGTGGTGGTCGTGGTGGTCGTAGTGGTAGGTATGTTGTCCTTTGATGTTGAGACCCTTGGGACCAATACAGAAGCAGGAACGCTATCTAGCGTTGGCAAAGGGGGCTCTTCCGTGATATCCGTCACCTTATCAGGAACATCGGTTTTAGCCACTTCAACTGGGACCTCCGCGTCAATCTCTGGAGGTGGAGCGAGCTTGATTGGCATACGCTTTTCAGCAAACTCTGGTCTTGGCGGACATGGGCTAAGATTCTCTCGTTCATGCTCCAGAACATAGTAAAGCTGGATACCTGCATAAGCGTCTGCTGCAGAATCTAGTCAATGTTAGCAGTGTCAGCTTCGCGATGTTAGTTTTTCTGAGCCTTACACTTGATCTGGGCATCGTTAAGTCTTCGCATCCAGTTACTTGAGCGGACAGACGGTCCCTTATACATTGGGAGACGAAGGACCTCTTGCACCTGGACAGCCATGGACGCAATAGATTTGTTTATCTTGTCCGGCTGTCCTAGTTTGGTGTACTTGACCAGCTTATATAGATGACTCAATTCAAAGATTCCGCTCGTCTCAACCTTCAGATAGTTCCTCAGTCTCGTGCAGTCTGCCAGGATATTGATGCCAACCTTGCTGACACCTTCATCTTCCATGATTGCACGAAATGTCGGTGCGACAAAGTCATCATTCTCGAAGAGAGCTGTTTGAAAGAGAGCAATGCGACTTGGGCTCGCAATTTGAATGAGGGAGACGTTTTGGCGAGGTCCTGCCGACGCCGATGCATAAGCCATCCACTCCATGTCGAACCCAAGGACCTTTTCACCAAGGAAGTACTTTTTACAGACCTCTTCCATGGTGTGCTTACTCGTGCAATAGTGAACTTTGACGCTGTGCACGGAGCCATCTTGATGGGCATGCCTGTATAGAGCATGGGACCAGTATGACTGAAAGGATCCTACTTTGCTTTTGAGGGCAGCTTGGAACAGATCATTCGACATGGTGTAATCCAGAGAGGTGACCGGTGGCAATATCAACTTCTTAGCCTCGCTTTCAACTTTGCTAGTAACGATATCTGGCTTGACGGTAGCATTTACGCCCTGTGGTGAGAGAGCATGGTGAGACTCGGGCCTTGTGACTTTCTGCACAGGAGTGGGAGTGGACATTAGTAGCGCGTCATTCTGGTTACACCACTCGACCATGTCCTGCTCAAACTGCTCATCATCGCTGAACTGCCCTAGATCAGGGCTGATTTTTGGAACAATGGCAGGAGACTCAATGTTGGCCGTATGAACAAAACGATTCACATCCAAGGAGGGATATAGAACTTGGGTGTTGACCTTTGGAGCCTCGGTCCTCCTGTAGAATCGAATTCCAGAGTTTGGTTTCCATAGCTGATCTCGAGCTCCTGTCGACATCACGAAGTCCAAAATTCTACCAATCTGGAGTGTTAGGAAAACATATGTTCCAATAAGAATGCGGATTCAACAAGCCTCATCTACCTTGAAGGTTTCTTTGTAGGTCTTAGTGCGTTGCCAGCAACGGTTGCCCGCACTACATGACAGGGCATCGAGAAGTAGGAAAGGAGGTGTACTGTGAACAAAACTAAGTGGCCATCGCGGTAAATATCCAATACGCTAGGCGTGCATGCGCTATGTCTGCAGGCAGCCACGTCTTGGAGAATGGTTGGTGGTGTTCACAGCCCCCAAACCGCATGATGGGCGTTGAGTGGTTGATGAGCGAGACGTTTCTGCTTAGTCATTCTCACGAGCTCACGTGGGGACGTGCTATGCCCACACCTCCCTCTCTGACCCTTGCATCCCCATCCCACTCTGCGACAGCTTGACGGACATTCAACGACGGCAAACAAGGACCAAAGAGAACACGCAAAACTCGAATATATTCAAAGCAAATCCGAGACAAAAGATTTCTGGTCGTGTCTCGAGCCCCCTCTTTTCTCAATCCTAACTCAAGCCCAATTCTCCATCCACCGGCCTCAGTCACAAATGGCTTCTCAATTGTTGCCTCTCGGTGAGCCTTTTGACCTTGGAGTGTGCGTCATGCTTCCACTAACAAAGAAAACAGAGCTCATCGACAAATGTGTCGGCTCTAAGATCTGGGTCATTATGAAGGGTGACAAGGGTAAAATATGAGCGTTCATCGTTTTGCGATTGCCTACTTGCTAACGAGTCTGGCAGAATTCAGCGGGACTCTCCTTGGCTTTGACGACTACGTCAGTAAGTAGTATTGATCCAATTTCCAAGTCTGACTTATACTGATTGTATATTAGACATGGTGCTAGAGGATGTGACTGAATTGTATGAGCTTGCCTCTCTTTTTTTTCTTCTTGTGAACAGCGGGCTGACTTTACCAGTGACTACTCTGGAAACCACATTAAGCTCCCCAAGATTCTATTAAACGGAAATAACATCTGCATGGTACATTATCTATCTACTTATCCTTGAAACTCTTGAGTAGCGTCCTCATACTGACAGCCTCCTAGTTGATTCCTGGAGGCGAGGGCCCAGTGGGTGCGTGAGCAACGGAATTGGAACGATCAACACGGTATCTCAAAGCTTTTTCAGCGCTGGTTGCAATTTGACTGGCATTCTCCAGAATAAGGCATGTCACGATAAATTTCAGGGTTCTTGGATCTTTCACTGGAGGGAAGGTGCTCATGTCACGCGAATATCCGGGGCAAAAACGAAACACTTGAAGGCGTTGGATGATGGGTTCATCTGATATAGCATCTCATCCGAATCCTTATATCAATGAAGAAAAAAACCAGTCAAATCATGTCCCAAACGCCTGCCCACCATGGAATTGTTTTGACATAAGACCCCTTAATGACCATTTTGCATGTTACCCTGTTCTCCGGTATTCGTAATACGTCTCAACTCCCATTCTCGCGTGAACTCTTGATGCAACATTTCAAGTTGGTTGATGAGCTTCTCGCAAACGGAGGTGAAAACATCACGAGGGGTGATTGTGCCGTCGGTTTGAACACGGATGAATAGATCAGGGACGTTAGGGTGAGCGACTAGGAAACATTATAAGCAAGAGTTCAAGCATCGATGTGAAAACAATATGAGACTCACTCTTGTAGCCGGCCATGTGAACGTTGGGGTGCATTTTGAGATGCTCGGAGAGGAGATTGCCGAGCGTATGGTCCTCCTTTTTCAAGACAAAGTCGGAGGTGTTGGACATACCTTTGAAAACGATATGAGACGAGAGGAGAGTTGTGAGGGATTAGCAGGAAACTTACCGGAGTACACCTTTTCCTCGATTTTCTTGTCACCTTCACCCAGAAGGAAGAGCTCGAAACTGTATCGGGAGTCAGCCCAAGTCCAAGAAAGTTGACCTGAAGGAACATAACGGGTCGTCCTGAAGGTTGAAATGCTTTGGGTTCCCGCCAGCCATAGTGATGCTTGATTGAATGTAAAGGGATATACAATGGTGGTGATATCGGGAGAAGAAAGAGAGAAAGACACTTCTTCGGGTTGAGGTTGGTCGAATAAACAAGCCCGATACCAGGCAGTTGCTTGCAGTTGGTGCTTCAAAAAGACATCCAGCCAGTAGCGATGCGTTTAAATTCACCAGCGAGTGACCTTGGCTCCTCATTTTGGCATGATAGTGGCTGTTCTCTCGTTGTCACCCAAGATTGGGAGCCAAGCCTCTGCGGAGATTTCGTCATGAACTATCATGAGACAAACAGATAGCAAAAGTAGGATAGTAAAATACATAGAATATGTTTGACTTGGGCTGGCAGCTCTTTACAGAAATCAACTGTTTTTATATTGCAACCGACCATAAGATAGATACTGCCGAGAGAAACGACGCTTGTCGTTGAAGTTGAGGCCATCTCTCGACAAGTGACGGTGAAGGATGCAAAAATGGCTAGCCGAATGAGTCTAACTAAGACAGCTTTTTGAAAGAAAAGGCAGCAAAAAATTCGAAGACATCATGGGGGGAGATCCTTCGTCTTACCGATCTGGCGCGTTCATCTTCGGAGGCTGAAGTTCTCAACAAGGAGTATCTGATGGATGGTGGCGGGAGTCGGTTGGCGGGATTGATGGCGTTGAGAATAGGGTACAACACAAGCAAACTTAAGAAGGTTTGAGGGGATATCTCTTGGGTGTATTTATATGATCCAAAAAAGATAAAAGGCCAGAATTTATGGCAATATGCCGGAAACCAGGAGTGCAACAACAGAGAGCAGTGAGTACGAATACAGAGAACGAAGCTGCAGAAGAATGTGGGCCTTGGATTCACGATGACAAAAGGCTAATGGTCGGGTAAATATGGTATCACCGACGTCCGCTGTCTAGGTAAGGTACACCAATTCATTGCTGGCTAACTGTACTATAATTAAGGTACCTTGGTAGATGCAGAGCCTAACTATAAGGTTGTAGTACCTACCTACCTTACCTTGGTACCTGAGGGAGGTAGGCCCAATTCTCACCAGCACTTTACACTTGAACATTTTTGTCACTCTGCCTGTCTTACTCGTATATCAACTGGAGAGTCTGTTGTCGGGTCTTCTGCAATACTTCGACCATGCGAATTGACACAGATGCCACGTCTTCCACCAGCCCTATTTCGGCATGCTAAACAAGAGTCGCCTTATCTAGCAACCCTTCTTCCTGCTTGTCGGGACATTGCTTCGGCACGCAATGAGTTGCGATGGATCAAAAGTCATGTTGATGAGACGTACACATCGCAACAGCCCTTGAGGGTTGCACAAATGGTTCGGCAAAGGGGTTCAGGGGTTCCTTTACAATATGTACTTGGATCACAACCCTTTGGATCTCTCGAAATCAAGTGCAAGCCTGGTGTTCTCATCCCTCGCCCAGAAACTGAGGCGTATACCTGCTATTTGATTGACTTGATAAAGTCGGGAGGATTGTTAGGTTCACGATCATGGTTAATGCAAAATGAGCTCAACATCATCGACTTTTGTACGGGCACCGGCTGCATCCCGCTTCTTCTGTTCTCATCCTTGCAGAGGCTAGTTAGCAGCCTTTTGGTTCAGGGTGTTGACATTTCACCCTCAGTTATTCAATTGGCTGAGGAGAACATCGCTCACAACATCCAACTTGGACGATTGCCTACACCAACCAGAGATAAACGACTTCTTATCACAAAGACAGACGTCTTCAGCAACACAGACATTCGAAAGCTCACGAGCTCTCGCTGGGATCTCATGATTTCGAATCCACCATATATTTCACAGGATGTCTGGAATCACGGCCGTGGCCAACTTGGATACTCGGTTCGAAAGTACGAGCCACGATTGGCTCTTATACCTGATGGCAAACTTCCTCGCCCGCCGTACTGCAGTCCCGAAGATGTATTTTATTCTCGCCTTTTAGACGTTGCAGCACAATTAGGCCCGAAGGCTGTGCTGTTGGAAATCGGTGACGAGAGCCAAGCGTATCGTGTTTTACAGCTTTATTTCCGCCACGAAATGGCCAAGTTTTCTCAAGTTGAAGTCCTACGAGACTGGCCTGATTCCGAACCTCCCGAGGACGAGGAGCTTCATATCAGGGTGGCGACCCACGATGACCAGAACAAGATCGTTCCACTCAAGGGAAGTGGTCGCATGCGATCAATTTTCATTCGAAGCTTTGGGAAAGACGAGAAAGGAGAGTAGACTACACCGCCGTTGCTTTTATGAGCCGAGTAACTTCTCATCTGTAAATGACACCCCAACAAAGTTTAGAAGCCAGTGAAAACGCGTGAGATTCTGTGAAATGTGTTCAGGTGACTTCAAGAATACTGAAAACTCGGCGATGAAAGTTGCCACATTGTGAGTGCGACGTTCTGATCACGGCGAATTACCTTACCAAGGTGACACATTCAGAGGCGAAATCGGCAAAAGGGCCAGTGAATGAACACTATGGAATACTCATCAACAAACCAGCAACGTCCCGCGGCAGCTCTTTGATGCTCTAAGCCATCTCAATTGAGGCAAAACGCTGTACCAATTTATTGGACTGGCCCTTGACTAACTAATAATGAATTACCTATTCAATTCTCAGGCATCTACTCATGACGCGCGCAGCCGGGACTTGAGCGGAGCCCCGATGAGTTCCGAGAGCACGTGATGCCGCCCAATTTTTGAGCTAGCAGGTTAGACGGATTCATCGCCAGAAGCTTCCACTCTGTGGTGTCATCATCAATTCTATCCCATTGGGCCCAGGCGCACCGAATTGTCGAGATCCCACGCTGCCGTACGCTCGATAAGCTACAGTGCACATTAATATACGCTTGAGCTGTAACCCCTCATGCGATAACAGGGCGCCTGCCCACCTCTCCCATCCACAACTCCGGTTGTTCCGCATTTGCGCAAGCTTGGATGCCCATCATGTCAAGATACCTCCGACAGTCGACCCAGCTCGCGCGGGTTGCGCGACTATCGGCACAGCCTGCGCTTCGCGCATGTTCAAGGCCGTCTATCCTCACCAGAGCGATCCCAGCGACAACGTCAGCAGCCTTTGCGATCCGAGCAAGAAGAGCCTACTCTTCCCAACCCACCCCACCTCCGAATCAAGACCCCTCACCGAAGAAAGAAAACGATGCTGTCAAAGGAGTCGACCCTTCGAGGGAGCAGGCTTCTAACGCCCCCAAGCCTCCTCCATTGCCCGAAGGCTGGATTCACCTGTCCAAAGAGGAAATTGCCCATCTCGACCAGTTCATTGGCAGAGTTCCAGAGGCTCACCGACCCATGGCCAAAAATATTCTCAGCAAGCTACAGCTCACTGGGGCGCCTCCCGAGACTCGAGACCTCCTTACAAAAATGCGCAAAGGCGAGGGAAGCTTGTCAATCTTGGATAAGGGAAGACTCATGCGATGCGTATATGTAATTACGGAGCGAATGATCGAACTTGAGGAGCAAGAAGAGCGAGGCGGCTCTTTTTCTTCTTTCCGTATGGACGATGACACCAAGGCCAAGGACCAGGCCAAGGAACAACAGGAAGGTGCTTCTAAGGGAGACGGAACCGAGAACGTCAAGTCAAAGAAAACCGAGGACAAACAGCAGCAGGGTGGTAAGCCTCCCAACCAAAGAAGTGGCTGGCTAGAGGCGATCCAGACTGGTATTGCCATTGGTGTGACTGTGTGGATTGCGGAACTCCTCGCCAACCCCTTCTCTGAGAAAGAAATCACCTGGCAAGAAATGCGAAAGGCCTTTTTGGATAAGGGCCTCGTGCAAAAGATGGTGGTCATCAATGGATCTCAGGTCCGAGTTGAGCTTCACCCTTCAGCTACCGAAGCCACAGGGGAGTCAGGCAACCAGAAAAAGACGTACATATTCTCCATCGGATCTGTTGAGGCCTTCGAGAGAAAGTTGGAGGAGGCTCAGGATCAGCTTGGAATTCCTCCTTCGGAGAGAATACCCGTCAGCTACGAGGCTGGCGGCAATGCCTTCGGCAATCTTCTCCTAGCGTTTGGCCCTACGCTCTTGTTCATTGGACTGATCCTCTGGACTCAGCGGTCAATGGGTGGCCGTGGTGGTGCAGCCGGTGGAATGTTCAACTTTGGCAAGAGCAAGGCCAAGAAATTCAACGCCGAGAGTGCCGTCAAAGTCAAGTTCTCAGATGTTGCTGGTCTGGAGGAAGCCAAGACAGAAATCATGGAATTCGTCAGCTTTCTCAAGCAGCCAGAGAAGTTTGAGAAACTCGGTGCTAAGATTCCCCGTGGTGCCATTCTTGCTGGCCCTCCCGGTACTGGTAAGACTCTCCTCGCCAAGGCCACGGCTGGCGAGTCCGGTGTTCCCTTTTTCAGCGTAAGCGGTTCTGAGTTCGTGGAAATGTTTGTCGGTGTTGGTCCTTCTCGAGTGCGAGACTTGTTCGCCGAAGGTCGCAAGAATGCCCCTTGCATTATCTTCATCGATGAAATTGATGCCATCGGCCGAGCGCGTCAGGAGAGCGGTCGGGGTTTCGGCGGCAATGATGAGCGAGAGGCTACTCTGAACCAGATCCTAACCGAGATGGACGGATTTAACACTCGAGAGCAAGTTGTCGTTCTGGCTGGTACAAATCGAGCAGACATGCTAGACAAGGCCTTGATGCGACCTGGACGATTCGACCGTCACATCTATATTGATCGACCTACAATGAAGGGACGACAGGAGATCTTCAAGGTGTACCTGAACAAGATTGTAACCAAGGAGGACCACGAGTATCTCGTTGGCCGACTCGCCACACTCACCCCTGGCTTCTCCGGAGCTGACATTGCTAATGTTGTCAACGAGGCAGCTTTGATTGGTAAGTCAACTACAAAACTATCTTTGAAAGAGAAAAGAACGGCTAACTGAGAAAACAATAGCTGCTCGTGGCAATGCCGACGATGTCAAGATGGAGCACTTCGAGCGAGCTATCGAGCGAGTAATTGGTGGTCTAGAACGCAAATCCTTGGTGCTGAAGCCGAATGAGAAGAAGACAGTGGCTTACCACGAGGCTGGTCATGCTATCTGTGGTTGGTTCCTGGAGCACGCCGATCCTTTATTGAAGGTGTCAATTATTCCTCGAGGTCAGGGTGCACTGGGTTACGCCCAATACCTGCCTCAAGATGCCTACCTGATGAACACTAATCAGCTCATGGACCGCATGGCCATGACCATGGGTGGCCGTGTGTCGGAGGAGCTTCACTTCCCCACTGTGACAACTGGAGCCAGTGACGACTTCAAGAAGGTTTCACAGATGGCCCGGAACATGGTGACCCAATGGGGCATGTCGGAGAAGGTGGGACCTGTTCACTTTGAGAACGACCCGAACCGAATGCAGAAGCCATTTGCGGAAGCCACAGCGCAGCAGATCGATCAAGAAGTGTCAAGAATCGTCGATGAAGCTTACAAGCGTTGCAAGGAGCTTTTGGTGAGCAAGAAGACGGAGGTTGGTCTGATTGCGGAGGAGCTTCTCAAGAAGGAGATGCTTGTGCGAGACGACATGGTCCGTATTCTTGGCAAGCGTCCTTTCGAAGACAACGAGGACTTTGAGAAGTACTTTGGAGGAGGTAAGGAGGCGAGTTCTCCTCCTCCATTCCCGGAGGAAACAGATACGCCCAAGGAGCCCCCCACCCCTGCACCGGCGTTCAAGAAGTTGGAATAAGTACCACCTTGGTGGCGGTAGAAGGCTACAAGAGGGTGAAGGTCCGGTCCAATGTTGAACTTGGTTGGGCCAACGCTCAATGCTCAAACCTCAAGCCAAGAGGCCATTGGGGATGGGGACTATATGCATGGATTTTAGGGAGCTTCACGCAGGGTTGGGATTGGCTGGGCCAAACGTTGGGCACGCGGTCTGGGACATGGTGTCCCTGAATGAGCCGCTGAATGAGCCGGGAAAACAAGGGCATGACTGACAGGAGGATAGATTGGCCTGGCTTGGTCAATGGGCGGGCACACAGATGCACTCAACTCTACCTAACACACAAACTTGGATCCGTCCAGTGTAATTCCATAGCGTATCATCATTTATGGAGGCTTAAGGGGAGGGGGAGGAGCGAGGAGCCCTTAGGCCTCCGGTGTAACATGTATTTTATAAGGGTGGGATAGAACTGTAAAAAAAAAATTATTGTCAATGTGGGAATATGTCCCATCAACAAAGAAGAAGAAAAAGAAAAAAAAGACACAACCAGGTACAAAATTTTGTGGCGAAGTGCTTGTGACTATGATGATGATACTTAGTTGATGTGGGATGAGGATGCTGATGTAAGTGTGGGCGATGAGGTAAGTTGACAATTGTAGATAGATATCATATCGGAAGAAAAAGCCGCACCAATCAATGAAACATAAGACAACAAATAGTCCCAGCTTGCCTGCTTGTCTAGATGAGCAAGTGAGTTGGGTGAGGCCACCTATACTTGGGCTAATCTTATTGTTCCAAAATAATTATCTCGTTAGTTTTTGAGGTTGGAGGCAGAGCTTTTGGTCAACGATTCGGGGGGGTTGGTGGGTGCTGATTGGTCAGGAAAGTTCCCATGCCTAGGTTGAAAGACTTTTTTTTTCCCTCTCTTGTTTAGTGAGTGGGAATCCCAAGGAGAGTAATTATCGAGTACTTCATGGCTCTTGTCTCTAATTCTAAAAAGAGGTATTATTCTTCTCTCCACTACGGCGTTGGAACTTGTCGGATCTTGGTCAATGGGGAGTGGAAACTGTGCAAGGGAAGCGAGCAATGTCGTGCGTCAGAAAGGTTCCATGCATGCATCCTACATAATAGTGGACTGTTCTACAGAAGTGACTTCTATAGAGACAAGTCCCTTGATCCCATGTCATAGATTGTAACTACTACCAAGGCAGTCAAAGTAGTGCAGGTATGATATGCAGAATTGGCTTGCTTTACCGAGGGTACTTACTTTGTGACAAACCGCTGCCTGTACCAGTGACAAGTTTTCGGCAAATCAATCTAGGAGTTGACATTGCAAATGCAGCAAATCTGAAGTGTGTGTAGTCTGTATAGTAGGCAATAACGAGAACCCTACCATCAGCCTAATCTTGAAGTCAGGGTAGCGTTTTAGCGGAAGTACCTTGATTGGTCCCGTAGGTACCTTATCCTGGAGGTAGGCAAGTTTCCAGGTGCCCGATGGGCTCTACTGAATTGGTAGGTATTTTACCATACCCACCATCTCTTTGCCTTGGGTACTGTACTGTACTTGTACCTTTAGCAGGCAGTTGAAATACCCTGAATATGTACCTGAAGGTACCCTCGCCCTCGCCCATAACTTCAATCTTTCTCTTCATTCTCTCAACAACTTGCATCAAAGCCGCAGCAGCAGGTTCTTTTTTGCCTCCCTACAAATACATGCGCCCATCCTCTTGATGCGCAATCATTCTCTTGCATCTTTTTCTTGTATTGGCTTCTCGGACAGACGCTTCCCTGTGCTGCAACATCTTTCGCATCACGCAGCTCCCGTCCGTGGCGGCGAGGAATAACTCGATCATCAGGGCTCCTCAACTATCTACCTAGTTTCCTTGGTCCAACGCCCAATACTCTGGGTATCTTTTCCCACCAATACAGATAAATGTCCCATCCGGATACGCCCAGGGAGAGATTTCCTAACTACCCGCGCGTCGAGGTCTCGAAGCTCGAAACTTGCGCTTCCGATTTCTCCAACTCTTCTTCATTGACGAGGCTCGGCTAGATCATCATTCCTCATTCATCCTCTTTTTATCATCGTCTTGTCTCCCCATCCAAGTTCAGATACCATGTCGTTGCCGACTTCTACTCCAGACTCGCCTCCGGTGAGAGTATCCTCACCACATTCGAGAGACAAGAGCAAGGGAAAGGGCTCTTGGTGGAAAATTCACTTTTTCCGCGGAATGATCAATGACATCCGTCGGAGAGCACCCTACTATGTCAGCGATTGGAGGGACGCGTGGGATTACAGAGTCGTCCCAGCTACTGTCTATATGTACTTCGCCAAGTGAGTGTGCCTCAAACCCCCCCCCCCCCCCCCTTTCCTACAGCAAACTCCTTCTTTTTATCAGAATGTAGTATGGAACGTGAACATGTTCTAGAGTAGCTAACGTCTACTTCGAAAAAGCATTCTACCAGCGCTAGCTTTCTCTCTGGACATGTTCCAAAAGACAGGCTCCAACTACGGCGTCAATGAAGTCTTGTTGGCTTCAGTTCTTGGGTCCGTCGTCTTCTCATTCTTCGCAGCTCAACCTCTCGTCATCGTAGGAGTAACAGGTCCTATCACTGTCTTCAACTAGTAAGCTCCTAGCCCATCAAGCATCATGTGAGAGGCTAGTTTGGGGTCTAATTCATGTCACTTCAGTACCGTCTACGACATAATGAAGGATACAGGCGTCAATTACATTGGATTCATGGGCTGGATCGGCATGTAAGTCCTCCAACTTTCTCTTCTGTTCCTCTTTGGTCCTTTCTCAACGCACCATCATACTGATCACTGCCAACTTCTCAGATGGTCTCTCATTCTCCATTGGATTCTGGCAATCACAAACTCGTGCAACGGACTCCGTTGGGTCACCCGTTTTCCCTGTGATATCTTCGGTTTCTACGTCGCCTTCATCTATCTGCAAAAGGGCATTCAGGTTCTTGAGCGCCTCGGCGATGACTCTGCTTTCTACCTCTCCATCATGGCCGCTCTTCTTGTCTTCATGGTTGCTTATATTTGCGGTGAGCTCGGTACCAGCAGTCTCTTCCGACACCCCGTTCGTGTCTTTTTCAAGGACTATGGCACTCCCTTGACCCTCATCTTCTTCACCGGTTTTGTCCACATTGGCCGCATGTCAACAGTTCACTTGGAAAAATTACCTACGGGAATTGCCTTTCAACCGACGAGCGACCGCAACTGGGTTGTTAGCTTTTGGGATTTAAGTGTTGGTGAGGTTTTTACGGCCCTTCCTTTTGCCATTCTTCTCACCATTTTGTTTTGGTTTGACCACAACGGTAAGTCTACAGATACAGTCCATTCTTTACAACAACAACAACACGTTGTGTTGTTACAACACCCCCTTAGAAGTAGTTCTTGCTAAGTCCTCTTTTGCTAGTCTCTTCCCTCATCGCACAGGGCAGTGAGTTCCCGCTCCGGAAACCTGCTGGTTTCCATTGGGATCTCTTCCTTCTCGGCCTCACTACTGGGGTCGCTGGCATCCTCGGTCTTCCATTTCCCAATGGCCTGATCCCACAGGCTCCTTTCCATACCGAGTCTCTCTGCGTCACGAAACCGGTAAAGGATGTCGATGAGAGAGGCAATGAAAAGGATGGGTCCTACTCCTTCCAGACCACGCATGTTGTTGAGCAACGCTTCTCCAACCTCGCCCAGGGCCTTTTGACACTCGGTACCATGACAGGCCCTCTTCTTGTTGTCCTTCATCTTATCCCTCAAGGCGTGCTTGCCGGTCTTTTCTTTGTCATGGGTGTCCAAGCACTTGAAGGAAATGGCATCACGGCTAAGCTCGTCTTCCTCGCTCGTGACAAGGCCCTTACCCCGTCATCCTCACCGCTCCTTCAGATTCGTCGCCGTGCCATCTGGATATTCGTGGCTATCCAACTTGTCGGTTTTGGTGCAACATTTGCCATAACCCAGACCGTCGCTGCCGTTGGCTTTCCCGTTTTCATTTTGGCCCTTATTCCCATTCGTGCTCTCCTTCTCCCTCGCATTTTCGCACCAGAGGACCTCGCCGCTCTGGATGAACCCACAGCCTCGGAGTTCATCATGGAAGGCATCAGCGGATCTGGAAGCAGCGCCAAGGAGGACAATCGCAGCACGGAGACGACTGCGGTACCAAGCCGACTGTCCTCCTCGAGGTCGTATAGCAGGCCTGAACATACAGAGAGCGTCTTTATGCATCCTGGCGCGCCTCGCAAGAGCCAGGAGGACTTAGCGGAGCTGGGACAGGTCCAGTCAGGACATAGCACTGCAACTAGAAGGAGAAGCATTGAGCGACGACCCTCGCGATTCCCGTCTGCGTAATATTTCATACTAACCTTCTTTTTTTCTCTTTTCTCTTGGATATAAAAGGCGTTGTATTAATTGCATGTTCAACGCGTCACTTTGCCTTACATAGAGCGATTTAGCAAAAGTGATATAGATATATATGATGTACTACATAGGGTGGATAGAGCAGATTATACCCGGTGGAGGACATAAAGGCATTGGTTGCATAGATCAAAGGAGTTTATTTCAGAGAACATCCGAATAAGTACATGTATATGTTAAGTCGGGTTGAAGGCATGTCTAAAGGCGAAATGGGATTCCATTCTCTGTCCATTTATTGAATCAGCATAGGTTAGGCTTTTTATTGAAATTACTGTGGTGATTCCGAAAAAAAAAATCTGTTTGTATCCATCCTTATCATACGCGACAAAGTCAACATTATATATCCAGCTGTGCCACTCCGTCGTGATAATGCAAAAACCTCCAACGCCGAAATCCCATATATCTAGGTACAGTATGTCTATCATTCGTCATCATCACTGTCCATGACGAACCCTCCGCGCACTCTGGGTCGTCTGGCCATAATCGGAGCCACATCCTCGTCGTCGTCGGCAGCCGCCGCCTCTTGGGTTTCCGTCTCCTTGCCCGTGCCGCCCATTTCCACATCGTCCTTTTCTGTCTCTCCATTCACTCTTCTGCGCTTTCGGCTCTCACCGTCGCTTCCATCGAGCGGTGTGTCTTCCATCTTATCCTCGGCCTCTGGACTGCCCATAATCATGCGCGCGAAAGCCGCATCGTCAGATTCAGATTCAGATTCAGAGTCGGAATCAGAGCTGATATCCTGCATGGGGGTTTTCTTCTTAGGTCGAGCTACCAATGCTTCTTCTTCGCCAGTGCCCGTGGCAGCAGCCTTTGCAGCATTAGCAGCGCGTGAGGCAATCTCTCGTTCTCTGGCGAAGAATGCTTCGTCCTCCTCCGAGTCGAATTCATCGTCACCCTCTCGCACGTACAGAGCTGACTTGATGCGTCGAGCCTTTTCAAGGTCTCGTTCGCGGCGCTTGCGCGCCTTTTCTTCCAACACCTCATCATCGAGAGGCTCCACGTTGCTACCCCTGCGACGGCGCTTACGAGTCTTCTTTGGCCTCTCTTCTTCATCAATCACCTTGCGAGCCGTAGGACCGCCTACCGGGAAGAGAATATCGTCATCAGCTTCACCCTCTTCATCATCGTCGAAGGCAGCCTTCTTGCGAGTTGCCGTCTTCCGCTTCAGTTGGTGCTCAGCAAGAACGTCTTCCTCAAAGGTCGGGGGGCTAAACTCGGCTTGGTTGATGTAATGCAAAGCGTCTTTGAGTGTCTCCGCTGACACATCCGCAGGGATGATCCAGGTGGAATCGGGTGTCTCATCCGAAGCAGCTCCTAGAAGCTGAATACCTGCGAGGTTGAGAAGAAGACGGAGATGTGAGTTCTTGAACATGGCAGTTCGCTGCTCCGAGCTATCAGGTCGTATATCTATATTCGATTAGATCACAGAGAACGCATAACAGATAGAAATGTTGAAAAGGAAAGGCTTACAGAAGATAGGAGGTAGCTTCGGCTCTCTACCAGCTGGTTGTTCTTCTCCATCTGGAGAGCCATCTACTAGTGGTTGCTCGGCAGAAGCCATCGCCTCCTCAGCCGTAGACCAAGCTCGGCGCTCACTTTCAGCCTTGGTGAGAATCTGTTTCACCCAGTCCACCAAATCTCCATGGTTTTTATCCAGCAAAGCACCCACGACGATTGCTACCTGTCGATCCTTCTCTTCAGTGTTCTTGAAGACCAGCTCAGCGCCTGGCCTAGCCTTGCTTGCTGCTGCAACGGTTTGTCGCTCGTACCCGTATTCTAGAAAGAAGGCAGTACTCTGTAGCTTACTGAACAGCATCTCAACGATGAGCTCTGGACGCTGCTCAATCTTCTTGAAGCATTTGCGTAAAATCTGTTTTACCAGTTCTTCCCATTCCTTGTACGTACTCGACGACTTCTCCAAAGCAGAGGGTCCCTTGATCATGTTGAAAAAGAGGTGAATTATATCCACACGGAAGAGCATGACACTCATATCTTGCTTGAATGCCACGCGGTAGAAATACCGGTGTGCACGCTTGAGTTGCGTATCGTTCATGTCGCGGTAGTATTTTGTAAATTTGACGAATGTATCGACAACTCCTTGAGGTGTAAACTTTGAGGCGAAACGGTGGAAGTCGAATTTTCGTTCCTTTGTAGTACGCTCGGCAGATGCCTCGTCTTCCTCTGAGCCGTCATTTTCATCATTGACGGTGTCTTCACCGGTATCCTGCCCAGCAGCCTTCTTCTTGCGTCGACTCTGTTTGCGCGAACGAACTTGCATGTCTATGTTTTGCTTCGAGTATGCTTCCAAAATGCGAAGGAAATTATGCACCAATTCAGTGGCGGCATCCAGATAATTGAACCCCTGATCCTTGTATGATTTTATAATATTCGTAATGAGGTCGTGAGTAGCCTCTTCGTAGAAGAGACGGCTCAGGACGTTGTCGGCAATCTCCTGGTCATCTTCGCTACCAGAATCGGACATCTCCTGGACTGTGAGTAGAATCTGGGTGAAGCAGCGCATGACAGCAGTCAGTTCAGCCCAGTCCTTGTACTCAAATGCCTCATGAAGGGCCCTGTTCAATGTGATGAACATTTCCTGGCTCAGCACACCGGCCACGAGGTTAAAACTGCTAACCTCTTCATTGTCCTTTTGTTGTGACTGCTTCTTGGATTTTCGTCTCACCCGCTCAGCGTCCAGGAACCAAGCAACCATGTAAAAGAATTGACGCCGGTGATATGCCATGAGGTGAGGGGCTTCACGATCAATTGTTTTCCGGACGTGCGTGAACAGAGGGTTGAATCCAGAATCAAGAAACTCCTCGACAAAAGAACGAAGCTGATTGTTTGCCCGTGAGTTGAGCTTTGTCGGAAGGCCAAGATCTGCCTCGCCCTTGTCAGCTTTTCGGGCCCGACGAGGGGGTCGGAACGTTTTTGAGTTGTCCATCTTCTGGTTACGCGTGGCAGCATCAGCCAATGCATCCTGACCCGACAGAGATGACATTTTGCCATCTTCACGCTTCACCCAGATCATCGTGCCGAAGCGATTGTGTCTTGTAGGTCCCTTTCGGTTGTATGCCTTGAGCATTGACTCTTCTTTGGTCATCATCGCACTAAGTTCTCCAGCTCTTGCCTTGCTCAACTGCTTTTCGTTCATGAAGAGCTTCTCAGCGTTGACTTGCTTGACTAGGTGGTAGATGATTTCCATTACGGTTGTGTCTTCAGTTCTAAAATCCTCTCCCATGTTGGAAGCGAGGGTGAGAAGAACCACAAAGATATCCTGGAATGAGAAGGCGTCAATGGTCGCAGACCTGGAGACTTGTGATTCGTCTCCGTCGTATTTAACATGGGCAGGTGGGTCAATCATGGCAATATTTCGAAGCAAAAAGAGCACCAGTTTGATGATGCCCTGATCTCGAGGGGTTCGATCGCCGATTGGAATAGCCATGGCAGGTAAAGCCACTCGAACAGCGGTGTGAAGTATGCGCGCTGCGTCAAAGTTGATAATGGCCCGTTTGTAAGCCACTTGCGCCAACTCGAGGACGGGAATGTGACGGTGATGGTTGACCGTCATGCGTTCACGATCCTTCTCAATGGGCCAGGTGAGAGGGACCATGACTTCAAAGCAAGCCAGAGCGATCCTCGACTTGAACTTGCTATCCATGGCGTTCTCGGGCCAGGTAGCCAGAATGGGGAGCAAGTCACCCTCGATTATGTTTGCTTCGTGGAGGCATCGTGCTACGTCCATGCGATTCGTCTTCTCGTCGTAAAACCGAATCCATCTTTTGATATCACGTAAGACCTCAAGGGCGTCGTCACCGAGTTGATATTTGCCGTCATCGTCATCTGCGTTGATACCACCTAGCTAAAACCGTCGTTAGAGACCTGGGTACGAATAAGGGCAGCGGGGTAGAATGGACGGTCGTACTGCAGAGACAAGACTGTTGATGTGGGCTCGAACTTCAGGGTGGACGATATCAGTAGTACCGTCAGCGAGTTCCATGATTTCGTGTGGACAGCTTCACGAATGCAGTTATAAGCATTATATGTCGTGGGGCCGAAACGGAGGCTCAAATGCTTGTCGCAGAGAGAGACTGTACCATGGTAATTTGTTGGTACGAGACTGGCTAATTACCTAAAGAGAGCTTGATGAGGAAACGCAGAGAACGCGTCGAGACGCGTTTAATTGGCACGCGTGCGATAAGAGACTGATAAGATAAGATTAGCCCTCTTCAGCTCCAGTACTGTACAGATTAGCCTGTAATTAATCTGTAGGGTCTGCACAGTGCTCCTGCGTAGATACGCATTAGATAAGCGACCTACTTACTAGTCGGACAATAAGGTAAAAATTACCAGGCCAGACGCATGTGCCGTGGAGAAATCGTACGGTATTGAGAACCTGTTCCGGTACTGTGGAGAGCCTCGGACAGCAGTCAAGTCGATAGGATCGGGCAACGGCAACAGCTCGGCAGTTAGCGCAAACTGGCCGACAAGCCCACCCACTACTACCAGAGGAAAGCAGGCAAAAGCAGGCAGTACCTCCGGACCATGCCGAGGTTACCCGCCGATGACCGCATGCGTCGCCGTAGCACAGAGATAGTTAAGTACAGTGTAGTGTATGTCTTCTCCCCGACCGGGTGAGCTTGCAGGATCTCTTGCTTTTCGATCAACCTCATTTCAGCAAAGCACAGTTAACAATGGCTTGTTCCTCTTTCCGAATGAGATCAATTGGGGCCGCGCGTCAGTTGCGCTCCTTCAGCTCCTCGCCCCGACAATATGCCGCCGCTGAAGTCAAGAGATTGGGCGTCATTGGTGCTGGTCAGATGGTTCGTGACACACTCACATGTCAGAGAGGATGCTCAGGTTCAACTGACAACCATTAGGGATTGGGCATTGCTCTTGTCGCTGCTCGACAGGCCAACGTCCCTGTCACGCTGATTGACAGCTCGGAGAAGTCTTTGGAGAAGGGTCTTACTTTTGCAGGTACGGCCGCGATTGCTGTTCCTCTCCCCAAGCTGAATGAACTAGTCTGATACTCTCCTCGTATAGATAAGCTTCTAGCCAAAGATGTGTCAAAGTCCAGAATCTCCCAAGAGGATGCCGACAAGGCTCGTTCTCTCCTCACTCCCAGCACCAAAATGGAGGATCTCTCTTCCGTCGACTTTGTAATTGAAGCCGTGCCCGAGATCCCTGAACTCAAGTTCGACATCTTCAGCAAGCTCGCTCAAATTGCCCCCAAGCATGCCATCTTGGCCACCAACACCTCGTCCATCTCCATCACTCGCATTGCTGCCGCTACTACTTCTGATCCTACTGACACCTCTGCCTCGTCTCGTGTCGTTTCCACTCACTTCATGAACCCCGTCCCAGTGCAAAAGGGCGTCGAGATCATCAGTGGTCTGCAGACCAGCCAGGACACTCTCGACACTGCCGTCGAATTCTGCAAGAAGATGGGAAAGATTACCTCCGTGTCTGCCGATTCTCCAGGCTTCCTGGCCAACAGAATTCTGATGCCATACATCAATGAGGCTGTTATCTGCCTTGAGACTGGTGTTGGTGACCGAGACTCCATTGATGCCATCATGAAGAATGGCACGAATGTTCCCATGGGACCACTGCAGCTTGCCGACTTCATTGGTTTGGATACTTGCCTAGCAATCATGAGGGTACTGTACGAGGAAACTGCGGATTCCAAGTATCGGCCAAGTGTGCTGTTGAAGAAGATGGTAGATGCTGGGTGGCTCGGCAAGAAGAGTGGCAAGGGATTCTACGATTACTGATTCTGGAATTGGACATGTCATCGGTTCCGTATTTTAAAAACCTTACGAACCTGGAAAAAGGCGCTCTTCATTGTCGATAAATAGAACAACTTATTTTTAACGAGTACAGAACTGATGAATTTGGATATTATTTACCTTCTTTCATTCCAGGGTAGGCCCTAGTAGATCTAGTAGTCCCAAACTCGTGTGAGAGCATCTCTAACGAGTAATGATTCAAGAATCAGAAGAACGCTACGGTTGAATAATATTTTACTGTGACCTCGGTTCTATTATTTCAAGATGCCATAAAACAAGGGTGAAGAAAGTCCGTGACTACACATTCTCGGTTTAATGAGGCTTTAATGAGACAAGTCATCGTGACGTCAAACAAATTACACCTCCATCCAGTATCGGGTTGCAGTTGCTCATGTAAGGGAATACATCCTACGAGTATCACAATATACGCCTGTATGTCTAACCAAATAGAAAGAAGGATGGGGGAAAAGGGGGAAGGGTTGAGTAACCCACTCCACCATCTTGGATCCGAATGCGGTAAACCGTGTTTGCAAATCAAAACAGTCAGGCTTCCTGTAATCAAGAAGGGAACTGCAAAGAATAAGGGGGAAAACTACTCACCAATTCATGGTACAGGCACTTTGATTGAATGTGGAATGTCACACCCGTACGCTATCTCACACATGATCTCTCTGGACAACCTTTGCAGCTGAATTAAACAATAGTATCTGTAGCACTGACTATCTAGCTTGAAGAATACTGATACAGCTTTTTTTCTTTGTTCGCGATCGATTAACGAATAAATTTCAGAACCGAGACAAGCTGCCTCACTTGAAACAACGGTCGGGCGAAGGCGGGGAAATATCAGATTGATTTCCCTAAGTGTGCACCCGTAGTGATGGATCGAGGGCGTTTGTCGGGGCCAGCCGTCATTCTACACCAAAAGCAGGCGGTTCAATAAACTACCAGGTCTCTGCAAGATGACATCAAATCTCCGTGAAAAAGTCAATACAGCAGGACTAGCACCGCGCGTAGGGAAGAGAAGAGTCGATTAGGGGAAAGGGGGGGGATTCATCGCCTGGACTGGCATAATTATTATACCGGACGTTTACATCCGCTAACCAAGGGTGCTGTCTTCAACCTCTCTGAGAGTTAAGTGCTAATTTCAATGTATCTAGCACTTGCTGTGAGATGTCCCAATGGTTCGATTCATGCTTTCCTTGGGCAAGAAATGGCTTCCAAGATCTTACTGTACGCTGTCTGAAGATGAGCTGGTCGGCGTTGCACTCATTTACCTATTGGCTACAAAGAAGAACACAATATTTAATACTTTATTCTTAAATACCTCGGAGGGAAACCGAATAAAGATGCTGGCTGTTATTTAGAGGTCATAAACCTAAGAGAGGCCAACTACCCGGGCCCGTAGCTCAGGTTTGACCCATGCGACATTTTTCTGGACGGAGATTATTTTATTTTCCAACCAATTTACTTCAACATCTCATCAACGGAAGAACTAGAGGAATCACACATTCTTCCACACCGCCTTATACAATACTACATCATGGTAGCTTCATGAAGACGTCGTTGCATCGCATGCTGGCTTCGTCTAGTATCTGCAGGTCCAGCACAGCCATGTAATGGCAAATTGACTGAGGGTCACAACCCAATAAGGCATAATAGTAGATGATGGGTCTTTCGATTATAGCTCGGACGTCTTGTGAGCTGTCAGATACTCGAAGATTGATCCAGGTGACAGAATCTCGAAGTTGAGCCACACATGAGCGCCATCTTCGGTAGACAGCCTTGCAATGCGACGTACCAGGGCATATACTTTTGTCTTCCAAGCTAGAGGAATACGCCATCTCACACCACAAAGAGCGCCTCTGATACCGCTAAACAAGGGGGTGGGAGGTGGCTCAAGTTCTCTCTACGGCGTCTCTTCTCCTTTTCCAGGTGTTTGTCACTGGAAGCAATGTCAGCGAAGTGAGGCAGATGTAAAAGACCCATATTTGAGGATGTCCTATGTACTCCACTGATGAAACAGCAGGACAGAGACTAGAGAGAGCAAGAAAGGATCCCCTTGAATGTACGTACATACGGAAGCTTGAGGAGAGCGCTCCATATTGTACTGGTGCTACGAGATTTTTGATCACGTCGAGTATGTCACCGGATGTCTGACCTTGATTTTACGTACTCTATGGAGATACTCAGCCAGGCACTGTGGGCTTCGCAGAAATTCTGATGCTGAACTGGCGCATGTCAGTTTGATTAGCGCCGAAATTGACAGATCCGTGTTCCTAGTAATCTGTAGTTAGCCTGTATCTAGGGCTGTAAACTTACTGTGGTATTCGGAGCCAACAAGCGGACCTACCACCTAGGATTATGATGGACAGATCTTTTCAACGACTCCTCCAATGGAGAAAATAACGTTCTCAAAATGCCATGAGACTACATAGAAGAAGCATACGGATTTAAAGTAGCCATCAACTGACCCTATAGGATTGAGGCCGGTCATTGCCAACGCAGTCAGCATCGTGAACGCGTGCTGTCAGTTACTTACATAGTAAAGTCGCAAGAGAGGAGTGAAGTGGCACCAAAAGCGTGTGGTATGCCCACAGATACGGTCGTGCAAGCCCTTCATATTAAAGAACCATGTCTATAAGATTGGACGACGTGGAAATTTTATTACCTATTCCCCTGGAAATCTGGGGAGTTATGATCAATGATCGTCATAAGGAGGGAGTGACTGGCTGATTAGGCTTGATGAGGTGGCTTTCGCCATAGACTAGCATCTCACAAGTGCCGGTGGGCTTAACCCACGATGGAATAGGCGCGGTCAGACATCTGCTCGTGGTAAAAGTCTTTTTGTCTGAAGGCCGAGCTTGCGAATTTGGCAGCTGTTGACTTTTACTTGGGATTAGAAGTTTCGCTTATAACCGTGCCATCAATGGAAAGAGGTGGACCAAATGATACGGAAATATGCCAGTATTTCAGGAGGTGTTGGGGATGGGAAGCCAAGGAGATATCCGTAAAATCATGGGGCGAGGGCAAAGCGGGATGAGGTGACGTCTGGTGAGTTGATGGCGCTGAGCTGTGGATGATAAGATCTGATTTTGCTCCCAACCCAGGCCCATGCCCATGCCCATGCAGTACTCCTGCAATTATTTGACCCATCCTTGGTGTTGGGACTGCCGGGCATCTACCATCCTTCTTCGTTTCTTCTAAAACCTCCTACACTAGTCTTCGCGGGCATATAACAGAAAACCTTTATAGGGGCGGGGAGCTTAGTGTAAATCGAAGCCATGAGACATGCATCCTCCATAAGCCTTGTAGGCACGAACTTTCGCCCTTCTTGTTTCATTCCGACTACCAAGATCCTTGATTGACTGTTGGTTTCGGAGTCGACGGAGTTGGTTGAGGATTATGGGCAATGCATGAAACCCAGCCCAGAGGGCCCAGAATACCGAGGCCTATTAGCGTCTTGCTAGCCGCACCATCACGGAGCCGGGGGCGGAGAAGGCGCCCCTGAAATCTGGGGGCTAGGGGGTGTCGATATCAGAACTGTCTCACATTATCAACTGTTTGCGAGCAAGAAATATTCTGAAAAGATCGTAGTGATACAAATGATATCAACGTGCTAATTCGCCACAGCAGTGACTCTCACAGAGTCCCAGAATGCAGGGTATGTGGTAGATGGTGCTGGGTTACACAAAGAACGTATCCGTGGTTCATATTGAAACTTGCACAACGTTTGTACAGCTCGCCAGAGTATGCTTAAGCAAGGTTTCGAAACCCATGGACAGGAAACACAAGCTCACCAGCGAGGATTGAACCTGTTAGGGCTCTGGGAGTGCTACGAGCTGCTAGGCGTGCTCTACCCGCACCTCTCCGCAAAGCATGCGGTATGGCTGTGGCTCAATCGATTCCTTGGAAATGCGAAGAAAAATATTTCCTGCATGGGGTAAGGCTAAGAAAGGATTGTAACTTGGTCGTCTCTGGGCATCTCATGAGCCAGAGAGGTCTTGACCGTATTGCCCAATTCTTTGGAGCGTCCACAACATGGTTGTACGGAATATAGGAGATTGCTCGAGTAGCACATGAGTTCGGTTAACCATGACATATACGAGCGATATGCAAGTACCTCTGCTGTCTCCTATTCTTGGCATCAATCGTTTTTCTTACTAGCAAGTCCTCAACCTTATGAGATGCGGTGAAGAACTGGCTCAACTCGACAGACGCGTGCTTTAGTTTAGGTCCGCTGGGGTGCTGCATATTTAGGAAATCGAAATACTTAGTTTCGGAGATGGAAGAGAGTAATAGGCTGGGACTCACGCAAGCTGAGGATCTGGAAGGTCCAGAATTGGGCAGAAACGACATGTGTGTAGGCAAAATTAGCTCAGAATCTTGAATGGAGAAACATAAGTGATGCTGGTGGTGTGCACCGTTCTGTTCTAAGGTCATGGAATAGGCGTAGTTTTAGGTTTTAGTATTGCTTCCGTAATTATTACATTTCTTCGCCTTGAGATGTAAAGTTTGGATTCCCTTCGAAGGCTTAGCTAAAGGGATATGAGAATGAAAAGTATTGCTGAAGGCTCCTGGTCAGACGAGTCAGGATCCATGTGCACGCGGGGAGTCACATGGGGTCATCGCCACTTCGAATTTGAAGCTCTTTGCAAAGGATGTAGGCGCCAGACTCGGGGAGAGAAATTATTCGATCTCTGAAGCCAGTCGGACCCCCTATTCCTATTCAAGTAATGAAACCTCACGTTGGATGAGTCTGATCCTTGATCCTGGAGATGTCGTCCGTTCCTGATGAGGGCTCGGCGAGGACCGTCCAAACGGAGACAGATAGTGAAGTGGCTTAGATGGATATGCTATTGGCAAAAAAAAAAAAAACGTTAATTGACGAGGATGTTATGGACGATGGGTGGACGGCCATGGACTTGAAAATTGAAGTTCTTGCGGCATGTTGCGTTCCGATCTTTGTTGTAGATGGAGTTGCTATGTACAAGCTGTTCTCACACACGGCAGGGCAGGCACTTGGACCAGTCCATCCCACTTCACCTACCGACAAAAACATTTTTGTGCTTACATCCTTAATAAGGCACGTCCCTAATCTGGAGTAAGATATCCAATGCCTTTGTTAGGTAGAACCAAGGTACCTAAGGCACCTAAGGCAGGTAGGTATCTACATCTAAATATGTACCTGAGTCATCATGGAGGATCAGAACCTGGGAGTTGCTCCTTCATACATTCAACTCGTTTCCCTGACCGCAAATCTCACTACCCTGGCCCCGGCAAACGCCTCTTCGTCACAGTTCGGATTACACTTAATTACAACATGTCTCTCTGAACGAACCCAAAGATGAAATTGAAAAAGGAAAAGGCCTCTCACCTCTAGCTTCGACAGTATCGGACGCCTTGAGATCGTATCAGCTCGGAAATGGGTTCATGATGCTACCAGCCATCCCGCAGCACCATCCTGCCGCCGTTTCTTGTGTTCTCAGAGTGCCATGCACTCCGTACTGTACGTGCCTGAGCGACAGTTTTAAGCTTGTGGCTTACCTGAGCTGTCTATAGGCTACAAGCTAAACGTTAAGTAATGCCGGGTTTCCCACAGGGGACAGGATGCGATGCGTTGAGTCCAGAGCACTACAGCTAACCCAACAGCTTCATTCTTCACACAATGCCGCTGGGTGCTATCTGGCTCCTCTCTACTCCCTGCTATGAGAGCAACGAGCTACACAGTACGCAAGCAAACGACACCACATCTTGAACTTTAAGCAAGCGCATCCGGCCCTGCGTGTGGAGCCGCTTGGTGATAACACCCAAACCCTGACCCTTAAATGCCGTCCCGTCCGCTGCCTGCCGATGACCCTTTGCTCGTTCAGGAGTCGTAATCCTTGGCCCTAGATCTCGAGCTTTAAGCCAAGATGTATATTCCGTGAGAGTTAATAAAAAAAAGGCATAGAGAAGAAACAAACCATGGTCTCGGTCTCCATTAGCCGCCAAAACAAGACAGGGCACCGAGACGTTTTGAGGGTTCAAACAAACAATGCAACGTGAAAGCGAAAGGAATGCTACCCGCTACCACTTGCGGGTCTCAGCCTCCTGGTTTTTTTCCTACTCTCATTGCCTCCTACGGACTATGGAGTGATGATAGACGAGGTTGTTATCCTGTTGTTATCCTGTTGTTTCATGCACGCACTGAACAGCGTACGTTGTGTCTACCTCATCGGCTCACTTGCATCCCCCCACTACCTCTTCCGTTCGCGACCTGTGCTTCATCTGTTACCACAGCACCCTCTTTCAGAGAGAAAATTCTTCTTCACCCATGGGCGAAAACGAGGCTGCTTCATGGTCTACCATTGATTTATCGATTGGCCGCTCGTCTACAGAAGCCAATTCCCACCACTTCTTCAATTCTTCCCATTGCTATTACTGATAAGGATGCCTCAAGCAATCCATTCAAAGTCGGCTATCATTCCGACCCCTAAGAGGCCCATTTACGCGGTCTACCATGTACACAGAACAAATCTGGGCCGTTTGAAACGTCCTCCAGTTTGTCAGTCGGCTCAAGGCTAGACAGGTTTCAACAGCGAACACCCGCAACATGTGTCTCCACCACGGAGTTTGACACAGGGCTGTGGGAACGAAGGATCAATGGGCATTTCCTAGCCGAAATATGACCGTTTTCCCGTAAGACTGGGAACTATTGAATGCTCACTTGGTCGTGTTCTCCTTATGGCCAGGGTCAATGAAGGTTGTCTACGTTAACAGATGCATCTCACCCTTCTGTACGGCGGACACTCCTGGTTTGAACAACCTTGAGATTGAATAATCAGGACTCCACTCAGTTGCCTTGAGTCCGACTCTGTTTTGCTTCAGTCAGCGCATGAATTGGAATGCTAGGTTCACAGTGCTCTGACCGTTTGTGTAGTCCGGAAATTTCTCACCATCTGATTCAACCTATATCATCTTGTGAAACTGTCATCCCCGGCTGGTTCATTATCGTTAGACTGAGGGCATTATCTGCGAGGGGCAGCTTGCTCGATGATCCACCATTCGCTTTCGTCGCGGTATTTGGCCAACCAGAGTCAAGTCTTTGTGGCTCAGCAGGTAAGCATATTCCTCAGAGGGAGGAAGGATGGAGAAGTTGAGAAGGAGTGCGAATGCGAAAGGAAGAGGGTGTGGTGATAATTATGGACAAGGGTTCCTAGCTATGGTCCGTGGAGGGACAAGGCCTCAAAACGTGGACCGGGCCACCCGCTCTGTGCCGCTAGTGGCCAAGCACCACACACCTTGTCCACAATCGCAACTGTTTCGACAGTGTGTGCCTTGTATATGCCCCTGGCATTGTCTGTTAGGATCTCACCTCGAAGCTCCCTGTTAATCACACTTCTGCCATCTACAAGACTAGGGTGCCCCTGGCAGAACGGTGACCATGGATTCCGGCCAGTCAGCATGAGGGCTGTGGCCCAAAACCAGGATGACCAAGTAGATCACTGCCTCCCCCCCCCACAGGAAGGAAGCGTTCTTACGGTCTGAACTTGTGCCATATATCCCTCCAAGAATACCTCGGCGCTGTGCAGAGGGGAATCACTTCTTCATCTTGAACTCAAGCTGGTTCCTGGTTCCTCGTTCCTGAAATGCCACCTGCATTCTGACCTTCTTTCTCCCCGTGTTACCGCGGTTTCTTCATTTCCGACCAACGTCTCTCTCTATCTATTATTATTATTATTATCAGTATTCTTCTTCTTACTCTTTGACCACCACACTCTTTTCATCTATTTTCGGTCAATTTTCTGCGAGTGCTGGCTCCATCTCGAGCTTTTCGATTCTTCCACAATAGTCCCACCGTATAAGCACTGATATCGTTGTCATATCTCTCGGTCAGCTCTAGAAGCTCAAGGGACTCAATTTATACTGGGGTTTTCTCGACAAGAATTCCTTTTCTGCTCACTGGAGGATTTGGTTATTCGGCGCTGCTGAGAGCTCGTACCCCTGGGAGTTGCACTGATTCGTTTCAGCCAACAAGCCACAGCAGCCATTCGAACAACCTCCCTTGGGGTAGGACATCTTTGTCGCTTTTCTTTACCAAAAGGCATCACTCCTTCCAAATGCTTGTTACTAGACGGCGTGATACGGATCACAGTCACTGGAATTTCAGCAAATGCGATCCGGCTCTTACAGCACCAAGTTCCATTCGCATGTCGAACCCCTATGAAGCTGCGCTGTCGGTCCAGTCGGAATGGCAAGGGCAACACCAATATTCTCAGACGAACGGGAGTGCATTTCAACCACAGACTACGCTTAGCCAACCCAACTCATCCAAGGTGGCGGGGAACGCTTTGGGAATTCACATAAAGGAAGAGATGAGCTCACCAAAGGGCCATAGACTTCCCCATATAACTGGGTCAGAAGAGACGCACCTTTCTCTATCCACGACTTCACTAGAGGTCCCGAACAGAGACTCCGGTTTGGCGACGTCTGATTCGGTCCACGAGAATGCCTGTGGCGTGAAGGAACTAATCGGCCAATATACGGGAGCAGCCAGCCAGAGTTCTGGCATGTCTAACGGGCGGGAGCCCTTGGCCTCTCCCAGCGTTGCCCTCTTGGGTGAGAAGACGCCTTCGATGAAGAGCGACGAGGAGGAAGACTTCGAAGACGACGATATATTAGATGGAGATGGCGACCAGTCTTCCCAGAGTGTGGCTGATCGGGCTGCCGCTCGTCGAAAGATGAAGCGCTTTAGGTAAGGTGGCTGGCAATAATTTATCCAGACCAACACTGACCTTCACCAGATTAACCCACCAGCAAACTCGATTTCTTATGAGCGAGTTTGCCAAGCAGCCACACCCTGATGCTGCTCACAGGGATCGGCTATCAAGAGAGATTCCAGGTCTAAGCCCCCGCCAGGTTCAGGTTTGGTTTCAAAACAGGTATGTATAACGTTGGCTGGGCCTGCTTGTAGCCTTACTGACGGTACCAGGAGGGCAAAAATCAAGCGCCTCAATGTCGATGACCGCGATAGAATGATTAAAATGAGAGCCGTTCCTGACGATTTCGACAATTTGCAAGCACTTCATTCACAATATGGTGCTGTCCATGGGCTTGGGCCCTCCATGAACCCAGCCAGAGATCTTGAGCCCCAGTCATACGCTCAACATATGATGAGGCCATTGATGGTAGATGTAAGGCGGGTTCCGAACGAACACCCATCACCTAGCGGCTTGACTCCTGGGTTCGGGGGTCTTGGGTTTGGCTCAGCTGGAGGTATCAACAGTCCTGCTGTCATGTCCCCCATTTCGCCAGCAAACAGCGATCGGTACCCGCACGGCAGTCACTTCTCTACTCCTATAAACGGAACTGCGAGAACATCTCTCCCCTTTTCAAATCAGAGTGGCATGGCCTCTCCTCTAGATGCGAGCAGACAAATTCCTCACCCTCTCCAGCCCCCTCAGCTTCATGATCCTATTTCTCGTGCTAGGTCCGAATCTGGACAGTCACCTCTGCGTTCCAGCATGTCCTGGAAAGGCGGCTCGATCGACTACGGGGGTTACCGAGGAGCGAATAATAGCCCGAACATGGATGGGCGAAATTCACCTATGTATCAATCCGGAAATATGGGAACCTATGAATCGGCCCCCTTTTCCAGTATGTCATGTTTTCCCTGTGAGAGCCAAGCCGCGAGCCAAGCCGTTGGACTAACCTATGTGCATTAGACACTCCGACACAGTCGCCGTCAAGTTTGAGTTACCCAGCCGTTCCCCCACCTCAAGCCAGATCTCGCCTTCGATCGGCAACGAGTTCGCTCCCCTTGAGCGTCACTTCTCGAGAGTATTATCGAACTCTTGGCTCAGATGCACATGGCCAAAGCCCTTCTAGCCAGGCCCGCTCTACTCCCATCTCAACCCCATATAGTGCTGCTTCATACGTAGCGAGCTATCCGTCTGCCCCGCTTACTGCGCCGATGGAATATTCTGTTGCAAGAGCCTCAGACCTGAAAAGCAACTTCCAAGAGCCTCAGCTAAGCGCACCTATTGCCCCTCCTAGCGACTTTTCTCGAGCACTCCATGGAGCCATGGGAAGGCAAGATCGGGGGCGTAATGAAGGCAATATCGACAGTATAAGCAGCAGAGAGGGCCACAAGCGGAAGCGAAGCCTCACTCTTCCTGCTGGGGCAACTCGACCATTGTTTTAACAGTACCAGCTTGCGAGCAAATCTTTCTTGAAATGGACTTGGAAAGGGGAGGCATGACAGTGAGATTAGGTGCGAGGGAAGGGGGCCCTGGCTGGTCCTACTTTTTCGTTAGAGTCATCTGGTTTCTTGTTCGGCATCATCATGATTAGGCATCTACCCTCAACTCGCCAAGTCTATAGCGCATCATGTACGATTGGTGCGTCGATGACATCCACTCTCCTGCAAATGCCTGTGGCTCTTATTTTATTTTCTTTTGACTATTCTCTTTGGTGGCCTCGATCAATACTACATCTCGGCACAATATAACGGTAAGGTTAGCTGCGTGAATACTTGGTTCAGAGCCTGATATGGCGAGCCCAGGAGGCTTGGGTATGATGTGATGACTTGGTTTTGCTTGGTTTTGCTTGTTTGCCGTTTCATGGCTGGCCTTGACAAACGATGATGATCTTTTGGATAAAAACTGGGGGAAAAGGGGATATCTGGACTCATGACCATGCTTTGGATGTTGGATATTCTGTTCTTCCATTGTACTTTTCTCCCAAGACCGGACCGTACCTAGTCTGTTCTATGTCATTTCTTGGTCGTAGAGACAGTACTTTCCAGAAAAGACGTGGCCGAGCAGTTTTATGCTTCCTAGAACATCCCGCTTGACGCGGTCGATTTGTATTCTAGCTTGTCAAATATACAAAGTAAGCGGTCACTAAGGTTCCCGAGTTCTGGTACAGAAAGAGGACTGCAAGGTCTCAAAAGTCTTTGACGGAATAGCACCTGACAAGATGATTGCCATTTGAATAAGGTAAAACAGAGCTTAAGAGCTATATACTAAATGTTGTGGCATGAGAAGCTCCCGGCAAAGTAGATTCGTCGGTTGTGTATACGGGATTTCAGCTTCAGACCTGACACAATTGTCAGCCTCAGTTCTATTGCCAAACTTGGCCTTGGCACGGTTTGCCGAGTTATTGTATCGCATCGCCTTAATCAGATATTGCCTTTTTCCTCAAACAGCCAAGCGGTTATCGAAAGAGTAACCGAAAACTACAGCTGTGGCTGATAGGTTTACCAGATGTAAAAAGGTTGTCATCATAAGGGGGACGGAAGTGATACGCCAGGCACAGTCATGATTCAATAAACTTACGGAGTTCGCTTGTGAAAAGACATGCCTCATCAATTCCCAGGTCAAAATGAAACGAAAGGAAGTGAAAACAAAACCAGGCTAGTTCAAGCTTCTCGGGTTGGGATTCACATCTTCATCACGGTCCGCCTACAAATGGCATAGATATGAATCAAAGATATGTTACTTGCATCAGGTCATCACCGCATCATGGTAGCCGCACGAGGGGCCCTCGTGATGATGGTTTTAGGCAAGGTTAAAGGGTTTTTCTTGACCCTCGACTCCGGTTTTTTGCCAGCAGCGAATGATTGCCAAACAAGTCGGCGCACGCTAACGTAGGATACGGAGGATGGTCTTTGGTTTGTTTATGTAGAGAAAAAAAAAATCGGATAGTCGCTGCAACGAGTTGATCTTATTAATGGGGCAGGAAAATGAGGTCATGTGACCTTGGGTGTTTCTTTCGAACAAGGCAGGCAAGTGGCTGGGGTGGGGGGGAGTCGTGGTCGATGAGAGCTTTTTGCCTGAGGGCTAAGGCATAGGTGTATTTTGCGGAAGGAACAAAGACTCGGAGGATTCAATTTTCCCCCGGTGTTCGGTTCGGAGGCGCGCGTGTGGCTTCTTGTCAAGTTATCAGTCCTTCCTCTTTAGCGCTTCCACCCCAGGGTTTCTCTGGTGGCTCACGTGGCTAATCATTTCTTCCGTATCTTTTGTCACTGGCTCTAGCCACTCAAGTGGAGGCTCTGAAAGTGATCCCGCTACAAGAACCCGGGTGTGGCCGGTGGTCGGCGTGAATCAGTGTGGGGCGTGCAAAGGCTACAGGTGGTGTAAATTCTTAAGGGGGTGCGACTCCGCGGCTGGCTGGCTTTGAGTGGTGCCTTCCTTTCAGTTCGCTGCCCGCTCGCTACCCACCCACTGGCCTGTGGACTTTTTGTTCGGCGCCCCCTCTGGCCTTGCCTCGTCTTTCAGGCTCAAACATCTCTCCCTCATTCCACACTCCACACATCCTCACCACCTCACCCACCCCCAAACAACCTACAACCGACGGCCAACGACCCTGAATCGTCTCCCTTGACGCCCACATTCGCTCACTGGCGATATTCAACCTCTTCCCCTCGATTCCTTCGATCTCCAACATCCCGATACCTGCCTATCGACCTGCCGCCGCCGGTCGCGCCTTTTCCGAGTCGAGAAAAACCCAGTTCAGTGCATGACGTTCAGCTAAAGAGCGGAGCGCAGCGGCACTTCGGTCGGCGTCCGGCGCGACTCTCGCCACAACCCTCCTTCGCGGAGACATCCACGATGTCGTTCCATCCCCAGACGCCTCAGAGTCCATCACAATTCTCCCCCGGGACGTCGGATCCCCTGCCCAGCGTGGCCACCTCAATGACGGCCACGGCCACGGTCACCACCTTACCGACTCCTGCCCACAGCGTCAGCGGAAGCGCCTCGCAACCCGACATCGCCATGGCTGACGATTCACCACACAAGCGGAAGCGCTCTGTGGATGACAGCGGCGACCGCACACTGAAGAAGGTCCATCTCGAGGAAAGCAAGCTGGGAATTGAAGACCTGCATCTTGATGTGGGGAAGAAATACCTGCTTTGCCAAACTCGTAAGACTCCCTTGGCCGCCCTCTTCCCGCTCCTCCTGGCGCTGCCAACTTGACTTGATGACAAGTCGCGGGGGTCTTGATGATTCCCGCAATAGAATTTGCTTGTTAACATCACTTATCTCTAGCGCACCCCGAATCCTTGCCTCGGACCTCAGAAGATTTGTATGCGATGTTCAACCTCACCGACCTTGCCGCCTCAGTTGCTCGAGAGAAGCCGAATGGAGAGAAGAATGCTCTGCGACAAACATACAAGGGTCATATCAAGCGATTAGGTGTCGCCGGCCATTTTGAAGTGCAGAAGCGAGAAAATGCTCCGTCAGAGTTCATGGCCATGCTGCAGGTGCCAGATCTGGAGTGGAGCGTCCACCAAGTCAAGGGCCGAGAGATTTCCGACGGCCTCTCCGATCCTACGCTTGGAAGCCTCGCAAAGGCACTTACCATGACGAAAGGCCCCATACCGAAGAATCTATGGGATACATCGGTGCTGGGAGATATTGCTCCTTCAAACGGCGATGCTAAGCAACCAGGAAAAGTCACTGCTCCGGGCACGCCCTTGACTGTCCCAGGGGCGGTGAACAGACTCAAAGTTCAAGGGGCTGGAGGTCAAAATCCCCACCGACCACAACGCAACATCAAGAAGCGGTCTTACGGCGATAGTAGCTACGAAGGCTATGGAGAGGGATTCCCTGACGATGATGGGAACATGGACGGTGGGTATTCTACAGGAGAGGGAGAGGGAGGACAGAAGCGTCGCAAGAAGGTAAATATGAGCCCTTTACCTTTCAGTCCGCTTTTCTAACCTCGCATTCTTTTCAGAACCCTGGCAATGCCTCACCATATCCTAGTGCCATACGTCAACAAAGCTATGGTCCCGGTATGGTTGGTGCTTGAGGCTTCTTCGCCCGATTCTCAGGACATTATCCTGCCTCAATCTGAAATTTCCAGTTCCGATGAGCCGCTTTGAGCCAACCTAATAGACCTCATTCGAGGGTGTCCTCGGCTCTGCGGACTCTGCGCGCGTCTTTGCGCAGCCGGAACGCTCCCCCTCAAAGAAAAAATTCCGCCATATTCGTCCCGATTCGCTTCCGTTACGGATGGCTCTTCTCGTCACTTGCTTTCATAAATTTGTACAGGTATTCCACGATACACACGAGGCGCCTCCCTTAACGGCATGGCGCGACCAAAAAAAAAGACGGCCCTTTCTCCGATATTCACAAAATCCATTCAACTTTGATTTTACTGATTTTCTTTTTCTTCTTTTCTTGTTGGTTTTCAGGTCAATTTTCCCACAGGTTTTCTATTACTCTTTGGCATTTTGAAGGACGGGGAAACGAATTTCGTCCACGAGCACGGCGTTTAGGCAAAGGAGGGGATGGATGGTATTCCATTTGAATCAAAGGGGCAAAGGGGACGGCGAAGGCAATGGCTGAAAGGGGAGGCGGCAATTTCCAAACAGTCGAAGAAGGACAGCCCTCGAGACATTCAACCCCTTCTCTCAATATCTTTTTTTATTATGTCTCTTGTCCTTCTCCGACTGCTATGCTTTTTGGTGTGTTATTACTACTATTATTTTACATGTTCCTGCTTTTTGCTCCGGACAGTGGATGGAAGAGAAGGCAAGGAGTAGTTGAGGCCAACGGATTCCCCCCAATCCCCATCGCTACGGGAGGGGAATCCCCGAGTCTGGTTGCTCGCGCAATGGACTTGTTTGGCTAGAGCATCACCATACTTTGTGGTTCTCGCTCTCTCTCTCTCTCACTCCACCCTTCTCTCTCAGAACGGCAAAATAAGAAAGCAAACAGGGGGTGGTGGGCGGACAAAAAAAATCCTGGGATGGGGATTGAACAGCGCAGTAGGCTTTTTGTGCTTTTTGTGTTGTTGTTTTTTCGTTGGATTAGATGCCAGTAGAGTCATGAATAAATTCGACACCTGGTTTAAAGCGAACTTGTTTGATCGCCCACCCGTTTCGTGTTTCTGGTTGTGATAAGGGCAAAACCAATCATTCTCTCAGTGTCCCCTGCACTCGCTTTGTTTGGCCGCGTGGGAACTCTGGGTCCCCCCCGGGACAAACGCCATGCGATGTTTCAGCCCAGACCCAAGATCGTCTTCAATAAAACGGCTTCGGTTATGAAAGGGGCAAACGTCATGCCGAAACAATCAGCCCCAACCAGATGAAATACATCACGGAAGGGAGACGGAGGGAGACGCGTGTTTCAGTCTCAAGCTCGTCGTACACAATTCATCGTACGTACTTCACAAGCAGTTTGCTCAAACAGTCAAAGATTTTGCCCAAGCCAGAGCATCAATAGGAGTTCATGAAATATGGTCATATATTGATTGATATCAAGATCTGTCTTGACTGACTCGTCCAAATGGTCGAATTTTGTCACAACGCTTGACGAATAGAGAGATGAGATGTGAAGGAGAACAAAGCAAAAGCAGACTTGTGGTATCCCAGAAAGCTTCTCCAACATTAAAAAGAAAAAAGAAAAAAAAAAGAAAGAAGAGTAAATTCCATCATATCGCATGCCTCATTATTCCCTTATCCAAAAGAAAAATCAAACAAAAAAGGTATTTTCCTTTACCCCTTTTCCCTTTTGTGCACAGCAATCTAGAGTGTGACTTTCCTCATATTCCAACCAAGATAGGAAGAAAAAAAAAACATGGCTATCCTCACGCTTAACGTACAGTCGAGCAACCATCTATACACAATTGGCTCAGTGTTGACAATGCGCAGATTATTGTGGGGGAACCATTAGGATGTCGTCGAAATTGCCATTTTCAACTGTCGGATACGCTCCTCCACTCATTTCAGCGAACGTAAAGTCCAAGTTCATAGGTAGAGAAAAGAGATCGTGCGGGAGAAGCGGTTGCTGGAACATCGTTCTTGAAGGAGGGGAGTTCATATCGGTTCTAGCCATGTTGTTAAATGCGTCGAACTCGCCATAATCCTGCCACCCAGGTGTGCTCATTTGGGGAGATCCATTGCTCATCCCCAGAGGAACAGACATCTGGCTCTGGGGCGGTGAGAGATGTGCACTGGTCACGCTGGCGCTTGGAGAAGCTGAGCTTGTTGCCATAGCGGAGGCTGATGGCTGATGGCTATGTGTTGCAACGTTCCTAGAGTCATGACTCCTGCGTTTGCGCTTTGAGGCCTGTTCCTTCTCAGCTTTAAGAATAACAGCCTTGGCAATGCGTTCGAATTCTGAGCAGATGCCGAGCATTCTATGAACACCACCTTGCTCAGCCTCTTGTCCAAGCATAGAAAGGAATGTCACAACAGTATCCATAGATCGATTATCTGCTTTTGCGCGTGGGTCGAGGGGGTTCTGCAAAATGTTGCCAAACAATGTTACGAGGGCCGAAACGGGGAAGTAAAGAATCATCCTAGGCCTAGTTAGTTTCCAAACTCGATAGTTTTGGGTGTGGCGCTTAGCTTACCAGACACAAGCAAAGTCTCCCTGGGGAACATATCTGAGAAGATTGATAGAGGCTCTTGCCGCGCTAGTACAGATGACCGCAGAGGAGAAGACTCGAGGGTTAAGAGGCTTGGAGTTCAAGCCCTGGATGGCGTAGTTGGATAGTCGACTAGTCCAGTAACCATGGTGAATAGACATACGATGGATTGTCGTTAGGCAGTTGTAGTAGGTGAAATGGACCATAACAACGTGGAGAATAAGAGGCGTATGCGATGCCTTGATGTCGTGTTCGGGGCGGAAATCGATGGGTATACTATCTTTCCAGGCCTCAAGCTTTTGATCAAGCTCACCGATGGTGTTGAGCAAGTCACCATCAGATTGCTTGGAAGCCTGTACCGAATAGAGCCGCTTGTACACTTCACTTTCGATAATGGCAACCTCGCACATGACCCGGAAAAGGTTCATCTTACCCTTCCCGTCTGCCAGTGGAATATTGCCGATGTTATCTGCGGGGTCAGCCTCGGGAAGCTCAACGTTCATGTCATCATCGTCCTGAGCTGGTGGACGGCCTGAGCGGAGGCACAAGTCTTTGTCCAACATGTAGGCAATCCAGAAAACCCTCTTCCGTTGTTCGATTTCAATGGGGTTCAAGTTGAAACCCGTGCCGCGCTTGTGCAACCCTATGCTATGTGCGAGGCGCATGGCGGCGGAGATGAGCAGGAAACTAGGCTGGGGGTTTGGTGTGCCCTGCATGAAGAGAGCCATACCAAGGAGTGCTTGAACGCTCAGCAAATCTGTGTTACGCATCACCAATTCGGGGAATACACCCATAGCGTTCTTCAAATAGGCCCATGCCTTTTCGTCCTCTTCCTGAGGAACCAGATTGCTCATGACACGCAGGCGATGGGCAATGGCAAGCGCCACGTTGAGACTCGCCCACCAACCAGAGCCATGGTACGGCTCGGAGGAATAGTGCATCTCCACAAGATGCATAAACGTAGGCTGATGGAAGAGGGGGAAAATGCAATTGAAGTTCTCAAAGAAATCCCTGAGCAGGGACATGGCCTCGGGTTTCGGGGGTATGGGACGGAAGATGGGTCGGCGAAACAGGTCCCCAAAGACTTCGGGTTTCCAGTTGGTCCATTTGTGATCATCGACGGAAACTTCAGATATCATGCGTTGGAAGGACTTGTCGCCCGTTTTGCTGTTGACCCATTCGATACCCTTTGGAGAGAAGATTGAGAAACCCGATGATGATCCTGCATAAAGTCAGCCTGATTCTTGACGTGAAACTAGGGACGAGATACTCACCAATGAATCTCGTCTCGCCGTATGTATTGGTCACGAGAGAACACATCATCTCTGACAAAGCCGAGACTTCCTCCTCTCCTTCGCGAGTATCTCGAGGAGGACTCATGGATTTACGCTTGTCCTCCTTCGTGGGCACTGGTGCAGGCGAAGTCAATGAGCTCTGGGGTGTAGATTCGGTTCCGTCAGCGGCTGAAGTACCCGAAGCAGTGTGCGACGGAGAATTTGGCAGCGAAGCTGTGACAGCCATTGACGTCTGCCGTCGAGTTTGCTTCTTTTCCATGAGTTCCCTTTCCAACGCCCCGAGGTCGACATCGCCATCCTCGTCATCGATGAGGCCTATTAGATGCGGAGGTTAGAAACTAATCTTGGCCTCTCCGCTAGGGATGCAATGAAAGGCAAGGTACCTGATAGCCTCAGTATGTGCTCCATACGACTCAGTCGATTTTCCAGTCCTTCGATATACTTGGCACTAAGGAGAGTTAGTAGCTTGAACAATTACGTCTAAGTGCGCGGTGAGGAGTGGCTGTATTACCCTTTAGGAGGAGCGCGCTTCTTCTCGACCTGAGTAAAAACGCAATCGGCTTTGTTGTTGGCACAATGACTACAGGCGGGCATCTTCCCATCACACTTAATCTTCTTCTTGCGGCACATATCACAGGCCTACAGATAACACCATAAAGTCAGCTGGTGCACCATGAACATGGATGTGTATGGTTTTACCTTGGCAATTCTCCTTCTCTTGGCCTCGATCGAGTCATCGAGCAAGAGGGTATCCGGAAACATTTGGGCAGCGATGTCGGGTGAAATTGTTGGAATGCCGTCATAGCCTCCAAAGATCTGGGGCGGCTGATTAACGATGTTGGGCGGCATGCCCGGCATCTGGAAGCCCATATGGTCCATCTTGCCAGTACGCCAGGGTACCAAAATGCCAGAATCCTTCTATACGGCTTCCCAAAAAGAAAAAGAAAAATTGATCGAAATTCGATGTGCTGGGATACCGGGTTCGCAAATGATTAAATTCAAATTTGATGAGTCGTCAAGAAACCAGTGTTGAGATGACGGAGGTTGTTGGACAATTGGATCGTCGATGGACAGCGGTGCGGGCGGGCACTTCGATCGAAGCCCCACGATCTAGGTCGTTGAGCGGGCTGGAGATCGGTACGATGCGGGCGCGGACAGTGGAGAGGGTTGAGGATGGTCGTATCAAGTCGTGGGAGGCAGCAACGGGATAGACTCCTTTTTATTGAAAGCGCTCGCAGCCCTCCGAAATGCGACTGCTGAAGCAGACTTCTGTGTAGTTTGCGGGCTTAGAAATCGGGGGCCTTCGAAGGTGAAGGGGGAGGTTAATGGGGAACTGGTCTTGTTGAAGGCGGCTGGGCGGGTCTCCAGGATAAGAGGGGGGGCACCTGTCAGACTCGTACCTACCTTACCTGTCCGTAGGGAAGGACCTAGTGTACGAGGTGGGAAGTACCTACTGTAAAGTACTCCGCACCTCGAGCCTCAGACTCCGTGGAGTCTTTTTTGGGAAGGCGCCACAAGACGCTAAAAATCCGTTCTCCGCAAGTCCCGGTACCTTCATGCTTCCAAAGGAACCTAATGCAACTAGAGTGACTTTCAGGAATGATCAAGAAGGGCATCTTTAAGCCGCCTTAAAAATTTATATGCTCCATTTTGCGGAGCATATGGTTGTTGACATTACCTACGAACCAATGCTCCCGTCGGCCGAGGTTGTGATCTAATTGCTCATTCATGTAAAAGGTGCAGTGTGCGTTTTGAGAGTAACCAAGTAGGTACGTAAGGTACGTAAGGCACCGACCTCCTCCCTCACGCCTCAAAAAGATGCACTATACCGTGCTTCATACTGTCACAAGTACTCTACCCTCCTCATACTTCAGGCACCTTACCCAGCCTGACCTCGGAGACTGGCTTGGTGTCTCCATCTTCCAGCAGCAGCCATCTTACCTCCAAACTCTGTTCCTTCCTACCTACCTACCTACCTGGGCATCTATTCTTAGCGGAGTTGGCGTCCTCGCAGCAGTTGCCACCATCGTGGTTCGCTCACTCTCTCAAAAGGCTTGCAGTTGGAATCTGGAATATTGGGGGGTGTGGGGGGCGAAGGACCTCTGCATGTGTTTCAGGAGTGGTGGGAGGTCAAGGCTGCAATTAGAGGCTTGAGATGCAACAGAAAAAAAAAAGGAATCCCAACCCAGACCAAACAAAACCAACTGAAATTAACTTGAATTGGGCCAAATTACCTACATCCATTCGAGCAAAAACTCATTGTTCAATGACGATGGTTTCGATACCTTAGTACCGGTAGATGATGCCGTGGGGCTTGGTCACATCACGACGGTGGTGGCCGATGACAGATGACGAAAAAAAGGGTATCACGCCGCTCACTGGCATGCCACTTGCACATATCGGCTATCGGCGCTTACAATGGATGACTGACAAATTCTTTGTTTTGTTTTCTTTTCCATTTTTGAGAAAAAGAAAAAAGAAAAAAGAAAAAAATAAGGGCCTTGGCGGCTGAGAAAATCTCATATCAATCAGGAGGCCTCGGAAACAGTAGCAAATGAGACTCTGCCAGAGATGGTGAGAAGATGGCGAAACAGATGGAGTTACAACACAAGCTGATGTGAATGTGACCTCACTTTGACTCATGAACGATCTCCCGTCACAATTCAGACTAAAGGTAGGTCATGGACAGGTTTAAAAAAATGAAAAAAAAAAACCTAACCACAAGAGAACGTGCTACTACAACCCCTCCTGCGTGGAATTTGTGCTTCAGTAATCTGTAATTGATTATTGCTCTGCAACTGTCTCCATTTGCCCCAGAGTCTCCTATGCGATGCGATAGCCGATGCTGACACAAGAAAAGTGAACCATTCCATAGAAAGTATCAAGGCACGACCGGTGTGTGTCGCATGGGGATTTTATCACCAATGATGCAACCATTGTTCCGCAAAACATCAATGCTCAATGCACACTAACTAGGCTTTACCGTTCGGAGCGTAGAAAAGATAAAATGCTACATCACCCACTCGCTAATGACGGTTAGGAAAGGAACAGGTGATGTGATGTGTGAGAAAAAGAAAAGAAAAGAAAAAAAAGCAATCAGATAAGCGGACTCACGGCACGGCATTGCCAGAACAAGTACCTATGGTACCTACCTCGGTAGGAAGAGAGATCAGATACCTGGAAAGTGCCTTAATTAGAACATTCTACCAGATAAACCACTGCTGGTCATCGACTAGGCGGCCCACGTATTCGGGATATGCCTGTTTACTATTAAACTATGTACTGTACTTTATTTACCTACCTAACTTTCCTGCCTACCTACCTACCTACCTAGGTAATTGCCCACCTAAGGTAGGTATGGAGCAGTACCTTTATTCTATTACGGTGTAGACTACAAAGTACTCCCTACTTGTTGGCAGAATCCAAAATCTCACCTAATTGCTCCGTCCAGGTATCCTGTAATTACGGTCCATTGACCCCCAATTCAAAACAGCACTGCTCAAGTTGGGGACTCCAACCCCCCCTGTAATTTTTTTTCTCGGAATATGCGGCCAAGAAGGATATTATTACTGGTTCTGATAGGAGTGACTGGATTTTTGCCCATTGAGCAATCCATGCTCATGAACCCGGTTTGTTTTTTTTTTTTTGACAAGATATCAGTGATTCATATGCATGACAGCTCGCCTTCAAGGTACCTACTGTATCACATATAAGCCATCAGTCCCGGATATCAACAGACACGTGGGCAAACAGCTGCCAAGAGAGGGCTCAGACCCTTTCGTATGAGGTTTCTTAGCATATTCACACACTCCCTCTCTCTCTTGCTTTCTCTTTATCATTTTCTTCCCGCCCTCGCCAACAAGATTCCTCAAACTTGAGCAACCAACCACGGAGGTTGGGGCCCAGCCCGCGGAACAGACGTCTGTACTTCGCCCCATTTATCCTGCAGCGATGTTCATACCTAGGTTCGTACCTGGGTCGTCGACAGTGCGCAAGGACTCTGGCTCCAGCAGTCGCCCCAAAAAGACCGGGGTGTATCTTCTTCATGCAAGGGTTGAGTGCTCAGTTGACCTCTTCTTCTTTCCATTGCTGCCGTTAATAATCTTAATAATCATGAAGAGCTTTCCACGTCAAAATAGAACCGTAATGCACATGGACCCCGGACCCTTGATGGGGTACGTAATGGCCAGCATCGACGAGCCTTTTTGCTAGAGGGACCAGGTAAAGGTACAGATACAGGTACAGGTACAGGTACCTACAAGTTAAAGTACAGCCACAGTGACAGTGGGTTGACTGGTGCCGGGCTACTGTATGCATCGTCGCTTTGCTGCCCCCACCACCACGCACTCAGTTCCCATGGGAGAGGAAGGAAAAAAAAACCGTCGTGCGTTGTCGCGTACTATGTATGATCACTCCAGCTTATAGCGATCTTACAAATCGAACACTAGCTGGATAACTTTCATCCGCAGCACAACCCACTTGCTCTCTCTTCTCTCGCCTCTCTGGATTAGATTCGGAATGCGGACACACGTGCTCTCCGACTGGACTCCGACGGGGGAAATCTATTCCCAACTTCCCGATTGTGAACTCATCGTCGACTCTAGCTAAATAGCACCTCAAGCACAGCCAGGAAGTCTATGATCCCTACTCCGCATACTGTACTGGTCAGCTACCCGCTGCGGTGACTTCAACAATCATTGTCAGCTACCGTGTACGAATACGTCCAGCCTCCCCCAGTTGGCCGTAATCGTCTCGTCTGGCTCTCCTCCCATGAGGCTGTGCAATCGCCTCCCTCCCCCTCACTTCTGCCCTCTCCATTTCAAAATGTAACTCTCAAACTCCCCAAAGTCCCCCCCCCCCCCCCTTCCCCTCCCTCTCCGCTCTCCAATCCCCATTCTTTCCCGTTGGGCATCACGACAACACTTCCTTACGTAGTACCTAGTTACAAGTTCATCAATCGAGACGAATTTTGCCTCACAATTCCACGGAACAATTTTTTTTTTGTTCTCTTTCATCTGCCCAGGCGGGCCACCTTTCCATGCGACAGACTCTCGTTTCATACCTGTGTCCGGGTCCCCTCAACTCCGGCCTTGCCAGGCGGGCGCTTACCCTTGCTGTGTAGCTTGTCGTTGCGTAGGAGGGGGGTCCAGCATTGAGGCTGTGTATCACCTCGGCAGGATCTTGCCGAACGAAGGAGACATGCCAGAAGGATATACTACTTTTTTTTTTGTTTGATGAAATAACTAACGCTCGTCTAGTTTATGGAATCTCCCATTTCGAACGGCTAGGGACGGTTCCGCACGTGGGAGAGCCACCTCATGCTATAAATATATCCAGAAACGGGTTGTGCCTTTCTCTTCCCAAATCACCAAAACGTGACCTCTCTCAGTGCAGCCACTCTACACCATCATAATCTATCTATACCACTCTTTTTTGGGGAGAGGCTTCTAGATAGTTCATAGAGAGATTTAGACCAAACTTGAACTCACATACTAACACGTCACCTTGATGAGGATGGCACATTTCAGTGAGAAGAACCCTTCCAAAGAGGCGTCTTGCTTTTTGAGCCTTAGTGACCTGCTTTCAACTATATCTACAAGAATAGTTCCTACTCTCATCTCCTAGACCCTTTTTCCTTTTTTTTTCCAGAGAGGGTATCAGAAAAAAAAGACCAACTGAATGTGAAAGACAAAGAAAAATGTCAACTGATATGACATCTCGTCATGGGGGTTTTCCCTTTTCCCGCACACCGCGTCTCCTCTTATCCTTCTTCTGATATTTTTCTCCATCTTCAATCTACAGCTCGTCCTCTTTCCCAGTCCCTTGTTGCTTAAATGTTCCCCGCTATCCCTCCACATGCCATTAAAATAGAAATTTCCCAAGAACCCAATGGTGGTACCACATTCAAACGCCAAACAGAATGCTTCTCGCCGCTGGGAGGTGAGGGAACTTGCAATGAAGATGAAAAAGAAAATTGACAACAAGAAAAATATGCCTGTGGCAAAAAAAATAGTTGGAGGTATGTAGTGGCCGGGAGTGTTCTTCTCCCGTCCGTTCATGACGCAAAAATATGCAACAATATACAAAAACGCTCAGGTATTTGATTCAAGAGCTCACGTGAGATTGTGCCCAAATGAAGAGCCTATATTCTCTCTCTGAATCTCGATGGGGAGTTCCCAGATCCGTCCAGAGATCTTACTGAGCCGCCTGCAATCGAGTCCCCGAGGGCATCAGAATCCGGGCGTGGTCGAGGAACTGGGTCAGCAAACGGATTTTCCTCCTTGACGGCGGTGCGAGCCGGACCCGTTCGGATAATAGGTACACCGCTGACTGGTCTCATCGGGGTTCCCAGAGCCAGTCTTGTCAATCCGTCTCCGGCAGGTTCAAAAGCTTGTGAACCTCTCCAATAATCTGTGTGGCCGCTGGCAGCACTTTCCCTGTTACTATGGTAACTCTGAGTATCGCGAGGATCTGTGTATCCATCACCACCACTACGAAGAACCGAGGGCAATTTCTTGCCTGACACACGGTAAAATCCTCGTTCACCAACTGGCTCAGGGGCTTTGCTGCTCCTCTTTGGTGACATACCTGCCAGAGCAGCAGCAGCAACGCCAAAAGGTCCTGACCGCTCTGTCATTGCACCCCCGCTTCCATTACCGCCAGTGATCAGAGCTCTAGTGCGTGTACCAGCCGAATCGTCGCCGAGTAAAGTACGATCACTTTGTCTTTTCTTATATTTGAGAGCAAGGAGAACTAAGACGGCCAGCATCGCAATACCGGCAATGCTACCAACAACGCCTCCAATAACCTGCTTTTGTTGAGTGGATAGCGGTCCGTTTGTCGAATTAGTCGCAGTAGACGTCGGGTTAATAGCTGCATCAGTGGTCGGAGCCCCAAAGTTACCGCCACCGCCCTGGTAGTCGCCGTAATGAGTCGAAGTCCATGTTTCGGAGAAGATGGTTGATGATACATCGGTGGTCGACAGCGAAGTGGCTGTGGAAGACACAGACGTAGCGGAAGATGAAGTCAAAGACTTCGTAGATGATGAAACCATTTTCAAATGCATAGATTCTGAAGTTTTTGTAGAATCTTTCTCGGAAGTTGTCTTCTTTGAGGATGCTGCAGTCGTCGACGTTATGTCAGTGAGCAGAGATTGGCTTGATGCTGATGTCATATGTGAGTAAGTTGTAAATCTCATCATCGTAATACACAGATAGCAAAACATACTAGTTGAAATGATAGAACTCGTAGCATTGTGGCTAGGTGTCACAGCTTTATCCTGAAATGCTGCAGAAAGAGACGTCGTGGCCGCGGGAGTCGCTACAGGATTGGAATAATCCACAGGAGGGAGTGCATATGCCGACACACTGGCGGTGTTCACGCTAGAAGCGGACGCCTGGTTGGGTGTCATGCCTACCGAGCTCTGCGCAACATTTTCGGTTGGGACAGAATTGGAAGCTGGTCCCGGGGGGGCGGCAGCGGATGACTCAGGATTCGACGCGGAGATGGTGAGTCCTGATCCAGAATCAATAACGTAGGTATTTGGAGTTCCGTAAAGAGTTTGTAGCTCAATGGGCGCGCCAGTGGAGTCAACAACCTGAACGAAGGAAATAGTTTGTATGACCCGTGTAACGTATCCGGTCTGTATCTCTCGTATTTCAAGCTTGGAGTCAGTGCTGGCGTCATGAGATTGAGAATGATGTTGCTGTGAGTGATGGAGGGCGTCAGAATCCGAGTTGTCTTTTGCGATGTTCACAGCCTGAGCCTTAACTGCTTTATCCTCACTTGAGCGATGAAGATGAATATGGTGCCTGCCTCTTGAATGGCCGTGGCTGTTTAAGTGAGAATGAGCATGTGCAACTGTCGACGGCGAGGATGATGACGAGTCGAGAGAGGAGGCAGAGGAAGACGGGAGTTGATCGACATCTTGGGTCTGAGCGAGTGAAGCCCCGCTGGATGGGTAAGTCATGATTGGTTGTATGTGGTGGTGTCTTGAGAATGAGGCAGTCCAAGGAGCGTTACACAGGAAAAGCGGCACAGGATACTTGAAAACAAGCTTCCAGTGTCCTGGTTGTCACAGCGAAATGCTTGGTGCGCTATCTTTTTTTTCCTGGTAGAATCACTGCCGGCCTCACCTCACAGCTCGGCGTTGGTATGTCGATGCCACAGAGCGGGACTGGTGAGAACTTTGGCGTTGGTAGGTCCTGAAGGTTGCGAATGTGCGTCGATCTTTGTGCGGAGATCCTGTTGAAAAAGAAACGAGAGTAGGGAACAGTAAAGACTGACAGGCGATTGCGTTTGCTCGACAACGGTGCAGCTCAACAGGGTTGACGGATTATTGTCGAAATTCCTGGTGATATAGCACTGATAGAGTACTGCTCGTAGGAAGTATCAAAATCCAAAATGTAGACCACGATGGTTGCAATGGCAGCAAAACTAGTTGTTGTCCTGAGTCGTACTCCGTAATCGTGGGAACCGTACCGAAAAATATGAGGCCAGGCTAAAAGATTGAGCGATTAGACTGTAAATGGCACCGATCAAAAGGCCATCATGATTCCAGATTGCAACAAAGCAACAAAGCAGCAAAGGTCCTTGGCGACTGACGAGCTGGCCTGTGGATGCTGGAACTCCTTACACTCTCCTTCCTTTGCCTCGCTGGGCTACTAGTTGTGTGTTGATGCCCTCTGTTTCGTTCTCTCGGCTTTCTGGTCTTTCCAAATTCTCGCTAGATCCTTTTCTTCGTGACTCTCCTTTTCTGTCTTCTGGGCTATTCCAGCAATGAAAATTTCGGTTTTCGATCGTCTTGATTTATTCTCTCTTTTTCTTGTCTCCTCTGAAGAAATGAGTGGCTGACCGAGTGCTTGCACTTCTGATCGGGGTCGGGTAAATTTGGTGGCGTGGGCCTTGTTTGGTACGTCGTTCCTGTCGGGGGGGAAGAGGGGCCGAGTTTACGCTCTTGAACTCGGTTCTTGGCTCCTCACATCAACATCGGCAGCAACGCTCAAGGGTCGTAAATGGCATGGCGACGCAGCGCGCACGGAAAATAAAGAACGAAGGTTGTTGGTCAAAAACGAGTGACGATGGGAGAAGAGAATGATCGACTGCTAGAAGAGAAGGAGGGTAGGTAGTGACCGAGGAACGTGGAGGGAAGGAGAGAAAGAGAGAGAGAAAGAAAGAGCGACAGTGAGCACCGCGAGTCGGCGCCAGCTGCACTAAATTACGAGGCGTCGTGGTTCGGACCGTAAAAGCGGTACCTGAGTCTTAGCTGAACTCTCGCTGCATTGCAATGTAACTCTGGGACATTTAGGCGCATCGACTACGAAGCTCTCCATGAAGATGGGCGACTAAATTAGAATCAATCCCACGGAGACCCCCCCAAAAGCAGACAAAAGAAGGCCGTTGCGCCATGGGTCCATGTCCGTGATGGGCTCCTCAGCAGTCTCCAGAGATGGGGTAATTTCGCTTGATAACGGACATAGTGGCTCCTCAAAATCGGCCATGAGACCAATCAGGGGGGACAGTACAGCGGTGCGACATCACCACATGGGGGATTGAAGAAGATATGCCTGTGCCCTGCACGAGGCCTTGCTCTGTCCAGGCTACGGTGGCGGTCCCTTTGTTGGTGAGCAATGCAAGTATCGACAGGGGTTCACGTCCAGAGCCAGGTCTCGATCCAAGAGACCAAGAGACCACAGCGAACGGCTAAGGTAGAGCCACGCATCGCGCTTCTTTACTTCCCACCAGCCCCATTCAACTACGGTTGAGCACCTAGCTTGCACCAGCATCGTTTCTACTGGGGCATACCCAGGCAGTAGAGATGTTTACAGATCATATAGTACATATTCGGATTAGTATTGGGGAGCTGAACAAAGGAAATTCGCACATGAAACGGATACACCCAGACGTAACAGCGTCATTGCAGACAGGGGAAGCCCCCTGTCCTGGATAATGGCAGACAGTCGAGATCATATGGAAGCCATCCAACTTCTACATAGGATTTGATTCAAACATTGGTAAGGTACTGTATGGAAACACTCTCGATACGGTAGCATGGGTTCTACGCAGCCAAACATTGCGTGTTCGTGCCTGCATGGTCACACACCACGCACGTAGACCAATGTGATGTGCTGAACAAAGGAATAAGAAAAAAATGCATGCCGATCATTGGATACGAGGACCACAAGGGCAGATCATTGTGTCAACAGCACACCATCACGGTGATTCGGGGCCAGCTTTCGTATGTCTCGGCCTCGTATTTCCACCCACAAGGTACAGCATGTGGTAACAAAAGACTGTGCTGCATGCTGTGCTGCACAGAGAATTAATTGCCCGCACGACTCTTCTCGGGCCTATGCGTCCTGTCCTCGCATCGTAGTAATTGATTGTCTCATCTTATTCTTGCTTGGTCGCCCCTGTCCAAATGCGCGTAAAGTACGTCACTCCATAGATCTGGGAAGCTGGACCTGAAGTCATTCGTTCGGTGATGATTGTAGGTTAGATTACGGACACAGACGTGTGCCCTCAGAATCTATCTCTAACGTATGGAGCAGTACCTATTCGTACTATCTGTAATTAACAAAGGCACAGACTCTTCAAAGCACGGACAATACACTGAGGAGAAAGAGGCATTACGACCCGTCAACGAAACTCCTGTCTTGCTAACCATCACCGGCACGTCCTCTGCCTTGTCCTGGTCACACCGTTGCAACCGTGCCGTGGCAGGCCAAGACCGAAAGGAAGAACTAATGGCTTGGTGCGCTGCAATGCCACCACCACGATATTTACGTGCAACAATCCCACCCAACCAAGGATGCCATTGTATCGTGCTACATTTCGAAAGCGCCATTAAAAGTCGGGCAAGGGATTACATAGTACATTGTAATTACCAGGTACATATTACATATTTATATGCGGAATAATTGATCTGTAATACAGCACGACTTTGTTTAGTGAGTGGCCCATTCTGTGTAGTACGTAGTGCATGCGTAGGAGGCACGGGCATGGGTTTGGAACGAACGGCTCTCCACAGAGACACGGTATTCCAAACGTGGTCGCCATCTGCAAGGGACACGAGCACGCTAAGCAGGGCACTTACGGAATGCAAACCACCTCTCCGAGTTGTTAGACCCAAGAAGCCGAGACATGCAGTCAGTCAACCAGAGGCAAACTACTACCAGCCTACCAATAAGTAATCAACAATAATGGTAGAAATACGCGTTGAGGACAGCACGCAATAATTGTGTATTTCGTACGAAGCTCAAAACCACAATCGAGGCGCCTCTTGGCCTTCACTAGGCTTGCTACGTAGGGGGGAGGGTAAAAATGAGAGGATGGAGAGATTGCGGTGACGACGATCTTCAACGGTCTAGACTAGGGACGGGTCCACTCCACTGCCCACGATGCGAGCACAGCTATTGAAGCCGATGGATGAAAGCCCATCCAGTTTCCAATAAGTTGCATAATATGTAGCAAGTTGGGAATGAAAGCAGAAGCAGCAACATCATCGTCATCATGAGGCCACAGGAGTATGGATTAGGCATGACAATGCAGGGAGGGGCAAAGGGGAGTAAACAGCAGGCCACCACGGCATTTGGACTCGGACCTCACGAGATACGAAGTGAAGTACATGACTAGCACAGCAACTTGAACGAGTCGCCCAGTTGCAAAGCCAACACGGCCGACAGGCATAGATGGGTCAATGTGGGCTACAACCCCCTGAGGAGCCCATCGCGCCTCGCGTCTACTGTACCTAGAGTAGCGACTTAGGAGCCCCCTCCTAGCCTGTAGGCCAGCCAGGGCATGGGCAACGATTGGGTGTATTTTTGGATGAAAGCACTGGCGATCCTACGTTTCGCTTTTCGGTGCGTTATTAGAGAAAAAGCTTGGCCCTGTAGTCTATATCCTCAGCGATGACAGCGCTCTCTCTTCTTGACGGAACTTAGATTATCCTAACTAAGGTAAGCCCACACATACAGAATATGTCATATTTGCATGGAGTCCATATCGTACCTACATGCCAAGGCACCACCTATTAGAACTACCCACTCACCGCACGAACAAAAAAAAATACGAATGACATACATATCTGTGCTGTTTGGGGCATATCCATCTCTGCAGCGGGGGCCGACTCATGACTCTCTCTCTCTCTCTCTCTCTCTCTCTCTCTGCCGGCCGGTGGCTGATGAGCTGAAAATCCATTCTTCTCGGCACTCCGTGCTCTCCGCGATGTTACCATTGCCCTGGACCCTGGACCTGGCAGTTAGGACGTGCTTCTTGCCCCAATGCAGGTACAGAAACTCTGTAGGGGAGCTATCTACAGCCACAGCAGCCACAACGGCCACCAAGTCTCCTTTTGTGCTGGTGCGTGGAGTCCTCCATCCAATCCTCCAGGCGCAGCCCCATAATATTAATTGAGGCTTTCCTTCTCACCTGAGAGTCATTACACACTTTCTGCAGCCCTTTGAATTGTCATCAAAGCCAATCAATACGTTGATGGTGGTGTGCAACACACGACGCTATACCCCCAATATCAACTCACCATCGAATTGGCTCACCTTGCCAACCCGCGCTGCATCTCCGGGTCCTTTCATCGCGACATCTTTCGTGCATGACCGGATGCCAGGCTAAACGATGGAAGGGAAATGGGGCATTCTGCCCAGAAAATATTCATATTAGCCCATCTATGTATCCTTTCTTGGTCTACCTGACTAAGAGGGGCTCTTTTGATTTGTGAACGATCCCTCGCCACCCTCTCCCTCTCTGATTGCATCTCGTTGCTGACCCCTGAAACTACCTATCGACGACGAGAGGGGTGGGATATTATTTGCTGGGCTATCGACAGTTTGGAGGGTGGAACCACCAATGAAAAATAAAAACATCAAAGCCTGAACCTACAGAGTACGGATTGACCATGAAATCAGCCCCCAGTCTTTCGACCTGATTGATTTGACTAGGGTAGCATTAAACGCTGGATAGGTTGGATATCCTGAACCTGAGTCTGAGTAACTGACGTGTATTGTACTGATTGACCAACCTGAATCAATATCGAAAGACTCAGTATATAGCAAGGAAGAGTAAGGGGAGCCCTGACTGAGGGTGGGCAGCGGGGTACCTTTCCATGCGATACCCTACCCTATGCACCTAGGTACCAGGTCTGGTAGGTAGCCTGAGTATAACGATTGTCACATAGTCACATGTGCAGGGTAAGTGGTCCCCGATGCTCTGAATCTGCTCCGTGTCTTTTCATGTTTGTGCGTGGTGCAACATATGTCCCCTGCCCTCCAACACAAGGCTTGATCAAGGCCAATAGGTGGGAAGATGAACAAGCGTAGCATCTGTGGCTTGGATCAGACTGAAATGTGTGACCGTCTGGCTGACCCCTTGTGCAGTGTTGACTGGCCAAGGTCGATCAGGGTATTAATTTAGTTGCCCAATATACGTGCATTGAGGCATGGTGAGGGTAACAGACAGAGTACCATGATAGGGCGTGGCAAACCTGCCCAAATTGACACAATCCCCGTGCAATCAGACCGAATTCGCGATTGAACTACTGTGAATATTTGATGCGAGGTACAGATTATCCCCCAACTAAGACATCCATACACTCGGAGCAGATACCCTGGTTTGTTTTTCGGTGTTTTTTTTTTTTTTTCGGGTTGGAGTTTATGGCCGTGATGGAAACGACCTGGATCAATGTTACTTCCATCAGTGAACTTATTAGGTACCTACATGTCAATGTTGTTATTTTTATAAGTTTTTATAAGAGAAATAGGGACCATCACAGCCCAACCATCCCAAGCGTCGGCTGCTGGTTTTCCAACGCATCCTTTAACCTTGAATTGCCACTGCGGTTTCTGTTTGGGCACTACATAGTAGTCACCAGTTACGTTTAAATTATCTACTTACCTACTGTAGGCAGGTAGGAGATACCTGTGTGATGAGCTAAAATACTACGGAACTTGTTGGTATCCCCATATGGACCTTAGTGTCGTTGTCCTACCCTTACTATGGATAGGACCATTTTATCCATTTTACCCCACGTTCAACGTCCTCCCATCGTCACTTGTCACTTGTACCCAGTCCATCGTACGCCTCAACCACTCACTCTCAACCACTCATTATCCACTCACTCATTCACTCACTTTGCTCACACCTTCACACATATCCACTCACTTGGTCACTCACTTGGTCCCTCACTCGACCTCAATATCTCATCCTCATTTTCCTATCGCGCCTCCGGGCAAGAGAATCCCATCCCCTCTTTCCAACTTTTTGGTTCAGACGGATTCTCCGTGTCTCAGCCGATAACCACCAGGACCCAGTTCCCCTCCCCCCCTCTATCTCATATCTCCCCATCTCCATCCCACCCTCCCTTTATCATGACATCCCCTCCATCAACCCCTCCTCCTCCATACGAAGAGCTGCCGCCTCAGACTCACTATTCCTCGACATCTCCGACTTGGATTTCGGCTTCGGTCCCGGAACCTACCCCGGAATCGCCCCAGTCACAACCTCCTCCACCCTCACAGTCTTCAATCCCCTCACTTCCGCCAAGGAAGCCCGTTCCAACAAAAGCGTCTCCATCTCCAAACCTAGCATCTTCAAATGCAGAAATCTACAATGACTGGAAATTTGCCCCAGATCCCCGTTCCTCATCTAGCCAGTCTCTTCTCCCCACGGATCCCCATGGCTATACACCATCACCATCTCTCTCATCTACCTCCACCCCTGATCCCCTCGGTCGCCGCACCCTTCTCGTCATCTATATCCATGGATTTCTTGGTAACGATGAGTCCTTTCGCTCTTTTCCGGCTCATGTTCATGCTCTCCTGACAAACATGCTCGCCGAATCCCACGTTATCCACTCTAAGATCTACCCACGATATAAGACCTATCGGGCGCTTGATGTTGCAAGAGACAACTTCAGTGTTTGGCTTGCACCACATGAATCTCCCACCACAGATGTCATTCTCGTCGGTCACTCTATGGGCGGTATTCTAGCTGCAGATGTCGTTCTCATGGTACGTCGAGTTGGGCTCACCTTGTACGAACCAGTACGTGACTGACTTATAGAAAGCCAAATCTGAGTCCATATGGTCAGACCCCCTTTAAACATCGAATTCTCGGCCATATCTCGCTAGATTGTCCCTTCCTTGGGCTTCACCCAGGCATCGTTGTCTCGGGTATTTCAAGCCTCTTCAAGCCTGCTCCGCAACCTCATGACCCAGTTCTTGAAGATAGAAGCAGCCACAATAATGGACTCAGTGATGGCCCTGTCACCAGCCCGGGTCCATATACAACTAACCTCACCGCTTCACAGCCTTCTGCACTAGGTCCTCCTACACTAAGTCTTCCTACACTAGAATCATCATCTAGTCTCCCCTCCTCATCCTCCTCAACACCATCGGATCCATATTTTAATCCACCCTTCTTCAATGATGCTGCTTTTCGTGAGCAGCCTTTTGTCAGACGAGCGTTGCATTTTGCATCTAAATACCGCTCAGAAAATCTTTTGTCGGCAGCAGCTAGGCATGCTATGTCCTACCTCGAATACGGTGGTGTCCTTGCGGATTTAGGGGGCTTAGACGAGCGGTATCGCCGCCTTCGTGCACTCGAAGATGTTGATGAGTTGCAGCCTGCTGAGCCTGGCCAAGGTGCTCAAGCGACGACAACCAGGGTACGATTTGTCAACTATTACACGATCTGCACAGGCCTACCGAAGCCACCCAAGCCCCCATCTCCTAGTGCTGCTGAGGCACCTGGTGGCGAGGAGAAAAGGGAAGAATCAGATAGTCTTACTGCTGGAAAAAGAAGTCCTGAGACCGAGACACTGACGGACGTGGAGACGACGGAGAGAACTTTAGCAGAGCCAAAATCTCTCCTCAATGAGAAGGATAAGATCAGCACCGCAAAGCAAAGCCCCAGACCCAGCATCACCATTGAAGATCATGATGACGAGTCGTCGAAACCGCCCACCAACAATTCAATTGATTTACTCACAACCTCCAATACAAAAACCAGTGACCAGTCGTCTGACTCGACAACCGGAGATGCTACCTCACCAATTTTCGACCTGAACCGCCTCTCCTTGCAAGAGATGGACCCAACTCCCATCGAGGAGGAAGAATCTTCAGACTTCCAAGATGCAGCGACCTTGAACAGCCACTCCGTCAGTTCCCAAGACTTCGAGCTTGGTCTTCTACCCATCCCTGACGAACCGACGCCACCAGAACTCCCAGATGTCGAGCAATACACTGATAAGGACGCCCGGAAACAGGCAGAGCGTGAGGTTAAACGCCTCCAGCGTGCCTACGACCAAGCCGTCAAGGACCGCACAAAGGCCATCCATGAGCGAAATAAGATCATAGAAAAGAGGCGCAAGAAGGCTGCCAAAGATGCAGAGAAGCTAGAAAAGGACTCCCGAAAAGAAGCTCGTAAGGAAACTGAAAAAGAGGAGAAGGAGGCTCGTAAGGAGGTGGAACGTTTGGAAAAGCAAGCTAGAAAACAAGCTGAGCGTGCAGAGAAAGAAGCCAGAAAGGAAGCCGAGCGCAACGAAAAAGAAGCCCTCAAAGAACACCGTCGTCTTGAAAAGGAAGCCCAACGACTCGAAAAGGAACTCTACCGCAATCAATCAGCCTCACCTACCGGACTCAACACGCTCACCCCTTCCTCGTCCTCCACTACAGCCTCGGAAGCTACAGACTCCAAGCCTCGCAAGCTCAGACAGTTCTGCAACCTACCCGCCCCAGCTCTCACTGCAACTGGAAGTTACGAGAGAGACCACACATGGGTAGAGATATTCATGGCTGATGTTGACGAAGTCGGTGCGCACTGCGGGCTGTTCGTCCCTGGACCGCACTATGAACGTCTGGTGGGTGACGTAGGCAGTCGAGTTCTGGGGTGGGTTCATGAGGATATGACGAAGAGGGCGATTTTGACGATGGGAGGTTAGTTGGTGACATTCTGGACCTAAGAAGTTTGCATTTCTGCAATGCAGTGGGAGATATGAAATCGTAAGGATCCTTTGGTCGGTTTATTTTAATCATATATATATATACTTGCTTTCCTTCACGACTGGGCCCTTCGCGAAATGACTTATGACTTCACAGCGGAATGAGAAAGATCATAATAGAGTTGGCTAGTTTTATTGATGGAGATATTAGACTTAGAAGAATGAAACTTGATGCCGTAGAATGCTTGCTATCCATATTGTATGCTATGGTACATGATATTTTGATAATGCCCAGTCAAGCCCAAGCCCTCCCTTTTTTTTTGGAAAAAGAAGTATGAAAAAATAAAATAAAGGAATGTGAACGCACAAACACCCTCTCCGTTCGTTTGTCCGTGCAATGTCGTTCGGTTCATTCGTCAAAGTCCATTTTTCTTTTCTCCTCTCATTCTTCCCCAAGCCACTATCCCTAGTCTATCCAGGTATATATTACTATGTTTAATGTGTAAAATGGTATAAAGCGTACATGGACATGAAGATAGATATGTTATGTGCATAAAATCGTAGTTTCTGAAAGATGGCTGGTTCAGTATATGTCAAGAGTCCGAATCTGAACATCCAACCTCTTTTCGTCATTGAGAACTCCTTTCACCACAGCGCTCTGGTCATCCACTCCCAAAAGTCCACCATGACCTAACTCCAGAGTACCGAGACGAACAAGTTCGCCATCAGCAGCCCAGTTTCGGCGGCCACAGATAAGAACACTAGCTGATTCATAAGACTCGTCCCGCTTCCAATCGCGGCCGGCAAGGAAAATGCCGACGAGGTGATGGTCACCAGACGGAGGTTCAGCATCAGGGTCGTTGTGAGTGGCCCGGAGAAGAAGGGATGCAAGGGCAGCAGGGTAAGGATCGCGGAGGTCGAGATCACATAGTGATATGTCCCCCTTTGCATCTTTATTCAAGCGAATATCGAAGCAGTGGGATTTAATGCGGAGGAACTTGACGGAGCTGGTTTTCGATGAAATTGAGTCGCCATCCTTCTCCCAGGAGAAGACAGAATGATCTGAATAGCCAAGGGAGAATTCGATGGCAGGCGCGGCGGTAACATTTTTCATGAGCGGACCATCGTCGGCGACCTCGAATATGTTGAAAGATGGGCCGTAATCAGGGTAGTCAGGTCGCGATCTCCAAGCAAGCCAAGTCCAGGAAGGAAACTTATCCTGGGCGTACATGGAGTGCGCCAAAACGTCAGCCTCACCTACGTGCTCGTGCTTCCACCCTAGGCCCACTGCTAAACGGTCTGTTGGCGAGACGGACGACGCGCCCTTGAACTCCTGAGGGTGATACAAGGGAAGGCCTAACAAATTGTCCATGGCGGGATCCATATGGGCGAATACATCCAGAATGCCTCGGAAGGCGTCCAATCGATCCTCCAAATATGTGAATTCGCGGCTCATGAACCCATTCACTTGCGATTTGAAGTCCTTCGCCGTGGTGCCAGCCCCTGTGAGAGGGAATACACGGCCGAGGTTGATGGCGGGTTTTGTTGCGAGTGGGTAGGATATAGTTTCATGACAGTGGAGGTGCTGGCATTGGAAGTATGTCTGAGAGGGAGTGAAAACAAGGCGTCGGCGCGAGAGGAGCCCTTCTTGATAGGTCCAGCCACGGGAGGCCCATTTTGAGCTGTTGACCTCAACGTCGGGCCGTGTAAGCGACGTTGTGAAATGTCCGCCTTCGACTTGGAGGGATAGTTGTTCCTCGCGCGGAACACTCACACCCGGAATACCGTCCGACACGCCCTCACCAGCGGCAACGATGAGTGTCAGAGCAGATCGGTTATAAATGTCGCCCATCCTATCTAACTGCCTCTGGCGCTCGGTGGCATTGTACTGCGGGAAGCAGTATTGATCCACCCAAAGATAGCGAAAGCCCAGTGACTGAGTCACACTAATAGCGTCTGCCAGCAGCGGTGGGAGATCTTCTGGGAGAGTGGTTGGGAGAGCTCCATCGGGAGGTGGTAGTTCATCCGCACTACCACGGACATAGCTGAGTGTAACATATTCAATAGTTTCCACGTTTAGATCATCCATAAACACAACCTCCCTCTCAAGACAGTCCACCAACTTTAAGCCACGGATTGGAGGTCCTGGAGATGCACACGTCTCGGTATGGTTTGCCGTGCAAAAGTCTATCCAAGTTCGAGGAAGCGCAGAGTCCAGGAGAGGTGGAATAAGTCTGCCACGGATTGCAGGTGTCGCTTCTCGATAGCCTGCAAGATCATCGGTGCCCTCCACAATGCGAACAATGTAACCCCATGGTAGTGCTTTACTTTTTGTTGTAACCTCGAAAAGTACAGCCCCTCCTAACTCATGTTTTTCTCCAACAGCGAGGCGCTCGAAGGCTTGGCGAGTGCGCAGATATGGTGTGAACTTGCGAGTCGGATCTGGCTCAGCGCCAACCATGGCCTGGAAAAAGATACAATATGGACAGGGAGATTCTTCGGCGAGGGCATGGGCAAGAGGGATCCAAGGCCGAGGCTGGCTAGGGCGCCAGTTCAACAGGCGTGGGAAATCTATGGTGGCGCAAATCGGGCAAGGAGGATGGTCTTGGTCAACGACAAGGCGTGTTTGGCCATTGCGGGTAGGTCTCTTGCGCTCGCCCTCGCGACGACGGCGCCGCGATGTCAGCTGGTGTAGGTCTGGGGAGGATTCGCGGGTCGAAGCAGAAGAAGAAGCGTCCCAGTCGGAAATGGTATCTGGACGACCGCGTGTGAGTCTCGTAAAGGCGAAAAGGCGAGAGGAGAATTTCTTCATGCCGTTGGGGACACGGGCAGCCGGTTTAGTAGTGGTGGTTGTGGTAGTAGTAGTAGTAGTGGCAGTGGCAGTGGCAGCGGCAGCCGCCACGGAGCGGTCATTTTGGCTCATTTCCCTGTCCCCCTTTCAAGAATAATTGTTGGATCGAGAGTTGTTTTTCCCCTTCCCTTCTTAGAACGTAGAGGGGATTTGAACGAGAAAAGACAGTGAGGGGAAGTTAATGAGTGACAGAAAGCGGACAAGGACGCGTCCACTTGGGAATAGGTAAGGAGTAGAGAGAGAAAGGAGTGGGCTTTGGCTCTTTTACCTCTCTCATGCACACTCTTTTTCTTGACGATTCCCCTTCTATGATGACGACATGGTGATTGGTAGATCGATGAGCTAAGGGACGAATGGCGGAAGATGGAGAGGATCGTCGAACTAGAATGGGGGGAGGGGGAAGACAAGAAAGAAGGAAAAAGAAAGGATAAAAGGGAAGATTGCCGTCTGGAGCTTGTGTTAGATTTGGTGGGAACCTGGGAAGGCCACCTGAAGAGAGAGTGGTGTGGTAACGGATGTGATCTTGTGTGTTGGATGGACCGACCCAGTAGCTCCTGCTGCTAGCTGGAGCCGCTGCAGCTGCTCCCGTTCGTTCCTGCACGTCGGACCCGGAAGTGGAGGCTGATCCGCCACACTGTGTGCCAGAGGTAACTAAGCAAAAGTGGGATGTGGAAACCATCCGTGGAAATAAATAAGGTACATAGTTACAACAGATTACGCAGTACGTACATACCTTACCTTACCCTACCTGCCAGACCAAGTAGGGTCTGCCTTCCACCTTGCCTATACAGGGTACGTACTCCATAATTAGCAGTTATAATGGATGGTAAGTAAAATTATTGCTGTTCTTTCAACCTATCAAACACCCTACGTAACCGTAACTACCTACCCAACCTACCTACCTACCCGGCTTCCTTAGGAATATTGTACAATGAGTATAAGGCACGTCTTGAGATAGAAATAGAGAGATAGAAATAGAGAGAGAGGGATATCGAGAAGGGGGGGTATAGAGAGAGAGAGAGAGAACTGTGATTCCTAAAATAACGGTAATGGCGATGGTAACGGTGGTATATTTAGCAGCTGCGCAGTGTGCCCCCCCGCATCCGCCCGTCCATTGATTCATCCAGCCCCTTTCTTTCCCTGATTTTTCTCCGTCGCGATCTGAATCACTCTCCTTCAAGCTGGTACAGATTGGGGTTTTTTTCTTTTTTTGGAGGGAGGGGGGCGAACTGAGAACAACAGTCTGCTGGAACTGCACTGCGTCGGCATACACCACGATAGTACGTCCCAATACATACTATGTAGTGCCACGGCAGTAAAAACGCGACCTATATTTCAGCCCGCCCGCAACGCTAGCTGCCTTACTTACCTGGTTAGTTACCAGCCGTACCTGAGTTTGTTAAATTACCGCGCGTGACTTAATAATACGTATAGTTATAGTTAAGGTAGCCACCACCGTTGAAGAAGAAAGAAGAAGACGAAAACAAGCGCGTCGCAATGTTTATGTTCTTTGTTCATTGCGTGCCTTGATCTACTCCATACTTATAGTGAATAGGATCAATCAACCAGGTAGGTACGTGGGGGGGATGTGGAAGTGACCTGCCAAGCCCGCGATGTCAGATTGTACGTAGCGCCCAATAAGTAGTTACAGCAGACTTCACTGTCACTGGAAATTCCTACTGTTATCGTTACCATAAGCGTCATCCCCTCATCCCGTCATACCAATTCCCTTTCCGCATTCGTATTTTGGAGGCTTCCGATCTAGGGGAGGGGGGAGAGGAGAGAGGGGACGAGAGAAGGGGTTAAAAAAAAAAAAAAATCATTTTCTTGGTTCCATGCAATCGAATTATTTACCCCTCGTCTCCCAATTCCTGGGTGACACCCAATACGCCAGGGATCAGGGGGCAGGAGGGCGCACCCCGGGATTGGCCACGCCGATTTCCCAATCCGCTGAGTCGGGTGCTGGGTCGCTGGTTGCGGATCAGGGAACCGGGCAGACAAGTCAGGACGACCAGGGGTCAGGGGGGGAGAAATGCGACGAAGTTCTACTGCGAGTGATTACTGCCACATATGTACATATGTACATCTGTGCGTCAGCCTGTCAATCACGTTGCAAAATAGGACTTTTATTTACGTGTTATTTTTTTTAAAAAGTCCAGTGTAACTCATCGCACACGTACACGATAGGAGACATTTTTTCTCTGTTTTCTTCATACCTACCCGTACCCGACCCTTCAGACTAAGGTCGGGTACCTACCTGCCATATGTAGTACCTATTCTATTGCCAACACTATCTGCGTTTTTAAATTCGGTACTGCGCAATCTGCACCTATTGGGGTACTAAAAGTAAGCTCGCAAATGAAAACGCCAACATTCCGTTGGGTACAGTATGGAGCACTGTACGTATGACATAATCGCCACGTGCGGGCCTCTCACCCTCAGGCACAGCCGAGACAAAGATGTGTGCCACCATTGATGTTGCAACTTTCTTTCCCCATGCCTGGAGTAGACTAATTTATCCCTATGCACAGGTAGGTAGGGGACCTGGGTAATTGGGTACGGCCTTGGTTTGTCAGCCCGGACTGAAGGGCTCAACCAAGAAAAGAAAAACACTGGTTCACGGTATCTCGGAGCTTCTGAGGATGAAGCTTCATGCATTACCATGTACCATTCAATTAATGGCTTTTCTTGCTTATTTCCCGCCATATAATGTACTGTATACTGTCATTGCGCATCCCCTTTTCCCCCCTTCAGCTTGGAGACTTATACGGAGCAGTGGTCCATTTCCATCCGAACATGCCGTCCAGCCATTTACCCGTTGGGGTGGACGAGGGTACCCCGGGCCAAATATACATAGTACAATGGTACTTTTGTCCATTGCTTGGCCCCAGCTTTGCTCTGCCGCTTATAAGGTAGCTGTTCTGCTTCAGTGATCCAACATGCATTTAGTCCGGGTCCATAGTGTATTTATTAATTCGCTATGTTGGTCGCGTGCTCACATTCTTTCCATAAATAAGCTGTCCACGATGCCAAAGAACAAGAGAAAAAAAACCATTGTGGCATTGGCAATTACAGTCTAAACCCAGAAATTGGGAAATATCAGCGGTTTCAATGACGTCTCAGACGCTCACTCCCCGTCTTCTGACCTTTTTGTGTGCGCCACTCATGAAACCTTCTCGGCACGATATAACGCCAAACTACCCAATGCGCCTGAGCTATGATATTTTTTACCCTGTAATGCCAATTGCATTTGCTCTTAAACGAGAGAGTCCGTGTTGACCATGCTGGCGCTTGGCGATTTGTGATAAGATGCCGAGACGCAACTACTGGAGTCTAATTTCGGTCACACAACTTGGCAACCTCTGCAGAAGCAAAACTTCAAAACTGCTTGGCATAGGGGCCACTTAACATAGACGTCTACGTGATATCGAGTTGAGATAATGGTCAACATAATTCATGAGTAAAGTAGCGTAAAACTCCGAAATGGAATACTACAAACTAACAAATGGCAGTTCTAGTTTTTATATGGAACAGCATATCCCGTTCATGTACAAAACCAAAAGACTTCATAACAATCTCCCTCTCTGAACCATCTTCCCTACTTCATGTTTTTTCCCTACTTCATTCCATCTTAACGTTCAGTGCGGCGCCAATGGGTATTGTGTGAATCCTTAAACATAAGCCAATGTGTTATCATGGCGAATTCTTCCAAAAACTCCAAGATGTGCTTCTCCCCCCACGACGCAAGGTCCTCTTACCACGATCTAAACAACCAATTAGTTTCTCTTGTCTCGAAAAAAGTCGCTATTTTCCTTGGGGGTGAACTGACCTTTCCCTCGGTGTTATCGTCAGTAGTTTTGTGAGAGTCTGAGTCCTTCAGGAGCATCTCCACGCTTGTTACAGGAGCACCAAAGTGGCCATTGCCATCCTCGCAGAGACGATAGTCATAGAAGGCAGTCTGGGTGATGGCTCCTGCGACCTTGGCGGCGGTCAGAGCGTACACAACCCTTGCGCCGGTAAAGACGCGAAGATCGGAGAGAACGTTAGCTGAGAGGTGAGGAGTATCGGTGCCGGCTCGCTCAGCAGTGAAGATAAGACGAAGCTTTCCAGGGGTGGTGCCAATAGCTGGGCCAGCAGGAGCAAACGCAGATAGAGGATTTGAGGCAGAAAGGATGCCCTCCTGAGTAAGGGAGCGAGTTGAAATGGCATGGGCGGCCTTGGCCAGAGGAGACGAAAGCTTGGAGGCAGATTCAGCGTGCGAAGCAAGGAGGGTCTGAGGGCTAGCAACGATAATGGTCGGGGCGACCCCTTGAGTGGCCAGGATAAGATCGGGAGACTGGCCAGCGACAGAGTTCAGCGCAACTGACGCATTCGAGTATAGGGCAGCGAGAGTGAGGACCAGAGTGTAGACGTTGGCGAGGGAATCGGCGGGGAGGAACAAGTCAGACGGGTTCATGCGTTGCTTGGCGGGAATATTCGCGAGCTGGCCAGAAATAGCAGACACCAGGTTCGCCTGGGTTAAGCGAACCATCTCTTCTACCTGACCAGGCTTACCTTGCCAGAAAGTCACAACATCCATGGGAGAGCGCTCGGGGTCAGAGGCGGGCAGCTCTTTGCCTGCCTCCACGGGCGCATCTCGGACGATATCTTGCCAGGTCGCAACATTGATGCTGCTGCCAGTGCCCTCGGGAATTTCGTTCCAGTCCATATGATTGCTGCCCTCATCGGTGACCCAGACGAGCTGGCGGAGAGATGGATAAGCCGAGACGACGGCATCAAACGGGAATGCGCCGGGAGCGGTTACGAGAGTATCGACAGCAGAACGGCGAAGCATGGAGACAAGCTCTTCGTTGGAGACATTGAAAGGGATTAAAACCGTGGTCAAGTTGGGGTAGAAGCTGCAGGCGAAAAGAGTGGCCAGGAGCTCAATCGAATTGGGGAGGTAGATAGCGACTCGGATGCCACCCTGATCAGCAATGTGTTGTCCGATGAGATTGATTTGTCGAGTGATATCGTCTGCATTCACGTTAGCTTCGCCCGACAGCACCGCTACCCAAGCTATGTGGAGATTGAGCTCTTGTCATACCAAGCTTGTGATCAACGACGTTTTGCTTGCCAAGCACAGTCAAGATCCTGCCCTTGCCGCCTTCATCATTGCCCTTCACGACCTTGCGCCAAATATCTCGAAGATCGCCATCACGACCACGGGACCATTTCGAGGCACCCTCGTCCTTGACGTTCAGACCAGTATTGAGGGGCATCCCGTGGGGGGAGGCCTGGGATCGGTAGACGGGAGACTCTCCCTCATTCCGAACGGGGGACGGGACAGCCTGACGGGCTAGGAGCATGGGATGCACATCGGGCTCACGGTTGATGAGGACTCGGTAGGAAACGAGAGCGAGGAGCACCGTCACCAACGCGGTAGAGTATGGATTCCACTGGCCGACGAGGCTGGTGATGGCCTCGTCGAGGGTGTCGATGAAACCCATCGTCGGCTTAAATTCCGTGGAGGGCGCCAACGGGTAACAATGGTTTTCGCGTGACAGAAACCGGACACCAGCGAGGATGAAATGAGGTAAGAGAGGACACGACAAAAACACGTAAGAGTATTTCACTCGTTCGTGGTTGTGTGAACCACCAAGAAACGCCACCACAAAAAAACAGACTGGGACGGAAAATAGCAAGAAAAAAATAATGAAAAGTAAAGGTAGAGCACAAGCTTTCAAGGATGCCGAGTGGCGTGTAGAAAGCTGGACGTGGGCTACCTCGGACTGTAGCTACTAAGGTCGGGTAGTTGTGTCTGGAGCGAGGTTTGGTGCGGGGGCGAAGCGCCAACGGACCAAAAAGTGGCCACGGCAGCTCTGTGGGGGGGAGGGATGAGGAGGAGGGATGAGGAGTTGATGAGGAGGGGGAGGAGGAGGAGGAGGAGGAGGAGGAGAGTACTATGTAGAACAAAGAAGAGGAGCAGGGCGGGTCTATGAACTGCCACAATAGTCGCCAAGCGGAACCTAGGATCGGTGCGCGGGATGCCTCACAAAATATTGAGTTACCTTACCCGTCGTTGATTTGATAAGGTAAACAACCCAAGTTACATGATATGGCGCCTGGCTGAGCACTGCATCAGTCTTTGTATTCACAACACACGCAATATCATAAGCATTGATGATTGGTATTGCAGATTCACCAATCCAGCAAGCCCCCCCGCTTTACTTTGCTACTTCATCTCGCTCTATATCTCTGAAGTGTGCTGCTGTTGGTTGAATGTTTACTGATGTTTTTTTCAGCACCAACGGCTTTTACAGGAAAAACCAGGAAGAACCAATGCTGAAAACTTCGCTTGCAGCTCCTCCAGAAGGTAACTAGATACCTACCTATGTAGTCCAACGTATGTGCTGCTTCGTAAAGGACAGGCACAGGCACAGGCATTGGTTCTGGCACTGACGGTGATACCGACAGGCCAAAAAGTCATACCAAATCTCCACGCTACTTTTCCTGCAATGCATTGTTGGCAGTCGTGTTGTCACCCAGCTGAACGAACGGATCATCCTCGTGAAGAAAGGCGCAGCACAGTGACGCTGCAGTTGCAGCAAGGGCCGAAGTCCTGCGCCCAAGCCACCAGATGTCAACGGCGCCACACATCCCACCCCGCAGACGAAGACGCAAAGAATGTAACATGCGGCACAGCACCCTTGTTCTCACCGTCGATGATATTTTATTTTCAGGGTACTGTGAAAAGGGCTCTTGAGCTCCAGTTGAACACCAAAAAAAATTGAACCCAAAGCTCAATGGGAGGAGAGGGGTGGTCAATGGCCCAGTCCAACCAACTTAGTGTAAAGCGTGCATGACACACTCGCAAACACAAGACATCACGGAAGGCGAAGGGAAAATAACTTTAACGTGCAACTACTGCTTTATTTTTTTGCTCAGGACTCCTCAGTCCAGTCTGGTTATCTGTCTACCACGGGAACTGAGTCCATTCACCACGTCCCATTTTCGTGGAATGGTCCCCCGTCAATCAGAAGCCTCGTGACTCGGCGGCCTTCTCGGCCAAGTCTAAGCCTTCGTCAATATTTTCCATGTCCCAATGTCCTGCCAAAGAGCAAGAGCTTTGTGTTCCATGCCGTGCCGCCCAAACCAAAAATCCATAACCTGTGGCGTCGCGCGGCCGCGCTCGTGCTCCCCGGTTCGTGTAAAAAACAGAAAAACCCGTTCTGTTGACCATCCTCCATGTTCCTAGCCTTCTTCATCGCCCTCCCAGCAGTCTCCCCAATTCCCATGCGGGGGACTACCGGGCGATTTCGTGTGACCAGAGAACCGAGAAATCCACTTTTGTCTATGTCTGCACGGCGATAGCATGACCCTCTATCATGAATGCGAAAAAATGCCCTCGGAGTTGGGGGAACCCTTGGTAGACTGCAGAAAACATAATTCGTGATGCGTTCCCAAGATCTAGTAAGTAGATCCATTAAACACCACGTTCTGCTATCGTCTTCCTGTTCCCCAAATATCGATCTAAGGGTATCAAGCGAGGACTGTGCCGAAATCAAAAGAAACGCAATCTATCACATGCTTCGTGAATGCCCTGGGACCGAATGTACTGCTTCGTGCCAGTCGTGCAAGAGGCATTCGTCCATATCCGCAGGTCATGATGCCGCCGTGTCGTCCAAATTCAGAGCTGTGCGTCCGGAATACTGTTGTAATCAATGCATAAAATGAAAAAAAAAAGAGAAAAAGGTCGAAACCACAAAGTGAGGGATGCTGTTGCTAGGCCTTTGCCTTATAGCATCTGATAACACACTGGACTCAGCGTGTTGCTTGGTTGATGGTGAATTGTCTACCACCAAGACTGACCACCAGGGCCGCCGGGGTTGCCATAGCTACCACCGCCACTGCCACCATAGCCTCCGCCATAGCCGCCGCCACCACCACCACCGCCGCCGCTGTAGCCACCGCTGGGAGCAGCACCGTAGCCACTGCTGAAGCCGGAGCCGCTGTTGAAACCCCCGGAGCTGCCTCCACTGAAGCCGCCGCCGCCGCCGCCACCACCGAACTTTCGGAAGTCACGGTTGGCAGCACCACGACCGCCGCCACCGCCGCCGCCGCGGGAACGACCACCCCGGCCGCCGCCGTAAGACGACTCACGGGCGATAGTCTCGAGGAAAGCGGGGACCTCCTGGTTAGCCTCTTTGAGAAGCTCCATAAGCTCTCGGACAACACCACGGTTGCCACGGTTGAAGAAAGCAGTAGCAATACCAGTGTTACCAGCACGACCAGTACGACCAATACGGTGGACGTAGTCGTCAATGTCGGTAGGCAAATCGTAGTTGATAACGTGGGTAACGTTGGGGATATCGAGACCACGAGCAGCCACAGCAGTGGCGACGAGGATTGGGCAACGTCCATTTCGGAAGAACTCCAGGGCACGCTCACGCTCGCGCTGAGTTCGGTCACCATGAATAGAGGTGGCGGGGAAGTTTTGGTTGATGAGGAAGTCCGAAAGAGAATCGGCCATACGCTTGGTCTCAACGAAGATAAGGGTAAGACCACCAGCGTGGGTGTGAAGAATGTCGAGCAGAACGGAGCGCTTGTCAACGTCCTCGACATACTCGACCTTCTGAGTGATGTTCTCAGAGGTAGAGCCGACACGACCAACGGAAAGGAAAACGTAATCCTTGAGGAAATCACGAGCAAGCATCTGGATGTCGCGAGGGAAGGTGGCCGAGAACATCAGAGTCTGGCGGTCGTTGACGTTGGGCATATCCTCACCCTCGACAATGCGGCGAATCTGGGGCTCAAAACCCATGTCAAGCATACGATCAGCCTCATCGAGAACCAGGTACTTAATGTTGCAAAGGGAGATGCGGCCTCGCTCTATGAGGTCGACCAATCGACCAGGAGTAGCAACGAGAAGATCACAGCCTCGCTCAATCTGGCGCAGCTGAGAACCAATATCGGCACCACCATAAACAACACATGGTCGAACCCAAGATCGGTAAGCGAACTTGCGAGCCTCATCATAGATCTGGGAAACCAATTCTCGGGTGGGGGCGAGGATCAAAGAAGTAGGGTAGGCCTTTCGCTGACGACCAAACTGACCCGCAGCGTTGGCGGGAACGGCCGAAGGACCGTTGATGAAGGCCTGGGAAAGGATAGGGAAGAGGAAACCACCGGTCTTTCCAGAACCGGTCTGGGCACAAGCCATGAGATCACGGCCGCCCATGACAATGGGAATAGAGTACTTCTGGACGGGGGTGGGGACCTTGTAGTGAGCAAGCTCAATGTTGCGGCACAGGTGCTCGTCCAGAGGAGGGGTGGTGAATTGGTGAACGGGCTCAGGGACATCATGGCCAGAGGCCTCGACAGGGATGTCGTCGTACTTCTCAAAGTTGATACCGGTGTGCTGCTTGGAAGGATCGTCGGGAGTACCGAAAAGCTCACGCTCGAGACGGGGGTTAGCCGGGCCAGCGATGTGCTTTCCATCTCGCCACTGTCCATCGCCAGAACCGCGAGCAGCGTAACCGCCGCCACCAGAGTGGCCCTCAAAGTTGCCGCCACCAGAGTATCCGCCTCGGCCACCCCAACCACCACGGCGGTTGTTGTTGGCGCCGGTGTTGCTGTTGTTGTAGGCAGGGGCGTCGTTACTCCAGTTGGACTGGCGAGCACCATAGTTGTTGTTGGTGTTGTTGTTCTGGCTGTAGAATCAGTTAGTCAACTGCGTCGAACAGGCGTGAAGGGAATAGGTCACTCACTTAGCCCAGGCACTGTTACCGAGACCGTTGGCACCTTGAGGAGGGCCGCCATTCATAGCGGGAGCACCGTTGGGAGCAGCACCGTTGGGAGCAGGTCCACTGGGAGCAGGGCCGCTCTGGCGACTTCGCATGTGAGGTGGAATGTAGGATCGCGGCTGTTGGCCCGAGGGAGGCTGGCCCTGAGGGGCACCTCCGTCAGGGCCCAGGTTGAGGGCGCCCATGTTGAGTTGGTCGGCCATGTTGAAGTTGGAAATCGAGACTCGAGTCGGTGGGTTGGAAGGGGAAACCAAGTCGTCAGGAATTTAAGAATGCGACGTGAATCAGTCGGACGAAAGTGATAATCACTCTCAGGAATCAACGAGAGTGAAAAGAAATGGAAACCCGTTCGAGACGAAACAGGAAACAAATGGTAGAGAAAAAGGAAAGTCGTGGAAGACCAGCGCTCCCAAAAAATTTCCCAGCAAGATTACTTTTCGTGCACAAACAAAGTCAGTGCTTGCAAGATCCTTCGAAGAACGCGCAGAACTTCAAAGGAAAGACCAAGGAAAAGTGAAGTGTCTTGGGATCAGACGAGGATGAAAGGGGGGATGGGGGTTTGTGAGGATGAAGGATGAGAGTGAGGGAGAAGGGTTGTTGTGGGAAGAAGAAAAGGGAACGGAGAGGTGAGAGGCAAAAGAAAGAGTGGGAAAAAATTGGTTCGAGTCTTGACAGAAGAGGTCTAGCGTTGCCTGCAGCCGGGTCAGAATTTTTGGGGGTCGCGCCTTCTGCGGTGAATGCGAGGGTGCATGAAGGCGGACCTTGAGGAAAAAAAAAACTGAGCGGGAGGGTGGGAGGAAGGAAAGAAGGGGTGAGCGAGGGGAGCCCGTGAGTGGGTGGAACCGGGGCCAAAGTAGCGATCAGGTACCCAATGGGCCACCGCCTGGAGCTGGGCGGTGACGTTTTGTGGGCTTTTCGTGGCCTTTTCAGTGGATGCTTTGTGGCGGACGGAGCCAGCGAAAGCCTCCGGTGCGCTGTCTGCACGCTTCTTTGGCAGATATCCTGACGTGGCTGGGCAGTGATGTGAGGCGCAGGCCGGCAGCGCGAGCGACGAGAGAGGGAGACGAGCGAGTGTGTGAAAGGGTGAAAGTGATGACGATGAGGCTTATATTACGATAGAGAGTAGCCGTGTGCGATTTTCCCCGTACAAAATTTGAGCATATTCAGGTGCTTCTTCAATCGGTATGCGATGGGTTTCTGGAGGCCGTCAAGGCGCATGCTCAAGGTGCTCTGGTAGATGCATCGCTTCAATAATGTCGCCAGTTGTCAGGGCCTGAAACGCTCCGGGTTTGCAAGGGGAAGAGGCCCGTCTGAGTGAACCTTTGCTCAATTGGACTAGAAGAGCCTATTCCATTTATTCTAACGTTGTTCTTGGAATCCCATTACTCGTGCAGTGTGTGTAAATTTTCTTCGGCAAGCGAGTTCGCCTTGTCCTGGAATGAATGATGCCTCCTACGCCAGCGCTAGGCAGAGAGAAACGGGCTCGATTTAGGTCGCGGATGTAGGGGACAATCGAGCCAGGTACTTGAGAGGTACTTTCGCTCCTGGTGCCGGGCCCAAGGCTCTTACTCCCTGAGCCGGGTGCTAAGTAATCAGCAGATCTACACTGGCTGCAGCCTCTGTCGAGCTTAGTCTGTGCCGGGGTTGGTGAATGATTTAGATTTTATTGTACGTGCTCAGATGCTAGAGTCTACAGTAGGTAGAGCAGATACCCGGAGACATGAAGGTCAATAGAACGGGAACCTTCGACACGATGTACGCTACTTACATATAATACCCACCAAGGCAATTAGGGTAGATTGAATATACGATTCCGTAGCTGAACTGAATACAATAATTAGAGCCACAGGTTTCCGTAGAATTATCTGCTTGGTAAGGAGATGGCGAAATCTTCAAGGCTGAAGTCTCAACTTGTGACTCTGACTTCCTTGCCTCTCCTCACTCACAGCGTTGCTACCCTCGAAAAACCCTTCACTCACTTCGTGCTTTGGCTTTCGATCCTTTGGCTCTGCCGAATGAAATTTAGAGGGTATTTGTATTCTATCCATAATTAAGTAAGACGGCAATTTCGTTCGCGGGTCGCATTGTCTCAGACTGCCTCATCGCGCGACTCGTGGTACTTGGTGCCCAGAGCGCCGGCAGGGATCCAAGACCAGGTCCGACACGGGAGTGCGCTCGATTGATGACGAAATCTCCGATAAGCGGGCGAACTTGCACACGCATCGAGATGAACGAAATACCGCTCGGCTTCATGCCTTGTCCTTGCACCTGAAGTGACGACAAGGCTGTGATAGCGAAGAAAGAATGTGATTCTGGTTTGAATTTCAGTCTTGCTTGAGTGCCGTGCCATTTCCCTTCTCTGCGCCACAAAGTATTAATATCGTACCTGCAGCCTCCAAAAATACAATTTACCCCAACTTTTCATCACCTGATGGCTCGCAGATCACCACGCCCTGGTTTCGCCTCCCTTTGCCTGGCTGGAGTGCCTCGTTCGATTCTACAAATATGAGTCAGGCGCTTTGAGATTGAGAACCCATGACCTGAGCAACAGCAACCCAAGGCAACGCAGCGCATGTCGGGATACTCCATGGCACCACCCATACATGCGACCTTTCAGATCCTTCAAGTTGCGTTGATTGGCTCGGACGAATTTAAAAGGTACGACATACTCTGAAGTAAGGTCTCGAACGCAACCCCAAACACTCTGGCCTGAGTTCTGTTCAATTATATTGGCTATTTTTGACGCGAAAATCGCCTTGCTATCACAGCACTACAAACATACGTATTCTAGACAAAGGGAGAGTGGCGAGAAGTTTGCAGACCATAACTAAGTCGTGCCAGGGGGGTTGCAGTATCCTGCACTTGTTCCTGATTTGAGATAGCCATCCGGCTGCATATGTACCAGGCGAAGAGCCTACAGAGGAGCCTGCTTTCTGGAAGGCTAGATATCAGCACAGGTACCTAGACACCTCTACACGTACTCTGCTCATTCGTCAATAACCTTCGTCGCAATATTTTGCTCAGTATGCGAGGTTGAGCCTGCCCTGATGTCGAAATGCTCTGATCTTCTGTACTACACCCTGTCATTTCAAATATCTCACTGTTGTCAAAGGCAATTGGCAGAACTGATCGTGGAAACTTACACGCAAGTGTGGGCCAGACATCTGGTTGAGATGTACACCTGTATCACCTGTGCCATTTTGTCCAGCTCTCATATTTGCGCTGAACAAATATTTTGCATGAACGTATAGTCGGCCCGTGGCCGGATCCGACCCTCTGGGTCCTGGTCTCAAATAGCTATGCTGCAGGTACAGCACTACCCTTCTAGGTATAGATGAAAGATTGGACCTAGAAATCTGACTGGCCATTGTTCTTGTCCGAAACCCATCTGTCCTATCAAAGAACGAAGAAGACCAACCTACTGCTTGATTACGTGGACAAGTTGGATCTGTGGAATAGTGCATGGAGGATATCGTCTTTATTGCGAGCGTTGGCCTCCAGCTCGTCTAATAGTACAGAAACTCATGTTTGCCTCTATGCGCCATGCATGCCTCAAGCACTCTTCACTACCTTGTCATCATCAAACTCTATATCAATGATGCCATCGGCCTTGACCGCCTTGACCACCATACCCTTGAAATCGATCGGTAACCGCCTCTTCAGCTCATCCGTGCACATGGTGAGGAGCTTGATGCCCTGTCCCAGAGTGATATCTGGGTGGTGGTGCTTGTCCAGGATTGACAAGCAGTAGTATCTGTGCAAGCGCCATTGTTAGTTGTGGATGATCGTGGATGATTGCACATTGATTGGGGAAAAGCAGGCTAGCCAGCTCCCAACAATGATCATAGGAGGGGGGGGAGCATACTGTGCGTATCCATGGGCCGCATAAGGGACCTCAGCAAGCGACGCTAGATAGTCCAGCCAGTAAAGCGAGGGCTTGCCAGTGATTGGGTCGACGCCGCCCATCAACAGGTTGACGTTATAGGGTTTGCGGGATCGCAAGCTCGAGGCGAGCTCCCCACGGACAAAGTGTGCCAGGCCAGAAGGCGACAGATCGGATTCATTGCGCATGGAATAGAGCTGGGCGTTTCGTTGGATGTACTCGGCGAATTGCACTGAGAATATGTCAGGTGTCTGAGAGGAGGGGCAACGCATGTTCGTCGGTGAAGGATCAAGTACCTGTGTCACCAGCCTCGCCAGAGAAAGCCATCAACGTGTGCTTGTTGAGGGCTCTGGTTTTGTCGTCTGAGGCCTTGAGAATGGTAGCGCCTCGCATCGCAGCCTTGGAAGCTGCGATGATCGTAAAGTCCTTGCCTGAGATTCCCAACAGTACCTCCCTGTAGACAGTATTATTAGTGGATGTTGCAGTTTTAATTTGGAGTAGCAGCCGTGGTCCAAAGGAGCCTTACATGTTGGCAATACTATGTCTTTTAGTTGTGTATGTTGTGGTTGAAGTGCGTACAAGGAGGAATTAGGGTATTGATTTTGTTTCGTGGTTGGTCGTCAAGTCTGTTTGAAGGAAGGTCCAGCAACCTGGAAGCTCTCATTAGGCTGTAGCGCTGCGCGTCAACCACCTGGAGCTCCTGCTGCTCACACAGCAGATTGTGCCGCTCCTTACCGCCTGGCCCGGAAAAACCTGGCCCCAGACTCCAACCTTTGGATGGCGTTCATTGGCCAGAATTTTACGACGGATTTTCCGTGGTCCACTTGCCTTCAACTTTTTTTTCAGACAGTCCAGAGATTTATCACCAGCGGCGGGACGATTCAAAAGCTGGAGTGAGCAGGCTGCCTAACTTTGCGGCGTCACCACCATGTCGTCGTTTTTCACCGTTCCTGGGTCCCAGAAGAAGCGCAAGAGGCCGGCCGCACCCGAACCTCCTAAAAAGAGAGTTGCTGCCTCGAAATCCGCCCAAAAAGGCTCTTCAAAGGCCACCGGCCCCACCAAAAAACGAGTCGAGCGAGACGAGTCCATCTCTGGGAGTGATTCGGAAGATGACGAGAGTATAGACAATGTGTCTAATGCCAGTGATGAGGTGAACGAGGATGAGTCCGATGAAGAAGAAGAAACTGCCGCCGAGCGAAGATTACGGCTTGCGGAGCGCTACCTTGAGAACGTCAAGGAACATGTGGACGAAGCTGGATTCGATGCGGCCGACATTGACAGAGACTTGATCGCCGAGCGACTCCAAGAAGACGTCGCCGAGACTAAGGGACGAGTATACCGCCAATTGGCCTCCGAATTGGCCTTTGACAATTCCTCCCGCACCCTTTTCCGAAGCAATACCAACACCGTAACCTCCATCGCCGCCTGCGCACCTTACTTCTACACCACAACCAAAGACTTGATTCTTCAAAAGTGGAAGACGCAAGACTTGCCTCAAAACCAATACCCTCAAACTACAAAACGGAAACCTAAGAAGCCCCCGGCGCCCCCAAGGAAACGACCAGAATTGGAGACGTGGCTAAAGGGGAGCACCAGCAAGTCCAAGGACAAGGATTACCAAAGACACACCGGTCACATCTTGGCTGTGGCCGCCTCGCCAGATGGCAAATATGTTGTCACTGGCGGCTCAGACCGCAAACTCATTATCTACGATGCCGCAACCCTAAAACCAGTCAAGGTCTTTACGCACCACAGAGACGCCATTACAGGATTGGCTTTTCGAAGAGGAACCAACCAGTTGTACTCTAGCTCCAAAGACCGTACGGTCAAAGTGTGGAGTTTGGATGAGCTAGCATATGTCGAGACTCTTTTCGGACATCAAGACGAGATTGTCGACATCGACGCGCTTGCTCAGGAGCGCTGTGTGAGCGTGGGCGCTCGTGACCGAACAGCTCGTCTGTGGAAGGTGGCTGAAGAGACACAGCTCGTCTTCCGCGGCGGCGCCGTTGACAAGAAGACTAGACCTGGTGTTCATTCGCGGTCGCTCTTGCATGAGGGCAGCATGGACCGTGTCGCAATGATTGATGATGACCTGTTTGTCACCGGCAGCGACAATGGCTCTATTGCGCTATGGAGTGTCCAAAAGAAGAAGCCCGTCTATATCGCGCCTCTTGCTCACGGCATTGACCCACCCCTGTCTCCCAACGAGGCTTCGGCAGAGCAGAACCCAGACCCGAAGGCTGTTCCGCCCCCGACACCTCGATGGATTACTGCACTCAAGACTATCCCTTATTCGGACGTCATCTTCAGTGGTAGTTGGGACGGCTACATTCGGGTATGGCGCCTCAGTGAGGACAAACGCAAGATCGAGCTCGTTGGCGTTCTTTCTACCCCTGACGAAGAAGTACAATCGTCTACCGATGATGGTTCGCGAGGCCCCATCAAAGGCGTTATCAACGATATTGCTCTGTTCGAGCGTGGCGACCGAGGCAGGGACGGACTTTGTGTCGTGGCAGCTGTGGGACAGCAGCACCGACTGGGTAGATGGCATTCGAAAACCAAGGGCGTAAGGAACGGAGGTGTGGTATTTGAGATTCCTAGGATACCGCGGCCCGTGGCAAACGGGGCTCATGAAGGCGAGGATGAGGAAGAAGAAGAAGAAGAAGAAGATTGAAAACTTCTAATGTTATATATACACACAAACGAATCAATAGACAACCAAAAGCCGAAAGCATTTCTTGGGGAGCCGGTGTGAAGGGAAGGGGAAGAGGGGAAAGGGGACGTGGAGTTGCTGGGTATTTCAAACACTCATATCATATTTTATTATCATTCATTCACATATGTGAAATGACTTCATCTTTCTTTCAAATCTGCAAACGTGGCGTTCGAACTCGATAGCTTCCTGGTGAACAAGAGCAAGAGCAAGGGCAGAGACCCAAAAAAAAACTGTTATCTGCCTGTATTCAGTTTATTTGGTTCATGATTTGTTTCTCACTACCATACATGACGCCAGCCAGTTCAGCGCATCCTTGTACGTGAACTCATACAGCATTGTTGTTCCCTCTGGTTGATTATCTAGTTTATTTACACCTTTACCATGCATGCTATGATCCCAAACGCTTGAAGCATAAAAAAAGGAAGAAATGCGATGTCGTCAAAAAAGTGCGTTCTTTTTGCCCTCCCCGCTCTAGGGCTCCGTTGTTCCGAGGATGATTTCGTCAAAACCACATCAAGGTTTCAAACTGACAAGAATGCTGGACCGCGCTCTCAGAGCATCTGATCGTTCACACAAAGGACTCCATAGCCTCCATTCTCAAATTTCTCCAGGATGAAGGTGGTCGACACCATCATATTGAGACCCATCGTTAGAAGGCTTGTCCGTCTCAATTGAAGGCAGAACCTCGGGCTGAAGCTTGGATGCTCGTGGCCGACTCGGCGGTGTCTCAACAAGAGAAACTCCTTCTATAGACTCCGACCTGAGTCTCTTAACGCCTCGTGAGGTTGGACTTAGTTCGGGTGACGAGCTCGGTAGCTCCTGAACAAACTTAGGCTGAAGACGGGTGACAAATCTGTCTTTGGCGGCGTTGCGGGTTGATGATTCAGTTGTCAAGTCAACTGGGATTGGTGAGGCTCCTTCTGGCGAAGTTCGAGCCGAGTGGAAAAATGGGGTTTTCGAATCCAGGCTCGAATCATCCCCCAAAGGGAGAACAAACTTGGAGTCTTGGTCCCCTAACGGAGCGTCAGATGCCTCTTGTTTCGTCGGAGAGGAACTTGGCTTAGGCTCAGCCGGCGTACTGAATACCCGCTCAAGGGCTGCCACAGCAGGGCTCCTGATACTGTTGCTCAATGGACTTGTAACGCCTCTGGTGGGCGTGGGCGCCTCTGAATTGCGTGCTGACGGCGCTCGTGGCGACGAATGACTTGGTAGTGAGGTAGCCTTGGCCAATCTTTTTTGTTTCTTCCGTTCCTCCCTCTTCGATTCCTCGCCGGCCTGGTAGTCTTTCTGCAAGGTTAGAATGAGATTCCGGACCTTGGTTCGTATTCGGGATGCATCAATATTCCACCCGACGTCTTCCTTTTGTAGCATTCTACGAACCGCTTCATCTGGGTCTTTGAGAAACTCTTCCATGTATCCGAGGAGAAAAGCACCACAATCGCAAGAATTGTCCTGAGCAGGTATATGCTTCGCCGTCATACCCGGGGGGAGAGTGAGCAGCTCAACATCCTTTTTGTGTTTCGCTTCCTCAGCAAGGTAGCTCTTCAACACTTTGCAGGTATTCGAGTGCGGGCTACCTAGCGAATCAAGGGTGATGATTCTAGGTTCGTCCAGAAGGAACTTTTGGATGCCTCCAGTTGAAGTGCCTTTGTTGCTCTTGGTAGTCGACTTACTGTTGAGAGGTGCTTGAGAGGGAGACCCAAGAGTTCCGTTAGTCGTTTGGCCCGTTTGGCCCCTGTCTGCCGTCGATGGGTCATTTTCTAGTGAGGTGGCATTTGTGCCGTCCTGGTCGGCCGTCTTTGCCTTACCCTCCGTGGAAGATTGCTCCAAGTCGATTGTGTCTGTTTCACTCTGCCCAGTTGTCCCAGGCAAGAGCTTTGGAGCGTTATATATGATGGCTAGATACCAGTGCAGACTCTCATTGATCGGAACCACAATGTATTTGTAAGAAAACAAATTAATCTTGGCCGTCCACTTCGCGACGCCCCTGTAGTTGATATTGGACCCTCCAGACTTGATGGTTGGGAAGAAGAAGGTGTTAAAGAAATGAACTTTTCGGAGGGTCTCTGGGCTTTTTGTTTCTAGTTCCGCTTGCAGATATCGCATATAAAAGTTGATCAGGTTGTCATTCAGAAATTCTCCTTCATCAAGCCGAGCGACATCGGTCTTGTCAACCGATTCCCTATTCTTACCATATGCTGGAAATTCCAATGACATACGCCAATTTTTGTCCCAACTTGGATTATGCGTCGTCCAGCGATATGGGGATGGGTCATTGAACTGGTATGCTGGGGATAACCTTCGGCTTCGCCGCGTCTCAATTCTCCGGTCACGATTCGTAGGAGATGCGTTACCAGTCTTTTCCACATTTGGCGGCTTATCATTGGGATGCCCTCGCATCATGTCTTTGAGCTTCTCCGTGGACGGCCTTCGCTCGGATCTGAGACGGACTTCAAGAGATGCCGTACCCCGGGGACTGTCCTCAACTGCATGCGATGAACTGACAGGAGACATCAAGTCTCTGTTACCTGAGTGATCAAACTTTTGGTATTCATCAAGAGTAACCTGAAACATCTTTTCGAGCTCTGCCCTGTTTTGTGTCAGCTCTGGATGGGATTTTACGTATTGTGGTTCGCCAAGGGAAAACATACTCTGGTTTGACAACGAGAAGATCATTTATTCCTGGAATCCAAGAGATAAGTTGCACAGCCTCCTCAACCGTCTTAAAACGGATTGCCAGTTTTGTCGCTGTAGTGTTCGTAGAGGACCGCCGAATAATGATGATCGGAGAATGAGTCGCATCATGGAATACGCGAAGGACCTTTGAGAGGTGAATTTCTAACCATGGAATATCTCGAGATACCTCAGCAACGTCATCCAGCAACCTGAGTTTGACCTCGCTGTCTGCTTGCCCTGGTAAGGGATAGATGTCCTTGCCAGATACAGCGTTGGCAATAGAAACTTCGAACCGAGTCTGCGTTCTGGTGGCGGCTGGCTTCGAAGAAAAGAACCGAGAACGCTCAATATCTCCTCGTTGTGGGCGTTTCTGGGAGGTCATACTGGAGAAATTATTGGGTCTTTTTCGTGGGTTGGCGGTGTTACTAGCCAGCTCATCCTCGGAGTCCTCGTCCTGCTTCCCTAAGCGCCTCGCTGGCCTAGTACGAGTATGGACAAACTTTGCTGCGTTTGATCGTGATGGGGATAGAAGATCAGAAACCACGTTCGCTGGTGGTGGGTCATCTGGATAATTCTCACACAGAATATCGGGGCTCGTCGCAACAGACGGGGCGTAACCAGGGGATAAGCGATCGACGGAGGCGTATCGTGCATCCGTTGGGTTACGAGACTTGCGTTGACGGGTAACGGTCTTTCCTGGCTGAGCGACTCGGAACTCTGGCACATTGATAGTGGAGACTTTTCCAGTACTATGAGAACCAGTAATCTCCAAGATATCGCCCTGAGAGCCGTCCTGAGTCAAATCGTGGATTTCGGGACTTTGTTTCTCTTGCGATGGGGCTTTGCGATTGGAAAGGCGTTCGTAATGGAAGACATCTTCGATAGTATCGTTGTGCGGCTTCAGTTTCTTTTTGGTAAACCATCTTGAGGCATGACGTTGTTGAAGCTCGCGTGAGTCTTCGTCTACTTTCTGCCGCTTAGCTGCAGGTTCGGAAGCAGTAGGATTGAAGGGGTTGTGCCGGTGCTCTTGAGAAATCGATTGCAACGAAGGGCCAAGCGAACTTTTCGGAGTCTGACTACTATTCAGCTTTTTCTGAGCCTATGTTAGTTGCGGGCGGTCTTTGTAGCAGGAGTCGGGTGGTTGACTGACTAGACGACTCGCCATTGTGCCTTTCGGAGCGCTCCAACAAGGGTTAGCGAAGAAGACGACGGTAAGGCGAAGTCGTGAAGCCTACCCATAATCCGGGAAAGAGTTGGCGTCGGAGCGGTATCGCGCAATTGGGCTACAGAACGGAAATGTCAGCGTGCTGCGTGAAGGCAAATCCTTGGATGCATGAAGATATTGGCACACACTCCCATGAAAGCCTCTTCCTCCTCTTGTCCGTCGAAACCGGAGGCTGAACGTGTGACTCCAGCTTTTTGCTTGGCGAGCTCGTCGATCGGGTGTGGTGTGGGCAAGAGACCGTTCAAAAACCCGTCGCTGCGCAGAGCGGATCAGGCTGTGGCCGGCTATCGGCCTAACGTCGAAATGGCGCCAAGAGCGGCCGGTAGAGGATTAGATGGTAAGCTGTAACAGCGTGTGGAAGACGGAGTCGTTGGAGGCATGCCAGACTAATCCTGGACGAGTCGGAAGTTTGAGGGATCACGGGCAGAGTTGTTGGAAGTTTGGAGTTCTACTGCCGTTTGGCATGCCTGGGAGTTCAAAAAGTAGTGACTAGGGATGATGGTTGGATAGGTGGGTAGTGGGGGAGGTCAGCCTCTAAATTTTAGTGGAGAACAGGGTCTCCAGTTATCGATTATTGGTGGGCTAGGTGCCTAGCCAAACTGCCTCTGCAGATACCGTACCCAAGGTACGTATAGTAGGCAGCTATTGTGCAGCCTCGCAGGGTCCAACGGGTACTGTAATTATAGGAGCGTGGAAGTGATGTGGTGGCCCTTGTTTGACAAGCTGGCTACTTGATTATTTAAGAATTAATAAATCCCGGACACTACATATTTGATGAAAAAGAAAAAAAAACAATTACGATATACCCAGGTACGCGATATTCAGGTGTGAAATTTGGGAATTCAGTTCAAAAGAACAAGAGAAGTAATGAGAGGTTACACAACCGGGAGATAATAAATACTACATATGCAAACCTGGGCTGCTCTGCTAGTAGGTCGGTACTTACAGTAGGTAGCTACGTACCTTTTGAGACTACCTCATACCTTAACCTGCACTCCGCCAGCGCAACGCAGACACTGTGACCTCTCTACTGAACTGCAGCGCGTGCTCGCCAAATGGTGGACGTGTCCAAATACCTATACACAATCTCTCCTCTGCTAGCTCAAGATCTCACCCATTAACCTCCTCTCCTCCATCTGTCAAACCCGCCCGATGCTATCGAATTCAGTCCTTTAGTCGCCCAATATGTACAACTCCCTAACCCGTATCCAAAATACTTTTGGATTTTTCACCACGGTCGCCTTTGTCGTTGCTGGCCTCATCGCAGCTACCGATCTGATCACCCCGCGTGCGCCGTCGACCGGACTCATCGCACCAACGAATATCCAAGTGTAATTCTTCCCCAGCCGAGTGCGCCAAAAGAGAGAACCAAGACACCATTTCCCTATGCCAAAAAAAGAAGCTTCAATTGGAAATCCACATCCATCATCCTGTCCCTGTTCACCTCTCGCTGACAGATGTGTGTCTACTTTATAGTGTCAAGGGTCGACCTCACTACTACAGCTCCAAGAAGGAAGAGTACGCCATTATCAAGTTCTCCCTCGACGCCGACCTATCCTCTCTCTTCACATGGAACACCAAACAGCTTTTTGTTTACGTGACGGCTGAGTGGCCCGGACCTGCCAATGACACGAATGAAGCTGTTATCTGGGACTCGATCATCACCAACCCCAGCGCCGACCACCTACAGAACATTGGCCCCGTTGCCATGAAGAAGCTCAAACGCAGTGCTGAGGGCAAATCCATTGATCCTAGCCGGTATGTAGTATTGATTCGATGCCATTAATGCGAGTAATGCTGACCATCACATTCCAAGTGGACTTCTGAAGCTCCGAAACCAGAAGCCCAAGTACCAAATCACCCACCCTAGCAGCAAGATTGCCGAGACCAAGGATGTCGTTCTCAAGCTTCACTACAACGTCCAGCCATGGGTCGGTCTTCTGACCTGGAACCAAGATCGAGATATTGGCCTGTGGAAGAAGCTAGCAGGTGGTGTCAGCGAGAACTTCTCGCTTCCCAGCCTGAAGAGCAAGAACAAGGGCAAAGATTCTCAGACGAAGAAGAAGGTCCAGCAGAAATGATCTAGCTCGCAGACGAGCAGTGGGGAGGGCAGAAAATATAAAATGTAATAGCATGCACAGGCGTTTCATGGATTGGCTATTGAGAGTTATCTTGTTTCTACAATGGCAAACGATTCTTCGGTAGCATTGATACGGTTCTTTGTGACTTAATCATAAAACTTGTCGGACTAATAGTCTAAATCCCAATACTCCAACAAGTTCTATCCCGAACAGCCATCTACGCCTCCATTTTGTAAACTGACAGGCGTCACATATGTCCTATCCACTACTCAAAACCAGCGTTAGGCCAGGCTCAGAAAAATGCCTAATCCTGTCCTGTGTTACCTGTGCCGGCATTGCCACCTCCATTGTTTCCTCGTCCCCGATGAGGACCCCCTCGTCCTCGTCCACCCCGACCGCGCCCGCGGCCCCTACCGCGTTGCTGATCAAGGCTAGCAGGAGGAGGAACAGCACCATACTTTCTCTGGTCTTGACCTTGGCTGTCAACGGCATCGGGAGCAGGAGATCCATGAGCAGGTGATGAGTGATGGCTACCTCGACCGCGTCCGCGTCCTCCGTGACCTCCTCCTCGGTTGCTAGCGTTGGCACTGTCGGCGGCATTACGATACACTAGAGTGCTGTGCACTAGATTAGGAGCGCCCCCACGGCCTCCATTCCCATTACCTCGTCCACGCGGTGACTGCGTACCATTCAGAGCACCTCGCCAGCCTCCGCGTAGCGGAGGGGGAGCTGCAGCATCCTTATACTGTGGTATGCCCACATTGGTAGAAACAGGTCCGGTAGCCACGTTTCGACGCTGTTGAGACCTGCTAGTTGTAGAAATGACCTGCTTCTGGGTGGTGTTCAACACAGACGATGATGCGACAGTTTGGCCGCGGAACATAGGAGCTCTCTCTCCAAGAGTAGTTCCACTCATGAAGGCTGTGTCCCAGACAACATCTAGGAGAAGCGCAGTGGGTGTACGACTGATGCCCACTACGGTGCCACGAGTCGCAATGGGGACCTTTCCGGCATCTGAAATGTATGTTACCCGGTCACCTAACGCAAAGCTCTGGTTGCCAAGTACCATCTCCGCATCTGAGGGTTTCAGGAGGGCTGAACGCGGCACGCCGCGAAGCTTCTTGATATCAATATCCTGTGACGCTTGGTGAACTTGCTCTGCGACTGTGGCGAGAGCATTGACAACTTCGGAATCAAGTTGCTCAGCTTCAAGAGGCACTCTTTCAAACTTGCTCGTTTCTTGACTCTTGAGCCAGGCCACAACCTCTTTGACTTTGCTGGCAGCCAAAGCAGAGTCGTTCCACAGATCTGTCTCATACACATCGCTCTTCTGTGGCTCCCTCTGAATAGCGGCAAAAAAGTCAGGGAACGCAATCATGTAGTCAGCAATCAGCTTAACTGCGGCTCCACTAAATTCCCATCCAGTTTGCGACTTTCTCGAATAGCCCAGAACTTTGAGCTTACGTCCTTCGAACTTGAGATTAAGCCCGAGGTTGAGCTTGAGACCAGCCGAAGTGATGATTTGATAGGATGAGGTTATTTTGCTTAGGACAAGAGGGTGAATACCAAGTTGCTTGGCCACCGCAAATGAAGGCGTATACGAGTTAAATCGTTCAGCTCGGTGAAGGATTTGTTTGGCGAACTCGGTTTCCTTGGCTTTGAGCATCGATACCACTATCTCAGCTTTGTTCTTGTCATGGCCAGTGACCTCGAGGGGGCGGCCATAAGCGTATTCGCCAAGGAAAAAGGCACGGGTGCCTTGGGGAAACTCTTCCTCGATAGGTAGAGCTGCCTTCTCAATGAATCGTACATCTTCATTGATGACTTCATCAACCAGGCTCTGGGCGGCATATGTGCTCCTGACACTTGGATTTTCTGCGTACTCCTTGATCAGAGCGCCCTCCTCCGTCTTCATGAGACCCTTGAGCATATGCACAACAACCAGGCATTCCACTTGCCCTATCGTGATGCCCATTCGCTTAGCATGCCAGTTCTCAAGATACTCGGCCTCCTTGGCAAAGTCGGCGGCCTCCCTGTTGTTATGGTCTTTAGTGATGATGTCTTTACCATTCTCTGCGAGTTCATAAGTGAACAGCTCGTCCTGCACTTTGATAACCTTGGCCTCCTGGAGGAAAGGATAGCCAACAAAGCAGCGCTGACCCAATTTTGCTTTCCATGTCTCAGTTTTAGACCGACTCTCAGTCTGGGTTAGAGTGACAACAACGCTGGGGTTTCGGCTGTCGGTCTGGAAGACGTTGATTCCATAGCCTTCGACTAATTGCGCGGTGTACGGAAGAGTGTGCAATGAGGGGAAACCAGCCAAAGCCGAAACGTTCAAAAGTGCGCCGTTGGTCAGGCCTGACAGAAACTGGAGGCCTTGCACATCGGGGAGGTCAAATATGTTTTCAATACAACGGCAGTTTAGGATCTCCGGGAAGATACCAGGGAGGGGAGATGGGTATGTGAAGTTGACTTCAGGGGAATAAGTGAACTTGAGGGGAACTCCAAAGCCGTTTCGGCCCTTCTCAGCATCTGTGAGAAGGTCATCCTTAGTCTGCATGGCAGGCAGGAGTCGTTTTTCGTCAATGAAGGGAATCTTGACCACCGCCTCCCAATCCTGCTTCTTGCCGTTCATATCCAACTCAAAGTCTCGGGGGTAAAAATCGATGATTGGAGAGCTTGGATCTGTCATGAGTTCGTGATATGCTGTTGGCACAATCTTTTTACTTCGATCTGGCAAAACTCCCATGAGCTGCTGATATGGTTTGAAGGGTTGGCCTAGTTCGAAGTTCATATCTGCACCTACGCCCTTAATAACATCTGTGACTTGTCAGCTGTAATATTCATAGATGAAGACAAGATACCCGGCACTGACCTGAGATGAGAGGGGCATAATGGTATTGATAAAACCAAGGCCAAGACGCAATTCCACGGTAATAGTAGAACAACACCCACTGCAAACCCTGAACGTAGTTCTCACAGAGCATCGTGAGTTCTCTGTCATATTTCTCTGGAGCCCATTCCTCGAATTTTTGGAGGTAATACTTCGTCTTCCAACCCAAGTATTTCTGCTGGTACAGTTCTTCGTACTTCTTCTGAGCATCCTCGGCTGTCACGTCGACAACCATGGCCTTGTCGTACGTCCTCATCACTCGGTAAGCGGCCAAATTGCCTTCCTCATCATCATCGTCGTCGTCGTCCTCGTCGTCGTTCCCAATCTTAGGAGGGAATTCGAGAACAAGATGCCGATGGCCCTCGTCATCTTCTTTGGTGGACCAACGTAGATGCATGGCCTCAGCAAGATCCTGAACGAATTTTCGATCAGCAGCCTTTAGGTCTGTTCCAAGGTCCAACATTTCATTGGAGCGTGTGGAAATATATGGGCGAAGCTTTTGTTTCCAAAGATCTCGCTGCGTCGAGGTAATGATAAGTTGGCCGGCCTTGGATGTCTTGTTACCAGCACCATATTTGGCCTCCATTTTCTTCTCCATTTGCTTCGACGCAAACCATTTTTCATCCGACATTTCCAATTCAAACCCTTGAATTTCCAGATTCGACAGCTCTTTGAGCAGAGTCTGGAGACGGGGAATGTTGATGACACCGTTCTCGTTTATGTAACCGTCACCCTTGGGGAGAATAGACTTATATATCTTAAACATATTGGCTAAAGCTCCTTCGTTGATGTGCAGTCCGGGAAGATTTGGCAAGAAATCGTTGCCGACGAAGAAGGCCATGAGGATAAAGTCATCAATGACCCTCTCTAGATCAAAAGGGAAACTTAACGCTCCCTCTTCTTTTAGCTCTTGAAATTCCATCTCAAGATACTCTCGTACGATGCAAAGATGTAGGAGATAGAAATTTTGGTGCTCCAATTCCTTAGACTTGGTGTGGGAAGTCTTTGAACTTCGGCCAAAGGTAACCTCCTCTCGGAGAAGGCAAAAGTGAGGGTCATGACTGAGAAGTCCCAGCATGATCAAATCAGCATCGAGACCGTAGAGACAATGTCGCACATTGGCGTTGTAGCCAGGTTGAGCCTTAGCATTACGGATATATTCCATAATCTTGTGCTCTCCCTCGCCTGGGACTTCATGACCAGAGAGTACAATCTCGCAACCCTGCCAGTCGGAATCTTCGGATACCTTCTTGTTGACAAAATATCTCAGCTGCTGAGATAGCTTAGCCATGAATTCGGTTCCTATGTCATGTTAGCGATCCACACAAAGAGAGGGGACTCTGGTCAAGCGAACCAGGAGTAATGCAGTTGCTATCGAATGGCTCCTCCTTAGGAAGTTCGACGCCTTCTCTGATAGCCTTTTCTCGGGCCTTTTCCGCATCAAGGGCGGTTCGGAAACGTCGAGCACGTTGCTGATTCATCTTGGCACGAGGGGCGACACCGTCGATAGCCATGAAGAAGAGCTGTTTCGGCTTGATTTTGCCGAATAGGTGTTCGATGTAGTTGAATATTCGTATGAACATTTCTTCTTCGCTCAGTCGGAAGGAAACATCTTCGCCAGCATCTTTGTGCGTGCAATTATGGATGATACCATTCATATCCAGCTATGTCAACTATTAGCGAGGAGGGAGGCGAGGACGTTTGAGGAGATCGAACGTAAAGGCAGTCGAACTCGGGTATTCGGTTCTCTGCGATGAGTTGGGAGATTGCAGGATATCGCTCAGAGAGCCATCTGAAGAACTTGGGGACACTGCGACAGACGAATCAGGGTCAGCAAGAAGATTTCAAACCGGGCACATCGATCATTCTGGGTGGGAAGCACATACCCCATGGTTACAGGCGGAGGGCAATTTTCAGCCCACGGAACAATTTAAAACAGGCAGGTATAAGCAGATTCGAAGAAAGAGCCCAGATGAAAAGGGTGCTGAACGTATGAAAGACTGGTCGCGGATGTGAGAAGCTAGATGCTAAGAAATGCACCGATCGGAGCTCCGGTGCGGGAGAAGAAACAATAGGAAGAAGCAAGAAACCCGACAAAGTGTCCTTCGGATGGAAGAATGAGGTTGTGAGCCCAAGGTACAGGATGAGGAGAGGGGAAAGAAAGAGAGGAGCAGGTAGGTGTAAGTTCCCAAGGGGACATTGATGCTGGCTGTGAAGTTGGAGCCACAGCTGGAGGTTGGTGGGGCTGATATTGGGCGGAACGCGGGCATTTTCTCTGGCCGGCGAGGGGCGTTGCGTTTGGTCTCTTTCACTACGTGGGGAACCTGCCCATAACTCAATGAGTCAATGCCGAGCTGCACTAGCCACATGCCTACACGCACCCACACACGCCCACACTGCAGAGTGCACAGTGGGTAGGCGGTATACACACATGTGGCTGGCCCTTACTGCTACGCCACATTCTGGGATTGCACCTATTAACGCGCCACTACGCGCGAACCCTTCTCTCGTTTTGTGAAAGCCAGCTCCACAATCTGCAGCCGCGCCGCGCATCATCTTGCAAGCTCCGGCCTCTTCATCTACATCAAGCCGCTTTATCAACATTTGTTTGCCTGACCAGCAGCCGCTCTCACTTTGCATCTCCAATCCAACGAACAATTCAAAGCTTGGGCCGAAAAGAGCTTCTAATTAAATAACCATGGCACCGGCTCAAGCTGCTGATCGCGATCCGGATGGTGAGATTTATTAGCTGGGCATCCAGCCTGCCACTGGAGTCTTTCGCCAATACCCAGGAATAGTTTGGCTCACCAATTCATAGTCGATATGACCCATGAGGAAGAGGATGATCAAGCTGAGCGTCTCATTAACGAAGGTAACACTCCCTTACCAGACACTTTTACTCAGTATGCATCTCCTTCTGCCTCTTGCTAACATACATTGCAAGAGTACAAGACATGGAAGAAAAACAGCCCGTTCTTGTACGACATGATTCTAGGGTGAGAATTCTTATCGCATCAAGTTTCTGGGACGATCATTCAGCTCACAGTCTTAGGACGGCCCTAACTTGGCCAACTCTTACTGTCCAGTGGTTCCCTGATGTCAAAGAGCCTGAGAATCAGAACTACCGAATGCACCGTCTCCTACTTGGCACCCACACATCTGATGAGAGCCCAAACTTTGTCCAGATTGCTGACGTCCAAATCCCCAAGGCCGTGACACCTAGGCCTGAAGATTACGACGGTGAGCGTGGCGAGATTGGCGGCTACGGCAAGGGACAGGTCGCTGCCATCAAGTGCGACATTGTCCAAAGAATTGAGCATCCTGGTGAGGTCAACAAGGCCCGATACCAGCCTCAAAATCCAGATATTATTGCTACATTCTGCGTGGATGGCAAGATTCTCATTTTTGATCGAACAAAACATCCACTTCAGCCTGCTTCACTCGGCAAAGTCAATGCTCAGGTAGAGCTTGTTGGTCACAAGTCAGAGGGCTTTGGCCTTAACTGGAACCCTCACGAGGCCGGGTGCCTGGCGTCTGGTAGCGAGGACACTACAATGTGCCTCTGGTGAGTCCTTTTAGCCACAAAAATAAAGTGGCCGGTTTGTTCTAACTGAAGACAGGGATCTCAAGACATTAGAGAGCGATGCTCGCATTCTCAAGCCTGCTCGACGATATACTCACCACACCCAGATTGTCAACGATGTTCAGTACCATCCACTTTCTAAAAACTTCATTGGCTCTGTTTCGGATGATCAAACTCTTCAAATCGTCGATGTTCGTCACAGTGACTTTACCAAGGCCGCCTTGGTCGCGAAGCGCGGTCATTTGGATGCTATCAATGCTCTAGCTTTCAACCCCGCGTCAGAAGTGATCGTCGCCACCGCTTCTGCAGACAAGACAATCGGTCTTTGGGATCTTCGAAACCCCAAAGAGAAGGTTCACACTTTAGAGGGACACAACGATGCCGTGACCTCCTTGGCATGGCATCCTACTGAGGCCGGTATTCTGGGAAGTGCAAGCTACGATCGAAGAATCATCTTTTGGGACATTACCAATGTCGGCAAAGAGCAGCTTCCTGATGACCAGGACGATGGTCCCCCTGAACTGTAAGTCACACCTTGTGAGAAAAGCAGCTTGGACAACTGAAGGGCTAACAGAAGGTGTAGACTTTTCATGCACGGTGGCCACACAAATCACCTGGCAGACTTCAGCTGGAACCCCAATGAGCCTTGGCTTGTGGCCAGTGCTGCTGAAGACAACTTGTTGCAGATCTGGAAGGTCGCGGATGGTGTTGTAAGCAAAGACGACGGCGATCTGCCTGTCGATGAGCTCGACCGATAGATGAGGTGGAAGTTCGTAGGGAAGAGTCGATCTTCATAGGATGAGGAGGCGCAGCAGCTCTGGCAACAGTGGCAACCAAGGACAGAGTTGCCTCTTAAAAGGAACAGCGAGCTATTTGAGTCAAGGGGGTGGGGGTGGGGAGCCCTGGAGATTCCCATTTACCAGAGGATAAGGAGTTGATAGGAGACAAAAACGATAATATTATGCACCGCTGGTGGCACTGCCCTTCATTACCTACCTACCTTGGCCGATGGAGTCCCGAGTTGAGTACCTTGAATGTGTTGAATACTAACCCTCGTTTGGCTTCGTCAACTACCAAAGCGAAATTGCCAGCTGGCTGCACATGGCTCATTCTCAGCGAATCACCCATCACAATATCAGCTGGGTTTCATTTTCCACGACCTATTTCGTCATTTCCTATTGGTCCATATTGATCTTTATTACTCTCCATTGTTCTCCATTGCGCTGCATTGTTCTCTATTGTTGCTGGTTTCCCTTATTGCTGCCTGCAACCGCTCTTTTGCCCTCCTCGTTCCGATCCTTACAAACACCACACCCAACCCTACCTAAGCTTATCTCTTCAACCTTCTCAACTTGAAACCCTCGTCAGCAAACGTTACTCTTTTCAAACAAACAGTACAGATTCGGCTCCATCTCCTTCTATTGCTACAGTTACAAGGCGACGATTGACCTAGTTGGTTGATTCACTTCTCAGTGAGCAGCCGTTCATCCAAGGCTTCTCCAGGCGACTCTCCACACTTCTCTTTCAACCATGTCTGAACCTCAGCGGCCACCAACTAGCGAGTCTGAGGAGGAGGTAGATGATCCAGCCCCTGGTCAAGTCGAGCCTGACGGCATCGTTCGCAGAGCGCTGCTTCATGGATTAAGCTCTGATGACGCTGAACTGTTCTCTCGCCTCGCCGTCCGACAGCTACTTGAACTACAGATCCGAAAACCAGGTATCCAAGCAATCTCATCGACAAAGCTTGCTGAGCACCTCAGGGCTGCGGCTGGAAAAAGAAACGATCGAGAGTCCCGATTCGCAGCTCTAGGCTCCCTCGTAGATACCTACGACGCCCAGGGGGAAAGCGATGTAGAAGTTGTGCCGCCTGATATTTTTGGAGACAACTTTGAAGAAGGGCTCTACGACGAGCAACGCATAAACCGATACCGATTCGATGACAAGGAACTGGAGAAGTGGTTCGGTGGTAATGACGGGTACCAGCTCAAAATCGAAAATGAGTTTGCCAAGCTCAGCCTCAAAGTCCCTGGAACAGACCTCATCTCCGGGCTCTGTCAACACGTCGAACTGGCGGTCGAACTAGGCAAACATCTTGGCCCCAAAGACATCATTAGTCTCTACTCAGTCAGCAAGACATTCAACAGGGTCATCAGTGACAATCTACTATCCTCCATCCGTACGTGGATTAATTACCAGGCTCCAGAGGCTGGCAACATCTTCAACTTCAAGTATTACCAAAACGCCCTCACCTACGACCCAGTTGGCCGGTCTTGGGAAGGCAAGGGAGCAGGCGTCGAACACCATTTCCACCTACCACCCGTACGATTGACCCCTGGTGTGAGATATCTCCAGCTCGTTTTAGGTCGCCATCGCTACTGCAAGGACATTATTGCAATCATGGCTCGCAATGGCCACCGAATGCCCAAGACCATGTACAGCACCCTCCTTCGCCTATGGTTTCTGAATGAATTGGCCACAACGCGGCAGAGGATTGGTTGGCTGAAGAATAAGGAGATTTGGACCGAAGAGCATCTCTACAATGCTCAATTCCTCTTTGTAAAGCTCTTAATGCACTTCAATGACCCAATCTATGGTCCTTCGAGCCACAGCCTCCTTCGGGTTTTCCTGGGCCAGAAGGGGCTGTTCCGTCTGTGGCAGCTGCTTTTGTGCAAGAAATGGAGAACTCTCATTGAAATCATGGAACTCACTACGTGGTACGACAGTCGACCTACGCTCGGAATGATGCAGTCGCACACAGACGAAGATGGCCACATGTATGGTGTGCCCCTGGCTACAGTGGGGAGCGGCCATCGTGAAGGCTGGGGAGCTGGAAACAAGCACTTGATGAGGCCTGATGAACTCATCCCCGTCGAAGCAGTCAGACGCGGCCTTCGTCTCGATGAACATATCATGGATATGCTTGTGTGGGGCTATATTGATTTCGAGACTGGAGAGAATCTCGTGCCAACCGAGGAGGAAATGTACATCTCCGACTCAGAGAACGCTCTTGCTCATATGGATACGCGACGCCACTGGCGTCGTAAGCATGTTCTGAAGAAGCGCTGGAACGAGCTCAGTCCCAAGCAAAAACAATCAATCATAGACGAGGAACAGGACGATCGCCTCAGGGCCCTGCAATTCTGTGGTCATGAAGATGACGAGCCTGAGGATGGCGAGTAGGACTCTTCATCGTCAAATTATTCTCCTGAGGATGAGATTAGACGCGGGTTCATGATGCGTCCATATCGTCCAGCTGCTTCTAAGGTCCCCAAGCTCAACGATGGTGTTGAGGCCTGGAAGCGATACATTCGAGAGTCCCTGCTTGGAGCAGGTGTAGCCCCGGAAATAAGCGAAGACCATGAGTTGATGAATCAAGCAACAATGGAGTATGCCGATTGCGAGATTGATTCAAAATGGGACTGGGCGGCATGGCTAGAGGGTCGTTGTGTATCCGTGGATACCAACGATGAAGACAATGATGGTGATGACGAAAGGGAGAGCGACAATGAGAATACTGAGATCAGCGACAATAACCACGGGAATGATAATGACGACGACGACGATGATGACGACGGTGATGACGCCGGCAATGACAAATACAATAACAACAATAATGAAGGAAGCCTGCCAGAAGACAAGGGCAATAGCGCTGGCGGCGACAACGGAGGCCGTCACAGAGGCGGAGAAAGCGATGCAAAACGGGATGCCGGAAATGATAGCCAAGAAACTTATTCCCAGCACGCAGAAGATGAGGAAATGAAAGACTTACAGGGAGATATTAGTGACAATGCTGGATCGGACAGTGATGTCCAGGACGGCGACTACGTCCTCGAGGACGCAGTCGAAGAGTCTGAACTCGAGAGCGAGCAGGAAGTCAACAATGGTCGTGAACATACACCACTCGCTGGCAATCAGAGTCAGTATCATCCAGTCCTGCCCAACAAAGTCCCCTTCACTGTGCAACTCGAGAACCTCCCAGCGAGTCAGTTCAACCCAAGTCATCCACTGGAGGAGTACGGGGCCAGTCTTCAGAACCGCTTCCAAGGAATGAATATCCTGTCCAGCTCTCGTACACAATCGACTCGAGATAGATTGCAAATATGTGCGGGCCCCAAAGCGAATCAACCTCTGCCGGGACCTTCCCGAGCTCCAATCACCAAGATATCAGTGCAGCATCCCACTGGGCGAGTTGTAAGCTACACGCACGGAACCGGGAGCCAGAGAGTTATCCAACCTGTACGGCAGTTTCCTGGTCGGCTCCCTCAGCCGCTGATACCAAACACCGCACGGCTTGGGTTCCAGCAGGATGACGGGAGCCGGCCAGACGGGCCAGGCGCGCCAAGGATCCCAGGTCAAATGAATAGTCGACAACGAATGCTTCACCGAGCCAATCAAGTCGCATTTGCACAGGCGCTCGGCGAAGCAGAAATTTTGGAGGAAGACATCTCAGAGGGAGGAGACCTCCCTGTATACTCCACTCAAAGAGCGCGACTCGAAGCGGCAGGACAAGGACTTCAACAAGTGTACGATAGGATAGCTACGGGCCATGCATTTGACGATACGATGCACACAAGCGTGCCCTTCTTCCTTCATCAGGGACAAGGGTCGCAAGGAGGAGGCTTCATGACGCTCCCACAAGCTCACGTTAATCCAGCTACATCAATTCACCAGCCCAGTTTGACAGAGCGATTCCTTCAATCCCGAGCCGGATACGCACCAGCACCTCGGATCACACTGCAACAGTTACAGGAAGAGCGAGATGCAGCTCTTCAGGCCAATCCTGGCAATGACACAGTATCCCAGCCGCAGCAGCAAGCTGTGATGCAACTGCAGCAAGAAGCTCAGAACGAACAACTCACACTGAACCAGGGATTCCACCATCCAGCTGCTCAGGGACAGGGCATGGAGATTCAGTCTCTACAGGTTCAAGGACAGCAACCACCTCAGGGTACTATACTCTACGGAAGTCAACCGTAAGCTCCTTGCGTTATTGGTCACCAATAGTCCAACGTCTCCTCTCGATCTTGCGGGGTCACTGAGATACTGCACTTTTTAGTGACTCCTGTTGCTTCGCAGGTCGATTCTATTGGAGGTACACTGACTTTAGGAAGGGACTGGACGATGGAGACCATGAGGCATCAAGTATGGACAGAATATGAATCTTTTGGCACAGGAATTAACGCAGGATCGCCTCACGAGAGAAAATTAGTCTTGAAAAAGGGTGTTGGGGAGATGATTAGAACAACTACGCCATTAGGTAGCAAATTAAGCAATCCAAACTCTTTCGCCCAACCTCTTCTATGCCCTGCCCTGCCTCATCATTTTCTGAGCTACGCCGCGAACGGGAGTGTAGACTTGTGCATATGTGTGTATGGATATACTAATGTGTTTGTGTATTCTGAAGTTTATGCCCCTTCTTCATGATGCTGCACCAACAACTCAAAGAAGAGAGGACTCCAATATGCATAAAAATGCAAAAATGCATACATATCTATCTATCTTCTTGAACATCATTGCATACCAAATATGCATCATCTGTGACACCAACGAGAGAATACATGCCCCAGAAGAGTATGACCTATCAACAAAAAAGGGGAGGATGAATGAATGAAAGAACAAGAAAATAAAAACTTAGTACGATCAACGTCGACCAGGTAATGAACAGCACAGCCTCCAGCTCCAAAGAAAACCCTACATCCCAGGTCAACCCACCCCGTCATATCCTAACTTATCCTTGTACCCTTATCCCAACCCAAGACCTGATGAGCCGGTCCAGTTCAGCCTGATTCTTCTTTCACCCTCTTCCTGTTCCGTGTTTCCCACCTGAGCCATACACGCCATCCAATCTTCGACTCCCGTCCACCCTTCCGACCAACACGCACGAGAGAACTTTTTTTCAGACAATGGTAGTGAATACAACAAAGAGGGAGAAAAGAAGAGAAAAAAAAAGAGGAAGCCCCAATTTTGAATTTTTTGCTGGTAGGTTGAATCCTCGTTTTTTTTTTCGACAGACAAAAGGAGAGGAGAAGAGTTGTCTATACAGCCTTCTCTCTCTCTCTCCCTTTCTCACGGGTTTAATAAAAAAAAAAGGCCTGCCAGCAAGCAGAGCAAACAAGATATAAAAAACCATGCCTTTGTTTGAGAGAGAGATTTTGTTTTCCCTTTGCACTCCCCGACTCCTCCCGTCCGCCAGTCCCCTAAAATATACCCCCAGTTTGCGTGTCCTGCCACCGGCTCCCCAGCTCCCGTGCGTCCCAAAACAAAGAATCGATCGAAATGAAAAAGACGAGAATACAAGAAAGAAAAAAAAGATTGAAGCAAATCCACAAATTGTGATATAAGATAAGGGGGGAGAGGGTTGTGAGTAAGTGCGATGAATTGTTATTGTGCGGGGGAGGGGCATAGGAAATATGAAGAAGAAAATGACATGAGAGAGAGAGAGAGAGAGATGAAAGAGAAGGAGAAATAAAAGGGGTGAGTAAGATGGTAAAACGAGGGAAGATGGGGAGGGATGACAAGATAGAAAGAAGACCAGTTTGCCAGGTCACCAATGGGGACACCAGCGAAACTAGATATTTGAGTCACACACACAAAGGCCAAGATATACCCTTAACACTCCCCTTCGCTATGCACCCAACCATCCGGAACCAGTTTTCCTGCAAAACAACCCCCCTCCCCTTCCGTCCCATTAAGCCTGGCCGTGATCCCGCCATTGTTGAAAGATCAAGGAAAGAAAGAGAAGAAAAGGATCACGAACCGAGCCAGCAGAGACCCTAGCAAATTCCCCCCCAAAACCAAGTACCGATAAAGCCTCCTCAGCCTTTCCCAATGAGCAGCCCTGGCATTGACAAGGTAGTCACTTTTGTCTTCCATCCTTTCAAAACAGAAAAAAAGAGAAAAAATAAACTGGACAAATCCCGCCTGAAATATTGCCGACACTCCGATCCTGGTCTTCCGAAACCAATACACACCCCGCCTACCTTTGCTCAAGAGAACAACCAAGTCCAGGTGATATTTGCCCAAGGTCAAATGCTCTATGTTCATCATTCCAAAATTCGTCTTGCGCAACAAATAAGTAACATAGTCGTCCCTCACCCTCAGGCTAATCATGCCAATCTAAGGAAGGCGTGTATACAGCACTCTTTGGCTGTAGCGAAATGTCGTGTTATATTTAAGCGGGAGACTTGTTAGGGGGGGCAGAGCCGCCGTTCTGCCGAGCATCGCCACCGGTCACGGAGAGGCCACCAATACCGCTCGAGAGGAAAGCAAAGGGGTCGTTCTCGCCACCGCTGTTGGCGTTGCTGTTGTAGAAGTTGTTGGATGGGCCACCTGACGCAGGGCCGTTGCTGGCCGACTGGAAGGCAGCTTCAGCAGCCCTGCTGTCAAAGGGGCCAGCGGAGTGGGATCCAGGGCCCGATCCGAAACCACCATGAGTGTTCAGCGAGCTGGGGTAAGCTCCTGCACCTCCAGCCAATCCAGAGGGGAGATAGTGGCTAGGGGGGCCACCGAAATGCTGGTTGTAGCCACCAGATCCAAAGGAGCTGGCGGAAGAGAAGGCACCGGGTCCGGGAGTTCCAGCCATGGAGCCCTGGCTCATACCGTACTGAGAAGAGTTGTCCATGGAAGATGGGTATCCAGAATCCGCAACGACTGCAGCTCCGGCACGGCTGGCACCACAGCGGAGACAGCAGACGTTCTTGGCAAAGTTATGGTATCCGCATACTTCATTGCCGCACTTCCAGTCACCAGCACGGAAAGGAACGACACCGCTGCCGCCCATACGACCCCCGTGGCCCATGGGGCCGTGGTGACCACCATGGGGAGGTGGCGGCATCATAGCAGGGGGGCCATAGCCACCATATCCGTAGTTGTTGCCACCCATATCATTGACGGGACCAGCACCAACAGCTGGGAAAGAGCATCGGAAGCAGGCGGTTCGGCGTTGGAAGTTAGAAAAGCCGCAAGAGGGACAGGTCCAGTCACCGGGGCGGGGACGGTTCTTGCTGGGAGGGAAAGGTGTCAGAATATCCTGGGCACGATCGAGGACTCGGCTTGACGAAGGCGAGACCTCAATAGCCTTTTCGTTCAGTGCACGGCCATTCATGCAAAGGCTCTCGGCCGCCTATTGTCTAATATCAGCATCCATTATAGTTTAACAAGTCTTGCTGACAATTCAAACAAAAACTGCATCGAGCAAATTTGAAGAGAAAAAGTGATATCAATTGGAACAGCTGTATTATTACTCACCTCCTCGTGGGAAGAGAAAACGGCAAATCCAGTGCCAGTAGGTTTGTGTTGCTCAGGAGTACGCAGAGTCCAGAAAGCAATTGGACGCCCACCAAACTGGGTGAACCAACTCTCTAGCTCGGATTGGGTGGTATCGTGAGGCAATCCAGACATGTGAAGAACCTTGCTCCTTTCGGAAAGGAAGGCTCTCACATCGGCTCGAGCATCCATAGGTCGAGTCAAAACGTCAGGGTGCTCCAGGGGAGGCTGCGATTTGCGGATCAGGCCACGGAGAACACGGGCGAGGGTGATGGCCTCTTCCATTGCTCGGCGGGGAGAGGCAGGGGCGAGGGCCTGGAGGTGGAACGGCAAATTATGCTTAATAGGTGCGCTCGACTGGACAGGCTCAACCTCGAGGGCTGCGCAGATGTTGGAAAGCATGGATGGGCCAAAGGGAAGAGACTCGGGATGGTGCTGCTGCCATCGCTGATACTCGGTGCGAAGATCGAACGTGCGAGAGTGCTGCAGGTAAGGTGGTAGCACAACAGCCTTGTCGCGGGCCTCGCGGGGAAGCTGGACTCGGAGATCCCAGGCATCAAGAGTAACGAAGACGAAGTCGAGGTTCTTGGACGTCAAATACTCAGTAGCAAACGTGTCGAATCGGGTGATAGCATCTCTAAAGGTACCAGCGTTTCGGACATGCTCCCAGGTCAAGGTGGTCAAACTCGCTGCAGAAAATTGTTGTGTCAGCATGCGAATAATACGAGAGCCTTGGTTCCCAACAGCATTCATCTGGTGGTAGCGGGCGCAGTTGGGCTCAGCACACCACGGGAAACCGGATGGGACAGAAAATTCATTGGGTCCCTCGAAAACACAAATAAATACTTACTGCAAAGAGGAGTGATAGGGGTGTTGACAGGCTTGACCAGAACGCTCTCGTGGGTGATCTAATAATGCAAAAAGGTGATGGGTGAGCAAGATTGAATTTGGATTTGATATATGGAGACCATGTTGGGCCTCGGAGTGAGATTTTTCGTTGGAACTCACCTCCTCAAGCGAGTTAGCATCAAGCAAGATCCATCCAAGCTCAATGACCTCGGCAGAGTCCTTTGTCACATAGACGCCGTGCTCGTCGCAGGTCGTTGCAACATGAATGACGACGTAGCGGTCGATGTTGAGCGGTTGCGAAGCCATGGTTTGCGTTTGCGGGCTCGGTCGGATGAAGGCCGAGGGGGGAGGACGCAGGAGAACGGAGAAAGACGCAGACGCGGCTCAACGGGAACGTCGACGGAGAAGACGGCGAGGAGGATCGAGAGGTGTCGTATGAGACAAACCCAGCTCGATGGGGCACGAAGGCGAGAAAGAAGCTAAGGAGAAGAAAAAAAAGGTCCAGCAACTGCCCGTGGCCCGGCAAAGTCGCGATGCGATGTGAAGATAGGTGAACGTGGTTTGAGTTAGGTTTGAGAGCGGGAGTCGGAAAGTACCTCTTAGCCCCAGTGGCCCAGTCAAAAGCTTCAGGAGACACGGGGACTAACAAGGCCCGGACGGTTGGCCGCACTGTGCCGAAAGTCAAGTCAACCAGGAGACGGTCTCGCCCACGCCTTGCGGTTTGCGGGCTTTCGGGGTTTTGGGGGGGCTTTGGGGACTTTGGGTACTCTGGGTCGTGCGGGGCGGTGCTGCTGTGCAATTGTGCTGAATTAGCCTGAGCTGCAGACTGCTGCGTCTTAGCCTACGTTATAGACGAATAGGACGGTTTAGAACTGCTGTCCTGTCTCATTGTGTTTTACTTTGTGCTGAAATCACTGGCTGAATTGCGTCTGGCTGGGTTGAAACGGCTGATTTTCCAATGGGGGGGGAGGGGGTCTGTCCATGTTTTTTTTTCTCAGGCTCCAAGCATCGACGCCCGGTTTGGTTCAGACAAGGTACGGTACAGTACAGCACAGTACTACTCCATAGATACACCAACTCCACGCCAATGTTGGTGGAGAATTTTGGTAGAGTGGGTGGGAAGGGGACACGTCCTGAGCAAGGGGTGGGGGAGGGAGGATGGATAACTACCTACTCTTGCTACTGTACCTAGGTAGGTAGGTAGTAAATATGGTTGCTGGAGCTGCACACCAACCTACTATGGTAGGAAACGGGTTTCAAGAGACTAAGAGTTACAGTCTATCAAGTCAGTAAAGGACGGTTAGAAATAGTAAACCACGCCAGTAATCATCATCAGATACAGAACCAGGAATGAAGCGAGAACCACAACACGAGTGACGAAAGCGGTTTCGCATCCTTGTGAGTCCTGCTTGTTGTGGAGGGGCTACTTCGTGCTGAGCGCTACCTCACGCCGTTATGATGGGCTGGCGCTTCGAGTTGTGCCATCCGCCACCACTTGATCAGGAATAGAATTCCGGCATAGCGGGCGGTTACATACGCCCTATTATCGTAATCGTATATATTTAGAGAGTAATACAAGGTCCTGTACAAAGCATCCTGCAGCAACATGCAGTATCCTCAACGAGGTGTAAAGAGGTAAGCAATTGTAGGTAGGCATGTAGCTAGGTATGTAGGATGTAGGTCGGTAGGTCGGTAAGTCAGGTAGCCAATCTATCAAAGCAGCCTGCAGAAACTTCACTGAACCGCAGTCTGTGCTGTACTGTAAGCTGCCAATGTTGCTATACTGCACTGTATGAAGTACTACAACTAGACTGTAACAGTAGTTGAGCCGTCGTTCTCGCTCCTCTCAACAAGCGGGGAACCATCAAATCCACTGGCACACTGCCAAGGGTCCCTGGAAGGGGAGCTGTAGGATTCGTCAGGACGTCAGGGATGCAGTCCCCGATATCCAGACGCACCCGCACCTACATACGTGCGTACTGTAGTTGGATTATGTACTGTACGGAAAGGTACCTTGCTCATTGTACCGCCTCTCCTGAGCTTTCAGTGCAATAGATGATGGACCCATCAGTATGGGTACCTACCGTCTGTATTCCTTTGGGGGAGGGAATGGAACAGTTGGGGGGTTTGGCTGATGTGTAACCAGCGGGAAACCCAGTAATTGAGCCTGTCTGCTTGACTGTCTACTTTCCTTGTCAATCTTGTATTACCGCGCTTTGCATTTGCATGCAAGAATGAGCCCGAGGCAAAATGGGTGCGTGATAGCTGAACAGACACTGTACTTGCACAATTGGATAGGTACTGTCAATAACCCACCCACTCCAAGTACGTCCATACAAGTGATTCATTCTGGATGCTATGTGAGCCCTGCACACTGCGTCCTCCCAGCCAACCAGCCTCTCCGCAAGCTCAGGCTAGCGCCAGGGCTGCCCAGGAGAAAGACCTAAATTTGGTGCTGGCGTGCTTGGCATCTGTGGATTGAGGTCTTAGACGTACCAAGTTAGTTACCTACCAAAGGTATGTGTACTCGGGTACCTTCAAATCTTCGCCGTCTGCCATGCTTCTTAGCAACTTTGACCTGTTGCAATGTAACTTATTAATATACTGACTGCATATTGACCAGCACAGTATCTGTACAATCTTCAGAAACTCCGTTAGATGACAGGTGTCTCTTGCATCTCACTTAATAACCCTCCACCCAAATATGGATCCTCTTCATCCGCAATCGATGCATCAATCCCGCTCCGAATGTATGAGGCGAGTTTGACGACGACTCATACCAACGTTGCCTCCCCCCACTCCCGAGCTTCCGCTTACAAGCTTGTCTAGAGGCGAATGGTTCAAGCGCAAGGAGCGCAAGGAGCGTAAGGGTCGTCATCCATATCTATCTCAATCCCCAGGGGAATATCAACAAATCGACTTTTCCATGCCATGACACCTCGCACAGCCACTTCCAGCGGCGGAGTACACTTGAAATGAGCCGCCAACTACCAGCAAGAAACGGGAATGCTTCCTCCGTGCGTTCACAACTCCTACAAGACATGTGCATTTGCATATGCACTCAACATTCCACATAAGGTGCGAACGCTACCACCCAGTCCGTCCGTATTCAATAAGGATGGTTTTTTATGTCGAGAGGTCACCGCCACCAAAGTGAGACTGGCCCAAATATCCGGCCCGATCTGTTGTTGTCTTCACTCAGTTACCGAGCTACCTATGTAGTACCTCACCGTTATACTCTTGGCTGTCAGATTACCAATCAGTAATCCACGTTACTTTGCACCGTATCTAAGCCATTCAAGAAAGTAGTATTCTCCATCCAACCTACCGAAGTAGACATACAGTACAAATTTCATTTCCTCGAATAAGAAGGGTAACTCCTCTAACGCCGGGTGAGGCATTGATTGTGTGCTTACCGTATACTCCGTATTCCGCAATGGACCCCTTAGTCAATCAATGATGAGACTCGCCAGGCTGCCTCCCAGGCATTTGAGGCAAGTTATTAGATAAATTAGGCAATGACACATACGCATAACTTTAACCTGCATGCCGGATTGCATCAGCGTACTATTTTACCCTGAATGGTATTGTCTGGGCAAAGAGGCGACAAGTAGACAGCCGTCTCGACCTGTCACATACTCCCAATTCTGACAGTTACCAGACTTCCGTTGGCAAACTCAAGTTTATCACATCATGTTATTACACTTGGCCTTTATGGATCCTTGTTCGTAAGGCTTGTGAATTCTATATCGCCTACTCTTGATCATCAAGGTTGAAAGCGATCTAAGTGAAGCTCACCAGCCCAACACATCTACGAGGTCTCTGTGCAAACGTATCGAAATACACAAACGGTACAAAATTGTCGGGAGGCTACCTTTCAGGCGAATGTGCTCTGTCGCAGAAACTGGGCTTGTCCAGGTTGGGAGCGGCGTCATCTCGATCCGGCAACATCAGTCCACTATGTCGCCAGCTTCCCGATTCACAAGGACCCTTGAGCACCAAGTCTTGTCTTGTCTCATATACATTCAGTGCTTCATTGATATGATCTCAGTCTTCTATTCTTTTAAATCATCGTCCGATAGATACCTCAAACCGTCCTCAGCCCATTCCTCATCCTCCGAAGCTAGCAAAAACACACAATCTGCACCATGGCCATGCGGATAAACGGTCGGGCGGACGGCAATCATATGATTAGACCCCTGTTCAACCGTTGACATACCAACCGAACAGCTTACAGAACAAGCTCGGGGGGTTATGTAGCTCAGGTCTGAAGATTATTCCAAACCCACCAGACAACCCTTAGCCCAACTTCAAGAGTAGATCCGCCAATGATGTTCCGTCTTACGTGAGGGATTGAGCGTCTTTACTCTTCAAGCTCAGTGGCAAGGGCAACAAGTAGACTGATAGGAGCTGAAGAAAGCGAACGTTTTTGACGTTGCACGGACAGCAGAAGGCAGGCTGTAACCATGACGGTGCAACAATTACGCAGCATTGGGAGCCTGGATAACTACCTAGTCGCTCAAACAGTTTAGCTTTGTAGACACTTTGTGATACAAGGAAACGAAATTCTGCTGGTCGTCCTACTTTTATTCTCCTCGTCCCCTGAGGCTATAAAACATATCGCCTAACTGTAGTAAATTGTAGGCGTTTCTCTCCCTTTTGCCGACACAAAAGTTGCGAAGAGAGAAAAGAGACGAAGCCTCATCAAATGGCTCAAGACAACGACGACGAGGTACGCTACCCTGTTAGTCGAAAATCTTGGACTTTCCACAATTTTTTTTGTTAAAAGAAAAACAAGTAGGATTGGCTTCCTTTCATCTGTCCCTTCTTAGAACCATACAAATTTGCCGTCAATATGAAAAATCGTTACCTTGTCCTCACCCAATATGCTAGTCTGCAGCCAATACCCAACCCAAGTCACACAGCGCAAGGTCCTTGAAGCATAGGTGCAACCCTTCAAGGAAGGCCTGGAAAGATAGCAGGTGATTATTACGAGTCCCATTTTTACTCATACAGTGGACATGATTCAGTTAAATACAGAAGTATATATTATGTATTTATGCTTCAAGGACATGTCGCCTCATGGTGTGAATCAGTGTTTAGTCTGGTCCATACAAGCTGGGTCACAGGTTGGGAGCCTGCCAGGTTCTCGGCATGCCTGTACCAAAATGTAGCCCAGTTCTTGAAACGCTTTGCGTTTTTTAATTGTCGTCTATCTTTTTACCATTCATCCCGTTGAGGAAACAACGGGCAAGGGTCGGAAGATCAAGATCAGAATCACTGTGTTGGGGTTTGCAGGGTGGTGGTTCGATGACGAACACCCGAATGCCTGGAACTGAGATGACGCAGGCCACGGCTGCAGCTGGCTTCGTGCGTCCTTAAGATTTAGGTATGGTACTTGGTTGATTTTTGTTTTTTTAAAAAAAAAAAAACCATTTGTGACATGCGTGCAGGGAGAAAGAGGTGTGGCACATCTACTGAGATCACCGAGAAGTAGTCTACTGCCATTATAAACGCTCATCAGCGACACCAAAGGCAACAGGCTTGTGTGGATGCGCCGACACGTGCTGTTTGACACATACTCTCATACGCAACTCTCATACGCAACTCACACACGTCAACCGAATTTTGACTACTAACCTACAGCTCGACTCCTCAAATGGGTGTGATAACACATAGTAAGCCTGAAACAATGAATTCAGCCCGAAGCTCACGTGCATCCCATGAGTGCAGTACTCTGGAGAGGCCTGCCTGATTCCAGCCGGATTTGCTAGCCTACGTCATTGACTCTCACCACGTCACGACCCTTCCCCAGAAATGGCTACGTCAGGTTCCTCGCCATTCTGGGAATACTCAGCCCGTCACTCCGTGAACTTATAGATGCCAGTCTGTTCTGAGATAGCATAAGAATTTATTCTTCCTCTTACAACCAAACAACTTCTGTTTTATATACCTTGCCGACTCGTACTTCATACCTGCACACTTAACTACCTACCTAATCTTTCTCTGGTCAATATTGCATAGGTACCACCCCGCTCTTATAGCACCTCACTTCCGTCTGATCTGACTGATCACCAAGCAACACGCGTCTAAGCATACCACCTTTTTTTCCCTCAAGAATTATTGCATACTAGCCACGCATCAATCGCCGCAATGGGTGTCGTCTCAGCTATATTCCTCGTTCTCATCACCATTCTCTGTAAGTCATGTTCCCTACTGTCCGATCCAGCGGCGGGACCTTGGCTCGGCTCTTCCAATACCTTGACTAACCGATGATCTTCTAGTCCCTCCCTTTGGAGCTTGGGCAGTCTCGGGGTGCGGCATGGGTAAGTCCTTTTCACCCCCCCCTTCTTGTCTGAACGCAGTTCCATTATATGAGTATGGACATAAAAGGCTAAATGACTGACGGCATGTGTTTGGCAGACTTGTTTATCAACATTTGTCTGACGATCCTGGGCTATCTGCCAGGTCACATCCACGCTTTCTATCTGGAATACGTATACTATGATAGGCGCGAGCAGGCACGTGAGGGCCGCTTTGCCACACGCCCGGCCCCTGGAGTGTACTCGGATAATGTACAAACTGGTGGTCAGGGATATGGTACCATTACCCAGCCGACTGTGTAAAAAGGAATATACCCTTTCGCAAGAACCATGATGGTTTGTATTGCTGGAAATAGTCAAGGCAACGCGATGGGTTGGTATTTGAAGGTTTGAGGAAGTCGACACTCGGTTCCGTTAAAGTCAGTAGGGTATACCAATACCAATACCTTACTGCGTCATTATTGTGGTAATGATAAAGGGTGAGAGGCTCAGATGGGGAAGGTTGACGTTATCACGTGTCCTTAGACTCATGTATCTCTCGCACCCACCAGAGTATCAGTGTGCGGAGATGGGAATTTATAGGGACATTAGACAATTGGTCGATATCAACAAGGGTGATGTGTTCCACCCAAACAATGCTGAAGTTACGTAGGAGTTTCGAGCCGAGGTGCTTTGCTTTCCTCTAAGACTGCAACGCTGTGAGGATGAGAAGAATTAGCAGAATCAAGCGAGTAAATGATGAGCCAGTTCAACCCGGGTGCGACCCTGTAGGAATGAGTTGGCAATGGCACGACGGGGTGTCATCCAACGCATTGCTGCAACGCCACGAGCACAAGGGAAAAAAAAAAACCGATGACAACAGGCGGACATATCGGAGCAGAAGAAACAGGAAGATGCTTGTAGAATGACGACGGGGGAGGGACGTCAAAAGGAAGGAAAACACGAAAAAAAAATGTGGTTGACCACTCAGTCCAGGGCTCGGAAGTTGGAACAAGCGAGAGGCGGCTAACAAAACGTGGCTGTCAGATGGAGGCGAACATTCTTCGGTTGACAACGGCGTTGACCGGGGGGGAGCTGGCGCGGAGGAAAGAGGGGTGTGTGTCCCAGAGGAATGAACATGCAGGGAGGTGTTAGGAGTTACACAACCGTGATGAGACAAGGAAATCAAAGTCCAGCACATCGGCGACCAAGGTGAGGTGTGGCAAAGGTATGAATGGTTGTCAATGCGTGGGCTTGATTATGCGCTGAGGAGGTTGCTTTTCCAATGGCGCATGATGCTTACCTAGTGATGGACAAATCCAGGGATATCAATTTCTGTATGCTAATCATCTGGCGAGACACTGCAGGCTAAAACAAATATCCCGCGGAAAGGAACCAGTCTGCTCGTTATTTATCTCACGGTGGGTGTTAGATATGCAGTATTAGTCGTCACATAATTCCTCAGTACTTGGTAACTAAGGTACGAGGCAACTCAAACTTGCGCAAGCAACCCTGAGCGAGAGAGGCAGTTGAAAGATGAGTTGTCAGTCCGATGCTTATGGGCCAATCGGGAGCAGGCATGGTCGGCGTTGGCTTTGGATTGAGTCGAAGGTCGGTTGAATAGATCCTGTAGGGAGGAAGAGGCCTCGGTCAAGTAACAGATGTAGATAGTTATCAGTACAGTAGCAGTTGACACTAGCAGAAGTGCGGGGGGATGTTGCGTTAAAAAAACACCAAAAAGACGACTTATCAAGTACATACCTATCTACGTATCCAGTAAAGCTCAGGTTGCTTCGTACCAAGGTATTTCACAACCCTTGCTCTTGTGTCCTTCGGCAATGCGAAGCCGCAGGCATCCCAAATCAGTGATTTGAACCACATCACACCGAGACGGTAGCACAATGTACAGCTCGGAGTACCAATTGGGCGTTCCGTTTCCCCATCGCCCTCCTTCACCGAAGCATGGCTGCGTGTGTTGTAGGGTAGCCAGTTGCTCAAAGTGGATTGGTGTGGCTGGGGGTGGTGTGGTGGAAGACAGATGGAGGTGGAGATGGAGGTGGAGGTGGGTGCATGGAAGGTCCAGGGGCCAATCATCAGGCAATGCGGGGTCCAGCGTCGATGGGGCATCACCCTCTCACTGACAGCCACGACACTCATGCATCTCGCATATTTTCTTTTCGATTTTGATTGATTCAATTAGATATCATGATTATGGCAGGAATTGGTCTTGGTCCCGACCAGCAAGCTGATACGGCGTGGATTTCTCAAAGTGCACACGGACTGTGTAAAGCAGAGCAGATAGGTTGAAAGTGAGGAATATGGGACTGGCTTGTTCAGTCTCCCTCTTTCTCTCTGTCTCCCATCAATTGACATGGCAAGGGTCCCATCTCCCACGTCTCATGATTTCCCTTTTTTTTTCTTTTTTTTTTTTTTTGCTTCTTCACCTGATTACGTGCCAGTCTATCTTCCCTGTGTCTCACCTGCGGCCGCCATTTGAGCGACCCCGGAAAAGAGTCTCCACCCTCGACGACACAACGGTCCATTATCCTCCCCTTCGGCAACCTTTCCTTCCCCCCTGTCCATTCCCGCATTCCTCGCGCAAAAACAGGGCAAGCGTGCACAGTAATTTGGTACCTACTGTAATTACCTTATATATTGCCTCCCCAGGCAGCCCGCAGAGGCGGGCAGGTAGGGTAGGTGCAGACAGAGAGCACTTGCTAGGCCTCGAGATACTTTGCCCTTTGCGGCCATTCATTCATTCTTCTTCCTGCCCTTTGAGATCGTGTACGGGTAAGGTACTTGAGAGCATCTACCTTGCTTCTCATCCCCATGGTACCTTCTCCGTTCTTACGGTCCCATGGTTAAGTTAGTTACTATCTTTGCTCCTTCCCACCGTTTTTTTGCATCCTGCATCTGGACGTCTCCACCCATCGCGTCGTGGCATCGCATCGCATCGCATCGCAGGCGAGACAACAAAGAAGCTTGACAACAAGATCTGCCGTAATTCACCTTTCCCGCCAGTACTCGACTCTCTTGTACTGCGTACACCACTTTATACACCACCACCTGCTTTGCCTCTTTCCCTCGTCCATACCGGCCAAACGACTTCGACCAGTTTGCTGGCCAGCATGCCCTGACTGGCTGGTCAGCCCTCACTCTCCTCTCCTCTCCTCTCCTCCCACTTCCTCTCATCTCTATCCCCTTCTCTCGACTACCTACCTAGTTATTCTATTCTATTCACTCCCCTCACACTCCTCACCCTCACCCTCGCCCTCACCTCACCCTCCCCTTTCCAGGGAGCTTCCGTTTTGCCTTTTCCTCCTTGTCCTCTCCCCTTGCTGCCAGCCACTCAGTCAACGACATCCTATCCTGTTGCATTTCCTGCTACAGCTCGGCCCCGTCTGTCAACCACAAACTACTACTGCCGCTACTGCCAGATCATCGATACCGACGCACGCCCTTGGCCCTAAACGACCCCCTTGACGTGTAAACTGTCCCGCAGCTCGAGCTCAATGCTCCACTAACCTCTTCCTTCTCACTGTCTCTCATCTATCTCCTTCTGTGTCTATCTATATATATACTCGCTACACCGGGTCCGGCATCGACACTCTCACCATGACGCCTTCCATCTCCCACCCTTCCTCTCAACCTCCCACCTCATATCACCGTCCTCACCAAGCTCCCTCCGCAGCCGCTTCTACCTCCTCGGCCCCCGGGCCTTCAAACCCTCGCCGACACTCCCTTCCATTCTCATTCCCGCCCCTATTCCAGTCCAACACCTCCTCGACGAGCTTAGTGCCCTCAAACGCCGAGGGTAAACCCATACCTGTCGACGACTCCACGGCGGAACATCGCACTTCTGCCTTACGCGAACTAAATCACAACTTCCCCAGCCGTCACAGATACGCCAAATCTACCGGTGCTCAGAGTAGCACATATTCCCAGCCTGTTCTTGTCCGCAGCTACTACTCACCCTTACCAAGTCGTCCGATAGGCGCGGATCAAGGTGTTGTCATAGTGAGCCGCGGAGGATCTCGCTCGGCAATCTCAGATGCTGGAGGACCTACAGCAGCTCTCGTGAGGCGTGTACTTCCTTTCACCACGACTCTCACTCCTACCAGGAATGGGGTGTTAGGGACCATGGCCCGTACGCGAAATAAGAGACGACCCGATGGGCCAGAGGAGGCCAAGCTTCCGCCAATTGAGGCCTTCCGCTTCAAGAGCTTCATGGCTCACATGGATGACGAAACCGGGACTGGTGACATTAATGCTGATCTGGATCGTATCGCAGAGATCTGTGCCAAGTCACGTTACTCTCTTAGTAACCAATATGAGGTCCATTACGCACCTCATGGCTCTGGCTCATCATTTCTGGTTACTGGTGACCAGGCCCAGGATTCTCAAGGACCTACACTCCAGGCCATCTCGTCTGACGACGAGAGAAACATAAAGCGCCGAACGCGTAGGCCGATGGGAGTCCGAAGAAATAGCCGTGCGATGGGAACACTAGAAACCATTATGTCTTCTAGCCGCTCGTCTGATGAAGAAAAGTCCAAGAAGAAGTCTGCTTCTGAAATCGCCGAGGGAGTCCGCGGTAGAGCCGCAAGGAAGGGATCGCGGCATGGATCAACTAAGTCTTCTTCTAAGAGTGATGGCGAGGAGATCCAGGATCCAGAAGCAGAAGTTCGGCCTAGAATTGCGCGATCTCGCAGGTCTGGCTCTCTGGCACTCATCGACGGCACTCGAATGAGTCTCGTCTTGAGTGACAACACTGTGCCGCAAAACTCGGCCAAGGGTCTGGTAGGCGCTCCAGCCCAACCCCAAACGTCGAGCAGTCAGCTTGAGATTCGCACTAGCCCCGAAACACCATATAAGGAGCATAGAGTTGGACGTACCAAGACCAAGGTAGTTACTCCTGAAAGCTACGCTCAACATGTTGTCCATGGATCGATTTCCTCAATGGATGCTTCAAACAACAGGAACAGCATTATATCAACCCTGAGCGGTTGGATGACCTGGCGTACCATCGACTCATCTCCTAGCAGCACAGGTCGCGCTGAAGGAAGCTTGCGAGAGCTTCTGCGGTCAACTGATGTCAAAGGAAAAGGGATAGAGGCTGCTGCCTATCCTTAATTTATACGAGAAGCAAGAGAGGAATACAGCACTCTCAAAAAGCAGCGATCGCGACAAAAACGATTCCCCCTTAACCTTCTCCTGCCTGGAGCCGTTAACTGTGGCTGATTTTCGTCATCAACGCGATCCACAGGGCTGCAACTAGTCTTGAGTAAGATACTAGGACCAGTTTGCGCCATGTATTGGCAGTTTGATAGAAGAAGGGTTTGTGGAAGCCTAATGGTCTACATTATTCTGCACTGCTTCAACACCTCACCAAAATGAATGACTAGTTACGAATTTGACGACATTTCACGAAGTATGACATGACAAACAAGGATCAGAGCGGCCGGGGAGAGGGCAATACAAAAGTGGTCAGTCATCAGATCGAATACAGGATGGATTGGACCTCTGGAAGGCGAGCTTCTGTGGAGGGGGCGAGTAAAGGGCGCTGAAAAGTAACTGTATATATTAATGGTGCTTTTGCGGGCAAGATCTTTGAAGGTCAAGGATCTCGCGCGGGATATTGAAAAGATCAACCAAGCTTGCTTCAGACTGTCATACCAAACAGCATGCTATATCATAATGGACTGGGGATTTGTTACACTACATTGTCGCACTGCACATTATGCATATAAGTAGTGAAATTGTAGGCCATATTTCCGTTTGCCTAGAGATACGGTTGCAACTCTGCAATATTATTTCTCCTTTGCCCAAGTTATCACATAATATTCCTGCCCTCTTCCTAGTCTAATCTGCTCAGCCACATGTAGGTATTATACACAACACAGGACAGGTCTGACTCCCAATAAATGACACCATACCACCACCGCCACCCACTCCTATTCCTATGTCGTTCCGATTGCGAACCGGGCGGAACCCGAGCTTGCAAGAGTCCTGAAACCCTGACCTCCCCCGCTCCACGAAACCAGATTCCCTCCACCTCTCCTCCCCCCCTCCAAAAAAAAAAAGAGGAAACCTCTCGAAAGCCTATCCGCGATGAGACCTTTCCGCCTTCACTTTTTTGTTTGCCATGAAGAGAAACAAATGCCACTTCCGCATATGAACGCCAGGTTGAGCACCCATCCCAAAGAAGAAGCTTGACAGAATAAGGCGACCGTGAAATGCGAAGAAAAAGCATTGCACCGCCGACATATCGTGATATAAAAGAAAAAGAAAACCAACACAACTGGCCATAGCCTAAGGTTTGGAAAGAATACAAGAAAGGAGATCGCTTAAATTGGCTTTGGCCATCGCTGATAGACTGGAAAAACCCCGGGTGACCTCGGTTGGTTGGTGTGATTACAGCATATATCAAGCCTTCTTCCCAGCTGCTGAAGGATTAGATGGAGGCTTGACCGCTTGGTTTTTGTCGACATGAATTCGTTTTGTGTCTCGTTGCTTATCGTTGCCTTCATTGCCGCGCTTCTTGTCATTTGCCTTGTCCTTCTCCCGCGAGGAGCCTTCCTTCTCCTTGGCGGCTCTCCGGGCCTCGCGATCTCGACGCTCGTTTTCTTTACGAAGAGCCTTGGATTCGAACTCGTGCCATTCTCCTTCAATAGAAGCGAGTCTGCGATATATATGGTTAGCAAAATGATGACAAGCACAAGAACAAGAACTTTCGGAACGTACTCTATAGCCTGTCGAGGTTTCGGTTCTTCCACAGTGAAGTAAGAATGCTGTAACACCTCGGCTGCATTGGGCCGCTGGGCAGGATCATAACGGAACATAGCGCTCAGCAACTCGAAGGCGGCCGGTGTAACACGTTCTCTGTATTTCTCTGCAAACATGCTCTTCCGTTTGGCAGTTGGGCGAAGCAGTTCAAACCAGGCCATGCCAACGAGTCCAGGCCAATCCTTGGGATTCGGAGTCCCCATCAAGTTGTAGATCTTCTCAAGCTGACTTAGCTCAGTGCCGTCACCGGGGAAAATGGCGTTCCGGGTAAAGATTTCGACCATGACGCACGCCGCACTCCAAACATCAACAGCAGCAGTGTATTTGGTTTCTCCTAGAAGAAGCTCCGGAGAACGATACCAGATGGTAATGACCCGATTCGTGTAGTCGAGCTGGTGTCGCTTGGCGTAGAAGCGAGCCAGACCAAAGTCGGCCAGCTTAAGGATACCTTCGTTGCTGACAAGAATGTTCGCAGCCTTTATGTCTCGGTGGAGGACACCTCGAGTGTGAAGATAGTCTAGACCTTCAAAAAGTTGCTTGGCAAGATCCTTCTTCTGAGCAGCATCGAGCTTGAATGACGGGTGATTCAAGAGACCTGTAAGATCGTGTGACATGTACTCAAAGACCATGAAGCAATCATTTTTCTCAACCATGACCTCCTGCAAGTTGACAATATTGACATGGTGGAGAGATTGCAGCAGCTTGATCTCTCGGACGGCAGTAACAGGAAAGCCATCCCTCTCGCCCTCCATGCGAATTCGCTTTAACGCGACGAGGCCTTTTGTGTAAACATTAAGACCCTTGAAGACCTTGCCGTACGTTCCAGAACCGACAACAGACTCATTGCCCGGTTTCCTGAAGAACACGGATTCTGAATCCACTAGATCAGCCGGCAGGGATGGTCGAGGTTTTGGCCGCTTCATAATCTTCTTGAACTTGCGCATTCGTGGAGCCGCTCGGGGTCCGTCGGGAGGTTTCCGATTATTATCATGACGTGAACGTGCCGACGCCGGTTCTGTCGGTGCAGAACGTGGTGGTTGGCGATCAGGATCGTTCTTGACTGGTTCTCGTCGAGGTGCGGCGTTAAACTTCTGGGATATCTCAGGCTTGGGTGTTGCGGGAGTAGGCTTTGACGAAGATTTGAAAGCAAAGCTGAACTTTCCCGAAGCACCTGACTGTGATTGTGACCCTGGGCCTGAGGGTGGCTGACGTTTTGGAGTGGCCAAATCAGGCTCGTCACCGTCATGATTTTCCCCATCTGTCTGCTGGCTCGTCGAGGTTTGAAAGCGGTCAGTGTCAGTGTTCATGAAATCTGGATGAGCGTCGCTTCTGTCATTTTGTGCTGAATTATTCGATCGCTCGTTGCTGGCGTCTTCGTAGTGTCCGCGAGGCCCTTGGCCCCCCGAGCTCCAGTGTGCACTCTTAAATCCGCCGCGACCTCCACGACCCTGGTAAGAACCTCCTCTGAAGCCACCACGATATCCCCCACGGTAGTTCCCTTGGGAATACTGTTGCATAGGCCCATTTGAGTTTGAATGTGACGGAGAGTGTGGTTGATTAAGAGGATAGTGGCTTGATGGGCCGCTGGGTGGTCCATAGTTGCCACCCTGGGGATGATGAGGCGGATATTGTCTGCAATTTATTAGCTTCTGTATTTGGTAACTTTGCACATTGACTGACTGCTGTGGAGAGTATTGCTGATTATTCCACCCTCCACGGTTCGCTCCATAAGGCGATTGTGATGGCGAAGTTTGATAGGACCCTCCCTGCAGAGGAGATTGTGAATACCCTTGAGGGTCACCTCCATGGTGTGTCTTGTGTGGATAGTTGGGATTGTATCCTCCACGATGGCTACCTCTAGAAGTCATGTCCTCGTCGATATCTGATCTTGATGAAGGTCGTCGAGCAGGCGATTCGTCTCGAGATCGAAAATCTCGATGAGCCTTAGGTGACCGAGGCGGCAAGGGCCGCTGAGAGGCCCAGCGTTCAGAATCTGAAGGCCGGTCGCGGGCTGGAACTGATGCCTCGGGGAAGTCTCCACGAGATGGAGGGCGAACTCGATGGGATAACGAATGCCGATTTTCAGACGCACCTGAGCGACTCCGTGATCCGTGACGGGGGTTTTCAGAGCGAAATTCTCGATCGGAGCGTCGTGGTTCTCGGTCTTCCCTGGCCAGTGAGCGGGAGCGAGAACGACGAGCTGGGCGAGACTGGACGTCCTCGACTGCCGTTGTTGGCTTGGGAGACCTGTCGTGGTGACGCGATGATGACTTCTTTCGGTCACGAGACGAATGGCGACCGTGCTTCCTCAAAGTGGACTCGGGGCTGTAGTCTCTGGTCCTACCCTTTGGACTTCGACCTCGTCGAGACTTCTTGCGTTGTGAAACAGTCACAGAAGGGCTGCGACTCCGGTGACGTTTGGTTGGTGGCGAGGAATCGCGGCTACCACGGCCCCGACTTCGAGACCGGGAGCGACTACGGCGACGTGCCTTATCGTCAGACTCCCGGTGTCGGTCTCGGTTGGCGCGATAACGGGGGATTAAATCGTCTTCGTCGATAGCTCGTCGCAGGGGCTCTGATGATGTGTGGCGGTCGTGGTCCCGGTCGCGTTCACGATCACGGCTGCGATCACGGGAATGGCGACGTCGATGAGCGGAAGGCTCCGGTCTCGTTGAGTGACGATGACGGCCTCCGTTATTGGAGTGGTGGCGGGGCAGTCGGGGAGGTTCTTGTCTGGAGGAAGGCTTCAGTCCTCGCTCGGTTCGAGCCCGATCTCCTTGTTCATCACGTCCCTGGTCGTCTTCTTTCATGGCAGCATGTCGAGGCCGACGAGGAGGCTTGGGCTTGGGCTTGGGCGTGTTCTTCATGGCGGGCACTGGGGGGCGTTGAGATTTTAGTAGGTGCTCGTGCAGATAAAACGCCGTACCTTAGCCGACGCGGGCGACAAGGATAGATGGACTCGCGACCAACGGCGCTACCGCCGGAGACGGTGTGTGGTGCAGGGGGAATAGCGGCGGGGGGGACGGCAACTGGCCGAGTGCACTGTCGTAGTGCTGTCAGATGCTGTCGATGTTATCAATGTAGTTTAGTTAGTTGAAAATCATGGCGTCGTTGGCAGTTTCAGGAGGAAGCGAGCCGGATGGCAGTATTCTGGCCAGTTGTAGAGGCGTAAGGTAAGGTAGATAGTGGTTGGAGAGTTTGCGTGCGGAGCAGACAAAATGCAGAAGCAAAATTCTGTCTTCACATCAGCGACCGTTCTAGGTTGCTGCTGTTGGACCAAACTGGAACCCTGCAGATCAGAGCGGTAGGCGGTGGTAGTGACCGCCAAACAAGGCTTATTTGCTGCCGCTCAAGCTTAATAACGCTTGAGCCTCAACCCTTCAGGTAAGTAAGGCCAAGACCGTCGCTGCGACCCTCGAGGCGGGCTTTTTCTCAACTCGAATCTCGAGTCTTGATCGACGGGCATATCACGAAAAACCTCCTAATGCACTTGCACGCTGGTTTCTCTGCTGGAAGTTCTCGCTCTGTCCTTGGTTTTTTTTCTCCCCCTTTCTTTTTCTTCTTTTTCTTCTCCCTCCCCCCCTTTATTTTTTTGTTTTGTTTTTGGAGGATCGTCTTCTCCCCTTCAACGTTCGCCATCCACTCCCCTAAGTATCCAAAGTGACTCATTCATTGCCAACACCAGCTCGCGGTGGAATTAGGAGAAATATTCCCCTTGTGTTCCGCCAGCATAGCAGCGGCTTTTTTCTCAGCTCATTGTCAACAATTTTTACGGCGCTCTCCAGCACCGTATTCTGGCTGAGTGACGGCCAACTTGACTCTCAGCTTGCCCAGGCTTTTTTTCTTTTCCAGAGTCAAGCCATTCGCCATTTCAGTCAAAAGAACTCCTTTTTGGAAAGCACACTGGCCTTCCTCAAGAAGTTTGGTCGAGTCGGTCCTCTGAATAGTGAGCCACAGCACATTTGCTGTGAGCTCACGAATGTGCAAAAGGTACTATATACGGATCCGTAGGGATGAATTTACGACACCTCCAACACCTCCCTTCATGCATATTTCCGCAACGACAAAGGGCGCTGTCGCGTCCACATTGCAATGCTCGTTCACGCCAGGATATTCCTTTCAACGCACTCCCTGGGGCCCAGTTAAACCAGACAACCGTCATGAGTTCTCATAAAGTAACTCCCCGTTTAGAATAGAAATGATCCCATCCGCATCGCTGCTTCTGCGCAACAAGAAAACAAACTAGACTTGCGAACAATGACACGTTGACCCTCAAAAAAGCAAGCTCAACACATCGCATTAAATGCAGAGAGCAAACCATGGCCCGAGGAAGTCTACACTTCCGAGTTGGTCATGAAAGATTTGGAGGAACAAGGCAAACCTCTGTTGCACGAGAGAATCTTGAAGAAATTCATGTCGATGGCCTCGTGCGAAGGAGGCATGGTAGATAGAAACCTGTTGGGTCCCTTCTCAGGTGCCCAATAACACCCCATGTCAAGTTGGCCACAAGGCTCAGTTGGGATTCATCATTCACCGATTGGGGGTGCCGTCATGTGGTGAATAAAATGTGCGCCGGAGACAGGGAACGAAGAAGACCAATGCTTCCCGGACTTGGCCAGCTCTGGTGGCCATGACTTTTCCCTGCCAAGCATGCTTATCATCCTTTCCCTTGAACCTCACATGGCGTTCGCTAGGAGCGGAATGATGCCAGCCTCTTATGAGATACGCTGAAAAGTATAAAGGGTCGTAATTGGAGTATGGTAGCATGAGTTCAGAAGAGGCCTAAGTCGCCAGGGATGAAGGTAGACCACATTCGGGTGGGTTATCGCGGATACTGGAGACCTGGATCACAGTCGCAGTTGGGCCGAGTCACCCCATTTCGCTGCCGATGGCCAAGGCGACAGGAGCCATGGTTTTTCTGGCGGGTATCTGTATCTGCCTCGATTTGAGTATAATGCCGTGTTACAGGCGGCGGGTGTGGCGATATGCCGTGATGGTTATGAGTTGGGTGCATGAGGGCTGAATGATGGCGGTTGTGGGAACCTTGGGAAGAGCTTGAAGGCCGCATGATCACGTGGAATGCGGTCTGGGTAAGTGGGGGGCTGACCGCCTTCTTTTCACTCCATGAGGGGCCAACCACGTTGCATCAAGAACTTGTGTGACCATGAAAACGATGTAATTGGGCGTTTACCTGGGCAGCTTCCATGCCCTTTGGGGTGCCTTATTCCACATACAATGAAGCAGACACTGAATTGGGTTTTATTTCTTCCAAGCCGAGAAAATTCGTGCAACTAACTCACCTTCGTCCTCTATCTTACGTAACCCTCCCCTACCTTATCTGCTATCATATCTTACCCAACCTAAGGTGCCGAGGTATTTGGCATCTACAATTCACAGTCATAATTACCAAACAAAGTAGCAAGTTAGCAGCCCGATATTCTGTACGGAGTCTGTATGGAGTACCATGGCCGAGAAACACCATCGACCTTCAAGACGGCCGTGCCCATTTTACCCGCCCATGTCGATGTCTCCACCCAGCCCCCATCCTTTCCCGCATGGTGGGCTTCTTTGGCTTTTACTGTACCATACATAGCGCATTCTCCGAAACTAGACGTGGGTTGTGGGTTGGCGTGGTGGCAGCCCCATTGGGAGGGAACTAGAACTGGGTGACCTCAGTGGACGCGCCGAGGATCAGGGACTGTGGTGCTGACGCGATTCGATGGGCGAGAGGGTCCAGGAACGTATAAGTGAAGAGTCGGGACCTCAAAGAAACGACTGAAGATGAACAGGGGGAAGGCCGGGAAACTTGGACGATACGGGACCTTGCGAGTTGACCACACGCACACACATTATGGCCTAGAAAGCTTCTAAAGCCCCTAAAGCCTCTACAGATTACTCAAAGACAGAACCCCCCAAGAAAGCGTTGACGATTAATCCTGGTGGTATTGTCTAGTTTTGCGCAGTCGGGTTTCGGGGCAAGGATCCACAAGGCCTATTCCGTGCAACCCTTCCTTGCATCTGCGTCTGCGTCTGTTGTGCCTCTAACCCTTAATCCAGCCTCTTTTACCTCCAGCGTAGCGATTCCTCATTCCATTTCTCATCGTCCATTCTTATTTCTTATTTCTTTGCCCTTCGCCCTTCATCCACATCCGTCACCTTGCATGCATATCTGCCCCTGTCTGGCCTAAATCATTCTCCCTGCAGCTCAGCATCGTACTTCGTGAGATAGCCCACCATGGACTGGTTTGGCCAAGCCGAAATCGAGTTCACCCATGCCCGCTATCCACGGGCTGTTCGAGAAAAGGACGGCACCCTGACCAACCTTCTCAATATCGTTGAGCAGGCCACGCCGCCTTGCAACCTGAATCCGCTGCTCTTCAATGGCCATTTACAGACTATGTGGACGGCGACCCGTCCCCAGGGTCCAAAGGTTTACTACAAACGCAAAATCTTCGAGGCCGACCACGAGAGATACCGCGGCACATTTGCCGTGGATTTTGTTGTGCCGCCTCACGAACTCGAGGATCCTACCTTGTGGCGACGGACGGTTTATTTTACTGATGAAGAATTGCAAACCTTGGGGTCCGACGACTCCAAGCCTATGGTGGTTTTGCTGCACGGTCTGTCTGGAGGTTCTCATGAGATCTATCTCAGACACGCGCTTGAGCCCCTAATTGGTGAGGGCGGCTGGGAAGCATGTGTCGTCAACTTTCGAGGATGCGCTCGCCACAAGATAACTAGTGGCGTGCTGTATAATGCTCGCGCGACCTGGGACTTGCGACAGGTATGTATTTGTCCCCGTCACTTAATTAGTTGAAGCAGCGCATCCGATGCTGACGCGCAGTTTGATAGACAGTAGCATGGTTACAGGAAAAGTTCCCAAATCGCCCCCTTTTCGGCTTGGGCTTCTCACTTGGAGCAAATATGCTTACCAATGTAAGCACTGAGATCAGGCCTTCCTGAGACGTGAATTAAAGGCAACTAACAAGACTCCAGTACTGCGGTGAGGAGGGGCCCAAATGCCCGTTGAAGGGGGCCGTTGTATGCTCCAACCCTTTCAACCTTGAAGTTGCCAGTAAGATGCTTCAGAGTAGCATTATTGGCAGAGAAGTCTATCTTCGCGTCATGGGATGTGAGTCTACTCAAGTTTGTTCAAGTTGAATCGACTCGCCACAAAAACTAACACACCCACATAGCTTCGCTGAAGGATCTTGCACGAGTACACAAAGATCAACTAGAAAAGTATAGCAACGTTGATGTTGAATCGCTGCTAGACGTCACATATTTGAACGAATTTGATCGGCAGTTGCAGTAAGCTCTACCCATCTCACTATTTCCGCGCGCCACCCTACAATGGAGACTGATTCATGATCAGATGTCCGACTTGGGGATACCCTACGGAGTATGCTTACTATAGAGACGCATCCTCGACTGATGCTGTTCTTTCCATTCAAATCCCATTCCTGGCCATTCATTCAACTGATGACCCTGTAAGTCCAATTTGATAAAGCGCACTCACATATTATCTACCGCTCCTAACCTGAAGGACAGATTGCCATCAAGGAAGCCATCCCCTTTGAAGAGTTTCAGCAAAATCCAAACACCATTCTTGTCACCACCTCGCTAGGTGGCCACCTTTGTTGGTTCGAATTCGGCGGAAGTCGCTGGTTTACTCGCCCCGTGGCCAACTTTTTGAACCATCTCGCATTCAACACTGACCTTGAAAGCCTAAAACCAGAGCCTCCAACGACTCCACTTGGTTATGCAGGACACAATTATGTGCCAATGCGACGGAAGCTGGTAATTGGACCGGACGACCTCGCCTACTAACTAATACAATGACTGACTGGACCTTGTTTCGAAGCGTAACTACGTGGAGCAGGATTGAGTATTTCATGGGGAGGATTTGGTAAAAACCGTACGTGATAAATAGACTTGTTATACGTTATATAGATATATGCAGTCAGAGCACAAGCTTGTGGCTGCCTTTCTTCCATCCCAGCAGGCCTCATTTCGGAGTTTCTCTCAGAATTCGCCTTTTTGTTATAGTTGAATCAAGGCTCATGTCGAGCCGAAGCAAGAACAAGAATCTCTGCCATTTACCTCTCGCCCCAAACTCCAATGCGCCAAACAATGCAAATCCTCGCTCCATCCTGGGACCTAGGCTTTTCGTCCCCCCCTTCGACCTCTCCCCCCCTTTTTTGTTTTAGTTTCCCTTCTTACGCGAACGACACTCTCTTCTTCGATTTGGGCTTGAAAGCCTTGGTGCCAGTCGATGACATCTCCTTGATGCTATCCTCGGCATCTCCGGCGCTCTTGCGCTTGCGCTTCTTTCTCAGAGCATCCTTGGCGTTTTCGAGTCTAGAATTCCGCTCCTCCTCCTTCTTCTCAGCTTCTACCTTGCGGGCTTCGCGAATCTCCTCCATCTGGCGCGCCTTGATCATCTTGGACTCGATCTGACCGTTCTTCTCGGCCTGGACAATGGATAGAATTGTGTTCATGCTTTCCTACAAAACCAGAAAGAAAAAAAAGAACCACCTTAGCATATGCAAGGATTACATATAGGATTTTGGAAAGAATAACGTACCGTATCATCGACAAAAACCTTGCCCTTCTTCTTGCCCTTGGGCTTGATGACGCCAACGGGAGTAATGGTGTTGAGCTTGGGAATGCCCAATTCCTCCTCGGTGTAAACTCGCTTCTTTGGGTTTCGGAGCTTCTTCAGAAGAGCTTCAGAGCCCCTGTCTTTGACCTGCTTGGACTGCACAGGGCCCTTCTTGCCCTTCTTGCTGGGCTTGACGATGCCATCGGTGGCGGAGCGCTTGGAGGCCTTGCTGTTTGCGATGCCCGACTTTGCGGCGGCGTGCTTGTTTTTCACGGTGCTCGTACGAGAGGGCGCCATTGTTATTCTTCGGTGATGGATGCGATGCGCTTGTGAGGGGAGGCAGAATGTGAAGTTGTGCACGTTGTGGTAGTGCTGATGATGGCGGTCGTTGTTTGAATAGGTCCGCTGATCATATCAACTTTTTTTTTTCTGCGACGCAGCGCGATAACGATAAGAATGCGGGAAGGTGGCCGGGAGGATGTGAAAGTGGGGCCGGAGTTTCTGCCGTTTCACGCACAACAAATCAACTACTTTCGCTTCTTCCCCCACGCTGAGCCACGAGGGCGTTTGTTGTGTAAGTCAGGATGGGTTTTCATCTGTGCAACTTCTTGATTTACCCCCTATTATCCAAGGTATCTAATTCGGGTCATAGGAATATTAGACCGAATATTCTCACAGTGACTGTCGGAATGAGGCAAAAGAGCAAGCGCTCACATGGTCATATTGACGCAGGCCACTAACCCAATGCATCCAATTGGCATCTGGGCTGCGTGCAATAATAGCAGGTTCAGTGAACTTTCCATCTCCTCTATGTTCTGTACTTCTTTTCAAAGGGCCAGTTTCGAGTCAATGGAAATCCCTAATTCTTAGGGTTGACACACTGCAGTAGCTAGGTACCAAAATAAGACACGAAGTAAGCATTATCAATGCCTACTAAATCCTTGGATAACGCGGAGGACGCCAATAAAATAACCTAAGCTGTGGAGGCGTTTTGATTTTTTTTTCTTCTTTACAGTGCCAGTGAGGCTGAGTTCCGTGGCAATGGATCCCGGAGCTTGGGAAAGTGGGCGAGCTACGTCAGGCCTTTGGAGCCGAGAATTGGTACCTTGGGTAAGGTATAGGTAGCTAAGGCAAGTTACTCTGAGAAGGGATAAAAACTTGACTCGTCTGGATAAAGCGATTAGTTTAGTTGTTTGCCTAGACAAGGTCGGTAGAGGCTGAGTATGCACCTAGAAGCCTACAACTGGGCAAACTCACAACGATAGAGAGATTTGAAACCCGCAGAGTGGTCAATCGAATTCCTACTGTAATTGAGAGCCTGTGGGGAGTTGACGCCAACAAGGAGTCCCGTAAACTCCTCGTTTCGTCGTTGGTTGTAAATGCTGAAACGCAGGGCAGGGACCTGGAACGGATTTGAACAGCACTAGCTTGGAGCAGAAACAGTGAACGAATTCATTAAACAATACATAGTGTACTCTGTAATCGGCAGATGCGGAGTATGGTAGTTGGTCATGGGATCAGTTGAACGATTTTCGTGGTACATACTATGCATTCATACAGTTACGGCTCTCTTATTAGTGAAGACATCATAATACTAATGACGGGCCCGCCACAGGGAGGAATTTCGGGTCTTGGAATCCGGGATGCACCTCGTGACACAGTGGGACTGTTTTTGCTTCCAGAAGCCCACACAGCGCCATGGCATCTCCTGATGTCACCCTTCTTGTACCTTGAGGGGCCAGTACGCAGGTTGGGTAGCACCATACATATGACAGACCAGCAGGGTTACGGTATCTTGTAGAGGAGATCGTCAGAGGGACGGTTGTTCTGATCCCATGCACATTCATTGATGATTGCTGAGACATCGCGGAGAGACAAGTCGATCCGTCATTCGTGCAACCAGGCCCAGCAGTTTGTTGTTGTTGTTATTGTTGTTATGTAAGTTAGGGAGGGCTGTGCTCCGTCAAAACGGCAGATTTATCCCAGGAGCCTGTTGCAGAATGTAAGTTACCGTACTCTTTGGCAGCTCAAGGCACTGTTTATGTAGGTACCTAGCTACCTCTACTATGCACTAGCTGAGGTAGATGTTACAGTGTGCTTCAGGTGGGAAGACCTGGGTGGCCTGCACTGCCGGCGTGACTCTTCCAGCCGCACTGCACAGGGAGAGAGACCTGGGGTTGTTATTCTTTTGGGGGAACCAAACTGTACTTACTGTACGGATACTCTGTACCAAGTCCCGTAGGCGCACTACTCCAGGGCTTTGGACTCCACAGATGAGGTTGCCTTCACGTACCTCATAGCAGTCTTAGTGTGTCAGAAGTACCTGGCTGGTACCTGTTGGCATCCCCACCACTTCCAAGAGTCAAAGACTCTTTTTTTTTTCCGGTACGTGGGCAGAATTTCTTCTTACCAGTATCAACTCATTGAACCTCGTTCGCTTTTCCAAACACCATCAGCTCTCACCTCACCAACTCTCGCATTACACCGCCGCTTCTACCTCTACTCCAACTTGAGCCCGACCACGTTCACCGCGATATCCGTCACCGTTCAACTAATCTACAGCCCGACCATCCGCAAAACCTCTATACTTACAGCCCTACACTCCTCCCACCTGATATCATCCCCCCTCATCCCTCCATCGCCCTCCTCCAAAACACACATCAAGAGCCCACCCCATCAACCACACTGCCATAGCTCCCGCCGACTCCCACGACTCTCTAGCTTATCAATTTCACCACACTTCTCGCTGCTCGTTCACACTTTACGATCTACCCCTCTTCCTCGTCCGCCGCTCGTTTCTCCAGACGTCATCTGGTGACGACCCCCCCGCCCTACGTTCCCTCTTCAAGGCTCTCCCGTTGCGACAAAGTCTTCATGGACAACTTATGGACCCGCCGCACAAAGTAAGTCTCTTTCATAACTTCAGGTCCACCAGATACTAACCAACATTCTTCCCTCAGCTCCGGCAAGCTTTCCCTCTCAACACCCGGTCAAGGCTCCCACGGTGATTCCTTCAGTCGCAACGCCTCCTTCTCCAAGCGTCAAGGTGGCGATGCCTCCCAGAATAAATCAAACCCCTTCGGCTCCGCCCCTGGAAGCGCTCTAGTATCCCCTACCAGCGGTGCGTCCAGCGCCTTTGGTCTAGGCTCAGGAGCCTTTGCGTCGTTCGGGTCTGCCAAGACGCCCAAGTCGTCGGCAAATCCGTTCGATTCTGCCATGGGCTCAGTGGCTCCCAAACCTGGACAGGCCAAAGACCTTAAGGCTGGGCCCAAGGGTCCCGGTATGACTTCCATTTCCGAGGATAAAACTTCGTTAGTGGATAGTCCCCAATCACACCCACTCAAGGATGCTTGGTCCTTTTGGTACCGCCCTCCAATCTCCAAGGCCCACGGCTTTATCGAGTACGAGCAGACACTGCATGGCATTGCTACAGTGCAGACGGCAGAGGAGTTCTGGGAGATTTACTCGCACCTGAAGCGGCCGTCGGCCCTTCCCGTCGTATCTGACTACCACCTCTTCAAGAAGGATATTCGCCCAATATGGGAGGACGAGGAGAACAAGAGGGGTGGAAAGTGGATAGTACGCATGAAGAAAGGCGTGGCTGATCGCTACTGGGAGGATCTTTTACTTTCTCTCATTGGTGATCAGTTTGGGGATGCGGGCGAGGATGTATGTGGTGCGGTGTTGAGTATGAGGAATGGAGAGGATATCCTTAGCATCTGGACTCGCACAGATGGTGGTCGCGTTATCAAGATCCGGTAAGTGTACCTCTGATATATTTCTTTGCAACACTTGTTTCCCGCAGATGCTAACAATATACTTTAGCGAGACCATGAAGCATGTCCTCAACTTCCCCCCCAACACTCGCGTTGAGTTTAAGAGCCATGACTCTAGCATTCAACAACGGACTGCCATCGAGGAACAGCGTCGTGAGAAGGCTCAGCACCACCACGAGAAGCGTCACGCTGGCGGCTCCTCGAAGCAAGCCGCGGAGCAATCCCAATCGTAAAACACCTCTCGTCAGGCCCACACTTCCGTCCGTGATGTGGCCTGTGACGACTCATTTAACTGTATAATACGATATACAGGGCCAAACCATATGGCTTATTCCAATCGTCGATGTCATTATTTTTCTTTCTTTACATCTTCTCTTTTTTGCGTTCGCCCTGCTTCCCGATGCGGTTGACGACGGCTTTTTGGTTCTTTGGATGAATAGTTGGGGGTTAAGGAGGGTGGCGGACCCTCGTACGCTTTGTTCATGAGGATATCTTGGGACGGGGTCATTCAACTTGGGACGGATGGATACGGCGGCATGGAACGGTTACGAGAGGCTCAGCGTTTGGTGTTGTCGAGATGGGATTGCCATGTATGTACAATAAGGCAGCTGTGTGTTGGTTCAGCATGACTGGTCCAGACTTGCAGCGCTCTGCTATGTATTGTGAAGAATTGAATAATCACAATCATTTGTTGGACGGCTTTTCACTGCCTCCAAGAAACAAGAAGAAAAATCGCCCTTTTTTTCTTTGTGAATGACGGAAGTGATGTTACATTTCATTAACCAGTATTTTGATACCAACCCGCCCTCGCTCCTTTACCAACTACATATGATCCTAAATAACCCTCTTTTTGTTTTATCATGATGCTCCGGCTTTGCCCTTTCCTTTCCCTGGTTCTCTTCTCCGCTCCCAAACCTGCAGATAGGCCTCACCCAGGTAGAGTAGCTCGCTCTGCACCTTATCGACAAATAGATCCTGGCAGACGACCCACTCGCCAGTGGCCTTGTCCTTGAGCTGGACTTTCCACGTCTTGCGCTCCTCGCCGCTGTCAACGACGTCCTCGCGCACACGGACGGCTTCGTGGACGACGTTGGCGACTAGATCGTACCAGATGGGTTCGCCTGGTGGCCACTCCTTGGGGTTGGGTTCAACATATGGCGACATGTCGAGATTGCGTGCGTCGAAGGTGACGATAGTTGGATTGCGCTCCGACACGAACTTGTTCTGCGAGAAGCGTTTGACATGGAAGACGAGATAAGGGGGAAGGGGGTGAAGCAAGCGGTAACGCTTACGTTGGGCGTTGAGTTCCTGGGCGCGCTGACCATCATACTTCGAAAGAATGGTCGTGAGCGGCACCTGGGGAATGATGTTCTTCTCCAGCTCATCCTGGAAGAGCGGCGTTGAGGGTAGATCCAGGGTAAGAAGAAGGAAGCGCGCGATGTCGACTTTTACGTCCGCAGCATCCTCGAAGCGTAGACGATCGCCAGCATCAGCGCGAGCTGTGATGGCCTGCGATTCGACCTTGAGTTTGCCTTGAAACGTACGCTGGATCATGGAGCTTCCCGGCTTCGTTTTGGATCCACCAAGGCCGAGATGGAGGTTGTTGAGAAACCACGAAAGGAACTCAACGGGGTCAGACTGAGCGGTGAGGGTGAAGCGCTTGTTAGAGCGCAGGGAGATCTCCTGCAGCAGCTCGTGTGGCGAGACATGAGCCTTGAAGGCTCGCGGGTTCCAGATCTTGCGGACAAGGATGCTGCACCGTTTCACCAGCTCTGCTCTGTTGGAGAAGTTCTCGAGGAGGAAGTAATTGCGCAGCGGCGCTACGTGGGCGAGGGCCTGGACTACTACATTGAGGTAGTCATTCTCTTTGATGTTGTTCATACCGACGAAGCCCGGGGTGTACTCCTTGTTGTCCAATGTCCAGCTGGTGCGCCTCACGCGGTCCATATCGATGATCTCCTGCTTTGTATATCGTGGATCCGACACGTACTTGATATCGTCAAGGGCGCGGCTCTTGACCTCGTAGCCCTCGGGTAGAACGTAAACACTTTGAGACTCAAGATTGATGTAGACATGGTGGTCCTCATCGAGAGCGTGGAAATAGGCGTGCGATTTAGGCCCGCGTCCTTGGAAGTACTTGCCGCAGACTAGGCAAGCATAGACATTGATGTTGGAGAGGGAGATGGAGCAAAGCTTCTCAAAGTCGAAATCGAGCACATTCCGATCGATGGTATCGAGGTAAAGGTCGTCGTATCCCTCTGTAGGAGCTGATTGTCGGAGAGGTGCTACGGGATGAAACTCTTCGTCGCCGAAGTCGTCGCCAGCTTCACCCACCCCATTCATCTCCTCCCTCGTCTCGCCGTCGGTTTCGGCGTCGTAGACATCTCGACGTCCACTGTCTAGGGGGGAGTCGAGCTCTCCGACCCGCGACTTCTTTGATGCGGGCGAGGCGATGTCAAGGAGCTCGTCAAGGGCCTCGGAGGCCTGGCGCTTGGCCATGGTCGTGTTTGAATTTCTTTCCGATCGACGACTCTGAAGGTGGTGATGGGAGAGTAACGTCTGAGAAATGGGTGTTTGACACTGTATCTCCGAATTGGGCGGATGTAAATAAAGTACAGAAGTGCGAAGAACTAAGGCACTGGACAAGGCTGAGATGCAAAGAATATGTGCATGCTTGCGGAACCATGAAGCACCAGGTGGAGCTCAAAATTCTAGGCACCTCAGGCGTGGAGTCCTGTCATACATTGAACCTGGAGGTGCCCTGGCTCTAGGTAGCTCCCATTGGTATGTGTGGAGTACTGTATGTACCTCGATATCAAGCCAAGGTATTGACCGAGATCACAACAACTACTATCAAAGAATTATCTGGAGCAAAAAAAAAGGAGAAAGCCAATCTTGAATTTTTTTTATCTATATCCTCCTACGCCAATAATCAAATTTATTTTCCGTTTCGTGTGAATATTTATCTGGTTAAAACGGGGAAATATGTCTCAGATGCCACATATTAAGATACCTATTAGCCCGCCATGACTACATCAGCTTGCTCTCCAGTCTCTTTCATCAGCACATCATCCTCGTCCATTGCCGGAGCAATACTGTCCATCTCCTGTAGGGTATATTCCACCAAGTAACTCTCATCCACTAGCTCCTCCACTCGCTTGTAATGTCGCTCAGTGTAAACTCTGATGGCATGCAGGATCTCCTTCAAGCTCTTCTGTCCCTTAGCTCCCTTTACAGACAAGTTGGAGAACTTTGACGCGGGGTAGCTTCGGATGAGAGTCCACAAGATCCTTTGCGACACCTGTGCCGTTCTCGCATTGGTGTTCCAATCTCGCAGCCTCAGGAGCAATAGGAAAATTTGCTCATCCGAGAGATTGGCTAGGACCTCGTCCACGGCCTTCAGTCCTGACAAGCTCCCTGCATCAGGGTTGCTCGTGGTAACGACTGACGTGAATAGGCTCAGTAGGCGACCTGGGTGGTTAAGTTGAAGGGCAAGGGTGATAGCCTCACGGTATGAACCAGCATGCATATGGTTTTCCAACTCTTGCTCTTGTTCAATCAGCTCGAGCGCAGCCTTGGAAGCTGCTGCCTGAGTCTCAGATGACGTATCTTTCCAGAAAGTAACAGTAGAATCCCCACTACCAGAGACAATGGTGTTGTTCTTCGGATGCACAGCAACAGCCCATACGCGATCCTCGTGGTTGTCAAGAGTGCACTCGGTCTCTCCTGAGTTGACATCCCACACCTTCACGAGGCCGTCACCACCTGCACTGGCAAAGTGGACGCGCTTCCTAGTCTGATCTTTCTCTGTGGGCATGTTGAGCCAGGCCAATTTTAGTACGCTGTTCGAGTGGCCCTCAAACGTTTTGATGCAAGTGTAGTCGGAAAGACTCCAAAGCTTGATGGTCTTGTCGCCACTTCCGGTAAGCACCACTCCCTTTCCAGTGATAGGGCCATCCTCGCCTTGAATGGCGGGCATCTGAGCCGGGGAGAATTGCACAGACCAAACTCCTCGCTTGTGACCACGAAGAATACCCTGAACTTCACCTTCCTCGACGGACCAGATCTTGACCGTCTTGTCCTGAGAGGCAGATGCAAACAGCTGGCTACTGTGATGGACGTTGATGGCGTTGATATCTTTGTCATGTGCCTTACGGGTGAAGGCAGCTCGGGATCCCGTTTTTTGGCCCTTCTTTTGAGCGACACGAGGGACCTCCCACTTCTTGATGGTTTGATCCTGCGATCCAGTCAAGAGGAAAGCAGGGGGATGGCTGAGAGGATCCAACCGCGCCGCAGAGGATTCAGGTGGAACGGTTTTCGGCAGTGCCACAGCACCCAAAGACTCAGCATGGCCGGAAAAGGTAGCCCAGCATGTATAAGAGTCGTGCTCGGGGTCAACGCGCCAGAGCTTGGCAGTGTTGTCCTTGGCACCCGTAGCAATCCAATGCCCGGACCAGTCAATATCCAGGGAAATAATAATGTCGTCGTGACCCTTCAAGAGAGCAACATCTTGGCCGAAGTAAGCTGCGGAATCAGATCCCCAAATATCCTCGGAAGCTCCTTCTTTCGATTCACCCACGGAGACAAGTCTGATATCCTCCGAGTTTGTGGCTAGAGCCAAGAGTGAATGGTCTGGGAGCATATATCCCAAGTCGATGATCTCATCGTGAGTTCCTGATATTCTTCGAAATGGCTGAGGCGCTGGGAGGTCTGTGCCGATGGCCTCTTTCTTGGGCACCTTATACAAGGCCAGGGTATGGTCGACCTGTACACAAAGAATGAAAGGTAGGCCGGGGCGGTAGATGGACGACACAATACCCTCTTCTTCGCTTTTCTCCGAAATTGACGACGATGATACTTGACGTCCATCGTCGGTATCCCAGAAACGAACACTTCCATTTGCGGAAGCTGAGTACGTGATCTTCCCACCGTCAACGAATCCAGCACCCTCGACCAGTTCCAGAGTCGGGACAACTTTCCGGATTTTCCATGACTTGGTATCCCACCAAATCAGAGTCTTGTCCCTACCTCCAGTGACAAGGGCATGCTGTTCTGGTGAGTAATCCAGGCCCCGGACGTCGGAAACGTGAGAATCTAGGTTAGCAACGCAGGTGCGTTTGTGTAAATCCCAAATGCGGACTTTGCCATCTTGGCTACCTGAGGCAAGTCTGAAGTTGGTTATGGTGACAGTTTCGTCACCATCCTCGTCAGAGTCGTCCTGGGGCTTTGAGCTCTTCTTTTCCTTGCGCGATTGGGTGGTATCCTTTGAGCGTGCAGCAACTTCGAAGAAATGGAGCGCTGATACCAGAACGGAAGGTCCACGGAAATTGTGCGTCACATATCCTGCAGCAATATCCCAGACCTTGATGGTGCCGTCGGTTCCTCCAGTGGCTAGCAAGGTGCTGGTGCGGTCGATAGCAAGCACAACAACAGGAGTCCCGTGAGGTTTCAGTGTCCTGAGTAGAGAAGTCTCGATTGAGCCATCTTCCTCTGAACGCTTCAGGGAAAAGATTCTCATGGAGAGGCTGCGGCTGCAGACAATGAGATGAGACCCAGAGGGGGTTACTAGGAGAAAGTCAGATCAATGAAATTTGAGATTTTTAGAATATGCATGTCAAATGAGACATACAAGTCAATGTGGATATGAGCTCTCCATCCTGTGAAAAGTTAGTCAGGTTTAGAAATCACAACTTCTGGTAACTCTTACACCCTCAATCTGGGCCAGGTGTTGGCCAGTCGCTGGATCAGTCAGGACAGCATCTTCTCCAAGCACGGTAGCAAGGATGCGAGCGCCATCATCGATGGCTACAGAGCCGCCAGTGAAGATTGGTCTTAGAACATGGCCGACGTCAAACGTCGTTTTCAGAGGCTGTTTACTCGCCATATTGCTTGCTGCGGGTTGGATGCAGGAAACTCCAGTTTCATGCCGAAATTTTTGTAAGCCTTCCTTCCTTAGCCTCGTCCTTGTATGGCTTAGGTGGCGCGCCATTCGTTTGCGCCACAAAATTTCCAGCCACATGTCACCGAACGTAGTATTCCACCTAGTGGAGCCTCCAAGCACGTCCCACGTCCCAGTAGTTAACTACCTAACTTAGTCGTCGGCCTACGTCCCACTTCCACGTACTTTGGGAGTACATGATGCAGTGATTCTCTCAACTTAATCTCATCTCGTTCTCCCACTAATAATTCTAAACTATCTCTTTATTTTCGCTCCTTACTTTTGCTTTTGATAACTGACGCTACATTCACCTCCAAACTTTACTCTTTAGAGGTGGTTCGACTCATGCGCCGCACGGCACTTTCATCATGGGAATGCAGGAGCCGTTGACGGCTCAGGCTCTTGTATGGAATACCGGGACTCATTTACCCCCTTTGGAGCTTGTGCTGACCAACTTGACAGGGAAGGTCGCCATACGATGATGATGTTGTCGAATGGGACCAAGAAACAGATGCTCATCGTGAACCCACGCAGGAATATGATCATAGAGGGAGACCAGTCAACGCGGAAACTAAGCGTATCAATCGGGACATTGTGCGCTCGCACAATGAAGTCATGCTTGTGATTGGCGTCGCGGAGCAAGAAAATCCAAATCTTGGCCCCGAAGCAGAGTCTCAGAGGCGTCATGAAGCCCATGAGCGCGCTGTGGGCATGAAGCTAGTCTCTTCGGCTTATCGATGCATCGAGGCTGTGGGCATATTTGGCCTCCACCGAGCTCGGCAACGCATTCTGGTAAAACCTCACCCAAGTCATGTTACTGTTGAAAATCACTGGACTGATTATCCAAAGGTGTACAAAACGTTTTCTCACATCCCCTTTTGGGATTTATACCGACAGAAGTGGCAGGATTTCTCCATCCCAAGGGACATCCTCCCTGGTGCGCCTGCCAGCTTGCTGGCAAGCTATATAGAGCGGTATATGGTAACACTTTGGAGCGACCGCATTGACAGAATCTTTGCTCGCCGATGGTAAGCGCTGTCCCAAGCATACTCCCCTCCCCCCGCCTTCTAACATCCAACTAACACATATAGTGTACACGAAATTTGGGCCTACGCTCGAGTCCATCTCGAGATATACGTGGTACTACAAAGGCTGAATCTCATTCCGAGCAGCCAGTGGTTCCCTAGTTTGTCTTTTTTCGTTCCCTTCACGCAGGACTCCCCAATCCCAGCGCCTCCCCCTCCTCGAGACCTCAGCCCCCAGTCAATATTGCAATGGATTGGCGGACTGTTTATCTCTGCGACGCCATTTCTTGTATGGGTAATGACGCAACGAATGGTCAGAGACTGGAAACGCCAACTTTGGTCATTGATCTTTCCATACCTCCCAAACACCTGTTTTTCTGCCCGGCGGTTGCCTCCCCTGCCAAATCCACCACCTCCCCCGCCTTCGTCTTGGAGAGCAACGAATGATGAGAGGAGGAGGCCGGAACCTCACCGGGTTCGAGACGCAACAGATGAGGTGTCTCCCCTGAGACCAATAGACGGTCAAATCCCTGATACTCCGGTCGAAGCAGTCCGTCGTCAAAGCACCTTTTCCGCTCGGGGAGACGACTTCGCTAGTGACGAAGAGGACATGGAGGGCGTCAGTGCGACTTTGATTTCGTTTGATGTGGAAGCTAGCGACGCGGCTGAAGCACCTGCCGGACTGTGGTCAGCTGAACTACGGCCCAGTGTGGCTCCTGATCCAAACGGAGTCCAGGTTTTGTATCTTGACACAACTTTAACCCAGCTGCCACCGCTTATGGCATCACACCTGTTTACGGAGGCCCTGTCGAGACTTCTAATTGCCCCATATGAAGGTATTGCATTACGCTTACTTGCGCGGACATGGTGTGTGGCGCATGGTCTGTCTGTCAACAACATATATCGCGCCAGTCTCTTCAGCTGCCTAAACGGAAATGCCGTAATTAACTTCTTGGGATCGGAATTTCTACACTTCTCTGTATTAAGTGAGTTATGGGGTGTCGTAATGCTCATCTCAATGTATCATCACCAATCTGAGGAAGAATGGAAGGAGACAGAGGCCAAGGCCCCAGAATGGGATTGACGACTAGGCTGAACCATGGGTCAACATTGCGAAATACAGTGTACGATATGCTAAGACTATGCACAATCAAATTACATCAGCGTTCTGCTACCATTTCGCTTACTTGTTTCTGTGCAAATAGCTTTTCTGAATAGGATGGGTCGACGCGACACCCAGGATCTGTGGTGGGTGCAGTTGCTTGGCCACCACTATGGCCGATTATCCGTTGTGAGCCACGGCCCTTTTCCACACTTTAGTTTTTCTGAAATGCTACAGTCTAGCATTTTCACGATAAATATTAACGTGTATATATATTACGGACATGTGAGTATGAATGATAGTGTCCTTGTCTCCTCAGAAGCAGAAGTAAACCAAATAGACTTACTTGACTCAACAAGATAAAACGTTGTCGCACTATACTTCGCCTGTCCCTCGACCAGAACCGAGAAGATCAGTAACCGGTGGACTGATACCAAATACAAGGCCACGCTACATAGTACATACAGTAATAGGTATCAGGACGACTCTGCCTCGCCCTTTCTGGGGTTGGAGCCCTAGCCTTTGACCAGGGTGCTATGTTTAGGGGGGGCCAACTAGAAGGCCATGAAGACTCAGGTGCAAAATTTGCAGCCGCAGCTCATGCCTTATCGACGGTGGCCACGTACACAAGTACGAATTGTCATGGGAGAAAAAGATCAGGGCGTCGAAGACGGATATTTGCACGTTTGCATGTTCAGGATTACAGCATAAACCTATGCACATCTTACGCACTAAGTTCTATCATCCGCATTCCTGGGTCTCTGGTCGCTTCTGATTCGACATAGGAATAGAACTAACAGTGAATCAAAGTTATGCATGCCAAATGCGTCTGGAGTACTGCGACGTGCCTTCATACAACACCCCTCCCCCCTCCCCCCCTTCTTCCCCGCGGCTCGGCAAGCGTGAAGGAGTGAGGGGCAACTTTCGTGCCGGGTGCCCCGCGGTGAGTGTCAGTTTACACCTTGCGGGCCGCACCGAGATCCTCACGCACAAGAGAATGAGCATATAAACGATTAGGCACAGCTGACAACCTAGGTCCTTTAGGGACGTTACCGCAGCGAACGGAGCACTCGTTTGATGAGAAACACGGTCCACATCCACCCCAAAACAGGCCAGCTACAGGAAGGCGAAGACGCCATACTTGACGCGAACCATGTTTATCAAATGTTCTCGAGTATGAAGGCAAATTTACAATGTAAGCGAGTGCGCCCTGAAGAGGAATCCAAGTGGAGCGGATGATTGCCTTTGCCCGCACCCAGCAAGCCACTCGACAGACTATCTTATAGTCCATGTCGAATTGGTCATCAGAAGTGCTTGTGAATATAATACTTTCCATACGCAGCCAAATTCCGAACACTCGACCAAGTGGAGGGGAGATGCTGGGTTATGAAGATGCGTTCACAAGTCATTGACTATTTTCACCCTTCTCGAATTACACGCCTTCCTCCGAGGATAGTCTTCGCCTTCCGCCGCCCTACATGATATGGCAGAAATTGAATACGGCAGCGTATGAATTTTCTCTCTCGGTTTACTGTGCCTGCTTCTACCTGAACTGATACAAGTGTGTCTGGGGCGGTTCGTGCTAGAACCAGGGTACGCGATAAAAAGCAAAAAAAAGAATAAAGCAATGTTACATGGTCTAGTATTCAGGCAGCAACCGCAAGTTTCTCACCAGTAATCTGTATACGGTCCACCACTTCCCAATATCTTTCATCATCTGTTACAGCGTGCAGAACAGGCCACAGGGTTGGTGATTTTCCTCGTTCGCCCTCTTATCATCAGAGGTGTGGATGAAAGCTAGGGAGGAGGTTTTTAAGCTTGATATTTTCCATTTCCAGTTACTCAGGCGATTCTAACGAGGTGAAGCAATAACGAAAATATTGCATTCTGGTTGGGCTCTTTGTTGGGTAATCCCCCATCTCACCTGGGCCGAGTGAACTGAGGGGACCTTGGAACATCACAGAAAGACCGGTTACAAATTTCAATTAGGGAACCAAGATGTCCGAGCACACACCGACTAGGCGAATTTATGGCCTCGCAATAATAGCTCTGTTCAAGCCCGATCTCAGGGGTGTCGAGCAATCCTTTGACTTGTCACCCCCCGGAGCGTATTACCGGCATATTTGTTGTCTCTAGTGCCTTCTGCTGTGTTCGAATGACCCGACCCGTAACCATAAATTACTATTATGACTGGTTGCTATTCACGCTATCGCGCATATGTCTTCCCATGAGCCAGCTAGCAGGGCTTGTTGCTAGTCTACGAGTCAAGGGTTATTTCAGTGACCACCACACACCTCTAGAGAGGAAAAATTCCCCAAAAAACTATAAAGAGCTGAAAATATTAGCATTTACGACTCTGGTCCTGTAGTTTTATTCTCTGCCAACCTCCTGAAGTTTGACTTCGATCGCCCTCCTTACTATTCATCATGTCTCTGTATCGTGATACTCAAGGTTTGAACCCTGACAGAGGAGATGAATGAATAACTTGTTATTCATATCACTAATACATCGGAACTAGATGGTACTACGGGCGGAGTTTCCATGACCGTCTGTCAAGACGACTCTCACCTGATTATCGAGGTTCCTCCAAAACGTCCACGTCCACGGCCAAAACCTATCGTTATCGTCATTCGGCCGACTCAACTCAGGTCGTCCTAGTTTCTCGGAAAGAATCCACGTCCAAGGTTTCAAAATATGACCGATACGTTATAATCATTCAACCAACAACTTCATCCCCTACTCAGTCGTCGGTTGTAGGAGTGTGGGCGAGATTGGAGCGATGGATAGAAATCAACCTTGCCAACCCTTGATTGGGTTGGTGATACTGCTCAATAGTTGCATATGGAGGAATGAGAAGGGCTTATGGGAGGATGAGGGACATGTTGCAGTTTCTATACCATATTTCACGAAATGCTCTGCATCAATTACTGCAAACGATTAGGAGAATTCAGTCCACGATGTCCGCGTCAGAGTTTCTTCTTTCTTCTTTACTTGTAATGTATGATCGAGAAATTAGAAACTAGGTAATAAGTAAGCACCATGTTTTCCCCCGGGACCACACCCACTAAGATCTGGCATTAGTGTTGGATGTTAGTTCACAAGATCTCATACTAAGATAGCGCCGTGGTTATTTTCAAGTTCCAGGGTACCTTGACAAATTACTATATCGACGGGTTTGTCAAGTTCGTTCGTGATAGGTAGCTGTCGCCTGTCGACACAAGCGCGCTTGTTACCCCAAGCCCAATGCGGCAGTCGCGTTAAAACGCACGAATGATTGGTCTTCCCAAGAGACTTCTAATAGGTACGAGCTCAAGACTTCAATTGACATCCCGTCATCAGCTTGCACTCATTGTTGCATACGGCAACAAGAGGCAACCACACTGCCGGCAACCACGTCAGCCGACTACTGTTCACATATGCCAAGATTGATAGATGAACGAATTGGGCTTTGGGCCGAGGACTTGCAGCGATGTGCAGGACAGTTGAAGGGTGGGCTGTGCATTCGTCGGTGTAACGACCATTCATGATGGTCGAGTCCATAATGTAGTAGGCCTGGGGGCCAAGCAGGACCGCGAGTACCTAGACAGCATAAATACCTGGGAAATTCCCTGTCAACAGCCTGCCAGATCAAACTCTTTCTCAAAAACAGAGTCAATATTTCTTCTCTTCACGCACCCAATCCGCGCCCATGCCCTTCAATATTGTCAATCTGGCGCGGCTATGTGGCCGTAAGGATCCTATGGGCGACAGAAGGCACGCTCAACGGACACAAGCGACAACGACAAACGAGGAAGGAGACGTCATGACAGACATTCCCGACCTCGAGTCCGGTAGACACCACCAAGGTCAGCATCTTCGCCCCTTCCGATAGTATAATTGCTAATATATATCAACAAAAGACCGAGGATTGTTTAGCCTTGCAGCAAGGGCGGGGCAGGATAGCTCGTATTTACTCGGCAGACGATTCTCTCAACAGGCGTCGTATTGTATCGACAACAAAATGATACAGATTTCGAGACTTTGGGAGCAGATGCAGCTAGTAGAGGCGAAAGACGGCGACACATTGGCTTCCCTGAGCCAATGTCTAGAAGACAAGATGCTGACATACTGTAGGAGACCCTTGCTTACCAATGACCCGTTCATGGAGGCTAATATCTGAGGACAGTAACGTTCCTCGTCTTGGTCAAAGAAGTTCAAGGATGGCACGCACCACATAGACAATTGCTGCAACGCCATCTGGATGCAGCAAGAGTGCAGTTGGCCGAGGATCAACAAAGCTTCCTTGATGAGAATAAGTTCAATGACTGGGTGCCGGCTTATCCTATTGAGCCCCTTGAGCAATGGATAAAGTATCTTCCCCAATATAAATTCTTGGACAAAGTCTTTCGTGTGAGTCCTGTCTTTTGCCTGACGTAAGTAATTGTTTTCCTAATGAATAATTTAGCCATTTGTGAAGACCTCAAGAGAAATAGATGGCGTGAAAGAGCTGGAATATTCTTCGAGGCCCTTCCAGATTGCATGCTTGACGGCTTTTCACATCATCATTGCGGCGCTTGTCGGGGTTCCAGTAGCCATGCAAGCACTGGATGTGACCTCGACAACCATAAATGTGGTGGTTTACATGCTTGGCTTGTTTGTCTTGATCGGGTTCGCCCAGGTCATTGTTCCTGGCATGAGCCCTCAATTCTTTATGACGCTCGCATATGCAGCAGTCGTGGCTTCCAATATGGGCCATGGGTAGTTGAAGGATGGTCGATGATGTGTTTCGGTCGAAGTCGAAAGAGTTCGGGCATATTTGTAGCTTCTGCTGGCCACTACTGTTGGTTTCTTCTGAGTTATCGGGTCTTATATGGAACATAAATATGAAAACAACATGTGAATACCGTCTTGAAAGTTATGGCCAAGGAGGAGGAGGAAGAAGAAGAAGAAGCTGCTCTAGGTAGAGGTTAGTGAGTATCCAATGTGCATGGCCAGAAAAACAAATTGGGTCCTGTTCCGGGAGATGACGAAGAGTGAAGGCATGTCGGTTTGAGCGACTGAGGCTAACACGGAGATGTGAGGAGAGGTTGTACTGGAGCGTGTTGAGACGGTACTAGAGGACTGTCTACATTTCGAACATATGTGAAGAGAGGCAGAGAACGGAAGAGGGAGTTGGGAAAGAAGGGGGGAGAGAGTAAGGAGCCACGTTAGTATTGAAGAATGAGGCTGAGGCTGAAATTACTTGGTACCTTGCCTTGGTGCTGTAAGAAGGTACCCTGCCTTAGTTACAACCTCCTGCCTTCCTCTCTGGCTACCTAGAGGCAAGGTACCTTACGTTAGATACAACCAGACATTGTAAGTAGCTACCTTATGTAATTAACTAGGGTAGGTTGGTTTCTTGCCTTCCCTTCCGACGCTTACCTCCCATACACATGCATGACTGCGAAGAGAGATGTTGATATGCTCTCGACGCAACATGACAAGTAAATCCCGACTGGTTGGCAGCTACCATCTATTGCGTGTGCCTAACTTCAGCTTTCTTCAAGGTACTTGAGACTCCTCTCCAATCTCAACTATGTGGATGGACTGTGGGGTGGGATCAACAATAGAAGTCCTATGTAATTACCAAGAGTTTGTTGAGGAAGAAGGCAATAGTTCGCCAGCTGATACGCCCCCGCTTCTCCAGTAAGGCAACCACCTCATGATTGTCGAAATGGTTTCATTTTAAGCGCCGTCATTTAACGAACCAGCAATTCAATTGTCCATCTGACTCTAAACTGACATGGCACTCCCCCTAAAGTCGATAAAAAGGACTATTGATCTGCTCTCTATTGCGTTGTTGACAAGATCCAGGCAATTTCGCCACCATTTGTTAACCAAGGACGAAGTATCAATGCTGTGAGCCTTACGGAAATAGGGACTAATGGTTACAGATGATTACCCTCCTAGTCTGAGAACTGGCCGATGGTGAAGGAAAGAAAGGCTTTATGATATTGTGAGTATAGATCCGCTCTCCTTTGTTCTGCCAATGCGAGACTTGTGCCTGTTTTCCAGGCTAGATGGGGTGCGTGACCGAAGTCGCGTCTCGTATGTAGGTAATGTTGAGTCGGCCTAGCGTAATTTTCTAAGGTAGGTACTCTTTGGGACCTACGAAGTAATTATTACTTTGTACCGAGTATCTTTATGGAGTAATACAGATTAGATTGGAATCCTTTCCTATTATTCGTGGTCACGCTGATAGGACTGCACTTAGTCTTACCGGTGAGAGAAAAAAAAAGTCAGGGATACCCCTTCTCACCGAAATTAGCTCCCACCAATTCAACCGTTGTCGTTATTATTAGCGTGGTCACGAAACACTTTTATCATCTCTACTGCTGTATTCACCTCTCCTCGATATCGAGACCCGATTTCTTCTTCGATTTCTTCTTCGATTGACTGAGAAGATTGTGTACCCATCCCCCCTCCCCCTCCCCCTCCCCCTTCTTCGAACCGCTCCAACTGGACCTACAGTTTTGCGCACTGACGAACCTTGGCCCCCGTGAATTGAAAAGCTGACATAAATTGGAATTAGTCACCTTGTTCTAGCCATAGTCTCAGGTTGCTAGAGACCCCTGGTATGTCTGTGCTGCGGCTACCCCAGACTCATTGTCAGGCCAGCCTCGTTGAAGATGCCTCCATCCTAGCGGATAATATCGGGGTTAATGACGGGGCCGCCTTTTCGAGACTCAGCAAATTTACGCTTGATGAAAGGAAATTTGGACAGAACGTGTGAAATAGAAGCTACGAAAGAGACAGACGGGAGAGTTAGCGGTACAGAGCCCCAAGCAATGACATGAAGCACACAGCTAACTGAAGAAAGTAGATTGTGTTTTTCTTCGCAGATGCTGCTTGAACCAGAATAAGAATGAAGAAGGCCTCTCGGATGTCAAAAGAATGTGGCCGTTAATCTCTTCCATAACTGCATGTTGGAACCTCCATGAGATATTCACGAAGCGTCTGCCGAGAAAAGTCCAAATTGAGAGCTGAGAGGCAATTCGATTGGACTGAAACCGCCTTGCGAGTCGGCATTTCGAAATTGGCAATCGACAACATTTCAGTTCGTATTTTCCAGGCTAAGTGGGAAGTATCAACATTTTGTCGACAAAGGCTCTCCGAGAGAGGTATCACTGTCATCAGTCTGCCCCAGGTGCGACATTTACTCCTCCCGTTTGACCCATCTTATATGATTGTGTGGGGCAGTGATGGCCGTCGTCGCTCGGTAATAGCGTCGATCAAACATCTAGGGCCGACAAATCTACGTGGGGAACTGACCAGGTTTAGTAGGTCTCGCCTTGGTCAGTGCAAAATGGCTGATGACTGCAACCAGTTCATTTCACATCCTGTTGCTAGGCAGGCTTGAGTATGTGGGCTGGGAATGACCTAGTTTCTCCCAGAGGATTCAGACTGAAGGCCGGATATGTCCTCTTTCCGGACCCGAGTCCTGAATACTGCTCCTGTTCAGACATGTAAAAGGCTGCTGGAGGAGATAATAGCCATTGACAAACTGATTTGGAAATACAGAGCCCCCAATTGTCACCTCGGCGACCAGATCCTTATTTCCTGCGGCAGGACGCTTTGAGGCTGCAGGGCGAATCGACAGGCTGTTTGACAATTTGCATTTTTGCAGATGAACAGCATTGTATGCAATGCCATCCAGCTACCAAACGGAGGTCGTTCCCAGCATCATTCAGGTGCTGTCACCAACATATCTCAGTTCGACGTTGGGCATCTATCCTCGACACGCTTCGTGGCAGTTTTCCTACGGCTATTGCACTTTGCCAACTTCCAACCCTGACATTCCCCTTTTCGTGCACTGTCCTGCACTCACCAAATTTGATGCGGTGACGTCGCTTGTTGGTTGCACAGAGGTCGGTGTTCGCTGGAGGAACTGGTGGTGCTTCTGTTTGCTCTCGGCGCTCTCAAAAATACGATGAGATTGTAAATCAGAATTGTGTACTTCTTAACACCCGCTTCAGGAGGTTTCTTTCGCTGGCAGCCCAATCTCACCATCTTTCCAGCATCCCTCACCATCGATGCCGCCCTCTACTCTGCCTTGGTCCTGTTATGGCAATCCGTTGCCGAAAACAAGGCTTTCATCTACTCTGCAAAAAGAGCGGTGTAATACAACATTGATTGTCTGGCCTCACAATGGTCTCGCCCCTCCCCTCCTTCTCTGGGTTGCGATTCCTGACTGGCTTACACTCGTCAACTCTTCAACCGGTGAAGCTGAAGTCTGATGACGCCGCACAGCCCATAGACAAACCAACAGCAAGAGAGCTTTCGGCCAATAACGGCCAGCTGAGGTCTGCATGTTGAAAATTATTCAGGTCGCGTTCAGCATGTATCTTTGAGGTACTATCAAGTCTCACCACGAAGAGGCCCTTTCACAGCGGTTCGGTCCGCATCATACAACGGTGCTGCATTGGGGGCGGTGCATGCATGTAATTTTTTTCTCTTGCCTCACAGGGCGTTATGCGAATCACAGCTCATTAACGTTCAGTTGTGGCCACCCTCCAGCCATTCATCGTCCAAATGTTGTAGGAGGAGGAAATGTTGGGCATCAAGTGGAGGCCAATTCGATGCAGCGGGCCGGTGGTGGGGAATCGACGACTCGAGCCTTCGACATCAACAGAGACGCAGACGCGGGAGCGTGAAGTGTTGGTGCTCATGATAAAGTGATGATGATTGGGAGAGAAGCGCGCGGCTGTGTTTATTGCGCGAAGACGGGGGAAAGGGGGCAGAGCTTCTAGTCGATGCATCAAACCTGCCAGGCAAATATTGACTTCAGAGAATTGTACGTGGGTTCACGATGATCATGTCGCCTCGGGTCTCGCTGCCGTGATTGCTGGGTCAGAACTTGGTAGTGTTGGTTGGGTATCAACTTTTCTATTTGACTTCTTATTGGATATGCTTGAATCCTCAAAACCATACATAAATGGCCCGTTAATTGGCATTTGCATCACACAATTTTGACACAGCGAAGATACCATAACATCTAATCGCATGGCCAGTGATTGCATACATCAAGAAGACAACAAACAATGGGAATATGGCGTTTATCGTCTGGTGTTATCGGATATCATATCATGAATATAATCAGGGTGCCTTCAGCTCATGATTCATATCATTCAATTAAGCGTCTATAATTACCAACAAGTTCAGCGGTAATGCATCATCAACTTGGAGAAGAGTTCAGTGTTCAATCAAGCACCGTTCCTGTACACCTGTGCACCCTGGTTTCTAAATCCAATTGTATCCCTCCGTTGCAAAATCATTAACGCCCGGTTCAGCGCCTGCTCACTGTAACCCTTGCCCTCGACCATTTCTCTGCGTAGTGTCGCCAAGCTCGTGCTCCAGCCGATAGGCAGGCGACGTTTGAGTTCCACTTCGATGCGGTTCACTTCCTCGTTGAGCTCACGGCTGCCTTGGTTGCTGCCCTGGTTGACTGCGTCCATGGTAGAGCAGAGGAAAAGACGGATTGCCTCGTCGACATGAGCTTCCGTCGCGATAGGGGAGAGCGAGAGCTTAGCGAGGGATTCAGTGATTCGAACAATAGCCTCTAGCTGACGAACAGTAATAGGGATGGAGGATCGGGTGTTGGCCTCCATCTCTGCGGCATGGACTTGTCGACGAATGGAGACAAAGTGGGAGGAGAGTTTCTCAGCAGCTTCCGGGCTCAGACGAGGAGCACACCGGCTAGAACTTGTTAGCAGTCGCAACAAAAGATGGCGATGGAGGTGAAAGTTAAGAAACTTACGTCTTGCAATAGGTAATGTATCGACGCATTTTGTCGATTGGGATCTCGGACTCCGTTACTTCCTCAGTACCGCGGCCACCCATCTGAATGCCGATGACGTGTTTGGCCATTCTCTCGTCCTTTTCACGGTTGTGGTCATCCTTGACAATGAAAATCATGTCAAAACGAGACAGGATGGTCGTTTGGAAATCAATGTTCTCTCCAGGAGTTTTCATATCATCGTAGCGACCGAAGATGGGGTTGGCGGCAGCCAAGACGGATGTTCGAGCGTTGAGGATGGTGGTGATGCCTGCCTTGGCGATCGAAATGGTCTGTTGCTCCATAGCTTCGTGGATAGCTACTCTGTCTTCATCCCGCATCTTGTCGAACTCGTCTATACATACAACTCCACCGTCCGCAAGCACCATCGCTCCTCCTTCAAGATAGAATTCTCGTGTTGACTGGTCTCTCTGCACTGAGGCCGTCAAACCGGCAGCAGACGAACCTTTTCCAGAGGTGTAGATAGAGATGGGGGATGCCTTCTCGACAAATTTTAGTAATTGAGACTTGGCAGTACCAGGATCACCTAACAAGAGAACATTGATGTCTCCTCTAAGCTTCATTCCATCGGGAAGGATTTTCTTGGATCCTCCTAGTAGTAGGCACAGGATGGCCTTCTTGATGTCTCGGTTTCCATAGATGGATGGCGCGATACAATCTGCCATAACGTTATAGAGATCGGGCCGACGACTCAGCTCCAGGAATTCCTGCTCTTCTTCCTCATTAAATGTAACATTGCCCTTGGCAGCTTGGTCGATATCACTTTTGATGCCAACGGCTCGAAGGTAAGGGGTTCGGATAGCTACCGCGCCGCCAGTTGACGAGTTCTTTGATGCCTTATTCTGGTAGATTGAGAAGATGCCCATAACGGTACATCTTGATCCAGGAACGACTCGGTTTGTCAAGTATCTATCCGCAGATATAAGAACATGTCGTGGCAGCTCTCCAACCGGGACTTGGTCAGGGGCTTCTTGAAGCTTAATAATCTGCTGGTCGACAAACTTTGACTTCTCATGCATGACAAAGTACGGATCTAGAGGACATTTTGGCGTAGGGTCATTGGGGACTCTAACACGGGCGCACTGGCGGGGTAAGGTGACACCAGTGAAGCCGCCTAAGATAGGGATGGTCTGTTGATGGTTGCAGTTTCGACATTGGATCTGAAGCTCGGTTGCTTTTGACGACATGACTGAGGCACCGATTACTATGCCCGGAACCCGAACCAGCCGGGCAATGGTCATGGAGTCGAGGTTTCGGATCGAGACATCTTCGGCGTCTGAGTGAAGGAGGAGTTGGTGGTCGGGCAGTTCCACCTTGGGTTCGTGAGGGAAAACGATTCGATGTGTGCATTTCTTCAGGGCCGCCTCGAACTATTTGTGGAGGTCTGTTAGTTGTCAATACGTTCGACAAGCATGCTGCAGGGCTGAATGCTCACCAATGGGATGATCTCTGCAGGTTCTGATGCCAACCGGTGTGCTAACTCTTCATTAAAGCTAATTAGGTCGTTGATGTTGACATCGCAGTAGAACTTTTTCAACAGCGCATTCTCTCGTAACTGGTCTCTAAATCAAGAATTAGGATCAAGTCAAGTGCTACAAGGGGCCGAGGGTGCAAACCTGTAAATGAAGTTGTTGTCGAGACGGAAGTCAAGGATGAAAGTTTCGAGCTTCGCCTGCAGCTGCAATCGAGTGTCACCAGCATCGCCAAAGCTAGGCTCAAAGACGTGGGTTGAATAGACAGATTGACGATCCATTGCGACTTGAGCTCTGGGTCAGCTTGTTTGAATTTCCTCCGTTGCCCGACGAGGTGCCCAAGACAAGGAACTGACTGGGATGAGGGTGTGGGTTTCGACTTTGGAGGTGGGCTTGGAGGTGGAGGTGGAGGGGCTTTGTCGCTGAGGTGTTCACGTCAAATTAGATTGAAACGCGAGAAGGGAGCGTTCAGACGCGTTTAGTGCATTTTCTTTCGCGTTGGTGCACTCAAATCCTCCTGAAACTGAGGTACCATTGATCAGTCAGCATGATACCTACCTAAGCCACTTGCGCTAATAGTGCGGCAGTGGCAGTGTCAGCGCCTAGTGCCACTGCAGGCCCGTTGGCGCTCACTATCTTATCTTCACGTGTCCTCCCAAGGGGAAGCTCAGCTGTCCAGTTGTCAAGCTGCCTCTTGGCGACGACAAGCATTGCATTGTTCGAATCATTCCTTGAATCTTCTACGAATACCCCGCGCTGTTCAGCTCTTCTCAGCGATGATACCCTAATAATTCTAAAAACCCGGCCGTCAACACCGTTGTCGGCTCCTTCCTCATCTGGCCTCGGCCAGGAGACACTATTCCAACACCATGATCTCTCATAATGCTGCAAAGTCTGTCGACAACCTTTCTTCCTTGTCGTCAACAAGTCGTGAAGATGTTTCTTTCCATAGGTTTGTGATGAACTGAATGCGCCGGTGATCATTTGTTAATCAACGACACTGGCGATAGCAGACTAGGCCAGATGCATCCGCGACCAACACGCCGTGGCTCAACCGCCAGCTCGATTCACTCCATAGGTGGCATTTTGGATAGCGCGCCCAGTGGTTGGACTGCCTCAGTTCATGAATCAAGTCAGAATGGTTCGTTTTGCCGATCTTGGGCGATTTTAGAGCCTATCAATGTTGACTTCTTCTCAGCTATCTCAACCCTCCTTCAACCTCCAATTGTACGAACTGGTCTCCAACCCCACACCTCGGCGCCACCTTCGAGCACGCATAAACCTCCAACAGCAAGAGATATCCCTCCAGTTACCTTGACAAACATTACACAAGTCGATGTGGACGAATTCAAACCTTACCTGGAACAGGTGGGCAATTTGTACGAGCAGCTTCGACGTATCAAAGAAAATAGCGACGAGGTCGGCAGTCAGCGGATGAGCAAGCAAGAAGACCAGACCGATGACACATACCTTACTCCTGGATCGAGAAAGCGCCCGTCGCGTAAAGGATCAACTGCGTCTCTCTCATCCTTGCATTCAAATGACAGCTCTAGCCCTGTACGAAGATCAAGTAGTGGTTTTACACGTAAATCAACTGTTCAAGGACCAGCTCCGTTGTCTACGATCCCGACAGTCTACTTCGACGAGAATTTCCATCTCGAGAACCCTAGAACATTTGACGTAGTAAGCGAGCGATCCGAAGTCATTCGCCCAACGAACACAGACGATGAGAAAGGCACGATAAATGGCAATGGCAATGCATCTACGCCCAGAAAGGCACTGGCTACGAACGCCATCTTACAGGAAAAGCTATCATGGTACATGGACACGATCGAAGTCCATCTTATCAACTCTATTTCAACAGCATCCACGACATTCTTCACAGCTCTGGGATCTCTAAAAGAATTGCATTCGGAAGCCGCTGAGTCTGTTCAGAGAATTAAAATATTGAGAAAAGAGTTGGAAGCTCTTGACGACGAGATAGCAACGAAGGGTCTTGAGATCGTTCATAAACGCCGACGACGTGAAAACCTTAGGCAACTAAATGATGCTGTCCTGCAGCTCAAGCAAATTGCTGATGGAGTTGCAAATTGCGAAACATTGGTCGATAAAGGAGAGGTAGACAAAGCTCTTGGGAGCATCGACTCGTTGGAGAAGCTCATTGCCGGCGAGCGCGAGGAGAAAGATGAGACTGAACCAGAGTTCCAGCTACGAGACCTGAGGTCAGCGTCCGCTCTGCAGGGCGTCAACGCTGATCTCACTACCCTGAGAACCCGAATCGGAAAGGCATATGAGTCTGGCTTCCAGAACATCCTCATGCGTGATCTACGTCGCCACTGCGAGACTGTGTCGACCCAAGAGATTCTGCTTCGGTGGACCAATGCTGCTTCGCGGGCAAAAGGTGGCCATGGTCGGTCACCGTCGGTCTTCCCAGCCTATCTAGCAGCTACAGATGAGCTAAAGGCTGAGCTGTTCCCTAATGTTTTGGGGTTGCATCGTGCCAAGCATATCGCAGCAGCAACGATTTCCTATCGAGAATCCATCCTTAGAGAAATTCGGAATCTGGTACGAAGACCACTTCCGAGCTCAAACGACGACGATAATGAATCCATGATGTCTGTCTCAACCGCGAGTGGGGGACATCATTTGTCGAACCAAGAAAAATCATCGATTCTGGCTCGAAACTTGCGAGCTCTAGATGCTCAGGACGGCGAAGAATTGCTCGTCAACATATATATAGGAATTGCGGAGACGCTGAGGAGGCTCACAACACAAGTCAAAGTACTTTTGGAAATCACCAGCTCGTTAACAGATGCGCCATACGGGGATGGACTGAAATCACCTCCAGTGAGATCGCCGATGTCTAGTCCAAGGCCCGACAGATATGCCGTTAATCCCATGAACTCGAGCTTTGAAATTCAGGAGGAACTTCACAAAAATCTCGATATTGCGAACTTACTGGGTCAAGCTGTTGATGTGGCGATTGAGAAGATTGTGAAGGTGCTCAAAGTCCGTGCAGAACAGACAGCCCAATTGCCTATGGATATGTTCCTACGCTACTTCGTTCTCAACTTGTATTTCGCCAACGAGCTTGAGGCCATCTCAGGCAGAAGCGGCACGCCCTTGAAGACTGTGGTTAATAACCACATCAAGGACTTTGTGCAACGGAACCGTGACGTTGAGATGCAGAAGCTCGCGCAGGGTATGGAATCTGACCAGTGGAATGCAAAAGACTTTACAGAAAAGAATAATGAGCTATTGCGAATTCTCCTGGACAGCAGCACACAAGATCCCCCCGAGTGGACAGAAAGCAATAAAATTTACGTGCCCGCTTCGGAAATAGAGAGACCGGAGGAAGAGGATGCCTCTGCCGCAGCCGAATCTAGTAATGCAAAGGAGAAGACGCGAACTGCGACGATTGACTCAGAGACATTCATGCTTCCGAAGTCGGCAATTCTCTGTCTTGAGGGAATCGCGCAGTTTGCCCACCTCATCACTGGAATACCTTCCATGACGACCGAGATTGCGACTTCTTTGATAGCCTACCTACAGCTCTTCAACTCGCGGTGCACCCAGCTGATCCTTGGCGCCGGAGCGACTCGATCCGCTGGGCTAAGAAACATCACCACCAAACACTTAGCCCTGGCATCTCAAGCGCTGGCATTCATAGCCATGCTCATTCCTCATATCAGAGAATTCGTGCGACGACACGCCGGCTCGGGGATGAGTGTTTCGAACCTGATGGGCGAGTTCGATAAGATTAGGCGACTGCTTCAGGAGCATCAGGATAGTATCTACCAAAAATTGGTTGATATCATGAGCGGCAGGGCTGCCATACACTGCCGAAGTATGAAAACCATCAACTGGGATAAGGATGGAGTCAAGGGCGCTCATCCTTACATGGAGACACTTGCCAAAGAGACGACTACGCTCCACCGTGTCCTGACAAAACATTTGCCAGAGATGTCAATTCAGATGATCATGGTCCCCGTGTTCACGAGCTATAAAGACCAGCTTGGGGCAAGCCTGGAAGAGGCGACCCCGAAGACGGAAGCTGGCATCCAGAGGTAAGAAAAAACAGAAATGAGAAGTATAATGTTTCGCCAGGCTAACATGGATAATCAGCATGCTCAATGACATTGAATTTTTCAAGACAAAGCTCGGCAAGGTTGATGGCTTCAGGGACGCGGGAGAGTATCTTCTCAACATTATCAATTCGAAGCAGATCGAGCGGCCCAACCCAACGGAAGAGAAGGAGCAGTCTCCTGTAGAACAAACGCCGACCGATACGCAGGAGGAGCAGGAGGCTGCCACAGCGAATACATAAAAGTAGACAGAGAAGCCAGCCACAGGCGCACCAGAGAAAGTGAAAGTGGACGATTATCATCTCGAGAGCTCACTCAAATTGTGGGATTAGCGATGGAGTAAGTTGAAGTTAGCGGGGGAACAGCAGCCTTGGGCTATATAGGCGATGTCAAGATTAGCTATGTGAGAAGAGCCTTATTACGGCGCATGACGAGGTTTTCTTCAAGTCAATATTTGGATAACTATGCTGCATCGCTACGTCTCTCATGTGTTGGCCTGTTCTGTTTTTACTTGTACGCCTTCAGGTTCCCCCCCTTTTAAGCCGGTGCGACTACCACCTCGACTGATGAAAGCGAGAGAAGGACAAGGAGGGGAAAAAAAACCTCGGCGAGAACCATGCGTAATGGGTCTTAAAACCTTCCGAAAGGGCGTTTCAATGGTACCACGCCCATCCCTTGCTCAGTTATTTGGCGGAAACACGTACACGGGGCCTGGGCATCGTGAATGGTCTCACTAAGATATTCAAAGAGTGGCAGGCGGGACGGGACGCGAGAGAGAGCGAGAGACATGCAGAAACATGGCTAAACTTGATCATCGACTTCCTCTTCCCCTCCCCCTCCCTTTTCCTGCCCCGTAACATTTCTCTCCATAATTGCAACATTGTCTCATCAGCAACATGATGGTTCCGACACATGACCGTTATATACGGCCACGAGAGCAATTACACAGAACCTGGCCAATACAAAAATAGTTCGTGGGCAAAACCCACCCTGGGGGAAATGAGCAACGGGCGCTTGTCGATGAGGCTAATAATAAGCACGATCTGCCGCGTCTCGCTTCATTTTCCTGAATCCTTATCTTCTTCAGGATGTTTTAATTTCCCAAAATTTCCCTCCCGCGCCTAGGCCGTCTCCCCGGTGTCGCGGGACGTCAAAACTCGTTAGGGGCCGTAAGGCGATATTCATTTTAAAACCCCCCCTCCCCTTCCGATGGGATCGGCAAAAAAATCCCCGTCGCGCCATGGAACGGACGAGGGTGTGAAGTTATTGGGGACAAGCTATGACTATACGAGGCTGGTAATTACGACGTAAATTTGACGTGAGCGAGCATATTTTTTTCAGCTCCAAGATGGAGGAGCGGGGGAAGAAGAAGGAAATACAACAATGCACGTCTGACGTGTCCCCCTGCCTGTACAAATTACGAGAGGAAGAACACCATTTCCCTAGGTTTTTTTTTTTTTTTTTTTTTTTTTTTTTTTTTTGCCTCGGGCTCACTCAGGCCCGGCTCACAACATCTCCAGTCGACAGGGGGATACGTAGGCGTCGGTTTAAATTAGCCCCCCATCATCAACAAAAACACAACAAAGCGCAAGGCGGTGGCGTTCTTTGGTCAGGAGAAATGTGTGGCTGGTCACCGACATAATAAGCAAACCGAAATTGAAAGGATGACACGACGCGATAGCATTATTCGTCATGCAGCTAGCCAAACAAGCAAAAACACACAAGGGTGTAGTAACAATCCGGGTCACAGGAAACACCAAGAGGGACACAAGAGCACAAAGTGATTCGTTTGTTCTTTCAATTCTTTCAATTCCCAAAAAGTCTATTTGCAAAACATCTTCCAATAGGGCACAATACAAGGAGCCCTTTAAATATATACAAGAAAGTCTCAAAAAGATGGTGTGTTGTCAAAAGAGTGTAAGAAGTGTATTCTGATTGTAAACGAATGTAAGACCAAAAACCTGTCATCCATTTGGCGCCACACCAGTTCCGCCCAAAGTCTATAGCCCGGGTATCTTTTTTTGGGGGGCAGGAATGATGTGAAAGGGCGCATGCATGTGTGATGTGCAGGTGTGGTAGTGTCATGTCATCGTAAATTCAAGTCGTGGTGTGCGACGCGCTGCATCGCAAAAGAAGAGTGAAGATACAAGTTGCCCTGGACAGCATGGATTGCTGTCCAGGCTGTGTGGCAGAAGACACTTTAGTTACCGCCGCCTAGGGTGGTGATGAGATGAACCTCGTTGGTGACCTTGGTTTGGACATCATCAGGGAGGTAGTAGGCGTCGTTGCAAGGGAAGTGCTCGCAGCCAGAGATGGGGCTCTTGGACTCAGCGGGCCACATCTGCTTGACGTTGTCCTTGTCGTCGGGGTTGACAATGGCAGAGACGTCGAAGTAGGTAGCACCGTTCCAGCCGCCAAAGGTGACCTCGCCGAGCATGCCAGGGGCGTTGCTGCCACCCTCCTTGACAGCGTAGAAGTTACCAATGTAGGTATCAGGGAAGTCGACAGTGGTCTCCTCGCTGCTGGAAACGGTCACGGGATCGATATTGAAACCGTTGCTGGAGGTGAAATAGATGGTGCGGACAGCACTATCAAGAGTGACAAAGGTGACCTTGTTGGCGACAACGGAGGTCGCGGCGGCAGCGAGAGCCATGACGATGGTAGAGAACTGCATTTTGGTTGATTGGTTGGTTGGTTTTTACTTTTGAGAGGAAGTTGGATACAATTGTCGTCTAGATAAAACGACTTGGTTTAACGTCTGATAAAGGACTGAATCGAGAACGTTGGTGTTGGGTATGCGAGAGCTAGCTCGTTGATTGCAGTGAAAGTGAGCTTCTAAAAAGAATGAGAAGCGTGGGAAGGAATGATAGTCCGAAGACAGAAAGAAGATGTGAAAGAAAGATTGTTATTGTTGTGAGTAACGAACAGAAACAATCAGGAGAAGGAGGGGACTGGGATGGCCCGTTTTATAAGTAATCCTGGACCCTGACATCTGAGCAGATTTTGCGTGGACAGGACCTCTTCCTCTCTGATCAAAGGACTAGCCGTCCATCCATTGTCGTGTCAAAGATGGGGACTATGGCGAGGAGAGTCGTTGGAGCGCCCCAGTGGAGACGACAGGCCCCAGTTGTGAAGGAGTCGGGGACGGAGCTGGCGCCCAAAGATGGAGACTACTATGCTAGGCACGTCCTTGCGACACCATTGGACAAGGGCGGCGCGTCCGGTGGACCGTCGAGAGGCCATCAAGGGGCCCTACACAGTATGGGGTTGACATCTCTCTGGACCATTTTGGTGGTGTGGTTGGTGGTGCGGTCGCGTCGCTGGCAGCGTCTCGCTGGCCTGTCCATTGGCGTCCGAGTGGCCCCTCATCTGCTGAGGCGGACGGCAACGCACACACACCTGTCAGGCACCAGATCGCCCTGTGTTTCAGGGTTGGCAACCTTGATTCCTTTCATTGCTACCCGCTTTCTTCTGGCCATGTTCAAGGCACTTCCCCTCAAACATCGTCAGCAGCGGGCATGAACTCTGCTGCAAACACTGTCTTTGTCTGCATGAGGCGCTGACTGTTGACCCGTGCGACAATCTTTATGGTGCATTTGTTACATTTTTTTTCCCTTTTATCGACATCAACGCCTGCATGTGGTAGGGCCGAACGCATGCCTCTCTTGATGTAGTGCTCAACTTACCGCACGTACCGTATGAATAAAGTGCCAACAAAGACGCCGGCCTGGCGGCTGATCAAGGGCATCTAGCGGAACAGATGTGGACTTGACAGGGGCTTAGCTCGCTGGGTCTGAAAAATCGCTCTTCTTCTTTTCCCACTTCTTTCCTAATGGAATCATGCTCCTTGACGCCGTCAAGGCCGTTCAGTCGGGCCCAGGGACAATTGCCACCACCACCCTGGGTACCTGCAGCAGAGCCAGGTGGTCGGCTCTTAGAGGATTGTTTCGAGCTGCTTCGATGCTTTCTTGGGTGTGTGTGGAGCACGCTTGGGAGGCCAAGGGCAAGGGCAAAAGAATGGAAAGAGAGAAGAAAAAACGGTCGGCTTGCTAGCACACTTTGGTATGTCAGCGGCGTCCAAGCAGTGGTGGTGGGTGGTATAACACACACTAAACAAGAAATCTGCAAGCACTTCCGTATCTGGCCACCGTCCGTCGCTCTTCTGAGTAACTGGCGTCTTTGACACGTGGACTAGGATGTCTCGGACTGCTCGCCATTACGGTCCAGTCCGTCTTGGGTAAACGCTTCGCGAGGCGAGTCAGCCAGATTCTTCTCCCACAAGCTATTTTGCTTACGGAGCACCACCGTATTTGCCGGCCGTTCAGGCAACTCACCGTCCGCACATTGTTGCCGCTGCCGGATTACCTAATGTCGTCTGGGAAGGGTATGTTTCTAGAAATCTGACAAAACTGAGGTTATCAAGCGGAGATAGGTCGGCCTCAGCCCGTTTCTCCCGTTTCTTCCATTTCTACCGCCTCATCCGAATTGTGGCTAATAGCTAGATACCGACGGGTACCACCGTCAGAGAATTCAACAGAGAGCAAAAATCTGTTTGAACATGGCACATGTCAGCGGACAGGAAAAGACGCACATACTTCGTACGCCGTCCTCACTTCCCTGTTTGTTCCTGGACGATCCTCCTCCGTACCAGCGCTACGTATGCGCCTATTCAGTAGTGGCTATTCTCAACGTGCCCCTGGACAGGGGTATCCCATGCAATGGATCTTGGAGGATGGTACGGGATTGAGCCGCATCCCCAATCAGCAATTGAAACAACCCACTTGGTTTCTTACCCCTTGCATCCAAGCGGAGAGAGGGTGACAGCAAGGCGTAAAAGCGTCTCCGTTCGGGAATACGTACGTAGTTTGTGTGAATTGAGTCAGAGTTTTCTCGGCTACGCAACCTCATACCGTAATGAAAAATATTTGATAAAAAAAAAAGAAGAAAAAAAGAAAAGAAATTGCCGACTGCCAATACCGGATTCCTGAGGCAAACACTTTCTCCGTTCAGCCCCAATAATACGCCTCACCTCACCAAGCCGAGACGGAGTGGCAACGCCACAGCCACTGCAAATTGAAATCAACTTCTTTTGCTTCAATATCACTTTCTTCCTGTAACAGTAATAGGAAAGCCGTGCCCGGGACAGCCGCCCACGCCTCTCCCGGGATTTCTAAATCATGTCTCGCTCTATGTGATTCCGTCATATCGGAATGTTTCTGCGATGTCAGTTGACACACACGACTCGACAGTGACAGTGGGAAGGACGACGTCAGCCACGATTCCTCCGATTGGCTGCTACATGACTTATGCATACTGCTGACAGATGTGTTAATGCTAAAAGGTACCAAGAAATTCACCGAGCATAAGACGAACACCGAGATGTGGACAGTGCCATAAAGACGAATGATAAACGGTGCGCACACCAACCAGCAAGACCTTGGATCAGGCCTCGCGTCATTTTTTCAAGGCACGCTTCAGGCACAGCTTCAGGCACGAGCGCCCTCAGAAACACTCAAACGTGTGCTCCCGTTGGGCGGATGGCCTTTCCGCCCCCCTCTCCCCCATCTTCTCCCGCACGTCCAACCCTGCAAGCACTTAATCAGCCTTTTCAGATGATTCAGGCCTCAACGAGTTGCCACGTTGACTGGTTCAGCTGAGGAGAGTGTTTCAGTTCGCAGCGTTCAAAGTGCATGTGCGCAGAGAAAAGTACAGTAATCCAACCCATGGACCATGGTTCACGAGAAAGCTATTGCGACGCCACAATGCACGGAATTTCACCCGCTTGCCCACTGGCCAGTCACGGACTGACAACTTTCACGTCGGTGTTTTAGGTAGCAAGGCCGAGGGAAAGGGCAAAAAAAAAAAAAAAAAGAAATCATTGCATTTTCTCCCTTCACACACCGTCATTCGGATATAGATAGTGAATAGGCTAAGCTGCGTGGCAAGAGTTTGTCGCCAGAGTCCCACAGACGAGGCCGCCCTTTGTTCTAGTGTTCTTCTAGGATCCAGCCAACAAGGTTGTGCGTTGTTCGGCCACTTGGTTCCAATGACATGCCCTGAAATTTGACTGCTTGCCAAGCTCTACCACGGCAAGTGATTAATAGCGTTGGTGAGATAACTAAACAGTAATTCCGCCCTTCGGTCAAGAAAAGCCGTACAGCACGTAATCCCCACACCACCGCCTCCGGGGGCATCGGCCGCCTTTCCGCCTTCCATTAACCTCCATAAGTCCGTGGCCGAGTCTTGTAGTGTACCAGATTATGGCTAGGCCTCCGATGATGGCGAGTCTTTTGCAACGTAGTTCTCGGTTCAGACAACCTATTCCCTCAAAACTTTCAGCCTGGTAGCCTGGCCTGTTTCGTCGTTGTGAAACTAACCATGAAAGGCTTCATGAGAGCACTTTCGCGCCCAAGTTCCAAACTGGGGTTTTGTTGGATGACATCGCAGAAGGTGGAATTAATGGGCACGAATCATGGAATGAAGAGATAGCTAGTAGCTAAGAGCCCTATTGTTTAACATGAGGACATCACGCGGTCCGTCGGAAAGTGCTACGACTGGTACAGAGGTTAACAGCGTGCTTCGGACTATTTACTAATAGCATGGGCATCACGTAAGGACTGCGAAGGAAGATAGGTCAGCAAGCCTCTTTTTATTTAGCAAGGGACTGATAAACCTTCAAAATGTAGAATCAACCAGCACGATAAGGTGTCCAGCAAACTTGGGAGGGACAGTGTTGAGATATGTAGTAATTCGCACTCAGAACTTGCTGAATCTGCGGGATCGAAGAATAACCGGTACGAGGCCAATGTATTGTGATAATTCAACGTGTTTGGCTTCCCGGCTGAGTTCGTCTTCGACGTTAAGACAGTGCCGTACTCGAATAAAGTCAGTTTCTCGATTGATTTGATGCTTGAGTTCTTCAGTATGTTATTGCATCGTCCAATTCGACCAAGCTCCGTTGCCAGATTTCTTGCGTTCCATGTCTCTGAGATGGTAAAAGTCACATATTGTAGCAAATTCTGGCATATCAGTATGTGCTAGTAGCTACAGCCGTACTTATCATACTCACATTCTTCCCAGTGACCTCTCATATCGCGCTTATTAGTGCTGTCATCGAGTTCAGGATGGATTCTAAAGGCCCTTTCCACCTTGCGATCCAGACGATGTGGTCATGCACCAGTGTTTGCGACGCAATGATCACATAGCCGATGGATCCATCAAACGGCATTGAGGACAACCTCTAGCCTGTGTACATCTCAGTTAGACATGTATAGTTTAACCGCTTGGTGCTGCCTATGGATATGGGCCCCCAACGACCAGAAAGCTGCATTAAACATCCACAACCACCAATTGATAGAAAGCACCTCAAACCATGTTCTCCTCCGGTAAGTAGCATGTTAATTTCTTAATGAAAGTTGCTGCTGCGGGCATTTGCTTACAGTTCAAGGATTTTGGGACGCCTCGGAGCCTGCGTTCCTCCTGCCCTGCACTATCTCCTGCGCCACCTTCAGCGTTGCCTTCATGGTCAGCTCGTGTTCGTGGTAAGCAATCCTCTTCCTTCGACTCCTCTAGATCCCCTCCCTTCCACTCAATCTGTTTGAACCCGGGTAGGAGCACAGTTATACCTATCCACCTCATCAATTACGTAGTGGGCCGTGATACTCGTGCGTCTTATCCCCCTAGCCCCAACTCCTCGAAAGCTCCCTCAATCGGCATGATGCCGTCAGAGCCCCCCTTCACGGGTAATGTAGTATTGTATCTTTGATAATCTTCAGCTACACTCTTCCGCAAGAGCCTATTACTGATTACATTGAAATATTCCTAAGGAATGCCTCGTCATACATGACCACGACCCGATATGGCGAGTCTTCTCTTTCTCTTCCTCCTAATCACTATTGGATAATGTGTCGATGGAGGGATGGAGTTTAGACATTACGTGTAAATCATTAGCCACGACTCTAGGTGTAGCAGTTTCCGCCTTTGAATAGTTTTGGCCTCTATAAGGTGAGGCGTTACAAGTGATGGATGGATGGATAATAAGAGGCAAGGCACAACAACAACACCATCAGAACCTCGAGATAACTAATAATTCCTGTCGGTTAGTGCTTCATTCATTCATAGCTAGAATTTCCTGCCAAGACTTGTATTCTCATTACAATTTCCTCTTTTCAGCTAACGCCACTCTGCACGGTTCACCACTACATTCTTCTCATTCTCGACATTCCCCCAGCAACGCTTCTTGTCTCAATGCTATTCTCAACGCATCATCCACACTCTGTGAATGGATAATTGCAGCATTGTCAAAACTCTAGTCCCCATTGCGCCTTGAAGCGGCTTTTTCACAAGATATGGTCAAAGAGAAGAGAAATACCGTTTTAGTGTGCCTGAATGTCCGTAAGCAATACGAAATGACGAAAAAAGATATCATCTCCTGTTGCATGATGGGGCGACTTCTTGAGACCCACGATGCAATTTGGTAATAGTAACATGATGCTTCCTCATTGCAGCAAGATCGACATGTCGGATCTATTTGCAGACAGCTTTGTTTTCCTCTTTTCTTTTCTTTTCTTTTTTGGGGGGTCAATTTCTCCGCCTCTTGCTACTATTCTATTGTAGCCGAGTGTCGCTGATCGCACCCAGGATGACTGGTGCTGGAGCCGGTGCGGGTTTGCATTCCAGTCGCTTCCGTCACTTCGAATCCGGGTTATGACCGAAAGCAGAGAGAGCAGGAGTAAAGTTCATCTCTTGGCAGCCTTTGGTTCAGCTCTGCAGGTGCATTTGCATGGGTGAGTTCTAATAATAGGAGAGGCTGCCAAAAAGAGCTCTCGAGTCGTTTCCCAGATGGCTGTCTTCGTCCAATAAATGTCAAACGATTGCGTTCAGAATGGGGAAGAAAAAACGTCTGTGTGCAAAAGGCGCTGCATCCGTTTGGCTAGTCAATCTAAACAGGCAACGAAAACGATGGAGATATCATCCTAGAGGGATGATGGTGAATGCTTGCGGCTTCAGGACTCTGGTGAAGTTTTGGATTTCGATCCAAGACTGCTTTACTGCTCTTGGGATGGTTGTGCCAGGAGCACTATGGAGTAGTAGTCTGCATCTATTTCCTGTTTCGCTTGTGCTGTCCACTGTTCTATCGGTTTGTTCACACGAAGTGGGAAATAGAGCACACGCTTGAGCTTAGTTGTCGATCATAGAAAAGCCGGAAAAGGGAATGCATCTGCCGAATAGAGTAAGAGATCGCCACTCGACACAAACTCTGAGAGCTGTTGTCGGGCTTTATGTCTTAGTCTTGTGTCTTAGTCTCGTATTGTGTGTCTCTAACTGCTCTGCTGCATCAACCTTATGCTCCCTTATGGAAGAAGAGTCTTCCAAAAGAGAAGCAGAAAAACTGAAACAAAAAAGTCAAATGCGGGATCGGCAAATCATTTTGCACGCTTCCAGCCCTGTCTTACCGAATTCGTCTAGACGAGTCCGGATGATGATGCTGTTTTGCTGTTTGCTACTGTTCCGTCTCATCGTTCTCGTCCAGTTACGCTTCCTGAGCCTCTGCGAGGGCTCCATGAGGCTCCAAGAGACTCTATGGACACCGAAAAAATACCGGATCTAGCCATGAACATCTGGTGAAGGCCGCAAATGTAGTTTTAATCACATAGAGAAATTGGCCTTCATCACCATCCTCTCTCCGAATACAAATATCGCCTCGATTCCCCCCTTCCTCGACATTCTCATCATCATCACTTCACTCATCATCTCTCACTCACAGCATTCGTTCAACAACAACAACCACAACAACAACAACAACTTCTCTTGTCTTCTGACAGCTCACCTTCGCTACAACCAACCAACAACTTTCGCTCTAAACTCAGCAAACATGTTCTTCGCTCGTGTCTTCGGTACTGCCGCCCTCATCGGCACTGCCCTCGCCGGCTATGAGCCTCACCACGATGACTACGATCATCACAACGACTACGATCACCACGATGAGTACGATCACCACAAGGAGTATGACCACCACGAGGTCAAGACAACCGTCTACACTGACGACTACGTCTTCTTCTGCCCCGTATGTTTTCTTCATTGCTCTCCTCCCTCCTCGCACAATCGCAGCTCACTAACATTTCTTCTCTTCTCAGGAGCCTACCACCATTGCTCACAAGAACACCACCATCACTGTTACTTCTGCCCAGTTGGTGACCATCAGCAGTATGTTCATCCCTCAACGCCTGACTACCCCGTCTTGGCATCACTCGCTGACACATTTCTCTTCCAGACTGCCCTTGCACGGTCACTTACACCGATGAGCTCGAGTGCATCACCACTCAGCCTGTCACGGTCATCACTGAGCACGGCCACGTCACCACCTCGACCTGCCCAGTCATCACCGTCCCTACTGTTCCTCCTTGCCCTCCTACCCACATTCCCTTCATCCCCCCCACCAAGCCTGCTCCTCCCCCTACCCACCCCATTGTTCCTCCTCCTGTCAAGTCTTCTGTCGTTCCTCCTCCTCTGCCTCCTGTCAACCCTCCTGTCAACCCTCCTCCATCCAAGCCCACTGCTCCTCCTGCCCACCCTCCTGTCAACCCTCCTCCCGTCAACCCTCCCTCCAACCCTCCCTCCAACCCTCCCTCCAACCCTCCTTCCAACCCTCCTGCCAAGCCCAACACTCCTCCTCAGCAGCCCAGCCAGCACGTTGTTCCTACTGCCGGTGCCGCTACCGACAAGGTCAATGCTGGTCTTGGAGCTCTGATCGCCATCGGTCTCGCTGCTATGGTCCTGTAAAGCACCATGACAACACATTGAAGAAGGTCAAGGGACTGCTGATCCCGCCTGCCTTCCTTTTTGCGAGCATTTTGCGATGAGGTGTTTTGGGGAGATGGAGAGAGATGGAGAGAGACAGAGAGAGAGAGAGAGAGAGGAGCCGGGAGTAATGGAGGAGTCTGGAGAGGGGGCGAACCCGGCAACAGAAGTCGATTGTGTTTTCTGTTTTTTTGAGATTTCGGGCTTAAAGAATGGTTGGCGTTAGAGTACATAATAGTGCGCGCCGGGATTTAATTGGACTGAGAAAATAAAAGGTACAGGATAAAGTGTACAGGCGTTTATAAAAAGCTATAATCCAGATAGTTCCGCTGCTAATTTAATACACACTTGTTTCCGCAAACTCTTTGAGCATTCTTCTTTGTTTTATATCTTATGTTCCAGTTCATAAAAGTGATTTGATTCAACATTAGAATTCTCAGAAATTCTCATCTCTGCTAAACTTGTGTGCTTAAAAAAGGTCTTGGGTGGCGATCTGCCTCACTCCGACTCAGATGCCTTTGTCCAGACTGAGCAATTGTCATAGGGATCAAGCAGCAACTTGTATACTCGTGGCTAGGCATCTTCTAACTTGTTGATGAGTTGACCACCCCCGCCCTTGCTAGCAAGCTCCAAAAAAAACAGAATTATTTTCTAGTCGTATCATTAAATCCCATCAAGTCTGCTCTAGAAACCAATCTTGCCATCAAGGCAGGCAGAAGCTGTCCCTGAACCCATTCGTTCCATAACGTCGTAATATTCGTCTGACCGGCTGGCCATTACAGAAATCTCGTCCGCGACCTCTAGCTATGCGGGTCGAGCATGCCTGTTGCTTCCATCCGTGCCCTCACTTCTCGAACTAACGCCTTGGCTTCCTCTACCTCGACTCCATCCTGGCAAAGCTCTGCCGCCAAGCGGTTTGCTGTCTGGTAGTCTTGCGTTCGCATGGCAAACTTAGCAAGCCACATGCGAGCTTTGCTAGTCGCCGCAGTGACACCGGTTCCTTCGTTGGCTGTGTTCTCTTCACCATCTGCTCCGTTATCTGAGGCTGCAGGAGAATCGTTGTGGATGGCTATAGATTCCGCCAAATCAACCTCTGCCGCCGCGCCGCCGTCTTCCTGTGCAACACAAAGTTCCATATACGCCTTGGCTTCTTCCTCCTCGCCCAGTTGATCGTACATAGCAGCAATTTGAAGAAGCAGCTCAGGATCCATGTGCCCTATCGCACTCCGTCCGCCAAGAATGTCACCGCTTCCAAAGCTACTGCCAACATCGTAGTACGCATCCGCGAGCAATGCCCGTTTTAGCGCCTTAATGCCATCACGTTCTCTACCCATCTTCTGTAGACAAGAGCCGACCGCCATCCACATCTTACCATCCCAAGGCCGGAGTCCGGCAGCCTTCTTATAATACCATAGTGAATAGGTGTGCATCTCTAGCATTTCGTATGTCTGACCAAGTCCGTACCAGGCTCGATAGTCACGGCGATTCACGTCTACCGCTCGACGATATGACTCAATCGCAGCATGAGTGTTCTTCAGCTCGACGTACTCATGGCCCATGAGTGTCCAGGCTGAGAGACAGGACCGGTCAAGGGTCAGGGCCCGCCTAAAGTACTGCACAGCCTTCTCATGCATAGAGAGAAGTGAATAGTAATTGCCTATTACGACACAGGATTCCGGGCGGAATTTGTCCACGCTCGAGCAAAGATGTGCCAGGAATGCTAGTTTAGGTCGCAGGTTGAGGACATAGAGAATATTCGAGTAGTGGTCTAAAGAATCGAGACGATGTGGATGGAGCGAGAGCAGTTGACTAAATTGCTGTTCAGCAGCCATCAAGTCTTTGGCATGGTAAGCTAGTAAAGCATTGCAGGTGAGTAGGAAAGACGATGTTGGAAAAATGGAGAGGAGCTGCTCAAGAGAGTTTCCCAAGCCAGGGCCCTGTTGGTAGAGCTCCAGTGAGGTATGAAGATGGAACATGAAGGAAACGATATTTTGAGGGCAATGCCTTGATATCCGGTTCAACTAGGACGTGTTAGTTTTTAATCGGAAATTGAAGAGGTACGGCCAACTGACATCCTCAACTCGGGAAATGAGCGACGTCATCTCCAACCAGCATCCCCAGTTCATGGTGTATTTGTGTACACTCCGGACTAAGAACTCAAGAGCTCTCTCGTCATTCTTCTCTTTAGCAAGGACCATGCCATACCTGGTCCAGAAATTAGCCCTGATTCCGCACAGTCAATTCTATTTCAACTTTGTCACTCACAGGTACTCCAGCCAGCCCTGGCTGCCGAGAACCTCGTCGTCTTCGGTAGTTCTCTCCTCGAACCAGGCAGCCAAGAATCGCCCCACAACGAGAAGTTGTTTGTTCACGACTGTACCCAGGTCCTGGGGCCCCATTACCATCTCTGAGTCCTCATTCTTTCGTTTCTCTCCTGACATGAACTTGGCATAGAGGGCCAAGAATAAGCTCTTCTGGCTGATCTTTGGTAGGGGCACGCCGGCGGAAGACTGTGCGGTTTCTGACGCTTTCTCTTTCCCCTTCCCCTTGCCTTTTACTTTTGATGTCGTCGCAGATACGTTATCGCCTCGCGATGTTAGAATACTAGAAAGGAGGGAGTCGGGGAGGAAGACAGCAGCACATCGGTCGTATTCCCTGCAATCAAAGAAGGACTTGGCAAGGAGGTATTTGCTCAGTTCCTTGGCTTCAAGAGCTGCTTCTTCAGGGTCGACATTTGGAAGGTATATTGGAGATATGTACCGTTCGTTGGCAGCATCGAGGGGCTCTTCGTCATCTTCTGATTCGGGGATGGCATTCAGCAGTTCAGCGGCCCTGCAGTAACATCATTAGTCTTTCGCGAACTGGAATAGGTAGAGGGGCATGATGAAATGGGGGCTGAATGGCTACCATTTGGCTGACTGGTAGAGACATCTCTCAGAGCACTTGACAACGGCATCTTGAAGCGCAGCCCGCAGTTGCGATGTCTCTTGGGAACTCAAAACCATCGCGACTGTTGTTTTGTAAATGGTGGGGTTCCGCGTGCTGCTGTGACGAAGCAATAGCTTGAGCTAGAATGTGGCATGTGAGCTCCGTCTGAGCTCCCCAACAAGGCGGACCGGATCCTCTTCTCCAACAAAATTCAGGCCGTACAAAATCCAAACGAATTGGTGCTACTTCGGTGCCAAGTTGTGTTGCGATGCCGTTTAATGGCGATGACATCCAATGACAACAGGCGCGCCATCTCGTGTCTTCGTGTCTGTGCTGGGACGGTGCTCCCAGTGTATGTGGGTATGTCGCACACTGTATGGAACTGAGAGGATGATCCCTTTGTGAAGCCTGATCCACACACTCTTACCACAAACTCAAGCTTAGGCTACACTCCACACAAACCACCCATATTCCGATTCGTACGACGCCTTGGTCTTCTCCTCGGCCGAATACCACCTATCAAGTAAGGTACTCAACTTGAATTATGAGTTACTGTGTAATGAAGGAAAAAATTCCGTCGCCTCTCCCTTCCACTTTCTTAGCTACACTCAATCTTGGGCCGGATCACCAGTCGTCTTCCTAGGTAGCCAGCGAGAGTAACTAGTAATGTCTGTACCTCCTAGATGCTGTGCAACAATGGCGTTGAATAGACCAACGATTACCAATCCTTTACAATGCCTTGTGTAACTCTCTATCTTCCATGCTTTACCATCAAGTTCAGGAATACTCCCATGCCGAAGGCTTGGGAAATTCCTATCCGCCAGTGAGGCAGTCATCACGCACCTCTTTACTCTAACAATGACGTCTGCTAAGGGGATGGGGACACAAATCATCTCACAGATGGGCTACTTGCGAGAAGAGAAGAGAGAACTTGACTATCGAACAACGGCTCCCAATGTTCCATTGCATTCTGAAGACATACCAAATCGGCTACCCTTCTGAGCTATCCATCACTGCAGAAGAAACGGCAACGGCAACGGCCCTACGACCCCCCTCACGTTGCACACTCACACTCGAGATTACCTACACCAAGCGCACATGAACCTCAACAGTCCTGTGAGGCTTTTCCCATGCCTCCATTGTTGGACACCAGATGTCAAGTGCCCCAACTACGTGTTTCTCAATAGGAGCTGCTGTGTGGACTGCCAGGTATGAATACCCAACACTCAACGCTCACACCACGAAGCCCATCGATTTTATGTTCGGACGTGCTAACAACAAAATCCCTACCCTCAATAGAGGCTCAGAAGGCTGGCCAGTGAGGGCGAGAACGCAGCGGCCGAGGCACACGAAAACTTTGTGCGATATCTTTTGGAGAGATACACGGATGATGGCGGCGTCACGTACGAGCAAATCAACAAGCACATCGCACAAGCCAAGGAGCTCCACGTGGACAATTCCCTCACCAAAGCCCTCGATTATATCTATCGCAATTTTCGAGGAATATATGACCAAGTCTGCGATGCGGTGGAAAGGGCGCGTGACGAAGGACCTCAGCGATGGACTGCCAGCAACCTGGCTGAGAGACTGGAGCAGCTGCAGCGGGAGGGACACAAAAGAAATCGTTGCGAGAGGTATTGATCTAGTTCAGGGGTCTTTATTTCCTATCATGATACTTGCTATACTGGACAGTCTTTTTCCGTAAACAGAAATTCATGATCAATTCTTATCAGCGTCTTTCCGCTTGACTCAAAAATCAGTAGAGAATCACAGTTTTGACAAGGTGTGATGCGGTATCAATCTTGATAATACAGGATCAGCTCTTCCAATTTTAGTCCTACGAGAGAACGTTAGCAATCCTTCAAATCGTCTAGTTCTGACTGGCTCATCTTCACATACATATACAAATACACCAAAGGGAAAAAAAGCCGTTACCAGCACCAACACATGCCACAAGAGCCACGCGTTGGCTTAAATATGTGATGGAGCCTCATTGACGAATCAATCCAGTCATTCACGTTGCACTGTTCTCATAATACCCTCATTCTAGCACAAGGTCCGTCTGATCAGTCGGTCAAACGTGAAATTCCACCCATCCAAGCCAGCATAATACAGGGCCATAGGTATGACAATGCCCAGTCCAAAGAGGGAGGAAGAGACTTTGGGGTCTCACGGAAAATCCTTCAGTTGAGCATCACCCTTCTTTATTCAATCTCATGGGATGGCAGACTTTCGAATCACGTCGCATTGATATGTCGAGCTAGGTTGGGCTTTTTGTATAAGAGCTCATAGGAGCGAACGACAGTTATAGTCAGGCAGACCATTACTTCAGCCTAGAACGCAGCACAAAGAAGAAGAATCCCCAATATAGCAGTTTCTGCTTCGCATTGAGTGAGGAAACATTGTTTTCCAAGCATAATGCATTGGCCTTGCAATCATCGATGGGGGTCGAGGAGATGTGGTAATATGGTGAAATATGTTGGAGCCGCCTGTGACAGCTGCAAGGTATGCCCTGAAGAAACTAGCATCAATCAAGGACTGCGAAACTAAAGCTTGCGGTGTAAACAGAGTGCGGAGCGAGCAGATCTTGTCCCCACGCATGAACGATTGTCTCAATCGGATGATGTTTACCACGTCTTCCAAAATCTTCAAAGTCCAAGCCTCAACAAGGCAGTTGTGATTGATATGAAGAAGGGTGGAGCGACAGAAGTGACCCTCCTGGCGGCACTCGAAGTAATCAGAGCAAACGATGCGGAATGGTATGATCGGGTCCAGCCATATGTACTTCAAGCAATCAACTCGATGTAAGTTAGATGATAGATACAGTGTGGGGAGACAGGTGAATTAAGTGACTGCTGAATTCCCCGTTCCCCAAGTTTCAGATATTGGTTCAGATATTCGATATTCAGAGATGGGGAAGGCTGTCGTCAATCCTGAACCATATCAACCTCTGAGGTAAATCTCAGAATGATGCCATGCACGAGAAAATTTTGGGTAGTCTACCTGCAATAAACTTCGATAATACTATTGTGCAGGATCGTGTGTAGGGCTGCATCATTTTCAAGATCTTGGCCAAAGTGCTGCAAGGAAATCAAGATGATGCAAATTGTCGTGCACGAGTAGCCATCAATAAGATATTGGGGGCGGACAATTAGTCTATAGCACTTGCGTACCTAATAAAGCACCCTGCAAGGTGGGTACGTACATAGTCTACATCCAAGGATACTGGACCACGACCACTCCCATCACTGCTTCCAATGGGCATTAGGACGCCCCAGGAAAGGCCTAGCGTACCTTTTGCTAGTGAGCCCCGCCAATTGCCGTCCACCTGTTCCTGGCTGCCCAAGGGCTCCGGCCAATCAGAAATGACAGGTGCTTCAATTCTCGACCTCACCGAGCGCAAAGTGGGCAACGCCACTACTACTGTGCAAAGGGAAAGAGGGGCAGAGCGGGCAGAAGAAGAAGCAAAGCCGGCGGACAACGGAGGTGCGGCGCGCCCAGCAACCGAGATAATTATCGTGCTGCAAACTGCCCCCTTACCAATTGAGGTGCTTGTCAAGGACCCGTACTTGCTTTTCCTCTCTCTCTCTTTCTTTTTCACCCATCTTACATCTTCGTCATCCATTCCCCCTCCCTCTCCCACTTCCCCCGTACCATATCATCACCTAGGTACTCCCCCTTTCGCCCAATTATACACTAAATCCGCGACCATGGCCCAAAAGACCACCCTTAAGGAGTTTGAGTCGGTCTACCCCAAGCTTGAGGAGGCTCTGCTTGATCATGCTCGCTCCTACAAGCTCCCCCAGGAGCAGCTTGATTGGTACAAGAAGGTAAGCATAGCATCGAGCGCAACCAACCCCCCTCCCCCCCTCTTGGAACTGACTTGAACTTTGGTTCGCTGACACCCTTCCTCTCTCCCATCGGTAGAACCTCGAGGTCAACCCTCTCGGCGGAAAATGCAACCGCGGCATGTCTGTCCCCGACACCGCTTCCCTTCTCCTTGACCGCGCCCTCACTGAAGACGAGTACTTCAAGTCTGCCACCTTGGGTTGGATGACTGAGCTTCTTCAGGCCTTCTTCCTCGTCTCCGACGACATTATGGACACCAGCATCACTCGCCGTGGCCAGCCCTGTTGGTACCGCCAGGAGGGTGTTGGTATGATTGCCATCAACGACGCCTTCATGCTCGAGGCCGCCATCTATACTCTCCTCAAGAAGTACTTCCGCACCCACCCATCCTACGTCGACCTCATCGAGCTCTTCCACGAGACCACCTTCCAGACCGAGATGGGTCAGCTCTGCGATCTCATCACAGCGCCCGAGGACCGCGTCGACCTCAACAACTTTTCCATGGAAAAGTACACCTTCATTGTCATCTACAAGACTGCTTGGTACTCCTTCTACCTCCCAGTTGCCCTCGCCCTTCACCAGCTGAACCTCGCCACCCCCAAGAACCTCAAGCAGGCTGAGGAGATTCTCATTCCTATTGGCGAGTACTTCCAGATTCAGGACGATTATCTCGATAACTTCGGCGACCCCGCCGTTATTGGCAAGATTGGTACCGATATCAAGGACAACAAGTGCTCTTGGCTCGTCAACCAAGCTCTCGCCATCGTCACTCCTGAGCAGCGCAAGATCCTCGAGGAGAACTATGGCCGAAAGGACGACGCCAAGGAGAAGGTCATCAAGCAGCTCTACAATGAGCTCAAGCTGGAAGATCTCTACCACGCCTATGAGGAGAAGTTTGCCACCGACATCCGTGCTCGTATCGCCAACATCGATGAGTCTGAGGGCCTTAAGAAGTCGATCTTTGAGGCTTTCCTCGCCAAGATTTACAAGCGCACCAAGTAAATTATGAGTGGAACAACAAAAAAGCGTTTTGGAGAATATCTGCAAATTAGAAATCTTATCAATTAATCTCAATGAAGTGGAGGAGGGAAGACGGCATTGCCAGTGCCATAGCGTCATTTGCGGGATAGCCCAAGCGACATGACCGATATGAGAAACGGACTACAGAGAGGAGATACCTCGAGTTGAATTGAAAACACATCATGAACCGTAATACTTTCCAAGTCGTCGCCATTACCGGCCCTCTGTTCTTTTAACGTCATCTATCTTGTACCTCGTTAACACCTTAAGCATGCTCCATGATCAGCAGAATTCTACTCAAGTCAAATACGTCACGTCAATTCTCACCCCCCAATTCAAATCAGGCAACTAATCAGACTTCATTCAACATGAGAAAAAGAGGACAAAAGATAGTAGTGTAAATAACAGAATATATTTCTTACAATGCCAGCAAAGGTTAACATGACAATCATCATACTCAAAAGAGGTAAATAACTCAGCTCTACATGGGCCATTCCATCATCAACTTTTCCACTAACGCAACAAAAAGGAGACCAAACACCGGTTTTTCCGTTGGCACCAAGTCCCCGGGCTCCTGATCTGGTATAACAAAAGAGAAATGCTGCCAAAAAAGAAACAGAGAGAGAACAAAGGAACAAGAGATTTTCAAATATCCAGAATCAAACTCCTGGGCATGAAATAGCGTGGTCTCGTAACTGAATACCGACTCTCATTCAGCTCATCATCTGGTAACTTCAAGCTCTCTAGTAACGCGAGGCGGCACCATTGGTACCCGCCCGATTAATGAGAGGCTCACGAGGACGAGGATCTCGACCCCGGTCACCCGCAGACTGGCTCAGCTCTCGACGGAGCGACCGAGTAGGCAGCGGAGGAATTGGAGCGGGGGGGCTCCGAACAGCAGGAGGCTGCTGAGACCCAGCGCTGGACCGGCTACGACGTCTGTTGACACCGAGAGCGTTGCCCGGAGCTGAAGCATTGGAAGTGGAAGAAACAGGAGGCGTAGCCTTGGTCGAGTTACCGGCACGGGTTGCGCTGCGGAGGAGACCAGGACCAATCACTTGTGTGGGTTGGCCACCCGTCGCAAAATTGATGAGGGGACCATTGCTCCCAGCTGGGGCCTGACGGCCGTGGCCCTGTTGCTTCTGTACGGCCTCACGCCAGCGAGGAGGTTCAGGGAAGTTGGTCAGGTTGACAAGAGGTTGCGACTTCTGCTTCATATTGGGATTTGATGTGACAGAAGTGTCGGCGGTTGGGCTTTGCCGCACATTACGAATAGAATTGCTGCGAGTACGAGCTGAGTGCTCAGAAGCAGAGGGGAGCCAGGGTTTGACCTCGGGAGTCGGCTCTTGGGGGGAGCTTACGCCTCCATTCAGCAAAGAAGGACCCTCGGTGAAGGGACCTTGGAGTCCTCGGTTTTGAGTGCTGCTAGCCGCCTTCTCAACTCTTTCAGCTATTTTGCGCTTCTCGTCATAGCCGCTGCCCAACAGACCGCCCGGAGAGAATGCGTGCTCAGTTTGGGGAGTAGTGGGCGTAGAAGAGGCCCGCGGTGCCTTCTTGGTCAAAACCTTCGGTTTCAATTCAGCCTTGGGCTCTGGCGGTGGTGATTCGAAATCTTTGCCGAATTCTTCAAGAGGTTTATCGAACCGTTGTAGATCAAGGAGGGGCTGGAAGGCACCAATGGTATAAGGGCTATCATCTACTGACACTTTGAGGCGATGGCCACCGCTCATCACGGTGCTTGTAGACCTGTTGCCAATGACCTTTTTTGAGGGACATGAACTGTGGGAAATTCTTGGCGGCTTCTCTGAGACAAGCCTCTCATATGGCTTCTCCTTCCTCTCAAAGTCAATGTGCTTAGTGACGAGATACCAACTCCGCCAGCGCTGGATGAGCTCGAAGAAGCGCTGAGCAAGCTGGGCATCCTCAGTGCAAAAGAAGTGGACAAAGTTTTCGCCATTAGGAAAGACAAAGGTCTTCTGCTGGCTTTTGACCGCGTAGCAAAACCTACGAGGCGCCTTGAGATGACGCCTGACTTCGCTCTCTCTTGGAGTGTAGATGTCGAAGTCGGACAAATGACATAGCGCATGGCTATCCTTGTCCGAGGACTTGCCGTCAGGCTTCTTAGCAGCAAACATTTGGCCCGTCTCGAGAAGGGTAATCCAACGCTTGTTCCACTTGCCGGGTCGGGAGGAGTGGTAGAGCTGAAGGGTGAAGCCAGGAGGGGGGTTAGGCGTGCGAGGAACCGACTTGATGTCCAGGTCTGTGTCTGGATCATTTTGAGAAAGATCCATGGTGAGCACAAGCAGCGAATTCTGCTGATCGCGATCCCACGAGTTCATCACATCACGGATGCGTTCATAGCGCCGAAGGCGGCGCTCCAGGCCGAGTTCGACATAGCACTCAATCAAAACGCTTGTTTTGGGGTCGATTCTATGCGAAGTAAGATTCGCCGTTGAGAACAATAGATCGACAGGTGACGTGTCTGGAGTGACAGGAAGATTGATAGTCGAAGATAAGCACCGCACTGTCACGCGCTGGGTACAATTGTTAGTGGGGTTTGGCGAATGCTATTTCATGTTGGGCTGGGCTTACTCTTTCACCTCCATTGCTGGCAGAGGTAGGCGCATCGACGTTGGGGACGATACCGCGACCGCCTTGTTCGATAAAGCTCATTTTATCCGAATAAATGGAGTCGTCGAAACTGCTCCGACTCAAGTCAACTGAAAACACGGTTGGCGCCTTAGGGCTTGGCGTTCCGGTATGGCTGGATGTGGCATTCGATCGCCGACCAAGCGACAAAAACGGTAACTTTTCGAGACTGAGGAACTTGGTAAGCCTGGGTGGTGATGTTATAACCTGGTATTGCGCACGATAGCGGGCGAGGTCGCGCTTTCTCTGCTCAGCGAGAATGCGATCGGTCTCTGCTTCAAGGCGGGCAACTTCGTCGGCCCAGCGCTCTGCTTCACGCTCTTCTTCGGTACGATGATCTACTTCGTCGCGCTCCGGCTGGACAGCTCGAGCGTTGACCTGGGCGTTTGCGCGAAGGGCAAAGAGGTTGAATGCCTTTCGACGAGCAACTTCGTCGTTGGGTGAGGATGTGACTGCAGACGGCGCAGTCCTTGGCCGTGTGGGAGGAGATTTGGTCTTCGACTTTGATCGGGTCCTAGACTTAGATCTGGTTCTTGACTTGGACTTGACCTTCGTCTTGAGCTCGAGCGACGAGGAATCAGGTTCTGGGCTTGGAGTTCGTTCCAAGTTGCGATTTCGACTGGCCTTAGTAACAAGAGTAGCAGCTGAGGGTGGTACGTTGGTGGGCTTGGGAATCAGAGAAAGACTTGGGAGGGGCGGGATGGGCGATGGGGCCTGTTTTCGCTTCCTGCTAGCGGGCGATGGTGACGCATGGCGGGACTGGGCCCCATTTCCCACGGTACCCAATGCAGAGCGAGGGGCCAGGCCGCCAACAAAGCCGCCCAGGGCCCCTGCAACTGTACCCTGAAGGCGGGCCCTGGTCCCTGGAGACGCAGGGGGTGATGACATCCTGGATTTCGCCTTGGAGCATGAAGCTGAAGATGAAGGCCTTGTGGGGAGCATGGGCGGCGGTACTGAGGGAGGACATCCTGGAGGTGACGACGACTTCCTTCCAGCCATTGAAACCACGCTTCTGGAACGCCGGCGTGCGTCTCGTGGTGGTATGATTGGCGAGTCCAATTTGGGGTAAGCATCTCCAGCTGGGAGTGATTCGCTGTCGCTGTAGACATCAAATGATTTTCCTTTTGTCACTGACGATACGCTTTTACCTCGAAGACTCCGATAACGCGAAACCGGTGGTGGCTTCAGTTCGTCTAGTTCTTTTTGTCGCTCCTTTTCACGTTCCTTTTCCCGGTCATGCTGCTGCTGCTCTTGAATAAACCGCTGCAAGGCGCGATCCGACTCCTCCGGAGTTTGGTACAATACGTGGCGCACATATTTGCTGGAAGCTCGTGACGTCTGGAGCGCCGCTTCGGGCGCTACCGCGAAAGTTGACGCCATCTCAACTTTAGATGATGACCTTATAATCTGGGGAACCCTCGGCTCCAATTCCGAAAGGAAAATCTCCTGTTTTTATCCAATTGCCGTCAAGAGAATTAATGAAACTTCGGGTGGTTAGCAGGCGCTGTCGTCAATGACGAACTTCGTTCGGGATTCTGGCAGGGTTCTCGAAGCCTATCTCGCCGCGTTCTCCACCAAACCGTCAATGACAGGCCAGGGTTTTGCGGTGTCGCTCGTGTTTCTTTGCTCGTTTGTTTGGTTTGCTAAATGGCGATCAGATGTGTTTTGATCGATCGGATCTTGCAGAAAAAAATCCGATTCGATTGCGCCTGGTCGAATATTGGTTCTTCTTGTCTCTTGGAATCCGCGCGATCGTGCCAAATGCGCTTCATAGGTCGATTCTGTACGCCTCAGTCGGGATACTTCTCCCAATGAGGCGTATGTACGTAGTTGGCGAGAAAACTGTACAAAGACAACAGAGGCGCGCACAGAGTGGAAAAGTAACTATCAAGAGTGAAAGAAATGAAGAGGAGAAAGATGATTCGCAACTGAGAGGGCCTCACACAAGAGAAAAGCGAGGGGAACTGCCACTGCGCCCACGTCTGTCACGCGGGAATTGAAAGTTGGCCTTCTTGCCAGCATTGCCAACAGCTCAAGGGGTGAAAAAGTGACGTGTTTCCCATCGGCTGGCATGTATCGCGACACAGGAAGTCTCTCTGGCATGAGATAGAACCCGTAAAGCCGCGTCTCGAGGTCTCACCCTGACCCCCTTGCCCTTACGTGCTGATCCATTCCATAGCGTGACTAATGAGACGTTGAGCTATCAATCAATGAGTGCATTTGGCGTTAGAGATGCTGAGTAAGTTCTGGAAGTAGAAGGAAACTGGTGAATTCCAATGCTGAAATAGGTTGGAAGTGCTCTCGCCAAATGCTGTGGCGAGGCGTGCTTCATGTCTTGGCTTGTTACAGGAAGCCGCCACCCGTTGTCATCATGGTCTTTCCCAAGACTTCCATGCAGTCCCTAATGAAACCAGCTTCATTGAGAAGGTACCTCTAGCAAGGCAATTACCTACCTACCTACCCACCTACCTACCTTAAGCATCGACTTATCCGCCTGCATAGAACCTGCCCCTATCACGGTCATGTGACGGTTATTTGCTTATTTCGATCGTCAACTTTGTTTACTTTCATCGTCACTGATACACGAGACATCCAACAAAAGGCATACTCATTGTTTATGTCTTTTGGGGTCTTTGATACCCACAGCCTTTGTCTTCGTTTAATTTCCTTCCAATATTGCAACATCTGGGCATCGTGCTGTAGTACCACGAACAGGCCAGCATCGACGAATGTGTCAAAAGGTTTGCAGAGCTCTTGCAACCCACCCATACTCCGTCAACCTACGGCAATAAATTAGCCCTCTGCGTTGAGCGCTCTTCCAGCTCAAGTTCCATCTATGTACGTCCCGAAATAGAAAGGTGCCTTCAAAGGCCTCCAAGGTCCAGACTCTTCCCAGCGCCATTCAGGTATGCTCTGTTCGGCAAGACAACCTCGCTTAAAGTGTGACAATGTGTATGACAACTGTCCATCGGCCACGATCTTCCCAGTGGCTACCCGTGCCTTGGATTCGGTAGAGGAAATAGCCGACCCCTTATCGACGGAACGCGTGGAGCTCTCTTCGCCACCAGGCTCGGAAATCGGCTGTGGAAATATCAATCCCTAGGTCTTTAAGCGCCTGTGTGCTAAGGTGGCAGTCGTAGGGTCGCTGCACACTGGCATTCGGGTCATTCCCCTGCGTGTTGGGCGTGATCCCGCTAATGGGCAAGCCCATAATCTCCCCAAACACCTGGCAGATCTCATACTTGGTCATTCTATCCTCGCTCGAGAACTGCAAGATAACAGGCAATGTAGACCTATTATCACCAGTGTCGAGATATTTCTGTGCAATATCTGTACATTTGCAGAAAAAGACAACTCATTAGCATGAAAAGAATCGAGGAGGGTCATTCCTATGGTAGTGAACTCAAGGGAGGTTTAGTAAATGTTGGCCAATGCCCTGAGACATACCGTGGCAAACCCGTCCAATGTCTTCGGTGTTGGTAGGATATCGAATTGCCCAATGATCCATCGTAGCCTTGGCCCCTTCCTCTTGCGTCTTCCAGACTGTGTCAAGCAGGACATTGACTGCGCTTTCCGATGGTGTCTCTGCATGACCATACAGCACTGGGACACGAAGAACCACTCCAAGGCCATCCTTGCCAGCCGCTTTGTAGGCCGATAGCACGGCATTTTCGCCGTCGAATTTGGTCTGGCCGTACATGTTGGTCGGGGCTGGTTTAGCAGTGTTTTCATAGGGGGCATGTCCAGGCACGCCGGGAAAGACATAATCTGTCGAGATATAGATGATGAAGATATCCCGGTCAGCAGCCAGAGTAGCAAGAGAGTTGCTTGCAGCTACATTGAGTGCTCTGGCACCCTCAGGGTCCTTGTCGACTTTGTCTGGGAAGCGCTGGGCGGCGCCTTGATGAGACCAGCCACTTTTAGCATACCACATACCGTAGAAGAGGCAGGATGCCAGACTCACAGTGGACAATAACTTGAGGTCTAGTAGCGCCAGGAATGGGTCAGCACACGCTCCAGTGGGTGAAGTAGTTGGGAATACAGACCTGACACTATCCAGAACCTTGCTGACTTCATCCTTGTCGCCGAGATCGACTTTGAGAATGTCGACGCCATCTGCACGGGAGTATCCTGTTCCCTTGACAGTCCAGCCCTTGAGGCGGAACGTCTTGGCGACCTCACGGCCCAGAAGACCAGTGGCGCCAGTAACAAGAACGGTTTGGTCAGACATGGCGCAAGAGAATACGCTGGTATGGTCCCTTTTTTTTCAAAGTGCTTTGCGGTTGGCGAGTAGTCTGAGGGCGTTGGGAGGTGTGTGTGAGTGAGCTGTTTGGTCAATTTGCCCTTGTTGGTACAGAGAAACTTACAGATGCGGGGGTTACAAGTCCGCTGCCAGTGAAGGAGAGAGGGGCAGCTCACATAAATTTCGTAACCATCCAATCATGACATTCTTGACGTGTTATCATCATAGTGATGTAGGTACAAGTCAAATTATTCTTTTAGTATCCCATTAAATTTTTTCACTGTATAATATACCGTATAACATTTAAGATCTCAAAAATCAGAATACTGAATCACACGCTGAATGCAATTAGACAGCACCAGGAAAAGGTGCCTCCCCGCCCAGCCCACCGACTGACATGGAAAACCCCAAGCGTCAATGATTGTTTACTATCCCATCCACAACACCATACGAAATTTAGGAAACCTTTGCCGTAAAGCCTGCCGTACAAAAGACAGCCCCAAGCCTCCGTAGTAGAGTTGGCACAATTTCCAAGACATCGACGTACTTGCTATGAATATGGTGCATCCAGCCTATTCTAGAATATACTAGTTTACCCTATATCAAAATAGCAACTTACAACATCTAATAACTATGTTCATGCGAGAATGTCGAATCTATATGATCCAAGTCGGCTTCTATGCGAAATAGACAAGAGAGATGAAGGAATGAATAACCGTACCTCCTTCTTCTCCAAGCACATAGCATGTAAAATTACTTATATGTGAGCATGTAATGCCAACGTAACTCACGATCCACCATCACCATCACCCATAGTATTAGGCACTTTACATCTATCAAGCAAGGCGCGCCGAGAAGAGTCAGTATCACGCCCTTTCCGACACTAAAGCGCCACTGTAACGATAATCAGGTAGCGCATCTTTAAATCCAAACCTGCTGTTCCCCTCTCCCTGCACATCCCTTGAGGATCGGTCCCATCATAGATTGCCACCCCGGGCGTCTGAGTGTGCCATCGTGCCATGATTTGCTCCTCCAATTTTTTTTCTTTTCGACGAGTGACTATACACAGCAGACCTCAGACTGCCCCTTGACATCCATGAGAGGGAATGTCTAATGACGATGACTGCCGAGAACCTCTGTTTCAGTGTCCGAACCTCCTTGTGGTTGACATTCTAGGCCAATTTAGGCCAGTCTTTGAGACACTGGTTCATCGCTGTAGAAATTCTGAGAAAATCCCTGGAAGAAGAACAGATCCCATTTAATCGATTCTACCTTTTTAGCCAGTATGTGCCTCAATATGGTTAACAAGACTTTTTCGATTCGCAACTTGTATGCTCGGTCGACCGATCAGCACTGTGCTCCCTTTACTGTGACTACACCTGATTACAGCAAAATCAGCCACTAACTCGACTCCCCCCCAAAAGGAAAAAATGCAGCTTCTAAATTACTTTGCCGCCTTATCTGGCATCTCTCCAACTACAATAATAAATCAAGAAACCCTTCTCTTACTCAATTTTTCAAGAAAAAGAAATGACATCAACAAGTGAGGCCCCCACCGCAAGAAGGATCTCCGATGCGTACTTAAATGATCCAAATGATATAGAAATGTGGTATATAAGAAGTATAATTATTCCAATGCTTAACGACGGCCTGACCCAAGGATCATATATCTCAAGCAAAGTAAGCGGTCAGATTACGTACATAGGAGCCCTTTCATGACCCCCGTCCAGATAGTGAACGCCTCCGTCAAGAATGTTGCGAAGACCAATGGGAAAGTCTGAACACATATCGGTTTAAGCACATAGCCAGTACTCTCCTTCATAACCACAATCCGACGCAAAGTCCTAGCGGCTGTCAGTCTCTACCTCATATAAGCAGGATACTCTATTGGGTATCTTACCTGACAGTTGGTATTGTCGGGACAGTCCGCATGGCGGCCAGTGGCACAGCCAATTATTTCAGAGGGGCAATAACCCCCCCAGTTGGACGGGTTCCAGTCGGGCGGCGACACAACTGGTGTTGCCGAAACCAAACCGATGAGAAGGAAGACAGAATGAACGGAAGAGAAATGCATTTCGCTCTACTTAAATGGGTAACTTAATATGAAAGTAGCAGGAGGAATAGAATATGTTATCACAATCAATAATCGCCTTTGGCCTCTTTATATACCACAAGGATGCTGTGACAAATGCTAGCTTCTAGAGTACCATAATAGCGATAAGACTCTAGACCAAATGAGGTATATATATATATATGAATGTGAGGTACTAACACCTGTCTCCTAATCACCTACGCAAAAGTACAAATAGGATCTTCATTACTTAGACACACTATATAGCACATACTTAGTAAGGGGTTGTAGAAGCCTGCAGATTTATCTGACTAGCTGAAACTCACACGTCTCGCACCTGTACGTAGATACTATACCAATTATTTCTTCAGATTGCGAAGTCGGTAAGCCTCTCTCACTGATCTTTGAGCCACCGTTGGCGTAGAAGAAGCATAATGGCGTGCTAATAGAGAAGCTACTCAAAAGGCTCTTGTATTCCATTGGCATTTTGTTTCTATTATCACAGTTACGGCTCCTTGGTGCAGATAATGCGTCTCGGTGGACGCATTCCTCTATCAACTGTAATTAGAATTCGCAGAATGTTCAATTGATGACAGTCGGGCCATGGGCACTACAGGTTGCAAGAATATCTACGAGTTGAGCGCGAGCCGTTGGAGCATAAGATTGCGGTGAAGAAATGACATTACATGGAGAGGAAAATGAACCATGAATGGATATGAGGCAACCGAAAGTACATAGAAGATCTGTATGAGATAAATGAAAGGGTAAAAAGAAAAGAGAGGCCAGGGTTGAGGGAGGCTGGGAGAAGGGGAGGTTCAAAAAAAGAACAAAGAAACACGTTCGGTCTCACACAGCGGCTCAATAGAACATCGAGAGGCCTACGCTGGTCATAGTGCACATTATGAGCCGCTATCTACAAGCAAGTAGGATCGATAGCTCAGTGGTAGAGCGAGAGATTGCAGATCTCTAGGTCGCGTGTTCGATCCACGCTCGGTCCTCTCTTTTGACCCTCGTTCTGTTTTTAAATTTTTTGTAGCACACACGACTAGCCAGACATATGTACACGTTTAAGAAGCCTGGGCAGACATCAAACAACCAGGATCGATAGCTCAGTGGTAGAGCGAGAGATTGCAGATCTCTAGGCCGCGTGTTCGATCCACGCTCGGTCCTTAATTCATTTCTTTTTGCAAATTAAGACAAAGGTCGTTCCAATGTCTACAAAGATAGATACGAGCGTGCTGCCCAAAGTCTTGTGGTGATATTGGTTACGTTGGTCAAGTAGCATTGGTGCAGTACTCACAGCTCTCTCTTGATGCATCTATTTTGCCACCTGGGGTGTCGTGCAGATCTTTTTATATCATATTTGGTTTCCTTCACTAATAATTTACAGATCCCGAAACACATAGTGAAGATGGATTGTCAAAGTTACAGTAAGCTTTATCCTATCTCGTTCAGCTACAAGCCAGGATCTGGATTGATTTGCAGGCCATCGCCCTTGGTTCTTCTTCCCTGTGAGTAAGGATCGATGAACTGCATCTATCGCTCTGTGCTCCAAATGCTACGGTTTCTCGTGCGTTTTCTGCGCACCAATCTGTTAGCCTAGCCGTTTGACGAGATGTGACATTCTGGCTCTTTTGTTCTTATTAGTAGCCATGGCGCGTCTCGTCTGTCACGGAAGGTAACCCCGCACTGCTCGTATCATCCATCCTATCAATTTCTGTCTCGCTCTAGTACAATCATCAGTGGATTGATTGCGGCCTGAATGTGAGAATCGTGAGCAAAAAGTTACTTGGACTGCGTAATTCATGAATTACGCATCAAAAAGGAACCAATCTGTCGGTGGAGAGGCTCGAACTCTCGACCTTTGGATGTCCCTGACCTATGGGTCAAGTCACATTTACGATATGAGACCAACGCTCTAACCAACTGAGCCACACCGACTGATCAACTGATGGGAGCTTCTGCCCACAAGTTTGATACCATAGAGTGAAAGCGTCAGCCCGCAAGGGGATTGTCTTGTGCTCTCTGAATCGGAAAACAAGGATTGACAACCCTGGAATTCTTGTCAAGAGAGTTGAAGTCCATGAGTACGTCCATGTAAGTCTGAAATATGTATTGATTTCTGCTAGTCATTTGATGTTTTTTTGCTTGGTTGAGCATTATAATGAAGGGGGGTGGTTGACGTAGGGATTGGTGCATTATTTTGCCGAGATATTGATGAGAATATTCCCCCATTTACTTCAGAGCACTCCTTTGAACATTAGTATCTGTAAGAAGACGCCTTATACAATTTATTTCCAAAATATACTCAAAAGGATCATATATTTCTCCTTCAAACCAAAGTCAGAAATACACAAAAAGGAGCATCGACCCCACGCACATAGTTTCGCCCCTATTACACTCTCCAGCAGGAATAAGAAGGGACTCATCTATATCTTCTAGGGTAGGTGAAGCAGCATTTGCGTTGGGTGAGGTATCTACAGCAGTAGGTACTGCAAGTGAGCAAGCGATACGCTTATCGCAATGCTAGGCCCACTTAAATTTCAGGTCCATATTCAACCTCCATTGTCGCCTACAAGGTGCCTTCAACCTTCGTCTCCCTTATTCCTTATTCCTCCATTCTTCTTCGCCACTCATCTCGCAATGCCGCCCAAGCGCATGACTGCGAACCCCGTCAAGCCGGCGCGCCATCGTGCCGGCAAGGCTACGCAGGAAGATTCAGACTCCGACTCCGACGCCAGCGATGCCAGCGATGCCGAAGCAACAGCTGCGCCCGCGATTCCCCCTCCACCCAAAGCTACCAGCGCGGCAAAGATTTCAAGCAGCCTGGGAAAAGTAGACCTGAATGCGCGCAGAAAGGAAGCAGAAGCAGCAGAGGAGCGTCGATTGGCAAAGGAAAGGGCAGAGCGGCTGGCCGCCGAGGAAGGATTCGTGACTGAGGAGGAGGAAGAGAGTGAAGAGGAGGACGATGATGATGAAGAGGGCGAGAGCTCATCGGAAGAGGAAAGCAGCGAAGAAGAGGCACCCCGAAGATTAATGATCCGACCAAAGTTCGTGCCGAAGAGTCAACGAAACGCGAAAGACCCCGCCAAAGAGGAGGAAGAGGCGCGACAAGCAGAGGAAGAAGCCCGCAAGAAAGAAATGGACGAGCTCGTCGAAGAGCAAATAAAGAAGGATCTGGCGGCGCGAGCAGCAGGAAAGAAGCATTGGGATGATGACGACAACGAAGAGTCAGACGTGGATACAACTGACGGACTCGATCCCGAGGCAGAGGAGGCAGCTTGGCGTGTCCGCGAGCTCAAGCGCCTCAAGCGCGCCCGCACGGCCATTGAAGCACGCGAAGCTGAGCTCGCCGAAGTCGAGCGGCGACGAAACCTGACCGAGGAGGAGCGCCAGGCTGAGGACGAGGAGTATCTTGCCAAGCAGAAGGAAGGAAAGGAGGCCAAGGGCACGGTGGGCTACATGCAGCGGTACTTCCACAAGGGCGCCTTCTACCAGCAAGAAGCAGAAGCTGCCGGCCTTGCTGACAGAGACCTCATGCATGCTCGCTTCGCTGACGAGGTGCGCAATCGCGAGGTCCTCCCTGAATATTTGCAACGCCGCGACATGACCAAGCTAGGTCGCAAGGGTGCCTCAAAGTACAGGGACATGGCGTCCGAAGACACAGGGCGATGGGGCGATATAGACCGTCGCCCAAGGAGGAATGCACCTCCCGGCAGTGATGACAGATTTCAACCAGACGACGACCGCTTCAGACCTGATGATGATCGCGGGGCCAAGGGTGCCAACGCCATACCACTTGGCCCCAGAGGAGGGGATAGCAGACGAGATGATCGCCGAGATCGAGGCCGGGAAGACCAGAGAGATCGAGGTTCTAGACCACACAGGGAGGCCGACGATGATCACAGATACCGCAGGCGAAGATCACGTTCCTACTCGCGCTCGCGCTCGCCAAGAAGGGAGCGGGAGAGGGACAGAGACAGGGATGACTATTCCAGTCGCCGTAAGCGAAGTACATCACGATCAAGAGAAGGTGGCCGTCATGACAGCGACAAGAGACGCAGAGTGGATTGAGGAGAGGCCCCAAAAAATCGAGTAGCCTCCGTGTATAACCATTTAATGAAGACAAGAACAAATGCCCAACGCACACGCCTTTCGTGCCACAATGACTCCCTAAGTTTTTGAAAAAAAGAAAACCATTTCCTTCGTTACATTATATGTAGACGTGAATTCCCAACCTGCTTCTTATGCCACCATCCACATAGCGTTGTTAAGTTAGTTAGTCATACCTCCCCTTTGTTCCTTCTAGACCTTCCTACTCTATATCCTGACGATCTCGACTCGCGCCCGGTCAAAAACTTTATGGCTGGTCATTTGTTCACTGCTGCCGAGAGCGGGAGGATAGAGCGTCATGCGAGCATAGGTACCAGCTCCGCGACGTTTTGAGAGGAAGCCAGGGTTGATTATGAGAACACTTTCCACGACCTGAATGAGGAGTTTTGTTAGTTTAAACAGAGACGATAGAGAGTATGTGTGTGTATGCCAGAGGGATATGAGCATAGCTAGGTAGAACATGGGAAACTCACCTTTGCAAATGGGGGTAGGAAACTGGGAGTCATCATGACATCCGGCCGGACATTGACCATTTCACCCAGCTTTAGATAACTCAAATCCAGAACAGCGCCTGTGGCCACACCATCTTCGGTGCCAGTCTTGGGTAGCTTGCTGCGGTCCGCAGGGGGATACAAGGGGAAGTAGTGGCGCTGCTCGACGAGGTAGCGGCAGAGACGACTCATCAGATCACTGCTCTGCACTCCCATGGCGAGTTCTTCGCTTCGCAGCTGTGACAGGACGTCCTGGGAGGAGAGGCCGAGCACGAACTCGTTCATGAACAGAGTCATGGGGTTCGAGACGATGCGGAATGACTTGGACAGACCCAATTCCTTACGCGGAATTGTATCCTGGGGCCATGAGACGTGCTTGTTGAGGACATCGCGGACCGAGGGGACGAGGACGATGGTGATCTGAGGATTCGCAGCGACTAGGCGGTTCAAGGCGGGAGTGACTAAGTATTTGAAGACGGTGGACATGGTGGCAGTATCTGGGTCGATGTTTGCATCCTCCGGGAGGTCAAAATCGCCAGTTGCAATGAGCGGATGGTCAACATCCAGGAAGGGACCGGCAAGCACCAGGGCATCGACGTATGTATCAGCAGCTTGGCTGCAGAGGGCGTGGAGTGGTTCAAAATCGAGATTGTCATCGGCAGTATACGGACCGGAAGCAAAGATGACGCTGAGAGGGGCTGGGTCTGAGTCCTCATCCATAGCATCTGGGCCGCCCCGAAGCCTTTCACGGTGACTCTCTAGAACCGACGATTGCGAAGCAGCATTTGGAAGTAAAGGAACGTCGAGTATCTCATTTACCACAAACTCGAGACCGGAGGCGTTGCTGCCTCGAAGCGCCACGATCTGACCGGGGAAGAAGCTCCAGCTCTTGATCTTGTCCATCTTCAGCGGCACCCGAAGCCCCATGCCAGTACGCCGTGATGTCTCCAGCACGAGCGATGCCTTGTTGAGCTTGCCCTCTATTGAGTCGGAGGCGATGCGGCCAATGGCCACAATTTCAGTCGTGCTCTGGCTGGCGGCACTTCCAAACGCTGAGTCGTCGAGCTCGTGGTGTTCTTGCACAATGGTCATCAGGTCGTCGATTCGGTCGTCCAGGATCTCGCTGGCTTCAGACAGCTTCATGGCCAGTGGCTTGTATCCCGTCTTTTTCTGGTCGGAAGCAGCCGTCAGCTTCACGCGTGGCTCGGAGTAGGGCGCAATAGGAGGTTCTGCAGCGGCAAGATGGGTGTTGAGGATTTCCACGACTTCGCCGGGGTTTGCTCGATCGTTGAAGGAGTTTACACTGGAAAGGTGAGTTAGTGAGCAAGCAAGGATGGTAGAGACTTGAACAAGGGATAGTCATAATGTAGAACAAAAGAAGCTAAAAAAAAATATACGTACGGGACAGCATTCAAGTTCTTGAGCTGGTCGGCCAGGCCTGCTGCTGGCGAGCTCGCCAAACCTGGGGGATTCCCCCCCTTCCTCTTCAATGCACTACCAGTACTGCCACCGACACGGCCCAGCTTGCCTCCAGTTGCAGGTGTGCTAGGGATAAGCCCGTCGAGCATGCTGGTCACATTTCCAGGTTTTGAACCACCCCTAGGAGTGGAGGCGATCTTGCGCTCGAGCTTCACATGAACCTGGCGATTGCTGTTCTCGAGCGCATCCTGGATGGACTGCTTGAGGTTCCGCACAGTGTCGAGGGTAACGTTCTGAGCATCGTGGTCGAGCTTGATGCAATATGACTCCCACTTGAAGTAGAGATCCTCAGCTGAGAGGTCGTGCAGACGCAGAATGGACTCGAGCTCGCCGAGGACGTCGGGCTCCAAGCTTTTGTTGGGAGAGAAGAAAGATTGGAGGTCGGCGTCGGCCATGGTGGGCGACGGGGGAGATCGATGGATGTGATGACGGGGTTTTCGAAGTTCAATTAGGGGTAAAAAGGTACAATTTGCTTGAGAATTGCAAGTGAAAAATACAGTAATAACCCAGGGGGGTTTCGCAATAGAGAGGTTATCGTGGAGGTATGGTACTAGTTGGACATGGAGTTTACTGGAGAATGAGATAGTATTACCTGTTGTATGTACTACAAATGGTGGTGGGGGGTCCTTTTTCCGAGGACGCGACAGAAAGACGCGTTCGCGTTAAGTGCTAGACCGACGCGGACATACTTTGCTGGACAGTGAAGAAGTACCCAAATCCGACTGTCGACCATCAGCCAATTGATTATGAAGACAATACAAAGTTGAAAAAAGAAAGGAAGTTTCTTTTTTTGGGCATGAAGGGTACCTTATTTGAATATTGAAAATTTCAAATTTCACAACAATGTCGACAGTGCCATGCCAGTGTCACATTCACCTCTAGATTGCGTGTAGTCCACGCTCGCCACGATTGCAATACAAGCACTTATGTACTTGCCCACACACCATCTCATTCACGCAGGCCGGGAGTGAGGGAATGAACTCATCTTCACAAACCATAAAGGAGGAGGAAAACTAATTATTATTTGGGATATCTATCATGAATCAGCGTCTCAAACGCTTATTCCTTCGTTTATTTCTACCTAGGTAAACTCGGCACCAAATGGCGCCTACAATCATCGCATGTTAAACTAATCATCTGCCATTGGAATGACCACACTTCGTGGTATCATGACCCTATTTTTGCTCCTTGTGTGCAAAGTTCGCTATTCCCAAGGCTCCCGAGCGCCTTTTAATAAGAACAAACCATTTCCATCCCGTCATGTAAGAAGGTGTCAAAAACTAGAAACTCGCTACCATACGCCTTATTGTGATATTGTTTCCCCTCTATAAAGTGACCAATTATGTCATTCATTCTTCTCGACTCTTCTGCTCAATTCCCCATTGGGCCCAAATATCTGACGATCCGTGGTAATCAAAGCCAAGTGCGCCGTCCTTTGGCGGGGAGCTTGGCATCACACCGTCTGTACTGAGAAGGTTACCAAAATCAATCAGGCTGGATGCATTGGCGTCTAAAGATGGCAGGGCGCTGAAGTCAAGCTCGTTGTTACCCAGATCAAAGGCAGGATCTGAGAGCATTTGGCTGATGGTTCGGCTCAGAGGGGTGTCGATGATGTTGTCGAAGTTGACTTGATTCCGGGGACTTCTTCGCCGACTCGCACTACCCAGCACGTTGTTAGGGCCTCGTGGAGTTTTGGTCGGGGTCTGTTGAAGCTGAAGCAGAGATTGCGAATTTGGTGACATCAACATGTCCCGAACGGATCGCAAAGACCGGGAAACGCTGCGAGTAATCGGCCTATGGCTGGGTGTCGGCCGAGTTGGTGTCTTGAACGGAGTAGTTGCAGTCGCAGCGGCTTTGGGCGGAGGAGTCGAGGGACGAGCGAGAGCCGGGCTTTGGAACAGAGCCTCCAAGTCGTCGTTTTGATTTGATGTCTCGTCGCGAGAATTGACTACCACATTCTCTTTATCGGCAGCCAGCTCCTTATTTTGCCTACACTCTGTCGTTTGAATAATATTGACATCCAGATCCTGGAGAACTTTGGGTGTATTATCCTTTCGGGGAGAAGGAAAAAGTAACCGTCTCGTGCTGCCAAGTTGCTCCTCAAGCCGCTCATCCCCTCCTATATTGATTGGGCTTTGAGCGGTTCCACTCCCCCGGGAGTGAGTCGACCCAGGCTGGGAGCGAGGCAAGTCGTTGGCTGACAGACCCTTCATCGTGGTAGCGGAAGGGGCCTCGCTATCCCGCGACTGGTTTAAACTCGAGGTCATGTTTGATTGTGAAGGAGCTGCTTCATTTTGATTGAGTGAAGGACCCATGGGCTCAATAGGATCGGTGAGAAGATATGCCTCGGAAGTTGGGTTTGGTTGCATGTCGGTCTTCGTACGAGCCTTCTTGGATCTTGTACTATTTTTATCTGGACCACGCTTCCGTCTCTCCTGCCCGAGCCGCCCGAAGCTATTGTCCCACTTGTCTGAGGGACGATGGCTTCTGTACTTGGTTACCCAAATGCCGCAAGGGTTGCAGAGTAGTTGCTCAAGCCAAGCAGACCTGTCGTCATCAATGCCCAAAGATTTCTTGACGAGTCGATAAGCAAGGGGTTTGTTTTCCCCATCACGCTTCAAAATCTCAATGGCAGTGATTCGGCCAGGCTTCTCAGAGTATTCAACATAATCTGGTACACCTTCACGATCCTGGATCCAGATTTTGCGCCAGGTTGGGGTTTCAATGGCGCCGCAGTTTGTGCAGAATGGTGGCATTTCGCCGGCGGCGACAGCATCATCCAAACGCTGCTTGATGGAGTGCTTCTTCACTTTGTTCTTGTTCCACCTTGGAGATGATGGAGGAACGAGATCAGCGGGACATGGCGCCTCTGATAATGCCTCAGCTGGTAGAGGTGGGAGACGTGCTGAGGGGCCGACCGGATCACTCGCGGGAACCGTTATGTTAGGCCCAAAAGAGTTGGCACGCCGAAGGACGGAAGGCATTTGGTTCGTTGAATGAGACGGCTCTGCAGATGTGGCCTGTGAGAGGGATGATGGACCAGCTGGCTCGCTCACTGGTATCGTGGGTAAAATCAAGGGGCCTGCCGACTGAGATCTACCCATTTGTCGGAGGGGATTTGGTAATGGAGGCTGAGAGGAAACACGAATTGCGGAGCTCTGATAACTCGAGTTAGAAGTGCCTTGAGAGGAGACTGCTACAGGAGTCGCAGATGTCACCCTCGACGCCCCAGAGCACTCGGCAACCGACCTTGTAGATGCTTCAGGAACAGGGGTTGGGCTCACAGCCCTCTCAATAGAGTCAGTGGTAGGAGGAGGAGTAAGTGCGGGCATCGGTGGTGAGGGATGGGATTTGTTTGAGGCCATATTTTGAGGTTGAGATTGATGAGAGTTCTTTAGGGGAGGTAATCCTGCTGGGGCTTCAGTGACAGCAGGTCTAGCAGGCGTGGAACTCGGTAGCGGTGTATTGTAGTTTTGAATGTGAACAAGGCCCTGGCCACCAGGTCCATTTTGAATTTGGAAAACTTGAGTAGGAATTCCAGTTGAATCCTGGACTTCCAGTACGGGTGGGTTCGGGAAGTATTGGCCGTCCTTAAGTGGGTTGAGGACAGCCTCATCGAATAGCTCATCCACATCGGCGTCCATGTAGCTGGAGCCAGCCCGTTGTGGCATAGGAGGGAGCATTGGGCTAGAAGGAGGGGGGCTCGATCTGATGAATGATGTGGCTAGATTCACGGGGGGCGAGGAGCCGATATCTTGAGGGCTATCCTCGGAGAAAATGGGAGTAGGTGCGAGGGATTCAGGAGACCTTCCATCTTCCTGGCTTGGCGAGAGAGCCCGAAGGGGCTTCTGGGCCGATTGGTCCTGAAAGCTTTGGTTGAATTCCTGACGCATTGATGACTCTCGCCGGGGCTTGACGTTTGGGCCGCTTCGAGGGGGGCGATTCATTGGACCACCTTCAGGAACGGGTGTTGGAGCACGCGGAACCTCTTGAAGATGGTTGCCTGGTGCATTTTCGGTGTTCATGCCGATGGGACGAAAGTTTCGGAGAGAGCCTGAAGTGCTGGCGGCGACTCGAAGTGATTCCGGTCCAGTAGCAAATGGGTTTGTGTTCACTTTCTCGACCTGTGTTATCTTGGCTCTCTTCGTAGCTGGTCCAGGCCCATCCTCCCCTTCGGTTCCGTCTTCATATCCTGAAGTGTTTCCCTCACCAGGCTTCTTTCGTGGCCGACCTCGGGGTCGCCCTGTGGGCTTCTTCTTTCGTTTCGTGCTGCTCCTGCTTGAAGGACGAGCTGGGGCCTGGACCCCCATAGTTGAAGGATCGATGGGTACGGGAGCCACTCGCTGGATTTCCTGGTTTATCATCATAGGAGTCGGGCCAAGAGGCTCTCGCTGTGGTTCTGGAGCTGGTAAAATCGGGGTTGGCCCGAAGGAATCCCGTCGTTGTGCTATGGCAGGAAGGCCTTGTGATAAAGCCGGAGAGGCGACTCGAGAGACGTGAGCCGAGTGGCCAATCTGGGGATTTGATTGAATGAATGAATTCCATTCTGAGACGCCAGTCGGGGTCATAGCTGTCTCCATTGGCCTGATAGGCTGCATGTCCATAGCAATCGGTTGAGGGGCAAGACGTTGGACCTTGATACTGGGGGCAAGGCGGAGCTTCACCTCCAGTGTGTCTCGATTTCCGTTCCCAAAGACTGCAAGTACATTTCGGGTGACACGACCAGTGACCATTTTTGGAGACTGAGAAATTCCTTCGCTATGCATCGACTCTAATACTGATGACAACATGCCCTGTCCTACCAACGGCGTGTCAGGTTCTGAGTAGTCGAGAGCGTAGATGTTGTAGTCGGTTTCCTGATTGATAAGTTCGGGGCTGCAGTCGGCGACTGCCTGCATGCACACACGTATGTCTACTATTCCGATGGAATTCTTGTCGTCGAGCGGTATTGTTTGGACCTGGAGAGTCTGGGAAGATCTTGCTAAACAGTTGACTTTGTTTTCCTTATCGAAGGTATAGTGAACCTTGACTGAAGTCGCATGTTAGTGGACGACAAACAACAGTGTTGGCCAGGAAATTACTTACGGCCCATTGGCCTTATTTGAATACCCGAGTCGTCGACATCTTGGCTATTCTGAGGCATGGCCTGACCGTTTTGATTCCAGCTCCCATTAGGGGAATAGGGCATGGGCGACGCCATGGCGGAAGGTCCCTCCGGACAGGTGCCGGAGTTGATTCAGATGTCTTTGGAACGGTGTAAGTTGAAATTTCGATCCTGGATAGATACAAGAGAAAAGGGTGTTAAAGTAGAGACCACAGGCGAAGAGTGTATGTAAGATGGAAGAATGGTATGTGAGTGGGGGGAGGGAATGAAGATTGTTGAAGTATCGTTGTATGTTAAAATGAAGAGGCAGGCGTCATGTTCGTGACGCGCCGAGGGGTCGCGTTTGAAGAGGCAAGTGGATACCACTTAAAGTCGAGAGGTGCGACACTCCTTGGTGCTGTAACAGGGAGGAGGATAAGGGTAATTTGATGTGAAAGGGATGAAAATAAAAAATTCAGGAAGGAAGTGAAAAGAAAAAAATTGAGAGCGGTAGATGAAGGAAAAATAAGAAAGACTACGGCTAGATACCTGAAGAAGATAGATGTTATCTTGGTTGATGATGTTGTTTGGGTAGTATGCGCACACACACACGCATAGACACACTCAATCGCTAATGGCGCGGTGTGGGTGTGTGTGTGTGAGCGCTGGGTGACAGTGGCGTGGTTTCAGTGGCTGTAGCGGCTGGCCAGCGAATAGCGCCTAGGGATGGTGAGTTTTTTTGGCGCGTCCAACAAAGTGGCCAGCTAGGCGTCGCGCTCTGTAAAGGTACCCTGGGAGGAAAAGAGGTGAGACACGTGCAGGTCGACCCCAATGTTGCAGGTTGCACGGGGCGTTCCTCCCACAAGCGGCACCTGTTCGAGAATTCGGGTGTGCCCCACAAGGATTGCCGGAGCAGATGCGGCCCCACTTGTGGCTCTTGGCGCCGGGATAAGCTTGGCTGTACCCCCGAAAAGTAGCTTTTTTTTTGTTGGTTGCTCGCCTTGGGTGAATATGCTTCGTCCGGGGCCCCGTCCAGAGCGCCGATTCAACTTGGTGTTAATCAGCCGCTGCCTGCCTGGTTTTCGCACGTTGCTTCTCGGCCTCCCGCCGGGATGAATGCCTCTCACGTGCTTGCTTCCCTCCCTGCCTTTCTTCCAGACAGATTTTTGGGGCCTGAGGCTTTCAAACAGAAAACCCCCCCCCCTTGCTTTTGGCTCGGCGAGATTAGCACTTTGGTTGGCCACCCAACGAGCCGCTTGCCCCCCCCCACCGGTTGTTGAAGCTTGCAATCTCAGGTGAGCCTGTGCTTCCGCCAACCCAGCAACGGATACTCGATGAAAGGCTGGTCGAGTCTCGAGGTTGAGGTCAGTGGATGAGAGAGTGAGAGAACAGAAAAAACCATCCGGCTGGGAGGTTTTAAACCAAGGGGCCCTTAAAAATGCGTTGCCCGGCGGGCGGACTGGTCCTTTTTATATCTCGGTCCCTTGCCTGAGGTCATTCCATCTCAAAGGCCCCCCTCCCCGAGCCTACTATATTGTACCAAGCTATCTTGATGAGTCGAGATTAACGTCGGTGCTCATTCTCTTTATGAGTTATTGCCGTGATTCTGTTCCCCCCCCCTTCTTTGCTGCTGCCTTCCGATGACCTCTCACAGCTGACATTTATCTTGTTTTTTCCTGTCGCGATTATCGGATTTGCTCTCCCAAAGTCCGACAGCGCACCACCCCTCCATTACAAACACGGTGTGTCTCATGCCTCCTCCCTTTTAGTGCCTCTCCCCCAACACACCAATAAGTGAGGCCTTTCAAACGCCCTTTCATCGCCTCATCTGGTCGGATCTTGGTGGTTTTTTTTTATCCCTTCACCCCACCTTGGATTTCCCCATTCGTTAGCCCCTTCACCGTCTAATAGCGGCAAACTGATGATGCACTCTGTAACATCATCGTCATTGATGCGCTCCACACTTCATTAATCGTCGCTTTCTTCAACCCCATCGCCATTTCATTGAATAAGATTGCATTTCATTCCATCTATCAACACATAGCAATACATTGCACGACACCATCGGGCAATGTATCTTTCTATTTTTACAAGTTCATTATTGCATCTTTAATAATGTAGCTGGGTCTACAACCGGCTGGTTGACACCGAATCATCCTCAACCCATCGAGCATGACCTTGGGAGTTTAGCTCAATCTTACGCTCGATAATCTCCTTGACCACATCCGAGATGCCCTGGCGGTTATTGCGCGACGCAACAACCGTCTTTACCAGTTCATCCTGAGTGAGGTTGGAGTTTTCTACTACCTTTCTAATCTCCTCCTCTGTGGGCACACCGAGGTGCTGGAAGGGGTACTGCTTGTAGGTGCGGTCCACGAAAAGCTCCAGGTTCTTCTTCTCCTCGAACTCGAAGAAGGGCTTGGCAAGGTTCTCACCGCCCACAGCCGCTAGTGACTCAGGCTGCCATACGGGCGTCTGCTTACGCACCAATAGAGCGGTCACTCCTTCGGTGAAGTCGGGATGTTGCATGAATTTGGACGCAATCTGGTGCTCCTTCTTGAAAGTCTCGGCAATGTCCCACTTGCGAGCAATGTGCATTTGCCTCAGTGACACGTGTACCGCGGTGGGCGATCGCTTCTGAATAGTAGCCAGCTGTTTCCGAGCCCACTCCTCCGTAGGACCTCGCTCCGCCTCCAATGCCAGGATAATTTCATTGATATTGGTCTTGTTGAAGCATCGGTCGATCGCTCGTCGGAGTTCACCAGCTAACTGGATGGGCTGGTCGTAAGGAAGACCAGTGCTGAACTCCTCAAGAGTCTGGTTGATCAGGTCAAGTCGTGTAGCGAGGTCATCACTGTCTCTGAATCGCAATTCGGCAAGGCGAGCCTCAAGGTCGGGCAGACTAGTGGAGTGCAGGTAATGGGTGGCGATGCCAGAGTAGAAGACGTTGGGACCAGTCAGTCTGTCGCTAGTGAGAGCGAGGTAGGTTCCGACAGATCCGTTCATCCGGGGCAGGAAGAAAGAAGCACCGACATCAGGGAAGAAGCCGATTGTTGTCTCGGGCATGGCGAAGACTGTCTTCTCAGTCGCAATTCGGAAGGGGGCGTGGGCACTGAGACCAACACCACCGCCCATGGTGATGCCATCCATGAACGCGATGTATGGCTTCTTGTAGGTGGCAATGTAGTGATCCAACTTGTATTCGAGAGCAAAGTAGTCGGCTGACTTCTTCCACCCATCTTTGCCGTCCTGGTTGAACTCTGCCAAAGCAGCGACGTCACCGCCAGCGCAGAGAGCCTTCTCGCCAGCGCCCTTCAAGACAATTACGTTGGCGAGATCAGACTTCTCCCACTCGATCAATCGGGGGACGATCTTTCGGATCATGGATGCATTGAGAGAGTTGAGTTTCTTGGGTCGGTTGAGCAAGACGGTGCGCAGACCGTACTTGCTCTCGAAAACGACATCGTTCGGTTCGTCACCGGGGAGTTCCTTCACAGCCTGTGCTTCGGTCGAAAGCTGCACATGGGAGATTAGATATTGGGGAATCGAATATGGAAGGGAAAATAGGGCGACTTCTCTTACCTGTCGGACACTCCACGAGGAGGTGATTGCTTTTGCTTGCTGGGCCATGTTGAAGCTGTTTCTCAAGCTCCAATTGTTGGCAGTTTTGGCAGCTGCGCCAGCTCGCACGGCTAAAGACCTGAAGGACATTGCAATTCAATTAAACAGTGCGTTTATAGAATTGACATGGGCATCCAGCGGAGGAGGGGGGGAGGATCTGCCAGGTGCGTTAAGAGGGTGTCTTTGGAGCCGCGGCAATGCTATTCCATCGGCCGCTACAAATCAAAATTCCTGAACCCGAGGATAGCAGTACCTGGCCGTGCCAAGGGTTGGAGTCTGATCTCTAACCTTGGTCACCTGCTGGACGCTCTGATTGGTGGTGACGGATCAACCCCGCAGCGATGGGTCAATAGGCCTTCTAATCAATGCTTGGTGCTGGAAGTGAGTATGAGGGAAGTGAAAGCGCTACACAATATAGTGGCAATTAAGTTAGTGCTCCTTTAACAAAGCGTGATTGGTTTAGTGGTAAAATTCTCCGTTGCCATTCGAGTAACGTCGGGGAGCCCTGGGTTCGATTCCCAGATCACGCATTTGACTCTTTATTTTTGCTCTATGACTCTTCTCCTGCCTCTTCTTTTTTTTTTGTCATCGTCTGTCTGTCTACCTTTGCGTTGAACAGATGATGTCTGTAATGGGGATCGATCCGTCTTTAGAGTCATGGTATACTATTTTTCTCTCTGTTAATTCCCTCGTAAGAATCACATAGACGAAGCTGCTAGCTTCCAGAGGGACTGATCCAGGACGTATTCATTAATTATTATCTGGATGGGATGATCTCCACATGTACATAATGTTACGCTTCTCATTGCGATTATGAAGGCTTTATCCTAAAACTCATCGGACGAAATCATCACTGCTAATGATCCTCCAAGTGCCTACCTAGCCACTCAAACCAAGGAAGAAGACCGCAAGACCCCAGGCACCAGGGTCAGGGACTTCCTGATACCCGCTGCCTCCTACATAAACAGATCTTCCGAGGCTGGCCTGCATTCCCTTGGTCTCGTCAGCAGCCTTTCTAGCTGCCTCAGCGGCCTTCTGAACACTGCCTGTCTGCCCAAGCACCTCGACGAACGGATGCAAAGCATCGACAAGAGTTCGATCACCTGGCTGAGCAGGTGTGTACTTGGACAGGGCGTCAGTGCTCTGCTTGAGGGCCTTGGCCCAAATTTCGGGAGAAGCAGTGCCAGATCCCAGGCTGCGAAGAGCATGGACGAGTGAGTTTAGGAAGATGGCGTATAGAGCTCCTGAAGTGCCATCCATGTTGTTTTCTACGATTGGAACAATAGAGGCAACATCAACTACCGCATCACCAGTGAATGGATGCTCACTTAGGTGCTTCAGGATAGCTGTTATATGTGTTAGTCACTTTGCCAGATCTGAGAAATATCTTGTGTGTTCTTACCTTCGGCTCCTCTCTTCAGACCAATTCCACAATCGCCATCTCCCACAATGGTATCATATCTGGTGACGTCAGGCTCAGCTTCAATGACCTTTTCCAGAGCGTTCTTTAGCGTCGCTTGAGCTGTTGGGGCATCAAATTTGAGGTCGCTGGGCTTGATCTCCTGGCTGGAGCTGGAGCTGTCCGTCCTTGTGGCTGTGTTATTCTCGTTCCAGGTGCTCGTCTGGATGGGTGCCGACCAGCCAACGACCTCAGTCGAAGCATCGAGCAACTCGATCATGGTTGGAGCATCAAAGTCCGGTTTAACCACGTTGAGAAGGGAGATGCTGAAGCCAAGGCCGTTGAGACTAGTCATATAAGTGCCGCACAGCGTGCGGACGGGCTTGATACCATGTTTAGACTCCAGCTGGCTCACAACTTCGGCTGTGATGCCGCCCATTTCGAGAACGCTGACGCCGCCGAGATTGTTGATCATCAAGACGACCTCTTTAGAATTAACATTGACAAATGCCCGATCCTTGTCGTTGGTATCAAGAAGCTGATTCAGCATCTTGGCCACCAATTCAGGCAACTCCAGCCTGGACGTCTCGGACCCAGCTTCGTTGTGGATTCCCATTCCAACCTCGACTTGACCAAGCTCTAGGCCTCCTTCTGTGTCAACCTTTCGACCTGGAACATGGACATGCTCCAAGCTGGCTCCCACACTGACCAAGTTATCAGCAGTGAGGCGAGCATAGCTAGCCACTTGATCGAGGGGTCTTCCCAATGCAGCCAGGGCACCTGAAATCTTGTGAACAAGCACCGTTCCCGCAATGCCACGGCGTCCGACCTTGCCGGCCTTTGCCCGGCCAACTCCAACGTCGTCACCTACGACCACCATCTCCACATCATGCCCGGCGGCTTTTGCCTTCTCAACACCCATTCCGAAATTGAGCACATCACCCGTGTAGTTCATGACTGTCACCAGAACACCGTTGGATGTGTCAACCCGTGAGGTGATGGCTGCTCGGATCTGTTCAGCCGAGGGACTGGCGAAGATGGTGCCGGCTACAGCCGCGGAGAGCATGCCCTTTCCAACCATGCCGGCGAATGAGGGCTCATGGCCAGAGCCGCCGCCAGAAATGATGGATACCTGGGAAGCATCTTTGGAGGAAGGGCGGCGGTAGATGATCTTATTATCCCGGTCAAGAGCAACTGAAGGGTTGGTGAGAGTGAGACTGTGGAGGGCGGATGTGACGAGGTGGGTGGGATCGTTGATGAAGTGCTTGGCGGACATGATTATCTTCAGCGCTGAAGCTCGATGCTGGGGGGAATTGGGATGAGATGGTTACGGATCATTTGAGGGGGTTGTCAACATAATTAAGGCAGTCAATTGACAGAGACAATGAGCCAAGTCGACAATCATGTGAGCTGCACCTCGGTGTTTGACAGCTTGGCCCAATGATAGCTACGGTGGATGAGGTGGGGGAATCGCGGGGTTGCGACACCGAGTTGCGTCGAGGCGCGGGGGAAAGTCAATGAAACCACCGAACATACGGCGGCTAAAGTTAACCCAACGAGTCAGGTCATCAAAGAAGAATAAATAGCCGGACCAAAAAACATCTCGTGATAATTTCCTCGGGCGGAAGGGGTACGACGAAGAGTTCTCGTTCAGCTACCTACCTACTCCGGGTTGGATGCAGTATGGACTAACTGCAAGACCGACCTTGTCTCGGTAGGTAGGTAGGTAGGTAGGTACACTGGTCTGACTGCCTACCTCATATAAGGTAGACTAAGAGCGGAGAGACTGAGGGGTTAGCTATTCTTCGTTCAAAACTGATAAATGCATCATATGATTGGACGGCATCCACACAAATCATCTTTGCTGGTAATTTCACTGTGAAGTATTGGCAGCTTCTCATTCTGTCGAGAGCGTCGTTCGAGAAGGGTCAGAGAGCTCAGGACGAATATGGGGGGTATGTCGTTGACACAGGTATTTATAGATAGTGAGAGCATGCACTGGGTCACTGCATGCGGACCGACTACTGTAGGTACTGCAGCGCTTGTGGACGTAAGAGACTGGGGAAAACCTTCCGATATCAGGCGAAGGAATACGGTCCCATTGATGGCCGTGGGAGGAGGGGCTGAGCTGCACAGGATTCATGCCAGCTCCTGTATCTCACTTACACAGATATACAGTTGAAACAACATTCCCTTTTCTTTTTCTTTTCTTTTCTTCGTACCTAGCAGTGTTGGCTGCAAGAGGCTACCTACCTAGACCTTGCACATTGGCATGTGGCTCATGTGCTACGATGAAGATTATCAATCATGCTATTCACAAGGTGCTACCTGTATTTATGGATTTCACAGATATAATGCAAGCCAAAACAAAGAAAGGATAAATTTTATGAGGCTCTGCTTTTTTTTTTATTATGATTAATTTTTTTTTTTTAAAACAATTAGGGCATGGATAGATCTATCGCTGGTAGGGTATTAGCATTCAGATTTCTTGATCTTGGGACTTTGGATGACAGGCAGTGAGCACTGTAATACATAGTAGAGCACCTTAGGTGGGAAAAATCCCTTGCCAGGGCAGGGATATCTCCCGCTACAGGGCGCTAAAGATCAGACTGCTAGTTGCATAATTGGGGATTAAATTACATACATTCGATACACTAACCTTAACCAGCATCATTGGCCCGTCAAGCTGGGTCAGGCTGGATCAAGCTGGGCCGAGCTGGGCTGGGCCTTTTCCCTCCACTTCCCCAAACATGAGATAGGATGTCGATCTTGTAAGTATTCCTCGAAAAATACAACCTTTGCATAGACTACTATGCTAGTTCCCTAAACTTTCGAGAATTATACATCGCCTGTAGGTCACGTATCTCTGCTTCTACAAGTTCACTGCAAAGCTAGCGCAACACTTGGCAGTTGACATTTCTGTCCCTTGCAGCCTGCACGGAGTAATTGTCCAAGAGCGGGAGCTTAAATACTCTACAACTTACACAGTACAGTAACCTGCAACACCACAATACAGCCATCAACTTGAACCATTCGTCGATGCAGGTGGGTCTGGGCGGCTCGCTGAGCAGTAATTTGCAGGGCAGATCACCTTATTCTGGTGCAAATCACTCGACAATTGGTTTTTCCACCCAAGTATAGACCCACCAGCCAAGACGAAACTACCAGAGTAAGGCAAGGAACCTTGGGTTTGCAATTTATTACATGGACCATGTCCAAAACGGAAGTACTCCTATGTAACTTGTGCGTATACATCAGTCGATATGCTCTCATCTTAGAATACGAACCTAGATAATGCTACCCAAAGGGAGGAATCGTATCGTCACATCTTCATGACACAATGCGTTCCGGTCGCCTACAAAAGCTATCTAGTCTATTATATTTCCTGCGCAAGAAGGTCAAACTAGAAGGAGAGTATTGCCGGGTTTATTTCCGACCTTTAAGTTTGTCTGCACAGCCTCGAGACGGAGCCATCGGCAGTGTCAGTCCGTACTGGTGCTTCATCTTCAGGGCGAAAACGGCATTTCGCTGCCGATGAAAAGGAGACGACGTAGGCTGCGTACGTAACTGACTAAATGTTTACGCGTGTACGAATCTGAGATTGTTTCCATCTCTCACTCTCTTTCTATTTTTCTGACAACTTTGAGAAAATGCGCCTCGGACTTGTGCTGCAACTTAAGGTGACTCAGCTACCTTGCCAGGCTTGAGAACTTTTGCTCTCTGGGGTATTACTCAGTAAACAAATAGATACGAGCTGCTTCTATGAGTGATTAAGTAGCGGATCTACCTGAGGTAGTCTAACCAGGTTGCGATAGCAGCACTGCCTCATTTGAGTTGGAACTCTTCAATTCAATTCAGTATGAGCTTTGGAGCAATTTTTTTGGGCGTCTTATCCCTCACCATATGTCGCGGCCTTTCACTACATTGACGTAATTAACGTCCGTACCTTGCTGTGTGAGCAAATAAATCACTAGCAGTGCCCCGCGTCCTCCAAACAATGGCGAGGGGCAAATACTTACAAAGGGGTTCCCATCATCTGAGTGCGCCGTTTTGACGTCAACGTCGAGATGGGGGTGCCGGACTTGCCGGAGATGACGGGCAAGGCCCTGCGGTAACTTGCGGATACATGTTGTGAAACAGAATACCCAGAACTGAACCCTTTCTGCCGGGCTGTTGCTCACTACAAGGCAGTTGATGAGTCGAGGTGAGTTATTGACGGCTACCAACGTTGCGCTTTTGCCACATTTTAGCAGAAAGGGACGTTGCTTTCGACCCAGCTTGGGGAAAGGAATCCGAGAAGATATCCGGAGATATATATATAGCTGAATGCACTAGATCTCATTTATATAGCTAGCAGAGATCCATCAACCTGTCAGCCGCCACACGAAACCCAAAAACCCTTATGACGGCATCTTGCTCACAACGTTACCCTGGTTGTATGGGGGGGGGGGGGGGGGGGGGGACCTGAAATGGAGGAAGTCTTTCAGTGCAGCCCGAAAGTCCAAAGCTCTCGAACTGATTGACCTTTTTCATTAGCGCAGTGCCAAGGCTTAACTACGAGATAGATTCAGGGCTTTTGGTATCATCAACTGTCAAGGTGGGCCTACCAGATCCAGGAAGCCCCTTCGCTCCCCCTCCAACACCACCATAATCCTCTCGCTCAGAGAATTGGGCGGCTAAACTCCCATTGTGTTCCCAAGAAACTGGGCCCTCCCACCGAGCCCTTTAAACCGTCTCGTTTGAGCCCAACTACCCCACGTCAAATGGATTGTCGTGTCGTGAATTGGGGGTGTGGACTGGAAAGACTTTTGGCCACGCGGCCAGCCGCAAGCACACCACATTGCCCTTGATTCAAAGCATGCTCTACTTTCTGGCTATCTCCGGCTCACTTCCTTCAGACGTCTTTCATAAGTTCACTTCATTTCCTGGCATTCACCGCTATACGAAGGCGGATTCTCTTTCTCCGCACCTACATCTATCGTAAATTATCCGGTCCCATCCGCTCTTCTTCTTTTCCTTTTCCTTTTCCTTTTCTTTTTCTCGTTTACCGTTTTTGGGTTGTTTTCATTCTAGATTTTACGACCTCTCGTCTATATCAAGTCCCGAAGGCTTGTTCATCCCCATCATTCCCGTTGGACCGACTTGTCCTACCTCTCGTTTGGTTTGCTTGGACGGGTTTACGAGGGGGGGGCCAAAGCTAGAAGCGGCGGCTGGGCCTTCGAATTTTCCCCTGGCCTTGGGAATTCCAGATCACTGATTCCAATACCGACGTACGATTTGACGTGAAACGCTCGTTATTCTTTGCTCTTTACAGTCGCTCGTTACATCCTCACCAACCTTTTGTATGACCAACATGAAATCAGTACTTCACACCATCACTCTGGCCTTGGGCTTATGGGGAAGTTCGGCCGATGCTGTCAGCGTAACTTGGACAGATGATTGTAAGCTGATCCCGTATAAACCACTTTTGCTGTCACTAAGAAGATTATAGCCTCAATAAAAGAGGCTGCTGCTACCATCGCATATGGTCTGGTAGGTTTCTACACCGGTAACAACACTGGTGATATTCCTGGGAACTTGCCAAATCCTTACTACTGTAAGCTACAAACGAAACCCGACTAAAAAAAAGCCACCTGCGACTGGCCAGAATGTAATTAACTCTCATTAGGGTGGGAGGCCGGTGCCATGTTCGGCGCTCTTATTGACTACTGGTGGATGACTGGCGACTCCTCCTACAACGATATCACAATGCAGGCCATGCTTCACCAGGTCGGGCCCGACAATGACTACATGCCGCCGAACCAGACCCTCACCGAAGGAAACGATGACCAAGGCTTCTGGGCACTGGCTGCCATGTCGGCTGCCGAGCGCAAGTATCCCAACCCACCAAGCGACAAACCCCAGTGGCTTGCGCTCGCTCAGGCCGTTTTCAACGAGTATGTCTCCCGCTGGGACACGGCGAACTGCGACGGTGGCATGCGCTGGCAAATCTTCACCTTCAACGCCGGGTACGGTTACAAGAACTCCATCTCCAATGGGTGCTTCTTCAACCTCGCCGCACGACTCGCGAGGTACACCGGAAACCAGACCTACTCCGACTGGGCGACGAAGGTCTGGGATTGGGAAACGCAGATCGGCCTGCTGAACAACTCCAAGGTCTACGACGGCGCGACGATTGGCGATAACAATTGCGCCTCTCCCGACACGACGCAGTGGAGCTACAATTCGGCCGTCTTTCTGTACGGGGCCGCCGTCATGTACAACATCACCGAGAACAGCACCTGGCAAGGTCGTCTGAATGGCTTGCTGGGGGTTGCCACGACCCTTTTTGCCAATAACAGTATCATTTATGAGCAATTCTGTGAGAGAACCAGGCAGTGTAACCTGGATCAGCAAAGCTTCAAGGGCTACGTTGGTCGCTGGTTGGCGGCCACTATACAAATAGCGCCCTACACCCACGATAAAATCTATCCTGTGCTCCTGGCGACCGCAAAGGCAGCTGCGGCGGCCTGCACAGGGACTGCCGACTCGTATAGAGGACACCCCGGGACCGCCTGTGGCTACAGCTGGCTTTCTGGCAGTTATGATGGCTTAATCGGCGTAGGACCTCAGATGAATGCCATGTCAATGGTCATGTACACGCTGATTGACAGAGCAACTGGTCCGTATACTGCCCACTCGGGAGGCACATCCAAGGGCGACCCCAATGCCGGAAATACCAACTCGAATAACCCCTTGAAGGACGACAAGCCCATCACGCGGGCGGATAAGGCTGGCGCGATCATTTTGACTATCTTAGTGACAGCCGGCCTGGTGGGAGGAACATATTTCGTGTTGAGCGATGAAGACCCGGTCGTCGTACCGGGCAGAGCGGACAACGCGGGCAGAGTGGACGGAAGTTCGGCTCCGGCTGCGGCTCCGGCTGTGGCTGTGCCTGGCACTGACGGCGTTTCTGGATAACAAGGGACAAGGGGAAGAGAGAGAAGGCTCCTTTGACTTGATACCTATTGTTTTTTTTATTGCAAGGCATTACGAATTTCGTTTCTTCCTTTTTCCCTATCTTCCGGGATTGGCTATTCTGGCATACATCACTCCTATACCAAGCGCTGGCTTTTCGAGATATTTGTTCACGACTGTTCTCAAGAGAGGGTAAATAACTTCATCTTCCGATTGTACATACGATATATAGATAGGAAAGATTCTATTACCCCAATGAAACCTCAAATCACCCAATAACATCGCTACCCATGATATACTAAAAAGTGACCAAATCTGCAGAGCTCGCTGTCATGCTACGGAAACCCAACTTCCAACGCTAATGGAGATTTGCTTCAAATTTAATGATCCTCTTTAATCATACCGTTTTCATCCCTTGCCATCCTTGAGTACTGAGTTTTCAACGCCGGAGTGTTGGCATTGACAAGTGCGTTGGCCCAACGGGGCTCCTCGCCCTCCTTTGACAGCTTGATGGCCGACCTGCCCAGGAGGATCGGTCGGCAGTTGAGGTAGACTGTCTCATATGACTTGGCAGGCACAACGTAGGTCTCGTGGAAAACACCAATGTGCTCATGCTTGTGTGCGTTCAGCCAGTCCCAAGCCTCGCGATGCAAGGGTTCGTGAGCGAAGCGGTGCAGACCTTCAACATCGCGGAAGAACATGGTCAGAACGCTTGTATTGTTGCTTGTGCGCTCATCACCCCTCCAAGCTGAGACGCTGAGCAGGCCAAGTTCCTCGCGGCGATCCAGGAGCTGCTTGTGCATGGTTTGGAAGTATTGGCCTACCTCCTTGACGCCGGGGGCCATGAAGCCGAGAGGATGGTTGGACTGCGAGCCAATGTTGAAGACGACGACGGTGCCTTCGGCAGGGTCAGAGCTGAAATGGCCGGTGGATGCGGTGGCGGCAGAAGGGATCTGGGCGCTGGCTCGGCCACGGATAACATGTCTTTGAAACTCATTGTCGAGAGGACGGCGAGCTTGGATGATGGTGGTGATGATGGAGTTTAGTAGCAGAACAATGGGTGGCACAACGGCCCACCGAGTGGGAATTATGAGACACAGAATGGCTTGAAATAGGGCGCCAATAAGGAGGGTGGTATGGAATTTAAAGACATCTTTGTAGAAGGCCTGGCATATGCGTGTTAGTTGGATGTAAGTCAGTGTAGGGCAATCAGCATTTGCTGATGGGAAGGATGATGTCGTACATAAGTTTTCTCAGTTGCCTTAAATTGAAGAGGGAAATTGGTCAGAGCCAACTTGGGGGTGAACTCGGAACGGTGCATTTTGGTTGATACCGGTCGAATGAGTGTTGGTGGTGGTGATATTATGTAGTCGCGTTGATCAGTGTCAGGATTTGCCGTGTTGATTAATTATTGGGTAGTTCGTGATCTCTGTTGACTAGTGAGAGAAGCGAAATGTGAATGATCGTGTCATTGAGTTAAAGATCCAATGATGATATATATATGTGAGAATTAACCATGGAAAACCATTTACAAACTTATTATAAAGCCCGATACCTTACACATTTGGCCCAAGATGCCGTCATCGTAACTATTTAAGCCCGTCCGTTCCCGCTAAGATCAAATGCGAGAGAGAATCCGACGAATGGGGGCAGCTTAGCAAATCCCAGTTTGGCAGTGCACGTGACTGATCGCCCTTCGCACTCGCATTTGCAACCCGAATATTGTTAAAGTGCCAACTAAGCGGCGCCTGAAGTCTGCTTACGCTAGACCAATCAACCATTGGCAGTGAGAATATGGACTTCGGGGCCTTTTTTTTTTCAACCCTTTGTATTTGCGTGCAACGCTGCGGGGTGTCATCTACGGCGCGGAGCGCTTTTTCGGAGTCGCGTTCATCCGTCGGAGGAGAGACACCCGTTTGGATTAAGTGATTATTGATGATGCTTTTCGGTGCGAGACATACGGATGCGATTACTTTGGTGCCAACGATAGTCCCGGCACTTTTGTGTGTGCTCTCTGCTATACGCCCAGATTCATTATTTTATTCCAAATCACATTCACATCCAGCTTCTTCGAATTCCGTATTCCGGTCAGACTCGCTTACAAGTGGTCAGAAAAGCCGACAACGAACCACTATGACTGACATCACAGAGGGGGGAGGGGAGGAGAGGGCCGGGAGGAACCGCACAGTCGGCAGATTGCCGAATGTCAGAAGATCACCATCCAATATCTCGCACCCTCAGTCGACAATCTGCGCTTGTGCAGCTTTTGTTTTGTACATGATCACTCCGTACATCAACTGCAGTAGGGTTCAGATTGCATTTTGCAGGCAAGGCATGAATGCATGCAAGGTGTGGGTGTGTGGTGCTTTTGGCTGATGCCCGCTGGAACCACCTCTCATGCAGCCACTTTCTAGGGTCGTCGCCCACGCCCACGCCTGCGCCCACACACACTTTCTCATCGTTGCCTAGCTGATGAAGCAACTTGTCATGTTTATGTTGAGGATCTTATTGTTTTTTTTTTTGTTATTTTATTATTATTTTTATTTTCTCTTTTATTTTTATTTAGTCAACAATCGTATATCCATACGCCCTTCACTCCCCTTCTAGCATCGTTCGATCGAACAATACTCCGTACCACAACTTACAACAATATTAACTCACTTACCTACCGATTATTCGAATACACCCAGCTATTCCCCTCATTTCATGCCCTCTTATTATCAACCCATCCTGCTCCTCTTTCCCCTCTTCATACTGTAGACCACAACATTTCCTCATTCCACACAGCCCATTCTGAGAGTCACCTGGGCCAACGCACACCGCTGCTTTCCTTCAGCTTCCCACATTGATCCTACTCTCCACATTCCTCCTCCATCCGTCAAGTGTCTTTTGTCTCCGGTGCTGTGCCCATTGTTCTCCTCTTCCTCCCGCTCCTCCCGCAAGTTCGCACTCGCATCCACTCGCCACCACCGAATGTTCACTTTGTTCTGACCCCTCCTCTCCTCTTCTCTCTCCCCACTTTCATACGCCTCTGTACCAGCCTGAGTCTGGCACACCCTACTGCACCTGGAAGCCCATCGTCTAGGTAACTGGCGCTTACTCCTCTTCTACTTCACTGAGTTCTCAGGGATTAGGTTGCATATTTATTACGATTCCACAAAAAGAAGGCATCCTTGGCTTGCTCTTCTCAACAAAAGACAGTTAGGGTTTATAATAAATGGACACCAAGTCCTATAGTTATACACGTAGTCACCAATCAGCATGTTTTATTTTTAAACCAAACAAAATGGTACTGGGGTGTTTGCTGCAAGGATGACGTTGTCGACGTTGTCGACGTTTCCCACTGATGCCGTCACCGCCGCGACCCTACCACAAGACGGGATTCAATCAATATTATTATACACCACCAAATCCTATTGAATATTTCTATATCTTGTTTTTTTCTCTCTCGAACTAATAAATATAAGTATGTAGTTTTCCTAGCTAGCTATTTCGAATTCAGACTCAGAATCCAATGATTCTTCAGCCATCACTCATGATAAGGTAGTTTATTCATTATCATTATCCCAACACCAAGATAATAACTGCGTGCAGCGTGCCTGCACTCTTCTCTGAAACATCCAACAAAGTTGTAAACAAAAGGAATAAAAAATAATGCGTTGGCCAATGTATAGTCCGAGACCAGCAAAAAACGTAAACACCTCGCCATAGCCGCCGAATCTTCGCCGCCTTAAAAATGCCGATCTGTATCCATACTTTTTTGACTTGTCCGTCCAGATCGATAAAACCGTGTTTAAAATGAAGGGTTGCGCCGTGAGAAATCGAGATGTTGCCATCATTGTTCGTTTATACGCTGTTCTCCTAATCCCGAAAATTGGGCTGACGTTGGGAAAGGGGTTCAGAGAGGGATTTTTCCCATTCGTCCATCAGGTTGGTTGCAGTTCGCTTGATGCTGCTGGGTGTAAGTCGGTTGACCATGTTGGGTAAGATCTCCTCGAGCTTGGGCGAGAGGAGAGGAGTGTCGAATCCAGTCGACTTCTGCTTTCTATACGTCAAACATTAGTACTTACTTTTTTTCTTATACAGCCCAAAGGGAAGCTTGACTTACGAAGGTGTTGTGTTTTGAGACTCTTCATCGGGGATGTCATCGATACTGCTGCCCATGGTTGAGCCGCTCCAGCGGGATGTCTTGGAAGACGATGGCGATTCCCAGTTCGACCAGTCATTATCATCAAGTGCGTCAACCGCAAGTGGGGTCCAAGAGAAATGCTTCGTCTTGCCCTTTGGCTTTTCTTGCTTCTCCTTCACAACAGTTTCGGCCTTGTTGCTTGGGGTTGGTGTTGACTCAACCGAGTGAGGTGGCTCAAACACTGTGCTCACCTTGGGGCGTAAAGGATGACTAGGTCTAATAGTGTCCTGGTTCGTCGAGTCGCGATTTGCACCATTACGCTGTTCAGATGAAGTTGAACGTGTGTTCTGGCCGTTGATAGGTTCGTCTCCGACAGTGATTTGGCGTATGTCTTCTACAAAAGCGCGGAGGCCGAGCTTGAAGTCCTCTACGAGTTGGGGGACACCGGGAACATTCACCCCGGTGAGGTTTTGTTGAGTCCGTGGTTGCCAGGAAGCCCGCTTCGACAAATTGGGGTTGGTTAGTTGAGCGGCCCGGCGCTCAATGCTGGGTAATTGAACAGATTCCTGATCTGGTTGCTCGTCATGAAGTGAGAACCCCGAATCTTTCGCCGGCGAAAGAAGTGACAAGGTTCTTGTGTGGCCACCTTTGAAGACCTTTCGTCGGCTTTGAGGAGTCGTTGCCTGACTTTGGGTCTGCTGGAGTAGTTTTCGTCGTTCGGAATCCAGGCTGCGTCTTGCCGCGGCCGACTCGTCGTTAGAAGAAGCAGCGGCTGTAGAGCGTGTTGTAGTGGCGGATTTCATCCCAGCTCTCTTGTGTGCTGCATCTTTTGCGGACCATTTCTTCTTGAGCAAGTTGAGGTCCGCTTCAGCCCGCGCTAATTCCTCCCTCAGCTCTAATACCCGCCTCTCCTGGGCGGCAATGGCAATAATAAATTCATTTGCGTCTGAGGGCGAAGCGGCGGTTGAATCGATAGGTGTCGGTGGAATGGAGGACTTGGCGGCAGACGTGGGAGTTGGTCGTGATGGATCACTTGTCGGAGGAGCAATTGGGAGAGTGAGAGAAAGCCTGTTGACCTGTCGGCACACACTAGATTGAGCTCGTTTATGCCCAGGCCTTGCTGGCCCGTCTTCAACGGATGCCGATCGAGAGAGCATCGACGTTGTGGAGGCTACGCTGTTCTGACGAGTGTGTGAGGAATTGAGTTCGTTCTCCTCGGAATTGAACCCCCTGATGGCGGCTGACATAGGGGAAGTAGTCGGTGCTGTATTGCTATTCAAGGTAGATGCCGGCAGAGCCGTGTCGGCGGGAGTAGTGTCAGCTACTGAATAGCGGCGACGAGCTTCTAGAGGGGGGGCCATGTCGAGGCCAGAGTCAAAATTGTTTGTGAATGAACTGTAACCGACAATTATTCGGCGTCTCTGCAAAAGAGTGACTGGAGCACGAAAAGCTCTGCGGCGCCGCTGTCTGGCGGCGGCGACGGCAGGCCTTGTAGCGAGCGCTCTGTGCTGGGTAGGTCTGAAATGTCGAGAATCGTCAAGGAGAACAAGCGAACAACGATGGGCAACGCAAATTTCAAGGAGGAAGCCGGTCATCAGGGAGCGATGGTGGCTAAGGAGAGGAAGAGATTCGAAGCGAGGAGCGGGTGGTGTTGCGCATTGGGGTTTGGCGCCGTCACTTTGGTGGTGGAGGCCTGTGGACAGTAGTGTCTCCAGCGCCTGTCTGCAGTGGCTCTCAGGAACGCCTAAGTTGCTGAGCCAAGCCAATACAAGATTGGGCGGCGGTCTGTAGTGTAACTGCTCTCAGGCACAGGGTACCGTCATTGGGGAGGAGAACTGGGTAAGCGGGTGCTGGGGAGTTTGGGGACCTGGGTGGCCAGGGGAGTCGTGTTCATCTAGGACAGGGTGATGTTATTTTAGGGGGTACATGCGAGGAGAAGGGGGCGACGGGGGTTCGAGTTTAATGGCTGAACTTTGCGAGCTGATAAGGAGCGATAGTATGTAATAAGAGGGTGTGGATTGGGAGATGAAACGGATGCTCAAAAACCAAGCGAGAATCGTCGATCAGTCATGCCCGCGTTGGGAGGTTGGTGTCACGTTGAATGTTTGTTGTTTGTGGTTTGCGTGCGGTGTGCGGGTGATCGCGGAGTGGAATGGATGGCCGCAGTGGCGGATGGCCTTGGGGATAAATGAATGAATAAACGAACGACTAAGGGATGGATGGAAGTCCTGGGCATCAAGAGAGATTCCGAAAAAGTGACTCGTTGAGAATCACGAGGCCAGGCCTTTGTTTATATCGCCTCGGTACCGCCCGTACCCGAATTGTCACTGTCCTTTTTTTGATGCATCCAGGCAATAATAACACACTGAGACGCAATTAAATGGCACCATCAACCCCAACAACCAGCTGTGTCGGCAGTGGATCGAGCCCTGGTCCCCGTTCCTTAATATTTTATTTTTTTTCCTTTGTCTTTAATAGCGCTCGTGAATGAGTAATTATCGCCTTGGTGTTCATCTTATTCCTGAGGGTGTATTGATTATTCTCTAGCTCGTCGCCTCCGCATATTTGAGGTTGAGCAGGGTTCTGCTTGGCATGTTGGTTGGTGCTATATCATTGTTTGTTTGGTCTCTCATGCCTAACTTGATTCATGGACTGTGCACTTGGTCCTGCAGCCCTTTGGCACTCCCTACAGGCCATCAACATGGGAGCCTCAGGGGCACTTGATGTGCGTGCGTGTTCTGCCTTGAGATGTTTCTGTATGGGGCGGCGAAAATACAGATTTCTTGAAAGATCGATCCATCAGGGAGCCGTTGGCCAGCCAAGCCAAGTTCCATCTCGAACGGCTCAGGAAAACGGCTCAATTGGCTCTTTGAGGCTTCCGGTTTTTGGTCACAAATGGGCCTGCAGGAGCTGCATGAAGGCACCGGGGGGGGTCCAAGAGGTCACTGGGTACACAAACAGCGCAGTTTCTGGGGTGTTGAGAAGGTGAACTACACAACTAGCGTCGGCTTGGCCAGTGACGATCCTGGATTCCGTGAGGGGTCTGAGAATTGTTCCCACCGCATCTTCCCACAGCAGTTCCCACAGGGGGTCTAGCTCTCCCGCTTGGGTGGATCGCAGCCTGACGGCAGCAGTTAGTGACTGGTGAGAAGTACACGGTTGCACCCCCAAGGCGATTTTGGTGTGAGAGCAGAGGTGCAGGTGCAGGAGACCCATCATCAACTAACAGTTAAAGCTGGAACAGTGCATCAACGGCCGACAGACCCCAATTTCCGCCGAAATTAGCAGCCTGCATCGAGGTGTGGCGGTGTTTCAGCTGCCCTGTGCCCTGTCAATGCGTGGCACCGGTTTTTGATTGTCCGAATCTCTTTTTGGCATCGAAGTCGTTTAGCCACGGTCCAAGGAAACCGATCGATCGGAAGAAGGGATGAAGAACAAAGAAGAGAGACAAACACCGAAGTCATACGGCATCGATATATCCCGGCTAGTATCTTATGTAATGCGGCGCTCTTGTCGTAACGAAAACTAAAAATGTGTGGAAAGCGCCACAGCCAGCACAGCCGCCATCATGTGACTTCCCGTCAGGATCGTGTACCCTACTCTGCCCTCGTTCCACCTAGTATTGAATGGAGGCACGCCCAGGTTCACGTCAGCCTTCGACGGGTCACACGCGTGACACTGTATTTGACGAATCGAGGCCAACTACGGCTAATTTCTGTTCGCGAATAGATACATTTCGATTCATCGCAGTTGCTGCCTAGGTCCTCCATTATCTGCATCTGCCTTGGATGCAGTAGCCATTTATTGACATGCTCGTCCCTGGCACCAGCCATTACACGAGACCGTATAAAAGGAGTGTTGACTGGTCTTTGTATCGCGAAGTTCGTCGTTGGTGACAATCCCACTCTCATATCGCATCTTTATATCAGCCTGGGGACTCTTCTTCCGAAGTGTTGCCCGCGAACACTTGAGCATCGACTTGATTGCAGATGCAATGCCACTCCCCTTTACTGCGGTCTGCGATCTTCTTGAATCAGCTCACAAGTTGTCGGTTGCTCGCGAAAATAATGCGCATGTTGTGGTGGCCTGGTTTAAAAGGAATCGGGATTCCATCAAGGCTCATGATACCAACTTGGCAGCGTTGTTATCAACTCTATTGCCGGATAAAAGAACAGATAGAGTATATTGCATTCAGGCGCGTTCTTTGGAGAAAATAATTGGGCGGGCGTTTTTTCTTGGATCTTCTCGAATAGCAGAATTAGCTCAATACCGTCAACCTGGGCTTTGTGTTGACTTGGCCGATTGCGTTGCTCGAGTTTTAACAATCACAGTCAGTGTCCACTCCGCCAAGGACCATCCACCCTCATTGACCTTTACCAGCCAAATCCAGCTTTACACGAGGGACAGCAAGTTACAGTTGAAGAGATTGATGAGATACTACATTCTCTTGCTGCCGGGGTAAAGTGGAGTTCTCCGGCCATTCGTGCTTCACAATCAACCCTTACTCCAACCACTCGGGAAGACCTAGAGAAGCTCTATCGTCGGTTTAATGCTATTGAGGCAAAATGGTTCACACGGCTTGTTTTGAAGAATTACAAGCCTTTAGTCCTCGACCCCCCTCTTGTATACCGACTCTGCGATCCCATCCTACCCTCCGTCCTAAAAATCCATGATGACTTCACCACAGCCATCCATGCCGTCCAGGCCACCAGAGGGAGCCATCTTTCCAATTCTGCAGGCAATATGTCTCGGGAACACCTTCTTGGTCTGATCAAGCCCCAGCTTGGTATAAAAGTAGGGAGACAACAGTGGCTGAAAGGGCGCAGTATTAAGCATTGCCTAGATATGGGTCGTGGACGAATGAGCGTTGAAGATAAAATAGACGGAGAATATTGCCAAGTACACGTTGACATCAGCAAAGGCGATCGATGTATTCAAATCTTCTCAAAAAGCGGAAAGGACAGTACGGAAGATAGAGTGACACTTCATGGGTGAGTCTTGAACTTAGGTCCTCATAGCTCTACTAATTTGGTCCAAGGGCTATCAAAGAATCGTTGCGAGTGGGAAAACTTGACACGAAAATCAAAACAGGTTGTATTTTAGAAGGCGAGCTGGTTGTGTACGATGATTCAGTAAGTTTTCTTGGCTCTGCCTTCTCAACAACCCCCCCCCCCCCCCCCCTCCATGTTCTAATTTTGTAGCAACATAAGATCCTCCCATTCCACAAAATTCGAAAACATGTTGCAAGACGAGGCCGCTTCTTGAACACGGAGCAAGATTCACTGTATGTGATATACATACCCCTTTCGCTATGATATCATATGCTCACTGCACAGGCCGGGGCCTAATGAGCACTTGATGATAATTTATTATGACATCCTGCTCCTCGACAACCATTCCCTTATCAATACACGTCATTCAGAAAGATTCAAGATATTATCTGACTTGATATTCTGTCGGACGGGATGGGCAGAGCTTGTCCATCGCGAAGTCATTGACTTCAACCATAGCATGGGCGCTTCCAACCTTCGTAAGGCATTTGCTCGAACAATCCTGAGCAGGAAGGAGGGCCTTGTTCTCCGGGCAGATGACCCATACTTCAACTTTTCTGATATTCAACGTCCCTTTTCTAGCAGCTGCATCAAACTCAAGAAAGAGTACATTGGAAATTTCGGCGACGTGGGAGACTTTGCCGTTGTTGGGGCTCGGTACGATGCAGCCAAAGCCCGAGAATATCGAATCCCTGGTCTGAAATGGACTCATTTTTATCTTGGCTGTCTTGACAACCGGGAGCAAGTCAGAACGTGGGATGCGAAACCTGAGTTTACCGTTGTTAATGTGGTAGAGCTGAATGAGACGATGCTGAGGGACGTTTTTTTCAACGCCCATCACCAGTCAGTTCCGTATACACAGAATGATTATTCTATTCTCCAGCTTGCTCCTGGTGTTGAGCAGGGAGCGCCAATGGACGTGGTCTTCACCACACCTTTGGTTTTTGATCTAAGATGCTTCAGCTTCGACAGGGTTGGAAACACAGGGTTCTGGAGCCTGCGGTTCCCAAACGTGACCAAGGTTCACTTCGATCGCGACTTCACTGACGCCGTTTCGTTCCAGCAGCTTCAGGAGATGGCCAAGGATGCTACCAGTGCCAAAGAGCTCGAAGACAGCCAGGAGAATTTCCAGTGGATCGCAAAGCTAGAAGCAGCAGATCCCCGAGGTATTGGAGTAGACGCAGTCAGTCAGCTTACCATGACGACGATGCCGACCCCATCACCGCGGCGATCTTCTCAAAGCTCAGTTGTGTCTTGGAGAGGTATGTCGCCCGTCGTCACAAGAAGGCCTGCCACGGCCCTAGAACCCCAGCGTGCAGCCTCAATTGAAAACCCATCCCATTTTCCAACAAAGTCGGTTGTTTCCTTTTCCGATTCATCTCAAACAGATGGAAATATTTCTGTCACTCAACCGAAGCCAAAACGTGTTTCCTACTCGGTACAGCTGCAACCATCCAAACGACAAAAGCCCCAAAAACCTGCGGAGCAAACCAAAGCAATGGAAACTTCCAAACAAACACAGTCACCGCAAATACGCACGCCCTTTGCAGAAATAGATGGAAATTCTCAGTGTGACTCGCTTTCGCAGTCAGCCATTTCACGACATGATAGTCAACCGAAACCTGAAATAATTGATCTCACTTCTTCACCCGATATCTCTTTCAAGGCTGCTGCCGTTCCTGTGGAGATGCAGCCCAGGCAGATTACTAGAGAAATTTCGCAGATAGAAGATGCTACGGCTCTGAAATCTGTAAACAATAAAGAGCAGCAGACGGATTGCGAAGATCAGCGATCGAGAGAATTTGGGGAGACCAAAACGACTCATCAATCTCCCCAAACGGAACCAGCAGAAATCGGACAACGTGATATCAATATCTCTTCAAACATTTGCGAGTATGCTGGCGACAAATGCTGCCTTGCCAGCTATACTATTTTAATGAACGAAAATATCACCTGCAACGGAACGCAGATACAAAGCCTGCTACGCCAGCATGGTGTTTTGGATGCAACCCAGAGTGCTGGTGCGTGGCTCCAGCAAGAAGAAAACGGGATTCTTGGAAATGAAGTTTCAGAATCTAAGAAACCTGTGATATGGCTGGTCGACACCATAGATGAGCGAGAGAAAACAAAAAGTGAGCTACGATTGGTCAACGAAAGGAGAGAGTCTCTACGAAAGGGAAAGCGCAAATGGATTACAGTGTATGACTGGCGCGTGCTGAGCAACCTGAAAACCATGGAAGACGAGACTATCAAGCAGAAATACTATGATGGGTGGCATGACCCATGGAGAAGATGGTACTGCGGAATTGTATAGGAGTTGGCGTTGAAAAAAAAAATGCTTTGATAGATATTTTGATACCTGAACTCGAAACACAAGATATCATCCAGTGAACAGTTTTATTTGGAGCTACTCTAGTGTGCCTATGACTTCTTATACAAATCTCCATAACTCTCTTTGAGTCGCATGAATAAATGCTCATCAGCAGTCATGACCTTCCTCTCCGCATATGGATTCACATTCGGGGATCCCTGGGCAGGGACGTAGTTCTTAACTCGCTCACTAGGTACCGGTTCAAGGGGTGCTGACCCCACTGGGTGGCAGAAGAAAGCAATAGTGTATCTTGGGCCACTACTCGACTCGCCCTCGACGATTGTAGTCCCAGCTGAAGGGAAGACAACTCGGTGAACGGTGCTCCGGAAGAGTCCATTCGTCCAGTACGAGAGCAGATCACCAATGTTGATGAGGATAGGCGGGCTGGGGTCATTTTCGGTGCCAGGAGGGCACACTGGCACGGGAACCCATTCGTTGCTCTTCGTGAGGACTTCTAGGCCGGCCTGACCCTTCAGACGGAAGAGTAGCGTGATAGAGCCGTAATCCGAGTGCGCACCAGCACGGACTTCATCATCCGTGTGCTCAGTAGCTTCCGCAGGTGGGTAGCGGAGGAAACGGAGGATTGAGCCCGAAGCACCCTTGGCAGTGTTGTGAGCTGAAGAGAAAAAGTCATCGACCTACAAATATCAGTTATGATCTATTTGAAGCTTTGAATCAGATGAGGGGGCCCGACTTACTTCGAGACCGAGACCAAGGAGATACAAGAGCTTTTGGCAGAGGTTGCGGCAGGAATCCGAAAAGGCGCTGATTTGGGGCGTATCAGGAATGATGGGAGCGGGAAGAGGTTGTTGAGGCTTGCCCTGAACAAACTCTCCAAAGTTGAAGGCTCTGGTGACACGGGTTAGGGAGTTGCTACCATTTTTTTTTGTTTGATGAGATAGAGCCGCTGTCTTAACTCACTCTTTGTAATCTCCAACCTAGCAGATGGTTAGCACAGATCCATTACCAGAGGTAGACAAAGAGGAACCAGTCAAGAATTCACCTTTTGAGTCTTGGGATCTAAAGTCTCGGAATGCATTCCTGACCAACCGCGGTTGTTGGTCTGGATGGTGCATCTCTGCTTCTCTTCGATGGGAGACTCGAATGTTTTTTTCGACTATCCAACATCAATTAGAACTCTGTGAAAAACATCACATTAGTTCCCGATAAATTACCAGTGCGAAAGCGCCATCAATCTCAGATCCTGAGATATCTAAGCCGCGGTTCCGAATGTAGATAAATCCATGCTCCTCGGCAGCATCAACGAGTTGACGAGCTATTTCTTTCTGGTTGACATCTGGGTCGGAGATGTCGATGACTGGGATATTTGCGATAGCCATAGTGATACTCTAAAACGGACAGTTGATCCTGGAATGGGAATCTAGGTAGGTTCCTCCGTAGTTGAGGGGGAGGTTGATAGAGGAGGCGATGCTTTTATGGATGCGGGACTAGGTCATTACCTAGGGTAAGTTGAGGACCTAAGGTATGTGTCCCGAAGGTACCTAAACAGGTTGGCAGGGACCGAGATAAGAAGGTTGTGTAGCGGCCGGTGTTCGGCCGACTTACCATTGGATACGGCAATTAATTGATTGGTGGAGTTTGAAGAAGTCGGAGAGATATCTAAAGCGAAGAAGCAGCATTATATGCTGCCCACTTGCAGTCGCTGCACTGGGGTCTTTAGGGATTAGTTCAGTAGGTAGATGGTTTCTGGTCGTTTATTTTCTTTGTCGATCTTGGTGCTAGGGGCTTACACAGTATACTATATATATATAACTACCGCACCTTGCTGGATAGGTAGTGATGTGCACATCCACATTCAAATACCTACTGTAGGTACCCAAGACATTCATGATGACAGTATCGACAAGACCCAATTTTGATGGCGACGTGAATAAATGAATGACTTGGTGAATGAAGCGAGTAAATAAAATAATTGGGCAGCTAGCACAGCCACGGGCCCAGAGCCCCCCATCTGCCACAATCTTGACCACAAGGGCTTCTGTAACTGGTCAACGTAAGAGGAGGCAAGGTTTTGGTGGGAGGTACTTGCTCAACTACGCGGCTGCAGGTGATGGGGCAGGTACCTCGCATTGCGGTGAGGTAAGGTAGGCACCTACACCCGCCCATTCAGGTGCCTAGGTAGTGGAGGTATTACAGGGTGGTCATCTGCACCGTGGAAGAGTGCATTCGCAGCAACAAATCGAAATCGAGGGGAGCATTGGATTTGTCTTTTCACGTGAACTTGGTGAGAATTTCTCTTGCTTTTCCACTTGCATTAAAAAAACACTTGCAGTGCAGGATAACTTATTCATCCAGGGTTGAAAGAAATTCGTCTGTGCCTGTCGTTGGCGGCCAGCAAGGGTGCACATCACTGGCTTCAGGCTCAGCTTCCTCTGTGCAGTCAGCTTTGATTGAGATTTCACAACCACGACGCACACACGCAAACAAGCACACACGCGCACACGCAACTCGGCCCCGGCTTTCGCAGACTTTCACCTCAGATCGACACAACCCTGCGACCAAACAAGTTTTACTAACCCTTATTATTCTTTTCTATTCCACTACCATAGAGTGGGTAAATTCGCGATTTCTTGCGTTTGCTGCGACATTGTATTGTCTCGTCTGTTCGAAAACAAACTACCTTGCCTACCTTACCTACTGTACCTACTACACATAATTACTACCCTCTCCCTCCCCCTTCCCCCTTTCAGCTCCGTGTTACACACAAACGGCAAAACCGAAAACCCGGGGCTCTTGTCCCCAAACTCTTCTTGTTCTTCTCTTCGCATTTGCAGCCTTGTTGCCAACTTCGTAGTCACTTTCCTCCATACTTTTCTAGTTATTGAACGCACAGCCTCGCCCTTCTCCCTCTCCTCCACTTCCTCTTGTCTCGCCCTTCGACTCCCCTCTCGCTCGCTCTCTCTCTCACCCACTCCCCGCGGATGGTCCTGGTTGGCGGTAGAATTTAGTGGCCCTTCTCGACTCGACCCCGCCATCACCCCCGTCCGTCGTCCCGCCCGCCGCCACCTTTGTCTCCTTGTCCTTTCCAAGTTCCTTGTCTGTTGGGCCAGGTCCGGTTTACCCACCAACAGCCAAAAGCACAAGCCAAAAAGCTCCTGTCGAACGACCAACAACCCCAAACTCTGGCCTTGCGCAACGCCCTCCTCCTGGCATCATTCTTGGCCCGCCGATTCTTCCTCCTTCGCGGTAACTCGGCTTCAACAGGCGCAGTAGTCTGAGCCGTCGTGACTTGTTCGAGATGCCGTGTGAGTACCACTTCCTGCACTGCATTTCGTCGACTATGCCGCCTTGAGCCTCGTGGCCGCCGTTGCCAACGACCTCCATCCGCGGTCGTGTGAGCTTCCTCTCACCGCAAGGAGCTTCAGGCTGGCTATTAATGCCACGAATATACCTTTCTTGCACTCTTCAAACCCAATTGCAGCTCCAGCTATTGAAAATGAGCTTTGCTCCAAGCCCCCTAATTCCCCTCCTTGGAACCGTCAAACCGCGGTACCTCGGACACATTCTTTCGAGCTGGTCGCCTCTCGCCCTTGTTTAGCAGGTGACGGAATTTCCTGTGGGATATGTGCTAACTATTTTCTCAAGTCCTCGCTGAGGATCCCTGGATCAATGACCAGGCTTCGTATGTCTCTTTGCCGCCCCTATGTACGATCCTGAACGTTGCGCTAACTCTGCGTTATAGCACCCACGACATTTCCGAGCTCGAGCAATGCGCCATTGGTGTCGATGCCACTTACTATCTCAGCTATCTCCTCGATAACTCTCCTTCCCACGAACCCCTTTTGTCTGCCCTCGGCGGTCTCACCGGTATCGAAGACCATATCATTGATAACCTCGACCTCTGGGAGAAGAACAACATCACCCCTTTCTTCGTTTTCGATGGCCAATCTGTAACTGGACAGGACGATGTATCCCTCGAGCGCGGCCTGAAGGCCAATAAGAAGACAGATGAGGCCTGGAATCTCTACTCCCAGACAGCAGCTGAGGAAGCCGTGTCGACTTTCGGCGCCAACCCAGGTCAGCTTCAATTTGCAGATATTTGCTCCGCATAGTTGAGCTAACAGTCCGTGTCATAGGAGCATTCCGTATCCAGAACCTCTATCCTCTACTTCAAACGATTATCAAAAACCGCGGTCTCCATTTTCTCGTTGCTCCTTACAATGCCGCCGCACAGGTCAGTCTCGGATTGGATCTTCCTTTTCTTGAGCAAAGTGTACTCACTTTTTGCTAGCTCGCTTACTTCGAAATGATTGATTCCGACCAGTGCGCTGGTGTCATGGGCTCTCAAGAACTTCTTCTCTACCCCATCAAGGATTCGGTGATTCGGAGCCTCGACTGGGATGCGAAGACGGTGACGGCTATCTCCAAAAAAAAGGTGATGCGCAGTCTTACTCCCACCGCTAGTGAACAGAGGTTCATCGATTCTTTTCTCATGTCAGGAACATCTTTCCTGCCTCCATTCCCCGCACTGTTGGAGCACTCTATGTACTCCAACTACAACATCTCGACGGCCGCCAACCTAATGAGAACGTCAGAGAACAGTGTTGCTGGGGCTTGCGCCAGCTTCAACGACATTCTTCAAACTAAAGACCCGAATTGGCTTGATAAGTACCAAAAGGCAAGGATGGTGGTCAACCACTTCGTCTACATTGCAGAGAGTGGTGAGATTCAGGTCAATGATTATGAGCGCCTGACAAAGGACAACCATGAGTACTTGGGTCTCCAACTGCCTGCGGAGCTCTTCCACTACGTAAACACCGGGTTGATTGGCTCCCGACTGCTGAGCGCCATCACGCATAGTCAGATTGTGATTTGCCCGACCCTCGACGGCGTGGCCTCTGAACAGTACAAGAACTTGGTTACGAAACAAATCCCTCCTCTAAAGGAGCAGGCCCTCGCTCTTCTTATCCCCAGGCTTCATCGTGGTATTCAGCATAAAAATATCAAGATGCGGGCCTGGTTCGACTCCAAATTCTCTCACACTATCAATCATCGCTCCCTACAGCCCCCTCCCTCGCAGCAGGCTGTCAGTTGGGATGTCAAGGCTGGTTCAATTGAGCATTACTTCCCAGTCAGGGACTTTGCTGGTCCCGTGGCTTTCGAAGTTGTGACACTGGCCAACTTCGATTTCGTTAAGACTACTTTCCCTACCGAAAAGCCCATTAAGGGTATTGATAGCACCCAGATGATTATTTCCATTGTTATTTGGCGATTCCTCCATCTCCGGGGCTATGTTAACGACGAACACAAACTCACCGATTGGGGTAACGCTCTGGCCACCACACTGCTCACCCTCAAGGAACTTAATGAGGACCGTGAGGAAGTAACAGGTCTTGACGAGGCGGCCCTGCTTGCCTTCGAGCTGATCCGCATGGGTTTGCTTGGGTCTAAGTACGTTGATGGAGAGCCTGGTCTTCCCCGAAAGGGTAACGAGGAAGAGAGGGCTAGCCTGGTCCTCATCAGCCAATGCGCGTCACTGTTGAAGCTTCATCACCAGGTATTCGGCTACACTGGTCCTCTTAACAAGAGTCTTCTGGCCTTCCGCTCCCTCTCCTCGACGGTTCGCGAGGCTGACCGTGACCTGATTGAAGCCATTGTCGCATCCATGTTTCTCTATGCTCAGTCTAAGCGTGAACGGGACGATCAGCTGGAAATCAGTCAACGGTGAGTCATGAAATTTTTTTTCCCCTGTAGGCTTCATCCTGCTAACATTAGTATTCAAGCCTACCTTTCTTACGAGAGCCAGATATCGGACTGGGTATCGCTGTACGAACCTTCTTTGACGAAGACGAAGTCAGCGACAGCCAGGAGGCTCGAGCAAAACGACTGGAGGAATTTCCGGCGACCTTTGTACCGTTTGCGCAAGCACTATCCGAGGACTTCCGAACTGCGCGTGACTTTGTCCTAGCGCTCAGCAAGGGCGTGCAGACCTTGACCGACGAGCAGTTCTCAGTGACAGAAAAGGCGGCGTGGGATCGAGCGCAAAAGTACCTCGAGGCAAGACCATTTTAAGTCGAGCATCAAGGAACGATCATGAACGATATAGTTAAAGTCATAAAGGAAAGGCAAGAAGAGAGCATGCGATATTTTTTCTCTTAACGTGCTTGCTTCAATACTCTCGCCTTTTGAGGCTCGTCGGCGTTGATGAGGGCGGCCAGAAAAGGAAAGAAAGAAAGAAAGATTAGTTAGCTCAAAAGCTACTGAGCCAGCGGATGATGCGGGAGTTGTCACGGCTAGATGCCTTCATTGGGGGGCGTACATGGGGCGTGGGGATGGACTTTAGAGGCAATCGAGGGGAAAGGGGAAAGGGGTAAGGGTAGACTCTTCCAGCCAGCGAAGAAGTGGGAGAGGGAGAGCAAAGACATACATCTGGCGATGTGATGTGCAGGTTGGGAAGGGGACTATGAAGTGTACTAAGCCCGAAGTTGAGCATACAGAGGGATATACTACCAAGTCAGCCAGCAAAGCAGTACAGCTGGTGTATGTATGTACCGACTAAGGCAAATCTCTCCTCAACCAGAAACGAGGTGAACATATATTACCAAATATATTGTACCTATCACTATCGGACATAAAAAAAAATTATACATATATCAAGCTCTATTCAACTACCCATAATGCCATCTCCCTTAGAAATTTTGGGGGCGGGGGCGGATTTCTTTGAAAAAAAAAAAACTACCTGCTTAGGAGATGGTGACTGCCATTGGTCCAGCTACTGTGATATCGTCGGTGAGAAGGCCTTCTAGAGGAGCTTTGTTCGTCAATGTGACATAGGTGACTCCAGAAACACCCTCGGGAACCTGGCAGCCGTCTGCTTCAGTGAAAGGGGCGAACTTGGTACCACCTGGTAGGATTCCTCCAGCTGTGAAGCCACAGTGAGTGGCGCCGGAAACTCCCTTGGCAGCCAGCTTGAGAGGTGCTCCGACTGCAGCGGCGGACTGGCCCGAGGCCATTGATAGGGGAGGGAATGCCTGAACTTGTAGGTTGGAACCCTGGGGGCACTCCTTGATGAAAGGGGCGGCGAGGGAGAAGACGGCTCGGGGTCCCAGTGGAGTGTCTAGGGGCGTGGCGACGGCGACCTGCTTGGAGAAGACACGGATGGCGGTCTGGTGCCTAGCCTCGACGGTCAGGATGGCACCGGCGGTGCTGAGGATGGCCTTTGAGGATAGCAGGGGTGCGGCGCCGAGGTAGGCGGAGACGCCGACGCTCTCGAGGACGGCTGCGGTGGCCACCATGGAGGCGGCGTCCTTGAAGCCGAAGTCGTAGGTGCAGGCCTGGACGGGCTGGATACCCGCCTGGGCGATGGCAGACTGCAGCAGGGAGACGTGCTGGGACTCTGTGAAGCCAATGACCTGAAGATCGGAGATTGTCTCGTCGCTGAGGCCGAGGGCCTTGAAGTCGGAGGCGGGGAATTTGGCGAAGCCGTCTCTGTAGAAGGTTGCTTCGAGATGTTCCAAGGTCAAGGCGCTGTGAAAAGACGAGGAAGGAGCACAAGTTAGCTAGGTATTCTCTTTTTCTTTTACATGTCCCGTATGTTATGTGTGTGTGTATGTGTGTGTGTGTGTGTTATTGATATATGTATGAGTGCACATATATATTCCAAGCTTCCGAGATCGACCAGGAGAAAATGGCAAAAAGGGAATACTTACAATTGCAAGATATCAAGGTCACTCAAGCCAGAGCTAGCTGCCTGCTGGTTCTGACGTTCTGCAAGAGCATGATATTGAAGTTGTCTCTCCGTGAGCTTGGGGCCAGAAGGCAACGCCGAGGCACCGACCGCGAGAAGAGCAACAGCAAATTGTCTAATTGAAGGCATGATGATTGATTTTTTTCTCTCTTTTGTTCAAAAGATGCCTTTTTTTGTTTTAAACTCGACAGGGTATAACAGATATATGGATATATATATATTGAGTGGTTGAAGTGAAGTCGTCAGGCCGGCCTGCGAAGTAAAGAACAAGGGTATCGAGATAGGTGCAATATCCCAAATAACTTTGGTAGTAATATAATAGAAAAAAAAATTGAAGAATACGAAAGAAAAAGAAGAGAAGGAGCACGAAAAAGGAGGGATGATCAGAAGAGAACGAACGACCTGGTTGCAGAAGAAGAGCAAAAAAGAGAAGAGCCAGAAGAGAGAAACAGGATTGGCATATGTCTTATGTATCTGCACATGAAGCAAATCCGCCCAAAAGTCCCCCCCGGTCCGTCTCGATTGCAATTACAGATAAGCTACAGCCAGACAGCTCTTTAGCTTTACCAGGTACCCCTACTTAGTTCCGACAACGTCCTTTACGTACGGTAGGTCAACTAAGGTGAGCAAGTGGTGACTAGAGCAAGGGTTTGTTTAGGAAACGTTCATCCCGACCGACGGCTGATCCAAGTTCCGTGAACAATGGGAGGGCGGGACACCAGAGTTACAGTAGACAAGATAGCGAGGGACGCGCTAGCGTAGCTACCTCACTCTGCTTCGTCCCATCCACCGTTAGCGATTTTCACTAAGGATGCTCCAGGTTCCGGGGAGAGGAGGAGTTAGGAGTTGGGGGATGGGGAGGGGGAGGAGGAGGAGGGGTCTCATGGATTCCCTTTCATCTTAACATGTACTGTATGTAGTATAGCTATACCTACCCGCGTAACATTAAGGTCTTGGCCCTGTCTAGGTCAATCAGAATACAGGCAATTGCCTAGTCTAGGAGGGGTAAAGACAAAGACAGAGTGGTGAGTGGTGAGTAGTGAGTAACTAGTAAGTAGTAAGTGATGAGTTGAGTGAGTAAGAGAGGGAAAAAGGACAACAAGAGACGGTGCAACGCTGGCGCCGTCAGGTTGAAACCGTGCCAAGTAGGTTTGGCAGAAAACCTCAAACGCCCAAAATCGTCCCCTCTTCCTTGCGCTCCCCTCTTTTTGAGGTCCTTTTTTGGGGGGGGGGGAGTTGACAAAGTTGCGAGGTGCCATCGGCTTATTTCAAATCAGGGTCACCATTTCACCATTTCAGCATTCGGTTGTGCTGGAGACTCGCCCGGCCCGCTGTTCGTCCGTCGAATGCGAAACGGACCTGATACACGGCCGCCGTGTCAGAACCAGGCCCCCCGCCCCGTCTGCCTCTCCCATCTCCTCTCTCCTCTACCTCTCCCGGAGAGACCACCCCCCGAAAATACCGGCATCTCAGATTCGCTTATCGAAAGAAATCAAAGAAGGAAAAAAACATAGCCCGGCCTCAGCTTGTTTTTTACCCCTCGCTCAAACGAAGAAAACACAGCGGCATCTTCCCTGCATGCAGCATGCAGCATGGAGCATCCTGCTCTACTTGGACCCGGCGACCGGACCAGGGACCAACCGAACGGGAAATGTACAAGCTTGATCGTTGACAGATCCAGACACTGCCCCAACTCTGTCTGTCTTGTCTGTGTGTCTGTTTTGTGCTGTCTATCTGTCTCTTCTCTGGAAGCCCTTGTTCCGCAGACACTAACAACTGGAACCCACTTCACCAATTAACAACATGGACAACAATATGAACAGCACACAGGGCTCTCTCCACATGGCATGAAGCCATGGCAAAGGGGGGGTTTCATTCTTCATTTTTCGCTACCTCAGTCGTATCTCAACATTACCTCTTCGTCCATCCGTCCGTCACGTCACATCACGTCACGTCAATCCAGCCCAGTCCTTCTTCTCCTCATTCCATACTTTCGTGTCATCTCCGTAAAATAATAATAATGTACTTGTAATCCGCTGCTCAGCAACTTCCGCAATTTGGTAACCCAGCTCATCCTCCTGGTAGCCATTCATTCGTTACCCTTCCACCTCCTTCCTTCTCCTCCTATTTCTCCCTTCAGAACTACTCAATGTTTCTTCCAATTTACAGAGCGTATGGGTTCAGCGATCGAATTGTCAAGCATCTGCGTATATCGGTTAGCAACTACATTCTAAAGTGAAGATTCAAAGAAAAGAAAACCGGTTATCCAGAAACACTTACGGGGGGCTCTTTGTAAGATCAGTCTTGAGAATCACTGGGACCCTCGTCATCTCAGTCACATCCTGAATGTATTCACCATCTTCCTCACGAAGAGAAAACAGTCCAAGGTATTTCTCCTTGTTAGACTGGCTGGTCTCGGCCGTCTCGGCCACCGGGACCTTGGAGTCGGATCGGGTGCGGTGGAGACCGCCGGCGCTCGATGAGGTTCGAGCCGGGGAGCCGGGAACACTCTGAGTGGGTCGCTCTGCCAAAGATGCTCCAGCCATAGCCTCCGTCACGTCCGAAGTGTTGTCATCGTCATCATCGAACAAGGCATCAACATCGTCAGTCGAGATCGTTCCCGTCTCCGTCTGCTTGCGGGTGGCCTCCTCCTGCTCCCGTCGAGCACGCTCCGCTTCTTCTGCCTTTCGCTGAGCTGCCATGGCATTCGAGTGTCGCATCGAGGCAGCCGCCTTAGGCCGCTCGTCCTCGGGAACGTACGCAGAGCTAGGAACACCCTTCTCCCAGTACAATTCAAGAACGCGCTTCTCTTTGCGGAACTCAGCCTTCTTAAGAGGCAGCTGATCACAGTGGACTCGCTTCTCAAAGCCCCACTCTGGGATCAAAACATCAAAAGCAGACTCATAAACGCATACAACGATACCCTCGGTAATAAGTTCACCGTTGGCTTGCAGGCGCTTCTTGTCCATTGTGCGACAGGCCTCAATGTGGATACTCTGATCCTGTGCATTCTGGGCAGAATCCTTCTTGGTATTGCAAGACTCAACGGTCTTGACGAGGTTCTCAAGATCCTCGTTATACTCAACTTTGCCCTCTGAGAGAACAGCCTCCAGCTGGCGGTGAGCAATGATATCCGCATAGCGGCGGGTAGGGCTGGTGAAATGAGTGTACAGGGGTAGGTTAAGGGAATAGTGAGGCCACAGGTGCTTGCCTGTCTTGCCAGCAATAAAGTACTTGGCTCTCTGCATAGACTTGACAAGCAGCGTCTCCATACCCTTGCGCAGGTCGGAGTCATCAACCTTGAAAAGGCTGTTCTGGAGAGCTCCACTGGCAGAGGGGTCCATGTCGTATCCAAGAGCAGTCATACGTTCAACGATTGTCTGCAGGCGACGGGGGTTGGGAGCGGCTTGGCGTCGAAGGATAGCCTTTTCAGGGAGTCCTTCAGCTAGGCGCTGAGCAACATACGCATTGGCCTTGTGAGTGAGCTCTTCAACGAGCTCAAGGGCCTGGGTAGAATCGAAGAGGTTCTCCTGAACAGGATTGTTCTCATCATCCAGCTGCTGCAGGAGACGGAGGGGAGCAATGGGTTCACCACCAGCACCAAGTCGAGCCTCTCGGAACTTCTGGGCGACGGCGTTAAGAATCTGGACAGTGTTGACTGGCACAGCAGGGTTAGTGAAGGCATCGGCATCAGTCAGAGCGGTGTCGATATCCTGGAGTGACACCTTGCCGGCACTCTTGACAATACTCTTTCCGGCCCAAGTATCGCCCTCGGCAACGGCTCCAGTGTGGGGGTTGACACTGAAGACAACACTGACAGTCAATCGCTCGGCATCGGGGTTGAGGGAGCAGACATCGGCAGCTAGCTTGGAGGGGAGCAAAGCACAGAAGCGGTTGCTTAGCTGGACAGCAGTACCACGCTTCTTAGCCTCGCGGTCGACCAGAGAGTTGGGCTTCACGAAGTGGGCAACATCGGGAATATGGATACCAACATCAATCTTGCCATCCGGACGGCTTTTGACGTGTACAGCATTACCCAACTCGGCACCACCGTTGAAGTCGATGGTGAAGACCCTTTCATCACGGAAATCGCGGCGAGCGGAGACATCCTCCTCCTTGTCAAGGGACCAATCCTGAAGACCAACACTGCGCAATACAGCGTCAGAGAATTCGTCAGAGGAGAAGTTGTTGTCTCGTAGAAGGGCATCGGTCTCAACCTTAAGATCACCCATGCGACCCAGCTGCTCGACAAGCGTTCCGAAGGGATGAAGCGAGGTAATAGGCCAGCGCTTGATGCAAGCTACAAAGATACGGTCGGCATAATCCTGGTGCTTCTCAACAAAGTCGCGAGGAGCCTGCTCAGTAGGGATAGCGATAAGAGGCACACGCTTGTCGGTAGGCTTGAACCAGACAATTTTAGGCTTCTCGTCGTTACGGGGCTCGTTATGTCGTGAGTTGCCACCGTCTCGGGCAGCTCTCTCCGCCTCTTGCTTCTCCTTGGTAGCCTGGCTGCTGGGTCGGAGGAGGCCAAGAGTTCCAGAGAACATTTGGCCAGCCACACGCTCGATGACTGCAACAACATGGCCGGCATACAACGGCTTGGCTTCGTCATTAATCTCCTCCTCTTCGACAAGGAGGAGGCTTTGACCCTCGACTTCGACATCGTCATTCTTCTTTTGGGTAGGACGTTGTCGGAGACTACCACGGCGGCGGATACCACCCTCTGCATTGCTCGAGTCGTTGTTCGAATTTTGATTGCCCTGGTTGGTAGATCCAGATCGGGTATCAGTAATATCCTTGCGCTTCTTCTTCTCTTCCTTCTCGCGCTTCTGAGACCAAACCTCATCAACATCGAGAAGCTCAATAGCAACAAGATCACCCTCAAGGGCACGGTTTCGGTCCTTGCTACCACAAATGAAGATATCGGCATCAAGAAGGCCATCAACGGTTGTGACATATGCGTCACTGCGATTCTTCTTGTTCACACGAAGAATGCCAGAGACGAGCTGGCCATCACCCAAAAGAGCAGGGAGAGAGGCCTGGGGAAGGTAAGGAGTGAAAAGGGTCTTGCGCTGCTGCTGCTGAGACTGGCCAGCCATCTGGCCAGCATGCTGAGAGCTTTGGAGACCCATGAACTGTTGGCCGTTCATCTGAGCAGCTTGGAGAGCCTGGAGCTGACCAAGCTGCACGGCATTGAGTGGCTGCCCATACATTTGGGGAACCATCATCTGGTTGGGCAGCTGCATAACCTGGGGTTGGCTGGGGTTGTATTGGAAGGCGCCAATGTTAGACACAGACTGGGTGGCTACAGAGCCTCGAGCACGGTGGCCAGGCTGGAAGCCGCCCTGGGTCTGGCCAGCATTACCGGCCTGTTCCTGGTTCTGTCCGGTGCGCCAGTTACCCTCAAAGTTACGAGATCCTGTACGGGCATGACCGCTACCACGACGGGAGAAGTCGTTCATGTCGGCAGTCAGGTTCATACCAGAACCCCTTCCGGCACCACGACCATTGACGGCCATACTCTGGCTGCGACCATGACCACCGCGTCCACCACGGGCAGGAACGTTGGCAACTGGAACATCAAGGGTATTTTGCGAAGCAGGCTTGTTCTGCTCAGTGGTGGGGCTCTCGGTGGCAGGCGATGCAGGGAACGAGAAACCGCTCGTGGTTCGCTTCTGCTGAGCAATCTCGGCGGCCTTCTTAGCATCAGCGAGAGCCAACGAGTGACGTCGTTGGTGACCACCACCTCCACCGCGACCACCTCGAGCGCCTGCATTCTCCCTGCCGGGACCGGTAGGAGCCTCGAAATTGCCGAAGGAGGAGCCGGAAGCACCAGCTGAAGGGGCGGGGGGAGGACCCATGCCCATGTTGGGGAGTGCCGACTGATTACGGCGATGTGACATTGGCTGGGCCGGAGCGCCCAAGTTTTGTTGTTGTGAGATTTGGCTGGGGAATGAGAAGGCATTCTGCGACATGTTTCCCATAGGCTGCAAAGGATTGAAGGAACTGCCGGCACCAAGGTTTTGGCCCGGAGGGAGCATTCCCATGTTCACATACTGCTGGTGGGTGGCCTGGATCTGTTGTTGCTGCTGCTGGAGCAGTTCAATCTGCTGCTGGATTGCAAGCTGCTCCACTGATTGGGGTAATTGTATTATTAGTTATGGGCTGTATCATTGGAGAAAGGGAAAGAAAGTAGAGAGTTGATATGAATGAGTATGCGAACATGCTAGGGACATATCCAGCAAGTTCGCGATACTGGCATTGAGAGTATCAAGTAGATTCAGAAGATGGGACCACATGTGCAGTAGAAATGTACTCGAGAAAAGAAGGGGGGTTAAAACTCACTTCCTGGGTTAGCAAACATGCTCACCAATGGCGTAAGTTCAGATGGGCTTCGGCGATGCGCAATATGCAGTCTTCGCCCAGCAGGACCAGGGACGCCGCCAACCTGGGGCTGCTGAGCAGGCTGCTGTTGCTGGGGTTTCTGTTGCTGCTCCATGGTGGGCAGTGAAGATGTAGTGGGCACGTCGGGGTCGAAGTCTTGATGGAGGTGTGTTCGGGTCGAGTGGGCAGATCAATGTTATCCGAATCGGGATGCGATGCAGTTGCCGAGTATAGCGGCGGGTTTCGGCGGGACCTGTTTGCGACGACGAGTGCGGGCGTTTGTGTTTGCGATGGTGATAATCGAAGGCGAAGTTTGATGGATGGCGATGGCACGGCGGGACACTGATTTGTCCAAAAGGAGAGTGGACGAGCTTAAGCAGAGCCAAGGAGTGTGAAATCAAATGCGGCGATGAAGTGGCAGATAATGTGACGACGAGAAGAGAAAGCCGAGATGGATGGAATCCAGCTCCTGGCAAAGAGAGAGGGCGGAATGGGGGAAGGAGGATGGGGGAAAGAGGAGAGTTGAGGTGGGAGTGGGATTGGGAGAGGATAGATCGAGTTGGATGGAGAGAGAGTTGAAGAAGTGGAGGCGGAGGTTTACGTGGGAACAGTGTCAACCTTGGTACCTACCTTGCCTTGGGTACCCTCCTGTACCTACCCACGGCAACTACCTCTTACCTCTTACACACACAACCATAAGGTATAGTACAGTACTTCGAGCCTTTGAGCCTAGCCCAAGGGATCAATGGATCATATTTTTCCCACACAAGGCACTCTGATAACTTCGTCCTAAAACTCCCTAGACTATGACAGTGTTCTGTACTTTTGCTTGGTGTTGTCTCTCCTAACCCCGGTGTCATGTTTTTTTTTTTCCTGCTGGAGGTTGCTCTGGCAGCTTAGGGAGCTGACCAAGGCGGGTTTAGCCACTACCATCCCCTATCCTCACATTGGTTGTACCATTTTCATGCAACTTTGCAGGGGAGCTACTTGCCCTAGAGCCCAAAATCTGGGACTCAGTCCATTTGGAGGCAAACCTGCCAAAAGATGGGGTCGGCGGCTACTACTAGTCCCCTCCAAGCTCCCAGCTATTAGTGGGCTCGATGTACCATAGTACTCCCTCCACCCGGGCACGCGCCACCCCCCCCTTGAACAGGAGGTACAGAACACAAACCGTAGCTTGAAGCATCTCACACACATGGCCCCAAGCTTCTATGCCGTACCGGTACATGCTACATGGGAACGTCAGCATGATGTACCAATATAGGTAATATGTAGTAAAGTACGGAGAGTTACTCTCTCCTTTATCCTAGGTAATCTGTAGTTTCTTTTATTATTCAGCCCCTCCATTCCGAGCAGGAAACAAAAATGTGCCCAAGAACACGAACAACGGCTACAACGAACATGAGTGGACATTTCTTCCTTCACCGACACTCTCAGGAGGCAAAAACAGATACATAGAACCCAACATAGTCACGCCCGCAGAGGTTCACACAACCCAAGCGGCCCGTCCGGCGAAACATTGGCCCCAGCTCATGGAGGGAGGGGTAGGATAGGATGAAGTACTCTCCCCAACGACGACTCAGACTCCAAGGTTTCCGAGGGATGTGCGTCTTGTGCACGGTGGCGTCGTGGATCCAATATCAGTTATGGACAAAGATAGGTCCTGGCTCAAATGGTTGTGCTACACAAGTTCTTGTTTTCTTTCTCAGGATGACTACAACGCCTTTGTGTGGCGGAATTCTACTGTGGCAGGCAGAGGAACTAATTAGTTATGAATATGATGCTTCGATCACTCCACACGTACCATAGTAGAGCAGAGGGGACTACTGTACAGTAATTCCATGCTCACTTGACACAGAAGGGGATCCACGACCAAGTCCACAGATGACCTAGAGCGCTGCCACTAAACCAGCTGTGTCGTACGGAAGAACTCCACCAGGGGGATCCCTGAGCTACCTCTAGCAAGCGGCCCGGCGCTTGCTCCCTCTCTCCATAATATGTACAGCATTATTATTGATCAGGCTGGAAGCAGGAGGTAGTCCTGCGGCTATGAATGTCACTATAGATCTGCCAATCTCGTCATACATGCACATATGTTCAAATGTCTTCAACTGGCAAAACAGCCTCACTGCACTGCCTATGGTAATGCGCGCCCAGGCTACTCAGGACTCTCGTCACACAAGCGATTGTCTGGGCAGTCCTGAGCCTTGACGGTTGGGCCTAGCTCAATGAACTCTGCCCTTCCCATCCCCCCTTGGAGCTTCAAGGCCACCCTTGTCATTGCCTGACCCATCTTTATACCAGCGCCAGGGGTGATATTCCAAGGGTGCACCTCAACTATGTACCATGTAATTAATCACTGCATCGCATCGCAGCTGCAAATCTTGTACCCTAGAACCCAGCACGGGAGGCACGCAATGGGCAACGGAAACAAGCAGAATGACGGACATGAAGGCGGACTTGGGTCTTAGAAACGTCATCGAGGGGCAATGCTTCATGCCTTTGGCGGAGGATTTGTTAGGGGAGTTGACCATTTTTCATAGCCGCTTTCATAATTCAAGGGGCGACTGTCTATTAGATACCTGCCTAGCACATACAGTAGGCGTCATAATTTACCTATTGCAGATAGTTACCTCAATTCGTCTCTGATGGGAGCAGTGAGCTACTCAGGGACACGTGCTTCCATTGTTCTTTTAATCCCTCCAGCCTGTTAGGTAAGGCAAGTTACAACCACCGTTGACCTGAATTTCCCGTCCACTAGTCATCCCCCTCTCTTCGTCCTCTCATGGATCCACTCTCCAAGAATAGGTAGGTATCACCATTGTCATGAGTCGCCAATTTTGAAGCATACGAAGAACACGGGTCCTTGAAACACTTCTTGTTGTCACCACGCAACGCGTCCAACTAGGGCTGATCCATCATCCTGTCAGATTCCCCGGATAATTTTGCGTCTGCGTCTGCGTCTGCGTCTGCATCCACGTTTGCATCTGCATCTGCCCCATATCCATTCTGGGGCAATCCTTCCAACAGTCGGATAGTGAGAACTCAATCACTTGTTAGTTGTTGAGCTTTTTTCAACCTCGCAAGAACAGGACGAAAATAATGGACTGTTTCTCCATATTATTATTATTGTGAGTGAGGGTCCTCCGCCCGATTACATACGTACAAGTCATGTGCTCCATAGCTCCTAGTCATCCAAATTTGCCAGGTTCTGCTAGAGTGGGGTCGTTGGAGCCGAATTATTTTGCTGTCTCTCCAATCTCCAAGAAGGCTGGGCAGACTAAACATGTGCAATTTCACTCTCACAGTGATGACCTTTAGTTAATTATGTTGAGTTATGCAACACTACCTTACCTAGGTAGGCAGACCGTCTGGACAGACGCGCGCATCCCAGTTACCTCTGCCGTTTGACTCCCACCCACCCACGACTCGCCTCCATCAAGAGGCCAGCTCAATGCACGGCCACAGTCACATTGATGCTCACGTTCTCGCGTCCGAACGTGTTCCAAGACAAGGCACCTAGTTAATGTAACGCTTCAGACAAGAACCCCTGTTCATTTCGTGTCTGCCATGTACGAAATAGAATACGACTCTGCCAAATCGGCCGAAATACGCATGTTCCATCCAGCTAATGCTTCGCCGTGTTCCAGACCATAAAGCTCAATCTCATTGGTTCAGCTCGGTCGCTGCTATGTTTGATTGAGTCCTGGCTCTAACTCGTATCAGATCCATAGTAAGCTATTGCTTACGGAGAAGAGCCATTGTCTATTATGTGAACCCTTGAATAAAAAAAAGAATGCTCCACTGAATCCGTCGGCTACAATGCTAGCTCACCAGTGTTCTTCTGGCTTTATTGTCATACAAGGACAAGAGATGCTGGCGCCTCGGACTGAATCGTGGCGTTAGGTGGCTGAAGTGGCTCCAGCCACGTAGGTCCCGGGTCTTTATTATAGCGGACCGGCCGATTTGACGACGGCCCTGCATCTTGACTCGGTACGTACCTGGTTGGCCAACACAACGGGATCTACCTAACTTTACCTACCTGGACAGGCACTTATTCAGGTCTCGAACTACATTATCCCAGCCGGAAATCTACAACATCAACTGGGGACTTTCGATCCCACGGCCGGCTTCGCCCAGCTTAAAAGAACGAGAACGAATCCTTGGCAGTCTACCCTCTGAATTCTGTGACCATTACCTCTCCGACTTCCTTGCAGCCAAATGCAAACTCGATAACATCCTCGTTTACTTGCAACCATGTCGCGTTCCTCGCCAGTAAGGCGAAGCCAGTTCTCAAGCCCAGACCGACCTCTTCCCTCGAGTTTCTTGTTCGACGACCGCAACTCCGAACTCTGTCATCGAGATGCCTTGGCAGCGGCACAAGTGGAACATGAGCGAGTCCGAAAGGCTGCTCTTCGAGTCTTCGAGCTCCACGAACTCAAGCAGGAGCATAAGCGGATAGTTGATGAAGAGCGCAAAGAAGAAGAAAGGCTCAAGGTCGAAGCTGCGATCGTTGCTGAAGAGAAACGACTAAGGGAGCTACGTGCAAAAACGATTCCTCGACCACCTCCCGAGCCTGAGCCGCCCGCGCCACCTCCTCCTCAACCAAAACAAACGATCTCTGCGATCACCAATGGCGCCACGCCTTCGCAGGGAACCAAACAGACTGCACCATCCACAACTCTTCCTCCAGTAACGAAAAGTACCGCTCCAGCTCCCGCTGCCATCCCGACGCCTACTTCACTATTAAATAAGCCCGTCTTGGCCAGCCCTTTGGCCACGGCACCTCAACCACCAGCCCCTTCACCGACAGGACTCTTTCAAAAGCCGAATGGAGTTGCGGTAGCCCCCCCTGCTACCACTGCTTTGAGCCCTGTCTCTGCCGTGACTTCGAATTCCGCGCCAACAACACAGCCAGTCAAGGCCCCTCAACCAGATCGTTATGTTCAAATTCATCAAGAATTGAAGAAGCTACGAAAGGATCTACAAGCACAATCCAAGATACCTGGCTCTCCACTCAAGGGCAAAATGGGTGCATTTCGAAGGGAGATTCGAGTATCAATTGGCCAGCTGACAAGCGGACGAGGTGCCAACGCTCAACCAGTACGTTATTTGCTTTTTTTCTCTTATTGCTGCATAAGCAACCTTTCTAACTTTTTTTAGATAAGTAAAATCAATGCTGCTCTCAAGGAAGCGCTAGAGGGCGGTATTCCCAGCCCGCCAATCAATGCAAGTCTTTTTGTAGTTGGCACCAGAGAGCCGGCAGAGGGCGCTATCAACAACGGGGATACGCTGCCTTCTCTGTTCATCTACTTGATGAACATTGTGTCCAAGGGCATCATCAACCAGTTCATCAACGAGGCCAGCGCCAACACCAAAGCTGCCGAACCTGTGGGTGTTTTCACAGCTCAGATCTTCTCAACTAAGGAGTACCACTGGCGAGGACAATCCCTGATCGATATCCTCATGGCCAAATTCCGGGTCGCATGTCCCGTGCTCTTTGGGTACCGAGGAAACGACAGGACTGAACGAGGGCGGCTTGCCCTTGGATGGAGAAAGGAAGGGCCAGCTTGGATCACTGAGCAGAGCCACAACGACCGCATGACCGGTCTCGGCGCTGGCTTCGCATCACTTTCCCTTCGGGACTTCAGCAAGACTTCGAAAACGAATCCATATCCCCCAGTGCACTATTGGAAAGCCTTGGCTGGGATCGTCAACTCCCCCATTGGCGAAACATCCAACACACAGTATGTAGTGCTATGTTCGATGCTCCAGGGCCATGAGCAACGCTTCCTTACATTTTACGGAAATGCGGCGATTGCTGCACTTCGTCTCGCGCTGATCGAATTCCCCAAGAAGGCACCGGATAACGCCACGGCAGCCGGGTCTTTACGAGCGCTTGCGGACCTGCTACAGGTCGAATCCGGATTGGTTCTTACATGATGATAAAAGATCAGATAGAAAGATGGGTTTATGTTTTTCATTCCCCAGGCATCAGAATTGGAAAATGGAAAAAGTAGGAATGTCAGGTTTTTGTTTTTGGTGATATGTATTCCGTATCAAGTTCGTCAAAGGGCGTTACAAGGAAAGGGTTAAAGGGTTCCTCATTCTCGTGCTGTAAGACAAGCATCGGCAACAGAATTGGCTATATAGTATCACATGTGTTTTAAAAAAGACATGAACGATTACATGACGCCGCTTGACCATGAATGGCCATGGGCGATTGCTCTTTGGTCTATTCTTTACTACCTATACAAATGTACACTCTGCTCGTTCAATATCAGTGCAAGTAAAAAATATTCCCCTGCCAAAACTCCAAAAAAGAAAGCACACCGTATGTCGTAGACCTTTAATGACATAGAAAAAGAAGAAAAGAAGGTGCTCTCTCGTCTTCACAGTATCAATAGCAATACTAGTAACAGAATAAGAACGAAGATTAGTACCGCAATGCAGCAGCTGCTCCATCGATCCTCGTTTTGGCGAATAACATGTTGTAGCTTGCTCATACCCGTCTGTAGGCGGCTGCCGACTCTATCCGCCACATTGTCTACAACCTCGAGCATCTCACGCTGCTCCTCTAGTTCGCGACCCATATCGTCAGCCTGGCGGCGCAGGTTTCCGACGGTCTGGAAGACGCCGTCGAGGTGCTGGTCCTGCTCGCGCATCATATGCACCTGCTGCTGTTGCTCGAACTCGGCATAGGCATCTTCTTCGCCATCGATCGCAAAGGCGTTTGGGTCGGGCAGATCGCCGCCAGCGCCACCTGCGGCCACCTTCTTGTTCAGCTCCTCGTGCATGTCGTCGACCTCGCCGCCGACTTCTTGGACCAGGCGCTTGCGGCGGGTTACTTCATGGTCAGAGAGGCCAAACTGAGCCGGATTAGACTCGACAGCCTGAACAGAGGCGACCAGGTCGGCGAGGTCATCGGCGAGGTCGGATAGAGCGGATTCTAGGTCGGAGCGAGCTGATGCCAGCTCTGGGGAGGAAGCGTTGGTGGAGAGGGAGCGAATGCGAATATATGAAGCGAAGATCGGTCGCGCATGGGCCATTTGAGCAAGGACATCTCTAGAGGACAGTTATTAGCTAAGAGCGAGCTCCCAGATGCAATGAATGGGTCGGTTGAGGGCGAGTAGAGGAATCCAGGCGTTGTGTACATACTGCTGGACCTGGAGGAACGGGTCCTCGTCGTGGGGTGAGGACATCATCCTATTGATGGGGATGCGTGAAGACGCATCAGCCTTGTAAGGAACTTCACAGATAAAGCTACGAGGGCAGCGAAACAGTTGAGGTGTCAAAAAAACAATGTCCCCAAGGTGGGCGAGGCGCTGTAGGTTGCGACTTCAAAGGGCTGGAAGAGATGACGTTGCAGGGACGGGACTTGTCCACACGTGCAAATAGGTGTGGATCGCCAAAAGGGGGTACGTACCTCAAATACCATCTTTATCTGGGTGCCTACCTACTTTGCTACTGTAGGTACCACACGGGGATCCTCGACCGAGAGCAGCGTGGGCCAATCGCTCACACCGAGCACTCACCTACAAAATTCGTGCACTAACAAAAACGGAGAATTTCGGTTTTTGTGCTTGGAATTCTGGGGCACAATCTCAGGCAGTTTTTGATCGTTGTCTCTGAAACAAGGCACCTTGTCCTGCTGAGCAAGGCATACGCTTCCTACGGTGTAGCGTGAATAAAACTGGCTTCTTTTTTGCTCACATCTTCCAGACAGCGAGGCCTTGTTTCACCTCGCATTTGGCAATTTTGAAGAGTCTCAACTTTGCATGTCAATAGTACCTCAACAAGGAAGACTTACTTGCCTCTCATAAAAAATTCGCCCAAAAACCCAGCATTCCCTGTAAGTCCAAAGTTGCACATATTCCCTTATCACTACACCCTTTTTTTCAATCTCGGCCTGGATAATGGATGGGGAAATTGACTTACACCTAAACTCTAGGGTAGTTTTTTTTGAGAATGATACCAGACAAACCTCTGCCATATAATGGCAACTATGCCTCACCAGAGGAGTATATTGAGAACCTTCTGCACTTCGTAAGGAGCTCGGATGTTTTCCAGATCCTCTGCGGTGGAGTCCATATCCTTGACTTTTTCACCATAGAGCCTGGCCTCTTTCATTATGCTATCCCCAAGGAGTGGCATCCTTTTATCTTGTCGTGTGATATCATGAGACTATTGGATCTCCTGATGAGAGACGACTTGGACAATCTCATTATCAGCGGTGATCAGACACCACCAGAGAGCTTCATCGAGTACGTCCGAACAATTCGAAACCTTTCTCTTGCTCGTTCCTTCACAGCAAAAGAACAAAAACTCCCTGTTCTTCCACGACCAGTTTCTGTGGGAATGAACCCCAAGAAGGTTCATGAAGTCACAAATTTTGCCGATTACGTTGATCGACTTTGCAAAACGATATCTGAGCAGGGTGACACTGAGATATCTCATCTTATTGACTTTGGAAGCGGCCAAAATTACCTTGGTCGGGCACTTGCCAGCGAACCGTACAATCGATCTGTTGTTGCGGTTGAAGGGCGAGAGAACAATGTCACTGCATCCAAAGGGCTTGACATGACATCAGGACTGGCTATAAAACCCAAAGTAATGAGAAACAAGAAGTTGTGGAACAAAGTTCTTGAAGTTTGTGGTCCAGAGAAACGTCAGGATCCGGATGCCCTAGCCAAAGCTATTCGTGAAATAGCGGGAGAAGACGCGTTCGATTTCAGGCCGGTACGAGAGCTCGAAGCACAGTACACGGTGGAGGAAGGAAAAGGATCAGTCCAGTATATATCAGGAAGACTGGACAGCGGCGAACTTGCTGGAGCCATCTCAAATATCGAGAAAGGACAGGATTCAGAAGCGCTCAAGTTGATGGCAATCTCGATCCATTCTTGTGGAAACCTCTCTCACTTTGGAATTCGGTCACTGGTTCTTAATCCAGATATCCGCGCTGTGGCCATTGTAGGTTGCTGCTACAATCTGTTGACAGAGAAGCTCGGGCCTCCAACATACAAGCACACTTATTTACGTCCAACCCTTGAAGCTGTCAACGGCCGATTATCAAGAGAGTCAGAGAAGCACGACCCTCAGGGCTTCCCAATGAGCCAGCAGTTCTCGACTCACCAAGGCGACGGTATTCGGTTGAACATTACTGCACGCATGATGGCATGTCAAGCGCCGCAGAATTGGTCGGAAAAGGAAAGTGATGGATTTTTCTCACGACACTTCTACCGTGCTGTTCTGCAAAAAATGTTTCTCGACCGGGGCGTCGTGAAGAAAGTCCGACATTATGCACCTGACCATCCCGAAGCCGACACTGGGACTGATTCTCAGAACGACAGTGACAGCCCGTTTGACATCAGTACGAACCCGGTCATTATTGGGTCGCTGAGGAAAAGTTGTTACGGATCTCTCAAAGCCTATGTCCGCGGAGCGATTGAGAAACTGACTACCAACAATGACTACAAGCTTTACGCCGATGTGATGCAGGAGAAAATGGCAGACCTGACTGATGAGGAGATTGAACGATATGAGGCCATGTATCTACCGAGAAAGAAGGAGTTGTGCGCCATCTGGAGTTTGATGGCGTTCAGTGCCATGGCTGTTGAGTCACTGATCGTTGCGGATCGATGGACGTTTCTCCGAGAACACGAGGACCTTGTTCGTCATGCGTGGGTCGAGACCGTGTTCGACTACGCCCAAAGCCCACGGAACCTGGTAGTTGTAGGCATAAAAAAATAGGGCTTGTCGATCCATGCGAAAAGAATGCTACACTTCAGGCACAAAAAGGTCCTTGAGCTCGACACCACATCAAGGATAACACTGCATGCAGAGTGCGCTGTCCTTCACAACGCTACTGCCCTAGCTGTGATGCAGAAACAGACCTATAATAGTGAAACTAGCCATCGTCATGAGCTACCTTGACAGCGCTGAGTGGATATGTCTGGAACCCTAGAACAGTCGGCTGGCGTGGCTATTGGGCAATGACCCGCGATGTCATGCATGAACACCCTTCACCCTCCCGTCTTTATTGAGAGGGGGGCGCCTCCAGGGATGGGACACACAGGTTGATCATCAACCGTGACCAAGGAACTAGCGAATTTTAATTGTCTCTGCTCCAAAGCCTTTCCAGACGCGAGAATTGGCGCTGCATGACGATAATTTAGTCACATTGCCGCCTACGAGGCGGGAATTACGCCATGATGGGATGTAAAGCCGTCGACTCGTTATCAGTTACTGCCCCATTTTACTTTTAGTTTCCGTCCCACATCGCGCTGGGGGTTGGTACCTAAAGTTGCTCAGCGCTTCCTTTTAGCCGAGAATTGCCGCGTGCTGTTTGACGATGCTGTTGATAATGGCTGGAGAGATAATATTCTATCTATAAACCGCCGATCAAATCGTTGGCGGACCGAAATTTTCTGATTGTTGAGGGTCTATCGGCCCGGTTGATTGGGACCATCATCAAGACACCCCGTTTACTCTCGAGTTCGAGTTTAGGAAGAAGTTGTGTGAATTAGAGTAGGAATTGACATGTTACCTGACCAAGAATGTGACCTAGTGCAGCCCGGGACGCGGGCCTGTGTAGAAGATAAGGTGGTGCAATGCTGCGAGGCGAGGACACTATGCAAAGAATGCGGTACTATTGGCAAGCCATCGTACAGGATCAGGGGCCTTGGTGAGGATGAAAGAGCAGTTGCTCAGAAATGGGACAATTTGGAGCACTCTGATATCAGAGCGGGTACGGTTGTCGAACAGGGGACTTGTTATACCGCTATGATCTGGGTATGGTAGCAGTCGTGGGGTAATTGAGTGTTGGGGGATGGGATGTGAATGGGGAGGGGTCTTGGATCTTATCCCATGTTCTTTCTAGCCACTAAGCTGGTCGCTTCTCTATGAAAGAGAACGTGACGCAAAGGTAGAGGCAAAGAGAGACAGGGTGTGCCCCTGCTCCCAAGCCTCTTGAATGGCTCGATGGACTGGCCTGAGAGATCAGAGTTCTGAGCGTGTGACAGGTCACGGGGCGAATACGCCTGTCCAGTGCATTGCATGAAGTTGGTGATGTACGTCGCTGAAATGGGAAGAGCTGACGTGAGTGGGCATGTGGTGAGAGTGCATGTGCTGTATTTGGAAGATTGACGGTATCAATAGGACTTCCATCGAGATGGATTGGATGCCTCGACGTGGCATTGAAAGAAGCGTGGAGGAAGAGCTGGAGCTTCGGGCACTAGATGGGTGGCGTCAAGGTTGAGACTTTGACCGAGGATAGGAGGTGAACCTATGAGGGAAGGCATTGCAGGGGACCCAAGCCATCATGAGACCAGTTGATTGAGTAGGTCTGCTGTTGGTGAGGATACGAGCTCTTACTGAGAGCTATCTGGTTGAAGGCGTGAAAATTGTCTGAGAAGAAACAGCCATTCGTGAACGGCGGTTTATTGCTTGAAGCAACACCGATTGTTTTGGTAGGCGCCAAGCCTGGGCACACACATGTCACATATGTCCTTTTCAACCCGATGAGACTTCTCGCTCTCCCTCTCGCTCTCCCTGGCTGTTGAGGGGATGCGAGATCCATGACGCGGCGCATGAGTGTGAGCGGGTGTTGAAAATATTGACAATACCTGTTGCCTGCATACTGCATATTGTTTACGGGAATGGATGCATTATGGAGGGAGGCTACCGCGCTACTGCCTCGGGTACCTTGGGTATCGTGCCTCTCATCGTGCCTACCCTGTGTCTCCTTCATAATGGAGAGTATGGAGGTACTTGGGTTGGTAGGCGGAGCAGGCAGACTCTTTTACCTAGCGTAGGTACCTTCAAATACGTTAGACCCAGGTTGACGGGGAGAGAAACACTTGAAAGGCTGCTTGGGCGAGTGTGGACGAGGAAGCAGAGCAACTCATTTACCTGATCCTTTGGGTATGAAGACAGCTAACCGGCTTATAATTTTCCCTTGAATGTCGGCCCATTTTCTTCGTTATTTAGAGTCTTTTTGTTTCTCTATAATCACAAGCTTGTTGCCTCAAAACAACCTTCATACCCACTATGAGCCTCAAGCCAAGCTGGTGGAGCATGGGTGCAGCTTCGACGGAGACCGCCAGGCAGATTCCACGCCCAAGTCCTGTATTGTACCCCCACGTCACGTCGCCGCTGACAGTGTTGGTGCACTCAAAAAACCTGAGCATACGGAATACCATACTAATTTTGTATGTACAGATCAATGGTCCTGTACATTCGGATCCGCAAATGTCATTCCCTGGGTCTGTCAAATGACCCCACGGCAAAGTCGTGTTCCAAGTTGTGCTCCTGTTCTACAGTAGCTGGTGCAACTTTAATACGTCCTCTTTTAGAGCTCCCAAATGACGTCTACGTCTTCACTTTGATTCGGAAGAATAATTTGCAATTGACTCTCAAAGCGAAGATTCTGGGCTCAGTAGGAACACCCCGCACTGGGACAAGTGGATGCTTGGTATCTACTATGTATACAACACGATCAACCACAGCTTGTAAACTCCAGCTTGCAGACGGTTCAACCCCCGTCTACGTAGCAATAGGCGGCAGTTTGCTGCATCAGATGGTGAACTAACGTTTGGACAAATCCGAACATTCTTCTCCCGGCTTGGCGTGTCAATCGCATTCCCAGATACTAGGCGCTTCACTGTGCCCCATTATGCATTTCGTAGTTATACAATACGGTAGACAATGGGTGTCAGCGGCAGCACGGAACACCTACCACTCATTCCCCTGACATGCTGGTAGGAGGGGGGTGCTTCGGATTCTATGGCCCTGTTGCTACCGCCAAAAGCATCACGGCACACATGAGCATGGCTTCTGCCATTTCCGTCGTGCCATTAGCGTCCTCGACGGTCTCCGCAACAGCCTTTCCCCCCATGGTTGCCGCAAGCTGCAGCCTCCACGAATTCACTAGCCCCCCTCTCCCCTCCCCCCAAGACCTGGCCCGACAGAACTAGCAGTATCTTCGGCTAGGCCTGGTGTGAGCTGGCTTGCTCAATCCCCGTAGTGGGGGGTTCCGTGATCCATCCCATCTATGTGGGCGAGCACTTCCCGCTTTCTGCGGAGTCACTGTCTGCTGTGGATTGCTTGGACGGAATAAGATGGAAGTTTAATAACGTGGGTTACCCTTATCGCAGCCAGCCGTCACGCTTTTGCCCTTGGCCGTTAGTCCATCATTCACCTTCTCCCGGCTTTCCCTTGTCTTTGACTTTCTCTTCCTCTATTTCGTCAAAGCTGGCATCCGCTTTGAAGAGGGACAAACATTCACCATCTTTGTCAGTTGTTGAGCGTGGTTGGATGTGACGCTCACCCCAGACTGAGCTGAATCTCGGACAAACTACCGATCGAGGCTGGCTGACAGCCAGCGACTCGGCGCATCCCGACTCCCTTCCTCATTGCTTTTTGCTATCACATCGAGTTGTTCTTCGTACTCGAACCATACTCTCCAAAGGCGTTCGCCGGTCTATAAATTTCCTGAGCCGCTTTTTTATGCGCCCTGACTTTTGATTTTGCGGAAGCCGATCATCTGTCGTGGATCATCATGAATGCCCAAATTTCTTTTATCGTAAGTCGGATGATACCCAGCTGTCTGCCTGATATTCTGCGTTTTGATGGCCATGAATTTTCTGCCTCCAGCCGACTTTAAGTTGTCTTCTGCTCTACGGTCTCTATTAATGGAGAAGTTATCATTCGACGGCTGTTGGCGATATTTTGAATGATCCAAAAAATACCAAAAACACGCCGATTTTCGCACCCATATTTCCAGACCTAACTTGGTTCTCATAGGAAGGTTCTTACACTTTGATCCATATCCCTCTCAATCTTTACTCGACTTTGCTCCAACCGATACTTCGAGTTCTCTTGCCACAGTCTCATAACACCGGGAGCTATCACGATTTGCCTGAATTTGGGCTCTCAGGTCTCACTGCTGACGGACAACATGGATTCCTAAATCTCAGTGTCACCCCTATAGAGTGCTCACTGGTCTGCCACTCTTCCTGGGCAGAGAATGTTTTCGAACCAGTATTGCGAACGCTACCCAAGGAGGCTGCGAAAACTGTCTCCATTTCCAAGGACTCGTATATGGTCCTCGCGGTAATCAGCGCCGGACTCGATGCTGCCGGCCGTGTCATGGAGCTTACTTCGCCATTGGCTTTGGCTGGTATCCCTCTATTCTTCATTACGACTTATTATTCCGACTTCATTCTTGTTCCAACCAAAGAGCGTGAGCATGTTGTTCAATCACTACTTGCCAAGGGGTTCGAGCTTTCCTCCGAGAACCAGTCCAGCTTTGTGAGTTCTGGAGCCTACAGCGGCGGCCACCGATCTAGTTCAAGCAGAGGGAGTTCATCTCCGCCTCACACTCCACCCCCCGAAAATGTCGCAGATCTGCAGACTCGAACCTTCAGTTTGCTGAAAAAAAGGAACGTAGAGCCTCGCATCGAGGAAGGCCTCGAACTGGTCCACTGCTCAGGCCGGGAGATGTCACAACTCTCTGCATTCTCCCACCGTTCCACCGGAAGTCGGCTACCCCCTGGTATGGGCCGCCGGCCGAGTTGGGCTGACAACGTTGACACGAAGCTCTATACATGTATTATTTCTGCACTAGTTTCCCAACCACAATTCATCTCCATTACCCTTGCTCAAGACGACCCGCCATCTCTTCTTCTCGACAAAGCGCTCTTGGATATATTCGGCGACTCCTTGGTAGGCGATACTGAAGGCTGTCTCATTCCTATCTTCCTCGACCTTGACTCGCTACCGTTCGAGTCCACCGGTATCGTCTGCGGTGTAGCTGGACGTCTCGTACAGGAGTTGCAAATGGCCGCGAGCTCAGAGCTGTCGTACTTGTCCACAGCTCAAGCTGGTGCTGTCATTCTTTCCGAGGAACAATCGGCGCGTGCTCTTGGGGTCCTCAAGCCGTTGCTGAGCAAGGATACATAGTTTAGGGTATTGAGTATATGTATGACTCCTTGACTGAAAATTTGGCGTTGAACATGTGTATTGGTTTTGGTGGGGCTTGCTTATGTTGGCAGAGCCTCTTGGCAAAAAATAAAAACTGGTGGTGGCTGGCCTTTGTTTCTATCTTTGCTTGGCTGGCGTTGTTCGAGATGGCTGGGTTTCGCAAGAAGATACCATCTTTTAAAATAGTATCATAACTCGGCGCTGGCAGGAATTGTGTAAATCGGATTCTGATCCTCGTTCACCTTTTTTTGACATACGTGCACATGTGTTCGGAAATGATGGGCTTCATCTACCCTTCTTCTTGTCCTTGTCTTTCTCTTCGACGAACCCAGCCCTCACGAACCCATCCCTCGCGGCGGCGTTGATGACTGCAAACCGCTTAGGTCCTAGTTTCACGCCGCCGTACCACCGTGTCACAACCACCATGGCGTCCCAGATATCCATGAGCTGCATTAGATGTAGCAGCCGGCCCCCAGCTGCCGTCTCTCCGTCGTCGTCGCAGTCCTGGAAGCTGGAATTGCCGGGGCCACGGATCCGCCACGCGGTCATGTTGTGTGTTGCCGTCCTGATGCGCTTGTCGGATGCCAGTAGCCATGCTACGTGATGGTGGGCTTGCGCTGTTGACGTTACCTTGGCGACATGCGCGATGAAGGTTGACTTGCTGTCCACTATGACCTCTGAGAGCGTCCACTCCGGGTCCGGGAAGGCGTCAAGCCCCGAGACACGGCTAGGCGCTGGCTCTGGCTCTGGCTCAATGGCAAATTCTGGCTCCGCTGGCTCGGGAGGGGGAGCTTCTTCCTCACTCCGCCTCGTGAACTCCTCCACGGCGTCGAACAGGCATACAACGCCAGGTTCGAAAACGAGGCCGAGAACCTCTCGGAAAAGGGCCAAATCCCTAGCTCCAGCACCTCGCTTCCCGCCAGAACTGTGGTGCGTTGCTAGTACGGACGGCGGGCTGGAGGGGTAGTCATCCGGGAAGCTGAGGCGCAGTGAAGATGCGTCTGCGGGGAGCTTGAGGATGTAAGTGAACGGAGACGAGGAGTCTCCATCGGCAGCGACGAGACTGCCGTCGCCGTAAATGGAATTGATGGCCTCTACCTCGTCTCGGAGCTCGTCGGACATGATGGTTGGCGAAGGTATGATGGTGTGAGATAGTGGTGGTGGGCGGGGTTTGACCAGTAGTGGAACAGGTTATAGAGTGAGATGAGGGTGTGAGCTTATGACGTGAGAGAAATGTGCATGCTAATGTGATGTAAAGTCTGAAAATCAAGCAATTGAGGCCTCTGAGAGGATCCGGGCGACAGAGGGTAGCAATACTTGGTGCTGAATTGCTTTCGTATGCAAGCTCCTCAGGTCATAGTGAGAGCACGAATTGTGAGGGAGGGGTACCCACTTCCAGCGACGCCGAACGACTCCGGCCCACACGCCGGGATTTCTCCTGCAGGAGAAAATGCACATGTACCACCAACGAAACGACACCTCCTATGCAGGGTTTCTGGATATAATATTGAACATGCCTAAGGAGTACGTTGGCCTCTGGACTTAAGGACTCGGGCAAGAGAAAAGGCCCAGCTTATTCTAGCTGGGTAGTCTCGCACAAAAATGAACACCGAAAATGCCCGAATCTGATCTTCTGCGATCAACTGGTGGGAGTGTCAAAACATAAAATCGATATTGGTTCGCGCAGATAGCGCAGACAACACTACACACACGGAGCTAAGCTAACAGTAGCAATTGAATACGGGTCATCGTCATCAGACCTATTTCCCAAGCAAACACCCCTTCTATACGGCCATGGCTGGCAGCAATGCAATTCGAGTCTTCTTACTCGTCCATGACAGCAGCGAACTTGTCAGTCATCTTCTGGTGGATAGCCTCGTACTAAAAAAAATATTGTGAGCAACTTGACAAGAATTGTCCAATTGTGAAATCATCATCACTTACTCTCTTGGTAATCACATCCTCTCCTTCAGTGGGAACCTCAAACTTCAGTTGTCGTAGCTGAGCTTGGAGGTCGGATGTAGCTTCTCGGACCTTGGCCCAGCTCTGACCCTGAGAAATAACCTTCTGTGCCTCGTCGTGGAAGCCAACCATCAGCTTCATCATCCATTCCGTCTTCCAGATGGGGCAGAACTGGTCGTAGTCGGAGTAACCATTCTGCTGTAGGAAATCTTCCTTGACAAGTCCAGCAATATCCAGCGTAATCTTGTCGGGATCAGATAGAGCGCTCTTTCCGACGAGCTGGACTACCTGGTCAAGTTCCTCAGAGTCTGAGAGAAGCTGCTTGATGCGATCTCGGAGGCGGGGGAATTCGGGGTAGTTCTTCTCGTAGTAGCTGTCCAGAATTGTGGTATACTTGCTGTATGACACGGATGTGTTAATAGATGGGAAATGCTTTCGCTGAGCCAGCTTCTTGTCAAGACCCCAGAAGACCTGAACGATACCCAGAGTGGAGGTGGTGACAGGATCCGAGAAATCACCACCGGGGGGGCTGACAGCGCCGACGATGCTGACACTGCCTTCGCGCTCTGGGGAGCCCAGAGTCTTGATCTTACCAGCTCGCTCGTAGAAAGAGGCGAGCTTGGCACCGAGGTAAGCCGGGAAACCCTGATCAGCAGGCATTTCTCCCAATCGACCGGAAATCTCACGAAGAGCCTCGGCCCATCGAGAAGAAGAGTCAGCCATCATGGCGACATCGAGACCCTGGTCACGGAAGTATTCAGCGACAGTAATACCAGTGTAGATGGAGGCCTCTCGGGCGGCGACAGGCATGTTGGAGGTGTTGGCAATGAGCGTGGTTCGCTTCATGATGGGCTCCTTGCGGCCGTCGACATCAATAGTGAGCTCGGGGAAATCCTTCAAGACTTCAGCCATCTCGTTTCCTCGCTCACCGCATCCTACGTAGACAATGACGTCGCTGTTGGAGAACTTAGAGACAGACTGACTAATGACAGTCTTTCCACAACCAAAGGCACCAGGAATGGCCACAGTACCACCCTGAACGCTAGGGAAGAGGGCGTCAAGCACACGCTGACCGACGATGAAAGGCTGATCGGCAGAAAGCTTCTCGGTTGAGGGACGGGGCACTCGGACAGGCCAGGTTTGCATCATGGGGAACTCGGTCTTCTTGCCGTCGAACTCGACCTCGAGAATCTTGTCGGTAACGGTGTACTCGCCCTCGCCAGCGATCTTGGTGATGGTTCCTCGAGCACGAGGAGGGAGAAGAATCTTGTGGACTGAGATGAAGGAGTTCTCGAAGACGTGACCCCACACATCACCACCAGCGACGTGATCACCGACCTTCTTGGTCGGAGTGAACTTCCACTTCTTGTTGCGATCGAGGGCGGGCACTGCGACACCACGAGGGATGTAGATGGACTTGGAAATTTTGGAGATATCTTCGAGAGGACGCTGGATACCGTCGTAGATACCGTTGAGCAGACCGGGGCCGAGCTCGACTGACAAAGGCTTGCCAGTTCGTACTACAGGGTCGCCAACCTTGATGCCAGCTGAGGAGGTGGTCAGTATATGGGTATTTCCGTAATTGGTAGGAGATCGGATGGGAGATCGTACCGGTTTCCTCGTAAACTTGGATAGTAGCTTGGTCGCTATTGATTCGAATGACTTCACCGACGAGGTTGTCGTGACCAACTTTAACCTAAGGGTAGCATAGTGTTAGCGCGCAAGGTGGGAGTCGATTGTGTCAACAGCAGTGTGACTTACGAGCTCGTACATGGCAACACCAATCATATCTTCGGCCACGACGACGGGACTACGAACAAGGTCAGCATGGAGTTCAATATTACGTGGTCGAAAATTGCATGTAGGCATATCCATAGGATAAGGTTTGGGCACGAAGCTGCGAGAAGGCATGGAAGAGACTGACCCGGAGATGGAGTAGATTTTGCCTAGAACAGTTGTTAGCAGCCATTACGACATTTTTCCTATGGAGTTATCGCAAACGCAAAATCAATGGATTGACGCACCATGGTTGAGAACCTCTTCATCGGCATTGTTGGCAGCATTGCCTTTCTACATATAACATTCATGTCAGCGCTTGAGGTCCGGTGGTGAAGCTCGGACATGTCGTCACCGGAGCCTGGGTCAGCAACCACCAAGCGAGGAGCTGCAGGAGCCAGAGAACGGCGTTGGAGGTGAGGGACGCACAGGAGCCATCTTTGGAGGAGGAGCGGGGACGTCGAGCTCGATAGGGGTATTATGAGAGAGAGAGCTCTTGGGCAGCGGCGACGGTGGCCGGGCTGGTGATGAAGTCGGGGGCGAGACGGCGTGGGAGGACGGTGTTGAGGATGAAGGAGGCGGTGGTGGTGGTGATGGTGGTGGAGAGTTTGGCAAAGGCACTTGGCGAGCTACGTCGACAAGGGTGAGAGCTTCAGTGGCGGACGTGGTACTTGGATAATCGATGGCCCACCGATGGTTCAAGTTTGTACCAGGGCCGCCTGCGCGCGATAGCAGAGGTGGGCCGGGCGGTGATGTCGTTTTAGCGGTCGCTGCAGCAATGTTGGTGGGTGCCTTGCTGTGTTCATCTGTGGGCGGTGCAGGGGTCGAGCTGCTGGAGCTGCTGGAGCTGCTGCGGCGCCTTGGGGACAACGGCCTGTGATTACTGTCGCGCAGGCTGCAGCTTTCGTTGTCAACTTCAGGGTCGTTTTCTTGCCCGTGGTCACTGTCTGACTGGTGGCCTCCAATGTCGTCACTGTCGCTGTCACTGTCGCTTTCGCTACCTGTACCACTTCCACTACCTCTGCTGTCCTTTCGGGCGCGAACTAGGTCCAGTAACGAAGGCCGCGCCTTGAGGGTGGGACGGATACCGAGCATGCACTGCGACGCCGTTTGGCGGGAGGAATCTCAGCCTGGGGCCGTCGGATGAATTGTGTCTTACCGCCTGTGATTGTCCAATGACGGACTCAAGCAAGGAGTTATTAAACAAGAAAATAAAATAAAAACAGGTACAGGAGTATCAGAGAGTTGTGGTGGTGTTGGTGCGTTTGTTGTGATACGAAGGAAGCCAAGCCAACATGTGAACTATAGTTAGGCTACGTAATCAATTGGAAAATGTGGCGAGCGACGCACAGAAGATAATCAAGGGATGGATAGCCTCTTCGATGTAAAGGCTGCCCAGTATTATTTCTGTAACAGAGCATAGACGGGAAGCTGAAAATGGGGTCGCCAGGCCAGTGTTTTATCAATGCACCTCTAGTAATCAAGTGAATCCTATAACGCCCTTCAGTTATCGGCTTACTTTTCATCCCCGTCTTCCCCAGTCGATGCCTGGTCAGGCTCCCCCACACAACTCTAATATGAGCGATACCAGATCATCTCCGTCCCAACCCATTGAGAAACGCACATCTCCTCCTTGGAAATAATCTGAAAATTTCTACCTTCTAGTCCCCTTTGTTCTTGTTTTTCCTCTTCTCCTCCTCTTGTTCCCTCTTCCACTTCTCTCCCAGCGCCTCCAATTCTGCATTGATGTGCTCAATCTGTGCCCTCGCACCTGGCCAAGGCTTTCTCCCTCGTCCCGTGTCAAACAGTCGATAGGCAGCTGGGGAATCAAACCCATCCATCAGCATGTAGTATAGCTTTGAGTCATTCCACCACAGCTTCCAAGACTGCCAAGTGCAAAATGCAAGCCGTTCAGTCAGACCCGTTCCCGCAGCTTGGTTCAACCAGTCGTATGTGGCCGTCGAAATGACTCGAAAGCCGAGATGCTGCACTTTACCTCTCTTGAGCGTATCGACAACGTAACGGTATTGGATGTCAATGTCCTTGCGGCGCTCTTCTGGAGACTCAATGGGATATGAGCCACTCCACACACTAGCCAATGCCATTGACGCAAGGTCATAAAGCAACAATGGTGGCTTCAGGATAAGCATATGTCCTAGAAACGCCAGAGATTCGGGGTATTGCTCTGAGATGAACCCCTTGTACAATCGTGCAAACTTGTCATCCGGGTTGTAGAACTTTGTCGCCTCGATTTCCTTGTAACGATCTGGAGCTGCAGCTGTATCTGTGGGATCACCAACTCCACGGATGACGGAAAAGTCGTATTGGTAACCACAGCAGAAGATGATGACATCAATATCCTCTAGTACTCTTCCATCTGTGAGGACTACTGACTTGGGCCCCGCGATCTTCTCGATGCCCAGGACTGTCTCTATGCGATTCTCTCGGAGATTCTCGGCCATGTCGTCTGAGAAAAAGGGGATTCGGTGTAGAAAGCCATCCATTATTCGAGGCGAGTTGAAGGATGAATGGTTGCTGAGCCACGGAAATTCCTTCTTTCGCATAGATATCAGGCCTTTGGACATCAACGCCCCGCAGAGCCTCGGAAACGTGCTGAGAAAGAGTCGCATCATTGCACCAGCCCGCCGAGTAATTGAATGGTCAAAAGCTTTGCCTTTGCTTGTACGAGGGAGCTGGTTCCGTGTCGTCAGCATGTTGATGTCTTTGGATACTTTACTAGTCTTTTTACTCACGAGAAAGAATTGAGCTCGATGGCTCAAGTACACCTTGTTGGCCTTCGCCTTGACCAAGAAAGAAGTTGAATCTGCCCCTGATGCGCCCACTCCGACAACAATTACATTCTTCCCTTCGTATTTTACGGGGTCCTTAAACTCTCGCGAATGCATAACCTCGCCAGCGAACTTCTCGATTCCTCTTACTTGGGGCGTTCTCTTCACGTTTAGTATCCCGGTTGCGACAACAACCCGATCGAAGCTGTGGCACTTCTCGGTCATGGTCTGCTGATCTTTTGTATAGACGAGCCATTTGTTGTTTGCCTCGTCGCGCTCAACATGGTCGACTGCCGTGGAAAAGCAGATATGTGATAGAAGACCGAAATGATTAGCGTACGACTCGAGATACCTTTGAATATCTTTCGCGTGAGGATGCGTCGGCAATTCTTGATTTCGGCAAGTTAATCCAATTGATCAAAGAAAACTCATTTATTTGACGTACCACTGGGAAATGGGAAGTCGGAAAAGGCACTCTTTTATACAAGTCAGCATCGCATTTTCATCCCAGTTCCTGGTAAAGTTGACCAATACTCACAGCATGCCTGGATGTGTTGAATTTCGTCTGGTCTAGGGCCGTCGTTTGTTCCCCGTTGTCGGAGACATGCCATGTTCCCCCAATCCACTCGTGCCTTTCGAAGGTGGTGACGTTGAGACCCTGTTCAAGAAGATTCTTGGTTGCTACCAGACCAATGGCACCAGCCCCGATCACACACACCTTGCTTCCGATCTGCTCAGTTTCCGAATTGTTCATGATGGTTGGAGAGATTGTGTAAGAGACAGTTGAAGATTTGCGACCAGCCCTCGCAAATCCTGGGCGCCGCCGATGTAATTATACGCCGTCGCCTCAGCTATGAAGCGAGACAAAAGATGGGCTATCTTACTCGGCGAATAGAATTCCCTTCTGTGAGCTGAGCTGCAGTTCAGCTGAATGTCAGATTTTCGTACCTGCTGACTTGGCATTTTGCGCTTGTCTCAGCCAGCCAGCGTACTTCTACAATACGCTTTGACGAGATGCCATTGGTCTGTAATGCCTCGAAATATGTGACATCCAGGCCCAGCTTGGGCCTAAATGTCATTGAGGCCTAGTCAAGGCGCCTGTGTGCTGCTTATTGTCAATATTGACATGCGGCGGGAGAATCGGAGCGCATGTGTAAGCACCAAGATGCCAGAAGTCAAAATCAATAGACTTGATGAAGATATCACTCAGCTCAGTGACAGTATGTATCATTCATGGGTTGCATCTATGATGGTAGAGCTTTGGCAATGGGTGACGTAGTCTTACCTTAGGTAGCAACTACAGTTCCTTATGTCAGGACCCAACTGTGCGTGAGATCTGAGCCCCCGATTCATCCGATTAACTCATTTTCTTTGGCTTGGCAATTTTGCATACGATCGTAGGGCAAACTGGTTCTCAAATATGACCACCTCGTCTGACCACCTTTGGATTTGAATTTAATAACGTTGGCCTAGTGATTGGCCAAGATGTGGCTGTGTGGAGGATCTGCATAATCATCCGAATGAGGCAAAGTGATGGTTCTATTGACGAAGCAGATTGGATTTTGCTGCAACTGGAGCAAATTGTAGCTTCTCCTTAAGTCACCTACCTATCTAGGGAGGTACATACATTCATTTGTCAACGCCTTCAAGCACGGCTCTCCTTCGTCTTTTCAATCACCCTCTTCTGCAGCACATCCAAAAGCTCCTTCTTCACACCCATGGCATTGAACGTAGCTCGGCCCACTGAGATACCACATTCATCCCTCTCTCTAGCCGGGTCCAGGCTGCGCTTGCTGAAGTGAACGCCCAACGACGGAGTGTAGCAGTTGTTCTCGCTTCGAGCCGCGCGCAGTTGGCAGATCTCGTTGGTTTTGCATGTTCCAGTGCAGGAATCCGACTTCCATCCACGGCTCTTGCGGGAACGGTACGCCTGGTAAGCTGTGTCGTTTGACTCAAACAGGGCAGTCACGTTGTGCCAGAACGCTCCTGTGAGCTCGGAGCTGCTGTCAGTCACTGGTGGGCTGAGCAGAGAGCCGTACGCCTCCTTGGCGGAATAGTACTTCTTCCATTCGGGGCCGGTGGTTTGGAAGGCGGAGCTAGTCATGTCGGCAATGTAAGTAGTCGAGTCGAGGACAGCAAACGTCACAGGATCGACATCGTAGACACGAAAGGCGGGCATGCCTGCTGTTGGAGTGAGCGAGGGGCCAATGTAGGAGGCTACGAGGGCATTGGAGAATTTGCGGTTTGACCAGTCAGAGTAGCTGATCTGGAACTGATCGTCGTGGGTGTGACCGAAGAACATGGCCGAGATAGTCGCGGAGTAGCGGTTGACGACCTGGTCGAGATAGTTGGACTGGCTGTGGAAGCTGTCGGAGTCACCAAAGGGCATGTGTCCGATGATAAAGACCCGCTCATTTGCTTTCTCAGCAGCATCGAGTTCTTTTACGAGCCAAGCAATCTGGTTGTTAGGATCCTGAACCATCGTCTTGCGGTACAGCCAGTAGTTCTGGCGGTAGTACATATTCGTGCTGAGGGAGATGATGCGTAAATTTCCGCCTGGATGCTTGACCGAGTAGGAGCCGAGTGCCTGTGAATCGGCCTTCCCCTCTGCGCCAATCCACTGCGTCCAGATGCCTGAGAGAAGGTTATAGACCCATTGGCTCGAGCTGCCGACTGAGTTGGGCTGGAAGGCGTTGGCGGGACTGGCTTCATGGTTGCCAGCAGTTCCGTAGACTGTGCCTAGACTGTCACTCATCAAGCCGTAGGCATTGGTAACTACTATATTTAGCAACGTACTCTACGTAGGTAAATTAAAGGTTAGGTTCTGCAATACTCACTCTGCTGTGTGTTATACGATTGGCTGGTGTTCCAAACGGCATGGTCGACAATGTCTCCGGTGAAAATGGTGAATGCCGCATCTGGAACGATTTTCTGGATGGCGTCGTACATGCTCTTTTCAAGACTCACTGGAGCGTCGCATTTGTGGTCGCCATTTGGCCCAGCAGGGGACTTGTTGTTTCCAGGCTTGTCGGCATCGGTGTACGGCCTGGATATTTTTTTTCATGTTAGACAAGAACCCATCTCCAATTTGACAGAACGGCATGTTTTAGCCCTCACCTGCAACATATGGGCTTCGTGCAGTTGGAGTTTGAACCCTCGACATAGAGAGGATCTATGTGAATATCGGAATAGTGAACCACCTTGATAGGTTTCTTTCCGCTGGGTGCAGGGCGAGACTTGGACGGCTTGCTGGACGGAAAGGGAACATTCCACTGCTGTACTTCGGGATACGCGCAAAGCCCAAGGAAGGTAGTGCAGAACTCCTCAGAGGTTCGAGAGCCAATGCTCATTGAGCGAAGACCGCTGGCAATAATGGGACCCTCAAGTTGAAGAGCACCTTCACAGACATCATCATCCTCAGCCTGTTGCAAGATTAGTAAGTCGACCTCTATAAACTGTAATACCGGCGTCTTTTATGCTCACCCCGGAGATCTTGCATATCTCTTGGAGGACGTCAATGAATGCTTTGTCACTGAGAGCGGCCAAACCCTTGAGCGCTGCCACGAGGGTCTGGTGGGAAATATTTGTCATTAGCACATCGCCCTCAACAACGAGTCGTTACGAATAACTAACCTCACATCCTGCGCAAGTAACGTCACTCTTGAAGTCATTCCAAAGGTCCTCTACCCAATCTCTGGATTCGATAGAGCGTTCCGTATTTAAGAAGGTGAGGTCCTGAGGAGCAGCCTCTTGACAGAGAGCGTTCTGGGCGAGGCCCAGCCCGATGACGAAGAGAGAGAGCAGTTGCATTTCAAACGGTTCGAGGCGCTCACATTTCCATCAGAAATTAAATGGATATACGACTGCTATTTAACACCCCAGTAGAAGCGACAATCGCCTGACACACCCCGGCTAAGTCAGGTCCAGCTCAACAGCTAGCTACAAGTCAATGCCGACAACTAGTCTCTGGATCTCACATCGTAAGCGGCGTTCAGAACAGGACTAATAATAAATCTACCAGCCATTTCTCGTTTCTTTCTCTGCGTTCTGAAACCTCGTACTGGGTCATCAGCACAGATGAAGTCTCCCGCATTGACATTGGGAAGATGTCCAATTAAAATATCGATGTGGCCCATGCCCTTCCGGAGCTACATTCGCAACAGGAAAGTTGCATCTCTGCAGTAGGATCGTCAGGCGGGTTAGGGGATTCACCTGAGAACGAACGCAGCGATCGCCCAATAGTTGTGGCATCCCGCCTCACGAGCAGCATGTGATGAGGAGAGTGTCATGGAGATACAGCATGACCTGCCCGATTTCAACACCGACGCAGAGGGGGGGGGGGGGTTCTTTTGCATATCGTAGCTTGAGACTGAGGAGAAGAGCGATTGACTGCGAGTTAACTAACTAGGATATGCCTAGAAGAGAAGCTGATACCGCAAAACATTGGGGAAGCTTGGTCTCGGCATTTCAGGCGAGGCGACTTTCAGCTGTAAAGATTTCTAGTTCCGAGGTTACGTCGGTTGATAAGAGGTCCAGACTAAAATGATCGACATTTCGACATCGGCCAATTGTTTTTTTCAGACACCGAGTTTGAATCCCTGTACAGAGCACATTGCGGTGGTGGCTTGGTTCACCATTGTCCAGTTAGAGATCGTGCACGGCTCTCTCTTAACTGTATATCTTATATGGTTTGATTACAAGCTTACAAGCAAACTACCTACTTACCTGGAGAATATACGATGTCAATTCACGACGACAGCTTCGTCTTGTCTTTTTGCTCGACCTCAGAGCGATTTCCTTATGTGAAATATGTGAGATTTTCTCATGACTTGCTGCATACATACTTCAGCCTGTCTGAAGCTAGCATAGCTTGCATTTCTTTCCTAATGTACAACCTCTTCGAAACGACGCTGCCTCCTCTGGTCGAGGATCATGATACCGATGCTCGTAGTCCTACACAGGCGAAGCACCCTTGAGGGGGGGGAACACGCCTAGCTAAATATTATACATATCATCAAACACTTGTTGAGCTACACTCAACGCGTATGTTCTTCGTCCAATGGCTGACTGTGCCTCATTGTTTGCTAGGGGCATCGTCCTCCACATAATACCTCGCATCGGCAGGGAGTGGCTCTTCAGCCCATGCAACCCGGATCGGCTTGTCTGCTTCCTCTTTGTTCTTCTGCCCTCTCCAAGTTCGGCCTGCCGTCACCCTCTTAGCCATCTGGCCACCCCACATCTTGTACCAGGCCTTGCTTCTTGTTTCTGCGGTACCGTTTTGTAATGCCGTTTTCCTCCGTTTTTGCATCTGCGCATATATCGTCTCCGCCTTTTTCTGTTCAAGCTCGGTGAACAGGTATTCTATGCGCCAAGGTTCGACTTTGCTGCCTTTGCCGGGACGATCCATTACACGAGGTACGGTTTTGCCGCCAAGCTTATTTTGAATGGTCACATACAGACCCAATAGCTCCCGTTTCTTACCGGATTTGGTATCCTGAGTCTTCGCCTTAGCAGAAGCCTTGTCGTTTTCCTTGGCGACTCCAGGAATCTCCTTAGATATCTCCTCATCGGCCTCCTTGGCAGTCGCCCCCTCATCTGAACCGGGGGCTTCTCGCTCGGGTTCGGCTTCGGCTTGCTTTGATTCGGCCACGAGCTGAGAAAGCACTCTCTCAAATACTTTCAGATTAGTTGACTTAGTTTCCACATTCTGAGCAACCTTAATGATGAGATCCTTCAGTGATGGTTCCGCAACTGCATCTTTGTCGGTGGACTTGACTTGCTCTTCAAGGAGCTTGGAGACACCAGGATCGCTGCCATCGGTCTGGTCACGCACAGGTTGAGTTGTCATTTCGGTTGATTCGACCTCAGGCTCAGGCCGAGCTGGCTGACTGGTGCCCCCACTGACCTTTTCGGCATCATCCTGTTCAGCATTGTATAGTTCACCGGAAGCTTCGCTGGATTCTTTGTCTGTAGGGAGCTCTACCGTCACGGCCTCGACTAAAGCATTTAAATAGCTTTCTCGCTCCGCATCAGACTGAGCCCGAAGAAGTCCACTCTGTTCAAGAGCTTCCTGTATAGCGTCTCGTACTGCTTGTAAGCCACGGGAGTCGCCTTCCACAGCTTCGTCAACCTTCGCCATCATGTCATTCCAGACATTCTGCCCATCCTCATCCTGTGATGATTTCTCAAGGGAGATCTCCTCCTCCTCTTCCTGCTCAAGTTCTGCGATCTCTTCTTCGACTCGAGATACTTCTGCCTCGGATTCTGCACGAGCAAGGCCGAGAATTTCCCTTTGCAGCTTCTCTACAGATTCCTTTCCACTTTCTTGCATTTCCGTGATAAACTCCTCATCAACTGGCTCGGCAAAGAAGTACGTCAGTGGAGGGTTGGTTTCACGAGTCTCGACATGTAACCTCAAAGATCTGCCAGGAAATCGCTCTGCTGCTTTGTTTAAGAGCTTGTTCAGTAAATGGAGACTCGCTTTGAACTCGCTGTCTCCGACCCAGCGAGAGGAGGTACCGTGGAGGGCAACGTCCATTTCCTCAAGGCTGATGTACTGAAAGCCGAATATGCGCATAGTGTTGTGATAAGCCACAAAAATGCCATCCATTCTACCCATGCGCACTTGCAATGAGTATTTCAAAAATGCGGATCTAATCATGTCGTAATATTCCCGTTCGTATGATTCCCATTGGCCTTGTCGGACACGAAGCTCATATCCGACTCCTTTCTCATAGCCTCCCACGTCCATGCGAATGGGCAGGACAGCTCGGGTCTTGAGATCGAACATTCCGCTACCTGGAAGCCTGGGATCATGTGCATCAAGCTGGGAACGCATCATGAAATCGCCAAGAGTAGTGAAGTGATACCCTTCCTCGGCATTTCTCTCCTCTTCCGAGAGCTGATGTGAGCGAGTTCGACGATACTTCTCGAAATCCTCCTTTGGTAAGGTGAGGAGTTTCTCCATTGACTTTCCAAGCAGGCTCAGGACATTTGCAGTATCGAATTGCTTGTCGGCGTCAATTGCGTATACTCCGTCTTTCAAAGTGGCGAACGCGGCTGCAGGAGCACGAGTGATTCTGGTGAACCTATCCAAGTCGACATTAAAATCTCGAGAAAGGTTCCTGAAATTGGGTTTCCTCCAGGCCGAGATAAGAAAGTGGAAATGAGACAAAATCGCTGTCATACTCGACGTTGAGCCACAGTATTTTTTATTATGCTTAGCACATAGTGCTCTTAGCTTGTGATCCTTGGAGGAAGTGATGTAAGCTGTCAAAGCATCAAAGTCAAACTCTTTGACAGGCATAATGGAGGCAAGATAAGGGTCGAAATTGAACACCCGTGATCGGCGATCTTGTAGCTCGTATACCCCAGGGTTGAATAGGACCCGATCGAGGCTGTGCGCAAGCTTTGGAACATCCAGGGTTTCATCCTCTTCAATTGGCTTCATAGTTAGGTTCTTGGGCATGACTTTTTGCACATTCAGTTTGCGATTCTTCCATGGATCCTGTTTCTGCTTAGAGGTTGAAGCCGCTCCAGCCTTGGTGCTCTTCTTGGGTGACGGTCCTGGCTTGGCTTCTGCTTTCGATTTCGAAGATTTCTTTGCCGAAGGTTCCTCAGGCTCCTCGGGTTGGGGGCGAGGGAGCGACTCGCCCAGATATTCTTGGCCATGCTCGGATACGGATGAAGGTGCATGTTGAAGTTTCTCCTGCATAGAAGTCCAAGCGCCCAGAGCCAGCCCTAAGCCTCCTAAAGCCTGTGGCGATGTTGGCGTATCCTGAGGTTTTTCGGCATCAACATCAGTTTTCTGGGTTGATTGGGTGTCGTTTATAACAGCGTTCCCAGTCGACGGCTTGTTCTTCTTCTTCTTGTTCTTTTTCTTGGGCGAGTCTGAAGACTGCTTAACCCCATAAACCTTTCGGACCACGTTTAAGGTCTCGTCAAACTTATCTGACTCGTTTGAAGAAGGATTAGATGGTGAGCTCTGTTCAGCCTCTTCTTCTTTAGCTGCAACAGACTCTTGCTTCGCAGATGCCTTGGGCTCCTTCTTCGCTCGCACGTTGCGGCGATGCTGGCGAGTTTTCGAAGCATTTTGAGCGTTACTTTTGGTTCGTTTCGATTCTTGACGAGCTTCCTTTAGACGGCTTTTTACGTCCGCTGCCGCGGGGGCTGAGGAGGGCTCCGAGGATTGGTCGTTATTGTTGAGTTTGGTCTCCGTCGCAAAGGCTCGACATGATGCGTAATTCAAGTGCAAAGCGGGGGGGTGAATACGGCAAGCCTGTCGATATCCGACCAATTGGCTAACCCCCCGTCGTAGACGGAGCATTGGGATGGTATGCTGACTAGTTTGGTGCGGCCTTGGGTGAAGAACCGTAAAGAGCCATCAAGCAAAAGCGAGCATGAGGACCAGCATCGTGAAAACGAGTTTGCGGGTGCTTATCGGGGGTCACTGTTGCTATCGATAGCGATTACGGATTACGATAAGCTAGCGTACCCGGCTTCCCCCAAACACCCACACTCAGTCTAATCGCCTTAGTTTCCTGGCAAGCGTCGCCAAGTGGCGCGGAAATTCCTCGGTCCCGCACGTGGAGGCAGCTGGTGTCCCGCATTACGTATCAGTCCGCGTCTGTTAGCTAGAGGTATCTTAGGTGGCCCTTTACTTTGGTCGTCGATCCGTCGACATACCTACTTTTTCTGCATTCAAAATCACTATATAGCTGTCCCAAGTGCGCAGTCTCGCCAGGCACAGGGCCTTGTGATGCAAGTATGGGCGCGAGCGACTCGAAGCTTGTTTTCAAACGGGGCATCTTTCGCCTGTCTGAGGAACGTCATATCCCAGCTGACGACACTTACTGGACTGCAGTACGACCAGCCCACCTCCGAAACTTGGTAAATCTGTTGTATGCTGACCGGACGTTATTAGTTTTGGGAACTTCCCGAGTCGTCAGAAGATGTCTTCAGTTTGTTTACACCAGCAGATATTCGTCGGACAAGGGATCGTGCTCTTGAGAATCTTGAAACCCTCATCCTAGCCGTCACTTCTCGGCTCTTTCGACTACGTCACCACCCATCTTTCCCCGACCCCGAACTCGCTTCTGAACAGGAGGCACTGAACTGCATACGAGTCCTCACTCGAATTTTACCATTTCTTTACGAAAAGGAATCCCTAGGTTCCTGGGAGGAAACGTTCTTTTGGGGTCAACGGAGAAGGCGCACTCGTCAATCAGCGATTGCGAACGAGGTGCTATTTGATGAAGCGAAAGAGGAGGAGAATGGGAAACCCGAGAGTTCAGAGTTCGAGGATACGAAGCCGCTGGCAGAAGAGCTAATCGATACACTGGTTGATTTGTTATTCTTCTCGGAACTTACCCTCCCTCGACAGACCAACGGCCGTTCCAAGGTCACCTACGCAATATGGCAGAGTGGTGTAGGATGCAATACTGCTGTTGCCACAACAAAAGAATATGAAAGTAATCGAGCTGAGATCCTGCGCCTACTCTTGACTCTGTCGGGTCAGAGCATGTACATGACTGCGGGAGTCCTTCCCCAGCGAGGTGTCAGAGCCTTGACGCATCTCTGTACCTGTCCCGATAAGCAGGTCGTGCTTTCGGTCTTATGCTCTCTACTGAACACGGTTCGTCAACCCTTACATTCTGTTGAAGGAGACATCCAACTGATACAAAAGCACTATTAGACGTTGAAGTACAACCCCGCCAGTTGGCGAGTGCCATACAACACATTAGTATTCAAGGATAGCAAGGAAACGCTTGTTACTTATTCCTTGCAACTTCTATTGGTGCTATTATTATACCCAATTCCAGAAACTCCTTCGAATTCGTCGCCCAAAAACTTCTATCGACACTACCTCGGACGCTTACATCGTCCCCAAGACTTTCACTTTATCGTGGATGGGATGACCAGGGTGCTCAACCAGCCACTTCAGGAGAAGACTTCTTACCTCCCTGGATCCCAATCATCCGGCCACTTCGCACCGGAGATATTAATGCTTTTCTGGGAGGTCACTCAGTGCAATAAGCGATTCCGGTCTTTCATCATTGATACTGAAAGGGCGCATGACTTTGTTATCCTAACGCTATTTTACGCATTAGAGTATAAGAATGACGCAGCGAAGCAGGGAGTGGTTCGCATGTGCGCATTTCTCCTGCAAACTCTGAGCGTAGAGCCCAATTTTGGTGTCAACTTGAACAAATACTTTGAAGGCCAAGAGAGCCTTCCCGTCTCGATCCGAGTTCCCGGCTTCAAGGGCACATATGCCGACTTCTTGACCCACTCGATCTATACCCTTATTACAACTAGCCAAGGCAGGCTGAATGCGATTTACCCAGCTCTACTCGCCGTAATCAACAATATCGCGCCATACCTTGAAGGCCTCAGCAGTATTAGCAGCTCAAAGCTCATGCAGCTCTTTTCATCTATGTCATCACCGTCTTTTCTGCTGGCCAATGAGTCGAACCATAATCTGCTGCACTCCCTGTTGGAGTCAATCAGTGCAATAGTCGAAAACAAATACTCCAAAAACCCAGAGCTGATATTTGTGATCCTTAAAAACAAGAAGCGCATTGAGGCCTTGCGTTCGTTCACCCTAGAGAGTGGGCAGGAGGAGATTGAGAGAAGAAACCAGAGGAGAAAGGATTCTGGAGGCCAGATTGACCCTCTTGAAGCAGGATCTGTTCGCAGCTCGGTCGACAGCGGGAGAAGTCCAACGGTTACACAATCTCGATCACCTGCCTTGGAGGAGGTTCCTGAGGACGGAGCATTTGCCATTGGAGATGATGAAGACGAAAGCGATGATGATGATGACGATGATGATGAGCATCAACCAACCCCTGCACGGTCAACCTCAAGTGAGACCCAATCCCAAACATCCTCAACACCAAATGCGGAGGACGCATTGCCCACTCAGCTACGCGGCATGTCCGAGAAGGCCAGAGGGAAGATGCCAGCAGGCGTCCCAAGTTTCTCGCGCCAAAACAGTACCGTGAGCCTTACAGCACATTCGATGTCAGGTCAATCACAAAGTGGTGGCTTTGAACCAACGGGACAGTGGATTGAGAGCTGGCTACCAGAACTTCCTCTCCACACCGTTCTTGCAGTAATTCAACAGGTAACTGCTCTACTACCGCGTCAGGACTTAGCAAGCGACTTGCCAACATCAGAAACACTCCAGCGGATCTCAGATACTAAAGTGATGGGTATCGAGGCCTCTCCTCCGCGTGTGCACTCTTTCGAGTGGTCCCCGCTAGCACTTGGATGGTATGAGTCGCTCTTGTGGGGGCTGGTGTTCACCAGTGAAATGCAAGTATCTAAAGGATCTATGGGAATATGGAACGGAACCGCCATCAAACTGTTCCGTGTTCAGGAAACGGCGCCTGAAGGTCCGACCCTGACCTCCCCTCGAGGAGCAGTCGATGCTGTAGGAAGCAATATAGTCTCGCGAATCGGTCAGATCAACCTTCGAGGAGCAGGAGGAAATCAGAACCAAACCTCTCCACAGCAGCAACCATAGTGGAGAAGTAAGTATTCGATTCACGAGCAGGAATTGTGCTGCATGTGGTAACCGTGGAAGCATCAGGATTGGGAAGGGGGGGCGTTCAGGTCTTGATGCCATTTTTTGTCAGGCGTTTCGGAGGCTCTGCAGCTATTATTGTACATGTGTGCCAAATACTTCCGTAGATATAGGTGGTAGGTATTGAAAACGCCTAAGATCTACACGTGAGTGTGCTCCTTTGTGTGTGAAACCTTCCCTGCCTACCTACACTACCCGAAGGTTCCAGCTTCAGTTTGATGCCTGCATTGCTCATGCAGGATGAATTGGCCACTGAGCTTGGTATGCTGGCATCGAGTGGTGTTTCATATCTCCAACTCATCCGTCTACTTACAAGGGCCCCATGTCCAAGAATGCAATGGGGGAAAAAAGTCAGCTGGCTGTCTGCAAACTCGCCAGGATCCCCCGTTTTTCTAGGCACAAGATACGCAGGTCGACAGTTAATTATGATGAACTGCTGTGCGGAGCTGTCTGTGCACTTAGTTAAGCCCCAATTCCTTCACGCATTACAGATTAGTCTACAGAGTGTTCACTGTCATGTCATCCGTTGCCACAATTTAGACAGCTGTGATGTGTAAGTTGCGTTGGGGGCTCCGTGTGAAAGCGGCGTTTGGGCACGCACCGCCACCACCGCTTCCTGCTAGTCATCATCACCTGGACGAATCATGGTGGCGGGATTCCAGGCACAATTGCCTGCCTCGGGAAAGGAGCACTCTGGGCTTCCATCTGCGTGTATCTAGGCAGGCAGTTGGGCCACCCAGGCTGCCGACCTAAGGTACCGACTCATTTGACAGGTGAGGAGACGTTTTGGAGGGAGGGACGGAAGGCCTAGAGACCAGGAGGCCAGGAAGCCAAAAGGCCAGGAAGCTAGGAGGCTGGCTCAGAGTTTAACTACGCGAAAGCCACACAACTGCCCGCGCGCCACGTAAGTAAGTTTGCAACACAGGTAAGATCAGGTACTTCTACGTAATATGTAACATCATCCAGGCTCCGCGTCTGCAGCATGCCCCAAGGTAGTTGGTATCTCTCATCTGTCAACGGATAAGTGGTGTGTGCCTTGTTGTTTCGCCGATTCCGATGTGAGGCTGCCATTTGTCATTGTCCTTGTCGTTGTCATTGTCATCTCTTCCTTCATAAGCTGATCAACTACTTCCTTCGCAACCATCTCTTTCCTGCTATAATAGCAGGACTGGTCCTGGTACTACTCCAAGCTTGATCAATACTCAGTCCTGGCCTCGGACACGACACCGCCTCATGTGGATCATCTAGCCCAAGCATCTCTTTGAGACGATGGCTGCTCCGACTCAAACTCAACCTCGACAGACGGCGCGCATAGAAGGCGCCGAGGACGAGATTTTCGGATATCGCATCCATGTTAGCTGCGACTGATGCATCTTGTCTAGGTGTAGGCGTCTGCTAACGAGGCGCCAATAGGTATCGACCAAGTATCTTGACATCACCCGACAGAAGCTCGAGTTGACTCGGCTTCCGCATGAACCCCGCTCCCAAGATTGGTGGGAGCCCAAGCCCCAGGTTGAGTCGTTGATTGACTACTGGTGAGTACAAAATTTGCCTGTCTGCCGTTCGGAATGGAGTATCAAATTGTCTTTCTATGCTAACTGATCCCACAGGCAGGAGCATTATTCGTGGCATCAACATGAAGAGAGGTTCAATAACACGGTGCCTCAGTTTCGCACCGGTTTCCTGGCCCCTCCGACATCAACACAGGTGCGGATTCACTTCGTTCACGCCCGTTCACCACATCCGAACGCAGTTCCTTTACTTTTGATACCGCCATTTCCCCTCACCAACTTATCTCTGGTCCATCTCATTCCCCTCGCCACCAATCCTTTGGATCCGGTAACACAGCAACCATTCCACCTGGTGATGCCAGCCCTGCCTGGCCTGGGCTTCAGTGACCCCTTGCCCCCTACAGCACCGCCCATCTCTACTACGGGGGAAATGTTGGATGGCATGATGAAGAGATTGGGATATCCGCGCTATCTGGCAACGAACTCTGGCGCAGCGTCAATGTCGCCCTCCTTGATCGATTGGCGAATCATGAAACACATATCCCAGCATTACCCGGACTCTTGCTTGGGCACGCATCTCATCTCGCCTCCTTTAACTTCTCCAACATTTGGCGAGTCGGCAGGCGAATGGACAAAATGGACACTAGCTCGCATGTTCAGCTCTCCTGTCCTAGGATACTCGAAAGAAGATTTTTCTGCAGTCCAGAAACGTAAGAAGTCCAAATCGGAGGATAAATCGGCAACTTCGCGACTCGTTCAACTTAGTGGCGCAGACTATGAGCCAAATACGCCGTCCTATGCTTTGTGCGACTCCCCCACGGGATTATTGCTGTATGTCATGAAAATTCTGCGAACTCTTAGCCCAAAGAAGGAACTAAAGCCAGACGATATCATCACTTTGACCCAGCTGGTATGGCTTCCAGGTCCTGAGGCAGCCTTGAGGTTCTGGTCACTCTGCACATCTCAAATCGAGCCAATCGAAACTACGAAGCCAAAACGCAAGCCCAAAGTCGCTGTGACTGTCTTCCTGGATAACGAGGACCAATCGGAGCAGAAAAAGGCGCTGCCCCAACCAGCATATAGCCCTTACTCCTGTCCCAGCTGGGCGAGGAAGGAATTCACCGTGGTTCACTCGACCCGAGTGGCAGGAAGAGCTGGGTTTCTATCGTGGGATCGCCCAGAGATTATCATGGATGGTGTCCGGGGGCTTGCCAAGGCGGTTCTTTCTGTGGATAATCGTATGCAACGATTGAGCCAATCTGGCGCCATCCCATCTCCTCAGATTATTCCTGAGGGTGAGGGCTCAACGCCGCCAGGGGCACCACTCACAGGAACAACAGCACGGAATTCAGCTGCCACAACGGTTCAGCCAACTTCAACACCGCCAGGCAAAACGCCCTCGTCATCTGCCACCAGAAGGGCTGCTGCGCAAAGTGGTCAGCTCGCTGTTGGTCCTCAGCTTGCAGGCGGTGCACCACGAAATCCGAGGAGGACCTCTCCAAGAGCTGGAAACGCCCAGCGACAGAACTTGGTGTCGGTACATGAGTAATTAATCATTTAATGGTTAACGAATTCTATATACTCATCTTCAATTGGGCTAACTACATGGGATGGATATATTTATGTGTTATGATGCAGCAGATTGGCCTGGCGTCCCAGAACCAGGTGACTTTGTAAATGGACGGGAGGAGCAAGTCTATAGCGATTAGAAATCGAAGAAAATTGGGATGGTAATGTCGAGCATTATTATTTAGAAGAAAATTTGATTTTACAGGCATCCTTTTCCATAGCTGATAATGTTCACTCTGTCTTTATGTCTTTACCAATTTTATCAACTTACACCATTTCAATCCAATTAGAACTTCAATCCTACAAATTTGGTGCAGAAAAGTAGAGACTTGCCAAGATGCTAACGATATATTATCCATAATCTTCAGATCCAATTAGACTACATGTATGGAGTATTGCTAGTCGATTGATTTGCTTTTTATTTTTCATTGCCAGAGGAATGTGGTCGTTGACCTGAGGGTGGCAGGTTGACAAGCCGCGTGTGGTCTGTGTGCCAGTCGCCATCCCACAGAGCTCCTCAGGTACAGTCCAGCTTAGTCCCCACGTCAGTTAATCTCCTCCCAACTGGCGATGGGCCATCGAAGCTTCAGCATCCCACCTCTCTCATCAACCCATATTAACCAGGAACTGGCTTGCAAGTAGGTCATTCACTGGTTCGCGCCACCGATTCGATCTCTCCCGACTACGTTTCCCCTTTCGCACGCGAATTTCCGACTACGCCTGGATATCAACAGATCCCCTCGTTCCCACGTTTGGCGACAATGCCCCCCCAGTTAACCCACGTCTCTTGACCAGCTTCATTCCAACAATGTCCAACCGGTACGGCCAGTCCTACCGTGACGGCAACGGCTACGGAAACTTTGGCCGGTCCGTCGACGACTTCCCCTCCTCCTTCCAAGAAAGCAGCAGCTATGGCAGCGACCGGTACGGAACACCGCCGGCTCTTCAGCCCCATGCTAGGCCTCCCCCGAGCCAGCGCTCCATGCCTTCGCGAAACCGAGTCCAAGAAACGAATGCCGAGCGACAGATCACGCAGGTTCTTGAGCATATCAAGGCTGAATGGCCAGCCATGTGCAAGGATGACTGCGTCCCCGTACAGCTCGCGCTGCAGCTTCTAGACAACAGCTCCGTTGGTCGAGCGCACGATTATGGCAAGTTTCAGCAGACTCATTCGTATCTGCAGGAGTCTCTGAAAGGTATCGTCCATGAGCACCATCAAGGGTTCAACAGTTCTATCGGTACCTTCCACAAGATTCAGGGCAGCATCCAAGCGTCCCAGAAACGAGTGCGTGCACTCAAGGAGTCTCTTTCCAATTCCAAGGTCAGCCTGTGTTCCACAGATCTAGAGCTCAAGAAGCTCTCCAAGACGTCCCAGGAGTATGACGAATTGCTCCAGCTTCTCAATGAGTTGGATGATTTGCGGGCGGTACCCGATCAGCTCGAAGCTCGAATATCTGAGAAGCGCTTCTTGACAGCTGTTGAGGTGCTGCAGAATGCTCTACGGAAACTTCGAAGACCAGAACTGGATACCATCGGTGCGCTCGGCGATCTTAGAAACTACCTCTCAAACCAAGAGACTGCTTTAATGGACATTCTGGTCGAGGAACTTCATGAGCATCTATACCTGAAGTCGCCATACTGTCAAGAGAGGTGGCAAAGTCTTGCAAAGGCACAAGGTGCTTTCAACGAAAACTACAGTGGTGCAGGCGCAATAAGCCCGTTTTACACCATCCTCGAGACCATCGACGTTGAAAAGACCGTCAGCGAGGACCCTATGAAGAATCCCGAGAGTGACACCTTCTATTATATTGCGTTGTTGGTGGAATCACTGAACAAACTTGGACGGTTACAAAATGCTGTCGAAACTTTGAAGCAACGATTACCAGTTGAGCTCTTTGGAATCGTAAACGAAACCATCAACGAAGTGGACCAGCGCCATGCAAGCTCCCTCCGAGGCGGGTCAGTCAAGGGCGACGGTCTGCACGTGTATGGCACCCGGGAGACCCAGTTGCGAGCAGACGTTATCTATGATCTGCTTTGGACGCTCTATGGCAAGTTTGAGGCCATCAGTGAGGGCCATCGTGTCTTCCATGAATCTATCAAAGTTCTTATCCGCCGTGAAGGAGCTGGTAACAACAGCGTCCTTTTGGGCAGTTTCAAAGAGCTGTGGAATCTCTACCAGAATGAGATCCGATCACTTTTGCATAACTACGTCACAACAGAAGCGGATGTATATCAATTTGATTCCCCCAACCCCAACGCCATGAATGGCAAAAAGGATGCGATGCGCGAGCATCTGTTCAAATTTGCTGAAACAGATGCCAAGTCTACTGACATAGCAACGGAATTTGATGCTCTGGAAGGAATTATTCAGGCAGCTGTTCCAGGCCTTGGTAGCCGAAAGAGCGATAAAAAGAACCGTCTGGCTTATGACGGTGTGAGGAGGGATGGTCCGTCAGGCTACGGAACAACCCAACAAACACTTGGTTCGTACAAATCTCTGGTAGAGCCGAGTGTCTTTAACATGAGTCTCCTGCTGCCACCTACGTTGGTATTTCTTCAGAGGCTCAAGGACATTGTGCCCCCCGGCTCAGATTTGGCTGCTAGCACGTTGACCACATTCTTGGATAACTTTCTTGTCAACGTGTTCCAGCCACAGCTGGATGAGACCTTGGCCAAGCTCAGTGACACTGTCTTTGGAGAAGCAGAAGCTTTTACGCAAGATCCAAATTGGAGCCATATGGCACGTCGACCAGTATTTCGCGGCACCACTGCCTTCTTTGAGGTTGTCACCGCATTCTGCCGCATGCTTGGTACCATTCCACCCGATCAAGCTCTCAGCTCATTGATGGTGAATCAGATGAGGCGATACTATGATCGTTGCTTCGCCTGGTACAAGTCACTCGTTATTCAAGCTCAGGAGCAAGTAGTAGACCCGACAAATGCGAACTTGAGAGCCTCCGCACGCCTGTCTCTAGATGCTGGCGACGTTCAGGAGACAATGAAGAAGCTGTGGTCAGCTGACGAATTGGACTGGGAGGTGGTTGAGAAGGAGGTGCACCAATTGATTGACGTAACCAATGAGTCGCCCCTTGCGGCAAAGGATATCATTCAAGATCGCGACTCAATCTCGTCGCTATGCTTGCTGTTCACTAGCTTGAAGTGGTTGGCAGTGAAAATCTCTGGTCTGAGGCACATTACTACGCACGAGACAGACACTTCAAGGCAGAATGTTCCTCGCCACTCCAGCCGACGATGGACCTTGATGAACGATCCTTCCAAGGCCAGCGGCGATCAAACTCCCGTCCAGTTGCCGTTGACACAGGAAACTGCCGCGTAAGTCTAAGCGTTTCATGAGTAGAAAATTAAACAAAGCTAACTGGAATAATAGGGCATTTGATGGGATCATCTCGTCATTCGAGGACCTCGCTAGCACGGCCTTGTTGACCCTGCATATAGAAATTCGTTGCCGTATTATCCAGTCCCTCCATGTCGTTCTTTCGCCCAGCGTTGCGCCTTATCTTCTAGATCAGGACGTGAACGAGCCAGACCCGGAAATCTTGAGCCTCAACTCCGAGCTTGTCTCGTTTGATGAGACCGTCGTCAAGTACTTGCGAGACAAGGAGGTTGCTTTTATCCGCACCGGCCTTGGCCTCCTGGCCAATTGCTATCTCGTGAGCAACGCCAACATGACCTCCCCGATGAACGCTAAGGGCTGTGGGCGAATGCAACTCAACATCCTTGTTCTTCAACAAAATCTCAAGAACGTGGAGGAAGGTGTCGATCTAGCACGGGCTGCGAACTATTACTCTCTCTACGACAAGGGACCAGATGCCATTGTAGAGAAGGCCCGTGAGAATAAGGAGAATCAGAGCGGAAGCAACAGTCGAGATGGCAAGGATAACTTCTCGTATGACGAGCTCAAGGCGCTCATGGAGCTGTGCTACAGTGAGCAACTGGCGAATCCGGAACGTGGTATTTCATCGGCTGCAAAGCGTCAAATGGCAGATAAGCTACTAGGGCTGAGTGAACATATGTGGCAGACTTAGTTGACGAGGGGCAGGGTTGAGCTGTAGTGGTTTTTTGTCTTTCGAGGGATTAGAAGATGTCAAGCTAGGTGTATGGGTTACAAGTTGAAGGGTCGCATTCATGAGATGATATTATGAGTGCATGATATGGAGGAGGATGAGTCAAGTAGCATGGCGTAATGAGACGATGCTTTACGGTCAAAGACTGAATATGACAACAAGAGAAGCATGTATATACGTATGTCTGTTTCTTCAAAATTATCAACAAGATAGCGTAGGAACGATAATTAATATCTGTGATGGTTTGATAGAACGAATCTCAGCTTTATATGGCATGATCCAAGATAACCAGTCGTTGCTTCAATATGATATTGACGACGCCGGCTAAATGCCACATTGCTCATCAGTGTTTGACTCTTGATTGCTTTCTCATGGATGGTCAACTTTCTTTTACATGCCGTTGTTGGCTGAGTCAGCAAAGGGGCTGAACAACCGCTGTCCATTGTGGTACTTACCAAAGTACGGTATGTGCCTTCGGTACATTTCGGTACAGATTAGTGCGCCTTAATTACTGTGTGCAGGGATGCATGCCAGGGCAGAGGCTGATAATAAATTTTATAATTAAAAGCAAACATCATATGAAATAGCGTCGAGGGCAAGCTTGCTATGCGCGCACGATGTCATGATTCCTAGTGTTTATTATCATTGCATTGTCTACGTGGGCATAAAGGACCTCAAGGATAGTAACAGGAGCGGCACCCGGCACCGAATTGGTTGGGTTGCGATTGTTTGTTGTTATTGTTATTGTTTTGTTGTTGTTGACTTCTGTTACACACACACATCATCACAGTAACATCCGTATGGGCCGTGATTTGTCCAAGCTTGGTTGAACCCCCCTATAATCTATCAGAACCGCCCCATTCACACAGTACCTATAGGGCCATGTCTCGCGATTTTCCTCATTCCTGGGGACAGCAGACCCTGGGGGGCTTCGTTCAGAATCTCAGCCCAGCTGAGAAGGGGGGGGTTTCAGAAAGTGAGCTTAAATTCAGGCCATGATCTAGGGGCACAGTCTATTTTATCATACCCTTGCATATTCCACCCCAGATCCTCGAACGACGGGCCGGTTCGCGCGCACGCGTCGTTGCCGTTGGTGACACTTTTGACACCATCTCAGCCTCATTGGACCTGGAAAGAGAGATAGACACCTTCTGAATACGTAAATCGTGATACATGGAGTGATCGCTTTTGCCTTTCTCTTTTGTTTTTGTATGCTTGTGTATGCATGTGTGTGCTGTTTCTGTACGTCGTAAGTTCCGCCGTCGGCACGATTCGTTGGTTTTCTTGCCTTGCAAACGACTCCAAAATAACACTTGCTGTTTTCCTCATGGAAAAATTGTTAGTCTGGACGCCTTATAGGTACATGCAGAACCTGGTTCCTCAACTAGGGTTTTTATTACATTGGTAGGTATGGTAGGTAGTACATCAACAGTATTATATAAACTGCTTCCATAGCACAATTTATTGGCAAGGATTGGATGTCTAAATCTTGGTCGTAGCTTTCTCTCCTGCTGTTTGATCACACAGACACAAAAGGAAAACGATCATTGTGAATATTGCACCACATGGAAATGATTGCTTTTTCTTCTTAGCCAAACACATTCACACGCATATAATCATCTATATGTCACAGCGGATGTATGTCCAGCATAAGTTAGCATCCCGTCATGCCCACTGTTAGTCCGAGTCCAACGATCCCACTAATGGAAGTAGTGGGCGGCCGGTAAAGCATCAACGTTAGGACATATTTCTGTATCTGCACATGTCCATTCAGACTCCATGCGTACGTGGTTGGTGCTGTGCTCCGTTCCTTGCATGAGTCCGTGTGGTAACTCACACAGTCAACAAATGGTGGGTTCGAATGGTCTGTGTGTCAGTGTGTGTCAGCACACAAAAGCTGGCGTGGATCGTCCCCCGTCGATGCGAAACACGCAAAATAATGACTAGTCAATGAGCCAAAGCCGGACAAGAGTGAAGAATGGATGAGAGTGCGGAGCACAACGTAGTATTTAATCTGCAGTAGTACAATTCAGGTACATACTATACGCGGCATAACCGAGTAGTCGCATCCAGTGCTTCACTAAAAGCTGAAGCTTGTAAGGGATAGCTTGAGCAGTGGTAGACTAAGTTATCAAGTGGTCTAGCAAAATCAAATCGACGTTCACAAACCCCGGTTATGATGAGGTTTAATTTCTTGGCCGCCCTTCAATACCAATTGGAGGACCAGTAGAGTCCTTTTTATCACGTTCTATACCAGAATTGTCATCAGTATCAGTAGAACCAGTTCTGTTGACACCGGCTTTCACCTAGGTAGGTAGCCGGTGTCTCACTTGGCTGGCAGCGAGGTGGCATAGCTAAAAAGGGTAACCTGTACCGGCCGACCAAAAAGAAAAAAAAAACTCGACTGTTTCCATCGGTGGGAAGCATTTCGATCAAATCTTTATACGAACTGGAGAGATATGGTAATAGAAACTGATATTCCAGAACAAGTTTCGAAAATGCAGTTGACTGCCTTTGTGTATTCAACTACAGTCTCGATATTGACCCTCAATAACACTAGGTTTGCAGGAATCCACAGGAATGATTCATCCTCACTTGATAACCTTTCGCCCTATCTGTCAATTTCTGTCCATAACAAAGAAGAAAAGTGGACGATGGTGTAAGTCGAGGTGCCTCCCTCTCAAATGAAAGAAAACGACCATATGCGGGGGGTGCCTGGGCGCCTGCATGAATCATGTGTCATAGGTGATGAGGAATCTGAAATGCATAGTCTAAGTACTATCCGATATATACGGTTACGATATGATTAGTGGTATAAGATAGAAATGCCTTACCAAGATAGATCAGTACGTAGAACGCATGCTCCGCCGGCGAAACTGGGTAATGCTCTGTAGGCAGATTGTGAAGACTGTGCCGTAATCCTTCTTCACGCTTCTTCCTACATTTGTTTTCCCTGTTCAGTGCTCTTGGCCTTTTCCTTTTCGTGAACCACGTACAATTATTATACAATGTATTCCATGGCCAGCCTTCGAATTATTAGGTTTATTAGGTGGTAGTTATAAATAAACAAAAGCCATCCGCACACGTCCTAAAATAGGGGAAAGATGAACCATGCCATGGTACGGAGTACAGGTTACAAGGTGTATGGAGCACAGTGTATTCTCCCCCTTTCTTGACTCCGCATCTGCCTGCCTGGCGTAATTATCCTTTCAGGGGCAGTCCTCAGTGGAGCGTCCACTAAAAAATTCCATAGCCCTCTGCGGAGACTCGTTTTACTAAGATGTTGTAGGTACAATGTACGTGCCTGGCTCGGATGCACCCACGTACCGCATCTCCATCTGTTGATTTGACTGACAGGGGTCCCTTCTCACACACAGTCTCACTCTCCCTCCTCTTCTCCTTGTTGGTGTTGGCTCCTGGCTGGCTCTGATTCTGATTCTGGATTTGGCTGCCCATCCATTCATCATCCATGATCCTTTCTCAAATCTCAACCGCTCTCTCATACTCCCTCTCATCGAATCCTTTTGCGCCAGGGCCATTGGGTCACGCTCACAATTAACCCAGGCTGTCCTGATTTCGCCAGCGCCCGTCTCTCTCATCGCAACACCATTCTCCTTTCTTCTTCACGCTGTCATTCCTTCAACTCTGCGTTTGTGTCTCTCTCCCTTCCTGATCGCAAAAAAAAACAAAGCCGCCCATCGTTAGGAGAGAGTGGGAAAGAAAAAAAAACAGACAGGTAAGTTAATTCCACCAACAAGCAACCCACACACAAGCACACCTCTCTCATCCCCGGAGACCCCACGCGTCCGAGCGGTCCAAAAGCCACCTCATCCCTCGTCCCTCTTTCTTCTCTTGCACCTTCCAGAGCCCCATTCCCCTGGATTCTCGAAGAACAGAAGCGCAGCGAATGCCCATTCATCGTCGGCGCTTCTCCCCGTGACTTTTTGACACACGAACCAAATCAACACTGTTACTCGCGACCGCGACTTCGTCTTTCCCTCCTCGAGCCCTCCATTCCCCTTTTTCTTTAAACTTCGCAATACATTCATTTGAACGGCTCACTCATTTGTTCAATTACTTGCGATAGACTTACGGCCCTCCCCCTTTGAATCGCTGTCGCTTCTGGCCCGGAGGCCCCTGTCGCCGTCACCATGGCCTCGTAAGTCACCACCTCCATCAGCTCCCTCCCTTTTTTGCACTTTGGCTTGATGTCCATCTCAAATGCACTCTGCGCATGACTTGGCTACTCGTCAGCTTACGCGCGCTGTTATTAACAATGTTGTCACTTTAGCCTCAGCTCTTCTCTCCGTTCAATCTGGCATGCTATGACCAGCAATGATAGGCGTACGCGAATTCCACCTCAAAATTACCCATCTGTCTACCCACTAACGCATTTATTTATCTGTGCAGATTCAACTTTCGATTCCCCCTATCGCACTGGCCGCCACGTTCCGCTGCAGAATGGACGCAGTGATATCATGACTGGTGTGGCCACAGCCTCCGACTCAAGGAACGACGTCACCTCCCCCTACTCCGATGAGTCTGGCCGCGCATCTCCTGCCAACGGCGCCGCAGCATACACTTCCAATGCCCCTTCGAACAACACTCCTTACACTCCTGGTCAAAGAGGAGCTTCTGCGCGAAAGGCAGGCCAGGGCGACGGGTTTGAGGTTCAGAACCAAGGCGATGTGCAGATGCAGAGTTTCCAGGATGGCCTCCCTCCACCACCCCCAGTAGCCCACTCCTGGAGAAGAATAGATGCGTGGGCCGATGAGAACTATCCCGAGCTATTCGACCAACTTTGCGAAGGAGCTACCAATAACGATCTGAACGAACTGGAGCATCAACTCGACCTCTCACTTCCCCAGGATGTCCGAGATTCTTTGATGGTTCATGATGGTCAAGAACGAGGAGGAATGCCTACTGGGATTATTTTTGGTTCGATGTTGATGGACTGTGAAGAAATTGTGCAAGAGTGGGAAAATTGGAGGAAGGTCAATCACCAGTACTTGCTAGAAGCCGCTGCGAAAGCTCCCTCCAAACCCTCTCCTGGTAGCAGTGAGGCATCTTCGTCAAAACAGAGTGGTGCCGCCAACCAGAACCCCGGCGCCTGGCGACAAGATCTCATGAATCGCCAGGATTGCGTCCCTCCCAATGCTGTTCAAAAGGTCTATGCGCATCCAGGCTGGGTTCCGTTGGTTCGAGATTGGGGCGGTAATAACTTGGCTGTTGATCTAGCTCCTGGCCCTGGCGGCCACTGGGGTCAAATCATTCTGTTTGGTCGCGACTATGATACCAAATACGTTGTGGCTCGCTCATGGTCAGCTCTCCTTGCTGTCGTTGCCGATGATCTCAACAGTGGCAAGTGGTTTGTGGACGAAGACACCAACGAGCTCAAGCTACGAGAGTTCAAGGAGACGCGGGTTGAGCCCTCCTATTTCAATATTCTGCGATGGAGAATGGATCAGAAGTATGGACGACGGGCTAACAACCGGAAATCTATGGCTGCCCGCGGGAAGTCCAGCTCACCGCTCGGCTCTCGTTCCTCATCACCTTACAGTGAGTCTGGCGATGGCCGTGGCCGATCGATGCAACGCTTGAGCGGTTCTTCTCCTCTGACGAGCCCCATGCGGCCCCCATACGGGAAGATGACATCTTTGAGCAGAGTAACTGAAGAAGCAAACGCTCCTGAGCTTGCCAGCGGCATCATCCAACCTGAGACGCTCGTCGAGGTCGAGGAGCCTCAAGAAGAGGACGAAATCAAGGTACCCAAGGTCAGAACCTTGGCCCGAGTGGAGTCAGACCTCATCAAGCTCAAGGACAAGGACGTGGATTCGCCAAAAGCAAATGGGAAACAACCAGACGCAACAGAAGGAGCAATGAAGACAATTGAAATCTAGAGCGAGCTATAAGACGGGAGGAGACAGTATCGAGTATTTATTGAGAGCAACAACGAGCGCACGAGAGGACTGGCATACGACGATGGCACGAAACTCTATTAATTTTCCGCGAAGCTCCGCAAAGAGGCAACTCTCACATGGGTAAACACATTTCAGGCGTTGCGGGCGTGTCAAACACGCAGGGAGGAATCTGCCTTTGTTTCTATTATAATTGTGTATTTTATTTTTCTCTTTCCATTTCCTAGGGGTGAGGTTTGGGTTGATGGAATTGGCTCCTTGCCCGGAAGCGGCACCAGCAGTACCTGGGGTTAGAATAGTGGCATCCGGTACGCGTTGAAATACCATACAAGCTCTCCTACTCTGTGTCCGATTGATTTCTTTGTTTTGTGTGTGCTTGTCTGTTGACGTGGAAGGCCTAGGTTAGACAGTCAGATATGAGAAGCAGGACCAGAGAAACAAGGCAAGCCGGATGGATTGCTGGTTGAAAAGAAACAGGGAAAAAACAAAGAGACGATCTTGTGCCTGATGGGAAAAGAAGAGCGGGCGTAATTTAACCGAATACCACCGTGGTTTGGACAAATCAAAAATCGAGCCGTTGAATGAACCCTGGTATGTATGCATTATATCTTGCTTTCTATCGCGGCAACAATAACCGCGCCGTGCAGTTTTCCTTCTTTGTCACCCAATATGGCTCTAAGTGCAAGGAGGAAACCCTCCCAAAAAAAAAAAAAAAAAACAGGCACAAGGCCATGGAGCTTGACTGATGACGATGACTTATGTCACACAACACAACAAGTGCAATGTGGCGCGCAGCCACCATGCACGACACGCGTGATGGTGCGGTAATGGTGTAACGAACGCTGTGAGTTGGGGGCTGTTGATTGGCCTCTTCGGGACGACCCATCGACGGACGTGGTGTTCGGGGGGCGGAAAATCGGCAGTTACTGGTGTGGTGGTACGGAGCGTGCGTATTTCCGTTGACGTTTTGTGGTAGCATGTTATGCTGTGCTGTAGGGTAGGTCCGTTGGAGGAGTTGGGTCTTGTCAGTCTCTGTAGGTTATATCATCGTAGGAGTAAACAGTGAGTGTGTGCTTGCATCATGGCTCATGAGATAATAATTGGTGTGATGTAGTTTTTTTTTTTTTTAAAGCTATAGAGTTTAACGGAGCTTACCATATTTCCATCATGTAGATTTAGCCAGTTTTCATGATTGTAGGTGCGCAATCGCCACCTCGCTTGTTGACCGACCACAGCCTCATGACCACCATTTTCCTCCAGCTACTAGGTCAATATTGGAGTGAAGTTGGAATAAGATTCCAGCTAGCTGACTAAGAGGACACGAGCGTTCTTCAGCATCTCACGTTAAACGCACACACAAAAAAGAAAAAAAGAGTTGGAGTTAGGTTCTTTATGTCATCGTCTGAGCAATAATTGCATCCGTGTCAAAACCAATGAAGAGAGCAATAAAAAAAACAATTACCATCTCAGCGCGGCTACTCTTGCACAATCTCCGTCGACCTACAGCAAGCTAAGCATGTTCTCCGGTATTTTGCAGCCACTCAATGCACTTGGATGTGGGGAAGTTGCCCCTTGCAGAGTATTGGATGTCACCGTGTGCCACAACTATCCTCCTGACTACCACTTTTACGCTTCCGCCGGCGGCTATCAGTCAAAAATAGAAACCCACTGCTAGCCAATCACTTGAAGGCTCAGCCCGCCAGTTGTGAGGAAATGATGGATACGCGTACGTCCTAATTATCGGCAGATTCTGTAGCGTTAGGTGGGCTGTGTGAAGCCAGATGAGTTGCTATCGCTACCAACAATTTTTCTTTTCTGCCTTGGGGCCATGAATGAGACCCGGAGGCTTTTACTTGACGTGCATACGTGGCTTAATACGTGACGGTCATCCTTACCAGATGCTGGACTCAAAAATGCCCGAATTGCTCGAAAATTGAAAGATTAGCGATCCAACAGCATAAATCCTCAGAAGGAGGAGGCTTGGTATGGGGCCCAAGCAGCCGGATTGGTTGACCAGTTTACCCGCTGGCGCTTAACCAGGGCGAATTACCCAAGTTTGTCATTCCCATGTAACAATATCCCAATCAAGTCATGTTTCGAACTAGGAGAGTGGTACTACCAACATGCATACGGAACTTATGCTAACAATCGCACACTGATTCTTCAAGAGAATCTGTTTGTGCTACTCCTTGATCGTTGTTGGTCCATCACGATGCGGTCAGAGTTCCATAGGCCTGGTCCTTGGATGTGGGCTGGCCCCGATCCGGGACTTTAGATCTTTCAAGGAGAATGCCATATCCCAACCCCGGGTTTAGACTAATATCCTGACTTAAGATATATGACTGCTTTCCGCGCTCCTTTCTTTTTCTAATGAGGACCTTTTTCGCTCGTTGTTTAATTCTAATACCTTCCCCATGTATTTGCCGGTCAGATGAGATCTATCTGGGATAACGTCGCCCTGAGGGTGTACGAGAATGATACTGCTCAAGAGATTTCAGCTTATGGCACTCCACGGGTTGGTCCCGAAGAGCCGGCTCCAGAAAATGAATCGGCCAATGTGAAGAAAGCGGTCACAAAAACGAACCCGGCTTCAGATACAACGGCCCCGATAAGTCCTGAGGTTGATTCCTCGACAACCGCTACAGCCATCGACTATGAAATGCACTCGAAAGACGGATGGAAACCGCTTTCACTATCGGTACCAGTTCTCGTGACTCTCACTGCATTTACACTTCTCATCGCCGCAAGCATCGAGACAATCGCTCAACGAAGCAAAGCCCAGGGTGGCCTCGCCTTGTCCCCATCACTTGACGAGATGCCCCGATATGCCTGGCTTGCTTACTTATATGTACCTAATATTGTCGCTGTGATTTACAGCACATTATGGAGCTGGGTTGACCTGGATGCCAAGAGAATGCAGCCTTGGTTCGAGCTATCTAAGCCCCAAGGCGCAACGGCAAAAGATTCAATTTTCCTAGATTATCCCTACGACTTTGTGGCCTTTGTGCCCTTCCGGGCTGCGAGAAGGAAGTAAGTCGATAGCAAGAGAAGAGAATGAAGACTGGCGCGGACTGACTTCTCAATAGGCATTGGCCTGTCTTCTTTTCTGGGACTGCGATGGTTATCGTGTTCTGGCTTATTACTCCACTTCAGAGTGCTATACTTGGTACGGACTCTGTTGTCCAGAAAGTAGATGCGCAAGTTGGAGTGAGATCAGAATTGCAAGCGTTGCAACAACAGGAGACTCTTCTCAACACCGAAATCTTGAACACCGGATACGCAATCGGATGGCTTGACCAGCCCTACCCTCCTTTCACGACATCCAGCTACGCACTACTGCCATTCTACTTGGAGGATACCTCAGTTCCGGCTATGGTGCAATCGAACTGGACGGCTAATACAACAAAACTGTCGACAGAGCTGAGTTGCTGGCCAGCGGATGTGGTACCCAAGAGTCCCAAAAATACATCTACTTCTTTCTACTTTCTCAATGGTCAGGGATGCAACGCTACCATTGGCTTCAATCAGTGGGCAAATTATACAATGTTATACATTGGGTACTATGGTAGCCCATATTCAGATTTCTGGCTTGGCGGACCCAAATGCGTTGAAACTGCCAACTCAACACACCAGTTTCTGGCCATATGGGCGAAGCCAGGCCCATTCTCTGCTGAGAACGTTACCGATATTGGAACGCCACAATTTAACATCACGGCCATCTATTGCCAACCAAGATATTACAAACAGCAGGTTCTTGCGACAGTGGAATCAAGCACCCTCAAACCTGTCAATTCCTCGATTCGACCAGTGGGACCTATCGAACCCCTGACTGAGCAGGAATTCAATTCCACCGCATTTGAGTTTCTTTTAGGAAATGGAATAACAGATGTTATAACGAAACGTGACTACCCATTTATTTCCGTTGTTGAGCAGCAACCACGACTTAACGACACTGGTATCGATCGACCAGCATCCAACATGGTCGGGTATGCCCTAGCGGGACGAGATTTACCTGTTACGGCCTACTCTGACCCCAAGACCCTCGCAAAGGTCTACGGCGACGCTCATCGCCATTTGTTCTCTGTTGCAATCAATCAATTGCTCATAAACAACACCGAAACTTCGGAGCCCACGGGCTCAGCAGAGTTCTATCTTTACGGCGTGGTTGTAAGTCGAGTCTTCGCAACCATAGTTGAAAGTCTGCTTGGTGTGATAGCTTGTTTTACTTTATTGCTTATGTGGTTGTCTCGTAATTCTTGGAGTAATTTACCGCACAATCCATCTTCTCTAAGGAGATACATCGACATTACTAGAGACAGTCCAGAAATTCTTCGCCAATTCCGAGGGTCAGACACTGCAGATGAGAAGACCTTGATAAAGGAATCTGAGAAAGGCAACTACAAACTCCTCTATGATACTTCTTCAAACAGTGTTCGGGTCACTCTCGATAACGCTCAACCAAACACACTTGAATCCCCACAACGGAAGCAAGATAGCCAGAGAGGATTCTACGATCCCGTACAGCCTTGGATTTTGAAGAGACGGACTGGTACACTTCTCGTGATAGCTTTGATTGCCGCGATTACCATACTATCTTACTTTAAACAGCAAGAATCGAAGCTGAATGGTTTGCAGACCGCATATTTTTATTCTTATACATGAGGACTGATAGCTTTCTAGGACTGAAACGGCCATCAAACAACTTCGAGGTCTTGCAACTTCTGGAGAACTACATCCCGACAATATTCGCGACACTGATTGAACCGCTATGGATTCTCCTGAATAGAACTATCTGTGTTTTGCAACCTTTTAAAGAGCTCTGGGAGGGGAAGGCAAGATCAGATGTCTCAATAGACGCCACGTACACTTCTATTCCCCCTCAGCTTGTTTTATGGAGGGCTATCAAATCTCGCCACTTGACTCTCGTGACGCTTTGCACGGTGGCTCTCTTAGCGAATGTTCTTTCAGTTGGTCTAAGTTCGGTTTTTAACGAAGCTCCGACAGTGGCTGTCTATACGGAGACGCTCCAACCAGCATTTGCACCGCAATTTGACAACAGTTCCGTCTACAATTTCGAGAGCTATATGGTCCAGAATATTATCACGACCGCTGGCTATCGAGATCACTATTATGTCGCCTTGGCCAACATATCATCTGGGACAACTCTCCCCCCATGGGTATCCAAAGACTTTTTCTTTCATCGGTATGACTTGCCGCAAATTGATCAAAAGAAGGGGGATATCTACAAATTACAAACCAGAGGATTTGGGGTCAGTGCAAACTGCACACCAATTCCATCCTATAAATGGCCTGCCAACTTGACTGTTCCTGAGACGGATGAGAAAAGCGGCAAATGTGCAGATCTCGTTGACACAGCGATTGTGAATATGAGAGAAAACCACTTCGACCGCTCAACAGGGGTTTCTGCAATCGAATACATCGCAACGTTGACCTCAGGCGGCGCACCTCAACCTTGCGATCTTCCTCTGACGTTGGGATGGGGTAGAACGACGATTGCGACTCAGATGAATGGCTCAATTTTCGGAGGATTCGTTGTGTGCCGCCCCTATTTCCAGACGGCTATGTTCAATGTCACGGTCGATATTTCTGGACATATTCTTGAGTATAATCAAACAAGCGACATGAAATCAGCGTTGGACTATCCTGAGTCAAAAACGCATACTGATATCCTGTTCGAACAAGCAAATCACCAATGGCGAAGCTTCAACAACCACTGGCATAATAACACACTCTCAAATGACTGGATGAATCATTTTATTATGCTTCTTACAGGATCAAGAGCATCTCTGGATCCGAGCGGGCCTCCTCCGGAACCGAAAGACATGCTACCAATGGTGGAATACTTGTACGGTCAGCTTTTTGTGATACTCCTAAGTCTGAACGAACATATCTTTGTCAAGCCCGACACCAGCAACGTCACGACGGCAACTAGGCATACCCAAGAAGTCAGAATTTTCATGGAGAATGCGTCGCTCTACATCAGTATTGCTGTTCTTGGCTTGAACATAATTGTTGCACTGGGTTTCTATTTCCGTTCCGTTGCATTCGTCTTACCACGGATGCCCACCACCTTAGGGTCCATCCTGGCATACATTGCTCCGAGTCGACTGGCGAGTTCGAAATTGAAACAATTACCTGGCCAAGACAGCCGGACATTTAGTTTTGGGCGTTATGTTGGGCTGGACGGGAGATCATACATTGGCGTGGAACTGGATCCTTACGTAGTTCCAGTTGATCCGTCCATGCGAAAGTATAAGTCTGGATTGGTTGCTTGGATTGGTAGCCTGTTCAGAAAACGAGAGAAATACATGGCTAAAAATGAAACGTGGTTGTGAACCAAAGAGTTCAGGGATAACGAATTTATGATTTGATTGCTATAACGCGCACATCACGATAGGAATAATATGTCAAACCTTGAAGTCTATAGATGTTCTCCTGTATTCACAGAAGGGTCATTGCGTTATCAAAAGAGAGATCTCATGGTGAAACCAAGTAAACTTTGAAAACATAGTAATGTTGGTATTGTGACAGATATTTTGAAATGAAGATAATATATATACAGTCCAGTGAATGATCGAAAGCTGATATCCAAAACCGTTGTTAAAAACCCCGTGTACAAAGTTACATATTCCGTCCTAGCCGGCCAAGGTGGCATCCCATCTAAAGTTTCTTCACACACTTGTTGATTTACAATCGCTTGCGGATAGCACGACGCATGTTGACCGTGGCCCTCTTGGCTGAGAGAGTGAGGTCGTTGGAAAGGCCTGGTGTGCAGGAAACGCCAGTGGCGAGCTTCTCGGTTTGAGACCACGTACCGCTCGCACAGCGCTGGAACGAAGAGCCGTCAATACAGTTCCACTCGCCTTCATTGGAGCAAGCACTTCCAGCGGACTTGCCAGAGCCAGAGTTGTCACCGCTGCCGGAGCTAGGGACAGAGGTGGCAACAGGAGCAGAAGTGGCTACAGCCGTAGTAGCAACAACAGGAGCCGCCGTAGTGGCAGGCGGGTTGTTTGAGACAGTGATGAAGACGCCCCCAGGAGCAGTTGCGGAGGGAGCGCTCTCATTAGGAGCGGCAGTGGTGGGAACCGCAACTGCTGTGGTCGGAGCACCGTTGTTGCCTCCACTGCCGCCACCAGTAGCAAGCGCACAGGCAGGATCAGTCGGAGTAAACCAGGCCTCAGTGTTACCGTTGAACTTGTCTACATCACTGCCAGGGTTGGGGAAGACAACATCTTTATCAGCATCTATGATGCAAGAATTGATGTTGGCCACGAAGATATCAGGAAGATTATCAAGAGCATTGGAAGAGCCGCCTGAGCCAGTGACAGTAAGAGGGGCACAGTTCATGTACATCTCACGGTTACCGACCTTGTTGAACCAGCTCCATGCGAGGGTGTAGTTTCCAGCAGCCAAGTCCTTGGGGATGGTATAGTCATAGGTATAAGGATCGACGGCGTTAGCGTCATTGCCCATGTTGCCAGCCTGATCCTTGGCAGGGCAACCGCCTTCGATAGACTTGATAACCTTGAACTTGGAGTTCTTGTTGGGCTGTAGGTCGGTGGTAATAGAAATTTGGCAGGATCCGCCACCATGGACAGCGGTACCCTTGAATGAAAGCTTTTGAGTGCTTCCCTGGGCATAGACATTGCTGGCACCCTGGGCATCAAATGCATCTGCTCGCATCTTGCAAGGATAGTTTGAGCCATCAGCGAGTAAGGGTGAGTTGTCGAGATCGGACAAGCCGTAAGGGACGGGGTTTGTCATGAGCATATGAGCACTGGCGGCGGAAGCCAGGCCGGTAATTGTGAAGAGCTTCGCAAACATTTTGAAGGAGGTGGTGTTCTAAACGTTCCGGACGATAGATTTCAAGTCTTTAAAGAGTGAGATTGTCGTCAAGACGGAATCGATCGAGTATTGAATCGATGAGATGGTATTCAAAAATGAGGGATGTACTGCTCCAGGCAATACTGTGATTGTTGTAAATGAAGTTAAGGACTAGCCTATCACAAGAAAAGAAGAAAAAGAAGAAGAAGGAATGAAGTGTCTTGGCGACGATCTCACCGAAAGGATTGACTGTAGACTTGAGGCCTGAAGAAACAAAAAGAGTGTTTGGAGGTGGTGACCGACCCGGTCTTATATATGGATTAGAGCCCATGACAACGGACTGGCAGTCGCATGCTCACAGAGAGGTAGGGCTGCGTCTTGCCAAGGCACCAAGGAGAAGCCCGAAGAGAAAGCTGCAGGAACGCACTGTTAGGGGTTACTATTCCGATCCAGGTTCACTTCGTCCGCATATTAGCAAGGGGGAGAGTCAAGCCGTGAGGATCCCCGGCCAGTCAGGCTGGAGGATCACCCTCAGACAAAGACGTTTCGAAGCATGGCGGGAAAGCTAGGGGCATGGGAAGAAAGGGGAACGCGAGGTAGAGGACCGATGATAGGTCGAGCGAGTTGTTTCAAGGCGGATCTTGTCACCAGTAGTTTGCGTGGGCGGGCTTGGTTCAACGAAGCTCGAGTTCAGACTTCCGTTTGACCCCCTTCCCTAAAGAGAGTAGGTCCAAAGCGCCGCCCCCGGCCTGGAGATGCCGAGACGGAGGGCATGACCGTCTTGGAAGGATATGCAGGCTGGGTTTGACCAGGTACAGTAAAACGGAGTGTCATGCAGAGCTGAGATCACTGGCTCACCCGCTTTAAGTCCATGGGTGTTTGGTGTTTCACTGACAGTTGATTCGCTCTCTTGTCCAGTCAAACAGTCAGACCATGCGCTCTAGCGTAGGCCGCCAGCTGTGGCAAAGAGCTGAGCGCCAGGTTTTGGAGAGAGGCGGTGTTCTTGGGTATGCGTTGGACTTTGGACGTAGTTGCATGGTACGTACTCGGTAGTACGAACGTTTGCGTCTCTGACCGGGGGAGCGACCGCCAATCAGGCCCGACTGACCCGTGTGCATGGAACCGGAGCATAGAGAACGGGGGTCGGGGGGTGAGGGCAACGCCACAGGCCCTTCATGCTTGTAATGTCCAAGCACACATATCTCCGAAATTCAGGTACATGGCCGACCAGCGGATATTGGGCTGCCATCTGCATAGTACTGTAAGTTTCCCTGAGCAAAGCAGTTGTTTATTTTGTCGGATTATGACCTGATTAAGCCCGGTTGATGCACTACCTCGTAGAATCAGATGTTTACCCTCGAAACCCAGGGGAATTGTTTAAACCGAAACAGATGGGTACACGCTATGTAGTAAGCCGGCTTAGTTGTCCCCGCAAGAAAGTTCGACTCACGTCAATGGACAAGGGGTCCATGACAGCGGGGCTGGAGCATCAGGGGCCGGACGACCAGGGGTCAACAACTCATGAACAGGGGAGCCAAGGGGGTGAGTCTGCCCTTTGTCCTAGACAGAATGGGGCGGTCGATCAACTCGATGCGGCATAGTACAAGAAAACTCGGGCACCAGTCGTTCTTTGAGTTGATGCCAAGGCTCAAACTTCCGTTGATGATGAGACGGCACTCCATGACCAAAGAAGAAAGGCGTTTTGGTCCGAACCGTGCTGACTATCGTTTGCACGAATGATATTCACTTATGGACTGCCGTACTGTCACGGAATCTGATTCAATTGTCAAGATGTCATTTGGACGTGCTATGCTTCTTTTTTTCTCAGTCCCTTCGCATCAATTTTTGGCCACAGTTTGAGACCGAATGCGGCTCAGTGCGGACAGGGGCCAATTTCTGTCTCCAGTGTCACGGCCCTCAATTATGGTAGCAGCGTCGGCGTTCAGGATGCGTATCCTGGTGGATCGCCCTTTTGGCCAGGGCCCTAGAGATCTCGGGGAAGTCTGCGACGGGATTCAACTCCGTACTCATCCAACGTTGTATATGCGAAGTAAACTACCTTACCATAATTTGACGTGGCGACATGGGATGACCGATATTGAATGAATGCTCCGGCGATACTGTGGAACAACTAACCAACTTACGTAGTAATTGTTTTCCAAACATGGCCGGGATCTACCGCTGTCGCCTGATAAACACTTTATGAAGTCCTCTACATAGTATCCCTGAGTGAATTATCGTGGTAGAAGTCAGTTAGTGAAACTGGGCCAGTTTCAGCGCGTGCATTTTTTGCTTTGGTCTTGCTCCTCTCCGAGATTGATTGTTTGTATGCAATGTAATACTATGTACTTTGTAGCGCAGGTCAGCCATATACTTTAAACACATGTATGGGGGCCGTTTTCACATGAATACGATCAATCGCTTGGCAAGCGGCCATGGCCGTCGTCATGACGCTGGCGAAGGCGGCAGTATCGCAGGTTTGAGTGGCTGATGTTGGGGAAGCTTGACAGACGGTTCGTGTCCGTCATGGAGTTTGCACCAAAGCAGGTAGTTACTGTCTCGTCCTGTACGAAAAAATAAACACACCCCTCTTCTGTCATTTTGAGGCTAAATCGAGGTGAGCTGCCTGTAAGTAAGTAAGTTAACCGCCTGGAAGAATTGTCGCTATCCACGTACGGAGTAGCTGTGCGAGCTTGTTGCTGGTTTCGCCCAAAACATTGGACGACGTGGCAGGTGTGCCATCCAGTGGGCATCTGACCGCCAATTGTTGTAAAGAAAATCCATATTGGGGTCGGCTCAATGTACCGGGTTGGGCGAAGCTACCCAGCTCTGTGGCCACATTTAGGTAAGATGGTCAAGTACTGCAGCTACCTGAAGTACCTCTTAGAAGCCAAGCTATCTATCTTAGTGTAACGGTCAACAGGACAAGGGGCCAAGTTTCAGCCACTCCCAGCTGTCCGTTTCTCTCAGAGCTAATGCGGCCACTCACGGCGGCCCATCAACAGGGCCCAATTGATTCTTTTTTTCTAGGTCCGATTTTGGGAGACCTCGCAGGTCTCGCATTATTGACCTACCCTGTGATCCCAGCTCCTCTATGCCATTGTTCGCCCTGTGAGCAACCGTGCCGAATTGCGTCAATCCAGCGATGACAATGCCCAAGCCATACATGCGAGCGCTAATGAAAACCAGTTCTGGCCATTCAAAATTCGGCTCAGGCATTTTTGGTTCACTGCATATACCGTACGAGTGGAGGATTCCGTCTCACAGACAATGGCTTGTTTCTCTTATGCCATCTGTTTTCTATACAACACCAATCAGTGAAGCCGCCTCATCACCAAGCTTTCTGTGAAGAACTTATTTCAGCGCGCCAAGCTCGGGAATTTCGGCAGGGAGATGCAGATGTCAGCGCTTTGACGAGCCAGAAGAGCTCCCGTATCCGATGTTGATCTTGGCCGAGACTGGGAGACTAGATGACGGGCCGATGCTGAGATTCTAGCACTCCTTATCCAGGTATGGGATATATCAAGCAGTGTTATTCCGTGCGTGACAGGTAAGTCAGCCATCTATCGTGTACTGCTAGTTCTCCAGAACGGACTGGAGAGTAATCAATGACCCGGGAGGGACCAGCCTTTCAGTCCAGGTTTGGTGGAGACGACTACGGACATTCTCTGTCGTACAAAGATGGACCCAAGAGTCCAGACCCGTTTACCTTCCATTTCCTATCTAAGACAAACGAATAACAACCCTGGGCGCCTATGAGTGCTTTGTAAAGCAAGGAGCCCGAAAAGCATGAAACTTCATCCCCCACCTGAAACTCATGTTGTGTTGACCATCTGAGGTGTGCCTGGTGTTGTTTATATTACTTAGTACCTATAGCACGCTAATGAAAAAAAAAAACCTTTTATTAGCTGCCCAAGTAATTTATGTGCTCCCAACTAATTATACTTTTGTTTGGGATTAACAACGACTTTGACGTGATATAGAAGGGTCTGTGAGCAAACTTGTTCAGTGCTTCCGGGTAAATCCACCGTAACGTACATGTCATCGCAACGTGACATGCACGTCGGTGGCAATGCCAAGTTCTGTCAGCAATTATTGAACGACGGCCGGCCGTTTATTTTAAGCAAAGGGAGACCACGCCGGCATCGTGTCTTCTACATTGGCTGGATTTACGACCTGAAGTTGACATGGTGGAGGTGGTGAATGAATACTCAACCAACACTCAGCCACTTCCCCTCAACTGGCTACTTGTTTTCAAAAACAACAAGACAGGTAAACATCTCACTAGTATCTCCAGTTGATGATTTAGACAGACGCCCCGATCCGAATTCGGATCTGATGTCTTATTTAGGGAAGGGCCTAGTTATTAGACAACTTTATCGACCAACAACACGCACGACTGAATCTGCTGTTGGGCGCTTGCACTGATAACGTGACTTTTATTCGCGACATCTGATTTCTTAATATCCCCGGCTGCATACCAGTTACCAGTCTGTCGGTACCGTCAGTTTCCAAATTTGTTCACCGCCAGCTCACACTGCTTCAAATTTCTCTGCGGCCGTATCTGCCGCCTGTCAACAAGCAGAAGCTGGCGCTTAGCAACCGATACGAATCAGACGGAAGTCTACACGATAGCCTTGTCTTCAGGATCTAGACACACGTGATAAGCATTTAAATCGTATTGGGCGGTTGAGGAAGAATACGACTCACCTTGCTCGTAGGCCCAGTCCCCCCGGGTCCAGAATGCCATCTTTTCTTTACGAAAATGCTGAAAGTCCCATTCCTTCCTCTCTAGTGCTTCTGGTTTGATAAAGACGTAAACAATCGTCTCTTTGGATTCGCCCTTTTTGGAAGAGTTTCCCTGCTCCGGAAGTAGTTGAACTTTGACCTCCTCCCTCTTATATTCAGACCCTTCGAAGTAGTCCAGCTTGTAGACATTGGCATCGGTCAACCCGGTGGCGTAGACTCCAAGAACGGTATGGTCCTTCTCTGGGATGATGCCAGGATAATCTGCAAACCGAACACGGTGGCGACAATACCCATCGAGAACAGCGGGCGTGAACGTGTGTAAATCCTTGATTGCCTGAGGCGGATTTGAAGTCCCATAGCATACACTATAGAAGATCTCAGGTGCCATCTCCTTTCTATCAGCTTGAGAGTGACGCTGATCTCACGGACATTGATCTTACCAGAGTTCCTGGCCCTCAAGTTAGTCCAGATGACGAGACGAGCTATCATGAAACCCGAGAACATACCATAGAAGAAAGCCGTGTATTCTCCGCTCATTTTTGCGTCGCTTTACCGAGAATCTTATTGAGCTATTCCGTGAGAATGGCGTCAGCGTTCCATGAGGTTGTTGAAATGTCGCTCAATGCTGAGATTCAAGTGAAAGAATTAGAGTACCTGAAGGCGGGGACACGTGTAGTTAAATTCCGTTAATGAATATATATTTATATATAATTGAAAAAGCTTGTCTAATGTTATCGGGGTGAGGACAAGCTCCTGACCTCAGTCTACGTGCGAAGTAAGAGGAGTTGTAGCCGCGGTATGTATTAGGCATCACTTGTGGTGGGGCAGGTACATGCGAACATCTAGTTTGCCTTTTGCGGCATTGAGTACATATATGATGCATAGAAAAGCTTTTCATGCAAGAGTTATAAAGCATATTTTCAAGTATCCCTGGTGATATTCGTCTTTATGGAGATGTTGCCCGCGGACTTACGGCCCATATTTGAGTCGTTGGGGAATCATAAACTTATTCCTTCAAGTACCAATCTTCTCAAGCTTGTTCATTACCGACTCTATCTTATCGGGCTCTTATCGGGTGCCTGTCAAGATAAGATACATCTGTGGTTGAACCAGCCTTTGATAAAAGTGGACACATCCGGATTAGATTAAAATGTGCCTGGCAATTGGTCCCCAGATCAACGGCTTTATGCTATTGGCTGAACTGCCGTCTCCTAGTCATGGAAAATAGTTATTACGCCCCTAGCGCAAGTGGAATTGGCGGCAGCACCCCCCAGGTCTGAGTTTCTCAGAAATTCGACGCGAGGCAACCTTCACGTCGAAATGGTTGTACACTCCACCTAGGCAACTGCAAAATATCATACTTGCATCCAACATCTTAAAAAAACGACAACCCGCCCCGTCGATCGAAAGGATCTCAGTCATATATACGTCGGTACTTGTAACGCGAAAAACCTGGCTATTCAGAACCCTGGAAATTGTGTTTGATATCGCGACAGCCTCGTAGATGAATCCTTAGCTTTCAAGCTACCTCGACAGTCTCAAGGATTACCATCTTGGCCATCCCACCGCGCATGGAACGAGGGGCTGCGTCGCGTGGGCGCCAATAATGCAATCATGTCGGGGACCACCATTGATGATGTCGTGAGGCGACTGAGCCAGCCCGAGATAGGTATGAGCGTTGCCGGCCAAGTTCTCTACTTTGTCGCATTATCTTGAGATGGATTATTGGCTAACCGTTCCTGAATAGATGTTCGGCAAAAGCTGGAAGCTGCAACTACGTTGCGCGACAGCTTAGATCATTATACTAATGGACCCATATACGCGCCGTTTCTCAAACGGTTGATGCCCATATTCTTTACTATCTTGCGAGGCCCTTGTATTTTTCACAGTAATTCAAATGAACAGGTTGGTTTTCAATAGGGACTATCGATGCGGTGGTGCTAACTTTTGCGCAGAAACTCCGTAACTGCGTTCTCGAAGTTATGCATCGATTCCCTACTGCGCCATCGACCCCCGAGCCTTTCGAACCGTTCGCCGAAGAAACCGTTGATCTCTTGATGCAACTTGTTCGAACTGATAACGAGGAGAACGCAACACTATGTGTCAAAATAACGTCGGATATTATGCGTCACCAGCACAAGGTGCTGCAAGGGAAGGTTCAGGGATTCCTCAGCTTGATTCAAGAACTTTTCGAGGGTATGGAGAAGGTGGTTAGAGAGCAGCTTGACAACGCATCTCTTACAGCTCCTTCTCAGGCTGGCGGTCCCTCAACACCAGGCAGCACGCAGACAAACTTTCAATCTCCCAGGCCTGGATCACCTGTGGCTTCCGTGACGGACCTTGGTGCCGACCCCCAGCAACAAAACCGACCGCTATTGAAAGGGATGCAATCTTTCAAGGTTCTCTCCGAGTGTCCAATCATCGTCGTTTCGATTTTCCAGATATACCGAAATACTGTCCCAACAAATGTTCGCAAATTCGTGCCGCTCATTCAGAATGTTTTGAGTCTGCAGGCGGCTGCACAGCAGCAAGCACATGCGGATGCCGCTGCAAAAGGGACAGTTCACACAGGAGTGAGCCCTGCGATCAGAAATAGAGCGGCGTTTGGCGACTTTATCACAGCTCAAGTTAAGACGATGAGTTTTCTGGCTTATTTGATGAGACAATATGCTTCTCAATTAAACGACTTCCTGCCGAGGCTGCCGGATATTATTCTCAGGCTCCTCAAAGACTGTCCTAGGGAGAAGTCAAGTTGTAGGAAGGAGTTGATTGTTGCTATTCGGCATATCATTAACTACAACTTCAGAAAAATCTTCATCCCAAAGATTGACGAATTGCTCGACGAGCGCACGCTTGCGGGAGATGGGTTGACTGTTCACGAGACGATGCGACCACTTGCTTATAGCATGCTCGCTGACCTTATTCATCATATCAGAGAGTCGTTGAATCCTGAACAGATTCGAAAGACGGTTGAAGTGTACACTCGAAATCTATTGGATAACTTTCCTGGTACAAGCTTTCAGACAATGAGCGCCAAGCTTCTTTTGAATATGGCCGAGTGCATTGCGAAACTGCCCAACAAGGCTGATGCTCGACATTACCTCATGATGATCCTGAATGCCATCGCGGATAAGTTTGCAGCTATGAACCGACAATATCCTAATGCTGTTAAGCTCTCGAAGCGATATCGCCAGCAAATCGAAGACGGAGTTCCAGAGACGTATCTTGCCGATAAGGACAGCCCGCCGGACTGGGACGAGATTGATATCTTCAATGCGGTGCCAATCAAAACCTCAAACCCTCGGGATCGAGGAGCGGACCCGGTGGTAGACAACAAGTTTCTCTTTCGGAATCTTATGACAGGCTTGAAGAATATCTTTTATCAGCTTCGAACATGTAACGTTGGCACGCCAATTGATCCTCAAAATGCACCTGCACACTGGCAAGACGTGTCCTACGGCTTCACTGCAGAGGAGGTCAAAGTTATTATCAAGCTCTTCAGAGAGGGCGCCTATGTCTTCCGGTATTACGAGATTGGAGAGCCTGCTGCGGAGTCGCAGTATATGTCACCTGTGGAGTACATGGCGAATTTCTACATGGTCTCTAGTAGTAAGGAAGAGAAGGACCTCCTCGAGAGCTTTGCAACTGTATTCCATGCGATCGATCCGGCAACATTCCACGAGGTATTCCAACAAGAAATACCCCGACTGTACGATATGATTTTTGAGCACACAGCGTTGCTGCATATCCCCCAGTTTTTCCTCGCCAGTGAGGCAACCTCACCGAGCTTCTGTGGTATGCTACTTCAGTTCCTCATGGAACGAATTGATCAGGTTGGATCTGCGGATGTGAAAAAGTCGTCGATCCTCCTAAGACTTTTCAAACTCGCGTTTATGGCAGTCACGCTGTTTGCTGGCCAGAACGAGCAGGTTCTTCTGCCACATGTCGTTAATATTGTCACAAAATCCATCGAGTTGTCAACGAAAGCTGAGGAGCCCATGAACTACTTCCTTCTGCTGCGGTCATTGTTCCGAAGCATCGGCGGAGGAAAGTTTGAGCAACTATATAAGCAGATTCTTCCTCTTCTTGAGATGCTTTTGGATGTATTGAATAACCTGCTGATGGCCGCGCGGAAACCATCGGAACGCGATCTTTATGTCGAACTCTGCCTTACTGTTCCAGCTCGCCTGAGCCACCTCTTGCCTCACTTGAGCTTCCTGATGCGGCCATTAGTCGTTGCCCTGCGAGCGGGTACTGATCTAGTTGGCCAAGGACTAAGGACTCTCGAGCTTTGCGTTGATAACCTTACTGCCGATTACCTGGATCCGATCATGGCGCCCGTCATTGATGAACTCATGACAGCCTTATTTGACCATCTTAAACCTCACCCCTACAGCCACTTCCATGCGCACACAACCATGAGAATCCTAGGAAAACTCGGCGGCAGAAATCGCAAGTTCATGACGGGAGCCCTGCCCCTAGCTTACAGAGAATTCTCGGATGACCCGTCTAGCTTCCCTCTACGACTGATTGGCTCCAAAAAGGACCGGGCCTTCCCAGCAGAATTGGGCATTGACTACGCCATCCAGAAGCTAATGGAGACCCAAAGGGTTGGCAAAAATAACCAGAATCGACAATATGACAGCCACTACAAGAAGCAGGCTCTTCACTTCATCAAGTCGCAGCTAAAGCTGCGAATCGGCTTTGACCAACTTCCCGAGGATCTCCCTAAGCTTCTAAGATTACAAGCACAAGACTTCATATCTCGCAAACTCGAAATTAATCTCGCCAATTTTGAAGTTTCGGACCGAGAAAGATCTATTTCCAAGAAAGATACGGAAGACCAAGTTGTCAAACGATTACTCAAGGCTCTCATGTTTGCTGAATCGATACCTGAGTTCAAGGATGAGGCTAGCGCCTTTCTCCTCAATATTTGTAGGCACTTCGCAATTGTTGAAGTCGGTCGATCGCTGGTAGATCTTAAACGAACTTACAGCGCTTTTGATCCAGCAGCAGGGGAAGGACTTTTACACCTCGATACACGGGATCTTTCGGACGCTATTGTTGAGTCACTTGCATCGGATCATCCAGACGTGCGCAGTTCAGCCCAGCGTGCAATTCGAGAGATGTACTCGTCAGTGGCTACTATTTTCGGTCAGGAGTCTCATGCTGGGCGACTTCCATTCTTTGCCCATCTCAGTAGCACTTTCTGCCATAGTTGCTATGAAGAGGAATGGTTTACAAAGACTGGAGGCAGCCTGGGTATCAATTTCATGCTCACCGAACTTGACCTAGGAGATGCTTGGATTGCGTCAAAGCAAACCGAATTCATTCGGGCGCTCATGTACGTGGTTAAGGACATGCCTCAGGACCTCCCGGAGAAGACTAGGCGTTTGGCTCAGACAAGTCTAGAGGTTCTTCTAAAACGTATTACGAAGAACATCAAGAAAGAAGACGCACTACCAGTGCCGCAGCAGCAAGGCCAACCCCCGGTAAAGCAGCCCCGACTTGCTCAGATCTGTATGCAGTTCAACAACGAGCTGTCTCACACCAACAAGCATGTTCGTGAAATAGCTAAGAGATCCCTCGAACTCATTGCTAAGGCAGCAAGCTGTGAAGTGTGGGAACTTGTTGAGCCCTACAAGGACAGATTCCTCCAGCCTATTTATGCCAAGCCTTTGCGAGCTTTGCCGTTCGCCATTCAGATTGGTTACATTAATGCCATGACCTACCACATGTCGCTCAAGAGCGAATGGGTCACTTTTGATGAGAACTTCAACAGGTTACTGATGGAATCTCTAGCGTTGGCTGATGCCAGCGACGAATCCCTTGCAAACAAGCCCGCGGAGTTCCGTACCCATGAGCATATCGTCAATCTTCGTGTGTCGTGTATTCGACTACTCACCACCGCGATGACCTTTGAAGGGTTTTCTAACAATCCGACAAAGGGCAAGATTTTGGGTGTATTCTTCAAGTGTCTTTATTCCGAGTCGAAGCCCACCATTGCTGCAGCAAATGATGCCTTGAAGTCGGTCTTGACGGTCGACAGGAGACTACCGAAAGACTTGCTTCAGGGAGGCTTGCGTCCGGTCTTACAAAGTCTTTCTGACCCGAAGCGACTTAGCACACACGGGCTGGACAATCTATCTCGCCTTCTGAAGCTTCTTACTAGTTACTTCAAGGTCGAGATAGGTGCGCGCCTACTTGAGCAGATCGATTCTATTGTTGAGCCGAGTGCTCTGCAACAGATTTCCTTCACGTTCTTCGAGCAGCAACCACAAATGAAGGTTATCGCAGCCATCTTGAACATTTTCCATCTACTTCCAGCTCCGGCTGAGGCGTTCAAAGAACGTTTGATCGAGTGCCTCTTGGGGCTTGAAGAGAAGCTTCGCAGAACTCACCACAGCCCCTTCCGCGCGCCTATGTATAAGTACCTCAACCGATATCCGAAGGAGATTTGGGGCTACCTGATGAACAAGATTGATGAACTCAAGTATGGCCGACTTCTCGCCCAGGTTCTCCACCACCCTGATAGCGGTCCCTTGCGGGAGGTTGCTGCTGAGAATGCGGAGGCACTCATCAAACGATGTACCGAACTGATGAGCAAGGATGGTGAGGTGAAATTTATCGCCATTATTAACACCATCCATATCTTCCACTCCATCAGCCAGTTTCCTAGCTCTGGAGGCTGGATGGATAAGAAAGAATGTATTGCTTGGCTGAAGATTACGGGCAAGGAAATTGAAACTCATCTCCGACAATATACCTTGCCGGCGCACCTTCGTCTGCCCGCGTATCAAGCCGCTGAGCAGCTTGTTACTGTCCTTGTCAGGTCACTTGAGAGATCTCCTAAAGATCTCGATCCTCTTTTTGGGTTGATCGACTCGATTACCTCCGAGGAGCTTCGAATGAGTCAGGATCTTCTTTCGTTCATCTACGAAAAGATTATCTGCAGCGATTCCGTTGATTTCTGGAAGTCTACCTTCTTGAAATGCCTGGACACATATGCTGGCAAGCATGCCTCGAACAAGATGAAGCGCTTTTTGTTGCATTACATTGTCAACCCCATCGTGGCCATGGATGTCATGCGTAATTGGGATCATCTCGACCAAAACAGGACCCCCAGACTCATGGATCGGAGTGTCATTGATGCTGTGAGTAGTAAAATTTGGAAGGTCAGTCCTGAGATGGCTATGGAAGACCAGACCCAGTCTGGCCTTGACCATACTCGATATGAGGTGCTGCAGCTCTCTGCGATGTTGGTCAAGTATTACCACACAACTCTCCAGGAGGCTAGGAAAGACATCATCAAGTTCGGTTGGACCTTTATTCGACTGGACGACGTTATCAACAAACACGCTGCATATGTTGTCATTGGGTACTTCATTGCTCACTACGAGACCCCCTCCAAGATTGTCACTCAAGTCTATCTTTCACTCCTGAAATCAAACCAGAATGAGGGGCGCGCCTTGGTCACTCAAGCCTTGGAGCTGATCGCGCCAGTTCTCCCTAAGCGATGCGGAAATCCTGCAAATGAACGTGCTACTCCATGGGCAGTTGCGCCCCGTCGCATCCTGGCGGATGAAGGACAAAATGTTCAGCAGATGACGAGCATTTTCCACTTCCTTGTCAGACATCCAGAGATCTTCTATGAAGCTCGCGACAAATATATGATTCTGATGATTACGTCTCTGAGAAAGGTTGCAGCACCACAGAACTCATCACATGAGAGCAAGAGGCTAGCTTTGAACATGATGTGGCTCATTTGGACCTGGGAGCAGTGGCGTGTTGAGGGCAAGAAGCCTTCTACGCTTAAGCCACGAGCTCTCTCCGAATCCCCGAACACTAAGAAGAGGAAGCTTGAGAGTGACCAGCCCACGTCATCCCCGCCCATGACCAGGACAGAACGGGCGGAGTATCTTCTCCCTGGTCCCTTCCGTCACAAGATGATCAAGTATCTCGTTGAGTTCATTGCACAGTTGAATGAGCGACATCAGCTTCCCTCAGCCAAGCCTAAAGAACAAAACGCGTCTATCCCAACGTTAAACCCTGCTCTAACAGAACTTTGCAAGAAGGCGATGTCTCTTCTCGACAACCTAGTCCAGCCTCAATTTTGGGGAGATTTGGACCTGGACCTCTTCCCCAATGTGACTGATGTTATTCTTGCTAGCGAGAAAACACAGAACATCCTCAATGCGGACCCGACAGACAAAGAAAAGTATGATGAGAAATTCCTCACCAACATTATCAACACCTTGCAGGTAGTTCGAATTATCCTCAACGCCAAATCAGATGATTGGATCCAGAGGAACATGCCATCTATTCAAAAGGTTCTAGAGAAGTGTCTGAAATCGGAGAACCCAGAGATTCAAGACTGTCTCCATTATTCTGACAAAGGGTTCAATGAAAATCGCGAGCTCCGTTCGACGATCAAACGTGTGCTCGATTCTGTGCCAGACGATGTTCCCATGGAAGATGCTGATGCTGAGGGCGAGGCTGAAGCTCAGACATCGGAAATCGTCGCTTACCTATCGCAGCTGGCCACGGAGGCAATGAATGGAAATAACTACACATCTGGTGTCAACATTTTGTGGTCTCTGGGCAATCGCAAGCCGACTGTTATCGATCAGCATATTCTTTCTCTCATGAAGGCTTTGCAAAGCAAGCACGCGAGGGAGCATGTGCAGCACTATAATGCTGTGGCGAACCAAGCGGCAGGCCTGAACCAACGGACTCAGGATCAGACAACAACGACGGGAGAGTTGTCAGCTTGGGACTTGGAGATTCAGACAAGACTAATGGTCAAGGAAATTCAAGTGGTAGCATTGAGAATGGAAGTTCTGGGCGACAACCGACGACCATTCCTCAGTGTGCTCGCAACTCTGGTCGAGAAATCGATGCACCTGGAGCTATGTGAAGAGATCCTTCGCATGGTTGAGGGCTGGGTATTCCGTTCTGAGGGAACCTGGCCAACTCTGAAAGAAAAGACTGCTGTACTACACAAGATGCTGTCATTTGAGCATCGACAAGATCCAACGATGCTCTCAAAGTTTCTTGACCTTGTCATTCGAATCTACGAGGATCCCAAGATCACTCGTACCGAGCTTACAGTTCGTATGGAGCATGCCTTTCTCATTGGTACCCGTGCAGCCGATGTCGATATGCGCAACCGCTTCATGGCCATTTTCGACAAGAGTTTATCCAAGACTGCGAGCTCCCGTCTGTCTTATGTCCTGACCTCACAGAATTGGGATACCCTTGCCGACTCTTACTGGCTTGCACAGGCTTCTCACCTGCTCCTTGGGGCTGTAGAGACCAACAGCAGCATTCATCTTCACCAGGAAGACTTCAAGACCATGCCCATCTCTCGGTTAGTGACAGTGTTCTCAAAAGAAAAGGAAGGAAGAGAGCCTAGCATCATGGTCGATGATAAATATGAAAACTTCATGGCAAACCACCGACGCTTCATGTCTGAGATTGGGGACGTCAAGGTGAGAGACCTCTTGGAGCCATTGATCCAACTTCAACATGTCGACTCTCAGCTCGCTCATCAACTCTGGGTGACCCTCTTCCCCATCTATTGGTCTGCCACAGCTCGGGATGACCGCATCGACTTGGAACGTGGCATGGTGGCTCTATTGACCAAAGACTATCACAGTCGCCAGATCGATAAGCGTCCCAACGTTGTCCAATCCTTAATCGAGGGCGCCGCCCGCACTTGGCCAGAGTGCAAGCTGCCACCACATGTGCTCAAGTTTGAAGCGAAGACGTACGACGCATGGTACACGGCGTTGGTTCAGCTTGAGAACAATGCCATCCAACCTCAGATCGACTCTGCAACGGTCCGCGAAAGCAATCTTGACGCGCTCGTTGAGCTGTATGCATCACTACAAGAGGACGATTTGTTTTATGGCACTTGGCGCCGTCGTTGCCAGTTCGTGGAAACCAACTCGGCTCTGTCATATGAGCAGAATGGCATGTGGGACAAGGCTCAGAAGCTTTACGAAAATGCGCAGATTAAGGCTAGGACCGGCGTCATTCCATTTTCGCAAGCTGAATACATGCTCTGGGAAGATCACTGGGTTCTTTGTGCACAGAAGCTACAGCAGTGGGATATTCTCCAGGATTTTGCTAAACACGAAAACTTCCAGGACCTTCTTCTGGAATGTGCCTGGAGAAACACTGACATGTGGCAAGAGGAGCCTAGTCGCGAGGCTCTGGACAACATCATTAAGGGTGTAATGGATGCGCCTACTCCTCGCCGGGCATTCTTCCAAGCCTTCATGTCACTTCTCAAATTCCACAACCAACAAGAGGTTGGAAGTGAATTTGCCCGTGTGTGTGACGAGGCTATTCAGCTGTCGATTCGAAAATGGCATCAACTTCCAGCGCGGTTGACGAACGCTCATATTCCCTTGCTACAGAATTTCCAGCAGCTGGTAGAACTGCACGATGCTAGTGTCATCTGCCAGAGCCTTGCCAACACCAATCAGTCCAACCTAGATGTCAAGTCAGGTGAATTGAAGCTGCTCTTGGGTGCTTGGCGAGACCGATTGCCCAATGTCTGGGATGATATCACGGCCTGGCAGGATCTGGTTACTTGGAGACAACATATTTTCAGCCTCATCAACTTGACCTACTTGCAGCTGCTGCCACAGCAAGGGCAACAGAATGCCGGTGGCGCCTCATCGTTTGCCTACCGTGGATACCACGAAACTGCCTGGATCATCAACCGGTTCGCTCACGTGGCTCGCAAACACAGCCTGCCGGAGGTCTGCATCAGCCAGTTAAGTCGAATCTATACTCTCCCCAACATCGAGATCCAGGAAGCTTTCCTCAAGTTGCGTGAACAAGCCAAGTGCCATTACGAAAACCCCGAAGAGCTTACTAGCGGTTTGGATGTCATCAACAACACGAATCTGAACTACTTCAGTCCGCAGCAGAAGGCTGAGTTTTACACTCTCAAGGGCATGTTCTTGGAGAAGCTTAAGCAGAAGGATGAGGCTGACTCTGCATACGGTACTGCTCTATTCTTCGACATTGGTGCAGCCAAGGCCTGGGCTGAATGGGGCTACTTTAACGATCGCAAGTTTAAGGAGGATCCTACAGACCTAAACTCAGCCCGCCAGGCTTTGACGTCGTACTTGCAGGCCGCAGGTAGCTACAAGAACTCCAAGGCACGCAAGCTCTTGGCCCGCATCCTCTGGTTGCTGAGCTTGGATGATTCCAAGGGCAGCATCGCGGCTGGCTTCGACGATTTCAAGGGCGAGACGCCAGTTTGGTATTGGATTACCTACATTCCTCAGCTTCTTACTGGCCTTGGTCACAAGGAAGCTCCTCGAGTATACCAGATCCTCCTGAAGATTGCTAAATCGTACCCGCAAGCGCTGTACTTCCAACTCCGAACAAATCGTGAGGATATGCTGGCAATCAAGAAGAACCAGGAAGCCAAGGAGAGGGCAGCACGGCAACGAGCGCAGTCGGTTGCCTCCGGGGGCAAACCGAACACCTCTCCTTCCATGACCAAACAAGAGCCACCAAGGGTTGAAGGTGCTGGATCTCGACCGGGAACTGCCAATGCAACAGAAATCAAGCCTGAGGGTGCTGATGCTGCCAATGGCGGTGCTGCAAATAGCCAAGCGCAGAACGGAGAAACCAAGCCTCAGAAGAAGCCCCCGTGGGAACTGACAGACGAGATCATGTCGGTACTTAAGACGGCCTTCCCCTTGTTGGCGCTCTCTATGGAGACTATGGTCGATCAAATCCAGAAGCACTTCAAGTGTCCTCCCGATGAAGATGCTTACCGCCTGATCGTTGCACTCCTCAATGACGCCCTTGCTTATGTGAGTCGGACGCATGCTTCTTATGCTAAAAACGTCAAGCTACCTCCAGCGACGGAGACGAACATCACTCGCTTCGCGGAAACGATCTTGCCTAATCACATCAAGAAGTCTTTCGAGGCTGATTTTGTGAATGTCAAACCTACCATGTACGAGTACATCCACAAGCTGCGGCGTTGGCGGAACAAGTTTGAGGAGAAACTGGATCGGCGAGTGACTCGCGCCTATCTGGAGAACTTCTCACCTCATCTGAGCGAGTTCCGATACCAGAAGTTCGATGAGGTTGAAGTCCCTGGGCAGTACCTGCAGCACAAGGATAAGAACCAAGACTTTATTCGAATCGAACGTTTCTTGCCCAATGTGGACCTCGTCCGCTCCATCAGCGCGTCATACCGCAGACTGAAGATGCGAGGTCACGACGGAAGCGTCCATGCCTGGGCTGTTCAGCATCCAGCTGCCAGACACTGCAGACGTGAGGAGCGCATCCTGCAGCTCTTCCGTCACCTGAACCAGACACTCAGCCGAAAGAAGGAGAGTAGGCGGCGCGATCTTCAGTTTACGCTTCCGTTGATGGTTCCCTTGGCGCCTCATATCAGGATCGTTCAGGAAGATACCTCGTACATTACACTGCAGGGCGTTTACGAAGATCATTGCAGACGCATGGGAATGTCCAAGGATGAGCCTGTGCTCTTCACGATGGAGAAGCTCCGTGGCATTCTGGAGAACAAGACTTCGGTAAGTGGATTGATGCCAACCATCAAAGGAGCGCAGCAGACAGTTACTAATAGGTTACAGAATAAACCCGAACAGACGGCTACTGCTCGTCTAGAGGTGTTCAATGCCATCCAGGAGAAATGGGTTCCTCCGACGTTGGTTTTGGAGTACTTCCAGAAGATTTATCCTCAGTTTTCTGATTTCTGGCTTTTCCGACGGCAGTTCTCGTACCAACTCTCGGCGCTGACGTTTATGACGTACACTCTGTACATGCATAATCGCTACCCGCAGAAGATCAACATCGCTCGTGGGTCCGGCAATATTTGGGGATCGGAGCTCATGTCATACATGAGCGCGTCGAAGCCTTTCTTCCACAACCCTGAGCCGGTGCCGTTCCGGTTGACGCCCAATCTGCAGACGCTGATGGGGCCTTTGGCCACGGAGGGTATCTACGCCTGCGCCATCATGGCGATCGGACGATGCTTGACTGAGCCGGAGCAAGACCTTGAGCATGCTTTGACGCTCTTTGTGCGTGATGAGATGATCTTTTGGTTCACAAGCAGCCACCACAGGATCTCTTTGTCGGAGAACCAGCTTCGCGAATCTGTACAACTGAACACCAATGCGATTGTGCAGCGGGCATGCAGTTTGAGCCAGAACCCCAACGGCAGCCTGCCAGCCAATCAGACGGTGATTGATGCCATTGCCAAGGCGGTGAACCCAATGAACTTGGCACAATGCGATGCTTTGTGGATGCCATATCTGTAATCCTTCTTCTTTATTTAAACTAAAAAAAGAAGACAAAAGGGCTATGGTGTAGAGAAGGAGAAGAAGGGGAAGCTTAAGATAAGAAAGAGTACGTTTATGTGCATGTGCGTGTGCGTATGGGAAAGAGGTAGTTTGTGAAGTTTGAGCAAGGCGTTATAGGATTATGGGAGATATCTGGTGGTCTATTCTATGATTTGACGGGAATTGAAGGGCGGGTTGAATCGTGAGAAGTGGGTTGACGATGAAGGGGCGGAGGGGGGAAGGGTGAAGATGCATACTTATTATGAAGTCACACACACACAGATCTCGGCATGTATAATACCTTGCCGGTGTATTTTTTCAATATGTCTAGTTGTATTAAAATAATTCTTTTTTTTCTCTCTTCATTTCATCTTCATTATTTCGCAATATGTGTTGTGTAACTAATTAGGTCTGGGAATGCCTCTTTTATGTTTTATTTGCCCCTCAATTGAATGAATGTCTAATGTGTGTGTGCACGCGAGATAGAGAAAGAGGTGAAAAAGGAGGTGGAAGAGAGCAATTGATAGAAAGGGGAAACAGAGAGAGAGAGACAGAGAGAGACAGAGAGTCATGTAGTTATATTGGATCTTTCGACAACACAACAATAACTACTACAGCAACAACAAGGAAGAAGAGGAAGAGGAAGAAGTAAACTCCACCAGCCTCGGCTCGGCAATGGAGACGCGGAGTCGGGAAGGAAGCTCGGGACAGGGGGGGAGGGGGGAAGGTTGGGGCAGAGGCGAATTAACTAAGGCAGGAAGTTTTACACGGGGCAAAACAAAAGAGTCACATGGCGGCCTTTGGCGGCCTTGAGCGGGAGAGAAGAGATATCGGCCGCGTCTCCAACTCCAAGCCGGGACGGCACATACACACGGACACACACTACAGCTACAGGGAGGGAGACACAGAGAGAAGCAGCCAATTGAACCCCGCACGCATACTCCCGGCGCCGGTTGTTGGGGTATTCCTGTATTCCTGTATTCCTCCCTTTCCTTGTTCCGTTCCGAGAGCGGTGCTTCCTTTGGAGGCTGGAGCTTGGGCTAGGTTGCATCTGCTTCCTTCAAAACGACGGCGACCTAGCTGCCTTTCTTTCTTTTTATTTGTTTATTTTGTTTCCCCATTCTTCTTCTATTTTCATCTTTGATACATATTCACTTCAAATAAAAACACAATAAATCAACTTTAATTATTTTGAAATCCAGAAGAATACATTCCTCCTCATCATGGAACTCGACAAGATGCCTAGAAAGCTCTGGGAGCACCCTAATCCCAAGAGTACTGCCATGTGGGCTTTCATGCAACAAGCAAACAGAAAGTTCGGCTTGAATTTGAAGGCAAGATAAATTCCTTCTCCCCCCCAATCTCCAAATGAATACTGTTCAATTTCCCCCCAAAAATGCTTGGGTTCTTAACTGAAGCTGGACTAACCGAGCTCAAACAGACATTTACAGAGCTCTATGACTGGTCCTGCGCCAAACGCAGCGACTTCTATGGCATGCTTTGGGAATCTCACAATTGGATCCAGGAGGGCAGCTATACTCAAGTTGTCGATGAGAGCATTCCCGTCTCCCAGCTGCCGCGCTGGTTTCCCGGCCTGCAGGTCAATTGGGCTGAGAACTTCCTCTGGACACGCCCTCCCGGCGGTGCACCGGGGGAGCGCTGTACCTTACACAAGGAGGACGACAAGGTGGCGGCCACAGAAATCCGTGAGGGAAACACGGAAGTGAGGCATGTCACCTGGGGAGAGCTGAGGCAGCGAGTTCAGCGGCTGGCGGGAGCACTTAGAGACAGAGGCGTGGGTAAAGGGGACCGAGTGGTCATTGTGGGAGCACATGCTGTTGAGACGCTGGTTGTGTTCCTGGCCACGACATGGTTGGGAGGAGTCTTTAGCAGCAGCTCAACTGACATGGGTGTGAAGGGGCTGTTGCAGCGGACAGTGCAGATCAATCCAAAGGTAAGGCGCTCCACACATTGAGCATGTCTATGTGACTCCCAAGAAGTATCAGATAAGATGACTTGAGATGGAACGGGATAGGCCAAATAAGCTTCGTTTATTTCATAGACTGAGACCTGGAGCTGACATTATTACTAGTTTGTATTCTTCGACGACGGCGCCATCTACAACGGCAAGACTATCGACTTGCGGGACAAGATAGCAGGCATGGTGGAAGGCATGAAAGCATGCGATGCCTTCCAAGCACTAGTCGTTGTGCAGAGATTCGACACCGCATTCGACACATCCGGCATCCCAAGGACGGAGAGACTTGAGTCCTTCGTCGCCTCTTCTTCACAATCTTCGCCGCCTCCCATTACAAGAGTCGGCTTCCAAGATCCTATGATGGTCTTCTACTCATCTGGAACTACAGGAACCCCGAAGGCCATCGTCCACGGCGTCGGCCCCCTTCTCATTACCCTCTCCAAAGAAAGCGTCCTGCACAGAGATGTCACGCACAATGACGTCGGTCTCCAGTACACAACTTCCGGCTGGATCATGTACCTGGCCAGTATCGGCTACATGGTCCTCGGTGGCCGGTCAATTCTTTATGACGGATCGCCGTTTATGCCTGACGTGAACTTGCTGCTGCGCATAACCGAGGAGCAACGAGTTACACGTCTCGGCATCAGCCCGCGATGGCTTGGCGAGCTGATGAAGCGAGGTGTCGTGCCACAGAAGGCGGCCGACTTGAGCTCATTGGTGTGGGTGGGCAGCACTGGAATGGTGTTGAAGGAGCAACTCTTTGAGTGGTTCTATGACGGAGCCTTCCCACCCACGGTTCAGTTGGGTAACTTCTCCGGTGGAACCGATATTGTAAGTGCATATTCAATGTCCCTGTCCCATTCATTGGGCTGTTTTTTCTCTCTTCTTTTCGTTTTTGGAATAAAGGGTATAGGGTTCTCATTATTGATACAAAAACAACAGGCCGGATGCTTTGCCATCGAGAATCCCCTCTCTCCCCTGTACGCTGGAGGCTGCCAGGGAGGAGCTCTGGGCACACGCTTTGCTATTTACCCGACGGATGCATCAGGAGAAGGTGACGGGAACGGCTTCTCTTCCTCTACAACTATTAGCCCCGTTCCAGATGGCACTCCTGGCGACCTTGTAGCCGTCTCAGCTTTCCCCAACGTTCCCATCTTCCTCTGGAACGACACAACACCCGCGCCGGGCGCCAAGTACGTCTCGTCCTACTTCTCTCGCTTCCCCAACGTCTGGTCTCAGGGCGACTTCGCGGCCGTCCACCCCAAGACGGGGGCGCTGTACATCCTGGGCCGGTCGGACGGCGTGCTGAACCCAAGCGGCGTCCGTTTCGGCAGCGCCGACATCTACGGCGTTGTAGAGCGCTGGTTCGCCAACGAGGTGGCCGAGAGCATCTGTGTCGGGCAGCGACGGCAGCAGGATGGCGACGAGAGCGTGTTCCTGTTCGTGTTGATGCGCGAGGGCGTCAAGCTGAGCGAGGGTGGGTTGGAGGGGAGGATCAAGGAGAAGATTGCCCGTGATTTGACAAAGAGGCATGTGCCAAAATATATCTTCGAGGTTCCTGAAATTCCGGTAAGTCGGTTCTCTCTTTCTCTCTCTATCTGCTTCTCACACAACCCCTTTTCCATCCCATCTACTTTCCCCCCTTCTTTCCCCCCATCGCATTTGGCAAATCACTTATGCGCATCCTTAGACAACTGTCAATGGTAAAAAGGTTGAATTGCCTGTCAAGCACATCATCTCGGGGCACAATATTAAGCCGAGCGGGACGCTTCTCAACCCCCAGAGCTTGGATTTCTTCTACCAGTTCCAAAAGGTTGAAGAAGTGGTAGCGAAGCAGCAGCAGGCTAAGAACATCAAGTCTAAGCTGTAACTCGACCTTGTGTGAAAGAGGAGAGAAGGTGGCGCAGCAATAGTAGACGAAGGGCAGATAGAAAGAGGGACATGCTATATATATTGTACAGATTTGTGTTCATTTTTTCGAACCAGACAAGAGTAAGAAAAATGCCATAACTAAGTTATTTCTTCCAAGGTAGCAGCGGCGGCGGCGAATAATTTCGAACAGTGCACTTCAAGTTTCAAGAAAAATGCCTGATGTATACATTACAGACTCGTCTCAGGCGTGCCGTCCGGGCCAGGGAACTTGCCACCATTCACACCATATCTCCAGCCGAGATATCCAAACATGCCAACGACGCTGCCCAGTCCCAGCCCTCCCACAGCTCCCCTCCACCCCAGGCCCATACTCTTGCCCGTCCACGCCCCCAGCGTGGTGCCGGCAGCCAGGCCAGCAAGAGTCCAGTCGTCCGTCTCGACCTGGCCCTTGTTCTCAAGCAAGCGCCAGCTGCGGTCCTGCCACTCAATCTCCTCGCGGCCGTGCATCCGGCCCAGCGTCATGACCGCGCCCAACCCCAGGGCAATGAGCGTGCCGGTGGACGCGGACTTGATGAGGCGCGGCGTAAACGTCGGGAAGGCGGCGCTGCTCTGTGGCCTCAATACGGGGACCAGCTGGCGGATGACTGTGATGCCGCCCGCGATCAGGGTGCTCGCCGTGACGGCGCGCACGACGACGTGGGTGGTGAGGATGGAGCGAGCGAGAGGCTGGTCCTCTGCGTACGCTGTGTGAGGGAAAAAGCGAGACATGATTTTTTATATTCAACAAAAAGTATGATGATACTTCAATGTCGAATGGGACTGCGCCAGGATGTGACGTAGCTGGGTAATGTGGAAGGGATGATGATAATGCTGACGGTCGTTTTTGGGGAGGAGATGAATGTCTCACAACCGATGTTACAGAGGCAATGAACACCGTATCATGGGATGGTGTCATGTACCAGAGAAAAAAGTAGGAAGAGAGAGATCATGAACAAGAGCAGACGGCGTGGAAAGCAAACCGAAAGATACGATACGATACCTCTGTAACCGAGCTTCCCTCCCCTCCCATCCCCTCCCTTCCCTTCCCTCATTCCCTGTTATCTACGTAATCCTCGCCGCCACCACTGCTCGCTGGTGCTGGTGCTGAGAGCTGGAGCTGCTGCTTCTGGCCTCGGCGGGGCCATACGCCGCCGCCTCCGTACGCAAAACAGGGCGCCCCCCACCTCAGCCCTACACAGCACCCCACGGGACGTAACTACTGGCCCAGTACAGTACAGGCCCTCAAACGGGTAAAATAGAAGGGAAAATGTGGGATCTGGTCTGGCGCTTCGGGCCAATAGCGCGACCCGGGTGAGCCGGGTGAGCTGCGCCGGTGGTGGCTCTCCCGCGCTGGGTGGGCTTTGAGCCAGGCCATTCACAAACAGCTGGTGGTGGTCAGCTCCTTCATTCAACTTCTTATTGGCTAGGATGGAACACGTCGCTGTGACTCGACACCAAATTGGCGTGGGTTTTATTCAAAACGTTTTAGAGTTCTTTATTCATGGAAGGGAGTTGGTAAAGGGGTTCTATTCCGCTTTTCTCTTTTAACATGGGAAGAGCAGAGCCTGGCCTTTTGGGCGCAGTGGGCTATTTGCTCAATAGTTGGGTTAGTCTTCTTACATCAAAGTACCTATAAATATAAGACTTCTAATACGCAGTATTTTAAAATTCCGTGATAATGCTATAAACAAGAATAACAACAAATATGAGATAGCACTGTTTCGTTTTTGTTAATTCTGGTGCCTTATTATGACTTTCTTTCGTTAGTAGCTAGCAATTCTCACAACAAAAGCGGAATAGAAAGGTAGCAGCGCTTTCCAGGATCCTCATGTACTCGGTGATTAGATTTTTTTTCCTGCTTGTTCTCTTTTTATTCTCTTTTTTTATGCTTGGTTTTTACTTTTATATACCGTAATATACAAACTGTGTCTAGTTCAGCGGCGTAGGAGGATCCTTTGCACGCACCGCCATCAATCGCTTCCTTTGTCGCCAAATGCTACCTCGTTACTGTTGATCGACCGTTGACGCAATATCAAAAAATGGAAACGCTTCGTATCAAGCCGAGTTCAAATCTAGAACGAATTGCAGAACCTATACAAGTCGTTAACTGAAGTAGCCTATGTGTGACGACAAGAGAGCCATGCAAGAGACATGCGAAAGAGAGCAAGAAAGAAAGAAAAAAGGAAAAAAAGAAAGAAGGAAGGAAAGAACGAGGGGGAGGGGGTATACAAACCTCCAGTTTCCCTGATTCTCCTTCTGGTCCACTGTCCAAGGTAAACTTTGCCAAGTTACTCTTTTTTCGTTGCAAATTGAGAATGTTCTGAAGGGAAGATCAGCATCGCGTTTCATCAAAGTAATTTGAGTCATTGCGGACCTCTTCAACTGTTCTCTTCGTGATATATCTCAAAACCGTGACCGGGCGAGTTTGACCTATACGGACAGCTCTTGCTATAGCTTGTTCCTCAACTGACGGGTTCCATTGTGGTTCAACAAGATGCACGTAATTCGCAACTGTCAAATTGAGACTATCCGCTAGTTAGCCCTGGATTTTGACGTGCCTCGTTGGGTAACAGCCATCACTCACCCGACGGAACCTGTTCCTATTGACATCAGCAAGACCGCTATGTCTGAATCTTGCGAAAAGAGGGCAAGATTTTCTAGACGCTGGCTGTACGGTACTCGCCCGTCGATCCTCAGAAAGCGAATATCTCTCTCTTGCAGAAAACCCTCCAGCAAATCCAGAGTTGATGTCCAATACGAAAAGACGAGACTAGTAACTCGTCAGTGCAGCCTCACCTCACATAAGACCGACCACCATACCTTTTTGAGCCTGGGGGGGACTTGGCCAGATTTCTCACCACTGTCAGAAGCTTTGTCGAGGAACCTCGAGGCTCATATCCGGGACTCAAGAAGCTTCGAGAGCTGGGTTGGGAGACATCCAGATCGCCATCCCATGAATGGGTAGATGCGCTACTACCCAAGCCAGGCCTTTTCGACTTTGACCCTCGTGACGTGCTGGACAGACTTCTGTCACATTCCGGGCAAAACCCATTATTGCTGAGCAGTGCTAGTTTATCTTCATCGTTGCCGCTGCAAAAGTCGCAGTCGCGTTCACCATCTGCACTATACGGAAACGTGGTTGTTTGTGACATTTGAGCTGGGGACAGGGTCCCATGATTGCAGAGCCTTCGGAGTTTCATAATGGCGGCGAACAGAATGTGGTATTTCTTGATTGTCGCCTTACTGCTTACCACTTCGTCGATGTCCCGCGCGCACCTTTTCAGGATGCTGTCGTACATCAGCTTCTCTTCAACTTCGAGTTCGACATTAATCTCTTTGTAAAGAGGTTCTGGCAGTTTGAGATATTTCTCATTTCGACGCAAGCAAACCGCGTGGAGCAGTGCTCTAAGATTCACAGCTCGATCAGGGGTATCTTTGCTGAGCGGTTCAAGGATGTGCCTCTGGAAGACAGAGGTACTTGAAAAAGGCTCAAAATGAAGAAACTTCAAAAGGGACTCCAAATCGGTCAGCCGGTTTTGAATCGGAGTGCCAGTAAGACACCACTTTCTATCAGCAGTGAGGCTAGAGGCTGCGCGAAATTGCTTTGAAGTCTGATTTCTGATCCAGTGAGCTGTTCAGAAAGGTCAGTATAACTGTGGTGATGTGCGCCAAAAGAAATGGATTGGCTCACCTTCGTCCAAAACAACTCTGTACCACTCGATCTTCTGGAGAAGCCCAAGATTCTTGGAGTCGGCTGATAAGGTTGCGTACGTTGTCAGTACCAAATCGTGATCCACGATCTCTTCGGGTGACTTCGGCCGACTCGAGCCATGGAATTTGCAGATCTTCAAGGTTCCAGGTTCAACATGACTGCGAGTATTCATAAGTATGCTATTTTGTGTAGCACGAGATACTTACATAGACACTTCTCTCTTCCAAACATCCAGGACCTCTGCAAGGGGTGAGAACCAAAACAAGGGAGGCAACCAGAAGGGAGGGAAAAGATGGACTGACGCATGGATGTGGCAATAACTAGAGTCGCTCTACTTCGATATCCTGATGCCAATGATGCAAAACCCTGATATTCTGCTGTCGTATTCTTCATTGCCTGCGGAAGTGAGGACACAATAGCTGAAATCATAGACAAAGTCTTACCCAGTCCCATAACATCAGCCAGAATCCCGCCCATGGAATATGAAGGAATATTGTCTTTGGTTCTATCACACCTAGTTAGTTTCATACTATACGAATGTGGATTTGTTGTTTGTGAGAGACTGACGAGATTCCAATCAAGTGACGCAGGATTTCCTTCACTTTTTGATAAGCATCATAGTTTTCTCTTCGTTGGATGAAGGCCAGAGCTGCTCTCTGGTGGCTGTTGACAAAAAGTTAGGAACTGAGAAAGGTGGTAAGGACGCACAGTCGTACCTCTTCAAGGGAGTGATAACGGCATTTGGCTGCGCATCTAGGACGCTATCGGCGTCGTCATTTAGAGTCTCAGTGTCGAGAGAATCGAAAACACGCTCGACTTCATCCGAGATGCGTTTCGCTCGATGCTCAGTCTCACTTAACCCTACGAGGTGCGTCATAGACTTCATTTGCCCCCCAATGTGATAATACTGGGGGTTAAAGTACTCATACCCAGATTCCAAGAAGAGTGGGTGCTGGAGGAATGCAGGTATCTCGCCGAGTTTATCACCTACTTCGTCGGCCTTGTCTTGCGCACCGTAGATGTTGATGGAGAGAAGAAATCTACCTTTGGACTTCTTCTTAGAATACGCTTGCACCAGTCTTGAAGTCTCTACGATGCCGGTTGCCCTGACCCCTTGATGATCATGCAAGCACTGAAGAGACCTACAAGTGTTCACGTCAAGCACTGCAACGACTTCATTCTCCCCCGACATGAGACATAAAGAATCTTCGTGCAGGATGATATCGAATTTCTGGAAGCGCCCGCCGCCTTGTGCTAACGACGGCGGACCAGTCGAACCACTAAGCAATGCATGAGCGTCGCAAAGCTATTCATCCATTAGTTTCAATGGATAAAGCCACTGCTTCGGAGCCGATTAAGTGTCTTACTGCACCGTAGCAAATCTCCGGGATGTTGGCCTCACTTCCAACGATTTCATCCTCTATGTCCATTGAAATATGGTTAGCGAAAGGAAGAGCGTCGAAGCTCTTGTCACTCATTTCGACATCTCGATACACTCCCAAACATGCATCAGCGTTGGTGTCGCTGCTTGGCCAACTTGTGATATCCAGCTGCGGTTCAGGCTGGAGATTTGCTAGAGCGTCATCAGGACTCGGGATATTCCCTCGATACGGGGTCACGCAGAACCTTTTCTGAGAGCGTTCCGGCGGATGAGGATCTTGTAGGCGTTTGGGAGGCCACATGCTCGCTGATGGGGATGACCCTACCATGGACCACTAGGATGTTGGCGGCTCGGTTTGGGGAGGTTACGAACAGGCGGTACGCAACTACCATGAAAGTCGGTTCCCACAAGGCCAATTCCCTAGCACTTTGACATTTGAACTGAAGGGGTGATTCTTTTCACACAAAATTCGAGGTTGGATTTGGTGGTTTTGTTCGTTTAGAGATGCAAGCTGCAAATCTCGCGCCCAGCAAAGCCTCGTTGCAGTCTGCCTACCCAAGACAATGCCTCCCCCACGTTATGCCATCACACCCAACCATGTCATGGCGCTGGCTTACAGGGCGTTTTCCTGCCTGTTACACTGCCTGGCTGTGAGGCTCTGCCAAAGGCTTTTTATTGGGCATTAATGCTTCGTCCAGACCGCTCTCGCCATCGTCGTACTAATTCCTACATTATTGAGGAGTTGGGTCAACCACACATATTGGCCACCTCGGGCCGTTTGATGAAGTGGTTTTCTTTCCCACTCTGCTGATCGTCAAGACCATTAACGTTCCGACCTCGACTGATACGCTGTTTGCAGCCTTTGACCAGCGTCCAAGGTGTTCCTCCGAACAACGAAAGCCCATGTGTCCGATTGTGCAAACCAGCCACTTTTCAGCTTAGAGCCATGGATACCAGCTTCCAAAATGCGCTCGCCAAATTTCGAACAAGCCTTTCGGAAAAACAGAGAAGGGATTTTGCGCCGTGCACACTGAAGGATGTCCAGACAGCTATCGAGCAGATTCAATCCCGTCTCGGCTCTCAGAGGCGACAGAGAAACATGAAGAGAATAACCAAGTTTATCGAAGCGATGGCCCAATTGGGTCAGGTAGTTGAAGTCTTTTTGAACGTTGATAGTACAGTCGCACTCATCTGGGTCAGTACAAACTGCTGTAATAATAACAGGCACTTTGGTTGCGGGTGCTAAGTACAGATCAGGGACCCATCAAGTTCGTTCTTCTCGTAAGTTGAATAGAACCTCCGGCGTTGGGGTTAAAGCTAAACGTTCTCCTGAAAACTAGACAGCCAGTACTTGGGTTGAAACATTAGACCTTTTACTCGATACCTACGCCGAAATTGGCGAGATTCTTCCAGGATTGACACAGTTCCAAAGGCTCCTAGGGAAGTACCCGTACTTGAAGATGCATCTCGAAAATTACTATTGCAATGTTCTTGATTTCCATATAAATGCTCTTGATGTATTCTCACGACCAGGTACAGTTCATTTCCCGTCCCGCCACCTCATTGTCTATAGCGGTCTTAATCTGACGTTATAAAGCATGGAAGACTGTGTTCCATTCAGCATGGAAGACCTTCAAGACTAGGTTCGGCCCAATTTTGAGCAATCTCAAGCGCCATCGAGAAATCCTTTCGGACGAGAAGTTGTCGATCGCAATTAGTGAAGTTCGAGATGTTGGCGAACTTCTCGGGGAACAGCTTGAATCGTTGTCAAAGCAGATGATGAAGCTTCAGTTAGACGAAAAAAGCAGATGATGAAGCTTCAGTTAGACGAAAAGGAACAGGACACACTGAAATTTCAGGAACAACGTAGCCGACGACTACAGTTTGTTCTGAACAAGTTTGGGATAGTTGACTGTCAAGGAGACCTCGAGCACGCCCGATACGAACATCGTCATCACGGTTCTTCGGGAGACTGGCTTTTTGATGATCCCCAATTCAAAGAATGGGCCGATTTAACCATGACCCGAAATAGCACGCTCTGTCTACATGGCATCCCTGGAGCAGGTCCGTTGTTGGCCTATTCACATCGAACTCGGTGACTGTTGGATCGCTAACCAGCCCATCTTCCCAGGCAAAACCATTCTTACCTCCAGAGTTGTGAAGCACCTTAAACAACTCAAATCATATAACTCAGCTCAGGGTCATGTGTTTTCTGTTGTCTACTTCTATTTCAACCAGATGGACCCGGGCAAGTCAACATTGACTGGATTATTGTTGACACTTCTATCCCAGCTCATCCACCAAGATGATGTCCTCTTAGAGCAAACTTACCAGCGATGCCTAGCGATCGACCAGCAAAAAATCTATTCTTCGGATACCATTCGCGATCTAGCCTCTGTCGCCTTTAAGTCACAGAGGTTGTGCTTCGTGATTCTCGACGGCCTAGACGAATGCGTTGGAAATCCATCAGCCAATCCAGCCGAGGAACAGGAGCAAGTCATTCACTGGGTTAAATCTCTCACGACAGACACAGGCATGGAACAGTCAGGTAACTGCGAAACTTGTATACGACTGTTCATCTCTAGTCAGCGAGATGGCATTTTCGAGAAACAACTCAGGTTATACCCATCGATTCAACTAGAATCAGCAGGAGCACATAGCCGGGATATTGAGTCCTATGCAAAACGTCGATCCGCGGAGATGCGCAAGAAGTTTCGAATCAGCGCAGAAGAAGAGAGAGAACTCGTGAATAGAGTAACGTCAGGGGCCAAAGGTTAGCATCATAATGCTCTTTGCTACAATCATTGATGCTTTCTAATATCAACTACAGGCATGTTTCTCTATGCGAAAGTTGTTCTTAGCAACCTGCTCAACCAGGTTTCAATATACCACTTCAAACAAGAGATGAAAGCAGAAAACTTTCCGGAAGGTATTGAAGAAGCGTGAGTGGCTAGAACGCCCGGAATTTTACACAGATATTTAGCTAACTACGTCAGATACAAGCGAGTTGTAGTTCGGGTTCTTGAGAATCCCAGCGAGCCACAGAGACTTGCGGCAAAAAGCATTCTCAGTTTACTCATCTGCGCTGAACGCTCCCTGATGTGGAAGGAGATTCAAAGCAGATTTTGCATCGATGTCGACACTGAGACGGCCGATACAGACCGTCAATTGTTAGATACATGCAAGGATCTATGCGGCTCTTTGGTGGAAATCGAGCGCAATCAGGTCACTGAATCCAAACCAGATGATGTGGTAGAGCTTGTGCACCACACGGCGAGGGGGTAAGTGATTTGGTCTACCCTCTTACTGTTCTTAATTTAAGTCTAGCCGGGTGAGCATTTAGAAACTGAACGGCTTGCAGATACCTGGTCCAAAGTGGAAGGTTGTGCATTTCAGGGGAAAATGCTAACATGACATTGTTTTGTGCACGTTACATCACGTCCTTGCCTTTCACTCTCGGACTGAGTGGCAGTGAGATTGAGAAGCATGCCGTAACTGGCTATTACGGATTTCAGGACTACGCAGCGGCCTTCTGGTGGAAACATGCCTATCGGATGATAGGCACATCAATAGACATCAACACAGACCTCTATAACAGAACGCTGCAGGCGGTAGCGAGAGCCATGGAACTATACGGCGACTTCAAAAACAGTCTTCACGAACCGCACGATTGCCCTTCCCACGCGGTGCAACGCCAGCTCAAAGAACTAGGTGAAGATGCGCGCGAATGGGAGAATAACTTCAGAATCGAGTTTCGAACGCGAGCGATCAGAAACATAGTTGAACCCTTACTGAGTAAAGGAGACGCTTCTTCTATTTTGACATTGTACGGCCCAGTGCGATACAAATGTCACAAGCCTTGGTGTCATTCATTTTATAACGGCTTTGAGCTGCATCAAGACAGAGAACAACACCTCTCTGAGCACGATCGGCCATTTAGGTGTTCGCTAGAAAGCTGCTATGGGAACAAATTCGGGTTTCCTTCAGAGTCTGATTTGGGTCGGCATAACGAAAATCATCATTTGGCACAATCTACTGTCCACTTTCCTTCACCTCGTCCCTCAAAGAGTGAACCGAGAGTCATTTGCTCAGCCTCCGCCATGGGCGACTTAGCTACAGTGCAGGCATGTCTCGTAGCCGGAATCGATATCAATACCACAACAGCAACTGGGGGAGGGAAGACTCCATTATATCTCGCTGCAGAAAAGGGCCACGTACACATCTGCCAGTACCTTCTGGAACAAGGAGCAAACGTGAACTTTAAGGGTGTTCTGGGCCAAAGGAGGACAGCATTGCATGCAGCTACCTTGGCAGATAGTGCAGAGCTCGTTCATCTGTTACTTTCTCAACCAGCAGTAGATCCGTATCTACGAGATGATACTCTCTTCACCGCTGCTGGCTTTGCTGTGAAATGCGGCCGCAACAAGGCTCTATCCGCCTTCGTCTCCGCAGGCCTCGCCTCCCAACGAGGTCAGGATGCTGGTAGGCGTACATGTCTTGGCATAGTTTTGAACTCCATATACCCAAACCTAAAAACCGCTGAGATTCTTATCAATGACGAATTCTTGGATCTCAATGAGAGTTCTAATCGAAGACATGCCTTTGACCTTCCTCTCCATATTGCCGCTCGGAGAGGATTGATTGAGATCGTAAAGCTTCTATTGTCCAGTGGGCGTGTCGATCTCAACACAGCAGATCAGTGCGGCCGACGAGCCCTTCATCATGCATGCGAATACGGGCATGATTCTGTGGTTGAGTTACTCCTTCCTGTCATTGATGACCTCAATGCCAAAGATCATGATGGGACAACACCATTTCAATATGCCACCAGGGGAAGGCATTGGGGCGTCATCAAGCTGCTTTTTGAGAAGGGAGCTGATATGGAGTTAGATGATGATGACAGTCAGACATTGCTATCATTAGCCACACAGAATGAGCATGAAGCGATTATCAAGGCGCTTATCGAAGAGAGAACCAATATTGAGTCAAATGATGACTACAATGGGATGTCGCTGTCGTTTGCACGGCGCGGGCAGTGGGACGTCGTCAAGCAGCTTCTCGCGAGCAACGAAGTCGATGCTAACTGGAAGGATGACTACAATCGGACAGTCCTATCGTACGCCGCGGAGAGGGGGGCCGACTCTATTATCCAGCAGCTTCTCGAGATCAATGAAGTGGATACTAACTCAGAGGATGACAATGACTGGACTGCGCTTTCATACGCCGCCGCGAGAGGACATTGGACTGCTGTTAAACTGCTTACTAACAAAGGAACAAATGTTGAATTAAATACCGAGAAGGGATGCATGCCGCTATTGCTGGCCGCACAAAATGGGCACAGTGCGGTCGTCACCCTGCTTATTGAAGCGGGAGCCAATATTGAGTCAAATGATAGCGACGGTCGGACTTCACTATTATTTGCTATACAAAATGGGCATGAGGCGGTCGTCAATCTGCTTATCAACAAGGGAGCCAATATTGAGTCAAAAGATATGAATGGTCAGACGGCGATATTCTATGCCGCCGCGAGGGGTCACTGGGGTGTCGTTAAGCTACTTGTCGAGAAGGGAGCTATTGTCGGAGTAAGTGCTAAGAATGGTAGGACGCCGCTATTTGTGGCCGTACAACATAGGCATATGGCAATCGTCGAGCTGCTTCTCGCAACAGGCAGAGTTGACATTGGTGCGAAAGATAACTATGGTCGGACGGCGCTATCATATGCCACCGAGAGACAGGACCACTTTATCATCAGTCTTCTGCGAGAGCAACAAATTCGATCCTAACTGAGAGCTCGAAGGATAACTGTAACCAGAGGGCGCTATCATACTAGTAATAACAGAAATGATTCATCTCTTCTTTCGCTTTAAGTCTGTTTGATTATGTTTCCTCTTCCGTTCCCTTCCTTCAGATTTGTAAGTAAATTGTTTACATTTCGTGGCCTTCTTACTTGCGGCTTTTAGGTAGTGTGTAAGAATATGTGTTGAAGCGGCTCATGGTCAATGATGTGACTGGAACAGCTTTCTAATAGTCCACCTGTCCCTTCCTCTGCTGCACACACTATCTCGTGTGAGCCCCCCAGGACGTCGTACAGCACCCTACTTACAGCATGTAAGTAACCACTACACGCGCATCTTAGTTCCAGCAATCCTCGGGCCAACTCCTAGGTTGAGCAATCTCTACATTGGGACACCCACTTGTAAGACTACCAGGCAGCGTGCAAGTGCGAGTGCGAGACACTTTAGTATGTAGAACTTAGGAATCATAATACTCATCGAACTGTACACATATAAGTTATCTCATTTATTCAAGACATTTTAAACCCTTCAGATAAACACTAAGAGATCACAGTGGTACTCCATCATATATATCCTTTTTCCAAGTGCTAAGTTATGCAATAGTTACCTGGTCTTCATTCCTATACATATCTACCTTTGCCGTGGTCCATGCTGGCGGCTACCAAGTATACGGCCAGTACCAATCCCTCCTTCCAATAAACGCCAAACTAATCCATTTCATGCTAATCAGGTTTTCATCCAAGTAAACCAAATAAAATATAAACCAGTCAACCAGTTATTCTTCACTCAGGACCGCTCATGTCCATCATACTCTCCCCTCGAACGCCGTCATCATCATCGTCGTCATCTTGCAACACTGTCATCCGTCGAGACCGTCCCACTCTGCCTTTGCCCTTTTCCATCATGTGCCCTCGCCCCGCTGTTCGTCTTTTGCCATTTACTTTCATGGAAGCCTCTATTTTCTTCTGGCCCAGCTGCTGCTCGAATTCAGCCAAGTCTTCTGCTTCCGACTCCGCTGCCCCGTCGATTAGTGCAGTCTCTTCCAAAGCCTTGTTCAATAGTTCCGTGGCGATGCTGTCCTGCGGGCTGATAGCCAACGCCTCGTGAAGTACCACCACGGCTTCTGCTGGCTTGTTTTGCTCCATTAAGATCAGCCCCTTCGCGCTGAATATAGCTGCGTCTTTGCCCCCCTGGCGCAGCACTTCGTCAAACTCCGCCAGTGCTCTGTTAAAGTGGCGGAGTCGTCGGAAAGCATGTCCCAGATTCGTTCGAGCAGGCAACCACGATGACGGCTCACTGTCCATTTCATCGGCAACCTTGAGCGCGGCAGTAAAGTACTGAATGGCCTCTTTGGGACGGTCCTGGTGGTACTTGACGATGCCCATCTCATTCAATAGCAGCGGATCGGTCTTGCAAAGGCCGTATGCCGTCTTCAAAAACTCCTCTGCAAGCGTCATGTTGTTCAATGCGTGGTTCTGCATCCCCAGGAACACCTGTGGCAAGTGCGTGCCCATAAAGAGTCTGGCTGCCGTAGAATAAGCTGAGATGGCCTGGTCATGCTCCCCCTCCGCAGCAAACGTATGCGCGAATCCAATCCATGCCGGCCCAAAGTGCGCATCCATCATGCTCGCCTTGCTAAAGTATCTTCGTGCTTCGGCAATCTTGTCAATAGAGAAATAGTAAATACCCACAGCCAGCCAAGAGCAAGCCTCCTCGGGATGACTGTCAGCCAGGTCATGCGCCACTAAAAATAACAAATTCTTCATCTTCAGCTCAAACAAGCAGGCAAGATGAACCGGGTATACGCTAAAGTTGTACTTGTCATCTTGCAGGATCGCATTTGTTATGGCTAAGGCATCTCGGTATCGGCATTGTGTATATAAAAGGTCTGCTCGGGCAAGCTGAAGATCGGGATTCGACGCTAGATGGTAATGCGTCGATAGCGAGTCGTAGGCTGTCTCAAACGCCGCAGGGTTACGGTACTTGGACAATCTCGTAGTGTACAGCATTTTGGTAAAGTCGGCCGCTTCTTGAGAGGACGACAAGTCTCCCGAGACATGAATGGAATCAAAATCCAGGCTTTCTAAAAACTGCCACTCTTCATCAGGCGATAGCAACGAATTCTTCATGAGCTGCTGGAACGCCTCAAAGCACTGGACATCGATTCGTACGGCATCCTTATAACACTCCTTTGCACGGTCAAAGGCATTCTGCTTCGCATAGCAGATGCCTCGGAGATAGCACATAGCTGCCTCGTAGCGACGGTTAGTCACCTCCTCGTCAGCAGCATCATCTCGTCGTCGACCATGGCGCAGTTGTGTCTTGCGTTTATTGCTGCCGGCACCATTAGTGATGAGGTGTGTCGGGTTGCGATCGCCGAGAACACCAAGCGCTTCATCAAAGCGCGACTGTTTTATGAGACAGTGGCCAGCGAGATATCGACATGATGGGTTTCTAGCTACGAGGTCCCGACTGGAGAGGAAGGCTTGCGCGCGTGTGTAGTTGCCGGTCGCGAAATGTACTTGGGCGAGCCAAAATGCGTCATTATCATTATCTGCGGCGACACTATTGTCAGTTTCATATACATTTACATGTGGCTGAGGAGCGTATGCAACTGACTCGTCAAGGCGAGCAGCTTGTCGCCGATGAAGATAGCCGACTCGTACTGAGCCTTGTTGAGGGCATCTTGCCTCCACTCCCTCAGGAACTTCTCCATGTCTCCTCAAGCTCTACTCAAAGCATCAGCTAGGTGAGGTAATCCAGAAAGTTGCGGCGTATGATGTGTGCTTGCCAACACAAAGGGACGATGTCGAATAAGAGCTGAGTTAATGTGTGTAGGTACGTTGTAGGAGCAGCGACCATCCCACCTCAAAAGTCAACACTACCTAATTGTTGTTCCAAGCGCGGTCAGGCCTTAGGCGCGTTAATCGGCAACGCTACATATTTGGGGTGTGTTATCGAGCCGTCGCCGGGTGTGGCCACAGCAAATAGCGGGGTAGCTTTAGACTCTTCAGTGCACTTGCCCCTCCAGTTACAGCGATCATGACCTCCTACCAGCCTGTCGACTGAGAACCAAAAAAAAAAAAATAAAAGAAAAAACCGGCCAGCGTATCAGAGGGCCACGATTTGCCACAGCCGATACAGGAGCCACTTGAATCAACGAGCTACCTGGACGGAGTACTCTGTACCGTACGCTCTTTGCTCTTCTTATCCCTCCCTCTTTGAATTTTCCACTCAATTGCATTTTCCTCAAAGCCGTCTCCTCGCTTTTCCTCACAATGGCCACTTCTCACCCTCCTCGCTGGGCCGCTCTCGCCCGTGACACCAATGAGACCAAGATCCAACTTGCCATCAACCTCGACGGCGGCAACTTTCCCCCAGACACCGATGCCCGCCTCCTCGATGGCGGTGACGGCCACGCCTCCCAGGCCAGCAAGTCGCAACAAATTGCCATTGATACCGGCATTGGCTTCCTTGACCACATGCTTCATGCCCTAGCCAAGCATGCCAACTGGAGTCTGGCCATCAAGTGCCAGGGCGATCTTCACAGTTCCGTCACCCTCTCCTCCGATACTCGGCCTTCACATGTGCAGTCCAGCTAACAATGAACCCGTGCAGTTGACGACCACCACACCGCTGAGGATGTCTGTATCGCTCTTGGTGTTGCCTTCGCCAAAGCCCTCGGCACTCCCGCTGGTCTCGCCCGTTACGGCTATGCATACGCTCCCCTCGATGAGGCCCTGTCCCGAGCCGTCATCGATCTCTCCAACCGCCCTTACTGTGTAGTAGATCTCGGCCTTAAGCGCGAGTTTCTCGGCAAGTTGAGCTGCGAGATGGTTCCCCACTGCTTCCAGAGCTTTGCCCAGGGCGCCCGCGTTACCCTCCATGTCCACTGTCTCCACGGTGACAACGACCATCACCGCGCTGAGAGCGCCTTCAAGGCTCTTGCCGTTGCTACGAAAATGGCCTGCTCACGAGTTGCCGGCAAGGAAGGCGAAGTGCCCAGCACCAAGGGTACTTTGACTGCTTAGAGGAGATACATAAGATGAACTTTTTTTTTGGAGTTTAAGGGGTTTGAATAAACTTTTGTTTGGGATAAGGTGAAATGAGAAAACTGAAGGAAGGGATAAACTATTAGACATGAAATTCAAGATCTAGCGGCTCCAATACAGTATTGCGAAAGATTCAGACTCTTCTGTGACACACAAGTCTCACGTTTATTACAAGATCAAAATTGAGATGAATGACATATCAATCATCGAGTCTAAGCATTATTTAATCCTTTTTTTTTTTTGCTTTCGCTTCCTCCTGTAACCAAGATAAGACCGTTTACGTTCGATAGTCACCGTTAATGGTAACATAGTCGTGGCTGAAATCGCACGTCCAATGCACAGCTGACTTCTCACCAGTGCCAAGTCGCACCAAGATTTCCAAGTCCTCCATTGCCAAAATTTCACTTGCTCGCTCCTCATTGACCTGCTCGGGCTCGCCATTAACAAGGAGCTTGAGCTCAGGGGAGCCGTCAGTGGGGATGAAGGAGACGCTGGTATACTCAGGAGCGATTTCAGGAACCTCGTTGATCGGCTGGCCAGGAGGAGAGATCAGAGCATAGCCAGCAGCACACAAGATTCGTCCCCAGTTCGCATCCTTGCCATAAAGCGCAGTCTTGACAAGCGGCGAAGTGGCAATGGTTCGAGCCACCTGGCGGGCGGCTTCCTCAGAGGCACTGTCAACAACACGGATAGTCACAAACTTGGTAGCACCCTCGCCATCACGGACAATGTACTTGGCCAGGTCGGCGGAAAACTCAGTCAAGAGCTCTCGGAAGGACTCATAGTCAGCGGATTGCTCAGAGGCAACCTCCTTGCCACCAGCTGCACCATTGGCAAGCAGAGCAACAGTGTCATTAGTAGAGCTGTCACCATCAATGGTGATGGCGTTGAAGGAGCGGTCAACAGCATGGCGGAGGACCTTGGGCATGATGCCTGGGGCGATGGGAGCATCGGTAGCGAGGACTGTGAGCAGGGTAGCCATGTTGGGAGCAATCATACCCGCACCCTTTGTCATACCAGCAATACGATACTCAACACCAGGTGATGAAGGAAGCTCAAAAGATCTAGACATGAGCTTGGGGAAGGTATCTGTGGTGCAGATAGCCTTGGCGCAGTTCAGCCAATGCTTGTGTGAGTCGCCGGCCTGATGGCAGGCAACGGGGATGTGATCAATGATCTTCTGGATAGGTAGCCTGGAGGGATATTAGAGGAACGAATTTCTACGAGTCAATTGGACTCAATTGAATCACAAACCTTTGTCCAATGACGCCAGTGCTCATGACCAATGTCGAGTCCTCAGCACCAATCCTCTGGTCGGTGGTGTGTGCCATGTTGGTGGCATCCTCAAGACCTCCGGTGCCGGTGACGGCATTCGCATTGCCCGAGTTTATGACAACGCTTCGCAAGCCAGCATTGGCCTTTTTCTCAAGCAGCCTGCGGCTGAAGGTGACAGGAGCAGCCTGGAATTTGTTCTTGGTAAAGACACCAGCAGCAGAACAGGGGCGGTCTGAGGAGATGATGGCGAGATCAGGTTTGCTGGTGTTCCCCGGCTTCACACCGACAAAGACGCCCGAAGCAACGAAACCCTTGGGATAAAGACCTGCTGTTGGCACGTATTTGACCTTGGAGGCTGGGATGGCAGTACCACCAAGCGTCACCGCCGATGAGTAAGCCCGCGAGAACTTCATGGCTGCGTTACTCTGATTTCTGGTGTTTGTTTATTTTGCAGGCGGCAACTCACGAGAACAAACGTTTTGAGTTTTTGAACCATGAAGCTCTTTCTGTTCCAGTGAGCGATACCGCTATGTCCTGCATTGTACTGAGCTACATAGGTACACTGGGTGGGTTTTCTTGGCTGTGGCAACTGTGGCTAGTGACTCAGCCCAACGGAGCCAACAAGGAAGATCAAAAGACTCATCATCTCAAGTTGCTGAAGAGTCTCACGACTTGAACCGAGGCAGGAGAGGATTACATAGGTGGAATTGTGTGACTTGTTCGCAAATCATGCTCTGTCCATTCATAAGTGTGACTGAAATTCATGAGAAGCTCAGCCGTCCAAGTAGGTTCTATGATATAAGATTCTCCGTCACACTGCCAACGTCATATTTATCATATCACCACTGCAGGTATTGACCAACAGGCATCTAGCTGGTACTTCCCTTCTGTGCGATTCTGGGAATGTCCAACTTTAATACATACGTTAATTATTTGCTATGTACTTTCTCGCGTGCGCAGGACCACATAAAAATCTTGTGTGCATAACTACGGCGTACGGAATTCCGTGATTCGTGATTGCCTGGCTCAGCCGCACAAACAGCTCTAGGCTCCACTGTGGTGCCCCCGAAAGCTTTCTCTTGCTGGTGCCTTTGGGGGGCTGGTGCCTGGAAACACTAACCCTAATTTGGTCTCAGCCTGCCCTCAACCGAAATTACTTTAGGTAAGCAAGACACGGCTGGCCCGTGCGAGAGTGATCCTCTTCCTCTATAAAAGAGAGCCTCTGCTCCCTCTCTTTCAGTCTTCTTTTTTTCCTTTCTTCTCCATCCAAGTGCTAGGGCGTTTTCCTTGTCCGTGAAGCGATAAGCTGAGACAGGAATTTTGCTAGTTGAAAACTAAATTCAAACCGCTCCTCACTGGGTTCGCCCGGTGAGGGAATTTTTGGACCTTCTTTTTCCCCTGTGGGAGTTTTCTTTCATTGCGATACGATCCCTTGTGGATTGGCGCGAAGAAGGATGTGAGATACAACCAGGCGTGCAAAGGTGGCATATATCAGCGTCGCCGCCTTGGATTGCAATATTCATATGCATGTGTATGGATTTCTAGCTAGTAGAGCCGCGGAAAAGAGATACTGCAGACGTTGAGCATACAGTGAACTCGAGCCTATGAAAGCGACTTGGGATCATTTTTTTGAACATGCGGCTCTATCGATATTCATCTGAAAGATGTCCAACAACTGCCGACAATAAAGTTACCCACCGTACACCACAAACAAGGCTAAAAGCCCATATTATAGAGCTGCACGTAGACTCTGTCGAAACTATTCCGTACACCATATGCTTCTCTTCCTGCATCCCAAGCTTGAAGTAATGCTCCTCAAAATTCCTAAACACACCCATACATATATCCATCCCTAATAATCGTCACACTCAAGCCTACTACGTATTCAATTAACATGTGTTTACCTCTCCCTCTCAATCTCTCCAGTGAGGTCACGGCCCAGGATTTGGCCCAAAGTCTCACTAGCGCGGGGCACTTCCCCATGTCAGATGCCAGTGTGAGTGTGCGTGCGGCCCAAATCATTATTTTCCAGTGACTCAAAGACTGGTCTCCAATCGAACGTCCCTCCTCACGACTTCCTACCGCTACCACTACCACTATTGCTGCACCTCCTCTTCGAGGCCTGAACGCACGATATATTTACGAGACAGTTTATTTACAAGTCGATGGTTTCCGACACAATAGTTTTGGAATAACAGCTCTTCCTGTTAGCACCCCTCTTGCGCCCAATCAAACAAACCCCCGCCGTATTTTTCTCCCCGTTGTGTGCCCCGCGCCGCGAACAAGCGCAACTCCAAGTCCTCGATACATATACACAAAGAAAAAAAGGAAACAAGCTCCCACGGGCCTCGCCCAAGAAAACTCCGTCATGGCCACCGAAGCAGGCGGTCAGGCTCCGACTGCCCAACCTACGGAGAAGAAGGACCAGAACAAGGGCCAGAAGAAGGACCAGCAGGCCACCCAAGGCGCTGCCCCCGGCGAGAAGAAGCTGTCCGGTGCCGAGTTAAAGAAGAAGGCCAAGGAAGAGAAGGCGGCTCGGAGAGCGCAAGCCAAGGCTGCACAGGTTGTGCAGGCTCCAGCGCAAGGAGGTCACCAGGCTGCAGCTGGTGATGCCAAGGGCGGCAAGGGAAAGCCCAAGCAAGATGCACACCATGGCGGTGCAAAGCTGCCACTACGACCAGCCCAGGCGGCTGTCGTCCCCAAGGAGGTCAAGCCTTCGGTACCAGAGTTCTTCAGTCACCTATCCATGGCCAAGCGGATAGAGATGACCCATGCAGATAAGGACGCCCACCCTGCCGTGTTAGTCCTGGGCGAACACATGAGCTCCTTCGTCATTTCCGACAGCATCACCCGCTTGGAAGCGACTCTCCTGGCTTTCAAAAAGGTACTTCCAAGTCGCAAGACACCCTCAATTCGCATCAGCCTCTCTAACAAGAGTACAGGTCATTGACTCATATACCACTCCCATCAATACCACATTCTCACGGCATTTCACCTCTCACGTCCTCAACCCTCAAATCGAATATCTCACAGCATGTCGACCCATGTGTTTCTCCATGGGCAATGCCATTCGATGGCTCAAACTTCAGATCAGCAAGGTAGACATTGACCTGCCAGATTTCGAAGTCAAGAAGCTCCTGTGCGAGTCCATTGATAACTTCATCCGCGAGCGCATTACCCTCGCCGACTACGTCATTGTCCAGCAGGCTGCTAGTATGATTTCCAACGACGACGTTATCTTGACCTACGCCCATCACCACCTGGTCGAGCGCACTCTTCTCCAGGCACACAAGGCAGGCAAACGGTTCCGTGTTATTCTAGTGGATGATGCCTATGAGCGGGTGGGCATCGACCTAGCCAAGAAACTCTCTGCAGCTGGTATTCAGATCGCCTACTCGTCCGACCTCGGCGCCCTGCGGACGCACCTTGGCGAGACGACTCAGGTTCTTCTTGCCGCAGAGGCCATCTTCAGCAATGGTGCTATGTATGCCCGTGCTGGATCCTGTGACATTGCCACTGCTGCCTCCGACTTTGGCGTCAGGGTCGTGGCTCTATGCGAGACTATTAACTTTACGGAGCGTGTGTCTATCGATTCCCTTACCTACAACGAGATTGATCCCGAGCGATGCACTGCCGACAGTTTCCGGTTGCTCTTTGACACCACGCGAGACAAGCACCTCTCAGTGGTGGTGACGGAGCTGGGCAATTCTTCGGCGACATCTGTGCCAGCAATTCTTCGAAAGTTGGAGGAGCTGTAACATGTTGGTTTTGCTAGGTTAGACGATAAAAAAGTAGATGATCTGGGTAGTCCCCTTTCAGGCAAATACCTCCCCAGAATAGCAACTTGAAACAAAAAGAAAGAATTGATGAATATGAGTACAATGTCACTCGTGGTGTCGTGTCTTGGCCCCTTTCGTTTACGTCCATCTCGCTGTTGATGACTCAATTGCGTGATCGTGAACAGAAACCAATCAGATCCATATATCAAACTATCAGATCAGTCTTGGCGGTAATATCATCTTGACACACAAGAAAAAAACGTCCCAGTCTTCAATTCCAGGTGTCCCGTTTCGGGTCTATTCCCATACAGAAATATGTACAAAATCCCTTCCCCTTCTCCCAACGTTGCTTACATTGTTCGGGTCAGGGAGGTTTGAGGGGAGGAAACGATTCTTTCGCTCTCAAATTTCCTCTTCCCTTCATCGTTCGTTCCTTTAACCCCCTCAGTTTCATCGTTCTCCTTTCTTGCTTTAGGTTTTTTTCATTGGATTCCCTTCTTCTCTTGATTTGAATTTAAGCCTCGGCCTCTGCGTCTCGCTGAGCCTTGCGTGCCCGCTTCTCAAGGAGAGCTGCCTTTCGAGCGGTCAGGCTCTCGGTCTGTCGGTCGTCGACACCCTGGAGCCAGTATCCGAAGCTGGCGCCACCGAGGGCGTACACGGGGTAAGCCCAGAGAGAGGACTTGTTGAAGAAGGGGCGCATCTCGATACCGACTTGCCAGAATCGCACGGCGACGCCTAGTTTTGGGAATCACAGATCGTCAGCAGGGTGCCTTCGAAAAGAGCAAAGATAGAAGTAATGAAAAAATCAGCCGGGGGGGGTTCGGCATGGCGGGACGTTGCTGGGTGCTTCCTCCGGGGGAGAGGGATAGCATATTGGCGCACGAGGCAGACGTACCGAAGGCGCTCCAGAAGGCGAGACGGTGAACCATTTTGGGCAATTGACCGTTGATGTGTCGGGACTGGAGTTTGGGGAGGATTTCTCGCGGATTCGGCCGGGTTCGCGGGCGTGACGGTGGTCTGGTTGCAGCTCTGCCGAGAGAAGAGGTCGTGATCCTGATGCGGTCCTCCAATGGCTCAAAGCTCAATTGGACTAGAGCTGATTGGTCGCGATCGGGTCACGTGATGGGTCTCTTGCCGACATTGAACAAATCAGCCTACCCTGTAGTCATGGCCAATAGCCGTAGTATCTTGGTACTGCGGTTTACACATTAAACGAGCAGAAGAAATGCTCGTCTATTAGAACCATGAGATGAATGCTTTGTCAAGATACGATAATCATTTATTGGATAAGAATGTTGTGATTGGTTAATTTCGCATAGAATACATTACGGTCTTGTTCAAAACTACTGATGAACCAGAAGGCTAGGTTATCAACAATACATCAATACTTTCTAACACGCAATAGCGGTCAAATTCATCTCTATCTATTTCATATCTTTATTAATTCATTACAAAAATAATACAGATTGATCTATACACAATCCATCTATGTACCGACAAACACTCTAGTGTGCAACTACAGGCTCAAAACGTACAATACTCTTGCAAAAAAAAAGGCAACCAATTCTGTACTTCTCGTTACGCCATTCATTATGCATTCGGAATCCGCTCAAACAAACCCTCTCAGTCTAGCAAGCTTCTATTATTCGGTAGAGAAGAGTAAGGTGGAGGTGCCGACAACGTCGGAGCTCGAGATGGCGCAGTCGCGTTGTTCCCCTCTCCAATCCACTGCATGGTCCTGGCGACCATCTTGGCGAAGTATTGTTGAATGAATGATTCACTATATTCAGTTAGCATCTCACTTTTCCTGCCTCACATAAATGTGATGGGGACTTACGTATAATAACTGTGATCCGAGTTGTGAGGTGAAACAAGGTTGTGGGCCAACTCATGAGCCAACACAACCCACCACCACGTTGCCGCTTCGGCCTTGGCCTCACCTGGGCGTGGCCCGTCAAGCTGCGTAGCATGAAGTTGCAAGAAGAAGCGGAAATTGCAGAAGATACTGCCTCCGGTGTTGAATGCTATCGTCCCACCGACTTCATCATAAAAGATATGAAGCACCTTGGGGGCAAGCTGGTAAATGTTCCCAATTTCAACAAGGAGAGTAGCAAAGGTGTTGAGCTTAGCAGTGTTTGCAGACAGGAACTTAGCTACGTCTGCCGACAAGTCCTTTGCGACGAAGATCTTCATGCCGTTTGAGGCCTCTGCAACAGAGCTGATATTCTGAGCAGGCTTACTGTCACAGTATGTCGCTTGCTCCTTGACCTCATTGACTTGAGGCTCCGAGAAGACGCTATTCGACCCATATGCTCGAGTAGAGTTTACGGCATTCAGTAGATTCTGTTGGACAAGAGCAGGATTAGTAACTCTTCCATCATCTTTCTGTGTGTGCCGGCCGGTATCGGTTGAGCTGCCACCGGGATGTTGACCTGCTTCGGTGGGATTCTCCAGGAATTTATTTGCCTGCTTGTGGGATTCATTTTCATCTTCATCATCAGAGTTCTCAAAGCCGAGACGCCGAGATAAGTTAGAGAAGAGACCTCTATTCTTCTTCGGGGCCCTATTCTGGAGTCCCTTAGGTTCCTCAGGCGAGTCCCAAGAGCCAGGCATCATGGTATTGGGACGTTCAGGCGTTGATGTTGTTGCAACTTCTCTCGCTGCTTCAGCAGCCTTCGCCTCGACAGTGGCCTGGCTCTGCCACGTCTTTTCCCTTTCCTCAATCTTGCGTTGTTCTTCCTCAAGTGCTTTACGCCTTTCTTCTTCAGCAATCCTTGCTTCAGCGGCTTTGGCTCGAAGGATTCGATCCACATTGTAGCCACGAGCTCTCAGGCCGTACAGATCCAATGTGAGGAAGGGCTCAAAGAAGAGATACGCCTGCTGGTTAGGTCGACTGAGAAGCATCTGGCAGATGGCTTGGCCGACTTGATACATGTCGGGTTTCCCTTCGTCAGCTACATACAGTACCCAGCCATTATTTGTCTGAGAACTTGCAGCAGAGCGCTTCTCCTTGTGTGTTTGGCTGTGGCCACTGAGGCTGCGACGCAAGGCGACTGATCGAACGACGTTAACTGTGAGATGCTTGTCCAGCCACTTGGCGTCATGCTTAATGCTGTCTCGTCGATAGCTGGAGTATTCGTAAAGGAAGATCTTAGATCTCTCAATCACATGCTTGCGAAGGCTAACGGCCAATCTTTGTTGATCGCTTGGAGGTCCAATACGAATATCCTCCTGGACAATGCTGCTTAGCTTTTGCGCGCCAAGGGCAAGATAGAAAGTTTCGAGAATATCCTCTTCGGGAGCGCAAATAAGCCGGTCCTTGAATAGTCGGTAGCTGATAATATCATCCAGAATTACGATTTGACTTGCAGAAGCGAGTTGGTACTGTCTGATAGGCGCTTCTTCCTCGTCGAAATCATCCACCTTGCCCTTTGCAGGTGATAGTTCTTTATATGCGAGAAGAAAGGGAGACGTTCGCATCTTGCGCCAAAGGTCCTTGTCTCGGTGAAGCGTGGAAGATGCCTCTGCTAGGGATTTAAGAAGTTCGAGGTACTTTTCCGGGCTCTGCAATACACTGAGAAGGCGGGCTGGCTCGTTGCATGCCATCTCTGCGACCTCAAGCTTTGTTGGCTCGTGTTTGGCACCGCACTGGAACAAGAACGCATTGGCATCGGCGCCGAAATCAACGAAGTCGAAAATATCACCATAGGTTGTAGTTGCCCCCAAATAGACTTGAGAAGGGCTGACATACGAAAACGTCGAAACTGGCTGCTCAGACGACTTTGAGGGCATAGTTCGGGAGATGGGCACAATAGGAGCCTTTCTCAACCTTGCCAACGAGTTCTGATCCAACTCTGTGATACGAGATGCAAAGTAGCTGAATAAACTTGTCCCACGAGCTTGATCCTTGGGAGGCTCAGCTAAGAGGCGGTTGACACACTCCATCATGGGAGGATCTCTCGCAACACCAAATTTCTGGACAAGTTAGTCAAGTCTCAATAGTCAAGTTTGGGAAAGAGTACTTACGTTGGCATGGTCGTGTAGATCTTTTCGTAGAATGTGGAATCCAAGGATAGATGCTCGGGAGTTCCAGAAGCATCGTGACGGTGGCATGAGCAAGGTGCTCCCCTCTAGAGGTACAAACGCCTTACGACTTTCGCTCAAGTCGAAAGCGCTATAACGGTTGATGTGGTGATTGGCGACAAAGTAAGCATTTGCGGAGACCCTGAGAGCTTCGTCCTTACCCGCCATCATATCAACAAGTTCTGGGACTGAGGGGTGAGGTCGCAGACCCAGGGCTGTCAGAAATCGTGCCTCCATGCTGCTTGGACGGAAGCTGCCCGGTGGACCGGGCCACTGCAGAATCGGCAACTGGAGGGTTCGAAGAGAGTCCTTGGGCTCGAAAAGCTCAGATACCTTGTATAGAGTCTCAGTGCCCTTAGTGGGCTCCATCCCCTTGGGACCAGCCTCGGCCGGGCAGAAACGAGTCTCCTTGAGTTTCCGAAGGTCAGCTGCAGGAATATCCTGACTCACAGAGGCAAGATACTTGACGAGCTCAACATGACTCCATTTTTGCTGGCCTGATTCCCCTGAAGCATTGAGAAGTCTCGTGAAAATAGTCTCTAGGTCGACCGTTTTGCGGACACCAATCGCCAACAGAAGTTTCTCTTTCACCTTGTCACAACCTTGGATGATTGGCAAATCGTCAAAGAGTTTGACGGATGGGAAGAATGATTCCGAGGGCTTTCTCATTCCCATTTTGGTAGGCATAACTGTGTGGGCCTGAAGTAAGGCTATGACACCCGACTTGGGGACACTTCCAATATTCTCCCAGTTCTTCGACAACACTACCAGAACCTGAACAGCGAAACTTGGTGATCTCCCAATACTCTGCTCTACCGACTGAGAATCGCTTGTCTCAACAAGGAATCTAAGCCACGGTAAAACTTCCAACGGTTGCCAACCAAGAGCTTCCAGTTCAGGAACACTTGAGTTCGCTGTCAAAGCGTGGGGGATGGCTGTTGGAGGGATAGGCATGTGTGCAGGAATTCTGTTTCCACTCATGTGATACTGGATGCTCTCAAGAGCAATGATTTCACCGTTGTCGCCGTCATCACTCATCGTACCAACAGCAACTTCCAGTAGCGCAGATCGACTCGGAGGGTCAAGCTCTCCACTCAAGCTCTTTTTACCAGCCCAGCTTATGAAATTCATCAGTTGAACCCTGTTCATAGCCTTTGATTCTAATTCTTGCTTCACGTCCGTGACAGTGATAGGAGTTATTAGACCAAAATCAATGAGCTTCTTCACGAATGGGACGTCTTTCATCTCCTTGGGAATGACCGGAATGCTGTCAACAAACTTGCTCATTTCCTCCGAGGCGATGCGAACCTGGGCAGTTTGGAGAACTCCCCGACTCGAGTATGTCTCAATCGTAGCCTTCTTGAAACAAACCCAAAAGGCCTCTTCAATGATTTGCCCAACTTGACCACTGGGTGTTGAGTCGCCAAAGGTGAACGTCTTCAAGATGTGTAGAGCCTCTGGCATGAATTTACTAATAATCGTCGGTGATACCTTGCCGTTGTCGAGAATGGCTTGCTTCACTCGGCCGTTGAGGTCACTCATTTCGTTTGAGAAGGCCAGGCGTGTAATAATACCAGCAGCTCGGAGGATCTCCAGGTTCCAAGTCCGTACCCATCGTGCATTCAAATCGATGGCTTCTCTTTCAACAGTCGGAATTACTGAAGGGGCTGAGATATGCAATCCAGCTCCAGTAGTCTGCATGGTGGGAAAGCCAATAAAGATTCGACCGCCGGGCTTCTTGCTCGGGAGGACAGAGGCGAACACATCAGTAGCCTTGCTGATGGCCCCAGAGGTCGCGGCGTCATTAGAGGCCTGAGACTCATCGTAAGAGGAGGTCAAGATGGAAATCCTTGTGGTTTTTGGTGGGGGCTTCTTGGTTGCACGCTCAAGCTCAGAGGCGAATGAAGCCGCAACATTGGTCCTAATCGAGGCTGAAGTTGCTCGAAGGAAAATGGTCGAGGAAGAGAGTTTGGTAATATCCTCAGATATAACTGCTTGCGCAGCTTTTTCTTCGTTTTGTGCTTTGGTCTTGAGGCTGGCTTGCGATGCAGTGGATGTCAGTCTTGCGAAAAAGGACCGCAAGGACGGTGCTTCTGTAGCGGCAGCGTATGATTCGGCAGATTTCGTAGTAGAAGCCGCAGCCTGGGGCTTCCAACCAATAGCAGCCATGAAAGAGGCATCGATTTGGGTACTGGTGCGATCGACACCGACTACCCTCATGATGTTATCCTTGGTTCTAGTTTCTAGATCTCTAGGCAACGGAAGTTCAACGCTCGGAGAGGACTTCTTCTTGAGTGACAATATCTCGTGGTCATCAATCCAAAACTCGATCTTCTCGAGGGCAACGAAAGTCAAGCTTGTTGCCAAGAACTGACCGACTGACAAGAGATTCGGTAGAGGGGTGGTAGTATTTCGGTAGTCTAGGACAAATGTTGTATGAGGGGTTGCTTGATCTGGCGGAATTTGTGACTTTTTGGTAAAAAGAGCATTTCCCTTCCAATAGAAAGCCATGGCCTCGTTTCCGGAGCTGACGAACGGCTCCTCACAATCGGCAAAGACACTGTAGAAGCCAACACCGAAGGCACCGATCTTCGTCTCGTCCGGATTTCCTTCGGCGATGCGCTTGAGTCGGCCCCAGTCGGTTTTTGTGAAAGGCTGGCCGTCATTCTGGACAACAAGACGTCGAAGAGTGTGATTTGAGAGGGTATGTTTCAAGATATCGGATCGATTTGGAGAGCTCGGAAGCGGCACTTGGGTCGAAGGAAGCGTCTCCCATTTGACGGAAACCGTTGTTGCCTGGGCGTCGGCGGCATTCTGGATGAGTTCTCGCAAAGTAGTCCATTCTCCAGAATATCTCGCGAGGACCTTGTCGATCAAGGCTCTGGTATCGACGGTAACAGCCTCCTCGTCTTCCCCGTCCCGCAAAGCGGCGGCTCGTAATCTCGAATAGTCCATCTTCCGCTCGGTTTCGGAAATCTGAGTGACGGATCAAGCCCGCATGGTTCGAAGAAGAAGCTGGCTCAATATGTAGACAGGCAGAAGTGTTGGAAACGTGGTAACTTTGGTACAGTGGCAAGCGGGCTGTTGTTTAGTGACGATTGGTTGGGCAGCCTAGTTTGTATGAAGTACGTTACGGAGCACGGAGTAAAGCGAAGCGAGATGTACGTAAGGTGGTAAGCAAGGCAGAAAGAAGCATCCGCACGCCGTGCGCAAACTGGAAGAAAGCAATAGACACCAGACTGGTTTGTCAGAAAGAAACTGATGGAAAACAGAAAGAAAACAAGGCGTGCTTATTGGTTGTTGAGAGAATGAGTTGAAGTTGAATTCTGAATATATCAATGGCTGGCCATCTTGATAAGTGACGTTGGCCGCTGGCTAGGAACTTCCCGTTGGCCACTCTGTTTAGAGGGTAGTGACCAATCATGGCGCTCAGGCCCGGGTGTTCTTTTAGTGATCAACATGGGGCCCTCTCAGCTGAGTTCAGGTACCAACATGTCTAAGAAGCCACCAGTGATCGACCGCATGTGTAGCATACCGACTGCATACCTACCTACCTGACTTCTTTCAAAGTATATCAAATGGAGCTAGCATCTAGGACTCGGGCATTCTCAATAAGGAGTTCATGCCTGCATATGTCGCCTGCCAAGGCAGATTATCTTGATATGCCTGGCCTCGTCGCAATACTGAGTGAGGTAGGGCAATCAGCCTTCAATTGTGCAGAGAAGCAATGGAACGCTTGCCTCTGATTTTTATTTCCATAGCCTAAAGCTCGATCATCTATGTCTCTCCACATCCGCGCCCTGAACGCGGGCATGACGAGTCATGAAGTCTTTTCATGCCAAATAAAGAGGCTGGTTGAGCTATAACTAACTGTCCTTCATTGCGGTGAGGCTGCTAAAAGCTAATGAGATAGTTACTGAATTATCCTAGATTGCACCATCACGCAAGGGGAGACATTCATAGAAATATTGCATGTCCCCAATTCCCTGGCTGAGTCGGTAGGTAGAAAAGGCCAATGCACTGAGCCAGCCCCAAGTCTGCTTGTGCCTCTCGCGTGCATGCATACCGACCTAGGAAGATGATACATTTGTGCTGCTGCTTCGACGTGACCCTGGTATGCAGGTACCCACAACGAACACCCATGCTTCCAGGGTTCCGATTTGGTGGTCAGTCGAACTGGTCGAACCGCGATCTTCTCAACCTCATCACAGGATAAAACTACTGTACTCTTTACTAAGACGGGAGAATGCTACAAGAAGTCATGGAGGCAAAGAATGAGGCGCCTATCACACCTGCAGCCAGCCCATCTGATCCAAAGCCAACAGAGCTAGGACACATCACTTTCGATGACGATGGAGATCTGCTGCTGCGTGTTGGCGCCGACCTGGACGTTGAACTATTTGAATTCTTGGTTTGCTCAGCCGCGCTACGGCGGGCCTCACCGGTTTGGAAGACAATGCTGTACGGCCCATTCAAGGAAGCGAAGCCTGCTGATGGAGACTGGGTTGTGTCGCTACCCAGCGATCGACCCGACTCTATGTCCATTATTTTGGACATTATTCACGCGGATTTTGGAAATATACCAAAGACTCCCGCTATCGAAGTTCTTCATGGGATCATGGTCATTTGCGATAAGTATGACATGATTGAAGTCATACGGCCGTGGGCTGCCGACTGGTTGGAATCCGCAATGGAACAAGAATCTGCAAAGGACGCAGACACCCTAGCTATGGTAACATACATTGCGTGGCAGCTTGGCGACAAAGGACTTTACGAGGCGATGTTCAATAAACTCGCCGTTCTTTGCGCATTGGACCAGTCAGGGTCTCTGACCCTATTCGATGGTACTCTTCTCACAAAATATAGCAACCTTGGACCATCAGATATACTCGGTAAGCCACCTCGGATGGGAGTCCTTGTTGGCATTGACTGACTCCTCATTGCAGATAAGATTGCGCTGCGGCGAACCGAGTGCATCACAAAGGTGGTGAAATCAGTCCATTGTATTATAGAAGACCTTGTCAACCAGAGGGCGCGTCATCATGAAAGCCTTGCTGAATCAGAGAGTCAAACGTGTGCTCATATCACTTTGGGGAGTCTTTGGCTTGGAATGATCAAAACCAGAGGCTCGATCTTACCAGATGGTCCTGAAGAAGTACTGGAAAGCGTTTCAGAGCTGACTGACTCGATTAAGAAAGCCCTGAAGTTTGTAAAGGGTTACGAAGGTCGTCTGGGTTATAACACAATCAAGTGTGATCATACCAAGGGCATTCGTGAAGCCATTGACTATGGGAAGAAGGATTGGCGAGAAGTTGACTCAGCTGAGAAAGCTTTCTTAGAAGCGCAATCTGAGAAAACTGGCTTGTCTTCTAAAGGTTCGGGGCTATCTGCTGAGTTGGAGAGCAACTAGCCATCGAGGCTGGAGATGCATGTGCTGCACGTCAAGTTGAATGTCACTGGAGACCAAACCGCGAGGCATGTTTCTAAACACATAAAAGACAAACAAACGGCAAATTATTGAATCCTGTACAAGGGGTATCCTCTAAATGATGTTAAAATGGTGACAGAAGTGTCCTCAGTCTGACCGACGAGGCGGTTTTGGGCTTCGACTTCGCCTTCGATCGTCTCGTGATCTCGATCGTCGGCGTTCTCTGCTTCGGTCCCTTCGCCGACGATCTTCTCTCTCGGTGCTTCTGTTTCTGTTGCTCGTACGATGACGTCTACGGTCATCGTCGTCCCTTTCTCGGTCAGCACCCCTGCTTCTTCCACCCTCTCGGTCTCGACTCCGGCTTCGCCTATGTCTTCGATGTCGCCGTTCTCGACCACCGTCTTGGTCACGATCGCGGCTCCGACTTCTATGTCGTCGCCTCTCTCGTCTATCAGAATTATCGTGGCGCCGTGTTCTATCCGTCTTTCCATCGTCTGCATCAAGGACTGGCGGTTCTCCAGTGGGACCAATCTGTCTCTGTGTTCCAACTTCAACAGAGTTGGCGCCAGAACTGTTTCGTACAGGGGGTGGAAGACCCAAGGCTTTTGCAATGGCATCTTCCTCGGCCTCTTTGACCTTGCGCAACTCCTCTCTTCGTTCTCTCTCTTGGCGTTCCTCCTCAGTCTCGTTTGGGTCGTTCGCAGCGGTTGCGTCGGCCTTTGCGTACCAGTTGAGATCACGACCTTTTTGCCACCGGCCCACAGGGGCCATCAGACTGTGGCCAAGGTAATTTTCGCGGTGATTCGAGCTTGCAACATCGTCCCAGCTGAAGTTGACACCTCCCCTCGAACCAGACTTGCGAATGGTCGAAAGCAGATCCATGATTGCGATGTTGGCGTGATGCTTATCTTTAGAAGAGGACTGACGACTAGTGATGAAATTTCGGTTTTCGGTCGATGTTAACGGTTTCGATGTTTCTTGTCGTAATGAAGAGGGATGAGGGTATCCAGGCTGAAAATGTGGTAAGGACTAAGAGGAAAGAATCTTTGGAGAGATTCGTGGATGCAAATGATGATCTTGAAACGCCACAGGACGCCCTGCGCCTACTTACTGTACGCACAGTACGACGTCCAGCAGGTACAGTACAAAATAGAAGCTTGCGGGGCAAACGCAGCCGCTAAAACTGCCTGCCCCGTCCCCCTGTAAAACTTAAGGCACCCGAACGTCAGGAGCTAGACCCCACGTCACTCTGCACCAAGAGCTTGGGGTCATTTCTTTCCTCCGAAACACTGAAAGAGGATACAACCTCTGACATCGCCATCCTCCACAGCACGCGACTCTGCTCCTTTCTTTCCTCTGATTAATCGCCAAAAATGTCTAATTCAAATGATCCGCCTCTTGACGAGATTCAATGGAGGTCTCCACCCATCATCGCCAACATGGGCGGCCTGCACTCCAACACGATCCTCTTCTACTTCGCCGAGTCGCCTTTCTTCGAGCGCACCTCCAATAACGCCGTTATCATGAGTCAGGCGATGAACAACATGGCCATGTACCACTATATTCAAACGCGCGAGGCTTTCGAGGCCCGTCTCAAGACTATGTCTGGTCTCGAGTTTATCGTTGGCGAGGAGCCCGCTGAAATGGCACCTGGAACTGGTACTGGCGTGTGGGTGATCCGCAAGCAGACTCGGCGGAAGCGATACGACGAGGAGGATGAAGTGATTGTGCACGCCTCGTATTTTGTTGTTGGGGAGAACATCTACATGGCGCCCACTCTAAGCGACATTCTCGCCTCACGACTTGTAATATCAACCCCAGCTTACTTCTTATTATGGTGGACGTGAACTGACGTAGAGACCATGCAGATGACGATATCTTCAGCCATTGCCAAAGCTCTGCCTGCAGCTGAAAGCCTCCGGAAATGGCGTCCATCGCTAGGCCATGTTTATCAACTGCCATCTAATCAGCCCTCCACACGACCCAAGCTCCAAGACTCGAATGAGGCCACACCGATGCCCGAAGACGCGGGCAAGACTGCTGCACAAAAGAACGACGAGCTTTCGCTAGAGCGATTGGCCGAGGAGTCCTTTAGGATTCATATGAAGTATGGCGGTGAATATGTCGATGAGAACCCCATCACCGGCCGACCAGGTGAATTTCATCTGTCCTCCACGGGTCGCAAAGTCGTCCCGCCGCCTCAGCTGGCCAAGCAGGAGGGAATTGGTTCCATCAGCGGTCCGCCAACGCTCAATACCAAGCTGGATGACAAGAAGGACGGCAAGGCAGACAAGACACCTAGATCTGCGACCGCACCCAAACCCAAGAGGAGGAAGAGCAAGATGAGCACAAGCACGCCAACAGCATCCTAAATGATATGATAATTTAGATGACTTGCTTGAGAGGGTGGGGGAGGAAGGGCGTTCACATTATTAAAAATCGGAGGTTTTGTATTTTCTATTTTGATACCCAGTTCATGGAATAGGAGCACTGCATTAAGAGGAGGTGAAAATCGCAAAATTCAACCTGACGGACGCGATACAGAAGCAGAAAAATATGTAGTAAACCAAGATAGACAGAGTGTCTAATCCGTCTTAATCAATTCAAGTATTAACCTGAGGTATCCCATCTATAATAATTTTCTTCCATGTGCCAGAACTTTTCTTTTTGTCTATCAATCGAACTATTCCACGACCCATCCCTTGCCTGGAACTTTTCTCTGCTTCACCTTCTTCGCGGGCAGCGGCCATCCTTGACCACCGGTACTCTCTGCCCTCAAGTACGGCACGACGAAGCACTCTCTCACCGTCTCTCCGTTGGCATTGGTCGTAGGCTTGAGCTCCTTGATGGGCTTGCCGTACGTGATTAGGGGCGTTCCCTTGGCCAAGCCGGCGAGTTGACCGCCGGTGACATCGGTGAGCGCGTGCATTCTCGTCTTTGGCCTCTTCTCGGTGTCTACGCCAGACTGGCTTGCTCGTTGGAGATATGAGTAGATGATGAACTCGGGACACTCCTGCGTGCTGCGGTGGGCTAGGGGAGACGAAGGGTGGATGTAAACGGCGGGATCACTCTCGACTTCCTGTCCAGTGTGAATGGGAATGAGAGGGATGTAGGGAACATCGATGGCGCGCTTTGGCTTGCGGAACTGCTCAGGGGGGTTCGGGGTGAGGTCAGCACGGATTGCAACCTGGTCAATAAAGCCAGCGGAAACCATCTGCTTCAGAGCAGCAACTTGCTTGGGCGACGGAGGATCCAACTTGTCCTGGAACTTCAAGTTGGCGAACGCTGCGATATTGGCACGCAAGAGCTCTGTAATCTGCTTGCGGAGTTGCTGAATCTCCTTGAGGACCTTGAACCGAACAAAGTGGCTCTCACACCATTGCTCGGTAGGCTCGTGAGCAAATTCGCCAACGACCTGGAGGAGCTTGATGGCATCAGATCGATCATCGAGGTAGCAGAAATTCTTTTGCACCTCGTTGTACATCTTGCGGACATTGGCCTGTCGATCCTCAGCCAGGACGTCAGCTGTTGTGCGAATGGCAGCGTCGTCCTTAGCTGCCAGGGCGGGGATGGCTTGGCTCTCAGGGAGGAAAACTTCAGCAGCAGAGAGACCAGCTACCAGCGCAATGGTGTACGGGAGACAGTCGTGCAGGTGACCGACGAGCAGAATGCGAGCGAATCTCGGGGACAGCGGGAATACCGACATGGTCTGGCCAATCTGCGATACCTGGCCACTAGGAGAAATAGCTGACAAGTAGGTCAAGAGTTTTTCGGCCTTGGCGAGAGCCCTGCGGTCTGGTGGTGTAGGGAAGGGGAAGTTGACGACATGCTGGAGGTTCATCGCCTTCAACTGGAGCACAATGCCTTCAATAGGCATCCTAAGGATCTCCGGGTCCATAAACTGGGGGAAATCTCGCTCGTACACAGCCGAGGAATAAAGTCTGTAGCAGTGTCCTGGGCCTGTTCGACCAGCACGACCGGATCGCTGGTTTGCACTGGCCTTGCTGATCCAGCTGATGTCGTAGCTCTGAACACCGCTGACTCGGTCGTACTGTCTTTCCTTTGACCGTCCACAGTCGAAGACGTAGCGGATACCAGGGATGGTTAAACTGGTTTCTGCCACGTTGGTTGCAAGAATGATTTGTCGAGTGCCCTCAGGGGGAGTCTCAAAGACACGCATTTGTTCCCGCGTCGGCAACAGGGAGTAGAGCGGTAACACTCGCATCTTGAGCGGAGCGACCTCTTGGTCCTCCTCAATCTGGAACTCATCCTCTTCATCTTCAGCGTTCTCCTCGTCAGAAGGAATGTCAATATCATCAAAGTCGTCTCCTCTACTCTCATCCACGTCACCAAACTCGATATCCTCCACCTCAATAGGCGCATCGTTTGCTGAAATCTGAACCCTGGGCCCTTCAGCTGTTTTAGGACCACCAAAGGCAGTCTTCAAGCGCTTGCTCAGCTCAATAATCTCGTTTCTTCCAGTCAAGAAAACAAGTATATCTCCAGGAGGCAACTTCTTGTGACCTCGGCTGACCTTTCGGAAGGCCTCCTCGACATAATCAGCATGAGTTCTTCGGGAGAAGTGAATGGTTACGGGATGTTGTCGTCCTTCGACTTCGAGAACTCGAGGCGGGGTCGCAAAGAGAGTTGGGTTCATCGTCAAATCCTCTATTCGTAGAGTAGCAGACATGATGATGAGCTTCAAGGGTCTGACTGTAAGGTCCTCAGCCGCAAGCTCGGCACGAAGTTTGATGACTCGGCTGAGCATTCCAATAAGAATATCAGTGTTGACGCTCCTCTCGTGAGCTTCATCAATGACAATGGCTGAGTATTTGCGAAGTGTAATATCCTGAGCAATCTCCCGAAGCAACACACCGTCGGTCATGAACTTGATGGCTGTTTTGGGATCAACTGTGCCCTCGAATCGGATTTGGTAGGCTACAACCTCCGAGTGGTCTCCTAGCTCCTCCGCAACTCGCTTCGACATACTGACCGCGGCGACTCGGCGCGGTTGTGTGACACCAATCAGGCCAGGAGTGGGTGAGTCTGGTGAGCCGTAACCCGCCTCATAAAGAAATTGTGGGATTTGTGTGGTCTTTCCGGAACCTGTAGAACCGCAGATGACCACAATATCGTCGTTGTGGATTGCTTCCATCAACCTTTGTTCTTCTGAAACCACTGGCAACTTGAGTCTCGCCTCCTGAACTTCTGGTGTTCGAGTAACTGATACACTATATACTTTTCGTTCGATATTTTGGGTAGGTTGGAGTTCCATGGGTAACGGCTCCTGCTCGGGAGCTCTAGGAACGAAGTTTTCGATGGTAGGAATATCAAGGGTTGTTGTCGCGGCTGTGGCGGGATTGTACCCAAGGGCTTCATTGCGTTGTTGGTGCGCCCATGCTTTGAAAGAGGAGGATCTTTGTGTTTTTGTTTCGTCATCTTCCGTGTCTTCTTCAGAGGAGGAGTCGGAGCTCTCGTCATCGTCTTCGCTTCCATCCTCGTCCTCATCTCCTTCCTCTTCCTCTTCCTCCGACGCATCGTCATCCTTTGCGCCATCGTCGCTGAAACCATGCCACTCATCCTCATCATCTTCATCGTCGTCATCATCATTGTCACTATCCTCAAACTCCGCGGGGGGAGGTGGGGGAGCTTCAACTTGCGTGATAGAAAACTTTGACTTGACACCGCCTCGCTTCTGTCGCTTCTGAATAACGGGTCGTCCAGATTCGTCCAATTCTAGGGGTCGCTTCAATCCCGAACCAACAAGCTTGTTAGAAGGCGTGGCCACAATGGGTGCGCTAGGAGTTTCAACAGGTTTGGGAGCCTCGGTTTCGACTTCAGCACCCTCATCGCTCTCGTCGTCCATCTCCACGTCCCGTCGGGTTTCATAGAGTATGTGCTCTCTCTCTTCATGACCCTCCAGTCCCGCCTTCTCCTCCCTCATCGCCCTGCTGATTGCCTGTCTCTTTGTCTCGCGACCTTGGCCCAGAGATTTGGAACTTGAGAACAGCGTTGTGTCGACTCTGCGCTCAGCCAATTTGGCCAGCAGCTCTCGGCCCTCATCTTTGCGCAGCTTCCCTTCTATATATTTTTCCAGGCGCTTTGCTTTTTTGCCGCTCATCTTAACACCTTCGGCCTTCAGCTCTTCTTTCATCTTTGCCTTTTTCTCCTCATGCTCGCGCTTGTGCTCAGGGAGCAGCTCAGTGGCGTTGGTGTCGGCAACTTCATGGCGGGCATTTTCCTTTGCTCGCTCGCGAGCTAGCACTTTGTGCTTTCTTTGACGGGGAACATACTTCGCCATTGTGTCTGGCTACTGTATATCGTAATTGGCTCAACCCCTTAAGTTTCCGATGAGACAGGCGACAAGGTCATGGCAAAATTCGTTGTCATGAGCATTCGGTCGCTTGACATGGGTTCCATGAAATTTTGGGATTGGAAAAGTACTGCCGCCAGTCACCGCCAGAATCTCGAGCCACTTCGGGATTAGTGCGGGGGTTGTGGGGCCAAGCTGCAACTCCACACGACATCATCTTGCTGGTGCTGGTATAACGAAGTCCAAAATATGATCATCCTCAGCTGAACTTGCGGGAATCGGAACAAAAAGGATCAGACGCTTATATTTGAGATGGATGTCACAGATATCAGGGAAGAGCGGTTCCCATCCCCGACAAAGGAGGCTGCTGGGCTCGTCAACGGAGTTGCGACTGAAGTCACACTGACCAGCTTCACTGACAAGATCCTCCTCACCATCTCCCAAGAAGGTCGTCTTTCTCAATGGGTAAACAAAATCTTCTAGTCATCAGTTTTTTCATATATGCGTTACTTATACTTCTCTCAGATTCAAGTCCCGTTGACCGGTTCTGCGGCAGGAATGGTAGAAATGACACTGCCTAGCTCGAGCAAGGGACTTCTTCCGTCAACGCATCTTACGCCTAAAACGCTCTTAGGTGGTGGAGGAGAAGATCGCGAGACCCTTGGCCAACTTTATGCAGCACAGATTGCCAGCCGGATATCGCTACAGTCACCTGATGATCGCAGAACTCTGGTTTTGGGGCTTGGTTTAGCCAAGCTTGATACTGAACGGGAGGCATTCTTTGACCTCATTGACCTGACTCAGAGAGTTCTGTGAAGAGAAGGGAACATAGAAATCTGGCCTCTAAGCGACACACTTTATGTGTGAGCAGATTCAGCTCGAGCTTGATAAGCTGTCTACTCAGCCACTTCACCAACGCCGGTTTTATTCACAATACCTCCACCTACAACTCCTCCACACCAGCCAATATCTCAACTTCTGCTCAAAAAACCTGCTATTCCCCATACCATCGGCACTCTTGAAAGTGAATAACTAGACTGGGGTGAATAAATGCTCACAAGTCTCAGAGTCGCTTACGAGAGGGATCATGAATTTTCTTGGGAATATAGAAGCATGCAGACAAGGACTAATGCAACGATGTCTTCAATCCACAAGAAAATGGGTTTATGGATCAGCTATAGTAATGAATATCAACGACCAAAAACATCTGTCACAACTAGATATAAAGCTTCTCCTATCGTTCATATATTCATTAAGGTGCATCGCCGACTGCGAACCGTGAGTGGTCTGGCGGTTTCTAGACGAGTTGTTCAACGCTGTCGTGTAGTTTCTAGCGCCCAATCATAACCATCATCATCATCCACCTTAATTTTTGCAACCCCAGGTTGTGGTTGTCTCGAGTTCGAGTTTTGATCCTGACCTGGCAGCGATCCAAAACCCAATCGTCACGGTGAAAGAGAAGAACAAAGAAGGTCCCGACCAACATCACTTCAACCAACAACTGAAGCTATCTACTCTTCCACCCGTCATCCATTGACAAAAAGGGAGATGCTACTGTACAGCCGTAATTCATGATCCAGGTGCTTGTCGAGGCTTGCGATCCCTAATTTTTGAGGTTAATAGCCACCCATGCCAAAATACAGGGCTAAGTGCGATACTTACGTGCTAAGTCTTCTGGACAATTGGTGTAGCTTTTTATCATTGTTAGCCTCCTCAGCGGCCTTCTGCAGGGCATTATTTCGCTCCTCTTCCTGGTGTTTAACCACTTCCTCGTGACTAGGAGGCAATCTCTCATTCTGGATATCAACCTTGCGGGCATCCTCAAAGTTGTGGATCGCATTCTTCAGACCTTCGGCACCCAACATAAGAGTACCGGCAGGCAGTCGTCCTCCAGCCACAGTCTTGAGCTCCGATACCTTCTCTGACTCCTCACGAAGCACCTGGAATACTCGGGACAAGCGGCCAATGGCGAGGATCTTGTTCTTGATAGCACGCCTCTTGAACTCGATCGACTCGGGATCCATGTTGGCAGTAATAGGGGGTGAGGAAGGACCAGGCGAGATTGCTGAGGGCGTCTCCTCCTTGAGCTCCTCCTCAGAGCAGGTGGAAAGAATAGCAATCAGCATGTCGGTGATCTTCTCGCCGACGAATGGCAGGGACCAGGTGAAAACATCCATAAAGTTAGGGAGCCAGTAGGGATGGGGTGTGCAGTTGAACTGCCGGATGTTCATAACATTGTTCTCGTACTTGAGGACGGCGGCCTTGTTGTTGTAGACGTCAAGGTAGTTAGGAGCCGAGAAAATGGTCATGACACTGGGGAAACCAGTAGTTCGGGTCTTGCGATACATTCGGTAACCGGCGTCCTGAGCTTCGTGCGCTCGGATAATTGAGAGCAGATTGTTCTTCTCGAGGAAAGCACAGGCAGCAGGGTACGAAAAGAAGTACGAGCAGCCTCGAACGTGGTTGTGGAGAAAGTAGTCACTGGTCTTTTCTTGGCCAAAATCTTCCAGAGGGTCTGCCCACAGAATATCGCACATAAGACCCTGGGTAGGGGGCTCACGGAAACGATCAATCTAAAGTAAATTGTAAGCAAAGATAGTCGATGTGGGAAGTTGCCTTGGGTATTTATAACGTACGCTTCGCAAGTCATCGAGAGTATGCAATTCGGGGCTCAGACCTCCGTGAATGCACAGGAACTGCTTGTTCATGACGGCGGCGAGTGGTAGGGCGCAGAAGGATTCCATGCAAGCGTCATAAACGGCCTCGGAGTATTTATGCTTGCATTCGAGCTTGAAGGTGAAGTAATCGGTCAAATGGCGACACTCGTGGTTTCCTCGGAGAAGCCAAAGGGTCTGAGGGTAATGGATCTTGAGACACCACAGGTACAGGACACACTCTATGCTGAAATAACCACGATCGACATAATCACCCAAGAAAAGGTAACGAGTCTCGGCAGGATCACCGCCAACTTCGAAAAGCTTCATAAGGTCATAGTACTGTCCGTGGACGTCACCACAGACGGTAATGGGGGCATCCATCTCGAGAAGGTTGGGCTCGGCGCGCAGGAGCTCAGTGCCCTTGTTGATGATCCAGAGTGCCTGCTCTTCAGTGAGGCGACCCTCACGGTAGAAATGCTGCTTAAGGAATGTAATATCCGGCTTGGTTTGGGTCTCGTCCTCGAAGAACTGCTCATCGGTGGGCTTCTGCATGGCAGGTGCTTGAACATCTGAATAAAAGCAGAAAAGAAACGGCCATGTTAGCTACAGACTAATCTCCTTTTTTGGGGGGGCTGATAGAGTGATAACAATCATCAAGGACAGGAACACTGCAGTGAGGGTGACATGCAGAAATTTCCATGACGACAACCGAATGGCGGGGTTTGAGACCAAGGATGGAGGGGGAGATGTCACGCACCTTTGCACACGCGCTCCATGGTGCTGACTTGAGTGCCATCTTCCATAGTATGGATGGTGAAGTCAATTTCGGGAACAGGTCGCTTCTCCTGAATCGCGCGAATAGCATTGTCAACCTGGACATTGCGACGCTGCTCGCCCGAGGGCGCAGGCGGGGGAGAGTTGGCCTCGCCTTCGGAATCCATGTTGGGTAGACAGTTCGACGAGGTGGGATGCAAACACGAATGGGGGGGTGTGGCCGAGCCGGCGGCGGTGAGACAACGGGTTCAGTTGCGTCGAGTGGTCGTCGCGAGCTGTGAAGGACGGGAGGACTGATGGAGATGGCGACTGGCGTAGCAGATGAGAAATAGAAGGTCGAGGCGGGAGGAAGGGGGGGGGATGGAGGACGGACGTGTGCAGGAAGACGGGAAAGCTGCAAGATAGGGCTGACAAGGAAAAGGGAGTTTGGGAGTCGGCTCTGAGCGAACTGTCTTATAAGTTAAGTTAGGTGAGAGTGGGAGTGGGAGTGCAAGCGGGCGGGCTACGGGGTGTGAGTGTGGGCTGGCTGGCGCTGGCGCTGGCTCTGGTTGGGAGGTGGGAGTGAGAGTGAGAGTGAGAGTGGGAGTGGCGGCATTAGAGCTAGAAAATATGAGGTTGAATGGGGGGTAAGGGGGGGTAGTAGCATGGAGGGGGTGATCAGGTAGCTTTTGTGTGGGATTCCAGCCAAGAATGTACCTGAGGTGGCGGCGGAGGCTACCTCGTCTCACCGGTCGTGAATGATCCAGTGCTCGTTTTCCGGGGGGTAGCACCCGATGCTCGGCCCAATCAGGGGGCTGGTGATGCCCAGCTCTCGTTTGGTTTTCTTACGTTCTTTTCCTTCAACTCGCGTGTCCACCTACCCAGGGCTCACTTCAGTAACTGACTGACATCAAAATTGCACCTTTTCCTGGTTTAGACCGACTGACATCCCGGGTCCCCTCATGTACTTGTCGGTTTATTTCCCTATTTCCCTTGGCACTTATTTGCTGTGTTATTGCAATACTACTACGCCGGCGGATGATGACCTTCTTCATTTTACGTCTACCCAAGTGCGCCGAGTATGCCTCAGCAAAGTAGGTCGGAAAGGTAAGGTACGTACGGAGTCATTATAATCTGTAGAGGGCCCTGAATTGAGCGAGCTGCTTGTCATCGGGGACCTCCCAAGCGTTGTCACCCAGAAATTGAAAGCCACATAATCAAGCCACAAAGTCGGCTGCTGCAAACCGGCGGATTGAGCCGCTGCAGTGATTGATAATTTTAGGTTGTCCGATGGGAAAAAGTGAAACATAAAAGCAGCGCCCTCTCTCCATCTTACCGTACCGGTCCGTAGGGACTCGTCCATTTTAGCTCAGGTAGGACGTTCGAAATTTGAGTGTCTCCTTTTTTGATTCGGTGGATGATGGGTGGCCCTGTTAATAATAATGGGACTTTCTCTATTTCTGAGCTGACCCACGCGAACGCCCAGAAGCAGAAGAAAGGAAAAAAAAAAAAAAAAAAGAGAACCACCAGTTTGTGGCTGACCTACTGCATACACACTTTACTGTCCTTCCTACCTAACCCAAGGTATACCATACCACCTTTAGGCTTTTAGGCTGGTAGGAAAGCTACTAGAACAAAGATGATGTTGTCTATCTGTAGATACACAAGTAGCATTTATTTTATATTATGCCAAGTTAACAACTCACCGTGAACGCCATAACGTTGCTATCTTGGGTAGCAAAAGGTCCAGCTAGCTAGGTTAGTGTAGAATGGAGAGCTCATTAACTGGCTCTGGTAAGTTAGGTGCGCCGCACAGATTTAGTAGTACATACAGGTACAGCTACTACGTGCTGCATAGTGATTTCAATGAGGCGAAAGAGGCCGCCAGTACTCGGTATATGCTCCATTTTTGGCCAGATCCTTGACGTAAATCCTCACTTTGGGTTTGCTGCCTGGTCGCCTTCTTTCGTTGCCTCGTTGATACGACCACTTGCACCTGCGAATTCGTGACTGGGGTATGCAACCACATCGTCATGGATTCCCGAATTGGACCGAAGAGCCTATGTACATAATAAGGGTCAGGTAGTTGGTTTTATGATATGCACGGGGTAGACTACTGCATGTCTACATCTGTACTGCAATTAGGAATCACTGGCTAATGAGATGGTCCTTTTTTCCATTTCTAGTTTCCAGGGTAGAAGGCCTAGGAGCGTACCATGAAGAATTCCAGATTGTACTCCGCAAGTGCCGACAAAATTATCAGGCTCTCCCTGGAGCAGGCAAAACAACAATAGGGGTAATAATTAAAGACCCTTAATAATTGATATTCATTAGTTATATACGGATTGATACGGAGCAGAGTGGAGAGAAACCATAAAACATACCTACCTTAAATGTGCACTTCACTTCGGCCAAAAATAGAAAGCTAGGGGAATTTTAGCTGGAAAGGAGATTAAAATAGTACTCGTGGTCATCAGTAGGTATCTACACAGTAGCGTTTGCTTCACAGTGTTTAATTATTTGAACTTGACCTGACCTTTCTCTCCCTCTTCATATTGTGATACTACTCCTGATCTTTTTCTACATCGTGATTATGTTGTACATGTCTGTCATATTTATTCCCATTCTTCATTTGCAAACCCCCATTATGGAGAAATCCATCACCTCAATGTTATTCACTTAGATTCCCACGAATGTAGGCATGTTTAATCGGACCTTGCATTTCTCTAGCCCCCTACTTGGTCAAATAGAGGTTCCCTGCTTCCCGCAGTAGGCCTACCTGGCCGTTTGCGATCACTTCCCCTGCTGTCTGTGCTATAAATATCACAGCAATTTAGGCGGAAGAGCAAACGACTACTCTGCAGTCAAGGGTACGAGCGACAAAACACACCCGGATAGACTGCCTTGCCATTGCTAGAGGGATTAAGGGGCAAAGGCATGAGTGTTGGATCCTGTCATGAAATACATTCTGACTATCAACTGCGTAATTTTCTTAACTCGGTCTCGATGAGCTAAGAAACATCCGAGCAAATCGCTAAGCTATGGTGACGCCATCAGACAACCACTATACATGGTCCTGTCCTGCAACTACACTTCAGGTATCATGTTTCTCCTGGTCTTAGTTCAGTTGGAATCGAACCCCTAAGGCGCCCCGGTAATAGCCTGGACTTCTGCCTGGTCAAGAGGCGGGTTCTGCCGTGACCTGAGATTCAAGTTACGTCCCAGGACCGTGGCATGGGAGAAGTTTGTCTCTCGATAGCGAGACGCAAAGTCATCACGGGGAACTGTATAGAAAATTGTGTGAGGCTAACTATTGGTCTGCGTGAGACTGGGCAAATGCGACTTACTGTAGGCTCCACAGATGCGTCTGATGCCTTCGAAGGCGGCTCTGCCGTGCATAACCCGCCAATTGTCAAAAACTAGAGAGGTATTTGGTTAAGTACAGTTGGACATCACGAGGGTAGTATATTCTATTGGAGACGTACTAACGACACGACCGGGTGCGAGCTGAAACCAATACTCGTTTTCTGGACGCTTCAAAATGGCATTCCACTTGCGAGCAGCCTCATACCACTTTGTGGCTTCAAACACATTCAGAATGCCTCGGTCGTCGTTATTCCAACGAACCTTGGTTAGTTCGTCGCCGTCTTGTTCAATGACTGGGTATGTCTGGTCTGGCACAATTGCAATACCCTGGTTACCACTTGCATGCCAGGGAACCCTGGTGTTCCGCAGAACTTCATATGCCTCGGGAGACTCCTTTTGCAAGATTTTGGCGGCGTTGAACCCGTCAACTAGGAGTGACTGACCACCCAGTGCGTCACCAGTGGGTGCGGCGTTAGGGGGGGCCTGGTGAGACAAAAGGTGAAATGCTTGCAAACCAGCAGGCTCAGTGAAATATGTTGTGTCAGTGTGAGCAGCAAGAGCAAGGTTGGTGTAAGCAGTGTCAGCTAGAGCAAGGTCGGGAATAAAGTCATAGAAGCCACCATAGTGAGTCGTTCGAATGGGTCCTACCTTGGCCAAGACTGCTTCAGTGGCCTCTGGAGTTGGGGGCGTGTCGACAATGAAGCTGAAGCCATGAACCCACTGCTAGTTGTTAGAGTAGTGATGGTTCTATGGAAATATGGGCACGATTTACAATGTTCTTGGTAAGATCAGCCATGCCCTTTACATCAGACTGACTCATAACAGCATCAAAAGAAACCTCGGGGGGCGAGTCTCCAATGGAAGAGTTCCAGAGAGATCGAGCGCTGTTTTGTTAGATCGAAGGCTCTCGCATGTCAATCAAGAATTTTTTTTTCTTTACTTACTGATCTTGGCCAAACTGTTCAGCATACCCGCCATCGAACCAACTCTCCAGCCATGACCACGGGTGGTGGCTTTGGTGGGAATCCGACCCTGGTTCAGGTTCAGTTTCATGGGCGTAACGTAGTAGATGCTTTGCGATTAACCTACATTGAACTTCAAGGTAACCCGGGGTCTCTTTGAAGTTGACCGGGTGAATGTCCTCAGGAAGCTATACCATTCATGTGATGTTAGAAATCTGCCTTGCCACAGTCACCGCAAGGCTATTTCCCCACCTGGAAAGTGTCGAAATTGCGCTGCCTCGTGTCTTGATTGACACATTGTGTGCATTGGCAGTTATCCCTGTCCAAGCCGTCAATTTCGTTTATCTGGGGTTGACCAAGCCGGGTACCTTACCGTAGCCAAATATTTGGGCTGCAAGTCACACACATCACACCTCAGCAGCATATTTACGATGGACTTGGATTGGGGGTCACGACTTACAAGGTCCGATGAACTGTTGCGCCCGCCTGGCCTCTGCCCAAGCTAATTTTAGAATCCTGCGAGAGGGCAACAGTTCTGCCGGAGGATGCCCATCGCCTAGGGAGCGGCCCTGTGTTGAGACGAGTCGCAGTATACCGGTTTGAGTAACGGACGGGCGAGATAACGGGCCGACCAAAAAAGGCGGCGCTATGGCTTGCACAATGTTTCAATTAGCCGACTTCAGTCTGGGCTATAATAGTTGGGAAGCGCAGGGAAGATCCAACCAACAATCATCCGCGCTGAAACGAGATATCGTTGGTAGTTTGCCAGAGGGGGGCGGCGGGTAAAAGACGAGATAGCGAGCTTATTACTGTACTCCATCCATACCTTGAGCACCGTTGCACTAGTCCGACTCGGCCGATCATTGTCAGAAAAGGGGGGAAACTTATTGTGTCAAAAATAGAAAAGCTAAAAGAGCTAGGGATTGGTCTCGAAAGCTGGCAGAAGTTAGTCTGAAGATTGCTTGCGAATTGTCTTCTTCCTTGTGTTGATGAAGCTTAGATTCCCCCTCTTCTCCAATCGTTATGATTCCGGACGGGGTAGGGCCGGAGGTCGACTAAGACCTCGGCAGACGGGTCTCTCCGATAAGTCACAGTCCTCCACTTCTACACCCGACAGTAACCCGTGAAGCGGAAGTGTCTGGCTCGCCGATGGAGTTGACGGTTTATTTGGCCAGGTCTTGTCTTTCTGCCCTGCATAGTCCTGCACGTTTTATTATCGATGGGTGCGAGGAATGCGGTCTACTGCGGTCTGCTGCGGCCAACTGAGGAATACTGGTGCTTCTCTCCATGTCTTCAAAGTGCCTGATCTTGTCTCAGATACCACTGGGTTGAGCTCCTCCGGTTCCAAAATACCGGCACGGCAGAGACCACCCCCGGTCTGTGGCGGTTTTTGTGTCCGTAACGAAACAGGGCAAAATTAACAGGGGATTTCAGTGGTCTCATATGCTCACCTCAAGCCCTTGTCCCTTGTCTGAGATGCAGTTGATTCCTGGCCTTCTGGTCCATTCACTCTTTGACTCTTTGGGCTTGAGAAGCTTGGGCCTCAGGTACGTCACCGCGCTGCCCCACTGTCCCTGTCCTTGGAAAGGCGGGGGCCAATCGGGCTTGCTTAAAGTATATGGTCTGGCCCCTAAAGCCAGGCACAGAGAGGTCAAGTGCTACTGTCACTTTTCGCCTGATGTCACTTGCTACCTTGTGTACAGTAGCACTCATGTCTCTAGACTACCTTACATTTGGAGCAAGCCATTCATCCCATTACACGCACTCTTGCGTCCTGCAAATCTGCGTCTATTATCTCCTCAAAATTATATCAAAGCTCTCTTTGCCTCTCCTCATGCCTCATTCTCCTGTAGACGTGGCGGTGTCATCCTCCATTTGCCGTCCAGTCCCCCCACAAGTTTAAGCGCCCAAATCCCCCGTCTCCCAACTGGCCGCCGATACGCGACCCAACACCCCTGGCCTGCGGTCAGTTACCTCGTCGATATCTTCCCAAACCTCTGGAACGAGTGCAGCGACTTTTTTTGGTATGCAGGTACTATGGGTAAGTTTCAGACACTTCGACAGCTATCCGCGCTTAGGATGCCTCAGTGATTGGCGCCACATCGCGATTCAACATGTAGGCAAGAGTGCTGCAGATGATATGGGCTGCTATTTTGGACCAACACACATTTCATCAGGCATACTCGAGGGGGTATGGTAAACATTCAAGTTGGCCTTAATGAAGAATTCTCCGTAGTTTGAACGATTTTAATATTCACAAGCTGCCCTTGTGTGGCGTTCACAAGCGAGCCGCTTTCTGCCCATCCTTCGTTCCTTTTTCCTCCCTCCAAAGTTGCTATGGCTTCAGTCATGCTGCCTCGTGATGGAAACATCGTCCTCTCGTTATTCTTTGCCGCTTCATTCCTTATCTCTCTCTCGGCGGCCCTTGTGGCAGATGTTTCCTTGCAGCTTGAGGTGGTAAAGGGCGATGCGGCTTATCGAAGGCTATCAGACTCGACAAAAAACATATTCGATCGTGATGATTCATCGTCATCATGTCCCTTCCGAAGTTATTCACAGTGTGATATTCAGTCTTCAGACGCCATTTGTTGTCCTGAAGATACATATTGCATGGTCCTCGCTTCCAATACAACCGTTATCTGCTGTCCAGAGTCCTCAGGTTGCTCGCTAATCGTGGCTATTACCTGTGACATTACCCAACAGGACTCAAGCAAGCACCCGACATCGCCTGTTCAGACCATCGCCCTCGATAAATCCCTGGAGAAGTGTGGTGACAAGTGCTGCCCGTTTGGCTATCTATGCAATGGCTCAGGACAGTGCAAGCTCGACCCGAACCAAGACCACTACCAGTACCTTTTGTCCGATTCTTCTACTACAAGCCTCTCGCCGACGGACATTCCATCCTCAACCAGTTCTGCCATCGCTACCTCGACGTCCGATTTGGCCTCCACAACAGAGCTGAGCATTCCGACTTTGGTGCCGTCAACCAAGGCAACGTCGACCGCAGATACCAAGTCGTCAACCGATAACTCAGACGACAGTAGTCCAACAGGCTTGATTGCAGCCTGCAGCATTGGTGGTGTCTGTTGTGCCGCCGCTGTGGGCATCCTCATCTGGCTGCAGTGGTTTCGAAAGCAACGAGCTGCGCAGAATCACTGGGCGACCCCTAGTCAGTCTTCAGACGCCTACTTCGATACTCCGAGGAGTACACGCTATCTTCTTGCTCGAGGTCCTGATGATAAATTTCGCATAACACCGAGTACTGTTAGTCTTGATACACCATCGGTGGCCAAGACCAGATGTAGCGATTCGTCTTTCAGTCCAATAGAACTCCCCGCTACACCAGTTTCAATGTCATGTTGGATAGAAGGAGCGGAAGTAGAGGAGCCAAGGTTAGCATATGTGCTGCCTGTTAGGAAGCTAGCGTAGAAACAGACGCTCAACAAACAGAATTTACGATTTCGATAACGAAGGTTGATACTTCATAGCAATTACATCCAACAATTTAGCTTTCTTGTATACTCAATTAGATTTTTGGACAACGCGGTGTTGGAGAGGCAGCTCTTCCAGGAGTCAGAGCAAAGGACCTTTCCACAGCGCGACAGGAGGAGGGAGTTAGGATTTCTTCTTCTATTATTTTTATACTATTCTTGGAGGTATATACAGGCTGGCAAATATCAAACCCAAAATTTTACTGTCAAAATGAATCCCACTTCTCACTTGATCTGATTACAGATGGAATGATGTCAATCACCTTGGGGTAGTAACATAAGAACGCCCAGCCCTATAAAAGTGTACAGTGGGATTACTGAGGACACTCCACCATACACACAGTGTCACATCCCTTCACATTTCAGCACTAGTCACGACCAAGATTCAAGTTCAGCATTTCAGCAGCTCCAATCAGTTAATCAGTCGCCCCTATCGAGAATACAAACCCTTCCTTAGCCTCTCTCGCGGAAAGCGATAGGGATTCTTGCTCAGTGGGTGACTCGTTCGCTCTTCATCGACAACAAGCCAACGACTAGCCGTATCACCATTTGCGCTGGCCATGGCTGGCGTGTAGATCAACGAGGCGAATCTCCAAGCTTGATCACGGGCTTTCTACACATCGGCAACCTGGAAAACAGCCGAACGGTGCAGATGATTCTGCCATGACGCCCAAACATCCCGCCTTCGACACCTTCTACGACGATCAGGTTGCCGCACACCGACAGCTCTATGCCCACGAACCCGTCTGGGACCGATTATTTCAGCCGACGGTCCTTATCTCCGCCTTTATAATCGTCCTCACTGTCTCATACAACTTCCATGCGTCCTCGACTACACTTGAGGGAACGATATCGTTGATAGGAACGTGCCTATGGGACACACTCGTCTTCGTTGTACCAAAAAGCTTGTTAGATGCCCTGGACGATCGTATCAATCCAACCCTGGCCCCACGACCGATGTTATACCCCGAGCAGAGCGCTCATGCGGCGAAAAGCGAGACCATGAGAAGGATCCTGGGGCTGGACCGCTCCGGCGGAATGATGGCCACGGTCTTCCAAGCAAGAAATCGAGCTTTATCTATGACTGGCAGTGTCCTGGGGCTCAAGGCCGAACCTGATCGACCTGCAGGTCTTGGGAACCGTGATAACTCATGTTACCAAAACAGCATCCTTCAGGGTTTGGCTTCTCTTCAACCTCTCCCGGAGTACCTTTCCACTCACCTACGAGCAACTGGTAATAAGGATGGCAGCCAAGATGTCGCTCAGACACTGCGAACCCTGATTTCTGACCTAAACGATGCTTCAAATAATGGGAGGACACTCTGGACTCCTGGGTTACTCAAATCCATGAGCACATGGACGCAACAAGATGCGCAAGAATATTTCTCCAAGATATTGGATGACATCGATAAGAGCGTGGCAAAGGCAACCAAGAATACCCAACAGCATCCTGGCTTCGAGGCTAGTGTCACCAGCGATGATACGGCTGCTAGCCAACACAGCGATGATAGCGGTTACCAAAGCCTATTAAGCTCCAAAGTCGCGGATACCAAACTTCCCCGAAATCCATTAGAAGGACTTCTGGCGCAACGCGTGGCGTGCGTCCAGTGTGGCCACTCGGACGGCTTGTCCATGATTCCATTTACCTGCTTGACGTTCAGCCTTGGGTTGAACAAAAATCAGCATGATCTATACGAACGCCTTGATGCTTATGCTAATATTGAATCTATCGAAAACGTGGAATGTGCAAAATGCACTCTCTTGAAGGCTCAGAAACTTCTCACTAAATTAGTTAACGGGATGCGCGAACGCCCTTCGACGACAGAAGAACAACTAGCAGAGCCCTTACGAAGACTCGAGGCCGTGGAGCTTGCCCTCGAGGAGGATGAATTTGATGAGAAGACTTTGACGGAAAAGTGTAAAATCCCCCCACAAGGCAAGGTCAGCACGACGAAAACCAAGCAGATTGTTGTCGCTCGCCAACCACAGAGTTTGGCTATTCACATGAACCGGTCTGTTTTCGATCCGTCTACGTTCAATATGATGAAGAATTCAGCACCGGTCGACTTCCCAAAAACGCTGGATCTAGGACCTTGGTGTTTGGGCAGTGCAGGAGCCGACGTAACGGGATCTCCTGAAGGAGAGCTGGAGGAGCAATGGCTTTCGGACCCGAGAAAGTCGATGATTGCTGGCGATATCTACCCTTCGAAGTTGACGGGGCCAATCTACGAGCTGCGAGCCGTTGTCACACACTACGGTCGGCACGAAAATGGGCATTACATCTGTTATCGAAAACATCCCCGACGCAAGTCACCTCCAGCACTGGTAGACGATAAAGGGGTTTTTACTGAGCCTGGGGAACAAGATGATCTCAGTCTATCAGAGCCTGACTTGACGAACGATTCCGATCAAGAGGAGGACGAGTCGAGAGAAGTCGAGATGGACTGGTGGCGACTCAGTGACCACAACGTGTCTATGGTAGACGAAGAGACTGTGCTGAGCCTTTCACCTGGGGTTTTCATGCTGTTCTACGACTGCGTCGATCCGAACACAGTCCTTATGCCGGAGGATACATTTGAGGATATGCACGATGCAACCGAGGAAGAGGAAAGGAAGGGTACTTTGGTAAATGAGATGCGACCAAGTAAAGAACCAAATAACATAACGGACGATGCAGTTTCAGCAAGAAATGAGATGCAGACTGCGCCGGAAATCGGCAGCGACCCAGGACCTAACGAGCAGCAGGAGGTGCTTGCTTCCGAAGACGACAACCGATTATTATCGTCATCAAAGAGAAGCGAGACCCATCATTCTATGGAGGTGCAGCAAGGGGCAGAGCAGGCTGAGGTGGGACCAGCGCATACACAGGCACAGGCACAGGCACAGGCACAGACACAAAGCCAAGCTTCAACGGCAGCTTGAAGCAATATTGGTGTGGCACATACACACGATAATGTCGTGGGACCCCTGGCCCCTTAAGGGAGGGCGCGTTCAAGGGGGAAGCATAGGGCGGGCGCACCTTGCACGTGGGATGCTCCAGATGTAATTATTCGCTTCCCGTCCGCTTATTTGTTCAGTTCTGTCCTAGGCGAAAATGAGTGCCCCAGTGCCAAGGCCCGGATCTGTAAAGCTTAGCTTGAACTTGCATAGATACATACACCGAACCGTACATAGAGCGATTGGCGTTTTGGCTTGAGGAGGAACTATCGTTTGGTTATCAGGTTTTGTTTTGGGGGCTCGATAATGAACTAGGCCACCGATTGTACCATTACTATTGTTACATAGAGAGCAGGGTGCTCTCTCTCTCTTTTTTTTTTGGCACATGAAGAAAAATAAATAAAATAAAAATAAAAAAAATCAAGACCAAAAAAGAGTACAATCAACCGCGTCAACCTAAGTGAGATGCCTCACACGTCATAATTACCTAGATCAAGAACCCCTAGAAAGTTGGAGGAACGCCACGGCGCACTGACAGACAGATCAAAGATCCTTTGATTTGGTCAGCGTAGAAGAAAAAAAAGGTACAGCCACCGGGGGCGGGACTCCACGCTGTCCTTTTTTTTTCTTTTTTTTTTTTTTCTGCTGTCCTCTTCCCTGGGCTGCACGAATCGGACGGATTCCAAATCCAGGTTGCGTGAAGGCACGTGTGGCTCGGCACAACAGCCGAAATGGTGTGGAACAGTCATTTGGGGGACGACAAAAAAGACGGGAGCAGAAAAAAAAAGCACACAAAGAGAAAAGATTGGCTCGGAAGGGGGGGGAAGGGTCGGCGCTGAAGTGAAGGGGGGTGGACAAAATAAATGCTGAAACGCTTGCTTGACCCACTGGACAGTGTTGGTCAGGTCTCGGTCTCGGCTCGTCATGGCCGCTATTGCCTAGTTAGTTGATGGATTGAGCTGTCAAGTGTTTGTGCTGGTCCAAGCAAGCCAGGCTATTGGAACTGGGCTCGTTATCGATAAAGTAATCTAATCATAAGGTAATCAATTCGAAAACTAGTTGTCTCGCAACTACTGATGCAAGTCAGGGCAAACATATTAATTCCTCCGTGGAGCGTTTCTGTTGTGTATGTATCTGTATGTGTATGCTGTTGTTGGTGCTGTATGTATATGGCTCTGGCATATCGTAATAATCAGGGGGCTGTCACGCATTCAAATTTTTCCTATCTGACATTTGCTTGTTGTGCTGTAGATAGATACGTTATCCCTATGTTATGAGACAAGATTTTGGTCTGCTCCGTAATTCTGAAGCAGATCTACCAGCTAAAGTAGAGTCTGAGCAACTCAGGAAGCGAAAGGAAATGAAGGAAAGATGAAATCCAATCAGTCCCATAAGTTGAATCCTTTCAAACATGATCATGGATAATCGGCATTGATGTGCGACAACACAGCCTGGCTGTGGGGACGTAAATTGACAAGTCTGCGGCTATGGAGTAGGGGATCTTGCGATACTTGCTGTGGCGTTTACTCAAACGTGGTCTATGTTACATTACAGGTTTAACAAACAAAGGCGCATGGGGGCTGCTTTTCGGATTTGATGTGCCGTCCCCTGGCGCAGTGGATGGGGGAGAAACGCTATGTGCATGGAGTAAGCGGGAACAAGAAACAAGGACGGCGCCAAAGAAAAAAAAAAAGTGATCACTGATCTGTAAGAAAGTAGTAAGTATAGCAATATGTCGTGGAAAGTGAATAAAGTGGGAAATCATACAAACGAGGGGTCCAAAGGGGGCTCGAAATGCCTGCCCCTTTATCATGCAAACCCAGTAATATTAACTATCAGGCATGTTGCCGATATGCTCAAAGTATCATCGTGTGTCCCTGCATTACCGGATAAAGCTAATACAGCATCTTGCTGAAAAGAGGTCAAGGGAGTATCCTCCGTATCCACACGATTTCTCCATCTGAACTCTCTGGGCCAAATATGGACCGGGGGAAGGGGGAATGGTCGCAGAGGCGCTCTCTCCGTGAGTCTTTATTTTGTGCATAGCGGGAGGGCTGTTGGCCTAGAAGCTCCCAAATGCTTTCCCCCTTCCCTGGGCGGTTGTCAGACTCGTGATTCGCTAGGGGGCCGGGGGTTCGATGATAGAAATTGTTCGTGAGGATCTTAAGTGGTTAATTCGTAAATAACCCCCAACCAGGGGGGACCCCTGAAGCGGCCGGACCCAGAACAGTGAAGCTTGAATTTGGAAGTGGGGATGTCGCCATCTCACGATGTACGGCTCCACAGTTTTTCTGTTCGGAGAGTCGGCAACTCAAGACAGAACTTCGTCTTGGCTTTTACTTGCCTTATTTCCCCTTGCAGATGTCTAGATTAGCTACGGAGCCTAGCTTTCCCTATCGGCCATGTTGAAAAAAAATCTGTCTTACGATGCTGCACCCATTCTCCTCTCCATCTACGGAGACATAGACCGAGAGACAGAAACAGAGGCGGGGAGGTACTGTAGATGCAGCACAAAATAAATGCATGCATGGCGCTTCACTTGCCATAACTGACGTGACGACGTGAAGTGGGATCCTAATGCTGTTGGTCAGGCCGAAAGGGGGGCCTGAGACAAGGCAACCAGTCGTTCTGGATCGATTTGCTTTCTGACCGACTCCCTTTTTGGCCTTTCTGATGATCTCCTTGGGCGTCCGTCCGGAGCCGGCGGCGCGTCTCATCTTTTCGTATTTCGCATGCAAATACATAGGTAAGAAATTAACCAGGTACTTCGAAAGAGGCTCAGCGAAGAGAGCCTTGCCTCATAGCCTGGGCTCATGGGTTTACTACGGGTGTGGCCGATTTGCTAAGTGTAGAGATAACGTTATCTATTGACAACATACCGTAGGTAGGGCTAGAGAGTCTGGAGCTCCAGTCTTCGTATTCTACTATGTAGATGATACAACAACAACAACTTACAGCAGGTATGTATGTAAACTGCTTTTTTGGTTAAAGAATGCTTGTTGGTGTCACAGATCCATTTTTGACGGGTGGGCGTCGGGTGGCTGAGCGCGCTTAGGGTGCCACCCTCTGGTCTGGCTTGCTTAGTACAACGCCATTTTTCTCAATGGCTTTTCAAGCTTGGGATTTTCGCCGTAGTTAGCTTCGTTGAATGGGTTGTTACTTTGAGTAGAAGAGAAAGAAAAGAAAAGAGTGTTAGGGACATAGGATAAGGTAGCATTACCACAGAGAAGATCAATCGCTAGAAGCTAGAGGCAAGATGAGGTAATGGGTTTCAGAAGCCACTTAGCACATGAGCAACATGCTAATTGAATTGTCTCTATTGCACAGCCCATACCTAGGTACCTTACACATTACGGTAGTACATGCTGTATTAATTGACTCGACAATAGCTGAAAGATGTACGGCCGTACCGCACTATGGGCTTTTTGCAGGACGCTAAGCCTCGAACCAGGCTGCACTACTGTACTTGACACATACGAAGCAGAGGTAACTTACCTTACCGACTAGTCGAGAATGTGCTCCCATCTCAGGTCACGAATGGCCTGTTGGCTAACAGAGTGTGTTATACGAGGTGCGGTCATTGTGAGTGCGAGAGTGTGTGTGCTAATCATAAAATAAGTACGACCACAGCCACACGAGCGTGGATTTGAGTTCAAACGTAAGGTATCCGAGGTGTCAAAAGGATGGGATTAGGTGGCCGTTTCCGTCGAACATATGCGCCAAAGGAGAAGAAAAAAAGGTGAGTGGAAAGCACAGAAAGTGACTGTTTGCAAAAAAGGTTTTTTTTTTATGCGCGCGCACTCGTGTGCATGTATAGTTGCTGCATCATGTTGCTGTATTCTGCAAATGTAGGTGTTTTTACAGATCAGTGCTACCTTTGTTAGAAGGAACTGATTGTGATGCGACGAACCCCCCACCATGCACCACTACCTACCACTCACAACCAGGCCAAACGATCAGCAAGCCCGTAGCACTCTCTAGCCCACCTCAGTATAGGCCAGGTACCTGAGTTGCTTGCACTCTACCAAAGGTCTCAGAGCTCAGTGGGCCAAGGGGGGGTGCGGTAACACACAGAGAAGGGTGTGAGGAGGGTACGTACCTCGTGTACTGTGTCAATCTCACTAACGTGATAAAACCCGATTGAGTGGTCGAGTGCTTGAACGGCAACCTGGAATGGGAATGGAAGGGGCGGACTAAAAAACCCAAGCAGTTACGAGCCTGCTCGAGCCTGCCCATTCCCATTCCCACTTCCCACCCGGGGGTCCTTCCTTCTCTTCGCCCAGGTCCAGGCCGCATCAATCACATCACTCCTGGATCATTCACCTCTCCACCAGCAATTGAACCACCACCACTACCTACCTAACCTACTTTACCGTACCTCATCTCTACCCTTTTTCTTCCTGTCACTCCCTCTTCTCTCTCCCTCTTCGTGTCACTCTACATCCGTTGCTTTATCCTTGCTCCGTCCTCTCTCTCTTTCACACTCCTCCGCGCCTCATATCCTCGCATACCTCCTCTTAATTCTTCCTTCTCTCCTCATCCTCCTCCCTCCTTGTTTTTCTTTTCCTGTTCATTCGTTGCCGTGTCTTCAGAAAGCAGTCGGTCCGCTTCAGCAGAGTCCTACGTCTACTCCTTCCATTCGGCCTCTCAGACCAGAAAGCCTGTGTTGTTAAAACTTAGCCTCCTACCTCATCACCAACCTACCCGAAGCGCGTACCCGAAGTATATGGGAGTGTCCGTTTCGGTAATTCGTCCTCAAAGGTGCCGCTCCCGAGGCCACTGTCGCTCGTTGTCCGCCAAATAGAAAAGGGCAACTTGAACACTTGTTTTCTACCTGGTCGCCCTAAATGTCAATCTCATACAAGTATCCTCTCATGGCTATCCGAGGCGATCTCGAGGAGGCCAGGGTCTCCTCTCAACCTGTCCCACAGTCCGAGGAAGAAGCAGAAAAGCTTGATGATGGCCCTTCAACGCCCCCGTCCTCTGAGGCGGGACGGGGTCTAGGACTCCACGCCTCTGTCTACATCCTGTAGGTTGCCAACTAAATCCCCCATGACTATGCTGTGATCGCATATAGCCGATTATCTGTTCTAACATGGCTCTTTTTTCCGAACTTAGGGGCTGGATGTTCTTTTCAAATATGACGATCCTTTTCAACAAATGGCTTATCGATACTGCCAACTTTCGTATGTGAACCCCTCGTCTAATAGGTCTTGGTTGGGGGCTGGCTCGTCCCTCTCAATCATCCTCATCGCTCAATTTAAAACAATGCGCTCGTGCTAACCAATCTTTGTACAGGATACCGTGAGTTCTCCCTGCAGCTTTCTAAAATCTAATAATGCGACGACTTCCAATTATGCTGCTCGTCATCGCTTGCCGAGCTTTGCATCATAATACACAAAACAACTATATGCATATACTGACTTTATACAGCAATCATTCTCACCACATGGCACCTCATCTTCGCCACAGTCGCAACCCAGATTCTTGCCCGCACCTCGACGCTTCTCGACTCTCGCCATAAGCTACCCATCTCTCGCCGATTCTTTCTCCGTATCATCCTTCCCATCGGCGTCTTTTACTCCGGCTCCCTCGTCTTCTCAAATGTCGTCTACCTCTATCTCTCAGTCCCGTTCATCCAAATGCTCAAATCTGCTGGCCCTGTCGCTGTCCTCTTGGCTTCTTGGGCTTGGGGCGTTGCTGATCCCGACTTGAAAACTCTTGTTAACGTCCTGATCATTGTTTTCGGTGTCGCTATTGCCAGCATTGGCGAGATTCAGTTTTCTTGGCTTGGTTTCGCTTTCCAATTGACCGGTACAATCTTTGAAGCTATTCGACTGGTCATGATCCAAGTCATGCTCAAGGGAGAAGGAATTCGCATGGACCCTCTTGTTGGACTTTACTACTATGCTCCTGTCTGCGCTGTCATGAACATTTTCGTCGTCGCAGTCACCGAGTTTCCCAAGTTCAAGTTTGCGGATGCCCAAAGTGCCGGTCTTGGAATGCTCTTCCTCAACGCTCTGGCTGCCTTCTTCCTCAACATTGTCAGCGTATTCCTTGTAAGTTGTCTTGTCTAGTTAGTACTGAGGATTCTATCTAACCATCTCGTTCTAGATTGGCAAGACGTCGAGTCTCGTCATGGCTCTTACTGGCATTCTCAAGAGCATTCTCTTGGTTGCCGTCTCCGTTCTGATCTGGAGCACACCTATCTCACTACTGCAAACCTTTGGCTATTCAATTGCTCTCGTTGGCCTTGTCCTCTATTCCGTTGAGTATCAGCGTATCGTCGAGGGCTTGAGCGAGTTCAGAAAATGGCTGCATGGGGTTTGGAACGACGAGAACCCTGCTGAGCGCAAGCTGTCTCTCAAAGTTCGCAGAAGTATCATTATTGGCATTATCGGCTTCGTGACCATTGCTTTTGCGGTTGCAATGTGGCATATTTTTAGTCTCTCAGGTGGAGACATATCTTCAATGACGGCATCCTGGTTTGGTTCCAGTTCAACATGAAATAACGGTTCACGGATTGCATATGGTCTAGAGGTTTAGAGAAAAATAACTTACTATAATGTCTTTAATGAATGATACCACCTTCTGTTCTTCGTTCAACTGCTCGTTAGTTTGGCTGGTATCATGTGAATGAGTGCTGCTCTTTGTTCTTTTTTTTTTACCACATTTTCTGTGTCAATTAAATTATATATAGTGATTCTATCTCGTACAGCTGTTCAACTCGTTTACCAAGATCCCCTCCAATCAGGAATATCCGATTCAACCCAAATGTGTGATTGATCAACAAAGGACTCAGAATATATTGCACTCTCCTGCTACTAACCGAGTCCAGGCGTTCAGCGGCTTCTGCTCCGTCGACGGCTTCGACTTCTATCCCGGCGCTCTCGGCGAGGAGACAGACTGCGGTCCCGTCGAGTCCTTCGATCCCCCGACCGGTCCCTATCCCGATCGCGTTCACGATCTCTTTCACGATCCCTATCCCTGTCTCTATCTCGATCGCGATCACGCCGGTCCCGGTCTCTGTCGCGGTCTCTGTCCCTTTCCCTCTCTCTATCTCGGTCTCGATCTCGATCCTTTTCTCTTTCTCGCTCTCTTTCTCTGTCTCTGTCCCTATCCCGATCACGTTCGCGTTCACGATCTCGGTCTCGGTCACGATCCCTCTCCCTGTCTTTATCCCTATCCCGCTCCCGTTCTCTCCGCTCACGGTCCCGGTCATCTCGTGCGCGGTACCTATCACCTCCGTCCCTTTCCCTTTCCCTTTCCCTTTCCCTGTCCCTATCTCGATCTCGGTCCCTATCACGCTGACTCCTGCTCGGAGATCGACTCTTCCGTCTTTCATCGCGCCCGCCTCCAGGAGTGTATCTGTCAATATCTTCGGTGGGCCAGCGTCGGCGCATATCGGAAAGTCTCTCACCACTAGTTTTCTTGTCGTCCAGACCCGGAATTGGCAGCCCCTTGTCTCTAGCATCTTTTTGGGCAGCCAAGTAGGCTTTGGCTTCCTTCTCTCGTTTTTTCACTTCTTCAAGCTTCCATTCCTCTAGTTGTTCATCCTTTACCTTGATAGGAGGTGGTGCCGCTGCAGTAGTGGGCCTGGATCGAGAGCGGCTCCGTCGTTCTCGTTCTCGTCCCCGACCCTTCTCGCGATCTGTCTCACGGTCTCGGTCCGCTGCATCTCTACTACGTCGACGCGGTGGTGAGCGCTCCTTTCGCTCTCGTTCACGATCACGATCACGATCGCGATCTCTGTCGCGATCTCTAGGATCGTAATGATCAGCGGCGGGACGGACTTCTCGAGAGCGGCTTCGACCCCTCCGCACGCGCGAGCGACTCCTATCCCGTCTCGGCGACCGTGGCCGTGACCGTGAGCGAGCTCGCCTGTCTCTGCTCCGCTCTCGGCGGCTCGTTGACATCCTAGATCTGCTTCTCTCTCGCTTCTCGTTTCTGTGACGAGATCGACTCCGCTCCCGTCGTCTAGATCTGCTCCTCTCGTAGTGGTCATATCTTGGTCGAGAACGGCTCCTTTCCGTGTGATCAGTTGTTCGAATGCGGGAGCGACTTCTTTCTCGTCTAACGCGTGATCGGCTTCGTTCCCGTCTGACTGCTGTTCTAGATCCAGCACGCTCAGCCCGAGGAGACCGTGACCGGCGATCGGTCGGTTGCCGACTGCCTCGTCGATCATCTCTTTCTCTTGGGCGATCACGCTCTCGATCTCGATCCAGCTGTCGTGAGACGCTTTGACTAGATCTTCTCTCGTCTCTAGACTCTGAAGGTTTGGACTCAGCGGGTGGTTTTGAACTTCCTCGTTCAGGCTTGAGACCGCTGTCACTGGGTTTCCGATTGTCCGAAGTACGAGTAGATTCTTTCCAGATAGGGTTGATGGCCGAGGCAGGCCCTGTCTTTCTGGGTGGAGGGGCAAGAGTGTTGTCAACTTCCAGTTCTCGTTCCCGGTGTGCTGCCTTGGAACTTTCACGAATCAGGTCTGCCAGAGCTTCTTGTTCCAGCTTCTCATGATCCTCTTTTGATAGTTTCTCCTTGAGCTCTGCAGAGATGGCCTCCTTGTCTTTCTGGCGGGCATCTCTATCTCGATCGCGATCTCGGTCGTGGTCTCGGTCCCGGTCCCGGTCTCTATCCCGGTCTCTATCACGATCTCGTGTATCTCGGTCGCGGTCACGGTCACGGTCACGGTCTCGATCCCGATCTCGATCTCGCTCTCGGTCATGCTGATCGCGATTCTTGTGTCGTTTCTCTCTCTCAATGTCGCGAAGCCGCTCGCGTTCGAGGCGCTCCTCTTCACGCTTCCTCCTCCGCTCATCTCTCTCTGCTTGTCGTTTAATTTCGGCTTCCTCCCGCGCGAGTGCTTCTTTCTTGCTTTCTTCTCGAGCAATCCTCCGTTTCTCTTCCTCAATTGCAAGCTCTTTCTGTCGAATCTCCTCTCGAAGTCGCTCACGCTCTCTTTGTCTAGCTTTCGTATCGGCGGCGTAATCCTCGTCTGTCTTGGAACCTTGGATGCGCTCTTTCTCGGCCGATTCTTCGCCAATCTCAGTTCGTCGTATTTCGCGAATACGCTCTTCGATTGCCGCATTGTCGATTAACTGGCCAATGACATCCTCGGCTTTCTGATAGACTCCTGAACGCTCGAGCGCTCCATCTATGAGCGCAGCAGCTTTCTTTTGATCAAGGGTCAGAAGTTGGTGTGGATTCTTTTCAATCTCCTGCTCGGCGACTTCAAGTATGGCCTTCGTGACTTGTGCTTCATAATCCTAAAGAAAAAACAGTATGTCAGCATGTGCCAATGTCTTGGTATCTCATCGACACGCACGCTCGCCTCAAACTTGTCCCAAACTTGTTTGCGAATTGTATCATATGCACCCTCCTTCTTGAAGCTGCGGGCAAGAGACTCGATCGCAGCGCGCGTCGCGGAAGGTAGAGGAAGATCGGAGGCCTTGAACTTCCGAGCTGATGGCGCAGTTGTTGTTTCTCCGGCTATGGGAGCTTGTTTGGTTGTCGGTGCCGCCATCATTCAATACGGAGTAGTTTGAGGGTGGAAATGAAGCGACGAGAGGCGCCAGCCAGAGTGAGGCGCAAAAGCTAGATTTTTATTTAGGTTGTGACATGCCCCAATGATCCTGGCGACTGAATTTCAAACAATGGCTTCTCATCAAAGGCCGTACTGGACAAATAATTTGAAGCGCCGGCGAAAGAATGGCGCATGCGCTACGGTTGAAAGAAGACAGGAGATGAGGTGCCGCGAGCGTGACCATGGTTCAACGCCAGGTCACGTGAGACAATCTGCTCGCGAACTACCCTGAAGACAGGACCAGAATCTGGTTGTCCAGTTGGTAGCATCTATATAGAACTACGGGTTTATGAATAAATTTGTATAAGTTGGTTTTGTTTTTTATAATATCTGGTAGTTATATTCCTTGGTTGGTTGTTATTTTGTATATGCTATTATGCACGAGTTGATATTGAGATTCCCCGAAAGTACAATGCATTATAACAGGCCACTCGCAAGTTACATCAAGAGAGCACATGGCGATTTCATAACATTTCTTCACTTCAAAGCAAACTATGTTGTAATACTCAATAGAAAATATGATCTCAATTTATAATACAAGAAAACTCCTCATTGCCCAGTGCCGAACAATACGGCCACAATCACTCACAACTTGTGAGTACTGCCTACATGCTGTATAGGCTTCTTGACCGTTGCGTCTCAACGTCAGACCGCTGTAATATCCACCACAAATGTCTAAACAGATCATGATACTACTACTAGTACGTCGTCGTTGCAGATGCAGTACTAGTAGCAGACGATGGCTCTTGTTTAACTGAAGTAATACCACCCTCAATGATAGGCGGTCCTGGAACCTTATAATCCTCCGGGTTGGAGTAAATGTTGATGTAAATCCCAGAGTCATCGGGGTCGTAGAGACTCATGCCGTTAATGCCTTTTGGCTCATCTGAACCCTGGCTGGTGATCTTGAGGTTGAAGCATTGGGGATAGTTTTGGGCACCGTACTTCTCAATTGCATTATGGAGAGCAATGATTTCGTGACGAAGAACATAGTTTCCTTCTGCAATATTTTCTGGAATGCGAACATTCCACGCAAAGCCATTTTCAAGCAGGATGTTGTCAGCATAAGTCCCAGGCCTGCCACGCTCGATGATACCCATAGCGTCAATCTTGAAGAACTCAAGGGTCGCCTTGTCAACTTCCTCGCAGGGGCCGTGGCAGTTGGCAAGATAGTCTAAAATAGGACCATGATGGTTGTCAGGCCATTCTGACCACTGGACAGTGATGACATCTCCGGCGGCAACCTCGACATGCCCTTTGGCCGGGACTGCTTCCCGGTGACAGATGATGTCAGGCTCATAGTAAGCCTCGGGAGACACGAATCCATTGTCTAACTGCTCGATTGTCCAACCTGCAACAATAGGAGGATCGTGCTTGTAGGGGAAATTGACACTGTCATAGCCTTCGTAGGAGACTCCGTTGATTATGAGGTTCTTGACGTGGCCATGGCCAAGGACTAAGGAAGAAGTCGTCAGAAAGGTGACCAAGGAGAGGACTTTGGATAGAGTCATAGTGAAGAAAAGAGATCGAATTTTGGAATTGAAAATTGAAACTAATTTACATGAGTGTAAAAATTCTCTAGGCCAACTTATGAGAATGATGGAACGGTAATAATACCATAGGAAGAACAATCATCTTTTATATCTATCATGACCACGAAAGAGTAAACTACTAGCGAGACCACCGGCAGCATGAAAGTCAGGATAAACATCAGCCAAGATAACTAGACTTGACGGGCGCCTGAGCCTACGTAGTACCTTCGCATTGTTTTGTTTATCCTCAGCCGAAACATTGAAGAGCGCTTGGAACGGGTCTGCTCTGGTTGGACCACTCACTTTTGGTACACCTTGGCGAGCTGGCCGCGACCTCAATTGATGCAGCCAAGACGACGCCACACGTCGAGGATATATTAAAATTATCAAGGCGTATGGCCTCGAAGTCTGTCTCCGAGGCCGACTCGTCCTTATTGACGGATAGCTGCTTCAAAGCACATAGGGGATGACTGCTGAAAAGTGGCTGAATGCAGGGAGGCGCCAGCACGGAAGTACGTGTCACAGAAATGCTCATACAGGCCAAGTTCTGTTGTACGCTGTTTGCTAGAGCTGCAGCGGGAGAATTCGCTGTCCCGCATTTCGAATATGCAGGACCAGAATAATGTGAAAAGGCTTGCTCGGCCCTGGGCACTCATGCAGGAAGCCGCACGCTATTCAGTAGAACCACGAGAAATACTGCTAGAATTACCGAGATCAGCCGCCCTCGTCACAGACAGACCAACAAGTATGGACCGATACTTGCATATGCTTTCGCACCATGCATCTCTGGGGCAAGATGTCCAAGCCATCGTGCTATTGGTTGACAGTCGACCTCTAGAGCTTGGCAATATATTTTATGGATATGCTTGTGCTTGTGCAAGCAACCCAACTTGGGAAGAGAAGAGGGATTGATGTATTCTCCGGCTGATGGTGCTCTGCAGGGGACACAAAGAACCGTGCTACTACGAATACATACGCACAGATGTAAGTGAGGTCGTACAATGGAGAAATAGAGAGGCCTCGTCTTTGACAAAGGTTTAGAAAAGAGTCTAAACAGACCGTTTAAGGAAGCTTTGTACTGCCAAGCACAGCCGAGTTTTGAAGTCAGATGCATTATTGACAGAAAGGCAACTTCAGGCGAATTCAGCCAGCCTCAAGCAGCCCAGTCTGAGACCTCTTCGACCGAGGGCCCAACCCCTGTTATAAAAGGGCGTGTTATGCATAACAGGTCACATCATGCATGAACACCAAGCGTGCAGTTTTGTACATGATTGACGCATTGACGTTACACATAAGAATTCTAATACCTAATGATCATGGATGTCGAGGATGATGTGCCAACATCAAGCCGCGAGCCCATGAGTAGCAAGTCTGCGATAAGGGGTAAAACCCTTTCACAAACTGCATCAAGAAAAATATACATTCGCACGCACTTTTGTACCCCGTTGCCAAGAACTTAGAGGTGGATATCATGCCGTTCCATCATCAAGTTCGTAGAATAGGAGAGATCCCAACCATCAACGCCATGCCTGCAAAATGCATTGCCTAAGCCAACCTGGGCTGCTCAAAACTCGCCCTCTCCGCCATGCCCAACAACGCTGGCAGTCCACAGCCCGACCAAACCCCACCAGCTGACTTTCCAGCCTCTCCAAAGCCCATCGAGTCCCTGACCCTTTTTGTGGATGGTGGGCGCAACCCCTCTAGGCCTGCCCCTGGTCTTCTTTGGAGCGACGGTCCTGGACGGCACCTCCCTCGACCCTTCCTCTGTGACAATGTGGTACATAGTACCGAAAGCACCATCATATCGCCCAGGTGGGACAATAGTGGTGAGTTGTTGCTCTGGGCCACCGAGAGCTTGCATATACTCTTGGCTGGAGAGGAGGGCTACCTGTCCACGGCGTAGAACAGTCTCGATAGGAAGCTTGACCAGGATCGCTGCGGAAGAGGCAAAAAACTTGGCCACGGAGAAAGTCATTGGAGAGGCGTGGCTATCAATCATAAATCGTGTTCGAAGGACAAGAGGAGTTGAAAGTGTCAGAACCGGGTGGATCAAGGAGTGGAGAACTGTGGGAATCAGAAGCATGGAGGAGCAGAGATAAGAGGGGAGCGCTCGAAGGGTTGCCAGCGTCCTGCGCTGTCCCTTTAGACTGGGAGTGACGATGAGTCTGTGAGAAAGTTAGTTTGTGTGTATTCATACCAAAGAAGCTCTGGTTCTTACCTGGTGCGAACCAGATCCAAAGGTGATAGGGCCACACCTGTGGCGACAGCAGCAGCAGCAGCCACAAAGAGTGAGGTCCAAGGATAAGGTGAGGCGATGTCGATAAGACGATCGATGTCATCCTTGACGCCAATATCTGGTACATTGAAGATAGCACTCAAGAAACTTCTCGACCAGTTCTCAAGCAAAGATTGGAGGACGGTGTATAAGAAGGTGGAATTGGATCCCTTCCATACCCCCCAAGCTCCCTCTTTACCCCACAGCTGCCCGATCACCTCGAGTACTGAATCCGGACGGCGCAGGGCGAGGAAATGTTCCGGAATAACCGGCTTCTTCACAGGCGACGGGGATCGACGACCGTTAGTTCGTCGACGGTTTGTTGGAGTGGGAGTGCTTGGCAAGTTCGAGGTGAAGTATGCTGGCTCCTCGTTCTCCGAATCTGACTCATGAAGCTAGTTCATGCTAGTTAGTATAGCAGCACACACAATCAAAGCTTCAGGTTAACCTTACATCATATGCCGTGCTTGGGTAGGTAGGACTACGTCTTTTCAGAGCCTCAGACTCGGTCGGAGACAAAAGCGCAGCATTCTCATCCTGGTTGCGAACTTGCAAAATTGTCTTGGCAACTTCAAAAGGTTGGGCCATAAGCACCGACGTATATTTCCACATCAGCTCCTCAATCAAGTCCTTGACATTTTGGATGACAGATGGCGATGGTTCCCCAATGTAGTCCTTGTATTCTAGGTCGGAGAACACATCCCGAGCTTTGGTGGCATATTTTCCACTAGCTGTCGCATGGTGACCGCCTTGTGAAAATGGATTCGGGCTGGAGCTTGAGCTGGTGGCCGCATTGGTGGGAGGGCCAATGGTCGGAGGGATATAGTATGGCCTCAGGGGATTAAAATTTTCTCGGTGATTTGACATGGTGAAGGTGAGGCATGCACCGACATTTAAAAATGTGAGAATTGAAAATCCCACCTGAAGGGCTTTCGATCATCGAAAATGAAATCATGCATGCTCTTACCCAGCACGGAGATAAAAGCGCGGAGGCCGGCGAATGAATTTCCCGGCCGATAAGGCCTCTTATCCGAGCTATTCGCTTTTTTCTCCGCTGCTTAATATCATCTTTAACGTGAGAGGACGGATCGAATTGGGCGAGGGAGCCAGCGGCCATTGAGCGAATTGGTGTGTTCAGCTCCGCTTGAAATTTGTCGACTTGAATCGTTTTGTTCCCAAGATTAGACGTGCGTTCTCACAGCGGCTCTTCCATTCCATTCCTATAGTGGTTCTGGTCTTACCCCTCCGATTTTAGAGCCGACACTATGCCTGCGTCACGATCCCTTGTCGCCGGCTTCTCGAAGCTCCCGGCCGCCGCATGCCGATGGGCACAACCTGCCCGGACACAGAGCAAAATCAGCGTCTTGTCAACGCGGACACGATCTTCGATTTCTCCCCGAACTGCCCGCCTCGCTCCTCTTAGCCAGCGTGCCTTCTCCACCTCGGCGCAACGACGGCACGGGCACATCGAGCCTCCGAAACCCGGCGAGGAGTATGTTTCGGCTTTCCTTTAACCTCGGGGTTTTTTTTCTAACCATTGCTGTAGACTCTACATCACTTTTATCGAGAAGGATGGAGAAGAGCACAAGTTCGCCGTCAGCGCCGGCGATAACCTGTTGGACATCGCCCAGGCCAACGACCTTGAGATGGAAGGTGCTTGCGGTGGATCTTGCGCATGCTCGACTTGCCATGTGATTGTCCTCGAAGACGAGTACTTTGATAAGATGCCCGAGCCTGATGATGATGAGAACGACATGCTAGACCTTGCCTTTGGTCTCACTGAGACGAGTCGACTGGGTTGCCAAGTGAAGATGACCAAGGAGCTGGACGGCGTGCGGGTCAAGCTGCCCTCCATGACTAGGAACCTACAGGCGAGTGATTTCCAACAATGAAAAAAAGAGAGGACAAGGTAGAAAACGCATTAAGAAGGCCTGGGGAAGATTAACGAACGCGGATGGTTATTATGACTCCGGACACTTGTACTTGTAAATTATACGGGAAAGACATGGACCGGCGATGGTGGGATCGGTGCATCATAAGGGTATCTTTGCTGTGACATTTTAGTTGTCAGGCCGGAAATCAACCAAGGCCTGATGATTCCCACACTCCTCTTTACTTTAAAACCATTATCCATGAACATAAACAACTGTTTTTTATGCTTCCTCAAGTGCGCCCTTCTTCAATCCACCGCCTCCGGAGGCAATCAGTTCTAAGAATCCCTTCTTACTCATCTCATTAATTTTTTCCTCCCGTTTATTCATACCAATCACACCTTCCTTCCTGTTGCCCTTGTCTGCCTCCACTGCTTTGACTTGTGCTGCTCGAACGGCGTTGAAGAGTTTTACCACACCTCTCTGCGCGACCTTGCGCAGCCGTCTCTCAGTCTCCATGATTTCGCCCGTAGTCGTCTCAAGTTCTCCAGTGACTTCGTTTGTTGTTGCGATGAGGACGTCCTTGACTCGACCTTTCTCCAATGCCCGCCTCTTCTGGTCCCGAATTTGCTTCCTGGCCTTGGCCTCGAGAGCGGTGTCTACCGCAGCCTTGGACGCTTCATGGGCGGCAGCGCTTCTGGCCAACACCGGGTCTGATCGTTTGGATGTTGAGAGTTTTGTGGAAAGAATTTTGGAAAGGGAGTTGGCGAACGCATTGGGGTCGTTTCGCTTGGACCTCTTCTTGGATACACGTGCACCGCCTTCGTCGTCTTCGTCTTCATCTTCTTCGTCGCCATCTGATTCTTCGTCCTCATCCTCGTCTTCTTCTGACTCGGCCTCGGGCTCGGCTTTAGCTTCGTCCTCAACCTGCGCTTTAAGTTGGGCCTTGGCCGGCTTCACTCGCTTTTTCGGCGCGGGGGCCTCGTCGTCCGAGCTGGAAACGTCTTGATCAGAGTCGCCAACGTCATCTACTTTGGCATTGTGAATGTCATCGTCGGAATCGAGCAGATTGACAGGATCGAAGCCCTGGGGTTCGTCGTCTTCAGAATCGCTGTGGTAGTTCTGTCTCCGCTTCTGCTTCTTCGAGGGTCGCTGCATCCGACCTTCCATGGACCGTTTCTTGTTTTTGGGTCCAGCCATGATGGGTGGTTTTGGAATTGATTTTGCTGGGTGGTGCTCGACAGAAATGTTGTCGCAAAGCGTTGGCGGACGGGGGTCTGATAAGATGGAAAACTTTCCAGAATTTTGCCAGTAAATTTTTGAGAGTGGAGGTGGCCCGCTCGGGCGGTGAGCCAACTATCTTGTAAGCTACCTAGGTACGTAGTAGGCCGTGGCGTTTCACTAGGAACAAAACAATAACCCTAACCCTTGAAATCGGGTTGGACTGAGTGCTCATGATCAACCAGGGTAAAAAGGATTCTAACATGCATTTTACGTGATAGTCTTCTTCTAATTACACCAATATGCGAGGGAACTTGAAGTATTAAAACTAATGTCGGAACTTGTTGAGCATGGCATCTCAAGTGACTTCCCTGAGATCGCCGCCCTCAGGAAACTCCTAAAAATCTGCAAATGAATAAATCCTTCCTTATATATACTGAGTGAGCCTATCCCAAATTGTAGGAACCTTCAGGCCTTCGGCTACGAGAGGTGCCTCAACAACTGTGCTCCACGTCTCGTTGCCATCAATGAAGAGGCGGTAGTGGAGGGTACTTTTACCGTCCACTTTCTCCATGGTAAATGAACCAAATTTTGATGTGCCTCCCGGAATGTAACTAGATATTTATAGTCAGAATAGGCGTAAGAAATGGTACCAAGGCAAACTCACTTCATCATCACGTCTTCATCGTCAGTTTGCACATAAGAGGGAAAAGGGGAAGCGAATTGGTTGAGCGGACTAGTGGAGAATTCGTGCGCAGCCGCAGACTCAGGCCATCGTGAGCCTGGAGGTGGTGGAAACTTGGTCGCCGCAAACTCGTGTCGATCTCCTGAAAGAATGACGATGCCAGTGCCTCGAGCGCCGGCATCCCACATATGCTCAAGAATCTTTCGTCTTTCAACAAGGAAGCCACCCCAAGTGTCTTGAACATTGATTGGCCAGTTTTTGGTAAATGGAACCGAAGAGGCGATAACCTTCCACTGAACTCCTTGAGGCTCTGGCCGAGCTAGCCAAGCTAGGAAATCAGCCAGCTGCTTGGGTCCCAGCATGGTCTTGTCGGTCGCGTTGAAAGGAAGTTTGTTACTGGATCGGTAGCTGCGGGTATCCATCATGAAGAAACTGGCAGGGCCCTGAACAAACTCATACCATGTCGCATTCTCGCGCATCGTCCTAGTGCCAACTGCTAGAGCCTTGGGTGGATTGATATTCGCTTGGTAAAGATGCCATGGGTCAACAGCGGCACTGTAAACGCCGGTGCTGTTGGCAGACCAGTCATTGGCAATCTCGTGGTCATCAAGGACATGAATCCAACTCAGGTTTTGAGCTACAGGTGCCCAATCTGGAGATGCGTAGACTTGGCGATATTGCATGCGGTATTCTTCAACAGTTTTCCCGAAACGCTCCGGAACATCAACATAGATAAAGTCACCGAGGAAGAGCATGAACTGGGCACCCAGCTCAGGGAGCTTATTGGCCAAGTGTCGCAGACCAGGAATTGCGAGAGGATGATCAAGGGGATTATAAGGAAACCGAGGGAGTATGCACGAAGTGGAAAGGAAGGTGAACTTTCCGTCGTGATATTCGGGCATCAAGCCAGGCCTGGGAGGGGCGAGAAATTCTCCGGTATGGTTGTTGGAGGTCCTCCATTCGTAGCGACGCTGTTGTGAGTGGTGCAATGGTACCGTCAAGGCAGCTGTGAAATCGGTGGTATTGTCGGTCCGCTGAACGTTACCAGCTTGCTGCCACAGTGTGTTGTCGAATGGTGGTTTTGCGTCCTTGATGTGAACCTCGATTGTAACAGGCATCTTGGCCTGGTCTGGCTCTCGGATCAGGAATCTGGCCTCTGTGGGAGACACATATCCAAGTCGAACAAATGACAAATCATCTGCCGGGTAAAAGAATCTTGCGCGGAAGAGGGCATCAGCAACGAAGCCAGCAAGGACAATGTTGATAAGAAGCGTTAGGAAAGATGCAATCGGCCGGGCAGCATCTGGAGCTCCCCAAAATAGGATGCTCCAGGGATTGCAAGGTTTCTCGCGAATAGTAATCTTCTCCTTGACATCGATTTCGTCAGCGATAACCTCAGCGGGGCCGTCCTCTCCTAGAAGAGGGGTCTCCGGAGTGATAGCTGTCTCCTTGATGGTAATGTCTACTTGATCATTGACGACCTCCAGCTCAGGAGTATGGCGATAGCTAGCGACATAAGAAGGAACATAAATCGCGAAGAGGGCCAAGGCGATGGAAGGGAAATGAGCCTGCGACCGGGGTTAGGATCGCATAGGCAGCGATGGAGAGACAAGAAAACTTACGGGGAACTGTGCGATCGAGTTAACATGTTAACTGAATATAATTAAGCTGCAATTTCAGAGACACTAACAAGTCGGAAGAATACAATGGCACATATCCTCAAGGCAACCGAAGTCACCTTTGCGGTGGTTCTTTGAATTGTCATGGCGATGAACGCTGGCCTCCAAGGGGGGGAGGGACAGGATAGGGAATAGAGGAGGAATAAGCTGCGCAAGCAACGGGATTGCGACAGGAGAAAAGGATGAATTACAGTGCTGAACTAGTAGATGGGATGATCAAGGAGTGTAAAGAAGTAAATTTGAGAATTAGGACCTCATGAGAGCCTCATGACGTGGCTTCATGAGAAAGGGATGTGTGAAAAGGAAATAAAGTCGAGATTGAGACAATCAAAAACGAGGGGAACAAGCTCTCATTTCCTATTATGTGCTGAGCTGAGAGGACTGTCCCTGGTGAGACGCACTGTAATTCAGCCTGGTATGTACTGTGTGAGGTCACCCTGGTCGTTGAGCGTGTGTAAGGCACCTAGGTACCAACCAAAACGGCACGTCTCTGACGCGTGCGAAGTCTGTGGCGCAACCTCTCTAATAAAGCTGTCGTATCAAGGCCACAGAGGGGCAGAGGTGGGCGTGGCTGAGGCTACTTACCCCTTGGCCCCAAAATCCTAACCTGTGTCAAGGGAGGAGCTTCCCTCCCGCCGGGTCCAGTAAAATTCCGCGCCGAAGCTCAATCGTGGCCCGTTCGCACCCCCCTAACACATGCATGCCCACTTTGGCATTTGGCGACAGCTTGTCCTGAACCAGCTGTACCTCCTGCTGCACGCGACAACGACACAATCACCATGAGACTCACGACGTTGTTCGCCGGGCTTGTTGCCTGCTTGGTGACTGATGTTACCGCTACCGCCCTCACCTATAAGCTCAGCGCCCACGAGAAGGCCTGCTTCTACACTTCGACGAAGAAGGAGGGCGAGAAGATCGCCTTTTACTTTGCTGTGAGCTCACCTTAGAATCGAGATACACTTGGCCCTTAGCTTACGAGCGAGATTTAGGTTCAATCGGGTGGCTCTTTTGATGTGGATTATATTGTCGAGGGGCCCAATGGCAAGGTCATCATGGATGGCCAGAAGGAGCGTCAGGGTGATTTCGTCTTCTCTGCCAACACTGTCGGAGAATACTCGTTTTGCTTTGACAACGAGATGAGCACCTTTGCCGAGAAGTTTGTCGACTTTGAGATTTCTGTAAGTGTGAAGAGGATGTATTCCGTCTCAAGAACTCGACTAATTCGAAAACAAGGTCGAGAATGAACAGCGTGCCCAGCTGCCCTCGAAGCAAGGCAGCACCCCCGAGCAAACATCCGCCCTCGAAGAGTCCATCTTTAAGATCTCTAGCCAGCTCTCTACAATCTCTCGAAACCAGAAGTACTTCCGAACCCGTGAAAACCGCAACTTTGCAACTGTCAACAGCACGGAGGGCCGAATTGTGAACTTCAGCTTGGTGCAAATCGCCCTCATTGTTTGTATGGGTGCTTTGCAAGTGTTTGTAGTCAGATTCTTCTTTCAGGTAAGCATTATCTTGTGCGAAATACGGAGCAAAGTCCAGCTAACTTTTGGTGAAGGGAGCGCGCAAGGGCTACGTGTAAAAGAATTGAGATATTCTATGCTGGATCTGGATTTACGAGGCGCAGGTTCAAAAAGGTGGTAACGCTAGGATCATTATGTACCTATAATCAATTGAAAAAAGGCCTTGAAATGCCTTTGGGCCTTCCACGTATTCGCCTCCCGTGTATCTGGGGATGCAAATTGCTGTCAGGGAGTCCTGGGATGATGGCGTCAATGTGTTTTTATATAGATGAAGTTTGTTTGGCCTGCATTGGCTCTCCCTCGGTGGACGCATTTTGTGAATAAGTTGAATGCTGATTATATGACCTAAGAAAGTAAGTTGGTGATTCTACTGCTGGTGTCTTCTCCTCCTTGAACAGTTTGGTTGTGTAAAAGGGGAGAAATGCTTTTTCATCATTATGATAGCCCCCCCGTCGTTCGTATTGCACCTATTTTAGTGACAACACCTGGAAGTCGTTCCAAGGCATCGATACGTACCTTCGGCGCGTGCACCAACGCACCTGTCTTGCGCTAAGCCACATTTGGACCATCGCCTCTTGAAATTCTAACTTGCGGCCGCGAGTCTCCAAGATTTAATCAATTCCATCACTTCACAGCAATACAATGACGTCGATAGCCGGGTCGCTTCAGGCTGCGCTTCCCAAGCCGAAGTATACGGGTGAGGATGAGGAGCCTCCTGCGCGGGCGCAGCAGCGCGGCCCGCGTATCGTTGGTCCTGGACAACTAGACGAGACGCAACTCGTTCTCAAGCGCTCCGGCCCTCCCCCCTACGGCCAGCGATCAGGCTGGCGACCTCGATCACAGGAGGATTTCGGTGATGGAGGCGCTTTCCCTGAGATCCCTGTTGCCCAGTATCCTCTAGATCTGGGCAAGAAGGGTGCGACGACAAGCAACGCGCTGGCGATCCAGGTGGATTCCGAAGGCAAGGTCAAATACGACGCAATCGCGAGGCAAGGACACGGCGAGGGTCGAATCATCCACACATCATTTAAAGACCTGATTCCTCTGCGACAACGAGCCGACGCGGGCGAGATCGATCTGTCACGACCGGACAAGGCAACAGTCGAAGCCACCGCGGAGAAAACCAAGAATGCCTTGGCAGCTCTGATCAGCGGAGCAGTCGCCGCACAGAAACCCAAAAATGTCAACGTTGGACAGAGAAAAGACCCTACATTCGTGCGATATACCCCGTCCAATCACATGGGCGACAACTCCAAGAAGCAGGACCGCATTATGAAGATTGTTGAGCGACAGCGTGACCCCATGGAACCCCCTAAGTTCAAACATAAGAAGATCCCTCGTGGTCCCCCCTCACCTCCACCACCAGTCATGCACTCGCCCCCTCGAAAGGTTACGGCAGAAGACCAGGAGATGTGGAGGATTCCTCCTCCTATCTCAAACTGGAAAAACCCCAAGGGATTTACTGTACCACTGGATAAGAGATTGGCCGCCGATGGTAGAGGATTACAAGATATAGCCATTAGTGATAAGCACGCTCAATTTGCGGAGGCTGTCAAGATGGCTGAGAGACATGCTCGTGAAGAGGTTCAGCAACGAGCTATGATGCAGCAGAGGTTGGCGGAGAAGGAAAAGCAACAGAAGGAAGAGAACCTTCGTGCACTAGCTCAGAAGGCCAGAGAAGATCGTGCAGGTGCCCGTCGTGGACGACGAGACTCTCGCAGCTCTTTCGATTCGAGAGACTCTAGAGATTCTAGATCACGATCACGGTCTCGAAGCTATAGTGACTCTGGATCCGACGCTTCAGATAGTGATGACTCTGAAACCAGGGCACGCATCAAAGCTCGAAAGGACAAGCAAAAGGAGGAGGAACGAAAACTACGACAACATCGCATGGGCGCCGAGCGCCGAGCTCAGGTCATGGCTCGAGAGCAAAACCGAGATATATCAGAGCGTGTTGCGCTTGGCATTGCAAAGCCTACGCAGTCCAAAGAAACCATGTATGACTCCAGACTCTTTAATCAGTCGAGTGGATTCGACAGTGGCTTCAATGAGGACAACCACTATGACAAACCACTCTTCGCGGCTCAGGATGCAATCAGCAGCATCTATAGACCCCGTGCAAACATGGACGACGACGACGACGTGGAGGCTGGTGACCGGGAAATGGCCAAGATTCAGAAAAGCGGTCGCTTCGGTGATGCACTCGGGAAGGGCACGTTCAAGGGTGCCGCTGATGCCGAGGTCAGTTTATCCAACTTACAAAACCGAGATTTTTTAGGAAGATTTGCTAACAGAGAAGTTTGTAGGCCCGTGAAGGACCTGTTCAGTTCGAGAAGGACTCTACAGATCCATTTAATGTGGACAAGTTCTTGTCAGAGGTAGAGCAAAACTCTTCTTCCAAGAGAGGATATGGTCTGCAGGAAGACACCAACCGGCAATCGAAGCGGCCACGGGTTGAGGATGATGACGATGAGGATTAAAGAGGAGTTGGTTGGTGTGAGGCATGTTTGGGTACACCAATACCCTGGGTTTTAAGGCGTCGATGGTCAAGTTCTTGCATGTAACAAAAATATTCATGGTCAACAGTAGTTTTCTTGAGCATTGTGGTAGAATGGCAGGTCAAGTATGTCGGCCAATCCTATCGGCATTCTATATTTTGACCCCGTCATAGTTAAGGACATGGAGACTCTAATGCAGGATGTCTCATGCTATTTCAAGTATCTGTGTGTTTTCCCTACGTGAGCTCTCGAGTGTTTTGATATGATCAATGGTACACAACTTCAATTAATCACCCTATTTAAACAGGGATACTCTGTTTAGAAGATGAGCGCTCTAGCCGAGATACCTTGGAGGTGCTGCCGGTGCAACCATAGTTGAGTACATAAGAACCTGGTCCCTTTCTTTTTGACAGTTATTTTCCCCTTAAGATGGCGATGTAGATACGGCTTGATGGAGTTGAAGTATGATGTATTTTTTAAGAGTAAAGAAAGTAAAGAAATTTAAGGAAGATGTGAAAAAACATGGCAACGGAAGATAGGTGAAGAAAGGCCGTGTAGGAAAGAACCCCAGGATACCTTGGAAGATGTATAATTATATTTCTTTTGTAGCCTTTTTTTTCATCTTCTCTGCATTCATTTGATTTCTTAATTCCTTTTTTTTTCCGGCAGAGTACATTACTTTTTCTATGAATCTTTTCATCGCTTCCAGACTAATACGTAGTGTTAAGTTAATTAAGAAGCGTGCGGCACTGTCATAGCGCGCCTAATAAAAACGGCCGACAATATAACCAACAACAAGGCCAACAACAACAACAACAATCCCGGCATCATTTAATGCGCCACACATCCAGGGAACACCATTATATCGAACTACATACTATGGTATGCAACCATTTCAAGTACGAAGAAATGACTTTGAGATGACTGATCATTCATTTAATTTTTTTGGTCGCCTTTGTCTGTCCATCAAATCAACCACATCGAGCCATACCAAAAGAGAATGGCCATCATCAACCCTCCCTCTCCCCCCCTTCTCCCTCCCACCACCCCGGCTCTTTGGTGGGATACCTGGGTGCCGTCACACCCGGAGGGGCGCAACTTCAATCGGCAACGGGCGCCCGGTCTTCCAACAGTTGGCGTGCATGTGGAGAAAGACAGCGGGTCATTGGAATTTGGACGGCAATGTTGAGCCGCCAGAGCGACGACCAAAGAAGTGAGTTGCGAGCCGTGAGCCGTGATGCCGGGGTGGAAAGATTTATGACTACCTATAATCTGTGCCTTACCTGACCTTACATGGACACTCTACACTACAACACCTCAATATCTCCAGGTGCCTTCATCTCGCTCCCACTTCTACGCGGGTTTCCTTCTTGGCTTCACTCCTCTCAAACCAGGAGCAGTCCTTCGCTTTTCTTCTCTCATTGAGCCTTCAACTGGATTGTTGGCCACACTCATCCCAACCTACTGAAGCTCACGAAGCCTTTCTTCCATCATCTTTGTTTTGGCTCCAGGCAACATCCAACGGCCAGAAATAAAGACCACGAAAAGGGAATTAAAAAAGAAACCAAGACCAAAAAAACCAGTTTATCGTTTTTACTCAAAAAAAAATTTTATATTCAACGCAGAAAACAGAAAGAAAAAAATACTCTGTTATACATCTATTTAAAAAAAAAACCCCCACGGGTACACACACACACACGCGCGCACACCCGTGGGCCATGGATCGTCCCCCAATAGTCAAACCTGGTGAAACACCACCAACTTACGACGACATCCTGCTCAGTGGCGAAGACCCGAACCAACCTGACCAGACCAAAGCCAGTGCTCCCTGGTGGAATGTACGATACTGGAGGAAAAGATGCTGGTTTGGAATCATCATCACCGTAATAGCGGTCGCCGCCATCATCATTGGTGTCATCGTCAGTGTAAACCAAAAGAATCGATATCCTGACTATTCAGCCCTCACCTACAAGCTCGTAGACACCTGTAAGCTTTTTCTTTTTTATTTCCCCCCAGCTGGGATTTGCTCGAATACACGGAATCTATATGGGCTTGCAGGCTGACAAGGTGCTTTCGTGCAGATTCAGGAGAAAACTTCTTTGACCAATTCAACTACTTTACAGGATATGACCCTGGTGAGCCATCCCCCAGCCATACTCTACATTACCTACCTGCCTGTGTATCAAACATGTTTACTAGGTAGTTGCAATCTTCTCATCATGCTGACGAACGGTATTGCTTTTTTTATTCAGCAAGTGGTTTTGTACACTACGTCCCTCAAGAGCAAGCATCGTCTCTCGTAAGTAATACGACAGACTCCCCAGTCGGGCTCACATTCGGAATATACTGACCCCATTCTGTAGAACTTGACCTATGCCTCCTCAAATACTGCCGTTTTGAGAGTAGACACGTCAGTGGGACCCGGAGACAAACCAGATGCCTCAACCGGCCGCTTCTCCGTCCGCGTCGAGTCCAAGAAGACGTACAATAGCGGCCTCTTCATCTTTGATATCAAGCACACCCCCTACGGCTGCGGGACTTGGCCTGCCCTGTGGCTAAGTGATCGCTGGCACTGGCCTGCCCACGGCGAGATCGATGTCATGGAGGCCACTAACAACGGCACGGGCGGGACTCAGATGACTCTGCACACCACCGGTCGGTGCACGATGAACTCCAAGCGTAAGCAAACCGGCAGCGTCCTGCAAAGTAATTGTGACCACGCCAAGAATAGGAACGCTGGCTGTGGCGTCGTGTCCGACAAGAGCGACTACGGGACCACCTTCAACGAAGCCGGAGGTGGTATCATGGCCATGGAGTGGAGGGACGCCGGCATTCGCATGTGGCAGTTTGGCCGCCAGAACATCCCTTCAGACATCAATAATAAGGTGCCGGATCCAAGCACCTGGGGGTTCGCCCTGGCTGACTTCCCCGGCACGCACTGCGATATGAGCTCCCACTTCAAGAATAACTCCATCATCGCCAATATCGACCTATGCGGCGACTTGCCATTGATGACCTGGGAGTCTTCAGGATGTACGTTTGACCCTTACACCCGGCAACGATCTATAACGTGTCTTTAACTTTTAAGAAAATTGTATCAAGAAATTAACTTTTATGCTTTCTACCTAGGCTTTAGCAATTGCACGAATTTCGTTGCCAACTATCCCGAAGCCTTCACCAACGCCTACTGGGAGTTTGGTGCCTTTCATGTATACCAGGCCTCGTGATACACTCCTCACGGAGAAAGAAGGTCAGGTGTGACCGAAGTGATCCATGGATCACTAAAAGCCATTGGAGCCTCTGTTCCGTCTAGATTGTGGCTGGTCACTTGTTTTTGAAAGCGCGGCGCTGGAGGTCTTCTCTCTATTTGTTGTTTACCCAAGTAATGAAGCGAGGTGTGAATGGACACAACCAACTGCTTGATAATATACCCAAGTCATGAACCTTTTATATATTACACATGAATCTTTCTATAACGGGTATCATGAACCCTCATCCACTTCTTGATACATGTTCAGGACAAGGACGGACCTGATTATCAATGCTTTTCGTCCCCTGGCTGGCCCTATCCATGTGCACCCAGGGTCGAAATAAAACAAAGAGGAGAGAGAGAGTTGTCCTTCTCCCAACGCCAACCCGATGCTCTAAACATGGTTCATCCAGAACTCCCACAAAATAAAAAACAGCACATAAACCAATCCTCACAGTCCCCCTTATAACTTCAACTCGTACACACAGAGACATAACTTTTTTCGGCCTTCGTATACATAATCGTCGCAATTCTCCACTTCTTATTCATCCTTGGCAGGCGATCGCACCCAGAGGTCGATGGCTACACTGAAGGCTGCGAAAGCCGCGCATCCGCCGAGGGCGGCTTGGGGACCGGCATTCTTGGCAAGGATGCCACCTGTGAGACAGCCTGCGGCCGCACTGTTGACCATGTCGTTCTTCGCTCGGAGGCCCTCAACACCACACTCGATTCCGGAGTAGAGCGCGCCGACCTTGCCGAAGTTCTTGGCCATTGAATATGATCGGGTTCCCATATCTTTGAAGCCGATCTTGAGCTGTTGCTTGAGAGGGAGGGAGCTGACCGGTGTTGCAGTCGAGCCGGGGCCGCCTGCTGTGTGGAAGGGAGTATCGTAGGCCATCTGCGAAGAAAGAGGAACGAGTTAATGCATATCGCATAGCAAGGTGGGGGGTAAACTGAAGGTTGACAAAGACATACGGAAGCCATGAACATTCCGAAGACACCACCCATGCCAAATCCCATTACGCCGGACATTACAGTCTTTCCATAGCAAGATTCCATAGCCGCTTGTACCTATTCAGTCATCACGGTTAGATCAGCGAAGGTGCGTGGGGAAGGAGAGGGGAGGGAGTCGGCAGTGTTTTTCATCCCCTTCGGTTTGGAACATACAGCTTTGATGTTGGGATCAGCCTGGCCAAGATTAGGTACGCCGCCGAGGGCACCTGAAGGGCCGCCTCCTAGTGAGTTCATGATGGGCGTATTCTGAGATATAGTGGGATGGAAAAATAAGGCGTGACGTAGGCAAGCGGTTTTGAGATTGACCAGAACCAGCGCGGTTTTGCGGGCCGAAGGGGGGAGTGGGCGCCCATAGCTCAGTATCTACGGAAATCTTTGGAGGATTTATTTTTTGCCGCTGGTCACCGCTTTTCGGAACAGCGGCGGGGTGGAAAGCGGGCCACTGGGGCTGATAACTACCTATGAAGTTGCCTTTACAGTGCTATTAGATCGGCGGCCCCGCTCCCTCCCGGGCTTGGCATGTCCGGGCCGTTGTGGACCGGCCGGCCGAACCGACCTGCTCGGCTGAAGGAGCATGGAATCAAACATCTAAGCAGGATGAGAAGGGGAAGTTGGGGGCATGCAGAAGTGCAGTTGAAAAGATGATCAATTTGAAACCTAAAGACTATCCGAACGCCTGAATGATGTAGAATGGCTTCTGTTTCGAAGCTCCTAGGCTGCTGTTGGCCCAAAGTTTGTCGTGCCTTCTGCTCATTTTGCAGATAGCCTGCGTATAAAACGAGACAGAGACATAGCTACTCAAATAATTCCACTAAACTACCTTGCATGAACCTCGAAAATATCCTCTCTCAAACCATTGTTATTTGCATATGCAATGCCATCGTATGTGGTGCTAGAACTACCACCTTCTATCGTCCGAGTCACAGTCCTGTCTCGTCATGTTTAATGCTGAGCATTGCCCGGGCCGTTAGGGTCGAATTGATTGCCATCGTGCTGATGCTGGCCATCCGTTTCATTATTGTGGGAACCGGTGTTGGTATTCATTTCGGTATGAGCAGATTCCTTGGTTTGCCCTCCGCGTAAACCCTGACCAATTGGTTCAAACTGGTGGCTGTGAGAGGAAGCATGTTGGCCAGACCATCCCGAGTTGTTGTGGGCTTGAATATGGGCCTCAGTTCGAACCTGATAGTTCACTTCGCTAGCACGCTGCGTATTCCGGAAGCCCATTCGTTGCCAATGCCCAGAATGCGGTCGCCGGCCGGGGTCAGCCTGCGGTGGGGAGTTCATGTAAGCGTTTCTGCGCTTTGCTGGTGTTGCATCCTCATGGCTGGAGGGGGCGGAGCGCTTAAAGGTTCGCGGAATCTCGTTGATGGGAATGAACGTGTTGCCGGTATAAGCTGCATATGTAAGTGGCGTGAGAGCTCCCTCAGGTGGGTTTTCCACAACGCGAGGGGGTGCAGGAGCAAGCTGAGGCAGAGATTCCAGGGGCTGGTACGATCTGAAAATCCTATCATCGTAATCCTCATCCTCATCCTTATCAAGCGACGAGTTCGACGAGTTGGAGATACTTTGATTAAACATCTCGGTGGGCGAGCTGCTGATTTGAGCATGGGGCATCGCCCGGCCAGGGCCAACGCTGGGCCCCTGGTGTGAAATGCCTCCTTTATACTCAGGGTTTCGGTTAATGGATAAGTAGCCATCAGTATTCAATGCATCTGAATTGGGAGAGCGACCAAATGTCGCGCCGTTTAGAGCTTCGATCGCCGCAGAAGCCAGTGGATCTCGTCGATGGGTGATTGGCAGGGAATTGAAATTGGCTCCAACTGAAGGAGGAGCTGGCTCGTTTGGTCCTTTCAAGTTGCCTTCAGAGCCACGAGAAATGCACTTGTCCTTGAGATATTGCTTCGCACTAGGGTCGTGAGCCAGGATGAGTTTGATATATTCATCGTGTTGCTTGGTGGCCTCTGGGGAACAGGGAGGGCAAGATACGCCGTTTTCATGTTCGACTAAGGGTGGTTAGAATAGACGACATCTACTGAAAAAACAACAAGGGACTTGTGGAATTCACCTCGATCCTGCTTCCATTTCTCAACAAACTTCTTAGCCTTTGGAGACTTGGCTGAGAGATTGACGCATTGATAATGATGCTCATCTATAAACGGTCAGATTGGAAAATGTAAAAAAAAAAAAAAAGCAAACAGGAAGTGCATACAAAGCATTGAGTGGGTGTAAGTGCGACGGGCGTTTGTGCCCATCATGTCTTGCATCAAGGTAGCGCATTCGGGCCATCCCAACGGCTGCGAGGGAGGGTTTGCAGCACCAACGGATTGAGGCACAATTATCTTCCAGAAGATGTACTCTTCATCCTCAGACCAAACCTTACCTCCCATCGTTACGAAGTTTGGATAAAGGTAGCTCCGAAGGGTGGAAAGTAAACGATCCAGGAATGATCAAGAAGGGACAAACGGCGTGTCGTAAACAACTTGAGGCAGTAATAGCTGTGAGAAAAATGTAGTAAAGAGATGTAGACAGTTAGTGGTGGGAGAAGAATTAATAAGAGTAAAGAGAAGAGCAACACGATCAGATGGTCACAAATTTAAGGACGATGGGCTTGGAAATCAATATATTCAAGGGCCAGACAAAGTGTTGAAGAATAGGACGAGGGTAATGGCTGCGTCGTCAATAGAAGTGATTCAGTCATTCCAGCAAAGCTATTGAAAGTCATAAGGACTATGGAAGTGACGAATTAATTGACTCTTGATATTCGAGTGGGGGGTTTGTTTTGGTGATTCACGTAATCTGTTCGTTTGACGTGGTTCTCGAATGCCCATTATGACGGACAAACGGCGTCAATAGGCTTTATTGTCATTATTCTTCAAAGATGCTCTTTGGCTCAGGTGCTTCGTAGCCTCTGGCCAATAGAAACGACGCCAGATGCCGCTCCATTCTCGAAAACTATTGGTTCTCTTCTCAGCCTATTGTTCAATTGGAATGCAAAGAATTTATATGTATAATCACTTACGATGCTTTTCTTCTCCAAGGGTATCACACCGTCTCTCACCCAGAATCCCCAACCTCCCATCATGTTTGCCAACATCATATCCGTTGTTAGTCTGTCTCCAACGAATGCAATTTGTGATGGGTGAGTAACTCCTGTCTCTGGGTGTTTTCGGAAGTAATCCATGATTTCATCCCCACAACCCGGTTTCTTGATTGAATGCGCCAAAACGGGCACCTTTGTGTTCTCTTCCACCTCGGCAGCTAGCTTGAGATTTTTATCCCATGATGTAGCGCCGGCTGTATTAGATACTACCAGCAGCTGCCGGCCAGGATAAGCTGCCCTTAGTTCTGCAAATCTGGACTTCAATAGACCATTAACATCTCCCCATCCTCTCGCACAATAGTGATCATGGGTTCGAGTCTTACTTTGTATGGTCCGTGAACTTCCTTACTGTCAGGATACGCAAAACAATCATCCTTGTCTAGGACGACGGCTTTGATCTCTGCCTGTCGACCATTCTTTCGCAGTAGACCTTTGTCTAGAGGAATTGGGAGATCGTTGAAAGTAGGTACAGTGTGATGAGGAAGGCATAAACTTGGTTGAAATAATAGCCTTGTGATATTCAAGGACGCTGAAAGATTCAAGTTCATATTGGCGTCTATGAATTATAAGTTGTGTACGCTGTAGTGATATTTTGGTGTTGTCGCCAAATTTGGTCGATCACACTCGGCAGCTCGTTGAAGTGGACTGGGCTCCGTTGAAAGTTGAAATAAAGATAGACAGAGACTTGGAAACATGGGCATGAGCTCGCGCCTCAAAGTAGCGCCACAGTGCGCCACGTTCAATTTAGCCAACGCGTACGGACGCGCCGCATCTCTCCCAACTTTCGTCAACCCTTTGTGCAAGGACAATTGGCCAAATTTAAATTGACCTCTTTCAGTAGGCAATCTGGTACTGTGAATCGGTCAACATGCCTCGCAAGAAGGCCGTCCTCGATCCTGAACAGCCAGATAATTCGCCGAGGTCTATGCGAAAAAGGTCCTACCAAGACCTGGAAGCTATCCCAGAGTCAGATCTCGAAACGACGCCTTTGAAACGACGACGAAGCTCAACGCAACATTCGCCCTTAGCAAACGATGTCGAAACGGACACCGAATCATCGAGTGTCGTACATGTAAACGGAAACGGAGCTGGGAAACCTTCAAACGCATCCGAGACTCTCTCCACCAAAGATGATGAGGACGAGACTCCAAAACCAACGCCGAAACGACGGGGGCGTCCACCGAAGAAGGTCTCGAATGGCAACACACCCACACCAAGGGCGACCCGTACCGTCAATTTCAATACGCCCACAAAGGAACCAAGTAATGCGAATGGATTCACACCTCTGCGACAAGCTGCAGACCGATCTGCACGAAGGAAGAGCGCGAGGGCGCTCATAGAACACGTGGTTGGCGACGACGTCACGGACGACGAGGAAGACGAAGACATTGTCGCGAGGCGAATCTTTGAAGATCGTAGCGAGGATGAAGATGACGACGACTTGGTGGAGGGCGACGCAACCTCCGGGGCAGATACTGCTGTGAGTGAGGCCGCGACGCCTTCGAAGACGCCAGCTCGCAAAGCACGACGACGAAAGGCGAGATCTCCTTCGCCGCCACGTAACCTCCCTCCCCACGAGCTATACTTTGTCCAAAATAAACCTGGCAGAGCCCAGACGTCGAATAATACCCTCGGGTCTCTGAATCTGCTCACACACGAGGAATACTTTAACATCATCCGAGAATACCAAGATCCACATGCAACGGATATCGAGTACCTGGAGAGTCTACACGCCGAATCATTCCCCCAATGGACCTTCGAACTATCGCAAGGCTTTGGCGTCTGTCTTTATGGATTCGGGTCGAAACGGAATTTACTACACAAGCTTGCCACACACCTGTACTCAAGCAGGAGGAAGGATAAGGGTGATAAGATTGTTGTAGTCAACGGATACGCCCACAACACCACCATGCGAGAAATCCTCAGCAACGTAGGACACGCTATAGATCCTACCCAACGAATTCCGCTAGCCCAACCCCCTACAATGGTCCAGTCCATCAAGTCTCTGCTCGCAAATACCAATATGACATTAACTCTCGTCATCAACTCTATCGACGCGGCCCCTTTACGAAAACCCGGCTACCATATCGCTCTTGCCCAGCTTGCAGTCCATCCGCAGATCCGTCTCGTTTGCTCCGCCGACACACCTGACTTTTCACTGCTTTGGGATATCGGCGTTCGCTCCGCCTTCAATTTCGTCTTCCACGACTGCACCACCTTTGCGCCATATGCCGTCGAGCTGGATGTTGTGGATCAAGTTCACGAGCTGCTGGGCCGTAACTCGCATCGCGTGAACGGCAGGGAGGGTGTTGCTTTCGTCCTGCGCAGTTTGCCTGAAAATGCCAAGAACCTGTTCAGTCTGCTCGTTGGCGAGGTCCTCATTGCCATGGAAGAGCAAGGGTACGGAGATGGCGATGAGCCTACAGGAGTCGAATACCGCATGGTGTATAACAAGGCGGTGGAGGAATTCATCTGCAGTTCCGAGATGGCTTTCCGTACGCTGCTGAAAGAGTAAGTCAATGAAGTGGAAATACAATATTCCCATCAGATCATATCCCCATTTATTTGGTTCCTCTTTTTACTGACCTGTTGTCCAGATTCCACGACCACCAGATTATTACCAGTATGAAGGACCCCATCGGAACAGAAATGCTGAGTTTGCCGTTTAGGAAAGATGAACTGGAAGCAATATTAGAGGACCTCGCGTCATGATTATGATGATGATTTCGTTATAAAAAAAATGTATAACAGCATACTATCATTTTGTAAGGAGTTGTTGAACAGGCTTTTGCGATATAAATTTTATTTAATAATTGAGATACGCCCCAATATGGCAATAAATTGTAGTCTAACAGTCAAGACATGATATATCATGGAATACGAGAGGCGTTTTGACTGCCAAACAAAATGGGTTCATTATCTTGGTCATTAAGTACCTAAGGTATGTATGTGAAGTGGTATTATTGTATTCGCCACCCATGGGTATAAAACCTCGATCTAATCATCAAGAAAATCGTTATTTGAAATCGTCTTGTTTCTATTCGGCCGTAAAGCGCATCTCTTTTTTTTGCATTTGATGAGACCGGAGACGGGATAATAAAGAGGAAAAAAGAGCCACCACCGAACCACTACCGAACGCCATCATCAATCGCCCACTGCCCAATCTGATATCAAATCCCAAGGCTTTTTACACAAGTCCAGAGAACCACGGGCACAATAACATTGTCGTTCCCGCCTGTCAGAACCGACTCGGTCAGGCTTGCCATAGAGGCACACATACCCGCATTCCGGGCGCTGGTGATCAGACTAAGCTGTTGTTCACCAGTAATCGGCCAGCCACCAACTCTCAACCATGCACTTGCTGCTGCAAGGCCGAAGAATACAGCCACGGCAAATGCGACGCTGCCCTCAAGACTCTTGCCTCCGCCCCAGAACCACTTTCTATGTCCATAGCGACGGCCGATCAACGAAGCAGCCGCATCACCTAATCCGACGCATATCACGCCAGATACCATACTCACTTCACGCGTAGGGACCTCCCAACCAGCGAGACAGCCTGAGCCGGTGCGCGGTAGCGAAGCGAGCGTCAGCCACAACGGGATAGCGCAACCTATGAGGAGGAAAATGTGAGAAATGACGACAGGGCCCCGAAAGTCTCGACCGTCAACGTAGGGGGCGAGGAAAGATGCGATTGGTTTGGATAGTGGAGGAAGCTGGCTCGCTCTTAGAAGATCGAGAATAAGGAAAATAGCGAGGACCAAGGCAAGGGCCAGGGCCGCAAACGCCGGATCGACATAAGTAACTGGAAGAAGCATGCCCACCATCATGAAATGAAACACCTTCCTCCGGGTATCGACCTCGTATATATCCTTTAGGCGAAAAACAATCATGAGACCCACGACCAGAATTGCAAGCCAGTAAGCACCGATAAGTATTCGAGTATTTGCCTCTCCGAAATCGTTATGGCGGATATGTTGCACCCATCCAAGATGACATTGGTGATTATGCTCATCCGGTCGTGTTGGGAGACAGATCCAACTCTCCAGGTTGGCGTGGACAGTTTGAAACCTGAACCACGGCAAATTGCCAAATACATAACCCAGCGCCCAACCAATGGCTTCATTACCATAGAGAGCAACCTGTCCGACATACGGCCGGATGCCCAAGAATATTATCGCCAGAATGCAGGTGTACACATATCCAGCATAAAGCCATTTTCTGAGCGACGCTTGAGTCTGGGTCAGTTTGAGATATGGTCGAACCGTCATCGAGGTCGCTCGTTTCCGCCGGCCGGATGGGGTATGTGTTGCGTTGCGACGGACAACATTGTCAATATATGGCAGCGTGTGTCTCCTGGTCGGATTTGAATGGCCGTTCGCAAATACGGCCTTGTTTGCTGTTGGGGACGAAGGGAGGCTGTCACCGCCTGGTGGAACCTCACCCATCCCCATGGTGCGAATTCTTGTTGGTCTTTTGGGCGGAGGTGCCTCTTGTTCAGAAGATTCGCCTGATTCATAGATAGCATCGCCAAAATTTGAGCTCAGCAGCTCATTCTTCAGTCGTCGCAGAGAGAGTAAATGTGTAAGGCTCTTCAGAACAGGTGGATCATGAGAGCTCGAAACTCGGCGGAACCGCCATTTTGGGACTCTGGCCAAAGCAATCCCCCAGCTAATAACGGGAGCACATAATAAAAGTAGGCCCAGTCCACCTCCCCATAGAAGTGCTTTAAGTATCTGAACCTGGGGAGAGTACGCCAGCAGCAAGACATTAATGAGTGCAATCGATAAAAGCTGCAACTCCGCTGTCAAGAGGCTAGTCGTGGTAAGGTAATGCAGCACTACACATAATGTCTGGTGCAGTGGATATAGCAGAGTGATTGTCTCCTCAGATATCCTTGGTAGATCCAGGTCCCGGATTGAGATATCTAAATATGACGTCCCCCACATTAACGGCAGGCAGGTGAACATCCATGCTACAGTGTCAAAGGTGGCATACGTATCAACCTTGGGAATGAGCTTCTGCGGTATGGAGCAGAGGCTCAGTACGATATTCGGAAGTACTCCAGCGGGGTTACTGGGAAAGACCAGAAGCGAAACAAAGAGGGTAATCGCAGGAGGATATAATAGGGGAGCGGGGTCGAAAGAAGCTGGGATTTCGAGAGGAATCAGCCGCGACGGGCGGCCTTTTCGGTATGCAACAGCAACCACTCGAAGCGGGTATAGGACAATAAGACTGGTATAGGAAAATGCAAAGAGTTTAATATCTATTACACATTAGATCAAGTAAAGTAAGGGCATATATGCCAAACGATGCATACCTCTTCCCCATATAGGTAATAGCTTTGATACCTCGGGGTTCGATGCGACCATAACACCCAAAGCTAACACAATACCAGCTTCTGTCGCTCGTCGCGCGATGATCCTCCTGCGTCGGATAACTTCGAAAACCAAACGCGGTTCTAAGGTACTGTCGGCAGCAAACGTCTTCTCTTTCAATCTTGTGACATCAGGTCCCAAGGCCACGGAAGAGTCGAGGGGTGTCGAGGTCCCTGATAGCGGTTCGTTGAGACCCCTTAGGCCTTTGTGTGGCTTCGGTTTAGGCGCTGGAAGCCCTTTCCACAGGTGTTCATCGTCAGCCTCAGAACCACTGTCACTGGTTGACTGAGTCGAATCCTTGACAATGGGTGGGTACACGGTTGACGACAGGAAGTCATTGTCGGCTTCGATGGGCTTGTTGGCGCGACCTGTGAGTACAAAGCGTTCGGCAGGATGGGGAAGATCCGAGCTGTGGTGGTGATACGGGTGGGGAGATCGCGAGAGGCGCCTTAGGCGTTGTTGTTCGTCGGAGTCTGGAGCATCCTGCGATAGCTCAGGGTTGAGATGCTCAGTCATGACGACTTTTATCAGAATCGCTGGGGAAGCATTGAACAAATTGAACAAAGGCACAAAACGAATGCGCACGAATGATCTAGTAAATCACTGCAAATAACCGAGGCGGCTTCTCTCAAGAAGCTCCTGGTAGAGGCTTCAATTTGAGAAATGATTCCACCTCGATGGCAATTGTTGGCATGGAAAACGAAATTTGGCCGTCGTTCATCATGTGAAAGTGGCCTCTACATGGGGCGACCGTTTCGTCACCTCAGCCTCCATCATATCAGTCAGCGGCTCGGGCCAACAAGATCCAGGAACGACCTGATAGCCCAACCGATGAGACAGCGCACGGGCTCAACAACGAACGAACCTCACAAGCCACACAAGCCACAAGCTCCGCTCTAGGAACATCACGTGAAAGGAGAGAGGCTCAGTTACATATACACAGGTACATCATTGTCCCTGTGTCCATCCATCAACTTCTTGCAGTCATCCGGATTCATCTGCACATGGAACTTTTCTGGTAGCTTGCGGAAGGTGGTACGATCTCGTCTAGAGCCCAGAATGATCTTCACGACCATCACCAGGCCTGAGGGACTCGACTCCGGAATCATACAAACTCAATAGATCGCTATGGGGTCGTACTGGATGTAAGTGGTGTCAACCAAGAAAAAAGAGGAGAAATCACGAAGGCCGTTCACGGCGATCATCACTCTTGGCTGCACGGAACACGCCAGCTTCTTTTATGCAGCAGAGAGGGGGGCAGTGTTCCCGATCTTGTTCGATACTCAGTCCATCTTTTTCCCTTGGCAGATAATTATAGAGTAGACGACAGAGCCGCATCACTATGACATCTCACGCACACGACACCTCGCATTGCACCTTCAAGGCACCTAACACCTAACAGTTGGGGCCGCTTCTTGCGAGTGCCGGATGGGCGGCATCCTTTTTGTAAATCATGACGACGACAATCTGCACGGCTTTTTCCTATCTTGGAGGTGCCAATATGCATCTGCAACAACCCCCATCTAAAATCACCCAACCGAGGTCACTCGTCAGACACGTCATCCCAGCTGAGAGGATTGGATAGGGCCCTAACCACCTACCCTATGTCGGTTGGTTGGCTGTTCGAGCCGACCGTATCAAGCACATAATTATAGCATCTTGGCAGTTCCAGCGGCACAAATGGTGGGGATGTAGCCTCGCAAATACCGAGGACCTTCAGAATCGAAGAGTCATCAGAAATCGATGTGCACCTTGGCAAGCATTTTCTGGAGCAACAGAGTGTTGACCAGGCCAGAGAGCCACGTAACACTCCTACTCCGTCACACCAACTTTGTGGAGGTTATACGAGGAGCCAGTCGACAATGTAACAGTTCAGTGGTGGATCGAATGTCATAATCATGTTTGCGCAGTGGTTACCCCGACGCCCTTGTAGTAGTCCAGTCGAAAGACAGAAGGATAGAAAGAAACCCACCAGAAAATGAGGGCTTCCAGAGCTGTCTTGCCGCTCTATTTTCAGCTCCGTACAAGCCAAAGCGTCTGGCCTTGTCTCAGAGAAATATCGGCTTGATGCAACTGTTACTGGTTCTGGCGGAGTCTATTGGCATTAGCTGCTTCAAGCTTCCCCACGAGGTGGCAGGCTTGACAGCGCAGCCTGTCACACAGGCTATTCTAGTGCTGTATCTTTCGTTAACGTGCAACCCAGACGAAGTGGCACGTCTCCTAAACACGGATGGCGTCCGGCAGGGAAGGAAAATAAACAAGAAAAAAGAAAAGAAGGAAAAAAAACAACGAAAGAAAATTGAAAGAGCGTGGTCGAAACGTCACTCCATTGGACCGCTGTCAGCGTGTCAGCACCGCAGAGCTCTCCGTTTTAGGCGTCCCACGACAACCCAGCCTCCTCTCATGCATCTGCTTACTCCGAGCTCCCAGTGATTGAACTACGGGGTACAGTGCAACCTTCCATTTTGTTCTAGATGAATATTATAGCTCTGCCATCAGAGGCAATGCTACTGCCAGAGAAGAACGCGCAACCACCATAAAAGACTGTTGCAGCAATTGTTCAAAGCAGATGGCGGACGTTTGAGCCGCCAGATCCGAATACTCCGTCTAGAGCTTCTTGGCAACCTGAAGCTAAAAAAAAAATAAAAAATTACGGCCTCGCCGGGGCGGAGCTTTGGCTATGGGTCTACGGAGGACGACTCCAAACTACTGTAGCTATGGAATGATCGTATGCTAGTTGGTTTATTCAGGGAGCCATCAGATGCGTTTCGCCACTGGTTGTGTGATTTGACTTGGGTCCTCAGGAGACACTGCTGCTGTGCAGATTATTCGTGTGTAGACCCGCCAATTGCGAAATGCTCCACGGGTGGGTGAAGGAGAGTAATTCTTGCCAGGCCTCAGCCCCGTGGACATTTTGTTGCGGTCTCAGACAACTTTAGACGCCTCGTTGTGAGAGGGCGTTGACCTCTTGGTCATGCATCGTCGCTCAGCTGAGGGGTCTGGGCAGCTGCAACAGCGCCACGAAACAAGCTTCCGGTTGGCCAAGGATTGCTGGTGAAAGCGTGTTGACTCCGCTAGGTGGCTAGGCCGGGATGTGGCGTGCGTGATTGCCGTGCTCGTGTTGACAGCGGAATACTATGTAATACTCCGTGATCTGTACATACTTATTACGGAGGATCAACAAGGGGGAGGAGTAAAAAAAAAATATGTATCGGAAATCAGTCAAACCGGGTAATCAGGGGGAAGGGGAGGCACCCAAGAGCAAAAGCAACATCATCGACTGTTGGTGTACGGGGTATGAGGCGTACCACACAGTCGGAGGCAACCCCAAGTGTTTCGTGTAGGTCCTTTGGCGACCAGCCGCTGGGAATGACAGCCAAGGAACAGGGGAGGAGGCAGTTTGATGGGGAAAGACGAGGAGGGGGGCCCATCCCATAGCCCCAGAGGACGACCAATAAGTCGGGTCCAATGGCTTACGAGAACGGTCAAACAACGAAGCTGGTCTGGAAAGCTTCGGCCAATTCTGTCGTATTCCCCCCCTTCTTGGCGATTACGGAGTAAGGATTACATACAAAGAATTGTGAAGGGGAGTGTAACGTTCGGATGCACCAACATGGCACCGCAAGGGAGGCAGTGAACACTGAAACTCACTCCCAAAGATAAGGCGAAGTCCCAAAACGGAGGATTGAACTCTTTTGGATTTCCCCATGGCGTTTTTTACGTTCGGGCTTTAGACATCCACAGTGACATCACTAAAAAAGGGATCCAAACCGAGTTCGTGCTCCTAGGGGACGGGACGGGAAACCCAATCAAGTTAAGGGCATCCAAGAGAGGACCCGAGAAGAGGCCTTGCTGAGCTGACGAAGCAGGCAAGAGGACTGTAGTTATACGAATAGTCAAACTACCTAGTTTGTTGCTACGTACTGCACCATGTATGCAACTATTCGTATCCAGGTATGGTCTGTGGGTAGGTAGGAAGAGAATGGAAGAGACAGCATGGTATCATACAGTACAGTTGGACACATCAGTCGAATTAATCCGTACGTAACCTAAATCGTACAGAGGAAGGTCTTAAATCTCCCCAGAGAAGCAATTGCATACCAGCCCAAAAGCCACAGACATTAATTAGACTGGTTCACGTAGTTATGCATCGTGCGGCTTCTTTCTCAATGGCTGTAACGTTGGAAGGGACCTGCACGGGGTGACGCCCGTCAGAACTAAGAAGCGGTCGGCCAAAGTGCGATTGGGCCTGAGGTGGCCGGGTCAGCCTGAGCTGAGCTACGCCATGAAGCCCTCAAACGCCATCTGTCAAATAGTGTGTTCCAAGCAGTTACGGGGCGACAACATTGGGCGGTTGGCGGTTCGAGAGCCTGAGCCGACAGCGCCTAAAGTTGCGACGCCTCCGTGGTTGACGGGTCTCACAGTCCTACGGCGTGCTACGAAGTGGTGGCTTTCACAGTCCTCAGGTCGATGGGCTGGACCCCCACTTGAACCCGTCAGCCCGCTTTGGCCAAAGGCCCAGCCTGGCAAATCCTGCCCCGGCTTCGCAAGGTTTCTAGGCTGGTGGGCTTCAGGCTCACGCATCCGAGACGGACGGGGTCGAAGCTGGCCCCTCCCGGGGCACCGCCAAGAGGTAGGGGTCGCTTGGACAGGAGAAAAGGAGGAGAATATTACTCCGAAGAAGAAATAAGTTACCATAGTAGTGGTGTGATTTTTTTCATTTATTTATTTTTATTTTTACTTCTTTTGGTATTTTCAGACGCAAGAAAAATGCGAAATGTACCGCCAATATGCAGTGCTGAATGATGAATATCTCGTGGCGGCCTAGGCACATGAGAAGGAAAATAAACTTCCATTACTGGTTACTGTCCAAACTGACACAATAATAACAAGTACTATGTAGCAGCATCTTTAAGTTAATTATCAAAGTTTTGAGCTTGTCAACATCTTCCCCTTCTCTGTGTGCGCGTCCTCGTTCGCCACCAACAGGAGCGAGCAATGGATACCAGCCATAGTAATCTGTACTCCGTGCATGGTACATGGCAGATCCACAGCGACGACAAGCTCGTCTTTTAGCACTAATTTAGTTCTAGTCTCAGCCTCTTTTTTTCTCACTCTTTTTTTGTCCCGACCGCTAGGCCGAACCCGGCAATGGTCTCTACTGCGGTACACCACCCATGGAGACACTTCCTTGCAGCTGCTGGACTGAGTAACACGAGAAGTCCATCCCGTCACCTCCGCATCCACAACTGACGGGGACGGACTGACTGATTTGATTGACTGACTGGCTGGGATTGGGCGTATGCATGACCGCGGGCGTGAACCTGGGTGTGTGGGCGGGCTTTAGTTGACGCCGCTTGAGGACTGTCCAAGTTCAGCACTGCCTTGGCGCGGCACTATCCAGAGGGATTCTGCCTTCTGACGTCGCCCTGTCCTGTCCTGGTTTTCTGTTCTGACGCCGTCCTGTCGTCCTCCTCAAATCCCATCCCACGCTCACCGCACAGCTTTCTCATTTGAACCTTTTTGCTACCACTCAGGTTTCGATTTCAAACGCCTCATTACCAACTTTCCCTCCCTCCTAAATAAACAAAAAAGAAACGGGAGAAACAATTATTAAAAAAAGCCCCTCAAATTTTAAAAAGTTGAGAAATAAAGCAGAAGGGCCTGGAACCTGGGAATCCCGTCACCTTTTACTTGTGACTTTTTTTTTTTTGGAACTGTTTACTTTACTAAAGCCACGGCCCTCTTCCTAATCGGCGACTGCGGCTGCCTTCGTTCACCAGAAGCCACAAACGGTCCCGCACACCACGACGACATCTTCTCATCATCGATAAAGAGATACTCCCCCTCTTCTCTCCTCTCACTCCAGTCACAGCTCGACCCTCACCTACTTCTGTTATTGTCTGGGCCAGTCATTGACCGCCATCTGAGCCAACTCCCAACTATCGTCCACTCCCAACCGCATACACCTCTGCACCTCTGCACCTCTGCACCTCTGCACCTAAATAAGTTTCTCTCCTGCATACCCGTATCCCAACTACATATATTTTCCTGAGGCTTGAGCACCTGGTTTTGACCGTGTGGCAAGTCAAGATCGTCTCTTCCCGCTTCTTTGGGTCGCACCAGAGTCCACCTGCAGATCTCCAGTTCTCCAGTCTTTTGCTGGTACAAAACTCGCTTGTTCCCCGTCCATCAACAAACGCCCTTCTACTCAATTCTGATATCCAAAGATGGCGTACTCCGACAACAAGCACGACAGCATGGAGGCTGGACTTCTGAGCACTCACAGGGAAGAGGAGAGGATGCTGCTAAAGGAGGACCCTTACCTGGACGAGCATGAGGAACCTATCCGCTCCATGGAATACTCCCCTAGAGCTTCACCTGCACGACGAATCTTGATGGCCTTGGGTATCTGCTTCTTGGTTGGCATTGCACTCGTCTCTATTACCAGTGCTACTGGTGTTTGTCCTGGCCACCGCAACACCAATACCGGAGAAGTCAGTATCAAGGACGCAGTCCACAGACACAACCCCAACTTGTCCCACGCCATGGGCCATATGGCGAAGCGACAAGTGAACACCCCAACCGCCTCCGATACCACCACGACTACTGAGGAATCCACCACCCAGCCATCGTCCACCAGTAAGGCACCCCCCGCAACATCGGAGTCGAGCGCTTCCATTACGGCTGAATCCGTTTCTAACCTATCTACAGGCGAATCCTCCCAGGAGAGTACCACAGAGGCCCCTACCACCACGCAAGAGACCACCACATCTGAGGCCGAAACCACGACCACCGAAGAGTCTTCGTCCACCGAAGAAACCACCAGTGCCGGTACGTCAAAAACGGTTACGGAAAAACGGACCTCCCAAACTTCGTCCTCTCCCAGTGAAACCAGTGAAGCCAGTGAAACAGCCTCCTCCTCCTCCTCCCATGCCCGGAGTACGTCATCGTCGGGTGCTTCTTCTTTCTCTTCTTTGCCGTCTACGTCGGAGTCTTTTAGTACTAGTGATAGTTCTTCTACTTCATCCGACTCGTCAGAAACGACAGAGTCAAGTGAGACGACTGACAGTACCTCTGGTATGTGGGATATGATCCCAATACCCATGCTCGTATTTGAGCTGGGGTTGTGGATCTGCACCTCAACAACCGTTAAACATTGTTGAGGTTGCCTACTAGTTGGAGGTCCGCAAGTGCGATCAAACTATGGCTTCACTGTGAACTGCATGTTCTTCACTCGAAAAACACTAACATACATTCAATGCTCCATTTGATGCCAAAATGCTGACTTAAAACTCTTCATAGCACCAACCAGCACCCAGGCTACTATTACTGGCACCGGCACCAAGACAACCTCAAGCGCTGTTCCCAAGACCATCACCTCGACTCTTCCCGATGGCGGCGTCACCACTCTCACTTCCACCTCGTGGGTTGAGGTCGTTCCCGCCAAGGCCACCACCAGCAGCAAGCCTAATCTCCAGAATGCTGCTCCTCAGCCCTCTGTCCATGGCGTTATCACTGGTGCCATCGGCATGATTATTGGCGGTCTGTTGTTGCTGTAAAAGTGAACGAATATCACATTTCACACATCGAGTAACTTTTTTCCTCGGTTATCACGCACGCATTCGCTCATGAATTATCATAACTACCTTGATGGCAGTTTTTAAGCAAAGTTTTCCGGTCGGGCTGAGCACTTTATGAAATTTTTACGACGGTTCACTCTTTTAACGACATTATTTGGGCATTTGGAATTGGGAAAATGGGACATCCGATAGAATCAGGGGAGCGATTATCAAACGCTCAGGCAGAATGAATATGGAACTGGACGAGGACATTGGAAACAACGAATCGGTTGGGCTCGTCTAGTGCGGATTGAACAAGCGGGATTGCATCACACGGAGTGCACACGTATATGGCATTACTCGTCGATATGTTTTCACTGTAGAAATCACTTAATCAGCACATTTATTTTCGAGATTGGCATATTGCCAAACCAATTCCTGTGCCAAGAGTCTCGGCATCAAACTATCCTAACCTAAGGGTACATCCCAAATGAAGAACAAAGACGTATAAAGGGCCATTGTCTCACACGACATCTGCATCTTCAACTGCCAACGAGATCAGGATCCCTGCAATCTAATGAAGATATTTATAACGACAGCGACTGCACGGTTCAGCACGTTAACGACCTTGTCAAGAACCAGTGGTCCGCACCAGCCGCGGTTTCAAATCAATTTAAAAATTTTCTCCCCTTGAGCGATAACTAGGGCATTTTATCAATTGCCATTTGCATTGATCCATAAAATTCAGGGTATTTCCAAACGCCATCAACTCCCATCTTCTCTCTTCTCCAAAGAGTACATGCTTCTCCTTTCTCTCTCTCTTTCTCTCTGTTTTGTCTGGCTTGTTCGTTTCCCTTTAGCCGGGTCCAATCCTGGGCATGTCGTGGTGCTCGCTTAGCCTCGAGAGATATGTGTTGAGCTCTTCAACGCGTTCCTTGTGTGTCTTCAGTAGTTCGGGTCGACCACCTTTGGATTCGGCGAGTTCGAGGAGCTGAGAGACGTGAATGGTTAGCCAATAAGTCAAGATAGATAAAGTGTGTCTCTTTGAGAGCCCTTACCCTCTTGCGCCTTATCTCCTCGTGGCGTCGCTCGGACTCCGTCTTCCGCACGGTAGGTTCGTGGTCGTCATCCTCCTCTTCTTCCTTGGTCTTTTCAATCACCTTCTTTTCGTCGGAGCTGCCGTCCTTTTTCGTACCAAGATTCTTCTCCAGATCAGACTTATCGCGCTTCTTTTTCTTCTTCTGAATTTTGGCGCCCTTCAGTCTTAGGGCGCCGCCGCCACCGACAGCAGCGTAGTCGTCGGATCCCATGATGTTAGATGTAGAAAGTTCAGTCACCTCGTTGGTTCCCCAAGGTACCTGGGCTGGTTGTATTGCAGGGGGGGCCACCCTCCGCACTAGCCACTTCGCATGACACAACAGCGTGGCTAGTGCACTCCGGCTCTAGCCAATGATCGTAGTGTATAATTACCGCTTTTGATGGAACACAAAGGGCACCCTCCTAGTTTGGAGCATCTGGGCCACTTTCACTGGTCTTTTGAATCTCCTTTCTCTTGTCTCCCTTCGACACGTTACCCCGGTTTGGTACCGTACGAACTGTTCGCACAAGACCTTCTCTTGGAGTACAACTTGGTCAAATACATGATTGCTGCACGACTGATCCACGACACAACGCATATACGATTACATCATATTCGCCATCACGAGACTAGAAACGACACAGCACCCACTACACTAAGCCCAGGCACCCTCCTACGAAGTTTAATATTGTAATTCAGATCGGTATGTCCGCCCGTTACTAGATTTCTTCAACGTCACTCGAAAGGAAACACACGACCGTCTGATCAACCGGTCCAAGGCTGCAACAAAGGGGGGGAAGGACTATTCTCGCAGATTCGTCGCATTCGTCGCATTCGTCACAAATGCCACCGTACGGGCTGGCACCGCACACGCGGGACTCGCTTGAGCTCGCATCCCTAGCGAGCTCAAGCCGCGTCGACGAGGAGGGCACCTCGGAGGTCTCCTCACGACCTAGCATATCCTCATCACGGAGACTTTCGCTGGAGCAGGACGATCCCTTAGACAGCGCAAACCCAGCGGTACGCGCAGTTCGCTCGTACTCCGTATCGTCGGCATTCGACTTCACATCAAATCTATTCCCGTTGAGCTCAACGGCTGGAGGGAGCGGGTATGCGCCTATAGGTGCACCTATCTCGGCAGCTCGACAGACCGGCGGTCTGGGAGGCGGATCGCTGGAGAAACACAAGACCCTGACCTACCTCAATGGGTTATCGCTGATAGTCGGGTTGATTATTGGATCGGGCATATTCTCCTCGCCAGGCCAGGTCAGCTCCAAGATTGGATCCCCTGGCGCTGCCTTGGTTGTTTGGGTCGTTGCTGGTGTGCTCGCATGGACCGGTGCTGCGAGCTATGCGGAGCTTGGTGGTGCCATTCCCCTGAATGGCGGTGCTCAGGTGTACCTCGCCAAGACATTTGGCGAACTGTCAGGGTTCCTTTTCACCTGGGTTGCCATGCTTGTTCTGAAGCCGGGCAGCGCCGCCATCATTGCTATCATCATGGGCGAGTACCTGGTGAGAGCCTTTATCGGGCCTGAGGCCGAGACCATCAGCCCCTGGATCAACAAGGCTGTGGCACTTGTTGGTCTCGCGATTGTGACATTTCTGAATTGTATTTCCACGCGAGTCGGGACTCGTTTGAATGACATGCTCATGTTCATGAAGTTTGTGGCTTTGTTGGGTGTTACGGTTACAGGCGTTGTGGTGGCAATTACGGGCAAGACGTGGAAGGGCGAGGCCTCGTCCAGCTGGAAGACGCACCCCTGGTTCGAAAACACATCTACGGATATGTCGGCCTGGGCTTTGGCGCTCTACGCTGGTTTGTGGGCCTATGATGGATGGGATAATGTAAGTGAACAGTCAACTATGGCTGAAATTTGGATCATAACACGCTCACCTTTCTTTTCTTCTTGCAGACAAATTACGTCGTGGGCGAGTTTCGAAACCCGTCTCGTGATCTGCCCCGGGTAATTCACACGGCTATGCCGCTGGTCATCTTGTGCTATGTTCTGGCCAACATTGCCTACTTCTTCGTTCTACCGATGGAGACTATGAATGGCACCAACACGGTGGCAGTACTGTTCGGATCGCAGGTGTTTGGGCGGCCTGGCTCCTTGATCCTTGCACTGATTGTGAGTGCCAGCTGTTTCGGCGCCCTCAACTCATCGACCTTCACATCGAGCCGTCTCGCCTACGTTGCTGGCAAGGAGGGATACATTCCCGCCATTTTTGGCCGCCTGGGCGTTGGCAACGAAGAAGACCAAAGCCTCAACACCCAGCATTCACGGAACTGGTTCACTAAGAAGCTGCGCCGACTTTGTGGCGATGAGGATACCGGCCTGTTTTACACGCCTGTCTATGCCCTGATCCTCAACAGCGTGCTCACGGCGGGATACTGCGTGGTAGGCGAGTTCAGCACGCTTGTCACCTTTTACGGCGTTGCAGGCTACACATTCTACTTCATCACTGTGCTTGGCCTTATCGTCCTGCGCGTCCGCGAGCCTCAGCTCGAGCGCCCTTACAAGACGTGGATCACGACGCCAATCATCTTCTGCTGCGTGAGCCTTTTCCTCCTCAGCCGTGCCGTCTTCGCGCAGCCTCTGCAGACGCTCACCGTCGTCATCTTCGTCGTCGCCGGCATTCCTGTGTACTTTTGGCGGATCCACGGACGGGATGATGTGACCACGAGGAGACACCGTGACATCGACGTGGAAAAGAAGTGGTGGCAATTCTGGAAGAAGAACTAGCCTTTGCTTGCGAAGTAAACTTCACACGAAGAAAAGTACGAAGAAAAGTAGAATAAAAAAGAGAGAAAACTCACGCAACCAAAAGAAAAAACGTATCTAAGTTTGTTTCGGACATGCATCTCATGACTACGACAAAAAAGGACAAGACAGGTGTCGGTTTAGGTTGGATAAGAACGGAGTTCTTAGGATTGGGAACCAAAAAAAATTTACATCAAACCAGAAAGGAGTGTGAGGCTAATGGGAGCAGATTCAAGCGTCCCAGTCGTATAATTGTTGGAAGCCGGCATTGTTATATATACATACATACTCCTACAAATGAGGGACAGCATTGGTATATTTCACGTCTTGACTCATCAGAGTAGCTTAACTTTATCACATTCTATTATTGTTATTAATATCTATCCTGTTTTCTAGATTGACGCCTAATATATTTAAGAGATTATATCTTCAATATATATATCTTCTTATCTATAAGATTTTTATTATACTTTTTATATAATAATTGCCAAAGTATAATATTGGGGTTGTTAGATTGCTGATTTGTATCTGATTGGAGAACACTACCTAAAGTTATTAGTATTTAAAATCACCCTCCATTTTCAAAATAACATACCTCTAGCAATTTATGGACTTCTGATAATTAAATATAATACCAATCAAGTCGAACCCTTACTATTTTTTATTAAGTTTAAATCTATCTAAAGCTTTTTATTTGCACTTCCAATGATGTTATAAGACGTGATGCAATATTCACTCAAAGATGCGACCCTATATCTCTTCGATTAGTGCTTTATATGAGATCTCGCGATTTTTTTGGGTTATTTGTATAATATATTGTTTTCCTTCTTTTGTAAGTTTCATAGGCCGATCGCTGCGAGGCTTATTCTTTACTATTTTTTCGTCAAGCCAGCATTTTTTTAATCTTGGCGACAGCAGAATGTGTTGTGTTGAACTCTCGGGCGACAAGCCCTCAGACTGTTACCGGCGTGTAACATTGCCAATATAGCTCCTTTTGCCTCAGGAGAAAATTCACAGCCTTTGCCACGATTTCCGAATATGTCGGTACCAAATTTACGTGCAGGGGACAATTCGTTGAGAAGTCATGAAAGAAAAAGAAAGGGAGGGGGGTCGAGGGAGAAATCGCGGTTTGATGCGGTCGCGTCGGGTGGACTCAGACTTTTGGCCGCTGACTGTATTAACAATTAGTATAAATGTATTTTTATGGGTTAAGCAAATTTTGAGTAGCTTACCTCATAAATATACTTTTATACTAATTGTTACATATTCTCAAATGCTAAAAGATAAGAAAGGATTTGTGAGAAGCAAGGTAAAGAGGAGTGAAGATGAACTGTTTGCTAGATAGTAAGTGGAAACTAGGAATGTTGCTGTTGTTTCGTTAGTAAAGTCGTAAGCAAGTAGCCAAAGAAGACATTCACAGACAAGATTGCATAGGGAGCGATTGTTTTTTTTTTAATTTAATTAATTTCATTTTCATCTCTCATAACTACAGCGCTATTTCTTTATGTTTATATATCATGCGCCGCTTAAAGCAGTTGGTGGTTTTTTTGAAACCAAGAACAGCCCCCTCTTCAGAAAGGGAGGGAAAAAATTATTCCTGACAATTCTCTCTCTCTCAATGGCAACAAATCACGGCAGCACCCAGTTTATATTTTGCTTGCATGCTTGGTTTTTGTTGTTTACTTGCGCTGACCATAAGAGCGGGTAGCGTACTTGCCACCGTGGACGATGAGATCCTCGGGGCGGTAGTCGTGCTTGCCAGTGAAGTAGCTGGTGAGAATGGCCTTGGTGCCGTCGGCGTAGCGCTTCTGGGCGTCCAGGGAGGTACCGGACATGTGGGGGACCATGGCGTTGCCACCACCGAAGGGGTTCTTGGCAGTGCGCAGGGGGTGGTCGGCGGGGGCGGGCTGGGGGAACCAGACATCACCACCGTAGCCGGCGAGGTGGCCGGACTTGAGAGCGTCGGCAACATCCTCCTTGACGACGATGGCGCCACGGGCGGTGTTGATGAGGTAAGAACCCTTCTTCATCTTGGCGATGAGGTCCTTGTTGAAGAGACCCTGGGTCTTCTCGTGGAGAGGGCAGTTGATGGTGACAATGTCGCAGCGGGCGAGCATCTCCTCGAGGGACTCGACACGCTTGCAGCCGATCTCAGCCTCCTTCTCGGCAGACAGGGGCTGGTAGTCGTAGTAGAGGAGCTCCTTGCAGTCGAAGGCCTTGAGGCGGCGGAGGACACGCTCACCAATGCGGCCGACAGCGACGGTACCGACAACCTTGTTCTCGAGATCGAACTCCTGCTTGGCAGCGGCGGCGACGTCCCACTCACCACGCTCAATCTGCTCGTGAGCGGGGACGAAGTTGCGGACAAGGACGAGGATGGTCATGATGACATGCTCAGCGACGGAGACGACGTTGGAGCCAGTGACCTCAGCAACAGTGATACCGCCGTTGGTGGTGTTGGCGGCGTTGAGGTCGACGTGGTCAGAGCCGATACCAGCAGTGACGGCGATCTTGAGCTTCTTGGCACGGGCGAGACGCTCGGCAGTCAGGTAACCGGGGTGGAAGGGGGTGGTGATGATGACCTCAGCATCCTCGAGCTCCTGGTCGAACTTGGAGTTCTCACCATCCTTGTCGGAGGTGGTGACGAGGGTGTGGCCCTGGTCCTCGAGCCACTTGCGGATACCGAGCTCGTTCTCAGTGGTTCCGAGAAGGAGGGGTTGCTATTGAGGCTCAAGTTAGCTCGGTTTGTCCGATGTATTTACAAAGTGATGTTATGTCCGCGTGTAAGTGGGTGGAGTGGGAGATAATGCGTGTGTGTGTGTGTGTGTGGGCAAGGAATCGCGGTTGCACCATGCAGTATGCAAGAGCACCACCATCATCGCACACCACCAGCAAGCCACGAGGTTTAGATGGGAAGAAGAGCCAAAAAAGCTCGATCACTCCCCCCGCATCTGTTTGGTTGGGCTGATATTGCGTTGTGGTGTGTTGATGCTGTTTTCCCCGCGTTTTGGGATCGACACCACGCAACAGTGCAGTAGCGAATTAGGTTGATGGGTGTGGGGTAGGAGGGGGGAGATATTGCAGCTCTGCTTAACCACCACCACTCATTTGATACTCCAGAGATGTCTCATATGCATTGCAGTATAGAGATGGAGGTATCAAAGGGCGGTAAGAGGAAAGAGAGATAATATGGAGAGAAGAAGAAATTGGAGGGAAAAACTCACATCCTTGGCGTGCTGGCCACCATCGTAGAGAACGGCGAGAACCTTGACCTGTAGAGATTGTTAGTTGATATGTTGTTGTTTTGGCTGGATCGAGATCCAGAAAAGTGAGGAGGATGGTTGTATAGTCGAGGATTGAGGGGTGAAGGAGAAAGACTTACCATTTTGGCGGTTGTGATTGGGTTTTTGGGGGGTGGTTTGAAGAGGTTGTTGGAGAGATGAGAGAGATGAGAGTGATGATGAGAAGAAAGGGAGGAGAGATGTAGAAGATGTCGCCGTTATTTATGCTTCCTGGTTCTGCACCACCACCACCACTATCATCATTACCACGTAAAGAAACGCGGGCATCATGCCGTATGCCGTCTGCCACCCTTCATCGTGACACCAGTCTTTGCCCAGCCCTGTGGAACCTTTCTCCTCCTCCCACCTATTGGGGCGGAGCGATCGGGCCAAAGAAAGAGAGGGGAGAGAGAGGGAAAGCCAATCTCACACAATCCCGTGAACCCCGAAAGTGTCGGCATCTTGGGGTGGGAGGGGGGGAAGGGGGGGAGGGTAGGCCTGCAAAACACGCTCTAAGATTGTTGGGCGGGCTCTTTGGGGGGAGTGGGAGAAACTGGGGGCTAGTTTTCCATCGGCAGGCAATGACTTTCTAGCTTGCTCATCTTTTTTCCTTCTCACACAGTCGGGGGGGGGGGCGTGTATTGTGTGCCGTAGTGCGTTTGGAAGCTGTGCCTGGGATGGAAGCTTGTGCTGGAACCTGGATGGGCGATGGGTCACGGAGAACGGAGGGCGGATCGCGGATGGCGCTGGACGGAGCGTCTACGGCGTTGTGGACGCTGTTGCCACCAGAGCCCACCTCTCCGAGCCTCCATTAGTAGTACCAAGCAGTGTTGTAAGTTAAGTTCCATACTATGTCTCAGTAGCCGAGGGGTTTCAAGCAACTACCGATTACGCATACTCCGTGAAGCTCCTATCCTCCTCCCCCACTATCTCTCTACTGTCAAGGTGAAAGCAATTGCCTTAGGGGGGAAAAGAGTTTACAGTAGGGTCAATTAGGTAGCTGAGAAATTCAGGCATGTACTACTCAGTACGTAGCACCTGGTAGGTAGTAATTATTTGTCAATCCCTCTTCCATTCATCTGCACCCGCATCAAGAAACGGCCAATTTAGCCAGACAGGAACAAGAACGGACGTATGTATGACATATGACTTATGGCACCCCGCGACGCGCCCCGATTCAGCCGCGCCCGGCGCCGTACCTGTTGATGCCCCGTGAGCGAAGCATACGGAACCGCCCCCTGGTTGTGGTTATCGAGAAGCGCATCTGGGCATGCATACTATGTAGATACACATGTACATGCATACACAGAAACATGGGTTGCAGTACATGTGTGCAGCAATTACCGTACCATAACGCCTTATTTCTCCCCGAGAGGCTTGCCACCTTGGGAAGAATGGCCTCGTTTCGATGCTGGGCAGGGCATTTTCTCGGTGTTCGGAGTGTGGCTGCTCAGGAGACTGATAGGCTGAGGGGTAAATTAGGTCGACGGAAGAAAGTGGGGTAATTGTCAAACTCGGTTTCCGTTTGTTGCTGTTGCTGTGTTGCTGAGCTGCTGGGCTGCGGCTGCTTCTTGCGGAAAGCGGGGTAAAGAAGAAGAAAAAACCAGTAATACAGCTTTAGGTAAGGTAGGGAAGGTAGGTACCTACCTACTGGACCTGCCTACCGGGCTTATGCACGCCACATCTCTCCGTCCTCCGTGGCAACCACCCACCCGTGAGTGCGGATCGCGGGCCTACCACTACCGTTCCCGAGGACTTCAAGTTGAGAGAGCCCCAAGGAGACGGGATGGTAGGGAGTCGTGAGAAATCGTGCACAGAGAACAACGAGGCTGCATCGAAGCTGAAGCCTCAGAATTGAGCAGACGTCGTTCATTGGCTCTTCCTCAACCGTTCTCTCATTCTCCGGGCCAATCCCCTTTGCTCTCCCAGACACCCTCCTCCCTCCATCTCCTCCCGTCCCGTCCAGGTGAGGGGTAGACTAAATAGGCACTACCGTAGCTGTATGCGATCTGCACGCGGTTGCTGCTGTTGTATGTGCTGTAAGATAAGTCACATACGGTACACTTCTCTGCCTTGAGATGCACCGAGACGAACACGTAGCTTGCATCAATCGGCCTCGGATTCGTACTGTACTGTCTGTACCGTACCTATCTTTTGATCCCTTCTCTTCACGGACACATGCAGCACGTTATGGGATCTTTTCTTTCCCAGATGCCTGTTTGATCAGCCTTGAGCTGCCACACTACCCTACATAGTTTACTACACTGCAGCAGCAGCAACAACACCAACCACATTTCAAATCCCAGATTAGCACACACAAAGCCACTAACCCCCCCCCCTCCCCGAGGCTGGCTTATCGCCTATCATCTCTCTCTTGCCCGTATTGTCTGTGCTGTAAGTCTGGACTTCATTGTCCGAAACCGGCCTCGATCAGCTGCTCGGATGTCCACCACCAACCCCCCAATTCAGATGATAAAGTGGGAATGTGCCCATTTTTGAGAAGCCTCCTTCTCCTGACTAAGGTAAGTCTCGCTCTTTGCTCGCACTTGACTCCCGAACTCCGTACGGAGCAAAGGGCCCAGCCAACATACAATGACAAGCGAGGGGACAGAGTAGTTAACGGATGACCCTCCGACCCGAGGTCGAACCACAAGATACGAAACAATGCGTAGGTGCGTCGGAGGTGCGAAGTAAAGCTTTCCAACTTATTGATACGCTTTGCAGACCACCCCAGTTTGCCCCTCCCCCTCCCCCCTCCCTCACCTAAATTCTTATCACCCCAACCACATAGAGTAAAAACAAAGGGTACTGCACATCTCTCCAGCATTTGTCTTCCCCTTGTCGTGTGATGGTCATCCCCACCGGCCCCTGCAATCGGAAAGCCCTAGACAACGCCGTACCGTATTACTGTATTAGGCATACGCAGTCATGAGGCACTTTGATACCGAGCCCAAGAAAACCACAACCACAATCACAACCACAACCATAACCACACGCCCCCCAACTTGGGTTGAACCCCGATGTATAGCTAGTACAGTACTGCGTAGAACAATTTCTTAATCCTACGACATGTCGTCTCCAATGCATGCACTGCACTGCATACGAATTACATTGCTTGTGTGCTACCCTCCTCACCCCCCTCACCCCCCTTGTCCAGTAAGTTGCCAAGCATGGCCGGCTCTGGAGGTCGGTTGGTCTCATTGCGTGAAACACCTGCGCAAATCACCCCAGTTCATTTTCCGTTACCCCTCCAGCAAGATGCTGAGAGAACCCATGGTCAGTGTATCAAAAGAAAGAGATAGAGAAGGGAGGGAAAGAACAACAAGATAGAAAAAAGCCCTCATCAATTGGGCCAACAACATGATACGATCATTCCGAGATTGCGAGACCTGCCCGTCCCTCGTTCCCTGATACGGGAGAGGAGGGGGCCTCGCACAGCGGGGTGTTTTGTTAATGCTGACACTCTCGCAATTCAATCTCCGGGGACGTGGTAGTACAGTAGGCGACAAAAAGGCCGCCCACCTGACGCCCGCTTGATGCCGCTCTCCGCCGCCACCCGCGTCCAATCTTGGTATATCTTCTCCGCATTCTAGAACCATGTCGGACGGGACGGCTTGAGAATACCGTGTTTGTGAGTTTGTGCGTCTCTTTTCACTCTCCCTTTTGGTCTGGGTAATCAATAATTGATTGCCGTGGCACCTTGACGGTTCCCTTTCCCCGCAACCCCGTGAATTCCCCGGTTTCTCAAGACGATCCCCCCATGTGCATCGCATCAATCACTGACAGCTGATGCGCTCTGTCGCATAAGAGCATTCGCGTCCATCATGACTCTTCGACATCCTATCACGAGTTTATGCGAACTGCATACCGTCTACCAGGAATTCTGTCAAAACAGGAAATGGTTGTTTGAAATAATAATAATTTAGGGGGGTAACATCACCAAGTCTCGGAGAGCTTGGCAACGTACGCATCACCGCGCGCGCACAACAGCTCCTCCGTACTGCTTATTTTCATGATCCCGTTATCCTCATCAGACAGTACCCCCGCGAATCCAATCGAGATGCCAGCATCCCGTTCGCTGCGGAACAGAATGTGTCAAACACAGAAAATTAATATCATTCCTCATAGAGCCATTTTCATCCAAACCAATCGAAGAAAAAAAAAAATGAAAATGACCATTTCCGAGAACCTTTGGTCCTAGATGACATCATCCGTGCCCGCTGCCTTTTGCGCCTCCCCTAGTACCTTTGAAAATCCCGCCTCCCAAGCTTAATCTGCTCTCGAGGTGCCAGAAAATAAAGAAATAAAGAAACCGTTGAGAAATATGGTCTTGTTTCCCTCCTAGCCCGTTTTTCGTTCACATGAGAAATCCAAAGACCAATGGCATCCCCATCGGAGGGAACCCTATATCATCGCCGTCTTCGTCGTCTTCATCTTCATCGTCGTCCTCCGAGTAACCCAAGTCCAGCTCATCGTCGTCGTCATCCTCATCGTCGTCCTCGTCCTCATCATCGTCGTCCCAATCACCATCATTCGACATCATGTCTCCAAGAATGCCAATTCGGTCCCCATCCTCATCCGATTCTCCTTCAAAATACTCGCAAATGTCTTCCACTGGAGGCGTGTAAGGAATGCCAAATCTCTCTAGCACGTCTTGCTCCGCGGTGTCTAGATAACAACCTTTTGGTATGGCCTGCTCAATTATCTCTTTGATTGGGCGCCCATCCTTCATCGTCACGTCTGTGCGTAAGCCAGCATGCATCATCCGCTGTGCCATCTTCCAGTACACGTTGGGGGGCCGGCTGACGTTGCCAGTAGCAGTGGGATGCTGCGTGCGCTCCCGAATCAGGGATGCCCATGTTTCTTGATGAAGCCTTGGCGACAGAGAAGCGAAAGCAGAGGGGTCCTTGACTAGCATTTGCAACGTCTGAGAATGATATTTCTGGTTGATGGAATACATGAAAGCACCGTCAGGCATGCACTTGGTTGCCATGTGAATGTTGGCCCCGGCGTTGACAAGGACGGGCGTTGAACGCCAACAGTACCCAGACTTTATGCTGAAGTAAATAGGTGGTTCGCCTTCCCATAGTTCGTCGGGGTTTTCACCAAGATCAAGCAATGTCTGAACAAGTCTGGATGGATCGTCTCCGCTCAATGTTGCGTTCAACAAGCAACGATGTATCAATCCCTTTCGGATGTCGGTGGAAAGCCTTGGGGCTGCAGCAATTAGGTCGGATACTCGTGTCCACAGTTGCTCCTCGAGTGCCGTGTTCAGAAGCTTGCTCAAAAATGCTTCAGATGGTCCTGACATCCCATACTTGGCCCAGTCCAAGCCTACAATGTATTTGGTCTTGCCTCCGTCATACATGTCATCGGAACACTTATCCAGGATGTCGTCGACTTCGTTGAGTTCTGGGCGGCCACCGCACTCGAGAATCGCCGTTGCAAGGACGAAATTGCAGTGTAGAAGAGCGTCTGTAAAGGGACGAGTGGCAGAGACGCCCTTGTCATTAGGATCAGCGCCTCTTTCGATGAGGAGCTTCGCCAGCAAAGCATGCTGTGTCTCCCAGAGTTTCTCGTGCTCAAACGACTCACACTGTCGTGCGCAAATGATGTTAAGTGGCGTTAGTTGATCCACAGAGTCCTTCATGGATATACCAGCATCTAGGAGCGCTTTGCCCGCCTCGTGGAGCCCTCCGATGGCTGAGCCCTCGGCAGCTTCGCCAAGTCGTGCCAGGATGGAGAGTCCATCACGGTCGACGATATTAACATTTGCTCCGCCAGTAATCAGCGCCTTGATGGCATCAACATTGCAACTCGCACTGGCAACCATTAGAGGGGTCATGCCCATTATTGCCTCCCGGGCATCCACGGGAAACCCTTTGGCCAAAAACTTTTCAATGAGTTCAAGTTCCGTGATGCCGCCGGTAGGGTTCTCTCCTTGATTTCCTGCTTGATCTTCGGTTCGACCATCTCCATTCGACTCATACTCGTCCCGCCGACTGCCGGGGCCTAGAATCAAATGTAGGATGGTAAAGTTATGGATGGATACAATGGCAACGTCCGCACCCAAGTCCACGAGCCTAGCAGCATCGTCGAAGCGGCGCTGGTAGCAAAAGTTCATCAACGGCGTGAGCTGTGTTTCAAGGAGCCGGGTGTCGATGTTAGCGCCTCTTTGGAGCAACCAGGGAACAATTGTGTCCCAGTGGCGGTACCAAATACTCTGAAACAGTGGCGTGCCCATAAACGGGCCCTGACAGTCTATTGATGTTTGAAACTTTTTGTCTACAATGAATTCGAGCAGTTCAAGTTGGTTATGTTTGGCAGCATGGTGCATGGCCGTGAGAGAAAACTTAGTATCGGCATTCTGTTCGCCTGCAGGTGGCTCAAGAGCTGTTTCGTCCAGTTCAAAGTCTATACCTTGGTAAATAATATAGGAAGCGCCTTTCGTGAGGAGATGCTTCGCCGTCTCCATCTGACCGTGACAGATAGCAATGTGTAATGGCGTCCAACCGCCGCCGTGTAAGTCCTCGAGTTCCTCCTCTTCGACAGCTCGGGACTCGGCAAAAGCTTCGATCGGCAAATGAGGGCGGCAAATGCAGAAGCCCCACGACATTCCATCGATTTCGGCGCCTTTTTCCAGGAGGAGATCAATTACGTCAATTCTGCCCTTGCTTGCAGCGATGTGTATTGGCTGCCAAGAGCAATCGTTGAAGATACCGTCGTCACAGCCTCCTTCGAAGCAGTTGCAGTGGTCGTGGCGAACATATGAGGTATCCAAGTCGACGGATTGGTCTTCGTCGTCAACCTGCCAGGTAGGATCGTCGTAGTACGAGCTGTGATAGTTCCACCACTTGTATTTCGGGTCGATGCGAGACTTGGGTTTGTGGGAATATGCGATTCGATTGGGGTTGACACCAGCTTCGAGGGCTCGTTTAACGACATCTAAATTGTCGTGTTCAACCGCCCAGTGCAAAGCGCCTGGGCGATCCGACTTGACTTCTCGATTCCAAAGGATGGGGTTCGCAACATCGCGGCAATGGCGGCTCACTTGGCAAAGGGCAGCGAGGTCATGCCTTTTGTGTAGGGAAGAGGCGATGGCGTGAAAGACCTCGTTCGGGAGCTGATCCAGCGTCACCATGGTGGGCAAGCTCGGACGGCTAGTCCTCTCTGCTGCAGCGAATGTGGGCGATGAAATGTGTCAGGCAGGAATGAGGCGGACGGGCTGAATGAGGGGAGGTTTTGCAAATGGGTGGATTCCCAGATGGAGCTTTTTTTACTATCGGCGGTTTGGTAGGTAAATTTAGCTCCAAGACCCTAGGTTGGGTCTGATGGGGCCAAACGCCAGCTGTACTAAGCATGTAGGTACTGTAGTAGTAATTAGGTGGATTGACAATTCCTGGGGGCCCAGGATCTGGACGCGTCGCGCCAAAAGCTTCAAGGGTCTCTCACTATGGCCTGAGCGGGATCATTCTAGTGCTGAGACAGTACAGCGATAGTGTGTGGTAAGGTAATTGATTTGACGTATTTGAATAGGGCGGCGGACAGTTCCATTCATTACCGCATTAGCCTAACGAACCGTGGCATTGTGCGCCTTTTTGCGCTCCGTGAACGATATAATGAGCTGTTTATCGTGCCCCAAATCGCCTATCGATAGATAGATACCTATACAAACAAACCCCAAAGGAAAAGAAAAGAAAAACCCCACATCATAACTCATACACTGTGGTCTCACATGTTGCGAATGCTCAATGCCTGTCACACCTAGTGGCGTTGAAGCTTCCATGAGAGGGGTCGGGAGCTACACACCTACAAGAACTCAATGCATGAACGAAGTGTACACAAGATGACCTCAACTAGTTTCTAGGTGGCGTTCTTTTGGTGGGTGGCTGCTTAATATCATATCATCCTCTCGAAATGCGGGCCGCCATGCTTACCCTAGACTGGCCACGGCAGCGTTTCAAAGGTTAAGTCGATCCGAAATATGTAATATCTAGGGATACATTCAATCGGTAGAGACATGGATGAATATTCTCCTCCCCTTATTGACGAAGCTTTCTTTGTAGTTTTTATAGTTTTTTACTATCCAGGGCATGTAAGTTTTGGGTATATTGTTGAAATCAACACATGGTGAGAGGATAATGAGACGGGGCAAATGAAAATAATTCATATAATCAAGACTGGAAAGTTACAGTATGTATGTAGATATAATACTTCGAGCGCTTAGTCGTAGTAAAGAAAAACCTGGAGAAAAACCTGGACGTTTCAGTACTGGCCATTTCTATAATTATTGTGTAATTGTCTTGGGATTGGGATTTCCCTTATTCTTACTTTCCTTATTCATTGCGAGCAAGACTAATGTCCTAGTCTGGGGTTAGACGTAAATAATTTGTTATTAGTATCACATGTGAAGAGAATGCACATGCTTTGACCCATGAGAGGTATTCTGTAGCATATTCGCCAATTGGACTCGGCTGGGGCCCGTTGCACTGCCTTCAAGGGAACTTGGTGGTGGTGGTGGTTGTTTGGACCAGTAAACTCGGACAATGATGGTCTGTTTCCTCGCCTAGATGTTTCAAATAGCCGAGAGGAATCACTGTCATTCTACACAAATATAATGCGTACCATGCATCCCAAAACGCCAATATTCCCGATTTGACCACGTATAACTTGTTAGCTGGTTGTGGCTCGGCAGGTTGGAGGGTTGGCGAGGATATACCCACACATAATAGGCCGGTAAGAGATGTTCGACGAAAAATAGGTTGCCTATTCCGAACTATTTTCGAGTTGTAGCCCTACTATCAACACAATTTTATGAATAACAGTCGGATGGAAGCCACTATCTCGAGAGCTTATGGATCCTCTTCCGTTCTTACATAGACTACCTAAACAGGGCAACCCCGGATCTCTCCTCCACTCAATTCCTCAAACTAGAATCTGAACAGGGGTGGTTGGGTTTCGTCGTGCATTCGCACTAACCTCCATCAATTACAGACTACACCGATTACCGGCACTTCGAATCCGTAGTGCTTTCACTGCTATAACGAGGGGGCCGTTCTGGCAGTTATCTGATCGTGGCCCCCACAGAAGGCCCATGTCAATTGCCCACCTCAGCCCTTCATGGGCTTGCAGTCTCAAGGACTCGGCTCCCCCCCTGTTGATTGATTGAGTCACATTATCTTATCAATCTGCAAGCCCCCCTACAGTAGCATCCATCATCGAGCTCGCGCGACTGACGATCAGCTACTCCCACATAAAATACAATCAAAATTGACTCCTAATGGATGACCTAGACTCAATTTTTGAAGTTGTGTCGTATCACAACGAATATTCCGGTCGCAACGTCATCCAGATTCACCACCATCTCTGCGACCGAACGCGCTCTTCAATCTTCAAGCCCTTCGAAGATCGCCTGGACACAGGTCTTGGCTCGCTTGATGTTTTCCCCGTCGAAATTCTGTCCAGTATTTGCCTCATGCTCGACATCTCTGCTGGTTTCAAATTCAGTCATGTCAGCCGTCGCGCCAGAGCTGTCCTGGCTTCAATTCCAGAATATCATCACGTGGGCGAACATGCACTTCAGGCTCTCTGCGCGCTGCTGCAATCTCAGATCGGGTATCACGTGGGGATAACTACTCTGCACCAGGCACTATTGACACAAGATTGCCAGTCCTGTGGTCACTTTGCTAGTTATTTGTTTCTACCAACTGTTACCAGATGCTGTTTCTTTTGTCTCGAATCGGCAGCAGGGTTGAGTGCTGCCCCTCTCGAGAAGTTGACGAGTGAGGTTCATCAGTCGGCTGATCAACTCCGGGAGTATATCCCCATCTTTTACACACTGCCCTCAACACATAGCGCGGCCAATAAAGCACATGGTGGACGAAATTTCCTGGTCTCAGAGACACACTGTATACAGGTCCTGCGATCGACGGGACGCGCGGAGCCAGCATCAATCTATTTCCAAGAAATGCATTTGCCCGGATTCGGCTTCGAGGCTTCGGTGATTTTGCCATGCTTCAACCCGAGAACAGGCGAGATCCAGGCGGGTCTCTCCTGCAGAGGCTGTCAGGTGGCCATGAGAATTGCACCGTCTGAAGAGGCGTTTAAGATGCGGCAACGGTCATATACCCGAGAAAGGTTCCTGGATCATTACAAGGTGTGTAACCACGCAAAGAAGATTTGGACAACAGCCCAAACAGGCAAAGCAGGTAACCGTGCCTGAGCCTCCGTTGAAATGCCGAGGCGTCAGCACACAATTCACTTTCATGCTTTCGAGGAGAGGGATTTAAGTGTGGCAACATAGAGCGTCTAAGTTTGCGCCAAGGGGAAAATTGCGCATATGCTGTTGTTTGGGTTGAATGTTTGGCTGCAGACGCCCTGATATACAAACCTGAAGCACTTTCAAAGGAGTCAGGTTGTTTTGGCAGCTCAGATTATTAAGGCAGGGATGACTGGAATTGATGGAGCCGAAAGCATCTGGTGGACTTATGGCATCACTGGAACCTCACCTCAACGTGTCATGATGAGGGGCTGTTTCCTCCAACCGGGACGCTGGATGTCATGATGGGACAAGGCAGACATGGGATCATGTTTGGTTGTCACCAAAGATCCACTAAACCGCTGCTCGGTTCTCTCTCTCACACTCTCTCAATGACTCGGCAACGCTGTACGACGTGTGCGAGCTCCGGGTGCCGTGGCAATCCGACGTTGCGTTCCTGATACCCTATGAGAGGTCCACCGATTTGGGTTTCACTGGCGACCGGTTTTTGCGGATGGGATGACCTTTGGGACGAGTGGACTATTTTAGAGGCCTACCAACAGTTGGGCTAACAGAGTATAGTGCTGACACAGCTAGTCTTTGTTGAAATAATAGAGTTGAGATCGAGCGAAGGAGGCGTATCTGAGAGGGTTGGGCGGGATCTCAACCAAGTGGGAGTGGCTTGGTCTGTGGGACAAATATCAGCGTGCGCAAGCTGAGGGAATTTGGTAGAACTGAGTGGATCAAGATAAGGGAGCACATCGTCAAAATGAAACATGATTGTCGTTTTTATTGCATCCTGAATACTTCAAAACCAGCCAGTAATTCATTCTTCCACGTTCACCGGATTAAGGATCAGTCAGAATAGGAAAATAGTTGGTAAGATCGGACGGAGAATTTCGGTCGGATTATGACGACACACTGACATGTTGAGCCTGGAGTCGGGACCCAAGGACCCCATCAGGCCCCAGTTTCCAGCGTGATGCCGCCGAAGTCCAGGCTTGCGTCTCCTCACTATGGAGCCCCCCCGCACCAAAAAAAAGGTCCGCTGTGGCCATGGCAGGCGCTAAAGCATGCTGCCCGCCCGGCTGCCCAGCTGCCCAGGTCCCCCTAACGGATCGACGGTTGGGGATTGATATTTAATCCAGGCTTATAGTGGATGGTTATAGCGGATCGGTGGTCTGAGTGGCGATCCTACTCTCCATCCCAGGCCCACTTTCCATCGTCACTGACCCGGGGCAGTTGCACAGGACGACCGGTCTCGTATTTCATTCCTATTAAAGAGAGACAAAGGGATCATCCATTCCCTTATTTATTGTTTGCTTCCTTTACATTCCAGCACCCAAACGGTTTCAGCGTAAAACACCCACTCTTCTTGTGCTTGTTTTATTCATATTTGGAAGAATTCACTTCACCTACTTTCAGTTTCCCCCCATCACCCAACCATCACCACCCAGCAACCCATATCAACAACAACATCAACACTCATCGCCATGTTTGCATCGACAATTCTTCTTGGCCTCTTCAGCCTTGCTGCTGCCAACCCTGTTCCTGCCGCAGATGTTCAACCGAGAGCGGTCGCCTCGGACACCTCCAAGGGCTTCAGACTCGTCGTCAACGTCACCGACCCTTCAAGGGACTTCGACTCTGCTATTCAGAACTACTTCGTGAGCAGCATCCATACAGGGGCTGGATTGGCCCTCGTTGGAGTGAACAAGAATGAGGATACCGGTCGTATCTTCTACCAGAACGGGACCAAAGAAGAATATCTCAACAGCAAGGCTACCACTATCACTGATGGCGGTACTCCCTTGTTCCCTGCTGGCCTGAGGCTTGTCAAGAGCAAGAAGAGTACAGAAATATCTGTCGCAACCCTTGACAATGGCCCTGGTACCCCCGGTGTCCAGATTTCTGCTCTCAAGCCTAATACCTATCTTCTTCCTGAAACCTTCTTCGCTTGCAATGAGAGCCTGGCGTACTATGGAGGCAGGAAATTCATCATCATCAAGCAGACCAACTTTATCAAAGATGTTCCCAAGGACTGCGCTCCAATTCGTCTGATCCCAGAATGCGCTGAGCTGGAGGATGTGCCCAAGGGATCCCTTTCCAGCCATGAGTTTGCCCTTGACTCCAAGTGCTACAAAGACGTTGAGAGCATTAAATGGAAGTAGTCAATTATCCCGGATGAATAGGAGATACCTCTAATGTTGAGGGGTTTTGAGAGGAATTATTATAATGGAGGAAACGGACTTACGACGACATTTGTTTGTATCATAGGGAAACTAAGGAAACACAACACACCATGACGAGCATTGCGCCTCTGCGCACTTAATGAGATATATAGTTAATTGGGATTAGCACCCAAAATTACCTTCTGCCCAAGGCTCTTATCAGACAGCGTGAAGTAATACAGATGCAGATTTACCGTAACCGTAGGACAGAGGATGTAAGTTACCTGGTAAACAAGTTGTCTGTGTTGTCACAGCCATATCTTCTACTTGGACAGATCAGGGAGCCCTTTAACTTGATAAAAATGTAGTCTCAGTGCTTATAGCGCTGAATAATCTTGCCAATCTAGGACTTGGAATACGGAAGGATAAGTAGTCTCTGTGAAAATTGAAGTTTCTCAGAGTTACTTGCAAAACTTTTTAGAATTGAACTATATGAGTAAACCCTGACGACAACAACGGAATGGAAGCTGAGATGCATACAAATGAGACGACAGAGCGCTACTAATTGACAGTAATCGTAGTGGACCATGAGTCCTACAAGTGAGTGTTGCCGAATTCCCATCAACCAGCCTGAATGCAGTGATTGGACTAAGCGGCGCAGCAGTCAAACCTGACACGGGGATCTAAGAATTTATACCATCCTGGAAGCTGTTCATTTCTTGAAATAGCATCTTCCGGACTGCTGAACCTCACTGAAAATTTAAGTAAACCTGTCACCATAATCGATTTCATCCTATACAAGTTCAAGAAGCGCCATTATGTATAAGTTGCTGGGCTTTAAGTGACGCTCCTGTCGAGCTTGTTGTGGTTGGTGCTCTAAACAGATCGAGTTTTGGGTGACAGAGAGGCTGCAGCAGGTCACTCGATGCTGTATCAATGCCACAGGTGAAGTGTTAAAATTAGACGGCAATGCGACACAATGATTGAATCATGCAAATTCAGGTAACATGTTGCACCTCCCCATGCCAACTACATCTACTTGTATTTTCCCTAATCGAGATGTAAACTTCTGCTATGGAAAACGTCTTTCTCGCCACGGATTGAGAAAAACCCGAACTCCCCCACAGTGACCATAATTTGCATGTTGCGTTTGTTGGAGACTAAGGTATTTGATGGATGAGTCTTCACCGTACCTGTGTACATATTTCGCCTTAAGTAGTAGTATGAAGTCGTATATAATTCATATAGATTCTGATAAAACTTTCAATTGCAGGAGTGATGCTACACTCTGCTGGTTGCTCTGGGATGATCACTTGACCAAATGGCCTCCTATACAATAGTAGCCTCTCTGGGCGGGAATCTTATCGCCCTATCAGCTCTAGACTAGCGCACCGGCTGATAAGACGGACAGTCCGGTGACCCTCCAGCTATCAAAGGTACCTGCCGTAGGTATCCATCCGTCTCACCAAGGGCCGTTCGTCATCTCCCACCTTCCTAAGTTACCTACCTACCTATTCTACCTACTTCACATCGCATTTGTAAACACTTCACCGTTCTCTCCTCTTCTCTCCGCAGGCGTTTCTCATCCTCTTCCCTCTCTCACCTTCAGCTTCTGATAGGTTCGAATTTCAATAATGACCCGACTTCCTCCTACAATGCTTAGCGCTCGCGCATCCACCCTTTCGCTCCGCCACCAGGCCTTATCGTCATCCGTCGCTTCGATCACGAACACCATTCCCGCAACGAGCTCAGAAGGCCTCCAGCTTACCGACAGCAGCAAAAATTTCATCATTGCTGATCTTGAAGGACAAGATCTAAGAAATGTCCCATTCTGCGCGACTTGCATCTCCCAACTGTCTTCCAGCCAGCGCACCAGCCTAAACTCCAGCCTCGGTGACAAGCAGTCCTGCCGACTATGCCAGATCGGTGACATTCAGCCTGCTGCCTTCACCCAGCCATTTTGCGATTTCCTGCAAGAAAACCCCACGATTTTTCACACCGTTGAATATTTCACCAACAAGCTACGCCAACTAGGCTATCAGGAGGTATAGTAGTTCTCATTTGTGCCCATCTTCTCGCCAGGCCTGCTGACTCACCCCTCCAAGCTCTCTACCCGCGACTCCTGGGCCAACAAGGTACAACCTGGTGGAAAGTATTGGGTAACTCGCAATGGAAGCTCTGTGATTGCCTTTACCGTTGGCAAGGCATACAAGCCTGGCAATGGCGTTGCCATGATTGGTGGCCATATTGATGCCCTGACTGCCAGACTCAAGCCTATTAGCACAAAGCCAAACAGGGCTGGATATGTCGAGCTTGGTGTCTCACCTTACGCCGGTGCCCTCAACCAAACCTGGTGGGATCGTGACCTGAGCGTCGGTGGCAGAGTCGTCGTGCGAGATGACGTAACGGGCAAGACCTCCACCAAGCTGGTTAAGCTGGACTGGCCCATTGCCAGAATTCCCACTCTTGCTCCTCACTTTGGCGTTGGAATGATGGGCCAGAACAATGCTGAGACTCAGGCTGTGCCCATTATTGGCCTTGAAAGTAGCCACCACACCCCAGCAGCGCCCCTGGGACCAGTTGGCTCCTTCGTCAACACCCAGCCTCCCAGACTGGTTCAATTGATTGCAAAGCAGCTTGGAATCCAGTCCTACAGCTCCATCGTTAACTGGGAACTAGAGCTCTTCGACTCCCAGCCCGCTCAAACCGGCGGCATGGATAGAGAGTTCATTTTTGCTGGCCGAATTGATGACAAACTCTGCTCTTGGGCAGCTCTGAATGGCCTTTTGGCTGCTTCGGATGACGAGAACGAAGGAACCATTAAGCTCGTCGCCCTGTTTGACGATGAGGAAATCGGTTCTCTTCTTCGCCAGGGTGCCAGGGGCAACTTCCTCCCACTCGTGGTCGAGCGTACCGTCGAGGCCCTCAACCCCGACTCTTTTGGCCCTGGTCTCATGGGCCAGACATATGCCAAGTCTTTCCTCCTATCGGCTGATGTCACTCACGCTGGCAACCCTAACTTCATTGAGAAGTACCTTAGCGAGCATGTTCCCAAGCTGAATGTCGGTGTTGTCATCTGCGGCGATAGCAATGGCCACATGACCACGGATGCTGTCTCTACGGCCATTCTTCAGCGTGTCGGCCAGCTCTCTGGCTGTGAGACGCAGCTATTCCAGATTCGCAATGACTCTCGCAGCGGCGGTACCATTGGCCCTGCGCTGTCGAGCATGATGGGTGTTCGCGCTGCTGATGCCGGCCTGCCCCAGCTGAGCATGCATTCTATTCGCGCGACGACCGGTGCTCTTGACCCCGGCCTGGGTGTTAAGTTCTTCAAGGGATTCTTGGATACCTGGGAGCAAGTTGATGCCGAGTGGCACTAGATCCCATGATGCATTTGGTAACTTTGGAGTATGATAGATACGACAGGTACATGTTTTTTTTTCAGATACCTTTAGCGACTTGAGTGTAGAACTTGAGTAGAGGATTTTACAATAGACCACGAACTTGCATAGACCGGAGTCTTCTCAAATGCAACAGATTCTCCATTATATGCATGATATACATACGTAACCATTAGAGAGACCTCAGTGTATACCCACGTCTCCATGCTGCAAAACTCCTACATATGCGCAATCATCTTCTACTTTTATAGATCCAAAAACAAAAAATGCTAGAAACAAGAATTTCGAACTTGAAAATTTGTTTTTCCAAAATAGATTTCCAACTACTATACCTGCGCATCGTCTCGGTTCACTGTCCCATCTTCCCTCACGAGGAGACTCTCAACCTCATCCGACTCATCGTCATCACTGGGGGCACCGTGAGCAGCGTCCTCTTCGACAGCGTCCACAGGACGGCGGCGCTTCTCAAAGTCCTGCTTGTGAGCCTCGGCAAGGATGCGCGAGAAGTTGCGCTTGGCGGGTGGCCTATCCGTCGTCCTGCGGCGCGTAAGGCCTTGGTCGACGTACGGGCTGGGCACCGCGCCCGTGGTTGTGGCTGCCCCGGACGGGCTGCCGCCGGATACCCTGGTACCTTGGCTCGACACGGGGACACTCTCCATGCTGACACGCTCGATGAGGGGCTCCATGCGGTACGGCAGGGGCACATCGCGGGAGGCCTTGTACTGAGAGACGTTTGCGCAGTGTTCGTTTTCCACACGGAAGAGGGCCCACATGCCACGGCGGACGACTTCCAACAAGGCGATCATGAAGGAGACAATGGTAGAATGCTGCGGGTTGTGGGTGAAGATGGCGTAGAAGACCCAGGCAAAACGAAGGATGGGATCTACAACCATGATGAAGTAGTAAAGCCATCGACGTTTCAACGCTAGGATGTCACGCAGGCACCAGTGTCGCGAGTTAGGCTGGAGAAGCGAGAAATCCATGAACAAATCCCAAATAGCTATGTACCGTCTCAGCATCATTCAAATAGGGGTAGAGCTGGGCTGGAGGTCGGGGGTTGGGTACTTACAACAGTAGATGCCGTTGATGGTGGCAAAAGCAATAAACAGACCGAGATTGGTATGAGTTCCGTTGATGCGAAATAATGATAACATGACTGCAGTGATAATGGTTGCTGTATATTTGCCACCGTTGACGAGATGCGGGAAAACATTATGGGTATCTCTGTATCGACGAAGACATTGCAATAATCGCCAAATGGGAGGCAACGCTGTGAGGAAGCCGAGTAGTCGAGAGTGGCTTGAGTTGCACTGAGTTGGATTATCCCAGCTGTGTGCATAAAGGCAGAAGAAAAGCTCGATGTTCTGCAAACACCATGCCGATTAGACAAGTCACACTTCGTCTCGCAAGGGGGTGGGCTATACAACGTACCGCTGTGGCATATGTAAGAGAGCAGTAAATATCTCCAAGAAAGAAATCTCGAAATTCAACGGGATACAGGCCGGCTAAGAGAAGACGCCACTACGCGGATATTAGTTTTCAAAATGTGACAATGATACCATCATGGGGGCTGTGTCGATAGACCCGTGAACTTACATGAGAGTAGACAAACCACTTCCGGCTCTTATAGAATAGCACCGGAGCTGGGAAGAAGACGATGACGATGGAAACGAATATCAAGACTACGGGGTAGTAGATGTACATGTCCTCGGCCCCGTATCTGCTGAAGTTGAGCCACATGAAGAGTCCAAAAAGGAAAAAGAAGAAGCTGGGGAACTGGGCCAGCTCTCTCCAATCGAGGGAATGCCTCTGGTCAAACTCGAAAATGAAGGGATAGTTGACCTTGTTCTTGTTCCAGATCGCACAGTCGATGCAAAACAGGGCGAAAAGCAAGAGCATCAGGAAATAACCGCCGTATATCTGCAGGAGATAGCTTGTTTGAGTACTGAGCGTAGGGTCATCAACGAATAGCAGTTGAGATCCATAGATTAGGCCCTGGATGGCGAACACGGCTCCAGTGCCAATGAGCAAGCCATTTTGAAACATGCCGGCTGACTGATCCTCGGGCTTCTTGTTGAGCTTGCGGAGCTTACCCGCAGCCAACTTGTGGTTCCCGCGTTCAAAGTACCGGGCGTAGAGGTCCTCCACCACCTGAATGTGGTTCTCGAGCACATCGCTGTTGACGAACCATGCCTTATTGACCTTTTCATTCATGTAGCGGTACGGCGGGTGGGCGTTGACGGCCTTGTCGTACTTCTTATTGAGCTTTCGGAAGGCCGTGCGGTTGAGCATAGCGAAGGACTTGAGCAACTCCAGGCCGCGGTAGAACTCCTGCAAGGCCAGCTTCAACTTGCGCTTGGCTGTGCGGTACGAGACTTGATGATCTTCCGGCCGACGGATGTAATCGCGGGACGCATCACCCTGCACGCCACCACGGATGCTTGGTGTTCGACCCATCTCTCGCAAATTCTTGGAGTTTGGGCCCATGGGGAACATTTTTGATTTGATGGGTTTCACCCAGCCATTCAGCTTGTCGTTTCCATTCTCCGAATGGCCGTTGCCATTGTGATGAGTAAGGCGTTCATCTTGCAAATCTCTAGCTTGCGCCATCTCTTCTATTCGACGGTTTCGCATTTCATGGAGCTGCACTCTCAGGGCGTCCAGCCTCTCGCCAGCTTGTTCCTCCTTCATCTTGTAAAACGTCTCGACCTTATCGAGCTCGGAATTCAGAAAATTGAGAAAGTCCTTCTCTCTCTCTCGTACAACATCCAAGTTCTGCATTTCCACCCTTGGATCGCTTTTTATCGTAGGTGTGTGCGTAAAGAGGCGGCGAAGATGCCCCGGGGATTCGAGGATTGAAACGGTTGGGTGGTGCAAGAGGCCACCCAGCGACGGCGCTGCGGTTGTCGCTGCTGGAGGGACAGTCATGGTAAAACTTCGTCGCACATTACTCGGTTTGGGAGGTTTGCGTGCAGCAACATCGGCGGTGTCTGAAGCCTGCGACTTGACGGACTGTACCTGCATAGCGGGAGCTGGCAGCTCGAAGTCGTTGTCATCCTCGTTTGCCAATGTTGACGCGGTGACACGCTCTTCGGGCGTAGCGGAGATGCTCCCATAACGACGGTTATCGCCAGAGTTCGTGAGCGATAGATTCTCGCCTGGGCGCGGCGAGGTCGCAGGTTGCCTTGCTGTGCCGTTGTCTTCGTTTTTTCCGTTTCTACTCCTGCGAGGCGTCAGGGGTGGAAGAAAAGTGGCGGCGCGAAGCCGTCCAGATGCGCCGGGAGAACCATTGGCGCGGTCGATGGCTCGTGAAACGGCCTTGATGTGTTTCTTGCCGGCCTTGTAGTTGAGATACTTGATGCGCCATTCTAGCAGACGCGTACATGGTTAGCTGTTGGCCGTCCAACTTGCGATGGGTTTGCGTAGTAGGAGAAGGGGAGAAGGGGGGGATATTGATGGTGCATATCGCAAGGGTTTGCTTTTTGGGGGTGTCGTGTGATGCATTACCAGGTACGGCTTCTCGCTCAAGTTCTTTAGCAAACTTCATAGCTGGGCGATGGGGGCGACAGTTCCATCACATGCGGGACGAGGCGAGCAAGCTGCAGGGTCAGGGATCGCGAATCATCGAGATTGGAGATGGAACGAGAGATGCGACTAGATCGGGCAAATTTTTGTTGAGCAGCCAGGTTTTTTTTTACCCTTCGTAGGAGTGAGTGCTGTAATAATGCCTTGAAAAGGTCACCGAGGGAAGAATTTGGGAACCAAGATCCTAGCCTGTGAAAAGAGTCGTCAAGTCAACGTGCGCCCAATGTGGGAACGGAGTGCGACCCTAGCTTCCATCCAATAGTACGTCATGGACTAGTTCAAATACTTGTTGCTTGGTGCCTTGATTAGCCTGAGGAGGAGAACGAATCCGCCCAACTGTCGCAGCGGTGAATGCCTGAAAAGTATCAATGCTTGGCAAATTTGGGCGTTGAGTGTTGGATGCTGGATAGATGGCCAGTGTTTGGTGAGATATCGAGAGATGCTGGTCAGACATGGTGTGATACAATTTAAAAAAAAAAAAAGAAATAAAAGGATTCAATGCTGCCGAAGAAATAAGGGGCCTTTGCTCCCTGCAATAGTTTGTCGGCTCCTGTACTATCTGAGACAGAGTTTCAGCCATGCCGTCCCAACACCAGGCCGAGTTTGGTGATGATGATATTTAATGATATATTTAATGATGATATTTAATGATGATATGTATGGATCGAAGAACTGCGCAGATCAAGATCTCCCTCTCTTCCCCTACTTCACCCTTTCTTCCTTCCTCTTCTTGTGCTTCTCTCTTTCTCTCTCTTCTGTGAACTCAGTAGACTTAATATTTCGGGCCTGTCATGTATCGATTTAATAACATTGTCACCTCACGCTGCTTCTTACTCTTGACAAGTTTGACCCCTGTGGCCCCTCCTCATCATACATATATCAATCCCCTTGTTGTTAAGCGTCCTCCAAATTTTTGGCGGGTTTCTTGCTTCATCGTCCTAGCCGCAGGCCATCTTAGACAAGACATCCTAATAAGTTGAGACATGGAAACTTTCCGTGTGTTGGCGATTGGACCACCAATGAGATATTGACGGCATTATATCCATAGCTGGGAGCAACACCTCACAGCACAACATTTCTAGACTTGGTCTTGGAAGCTAAACTGAAGGAACTTATGTTGCAGACGTTTCGGCATAAATATGCAAAATTCGGGGATCATACATTTTCATGCCCTTTTTTCAACTTGGTCTTGCATACTAGCAATGCCAATGAGCCAGTGCGACTGGCTACCTTGAGTATTTTTCGTTGGTTCTCTCACTAGGAGATAACAGACACTTCGCCATCAGTACAGAAGCACGGTGTATTATGGGATATAATAGCCTAGTCAATTAGAAGTCACGATCCGCCCTAGGCTAGCCCGTGCAGCCAAGTGATCCGGGTTCGAAAGATGAAGAACTTTGGCTTGGGTCAATGCCGAACCCGCAGAGTACGTTTTAGACCAAGACACTGCCCGTTGATGCACGAAACTTCAATGAACCCCCCCGATCTAAAGCTTCTGAATAATTTATAGGTTGCTGTTACTGTCTACTGTACGTGGTAAATTTTATAATATACTATCCGAGCAGCCTTTTGCGGGCATGTGAAACACAATTATCGAGGTTCGAGGATAGTTATGCTGTCGCCCTTCACGTTGAAGATTATCGCTTTGTGATTGGCCAGTTCCGTCATTTCCAAGCGCCCATCCATCAACAGCATGGTCACAAGGTAGCACTGACTATTGCACATTCACAACCGTTCTCACGTAATTTATCTCTCAGCGGAAGCATGGAATGCACCAGGAGTTCGCATCGACGCACCTATCAAAGCGATAGAATACCCCCATAAATGTACGTGCCTCTCTCACTCCCCCTGATCAAAACTGGTACTTAGCTAGCTGCCAACATTGAGGCCATCCGGAGACCGCTGTCCGGAAGTGGATCTCCGCTTCTGTGACCCGAGTCAAGCGTCTCTGAAAATCTCGGCTATCTTGGTCGTTTCGCTCGCCAAGACGGGGGCCCATCGGAGTGGCTCCGGAGAGGTTATGGGGCCTGGAGAGAAAGATGGAGTACTGTATATTTTTTTTTCAATTCTTTTCTTCTGCTATCACGAGGAATTTGTTAATCCGTACGTAATTAGAGCTTATATCGCGGGGCAGCAACACGGAGTCAGGTGGCCTATCTGGAGAGATACAAGTTTGCTCCATTGGGAGGTAGGTTTAGTCAATTAAGATTTTATGAAGCGATTGGTCAAGTGAAGTTACTGATAAGAAGAACCCAGACCGTTCGGGCCCGAGCCTCGGACAGCGACTGGCGTTACCATTGGAGGTCATCCTCAGTTTGTTGCCCACCAGTTGAAACATTAAATGGGTACTTCTGCACCGGAAGACAACAAGCACATCAATGTAAACAAAAGGCGGCTACTTCTCAGCTTCCACGTCGTTCCCCTCTCCTCCCCCCCCCTCTCCCCACCACGTCACCGCGTCAACTGGTATGACGGGAAGTGGTTTTTAGCGAATGAGCAGCCTGGGAAGACCACAAGTCTAAGGTACGAAGTACTGTACGTGCTTTGGAGATGAAGATCCCCCGCATCGGTCAAGGTGCCGATTTCAATCACCCCTGCACCACACTGCCCAAGCACCTATCCCAGCGCGAGGAGATAAGACAACAAACAAACCACGACCCAACTAACCTGACGAATCAATCAGTGCGTCCAGCATGAAAACGGCATCAGCGGTACGGTGAGGGGAACCTAAGCCCTGCGCGGCTTGCAGTAGGAGCATTCGCTTTTGTTTGTTTTTTTCCCCCATTGTTGCTGACCGGAGCATACATACCGGGAGCCCCGAGCGGCCATTGAGCGGTCAACACACGGCTGGCGAACATTGGAGAAGACAGATAGTTGTGGCTTGCCCTTGGTGCTAGTTGAGTCGGCATACAGAAGAAAAGTGTCATGGTACGTATTGATTTACTGTCCAGCGTTTGTCTTCAGTAGATTCAGGTCGAAGAAATCTAGAGTCTGGAGAGCCGAGGGATCTCAGAGGGAGATTTCGTCATCAAGCGCGGATAAGTACGATCCGATCCCGTCAATGACCTCAAAGTTCGATGTGATTGACGGGGTTGTCATGATGCACTCACACTTGTTGATGTCATGTCAGAAGTGAGTGGGTGGGCGGAACTGTAATGGACGGGAGTTTGCCACATTTGGGTAACACTTTCTTCGCTCCAACCAAACCAAAGTTCACTACCAGCAAGCTAATACAAGCTGAGCAAGCCTTAACTGAACCCAAATATTGGCGCGCTTGTTCCACCAGGATGCGGCGCCAGCGGCCACCTACCAAGGTAGGTAGGTAGTTAGGTAGTTTGTGGTAATGGCTTGGGGACTTGTCTCAATCACACCGCCCAAAGCAGCTGCATGTTACCACGAAATGCTGGTACCAACAGCCAAGGACGCTGGACTGGAGACCAAACCATCTTTTTCAGGTAGTTGATCTGTTCTGGGTAGTATTTTTCGGTCCAATTGGGCCTCGTACGCAATGACAAGAGGACGACCAGGGATTGAAGCCCTGGCCGAAGCCCTGGCCGAAGCCCTGGCCGCGAAGGTGCCCATGCCTCTTGCTGTCACCCACATTTAGTACCCTCGTCTCCAAGGAAAATATCTCATTTTCCTTTTTTTCATTAAGGCATTAGCCAAGGCATCTCGGGGCTGGATCGTGATCTCGAGGTATCATCTGCATTCTACTTGCCAAAGTCAGTCAGTCGATGCCGGGAACTTCTTTTCGCAGAGACCCATTATGCGGAAACATCGGCATAGCCTTGGCATGACAATGAATGAACCAAGGTTGTTCAAAAAGAGCACCTTTTTGTGGACCATTTGTTTCCGCTTTGACAGGGATAGCTATATCAGAGTCTCAAGGTTATCAAGGTGTTCAGTCTCTCACGCTTCGTTTAAGTTAGTTAATTGATGGACTGTACCTCTCAGATCAGGCAAGCATTGGGCTTTTTTCTTTCTTTCTTTTTTGCGTAGCTGACCTCTGGTTGGGCAAGGAGATTTTTTTTTTCTCTCGCGGTTCCTGTCTATTGGTCTACTGTGTGGCAAGCCATGTGGCGCCGTCATGCTCTTTCGAGCGATCCAGACCTGTGGGTTATGACGGCCATGCCAAGCGTGGTGGTTCCTGAATGCCATGACTGGTCTATTGGCTCTGCCTGGCCAATTGATCCAGAATCGGCGCTGCGGCTAGAGAGTAGACCTGAAATGAGCCGGAGAAGATGAGGCTGCTCGGTGCAAGTTTTTTGATGGACGATTTACCGCCTGTCCTGTTCGATCAATGTTGGCAGAGAGTTGCATTGAGACTGGCTGAGAGCAACAAGCGTCGCCAAGGTTGGCCAGCACGGCGAAGACCGAATCACGGCCCACGTGGAGGTGCACGCTTACGGGCTGCATGTAGGTACAGGAGCCCAAGGCACCGGGTTGGCAAACATGAGGCCAATGGAGGGAAAGTGTAGTGTGCGCAGCGCTGGATGTCACATCGTCGACCCATGAAAGCAAAAAGCTGGTTGAAAGGAACGTTGACGGTGAAATGACGGCGCCGGACTCCCGGACGTCTTGTGGCGCCCTCAGATTGAGAATGTGCCGAGCAACTACGAGAGGATATAGTTAAGGTTAGCCTGCCACTCTCCACAGCTTGAGTGGACGATAGGCTCTCTTTTTAAGAGCTTTGGTTGCTTTCCAGAGTTAAAGATGATGTGATCTGAAGAAGCGGTGCGCGGTGTATTAGTGTCGGATAGTATACCGCAGTTGAACATGGGAAAAAAGACCTGAATGGCCATGAAGGGTCCAGCAAGTCAGACACGCCGCAATCGTGCGCACGGCCCAGGGTTGGCGTGCTTTCAGTGGTGGATAGGGCTCAGCTGGGCAGGGCTGGCACTCGGCACCAGAACGTGTAGTGGGATGCACCTAGCGTTTATGCTTCGAAAGTCGACTTCCTGCTTATTCGCCCATGGAACCAAGCAATGGATTGATCTAACGTCAATTGACAGTATCTGAATGGGTGACGGTGGTGGTAGTACGTTCACAGTAGGTTACATGAACTGTAGCCACGGGTTCAGACGGGGTTGAATGGGGTACCGGAAGCGGCCACAACGATGACGGTTGATTGCGTCGCATAGAGAGGGTGGACTGACTACCGTCTCCAAGTTGCCGAATATGAACTCAACTTGGATGAATGTCTTCGGTAGCTGAAAGAGAGTCAATTCTAATGTAATAGGCCAGGATTGCATTGCTGATGCTCTAGTTTCCCTCGCATCAGCACACCCTTACCATCCTCTCTGTCTGGAATGCAACAGGGTCATAAGCTGCATGCGGCCAGACAACTTGCTCCCTGCAATCGCTGGTCCGACCTAAGAGGCCGAGCATGGGGGTGTATGTGACGATGAACGCAACTCGGCACATGGCCCGATGGGGTCCTTTTTCCTTGGTATCGAATGATCTGGACGAGGTACTTTAGGTAATTGACTTTGCGTCCATGATGCGCATCAGATCTTCAGCATTTTGCAGTTGGCCAGTGGAGACTAACAAAGACAACCTCTGGCGTCAACCCGCGTATAGCTACGCTTTTCCCAGGAAGGGAATTAGACCAACAGCGCTTTCTCGCCATGTGAGAAGAGATACCCCTCATTAGGATATTTACATGGGGGATGGGAAGCACGACCACGACCCTGGCCACTTCCTCGAGGCCCAGGGTGCATCTTTTTGATGGTTTTAGGTACCTCAATTCAAGCGAGGTATTGCGTCAGAGACATCCTGTGTCCTGAAAACCAGTAATGTTGCCCATTATGTCCTGGTTGTTATTGACCTTGCTCTCGACGATTTTGTAGGACGACCTTATCCCACGATTGTGGCCGTTTTAGTCGTTGGAATTATTGAACCTTGGCTATCGAAGTGTTGGTACGTATTGGATTTTTCGAGGCGCATCATGGCTTCGACTGCTTGTGCTCCCTTGGTGAACTGACGAGAAGAGACCCGAAACCCCCTCAAGTCCCCCCACCAGGATATTGATTTCTTAGCGCCCTTGTGCTAAAGCACCGACTACACTCCGTGCCTAGGCTACTTGCCTAGCAACTTAGTACCGCAATTAAGTCCTTCGTAGCGCCCGAAGATTGGAGGCGTGGCTACTATGGTAGGTGTTTGTTCTCGGGCCTGCTCTTATTAGCAGCAATTACTGGCGACATCCTGGTGCACTTTTGCCTCAACGTCTTGACCCCACGGGGCTCTTGCTTTCCGGGCCCCATGATTGTCTCCGGAACAGACTTGGATGGCATTCGGCGGACTCATACTCGGCGGGGAGGATGAAACCGTAATGATGAACTGATGTTGTTGCTCCTTCCTCCTTTTGTCTTGCAATTTTTTTACGGATCGCCGGGTCATACACGTAGCAGCACATGGAAGGCTGCCTCAGTTACGACGAAGCGTGCAAGAGACATTGGAGACAGAGTTGACCAGGGAGAGCGAGTCGGAGGGATACTGTCTGCACCTCCTGAAGGTGATGGAGGTGCTGAAGGTAGATTTGTCGTCATATCCATCATCGACTATAATGTGGGACATATTGGTACCTGCAAAAGGGTAGGAAATACTATCAGAAGACGTACCCCGGCGTCAGGTGGAAGATGATGATACAGATTGCCTAGGTACCTTCTTTTGCAGTTTCACTTGACAGCTTGGGCGCATGACATCACAGATGGTTGCGCGTTGATTGGATCCCAAGAGTCAAGAATCGTGGGTGTCCAAGACCTGGCAGGACTGCAGGTTACTTCACTAGCTCCTGCCATGGCAATCCCCACGCCAATGGACCACTGACAGCGCCAGCAGAGCCGGTTCAGCTTCAGTCACAGGGGCAGGGCTGACACTTCCAGGCCCTCACAAGATGGCTTGCTTGTTGGGCATATTTTCAACTTAGGACATGAAGCTGAGTCGTTGGCTTGAGCGTGGCGTTGTGATGCACAAATGTTAGGCACCAGGACCTGGTAGGGCTTTGGCATCGACCAGCGGACATGGTAATGGTTCCTGAACATAGCCTTTTCTGCCGTGTTTCCTTCAAAGGAATGTTGGGACGGAGGTGTTTTGTGCGGGAGGACAAAGAGCCTTGCCGGAATAGTGAAGCCTGGCCATCTTTCTAGGCACAAGCCGCCAAAGGCAAAAAAAAGAAAATTCGGGCGAAAAACGAGACAGTTAGGGAATGGGGGCTACTACCGTATAGGGTGAAACCATTACACGGTACCTACCTCTCCACGTCCTGGCCTTCCCGGCCCAGACACACACGTTGGCCGGAAGCGACAGTAATTGGAATAGCCTCGCAGCTCGCTATGCAAGTCAGGGCAAGACAAAGAGAAGGATGTAGCAAGGGACAGTAGTCTGTCTGCTATGACACAACACAGGTTTCTGGCCCGGTAGCAGACCAAGGCACCGCACATAAGATGCAGATTGTCACGGATAGTGACTGCGATCCTGGGGACAGGCGGTACTACCACTGCTGAAGACAGCTGAAAACGCATGCACGCTAGTAATGCCCCTAGGCCTCTCTCGAGCATCCTCTAAAACGCCATCTCACCTCACATCCATGATCCCGCTTCCATCAACTTTCACACCCACCTCACCTACAAGACCTACGTACGGTACCTTCTTACCCGACCCTAGACCCTAGTGGTGATCCACATGCAGCCGACAACCCACTGAACCCACCCGCGAATGCAGCGCATCCCCATGCAACGTTGGACTGGCCTGGCGGCTCCGGCCCTGTTCCAAATTCCCTTTTGTCGTCGCTGACGCCCACCGTCTTTGGCCAGAACTCTTCTTTTCTTTTCTTCATCATCTCACTCTGGCGATAAATCTTGTGTGAGTTGCACATCTCGGTGCTCACTCACCCACGATACCTACAGGCCACAGCAAACGCTGGCCACTCCCCAAGTCCTTTACCGTGGCAAAGCGGCATCACTCTGGCCCGGTTGCTAACTTTGAGCCTGAGTCTGAGTCTGAGCTTGTCCCTAGCCTGACGCCCCGCAAGTTCTGTCGCGCCGTCAGCTCCGTCTCACTTTTCCGCCCTCTGCGTTTACTTGTATGAAGGATTTTGAGGGCCCTCTTCAGCATTGCGCCGTTCCCGACGGGACTTGACCTAGACCCTCCCTTGGTCTCTCTCTCCCCTTTGGACACCACCACACCACACCAAACCAAAAGCCCCCACGGCTCGCGACATTTAAGGCTCGCTTCCCCCCCTCCCTCCACGCGCCCGCCCTCCGCCATGTTGGAGCCCCAGGGCATGCGAGGCCCCCTGGACCATACCAACGCATACGGCCATTCTCGTTCTCGAACCACCTCATCAAGTATTTTCCCAATGCAACTCCAGAATCCGATGGCGACGCACCTCGCCCAGCCGGGTCCCAACGCCCAGCACACTCGTCGTTCCCCCTCGGTGAACACTTTCAGCACTTCCTCGAGCATCCCACCTCCTGCCGCGTATCGTACCTCCTCCTCTACCGACTTACGCCGATCTATCAGCGGCCGATCTGGTGGCGCCAGTCCTCAGCCCTCAGGCTATGTCGCTCTCCTACGAAAGCAAAAGGCGACTGTTTGGTGCGATCGGGCTCAATATGAAGACCCTAGGATAGCAGCCCAACAACGTGCTGCCAAAAATCGTGCGGCTCGTGAAGTGATCGGAGGCGCAGGACAGCCCGTTGGTCGTACTAGCACTGGACTTAGCACCGGCGGCAAGGTGTCTGGCAAGCTTCCCAAGATCAGACATCACGCCAAAACTCCCGTTGTTGGGTACGCACCTGGAGAGAACCATGTTGGCGTTGGAGGAGTGCCCATGCGGCTGAGCGCCACCGAAGTCGAGGGTGAGAGCAGCGAAGACGAGGATATTTCCACCTTGGGCCGCTCCCAACATCGACGAACGGGCAGTAGCGGTCGAAGTAGTACTGCCAGCGGCCGAAGAGGGCTAAATTACAGATCATCGGGGGGCATGGGGAGCCAGAGCGGCCGGCGGTACAGCCCTGACAACACCCCTGAGCGAAGCGGGAGCTTGGTTGAAGCAGCACCGGAGGAGATTTTGGGTGGTCCAGATGACGTAGCAAGCGGCAAGGCGCGAAGCACGAGAAGTGGCAGCAGCGCTGAGCGTGCTGACAACGTCGGAGAACTCGGAAGCGCTCCTAGATTAGCTGCCAATTCTCTCATGCACTCCGCGCTTACGAGAGAAAAGAGCGTCAAGAATGCCGACGAACTGCGAAGACGCGGAAGTGTCGATGAGCGGACATCAACCCTTACATCTGGTCGCCTTTTCATTGCCAACCCTGATTAAGGGGTCCATATCACAACAACCCGTGGCTCTCAAACCTATACGAACAAACTAGGGCGATAATCACTCTGTTTTGTTATTCATTCGTTATCATGTTGCTTGGTCCTTGGACAGGGCCCACCTCTTGCATTGGCCGGCGTTTTAAGCATTGGTTTACTTGCTCTTTTATCTAAATTTACCGTCGTTTCCTTGGGATCCGATACCCCATCTCGAACTTTTTTTGTTTGTTATAAAGAAAAAAATCCTCTCGCTACTGTACTTTAACTCACGGGACTTTGAGAGGCTCGTCTTCATGGTTAGAATATCACCTCAAGCGGTTGGCTGAAGGGCTTGTGATGCATGAGATACCTCTCCAGGCAAAAGCATACTTAATGAGAAAGACCAATGGTTTTATTCTGACAGTTGACTGCATTCCTCTCGTGTAATAAGTTAGCCCACTCCACCAGTATTTCTTTGTCGTAACGTGGGACTTGATAAGCGGATCGTCGGTTACCTCCCGTCATCAGCAGACTGCTTACTCTTGTATCCTTGGTTCGTTCAGACGTTCACTGCCGCGGTGACGTTACGATTTACCCGCTATGACTTATATCAGGTGAGGACCAGGGCATCCAATCAAATTATTTCTGCCTAACTAAATCCTACATGTTCCTCTGTCAAACGTCATCTGTCGATCTCAATCTTGGCAATAGATGTCATCGACCATCTTGGGAACCTTTTGAAGAGTTGCATTGCAGACGGCGCTAATAAAGCCGCCTGAGCCGCAAGCGCGAAGCGACAAAGCTACTGTGTATGTGTGTTTGTGTGCATGGTATGTAATTAAGGTAATTCCCGTCTGCACAGCCACTAGTAGATATCGAAGTTTAGCCGAAGGGCAAATGTGGCTTGTCGCGTAAATGTAGGGAAAATTAACGCGTAAATTACCCCTGTTGCAAGTGCAAGTGCAGCACCAAATCAACGCGGTCGCGTTTTCCGGCCTTGGTTGGCTGAGCCAAATGCTTCCATTACACCTTCCCTGCTTCGCTGGACATGCCGCCAGGTCTCGTGAATCTACAATTGTCCACCTAATGGCCTTGAATCAGCGAGAGACATTCATTCCAAACTAGGTTACTGATTCACGGGCTACTTGGTTTTGCCATCTTATTTGTGCACATTCTCCGATTCAACTATTCCTTGAACACCGACGTTGACTGCTCCCACGACCACACGCAACAGGTCATCGAGAGCTCGCCAGCTCATATTCTCGCCAATGCCTCTACTTGAGATGTCCCCCAATATTCAGGAGTCAGATACCATGAACCGCAAGCGAAGTCATGATGAGTTCACTGGCGATGCTATCAAGATGGAGGAGACAGGGGACATGAAGCCATCTGCAAAAACCACAATTCAGTCCTTGGAGAACTGCAGTGAGTCATTCTTTTACATCATCAGCATCGAGCTACTAATTTGAGAAAAAGATTCATCTACGCTATCCCAACCCGATGATAAGGCCACTATCAGCGAATCTCCCAGTCGCACGCAGGTCAGGAGCAGCACTCCCACCACGAAGTCATCACACCCCGAGGCCGCGTCAGGGTCACCAGATACCAAACCATCTCCAGCGCTCCCAAACTCGAGTACCCCATCCAAGGCATCATCGAACCCCCCGGCGAAGCGAAAACGCCTCACAGGTGCAGAGAAAGAGGCGCGAACCAAAGAACTTGAGGAGGCAAAATCGGCCAAGGCAGCGGAAAAGGCTCGAATCGAGGAGGAGAAGGCGGCCCGAGCCAAGGAACGAGCAGCTGAAAAAGCTAAGGCAGAGGAGGAGAAAGCTGCCAAGGCTAAAGAGCGAGCCGCGGAAAAGGCCAAGGCGGACGAAGAGAAGGCGATGAAAGCCAAAGAGCGCGAAGAGAAGAAGCGTAAGAAGGAAGAAGAACAAAAGCGGATACAAGAAGAAAAGGAAAAGAAAGCGCGAAGTCAACCAACTCTGGCAAACTTCTTTGGCGGCATGCCGAAAACACAAAAGACGGCGGATACTCCATCGGTCAAAGATGAACCATCAAAGGGCCTCGATCCAGCAAAGGCAGCCCCAAAGGAAACGAAGACTCAGTACGAGAAGATGTTCAAGCCATTCTTTGTTAAAGAGAACACTCGGATGGCATCAATTGGACCGGAAATGGATGAAGAGACACGAGGAGTAAAGTCACGAATCTTGGATGAGTGCATCAGCGGAAAGCGAGCCGACGAGGTGAAAGAATTTGATGCCATGTCACTTTTCGCGTTGCCTAACAAGCCCTTGAAACGTGGGAAGCTCCATCACCCAGTTAAGCACATCATGGAGCAGGTTTATAAGGAGATCGAGCGGTCCGACGCCAGTGATCCTGACCAAGCCCTCAAGTTTATGGCACAAGCCCGCGAAAAGCTCAAAAAGATTCCAATGAAGATCATTGCATTTTCTCAAGACGTTCGACCCCCTTACTACGGAACCGCCACGTTTAAACCGTTCGCTCTCGGAAAAGAAAATATGAGCCAGCTGGCCCGCCAGCCTACGAAGAGACGGTTACCGCTCGACTATGAATATGACTCTGAGGCGGAGTGGCAAGAAGAAGAGGAGGGAGAAGATCTTGATATGGAGGATGACGAGGAGGAACTTGATGATGAGGATGATATGGAGGAATTTCTGGATGATTCAGAGGACGCTGGTTTATCTCGGCGTGTCTTTGCAAACACGATGGAGCCGGAAAACAGCGGAATATGCTTTGAAAGCACGGAATCCTCAACGAAGAACCAGAATCTCCATGAATACCGTATGGAGTTTATGCATGGTGAGTAAATGTGGCCATTTGTGTGTCGAGCTTTGCTAACGGAGTTTTCAGAAGGATTGGAGCAAACCTGGGGGATTGATCCTTTCTCAACTCAATACTGGGAACCAGAACTCAAGACGAAGACAGTCAAGTCGGTCAAGACAGCCAAGGCGGATTCCGAGCCTGCAACTAAGATGGCACCTCCACCAACTCCTATTAACGCATTCGCAGCTCTGACTGGTGGGCCTGCGACAACTGATGCACCCAAAATGGTCAAGGCTGAGATCCTGGACGACGTGAAACAGGCAATTCTTGATAACGCAGCTCTTTCCAAGGTTGGAATCATTGACTTCATCTTCCACCAATTCCGAGACAGTGTGTCGAGAATGGAGGTGAAGAACACGTTAGAATATGTGGCAGAGAAGAAAGGGACTGGAAGGCAGAAGTCGTGGGCGCTAAAGCCTGGACATGAAATCGTGTCGTGAGTGGATCAAGCAATGACGAAACAAAACGGTATCACTGTTCGGAGTTGGAGTTTACTGGCAATTATTAGCGATGGAGCTTTAGGGGTCTTGTCGTCTTTTCACAGGTCTCATTTTATGGTAATTGGGAATTTGAACATGGGGCTCGGATGCGGACTGGACTGACACGTGGGTAAGTTATTTATGTACGGAGGACTACGTACACTGGTATTTCATAAGTAGAACCTACATCAAGGGGCATATGCATACATTTATGTTTCGCGGCATGGTAGAGAAATGCATCTCAGGAGGAAGCTTCCATCAGGCCTAACTACCTGGGCGTAAAACGTGAACAGACAATATCATGTACTCGCGGTTTGATGGCATGATGCAATGCTCTGCAATGAGGCGTCTGAGTGGAGCGTCGTCAACGGCCCTGTCCCCTGGCTCGGCCGGGACTGACGGAGCAGTGGGGCCAATTTTGACCCCGGACAACGCGCCCCTGACGCTCACAAACCACCTGCAGTCTTGGAACGTTGTCTGGAGAGTAGACTATTCGAACCAAGCATTCGGTATTGTGCGTCGTCATTCCTACACCATCGTAGCCAATTGCTTCCATCGTTGTTTTACCGCCGACCGATATTCCTCTACTACTACTCTCCATAGGCTTTGTTCTGAACCGCCCACCCAACGCGCGTCATCAGATTGCGCAGCACCCAGAAGCTACTCTACAACACCTACAGAACCCCCCCTTGTGCTACCTCGTCGATTTCTCCTCCCGGCATATCCTCCTCTCGCAATGGTAATTCGGCAGCGATAGGATCTCATATACATCTAGCTTCGCTCTACTTCCCCTCACGCCCCTGGCCGTGCGACATGTGCTTTCGCCCAGAATGGACGATCCTTGGGGCTCCCCTTGGGCCACAGCCGACCACCACTCCCCTCCGAAGATAGACCTCCCCGCGCCGCCGCCCAGCGCACACTTCTCGAACTCCGCAGATCACAGCCCTCAGCGACTCACTCCGTCAAAGACACCGTGGGACGATGATGATGCGTGGGGTGGATGGAACGAGCCGGGGAAGGAGAGTCCCCGGTGGGGGAGAAGTCCTGGCTTGCGACCGGCCGATGCGAGTGGGAGTGGCCCGACTTCTAGGTTGCCGTCGCCGTCGCCGTCCATGTACCGAGATGCCTGGGGACAGTTGACAACTTTGGACGTCGCGCATAGGAAGGATGAGAGGAACAGGATGGGTTCAGTCAGTAGCCTTGGCGAAGGGCACCGACGGGAACCCTCACGAGAGAGATATCTGGCGCCAAAAGCGCTACCTGCCACACCTAAGGAGAGTGCGGAAGATGTTTGGGAAAGACCTGATATCAGTGTATCTACGGGGAGCTTAAGCGCCGGCACTGCTGTGAACGTGCCTGTGGTACGGCCAGGCTCACCAGACCAACCGCCACCAGGACCAGCGATCCGTGTCGACACGCAAATAAAGAGCTTAAAGCGGCAGCCATCCAAAGTTCAGGAGTTGGTGGACATGTACGATGGGATGGCAAGGAGCAGTCGGAGTGTATCTCCTATTTCACCAGGGTTGAGAGAGACGGCGACGTCGACCATGGTAAATGGGAACTCAGAGTCGAATTCGGATAAGTCGGCAGTGCCTGAGCCTGAAACAGTTGATCTGGCCCCTTCTACGAAATCCCTGGGAGACTCGGAGCCTCCCTTGGAGGTAACTGAGGACTTTGAAAGGGGCATTGAAGCGGGACTTGAAACGGGACTTGAAAAGGGAAATGAAAAAGACGTGGAGGAGGGCCCAGTAAACGATCTAGAGGACGATCTAGAAGCCAATAAGCAGGAGGACGAAGAAGAGGACGAAGAAGAGGATGAAGAGGAGGATGAAGAGGAGGATGAAGAGGAGGGCCAAGAGGAGCATCAGACCGAGAGCCACACCACCTTGATGAACGACATCGTGGTTCAAGAAACGTTACCCACCGACGAACCCTCAACCGAGATACCAGCTGTAACCGGACAATCATGTCCTGAATCATTGAAGGAACCTGAAGCTAGTCGTCAAGAGGAATCAGAAACGACCGAGGAGACTTCCACTACAGAAACTCGGGTGGAGGAGCCAAACCATTCTCGGATTCAAGATGAAGCCTTCAAAACATTTCGCCAAGAAGAATCCGAAGTACCCAAACCTATACCCAAGTCGCCGCCTGTTGATTATTCGATCGATTTGACCAAGATCAATGATCTGCTCCCATCCACCACCGGCACGTTTCCCTCACCGGAGCCTGTCCCAGATGTCATCATTGATGACACTTTCGCTTCCTCGAGCGAACGTAAGGCTTGGTACATGATATCCCGACCTGGCTCAATGAGGAAACACGACATGGGTGATGATGAGAACTACGTGCGCATTGACTGGAGTTCATCTCAGGTCCGCGGGCAGGCTATCCAAATCGTGCGACGTTGGATGGAGGAGGACTCTATCGCCGGACGAGTTGTATTAGGACGGCGAACAGGCCCCGCGGGGGCGAAGATCTTCAACTGGGACTCTTCAGCACCCCAGGTGGAAATTTCGGAACTTCTAGGTCGGAAACGTCATTCGAGAGATACATCTGTTGCCTCCAAAGTGACGATACCTTCACCTATATCACCCGCACCCGCCTTTGGATGGAGCAGCACCAGCCCAGTAGCATCCCCAACTGTTGCAATTTCTCCTCCCGCTTTACGTACATCTATTTCTTCTGAGTCAGCTTCCGTTTCGAAGCCACCACCAGTGCCCCCAGCAGTTACAAAACTACGGCAGATCAATCCCGCTGCCCACGCCATTCCGCCCCTTGCCTCTCCTACTTCACCCTTGGCACAGCCACCACAAACAGTCACGCAATCGGATAGGAACGAAGAAGATGCTCAGAGAAAGGTAGAAAAGGAGCAGGATAATAACGACGATGATGACGACGACGATGACTGGGGCGAGATGGTCTCTTCGCCAACCGTCGGGACAAATGGGGCACCATCATTCATGGAGCAAGCCGTCCAAAGAAGCTTGGCGGGAGAGGTGAGCGAGGCGTCCAGTGCCACAGAAATCGTAACGCCTTCAGACAGTGTAGGAGGCACCGCGTCGAAGATTTCTAGCTCTATGGCAGACTGGGTAGATATGCCGCGATCTTCATTCGATGCTCTGCCCTCACAGGGGCTAATCCCTACCAGTCTATCGAAGCAATCTTCCGTCAGCTGGGCCGACCTGAATCGCCTATCAATGGATGCTCCGTCTACTCATGGCCTTCTTCCTACGAGCCTTTCCAAATCATCTACTGTGAGCTGGAACAGTCTGCCGCGCACTTCGCTTGACGGGGTATTATCCGAGGAGCTCACTCCGAATAAGGCGATCCCACTGCTCAAGGGAAAGAGTAGGCCGAAATCATGGGCGTTTGGGAACGTCGACTTTCTCAACGGTGGTCCGAAACCCCCTGTCCCCATCAAAGATATCGCTATCCAAGCCCAGAAGCTCCCCTCACTCCTGTCAAAGCCTCCTCAGCTCTTGGAAGATGATGGCGCATCGACAAGGCAAACCTCGCCAACCACCTCTCGGGGACCTCCATCACCGCCTCCACCTCCATCCACACCCCCAAAGGACAGCGATCTTGAAGATGACGAAACAATCGTATCCATCTTGCGGGACCTTCCTGATCTATCATATATGTTACGATAATGTGAGTCCGCATCGAAAAGAAGTTGTTAATTAGAAAGTTCGGAAAACAAAACCGCAGAGGTGGTTTGGGAAAAGAGTAGTCTAGACGGTATCATACGGCCAGTAACGATCCTCCGCCCTTGGATATGCCCATTTTGGAGGAAATGGCTCAGGTCAGCCTAGTTGTGCCAAAAGCCAGCGCCATTGTAGCATTATTCTCGGAGTTGTTCATTCCCATTTTATTAGCATGGAGTTTTTTTTTGTGTAGGAGAAGCACAAGAGAAATTTGAGACGATTCAAGTCCTTACCAAGACCTAGGCGTGCCGCAACTTACTCTGTGTGCTTGAAACGTGAATCCAGCTTCGAACTAGGCGTACGGTTTGGATTATTGGGTGTTGAAACTAGAATATCTACCAAGACTCTGAATCTAAGGGTTTCGGCCCGCAGGAACGAGAGCATGTCGCCTACATCGAAGCGACGCAGGTTTGCTATCTATAGCTACCCATATCTAATTCAAGCGATTTCGAAATAATAACTCAAAACTGCGAGTCTAGTGACTGGCTGCTGCAACGTAAGGACAAAGGATAATGCCACAGCTTTATAATACGTGAGTAGTAGGATTATTTTTCAGATTTACAAAGGACATAGAATTCGTTGCCATCATTTAGTTTTGTTACGTTCAGGTCCTCAGGACGTTCCACATTCTGATACACTGTTCTGTGTCCGCTGTGTCCGCATTGACACCTCCACCACCATGTTATTCGGGGAATTAGGTTATAAGCCAAAATCAATGTCTTGCTATTTATCTAGATTCCCTTAGCCTGGCCCAGGGATGTTTGTCAATGTAATGTATCCCCAACTCGTGTAAGCCAAAGCCGTCTCTAGGGTAACCTGACGGGTGGTTTTGCACCTCTTTCTGCTGATATTACGACAGGAAGAATTATACGTACGTGTAAATAGATAGAGTTCGTGAATACTATAAAATGGTTTACAGAGCTGGGGGTCTACATGGGTGATGGGATAGAGATCGTCGACTATCGAGAATGCAAAACGTAATCGTCGGACAAGGTGGGTTCATCTGACGCGAACAAAATTTCTTGGACTATCACTTGTTGGTATTTGATCGCTTCGAGAGTGTGGTATTCTAAGAAAAAAAGGCTTCTTTGTTTTCAAAAAATCTAACTTATCAGATCACCAGTTAGGCGGATCGCCCCTGGAGCCCTGTTACTACGCCCTCAACTCTTCTTTGGTTTCCCGTACATGGCTTTGCAGAAGTTGCAGAGAATATTCGGGTTATCCGTGCCAATAAAGAAGTCATCTAGAAGCACTACCCCAGCCGGACAAGCCATTGGGTCTGCTCTCTTGTCGGAGCCTCTGGCTTTGTTGCCAGGGCAGATACCTTCTCTCCGGCCATCCGGGATCGGCTTCGAGCACCGAACACATCGAATGTAGATCATTTGTACTGTGCACATTTCGACTGCCTTGGTATTGATGTTTTCTTGCTTCCTATAGAAAAAGACGTAGTGAGAGTCCGGAGCCAATCCGGTCTGATTATGGGAATAGTTGTCGGATGTAAAGGATTGATTTAGATCTTCAGGGGTCATGTGAGTTGACATATGCTCCTCTTAATGCTCAATAAGTAGACCTTTGGTGACTCTGAAAAACAGTCGCCCGTAAATTGTGAATCAGATGTGAATAGAATATGCTCGAGAATCAGAAAGACTTTAGTTTACTCCAGAACCAGGGCTTTGCGGGCGATTAGCATGAGATTTCCGAGAGGCAAAAGCCTGGGCAAGCTCCTCACCGTGCTGTCCGCTTGTTTGACCAAGAATGGTCGCCGTTTCGTACCTATACTGATCCCCTTTCTTTTGTTTCATTGTATCTTAGAGACTAGGCTCTCTAAGACCCCCAATGTGGCAGTAGCCAATCACCCAAGCAAGAGGATACGAGCACCCGTTCACAGAACGTATCGTGCAGGTTCCTAAGGCGGAGAACAACAGTTACCTCGTCTCTGGCTTCGTTTTCTTTCTTCTGGCGAATAATGAAGGAATTTACCCAACCAATGGATTCCAATTGGTGCGCCAGTAAGATCCAAAAAGTTGATGTTACTCCTTTAGAGTAATATCTCAATCTCGTATACTTACCCCAACAGAGTATGACGGGCGTCGGCCTCAACATGGCAGGGATTCATCGTCACACAACACAATCGCGCGGTCCATGGAGGAGAATAAAGGAAATGAGATGATATGCATCTATCTCCCATGGAGTACCAACCATGCCGTGTTCCGACTGACAGGGGGAAGGTTGCTCTAGCCCTTGTTCTCTCTCTTCCACTTCAAACGGGACAGAGTGAGCGCACTGTCTGCTGGACCTGGGTTACCATACCTTGATTCTTAATCTGGGTAGATTGAACGATAATCATATGTTTCAGTTCAAAGTGGAGATGGTGACACATCACTGTCGAGGTCGTAGACATAGCAGGCCTGTTGTTCGAAACACCCATTCACCCAAGTTCCACCGGAGGGATAGCCACCACGGTACTTTCTGATTATCGTATACATTGGCATCCTAAAACGCTTAGACGAGACGTTCTAGAACATGAGAATCGTGTTATAACAAGTTGTCTTGCTCAAATAGAGACTCAATTGACTGATAGAGTCGAATGAGACAGCGAGCAGCTGGGCATCCCTTACTAGTAAAGCTGAAAATTCGGCAATGCTGAATTATAATATATATTGAGAGAGTAGTGATTCTATCTAGATTAACCAAAAAGTTCAGTTCGAAGCGAGCCATACGTAGGGAATATTAGTAGATAGCCAAAAGGAGTCGGAGTCTACCGTGTTAGTTGGCATGACTGGGCCTTAGTTCTTGAACCCTTGATTACATCTTTATCAAAAGCGTTCAGTCAAAGCCCACCAACCTCTGCATAGTTTGAATGTTCAGATATTTGACAATGCTATCAGCATCGTGTATATCAAATTCGTAGAGATATTAGTATATTACCTACTTCACTTTGCTGTCACGTGACCCATAATCATGCCATGCAAGTGGGAGCAATTTGCCAATTCTCAACATCTCAAATACAGCAAAACTCGTTATGAATCACCAGCTGCGAGAAATCGGAATAAAAAAGAAGAAGAAGAAACAGGCCTTTGACGGTGTTAAATGACAATGGAGGAGGTTCCTATCCGACCCTCAGGGGTCTTGATGCAAAAAGACTTCATCACGCCTGAGCACGAAGCCGAAGTGCTCCAGATTTTCAAGACCCAGCTCAAGTGGCCGGACCGCTCAGGGCGACTATCTCTGCATTACGGCTATACCTTCAGCTACAAGACATTTGGAATCGACGAAGAAACCCCCTTTAAGCCGTTTCCAGAATGGCTGGTGCCTCTGCTGCCAACCACTGAAGGCCGCCCCCCAGACCAGGTGTGCCTCCAACACTACGCTCCGGGGACGGGTATCCCTCCCCACGTTGACACTCACAGCGCCTTCGACCAACTGTATGCACTGTCCCTGGGCGCGCCTTTGATGATGCAGTTCCGCGACGAGGAGACCAAGGAGAAGGTCGAGGTTGATCTGCTGCCGAGAAGCCTGATGCAGATGAGCGGCGACTCCAGGCTACACTGGACGCACGCCATCAAATCACGGAAGACGGACACACTGCCGGACGGAAGCGTTAGGCCAAGAGGGGATCGCTGGAGTCTAACATACCGGTGGCTGCGGCCCGGCGCCGTGTGCGAATGTGGGAACGAGAAGCTCTGCGACACTGCCCAGAGACGGGCAGGAAAAGACCGGGAGTACCGTTGGAAACAGTACGAGACGGACGAAAGCAAAACGGGCACGGTTGGTGTTCAAGAAACATAGTTGTGCAGAGAGCATATGAATATGGGAAGATGACCAAACGAATGACAAGAATAACGACATAGAGATGGAAATGGTTGAAGAAAAGAGTGAAATGGATTACAGAGCATATATGTCTAGGTCAAGTAGAACCAAGCCGACGATAACAACCAGGATGTCTACTGTAAAACTACGATAGAAGAGAAAGCAAGAAATCCTTAACATGATAAAAATTATCATTTTAAAGCATCCAAGCCAGCCCTCTATTCATCTACAGATTCTTCCCAGGTTTCCTGCTCTTGTCCGCGTGGTAGAGCTTTGAGAAAACTCCCGCTTCATCAGCCAACAGCTCGCGAGGCGTACCAAACTCTTTCAGAGTGCCTCTATCTAAGACTGCAACTTTGTCAAAGTCAAGCAGAGTATCGATTCTGTGAGCAATCATAATGACCGTACAGTGTGAGAATTCTGAGCGAATGACTTCCTGCATCCTTGCATCTGTCTCGGCGTCGACACTGGGTTATGACACTGTTACTTTGGCGATCTTCCCGAAGGGTAGGTTTGAAGGAGGGAAAAGACATACCTGCTGCTTGGTTCGTCGAGGATGAGCAGTGAACTCTTCTTCAGCAGTGCCCGGGCGAGGCAAAATAGTTGGCGTTGGCCATGCGAGAGAAAATTCTCATCCATCTTCTCATCCAAAGGATCTCTGTCTTCGCCTACCTTGGCTTTAATCACAGACCAGATCCCAACACGCTGCAAAGCGCTAACGATGGACTCGTCAGGATTCTTCTCCCACGGATCAGCGTTGAATCGGATGCTAGCACTGAAAATGAACGGGTCTTGCGTGAGACAGCTCAGCTTCTGACGGATCAGGGAGCGTGGAATATTTCTGATGTCTTCCCCGTCCAGTATGAGGCTGCCGTCGACGGAATCCACCATTTTGAGGAGAGACTGAACAAAGGAACTTTTACCACTGCCACTACGTCCGCAGAGCCCGAGCTTTTCTCCAGGTTTGACATGGAAAGAGAGCTGGCGCACAACAGGCTCAGCAGTTGGGCTAGATACGTGTGCATGTCGTTAGCAAAATTGAGAATATGAAGCTGGAGAGCATAACAGTGTGAACGGTGTGAACGTACTCGTAACGAATGGACAAATTCTTCACCTCCAATTCACCCTTTGCAGGCCACTCCTCCGTCGGTCGCGAGGATTCGGCAGACGATGACGGTTCTTCACTTGGGGTGGTCTCAGAGAAGGTTCGGATCCTGGTAATAGCACCTAATGAGGTCTCCAAGGTCGACCATTCAAGAATAATGCCCTTCATATTTGTCCCAAGCTGCATCATGTTGACAAGCGCAACACCCAATATCGAAGGGTTCACCTTATCTCTTAATGTGACGGCGAAGACAACAAGGAGAATGGTGAGCATCGCCACTACCAGATCCAGCACAAGGGCCAGCCATCTTTGAATGCAGTTAAGAAGGTAAGCAGGTTTCTGGGCGTTATCCAGACGAGAGAGGTTCTTGTCGAAGTAGGGCTGAGTCCAGCCAAAGGCACGAATAGTTGCTAATCCATGGATGGACTCGAGGAAGTGAGAGAACATAGGGGCTTTTTGCTCGATTCTGGATGAAGAGATGGTCAGTCAGACTATTATAAATATCTAGCTAGGACTGGGTTGTAAAACGCACTCTAATAAACGAAGCTGTTTCGAAGTTCTGACGTAGAACCGTTGGATGAGAACAAGGATCCCGACAACCAGCGGGATTGAGACAGCGAACCAGCCAACAGCTGTGATGGCCAGGCCGGCAGCCCCAAGACATGCTGTGATTTCTAGGAGCTATTAGTAACCATTTCCACCCAAATTCCGCGAGGGTCGCTATTTCTTTCTCACCAAAGATGAAGACAGACAGAGAGCGTGGCAACACAATGTCGACAAGTCGCAAATCTTGACTAAATCTATTCAAGTGTTAGCAGGGAATTTCCCAAGCCTCCCAAGGAGATATACCGATTGATCAGAGAGCCAGTCTCATTGTTGGCCAGGAAAGACATCGGCGCACTATTCCGTTTGTTAGAATCTGGGTGGGTTATGTATTTTCTTTGAACTTCCGTATCTCATACCTCATGGCCGCGTTTAAGATCCGCCGGTGTAATATTTTCCCACTTGTTGGTCCAACGACTAGGAGGAATACCCTACAGACATGGTCAGATCGTTGGAACTATACACTTGGCTAAGAAGAACGAACGCAATAGCGATGGTGATTATAAGGCCCTCCAAGGCGGATAAGACGGTGTAAATGCTCATCCAGTAGCCAAGATCATTGCTGCTATGTCCCCTCCCATCACCCCACCAGGTGATCCAGACATCTATCAAACGGTGTTAGTCGAGAGCAGTTGACAAGTTGGGCCTTACAGAAACAGACTCACATCTGAAGGTGGTGATAACGCCGGAACCTACGGTGAACCCAACCAAGAGGGCAAGATTAAAAGCTCTGATAGCTTTAAAATAGTAGAACAACACGCTCGAATCGCTATAAAGCGGTTGCTCCTGCTCTGTGTCTGTGCTCTGTGATGTCGTAGTGCTGGTCTGTACGTTGGAATTCGAGTCTGAGCTTGGTGACGGTTCTTCCTTATTCTCTTCCCCGAAATGACTGGAGATGTCAAGACTTTCGATATAGCCACCATGCATGCGCAGACTGGGGAATGACCCTTGCTCTGCAATTCTGCCCAGCTGGTCAAGAGTAATAACGTGATCAGACTCTGGCAAGCGATGGACTGACAGATTTGTTAGATTATCTATCTCTGAAACAGAATCAATATTCTGGATAACCTACCGGCGTGTGTTGCAAGGATGATAGTCGTTCCATTCTTACGAAGCAGACCATGTTCGCCAAAAACGCGGGTAAAGACAGTCTGCTCAGTGACTCTGTCGAGTCCACTGAAGACATCGTCGAATATTGCTATAGGCTTTCTCGAGTAGACAGCACGAGCAATGGCCTTTTGAGATCCTATTAGTCATTGCAAATGGGCATTCTAAGGAATGAGCTAAACTCACCAATCGCTGCTTTTGGCCTCCACTGAGCTTGAGGCCTTTGTCACCAACAGCCGTGTGAATTCCTTCAGGCAGCCGAGATAGGTCGAGAGACAAGTCACAAGCTTCCACTACTCGGTCAAACCACGAGCTCTCGAAGCCTCGAGATTCAGCGATAATGTTATCACGGATGGTAGCATTCATCACCCATGGCGTTTGATCACAGAAGGCGATTTCGGCAGAGTTCAGGGTGATGAGGCCAGTCGAAGATGGTATCTCACCCAGAATTGCTTTGAGGAGACTAGATTTTCCAGACCCAATGGGACCGACGATCATAGTGAGTGAACCATTTGCATGCCGCGGGAATGAGGCAGTGATGCTCTGCAGAACGTTCTTCTCGTCCCACATGAAGCTCCCATCGGCAATGGCGATATTAGAAGTATTCATTGTGTGCATTTCACGGAGGTTCTTAAGCTCTACGTCCTCCAAAGCACTTTGCGAGCTGTTTGGCTCCTCAGCTTCCGGTGAGGAGACCTTCAACTTGGCGATGCTTTGCACGACGCGATAGTCAATTCGCTCCTGCAGTAAGAGAAAATCCTGGATTCGCTTGAAGCATCCAAGAGCAGAGAATGAGTTGGGGATGTTGCCGACGAGTGAGGATAACGGGTTCATCATCACGCCAAGAATAGAGAGCGTAGTGATGGCCTGGGCAGCAGAGAAGGATTCACTGCCACTCAACTTGGCCCCGATAGCGTAAGCTCCAAAGGTGATTGCCTCTGTAAGACCGACATTACAGTTTACTATGATGATGTTAGCGAGTCTGTACCATTACTTAATTGCCGGCTCATTCAGCACGTACTGATGCAGTTCGCATAGACTGTCACCTTGCGGAAGTGTATCCCAGTAGAAAGTTCTTCATCTCGCTTCTTCGAAATAAGATCATGAAACCGTTCAGTCAATCCCAGCATCTTGACTGCCTTGATCGACCCGATAACTTCTGAGGTGAGATTAATGCGGTCCTGAGTTGCTTTCTGATACATGTTCTGACGAGGAATCATCATCTTGCCGACTAGGCTAGAGAGACTGATCGAAACTTGAAAGAAGGTCAGCTTTCGGGATGTACTACATGCCTTCAACTGACTAGGAACTGACCTATCGCCATGATAATGGGTGCCACGCAGACAGCTCCGAGTTGTTCTGCTAAGAGATACATCGCTATAGCTACAGTCAATGTATTCGCCCACCACTCGACAAGCATAATATGGAGCTTCTCAGTCAGTGTTTCAACATCATTGCCCATTAGTGCGACAGCTGACGATTCATTCAGATCTGAAGTCGGAAGCTTCATCATCTTGCTGTAGATCATGGTGATGAGGCCACCGCGAGCCATGGCACCGGCACGGAAAGTGAGTTGCTCATACCAGGCTGTCATGACCTAGACCGTGTTAGTAAGTATATTCCGAAAACAATGGCTTAAAAAGAGGGCATGAGCACGTACAGCGGCTCCAATAAAAACAAGCGCAAACGCGCCAATCAAACCATAGCCAAGATTTCGAGTAGCATCTGTTGCTGGTGCGGCGAGAAATCGCAAGGCGCTTGAGATGAGGAACGGCTGAGAGATGCTCAATGCGATCATGGCAACACGGGGTGGCGCAATTCCGAGCAGCTCCCATCTCAGAACATGAACAGTGGTCAGGAAAAGTGACGGCTTCCTATTTTTGGCCATTGCTATAATAGTATAGTTGAATGAGAATGCTAATCGTTTCAACTGCAGGGGCAAGGGGCTGTGGCCACTCACCTCTTCTCCAGGCGGTATCAAACCTCACCGCGAGTTTATCAGAGGAAATCTTCTCGTAAATCGAGGGCAAGTCACCGTTAGTCAGATCCGTGGCCCAGCCAGAAAGGAGCAACGAGTTGAGCCAGACTAGGAATCCACGACTGAGTGGACCGCTCGTACTCTCCTTTGACGGGATGCTATTCGAATTGACGAGAATCTTGCGCTTCTCAATCGTCTCCAATACCAAGAGGACAAGTTTCAGCGTCGCCGAGACGGACATGACGGCAGCGTACGGGATGTTGACTGACAGTAGCCACTCAGTTCTCAGACGTGCAGCATCGAAGAGCAGTGAGACGAAAAGATAGGCAGTCAGCAGAAACGACGGTCGTATGGACTTTACATGCTCGAAATGAGCTAGTGCAACGATGGCAAAGGAGGCAAAGAGATTCAGAATCGCAGCAGGGAGTGACATGCGGGTGTTAAGTTTCTTGATGGAGGCTACGAAAGCGAGGAGGATGACCTGCAGGGCAGAGTAGATAGCGGATGTGATCTACACTTGGTCAGCCAGTGCTCACTGCTGAATATTGAATGGGCCTGAGCCCAACAATGTCTCTCACCATCTTCGTGGAGTAGGTCGTCTGACGCTTGGCTTTGTCAGGAACTTTGAGCAGATGAACCGACCTCCAGCTAGCGAGGAGGAAGAAGATGGCTGCAGGCGCCAGGGTGAGAATGCTCTCATGGAATGTGACTATTCCCAGGTTTCATTATCAGTTATCTCATCATTTCTGAGTTTCCAAATATTTCTTTTTTTTTTCTCTCTCTTCTGCCCTTGCTTGGTTTGTACTTACGAGTAAAGTCGAAGCCGCCTCGGCAGCCCGTCGTCCATACGCTGGGGCCGAAGAAGCCATCACGGCACGCTGTCGAGTTATACGACGCCATGATGGAGGCCGTGTGAGTGAGCCCTCTTCGCCTACGTCGAGGTAGGATGAAGGTAATGGAGGTAGAAGAAGGTGTATTTGTGTGTTTAAGGGATGTAGTTTATCTATGGAGTTAGTGATGAATTCCGTAGTGAGTGGTCCTGGTCGTGGTTGCAGCGCACTAGTAGCCGTAGTCGAAGTGGCAAGGAATAAGCAGAGCCAATGCGACGGGATTCATCAAACTATGGTACAGCTGTGGTGGGGTGTCGCAAGAGGAGAGATAGTCTCGCAGAGTCGACGCGTGTTGCCCCAGGATCAACATGCGTGGCTATTGATCACATCTAGTTAGTTGATATCGTCACGGGAAGGACAAAAGACGTCAGCAAAGCTTTGTAGCAGAGAAATGGGCTACGCACAAGATCACGCAAGCCAGCGAGTCGTCAAGTTCAGTTGTAATTCGGTTGTAACCAATACATGTCAAGCCAAGGTCGATAAAAGAAAGAAGGGTACTTTTTCTTAATTAAAATCACTCTCAGTATAACGGAAAACATAACTTGTTCACATCGACAGCTCCGAACCCAGAGACCTCTGCTACATAGTAATAAGCTTAATTTCAACCTGTCGCTCTCTGGCTTAAGTGTACTCTAGTAGCATTGTGCTGAAGACGATATCAGGCTAACTGACTCGCTGGTCCTCCAGGCACCTTGAAGCGATGCAAACGGCCCGCCAGGAGCAAAAAGTTCCGGGGTGGGAGTCAAATTTGGAAGGTGGATGGTCAGTCAACAATAAATAACCCCGGCCCAAATGATCAACCTTGGTGCTTGTGACGGCCCCAGTCAACCGAAGCGCTTCGCTGAAGGACAGACAGGACAGGGCTACAGGGCCACAGGGCTCGCAAATCATTCTCGTTTGCACCGGCACGAAATGTAAAACAGCTGAAAAGCCCTCTATTGCAGTATACTCCAGTCTATAACTCGGTATCGTCCGTGAATGCGCCGTATAAATTCCCACGTTCTTCCAAAGCTCCGAGGCCCTCTCTTTTCCCGATTTAAATTAGCCATATACCCAAAATCTCACCCGTTCTCTGCCCCGTCTTCCTAGGGAGTATACTACTCTAAGCGAAGAGGATCATCGGGTAAGTATTCGTCAGTGTCGTCGCCATCCGTGTCTGTCGGTTCCTCCCGAGAATGCTTCTTGGGTGCCTTAACAAACCACAGGGCCGCCATGGCAATAGAACAGAGGAAGCCAACGTAAAACCACGGCAACCCAATCCATAAACCTTTCCGCTTCAAACCAATGTCAAAGCACCATGCAAGCACTGGCCCTGCGATGAACGATCCCATGACCTCAACCATGCCTATCAGCGCGTACAGCCGAGACGTGTATTCGGGGTCCACGTAATGTGTAATGGTCGCTCGAGCCAGAGGGCTGTCAGCGGAGCCGAATGTTGAGATGAACAATCCAAACAGGAACAAGACAATGTTGTGGCTCAAGCCCTGGACCACCGAGCCAACTACGAGGATGATTGTCGCAATGCGAACCATAAACAAGTCCTTTTGAAATGCTGTCATGCGAAAGCGAGGTGACATTAAGAGCTCCGCTACCTTTGGCAAGCTGGCGAGGATGATGAGGTTGAGGAATCCCAACGGAGAAAGCAGGATACTGACTTCGTGCAGCCTCCACTGGAAGTGTTTGCTGAGGTACTGTGATATCGTCGTCGAATATGCTGTGAAGCGTGCGTTCTGCACAAAGAACGTCACCAGGATCAGAGGGACGCTCTTATTTCTGAGGATCTGGAGCGAGTAGGCCAAGTCATTTAGCCCGTGAATCATGTGCTGCTTGAAAGTTTTGGGTGCAGCTACTGAGCCCTCTTCTTGCTGATTCTTGAGGTTAACAGTCAATGTTTCAGGGAGGAGGAACAAGGTGGCGAAAACCACAGGAGTTATCACTGCCACAATGTAGATGGGAACCCATGGCCCAAATTTCTGCATGATGAGGCCGGCAGTCATTGGGCCCATGATTCCTCCTGCTGTAGCTCCAAATGTGAGGTATAGGAAGTGAGTAGCCCTAACGCGATTTCAATTAGCCCTACTCAAATGTCGGAGCATCCTGCTGCGAGGGGAAATACATGGACTCACTTTTCTTCTTCGGAGCTCACGTCGGCTGCAATAGCATAGAGAGTAGAAAGAAGTACAGGAATGCCGCCGCCAAATAGTTGGAAAATGGAGCCGATGAGGAGGATGTATGGCTTGTCACGGATAAGTTGCTGAAGGTCCTTGAGGAAGAAAGGGCCTATGCCCATGGAGAAGGCTACGCCAGCGTAGGAGAAGATGACTGTTGGCTTGCGACCAATCTTATCAGACATCATTCCATACGGGAAAGCAACTAGGAGGCCTACAACAATGGTGAGCACATGAAGTCATGGCAAATGAGGTAGGGATGTAGATGGATAAGGATCAGGGTCAATACCTATTACTGACGAGCAGAGTCCAGCCCAGCCAAACAAATACCCCATGCGTGACTGGATCTCATCAGTCTTGCACTTCATCTCCTCAATGATATCGGAGGATTCATCCTCATAGTAGACATGGCAGAATGCGTCTTCGATAAGGCGAGCGTAGGGAACGAGGAGGAGCATGCCACTCATGACAACCAAAAATTTGATAGTAGCAACCAACAAGACGATGCGCCGCGGCGAATTGACCCCCCATCTATGGAACCTGAATCGATTCTCGGGGGCCGGGTCGGGGTATACGCCAGTCTCGCCCCGATGGTCGGCGGCGGCATCCTCGCCATCGCTTCGATCGGGGGAATCCAAGAAGGGCGTAGTATCTGGCACGCCCTCCAGCTCGAGATCGAGCGAAGATCGATATTGCCGCGACATTGCAATGTTCGTCCAGCGCCTGGATCCGAGGGTGAAGAGAAATCGGAAGTAAGCTGGAGATGGAGTGGCTAAGGATAGTAGGGGTGGTGGGTGGCCATTGAAGAAGAGAACTGATAGGTCCAAATACGGAGTTGAAGAGTCTGCCAGCCTAGCTCAAGCCCAGGTGGTCGCAGAGTTATCAAGATGAGGGCGTTGTTTAATATTATATGTAAGGTCTGCAATGCATCAGGATCTGGTCAACCACATCGAATTGTTGGCTCCTGCTGGCGGAGTTTATTGTGCCCGGATTGGGTTTCTTACTTACCGTCCGTTCCCGCCGGAGATTTGAAACTACCCAATGTATCAATGGCTTTTTGGGGGCTATGTTTGAAGGTTGGGGGGCTCCGACACCGAAAAAAAATTCCAATCTAGAAACGTCACTTCAGGCCGCCCAGGTCTAATGCAAAGACCCCTGCATTGGTGGCTGTTTCGATCCTTGGGGGCAGTCGAAGCCTGCTAGTCAGCGCCCTCCGCCACCCCCTTGGCGCTGGCGCCAACACTGGTAGGGCGGCTTCGTATTTCGTACTTGGAGTCCAGAGTTCAGGCAACGGTATAAAGCTGTGCAATGCGCCGTCACGAGTTGCAGCTCGTTAGTTACCTAGCATCTCAAAACAAGATTGATTAGCATCTATTTACAATCCATCACTTCGTATGACTATTGACTATGTAATCTGTACATGGAGATTCTTCACAATATAGGCATACGACCACAACCCAATAATGGGTTCTTTCTAAAATCTGATCTCATCCCTTTCGAAGATATTACCTCAGGTTTGGTTGCAAATAGTTGTCACCAATGACCAAGTGAGAATCAAGACCGGGGGTGATTGAGCGAAGTGCCGAGCCACGGTTGGTACGTACGAATGGATGCTTACACATGCACCTCAGCCGCAATGCATACATAATCTTTGGTCGATCAGCAATGGCAGAACTTACGTATCCGTTGCCCACATCTTGATCCTAATCTTGAGCATGGAGGCGAGGACGATCTTCCACGATTAGAATCTGCTCTGGCTAAAGCAAGTTCGGGAAGAGTTCCAATATTGACCTCCTGAGTTCGATCGCTTTTGTGAGGCTTCTGGACACAAAGCTGGATGAATATTAATTCCAACCGTTACTTCCATCATAGATAGTTTGGTACCACTTCCCGTTCTACTCGATTAGCTGTTGCGGTCAATATCTTGATTGGCTCCCATCGTTTTGTCTAGCGGGAAGAGCTATTGAGGCTCTTAAGCGTCCTTGCTGAGTTGGTCAGGTCTCAGATGGGAGTATCTTCTTCGGCCGTTTCGGACAGCTTTTTGTAACCGTCGAACTCCTGTTGTCCGAGACTGCCTTATAGCAATCCGTTTCAAAACACGCTGCTTCTTTTAACTAGAGCCTGTTGCGCTTGCTGTCCCTACCTGAAAAAAAAAAATCCAATTCTATATCATAGACCTAGGTGAACGTGCCTCGATATGGTATTAACCATTTGTTCACCTTTGCCAACACACTAACGCTGTGCTCTCTTGAGTTGCGATACAAAAGCGCCCATTACACGACTAAGCTTATGTCATTTCACTTTGACAAGCTGACCGACCAAATCACAAAATATGTCCCAGATCCATTTTATGACAGCATAACTCCATAACAAGTACATTTAAGGTAAATTATAGGACATTTTTGGTGAAGAAATTTAACATCATTGAGCTGTCCTTTTGTTACACTAAACGTAATTCGAAACTCGCACCTAGCTTCTTGGAAAAACTGGAATATTGCTTCGCTCGCAATCGCTCACTATAAATACTTTACTTTAGGTACTAACCTGCCTACCCGCCACCCTACATGCAATGACGTGCAGTACCTACAGTACCTCCCCAAATCTGAATCTTCCGGCCTCGGTGCCGCCCACCCGATCGAACCCACCACGCGCCGCTCCGTCTTGAATGCCGAATACTTCTCACTCTCTCCATTCTATGACATAGTTCACTTGCTATACGCCACAATCAAAGCGATACAGCTATAGAGATACGCTGCAGCAACCACAATTCAGACCGCAATTAGTCAACTATCAATCAGTCACAATGGCTTCAGCCCCTCTACGCATTGGCTACGTGCCGGAGCACTTCTCGACCCCCCTGCACTTCGCCCAAAGACTGTTCGGCCTTCAGGCTGAACTTGTTCCCTTCCCATCCGGCACTGGCCACATGGTCACGGCCATTCGTGCTGGAGAGATTGACGTAGCAATTGGCCTCACTGAAGGATGGATCGCTGGTCTGGGAAAGGAGGGTATTGAGGGAGATGGCGGCTATCGCATTGTTGGCACTTACGTTGAAACCCCGCTCTGTAAGACCAACCAGACATTTTATATATCTCATGAGGCTATTTCCAAAAAGTCTAACCGCGCACAATCCCAAATATCTAGGCTGGGCTATTTCTACAGGTGCCGAGCGCCCCGAGATCTCATCCGTGGCCTCTCTCAACGGCGGGAAAATCGGTGTCTCCCGCATCGGTTCCGGCAGCTATGTGATGGGCTACGTGCTTGCTGACCAGCAAGGGTGGTTGTCTCCCACAAGGGCCCAGCCCTTCTCCGACACCGTCGTTCTTAACAATTTCCAGAATCTTCGCAATGCCGTAAACTCAGGAGAAGCTGATTTCTTCATGTGGGAGCATTTCACATCCAAGAAGTTTTATGACTCAGGCGAGATCCGTCGTGTTGGCGAGATTTATACTCCTTGGCCTAGCTGGATGATTGTCGCATCTACAAAGCTTACCCAAGGAAGCCTTGATCTTCGTGTCAAAGATCTTTTCAAAAAGCTGGACTCGGGTGTTGCCCACTTCAATGCCAACAACCAGGAGGCGGTGGACTTCATCGCAGCCAACCTGGAGTACAGCCAGGCGGATGCAACGGAGTGGATGAAGACGGTCAGGTTCCCACAGGCTACCGAAGGGGTCAAGTTGGACATTGTTCAGAACTGTGTATCTATTCTCAGGAAAGCTGGAGTGTTGGTGGAGGGCAAGGGTATGAAGCCCGAGGACATGGTGTTCCAGCCCTGAACCACCAATGCTTGGAATTGAACAAAAAAACGAGTACCTCGGTGATGCCCTATCTCAAACCATGACCCACCTCGTGCGATAGAATCAACCCATATTTTGGGTCCGATCTGTCAGCAAGTGAAACTTGTCCAAGAACCAAGCAAGTCTGATAGACCGAATGATCACTTCATGTGTCAAGGTCTGCAACCTGGTGGATACAAAACTTACCAGTGAAATAGATACGAACAGACGCCAAGTACATGATTTGTCTCGCAGACATGACACTAATGAGACACTAGCATCATATGACAATCTGAATGGTGTGCAATGCCCGTTCGCATCATGACTGAATAACGGCTGAGGAGCTTATAGGGCGCTATTGACAAAGCCCCAACTGAACAAGCTTATTATGACTTGCATCCCTAGGTCACGTACGCAACTACCTACCTAGGCAATAAGCTGAGCACCTTATGGATCACTGTCGAAACACCACCAAAGCTTGACGTGATGCATCCCTGTGCCTGGATCTGGCCTAGCACCCAGCGGGGCGATATGAGGACTGGGGGCGGGAAGCCACCATGAGGATAGGTACGTACCTTCTTATCAGTCCCCCGCCTCCCACTAATGGGGGAACTAATCTGGGTGACTCTTTGTGCCTTCCGATGTAAATTAATTAACTTAATATCTCCCAACCCGCGGACGGTCTGGGAGGTTCTCTCAACTCGAGCGGTGTCCACCGTTTCATTGCGGTATCTATATGTTACAGCATAATTTGTGAAAGCAAAGGAATACTCTGCGATAACGGGCAACACTGCATTCCACCGCATCACTCGCAACACCTGTGGCGCATCTCAGCTGTGCCGATTTGCAGCCGCAGCCCCCAAAAAGGACCATTGACAGCCCGGCACGAGGCGCAAGACACGGGACAACACGTCACTTGGTATTCTGTTGTGCGACCGGCACGGGAAAACATGGATGTACCTAGCGGAATGATAAATGAAGACATTGGATCTCCGCGCAATCGTCATCACGACAACGCCGAAGACGGAGACGACAACCACCAAGAAAACACAGATTTGGCTTCATCAACGACGCCATTGCTACCGCCCCGATCAAAGTCACCACCCATGGATGGTTTGCGAGCACAGCTGGGACTCGGAGGAGTTGCTCGGCGGACGTTAGGCCTGGCATGCTTAATGGTGACAGTGCTGCTATGGACCTTGTATAATTTCTTGGCCAGCGTATGCAGTCCCCCCTCCCCTCCTCATACCCTCAAGACTAATGACCTACTGACAATATGTTGTAACAGTACATTTTTTCCGATAGTTCTTTCGACAAGCCCTTCTTTCTCGTATACTTCAACACATCGATATTCGCAATATCGCTAACACCAAGGTTCTTCAAATACATGAGGCGGGGAGGAATTCGAGGCCTCAAGCAGGATGCTCAGCACCATTGGAACGAGTACAGGCATCCGACCCCCAGAAGGAGCACACCGGAAAACGAAGATGATACCGATGGCGACCGATTGCTCAATGGATATAATGGACTTGAGCCTGTCGCCAAAAAGGTGGAAAAGCTGAATTTCCGCGAGACGGCCGTCATCAGCCTTGAGTTCAGCATGTTGTGGTTCCTAGCCAATTACTTCTCTTCAGCATGTCTCCAGTACACAAGTGTTGCCAGCACGACCATCCTTACCTCCACGAGCAGCATGTGGACACTCATCTTTTGCGTCTTAGCTCGATTGGAGCTTTTCACAGTTCGCAAATTGATTGGTGTGGGAGCATCTCTGGCTGGTGTAATTCTCATCTCGACAGTCGACATGTCGGGGAAGAGTGACGAGGATAGAGGCTCATTCCCTGACAAAACGGCGGCACAGGTTGCCATCGGTGACCTCATGGCACTCGTAAGTGCTGGTATATATGGTCTCTACGTGACGGTGATGAAACGGCGGGTAGGCGACGAGGACAGAGTTGATATGCAGCTATTCTTTGGCTTGGTTGGCCTGTTCAACCTGGTGCTTTTGTGGCCGATATTTTTTATCTTGCACTGGACCGGCCTTGAACCAGTACGTCTCTGCAATGAGGTTTTTGAATGTGGCAGTTGACTGATCCATTTTCTTTTTAGTTTGATCTTCCCCCAACCAGCAAAATCTGGACCATCATCATCGTAAGTTCATCTCTATCAAATGTCCTTATTTGTCGATACTAATATGTTTGGTAGGCGAATGCTCTTGGGTCATTCATCAGCGATATTTCATGGGCTTATGCCCTGCTTTTGACAACACCCTTGGTGGTCACGGTTGGCCTGTCGCTGACGATTCCACTTTCATTAATTGGCCAGATCATACAGTATAGCCAGTACTCTAGTTTCATGTACTGGGTTGGTGCTGTGATTGTTTTTGCGTCATTTCTTATCGTCAACCACGAGAGCCACGATGCAAGTGATGCCAACGGCGACAACGCCGAGCAGTCGAATCGGGATATTGTTGTCTAGATTGGTCAAGGATGGCGTTGGAACGATAAATTTTCTAATCAGACTTACGGTTATTCGGTGTTTAGGTTGATTGAGGACCTCACAGCATGCTTAAGAAGCACATGGGATAGAAGATAGACGGGGGAAAGTATAAAGCGATCAGCGTTTCTGGTGCTTTCGTCTCAAGAAGTTTTGCTCAGGAGCAATAACTTCGGCAATATACATGTTCCTTTTACCTGCGGCGAAGCTCTAACCTACAGCTACGAAGTCTTGTGACGTAGATGAAGATCGTCTCCCCAACTTATCTCGATGCTCTGCGGGACAGTGCGGTGGATGATGCGGGAGATGGACAGGGACAGGGACAGGGACAGCTAACTGCAAACCGTTACCAGGCACGTGGTGAGAGCGGAACAAACCAACTCCAAGCTGAGTCCTTTACTAAGATATTGGAGGAATTTTAGCCAAATTTGGAACGGGAACCGTTTTTATTCATGGTGTTTGCGGGCTTGGCAGATCTGCATGGGGACGTTATTATGGATCTTCTTCTCGAGCTGTCCGGGTGGCACACTGCCCGATTGAGATGGCCTACTCCCCACTGTGTACGTGCTGAATGATTATTGTATCGAGCTCAGACGGGAGATGGATTACTTACATAGGTTATTGTTTTGAATTATTTCCCATGCTCTACGTTCGTAGATAGAGTAATCAACTGTATACTATAGATAATTTTAGGCTATATTCTGGGGGGTAGAGTCTTTCCTAAACGCTTCACTGCGTACCAGCAATCTATGACCTCATATATGCCACTTAGGAAAAATTCGTCGGCGCACTTGGTGCGATTCGGGTTTAAGGGGAATTGGATAGTGTCTCGGAGCCTTTATTCCGTTACTTTGTCGATGTATCGCCATAACTTCGATTCCCACGGCGATTTTGTCGCAGGGGAGAAGAAGTAGTGAGTGGGCAATGCGTGGGTTTGAGGGATAATTTCTAGTAAACAGAAATGAATGTGCATGTCTTTTGCTCGTTTTCTCTTTTTCCATTAACTGCACTCTGTTTCCCACATGTATCTTGTCCAACTCTCTATGGCTGTCTACCTTCGGTTGTCTACCGTCGTTTCCACCTCTCGCTAGTAGTTGTTGCACTTGATCCTGCATTAGCTTGTCGTTTGAACAGCGTAATCAGAATCCAAGGTTAGACACTGCTGTAAGTAGAGACAGTAGACTACGGATAAGAGGTTACCTGTTTGTTGTTTGTCAAACTACCTATACTTGAGGTTGGATATCCAACTGCCAGTGTACGCAGTTACTTTGGGTTTCTGCTTATCCACCCATCATCTCCTGCCTCGGCAAGCACCTACTTAAGGTATTGGAACTCAAGTTTCCTGCCTGGGAAGGAGACAGCGAGACGTGGTGAGAAAGGAGAAAAGGGAAAGAGAATATATCTTGTCTCCTGCTCTATTGAGAGACTCGCCTCTGGTTCAGGCTACGCCGCCAAACCTCTAACATAGGTAGTTACCTACGGCGCATAAAGCACGTTTTTTCACAATTCATCTCTCAACCCCTATACGTTTACAACCAACCTCTCCTCTAGTTGCTCGGGAGACATTCATTTTTATTTCTTCTATTGACCCTCTACCTGCCTACCGAAACTGCAGATTGTCAGTTACCTCAAACCCTCCCTCCCCCCTGAGCTGGATATGCTTGGGGCTGTAAGCCATGGATTCAACTGGCCCTGACCCTAAGCGGCCTCACGACCACCATGATCGTCACCACCAACCTCACCACCGACATCATCGCCCACTAGCAGAGTCGATAGCTTCTTCAACCAGAGCTATCCACGCCAAGCTTAACAAGCTCATTATTGCTCGTTTGCCACTGGCACTTCCCCCTAGATGCGCTGATCCTTCCAACTACGTCTCCGGGCTACTTCATATTGCGCCAATCTACCGGGCTTTTGAAACTGTATGGGAAGACATCTTGGATAGAGAACACGACGCAAATACCGAACGCAGAGCCTCAGACTCTTGCGACCCAGAACGACCGCTTTTGGATTCAGGCATCTTCTCCTCAGACGACTGGACCAAGAAGAGCGAACATCAACCCAGCGTGTGCACACGCATTGACTCAGTACTCCAACACCTATACATGCCTGAGCTTATGAGGGCCCATCGGCTCAAAGCGGATATCTCTTCTCTGACAGGATGGCCGGACCATACCGTGGATGAACAGATGAGCAACATTGAACAGCAAGGACACCTCGGACAGTTTATTCAGCACATACATGAGGTTATTGGAAACAAACCGCATGTTCTCCTAGCTTACTCGTATATTTTATTCATGGCTCTCTTTGCCGGGGGGCGCTTCATCCGAGCCTCCCTTGAAGCTGCAGGAGAAGACTTCTGGGAACAACGCCCTTCACCAATAAAGCCAACCAACCGTCCAAGCCAATACTCCGCCAGTAGTATCGAGAGAGCCAGTGGATTGGCGGATAAGGATGTCAACTCGGCTCCCTGTAGTGCACATGCTGAGCACACTATGCCTCTACGTTTCTTGCATTTCAAGTCCACCGAGGATGGGGAAGATCTCAAACGAGAGTTTAAGCAACGCCTGCGAGACTTGGAGGAAATTTTAACCGATAGTGAGAAGCACGATATTATTCAAGAGGGGGTCTGCATTTTTGAGAACATGGTTCTCTTGGTCCAGCAGCTTGATGAAGTTTGTGCGCATGTCGATTCCGAGGATGGCGACGAAGTCTCCCCTATCTATTCCTTCGCAGGGATGGTCAGTCCAATCAACGCCCGGCTCAGAGATAGCGTTGATGTTGCAAAGGAGAGGGTGGCAAGGTCTTCCAAGAAATCAAGCAGCGACGAAAGCATATGCTCCGTCATCAGACAAATTTCAGACACCCGAAGAACTGAATCTATGTCTTCCAGCGAAGATTCGAGCAACCGACAACCCGGTGGCTACTCTCATGTGATATCTACGAGAGATATTTCCCTTTGTCCAAATTTTGCCAAATCTATGAGATTCGAGAAGGCTCTTCCAAGACCTACACGTACTCCGAACAACTCATTAGTGTCTAGGTTAAGTCTCAGCCACAAAGTACAAGACGTGTCGATCATGAGTTGGCTTTTAGCGGCTGGGGTTGGTGCCGTGATTGTTGGAGCTTTCATAACTGGACGGGTGGCATGAAGGCAGACGGTGGTTGAGTCAAAGATGCTGTAGGGACAAGTACAACTGTCTTTTTTGTATTGGATAGGAATAAGTCTATGAGATACCCAAGAGGAGAATGGCACGAGGCACTGGAGTTTGGATGGTGGCTTCAACCTAGACGAGACCAAGCATAATGATATTGCAGAGTAGATTCACAAAAGACTGCAAAGTGCAACATGTACAGAAACTTGGGTTTCACCTGGAAAAGGGGCCTGGGATACATTGTATGTGGTCATACTCATTGCTTCGTGAAATGCTACCTAGTTGTGCTATGCTATGATTGTAACATGCCATGCCAAACCTGGCCAAAAAAAACAAAAGAGAAATGCCTTTCCTAGTCTAAATCGACTCTTTAAGAAAACTCCGACGCTTTACAAATTCCAATGCTATCTATGCATGGTAGGCCTCAAGAGGGCACAAGGGGGTATAACAATGCGAGAAATCAAAAAGAGGAAAGGGAAGAGAAAAAAAAAAAAAAAAGGGGGGGGGGGGAGATTTGATACGGTGATCGGACGGACGTTGGGCAAAGTCTCATTCCAGAATTCACTCGTCGTCATCCTCTTCAGCGTCCCAGTCTTCAGTCACATCGGCCCATCCAGCCATGTGTCGCTCACCGCCAAACTCGCCCACCTGGCGCAGGTGTCTTGCAGATGAATCATCTTCTTGCCACTGGCGAACGATAGAATCGTCGGAAGCAGTGACGAGTTTTCCATCATGAGCCCAGGAAAGAGCGGTGACTTCGCGGGAGTGGCCGCGGATCAGACCTGTTCCGGCGCGGAAGATGGGGATGGCGGAGGTAGGTGTGGATGAGCAGGATGATGAGAAGGACTGATTAGGGGTGGCAGCCACAGGAGGCTCGAGAATGTGAGCTCGACGAGCACTGTCGGCACGGAGGTAACGCTCGTCTGTTGGGAAGAGGACAGTGCAAGAATCAGAGCTACCGACAGCGAGGAGCTCTGACGAATGAGAGTTGCCTTTGGGTCGGATGGCACACTTCACATAGAAGGATCCAGCACGGAAGAGGTCGTGCTTGAAACCATACAGAGGACCAAGACCTTCAACACCAATAGGACGGCGCTTCGCGGCGTTGTCAACAAGCTCTGGAGCATGGCCGAGGATCAGATGGTTCATCGAGTAGGCATAGACAGTGCTATCCTTGCAGACGGCGTATAGGCGTGCAGCATCAGAGCTTAAAGCGAGGGATGTGATTCCGTATGACCTCCATGTGTGGTTGGATGGCTGAATCGTCACGGCGAGAGGAGTCTCTTCAGCTTGACGTCTCGGCTTGACATACCGAGTATCCCAGAGTTTGATGCATGCATTGGCCTCTGAACCAGAGAGGAGAAGGTGCTCACGGCCCGGGGGCAGCCAGTGGATAGCAGTGACAGACGCGGCAGAGGTGATGCCCTGAATAGTACGCTCATGGGTATTATTGAGTGAATTCACCTTCTTGGCAGCAATGGACTCGAGACGGGTATCTCGAGGAACCAAACCCGCGGGACCACGGGTAGAGAAGCAGTTGACTGGTACTGCAGAGCAACGCAAATCCCAGACTTGAATACACCCGGCCTTGTCTGAAGTGGCGAGGACGTTTCCTGCTGCTTGGCCGGGTTGGAAGGAGACCTGTCGTAGTGAGTCCCAATGTCCTCCCTCCAGGTCAAAAGCAACAGTCTGGGTGGCAGTGTCCACAATCTTTGCGGTCCGGTCGCCGCAGGCTGTGGCGAGACGGAAATCGTCCTCCGAAAAGGCCATATCCATGATGGCGTTGTTGTGAACATTGAAAATGAGATCGACTTTAGCTTCGGTGGGACTACTCGCGATCGTCGTCTTGAAGAAGCGTACTGAGCCCTCCTCATCACCAATTGCAGTCACGGAAGCCGAGTGGCAACTGGCAAGACTGAACGGAATGGTGTTACCCTGCCGACCATTCGCGTTCACTTGGTGGACGTCTGAGCTGCTGCTGTAGAACGAAGCCGTTTCGCTTCGATAGTCAGCGGCTGGGCAGGCGAGATACTGGCGCCCGGTATGAGATGCAAAGCCATGCTCACGTTCGAGCAGCTGGGCCTCAAAACCCCTGTTGGCGAACTTTCTAATTGGCCTGGGTTCGTATCCTTCAAGAGTCTGCAAATACTTGGTTAGGAGATCTGAATGGTGACTTCGGAATATGAATGTGCATACGTAAGATTCCGCAGGGATACAGGAGATTGTGGTAGGGTTGTTATCGGCAATAGGGATACCCTTGGCAGCCCGAGCAGCTCCACGACTAGCTTTGAAGAATTGGCTCTGTCAAGGAGTTAGGGGGCCGAAGCTGCCGACATAGGCCAGAATCGAGCTTACCAAAGTAATTTTGCGTTGATCTGACAGGTCCATGGAATTTTGAGCTGCAGGAGTTGCTGAAGATGCAGATGCTTCTTCTGTCTCGAGCTGTTGATCGGCCTCTGGAAGGATGAGCGTTGGTGGTAGCATTCCAGACCGAAGAGCACGCCGTTTGGAAGGCGTGCCATCGACATCCCTCCATCTTCGTTTCCGAACATCATTTTCGTCTTCGTCTTCGTCATTTCCGAACCGGCGGGTTGGGGAGGAGGTAGGAGAAATGGGGTCAGAGGCGATAGGATCACTCAGAACGGATGTTGGGGATAGAGGTCGTCGGTTCGTAGATGAAGAGTTGAGGCTACCGAGAATCCTTCGGCTGGTAGGAAGGCTGGTGAGGTTCGATCGAGGTGTAAAGAAGCGGCCAAAACGTCGTGGAGTTACTGAAGGATTTCGTCTTTCCTTTCGTCTTGACGATCTCGTTGGTGACAAGAGACCATTAGAATGTGCAGGTGAGGATGACATGATGGTTGATGGTAGAGCTGATGGACTTGACGACGGTGCATATGATGCTGACAGGCTATGACGATCCATCGTCGGGAAGATTAGGCAGGGAAATAGACCTGGATAATGAGCTTGGTTGAAGAATTAAGAGGAAGAATATGTATAAGACAGGGGGCAAGCTCAAGAATATTTATTTGTCAGGGCACAGGTAAAAAATGTCGAAGAAGAGAGGTCAATATGAATCAATCAAGTCTCGGGCAGCCAAGCGGGTTTTGATAGGCGTGGAAAGGGCCAAATGGCCGGGGCTGGGAGTCGGTACCGGAAGCAGGAGTGGAGAGACATTTGACGCGGTCGCGGCGACGCGGATCGTGTAAATTGGCGATGGGCGACTAGTTCGCGTTGAAGCATTCCTACTTTGGCAGTGCACCGCCACGAAAATCGGTAGTACGCCACATGTGGCACAGATTCTCCCAATTGGAAACGGCTCGTCAGGTTCCACTCCACTCTTGAACGCAAGGGAGGAAGCCGCAATGGCACGTTGTTGGGCCAGAAGGAGACAAACACATCGCCCTACCGACCAAGTGACATGGGCACAGTCCGTATTGTGCTCCAAGCCCGACTTCGTTCCGACACCTGGAGGTAACTATGTATGTGAGTCTGTGGCTTGTCACAGAGCATCCATTAGTGAATGACCCATGTCTAAAAAATGGAATGGATTTCTACACAAAAGCTGAATTAGATGATGAGTTGTCAATTGACGGAGGGAAGTGGGAAAGGGGGAATGTGACAGGAGACAAGGGTAAAGAAAAAAAAAAAACACCTACCATGGAAAGACGAAAAGGAGGAAAAAGAAGGAGGGACTTTGACTCTATCTATTGAAAGAGAGGGATTTGCCCTGACGCCATCCTTCCCCTTCAACAATGCGTATTCTACCTTTTGTCCCAAATACAGCCTACAGTCCCTTTCTCTACATTGCTTCGTGTTTCAGAAGAAGAAACTTCATTTCTTTGACCAGTCCAAAGTGAGGCCAGACCGTCATCGAAAATTACCGGTACTGTGGTTACCGTAGCTTCTGGGGAGTGAGCTCAGCTTTTTCGATGAGTCTACAGACTAGCTGGCCCCACTTCGGAGCCACATCCCCCGGACTCGATGTCGCCCTCCGCGCTCCACGGAGCAGACAGCAGCCAGTAACCGAATCGTTGACCGGAGTCATTCCCGAAAAAGCTGGGCAGCATTGATGTAACCTACGGGCGCACTTGGGGTGCGAATGCACTGGACGTGATGTTTTGGGGCGATGGTAGTTTGTTAGGATTGCAAAAGCAACGTGCATCTACCTGGTAAGACTTTAGCCAAGAAATACCTCTACGTATGTGGCACAGGAGGTACGGTACATCTATCATCCTGCAGACATTTGTTGAGAAGCAAGAAAGTATTACAGAGTACCTGGTTGAGAAGCAACCCAAGGCGCCCACCTACTACCTACAGTATATGCAAGGCAAGGTACCTGTAGGCAGGGTTACACGGAGGACAGTGCTGTAGTATTCTGAGTCTTTAGTCTTCCCCAATCTCAAAAAGTCTGATTCAACAGTGACGTCTCATACCTTCAAATGATGCCATCGACCAAATCAGCTGCAGGAACGCGGCCCAAGTGGCCGAGTAGAAGAAAAAAGTCCAATGCAGCTCCTCCTTGTCTCGAACCTTTGACTCACCCCTTCTCCTGATCTAACGCTACGTACTTAGTATGTCCTCTGTAGAGGTTGTCATATCTTACGGAGCTGAGCCGCTAATAATTGTTTATTCCGTTCCTCATCACCCCTAGGCCCCTATTATTTGCACACTTGGTCCCCATCTCATTGGCTCTCCCGACCCAAACTAATGCCGCCCGTCGCCCTGTCTTAGACCGCCCAGGGCCCATAGGCCATCCACCGCTCCGAAAAAGCAAGCCAATGGTGTCATCTCTCAGATTGATTCATCAACTTCAACCGCACAAGTATTGATTCTTCCAGCACCTCCTCGACCGCTGGGATAGAAAGCCTTGCATATATCTACCCTTTATCCATATCAATAGACTATTCCTCTTCCCTCCCAAAACTTTGTCCTTAACTTTACCCGCCCTGCCTCGAATCGGCTCAAGGCGCGTACGCAGTCTCTTCCATCATGTGCCGTTTCCTGGTGCGTCACCCTCCGACTCCGGCCCCCTTTCAGCTGCAACGTCCCAACATACTGACATCTGCCTTCGCTCTAGGTCTACAAGGGCAGCGACGAAATTCTCCTTTCCAAACTGATTCTTGACCCGACCCATTCCATCCTCAAGCAATCCTTCGACTCACGGTTGCGCCTCGTGAGTCTCCGCCACACTCCCACCCTCAGTACCCAAATCTTTGCGCCCCTCTTCTAACCATGCCATGACTTGTCACAGGATACTCGCCGCGGACAGAACAATGCAGATGGCTTTGGCATAGGCTTCTACACCGATCCCAAACTCGGCTCAGCGCCTTGCCTCTTCACCTCGACCATCCCCGCCTGGAACTGCACCAACCTCCAGCGAATAGCTTCCAAGACCGCCTCCCGCCTTATCTTTGGCCATGTCCGTGCGACAACCGAAGGATCGCTGAGCGAAGATAACTGTCACCCTTTTACTCATGGCAGCTTGATGTGGATGCACAATGGCGGATTGGGCGGCTGGAAACACATCAAACGCCGCCTCGGCGAGCGTCTTGCTGATAAGTGGTACCTTGGCGTTCACGGCGGCACCGACAGTGAGTGGGCATTCGCCCTCTTCCTCGACACCCTGGAGCGACTTGGCCACAACCCCAGCGCATGCCCTGAGACAGGTTTCGGCCCCACGATCCTGCGCGAAGCCATGAAACGAACCATTGCCCAGATCAACGAGATGACCGATGCGATCCCCGAGAGCATCCTCCAATCCGAAGATGTAGACACTCGAAGTCTCCTGAATTTCGCCGTGACCGATGGCCACAGCGTCATCTGCACCCGATACATTAGCAGTTCATCCGACGAGGCGGCTAGCTTGTACTACTCCTCGGGAACCCAGTGGACTACTCGAACAAGTTCAGCAGATGATAGGCAGTACCAGATGGAGCGGAAGGACAAGGGCGCGGATATTGTTCTGGTTGCTAGCGAACCATTGACATTCGAGAGAGGTTTGTTGGGCACCATTGTAAAATCTCAATGTATTGACCGTTTGATTACTGACCGTTTCCTAGAAAACTGGGTCAACGTACCAACCAATTCGATTCTAACTATTCACAAGCAGACCGTCATGGTGCATCCGATCATTGACAAATACTTTGAACGAGATCCTCATCACGTCCGTTCCAGTGCCTTTGTTCAGGCCAAGGGTTTGACATCGAACGAGAAGACTCGTGGCAACTCAGCTAGCCCTGCGGGTCTCGACCGTAACCACTCGCCCGACCTCGACGGCTATCGAAAGATGATGACGGCGGCTCTGCCAGTGAGCTCGTCGAGGAGCCTCAGTCCGGATCTGACTCGCCGGTCGAGGGCACCTCCAGCCATACGAGAGCCCATTACTGTGACATCACCGTCTCAATCGTCCATCGCCACGCAGTCTACCAACAAAATTGTCCCCGCACAGGGCAATATCAAGGTGAAACGTCGCTCTGCTCACGTGCTTGACAACGCTCCTGA